>CM033719.1:51825974-53078318 GCA_019671005.1 Hibiscus mutabilis
CTCGATTGGTATTCGAGTTTAATGTCCTTGCTTTTCATGCCTTTATCCACATTTGTCTTCGTTTTATATATGTCATGTATTTATATTGCATCCAGGATATAATTTGTTAATGTGGTGCTCCCTTTTTCGAGGATAAATTTGGCTAGTATCTAAGAAGTATGTAGTGATTTTCGTTTATTCCTCGAACACCGGACCCTTTAAAATGAACTCGCATGTATAACCAATTTTTTATTTAATCGTCACTTTATCTCGCACAATCTGATACTAATAAAATGGTAATTGATGTGGTACCAAGTTTAGGCGTGGTGAGGGTGCGAACCCTTCCCCACACGTAACCGACTCCCAAACCCAAAAGAATGAGAATTTTTGGTGTTTTTTTTTTTGTGTCCGGTCTACCTAACCCAAGTGACCGGTGGTGACTCCAAGTTTTTATTTCAAAATACGAGTTTTTAAAGAAATCCCCTAAAATCAAATTTTTAAAGAAAACGTGGGATACCTCAATTTTTTTAATTAGTCGTTACAGCATGGCGACTCTGTTGTGGACTTAATTTTTATTTTTACAAAAAGAGAGAGTCAGGACTAAAAACAATTACCGCTTTATTAATATCGAAAGTTGCGAGTTATAGTGACAATTAAGTTGATATTTGTTTATAAATGCGAGTTTATTTTGAACGCATTTAAAATTTGACATATAAACTCGTCTTTAAGTGGGGGAAAACATTATTGCTTTCATGGGGATATTGTTCCTCCGTGTAAGCCTAGCAAGTATCTTCGGGGCTTTAGTACTCCATGTTTTCGTGTGAATATCATTTTCCTGTGTAGACATAGACGGAATTGGTCCCCCTGAATTTAACTCGTTTGAAAGGAGCCTATAATGGGTGATGATCCGGGCCTTGCTACCCTTAGTAGGGGATAGTGGGGACAGTTCGGGTACTCTTTTAGTACCAACCGTCATGTAAAGAATGTAGAAAGCTCACCCCTCTTAGAGCAATGATGATAACCTAAGAGAATTAGATGGCATGCAGACAAGGTTATATCTTTTTATGCTTTATGTTTTTTATTTCTCGCATTATTATTATTTATTTTATTTGACACTAATTTATTTCCTTTTGTTTTGTTTTCTTCTTTTTGTATTTTTTTTTGTATCTACATCACATGACATAAAGTTGTTGGTTCAAAGTTGGTTGCCCCAATTAGAAATCTTTCATAATGGATTAGAGGTGTCTCAAGAAAGAGGAAGACTACATGAGGGTCCGACATTGATCCAAAATTATTCTTTTGAAGAACTTAATTTGGTTTTACCCGACATATTTTCATCGAGCTTTTCCCCGTTAAGAGAATTTTAGCGCAAGAACAACAAACACTCCCAAAGACGAAGAAATGGATTGAGGTTTTTAATGACCGAGATCAATTCAAGGTGACAGTCATGAACCAAATTTAAGAAACGGCTAGACACGTGAGGATGTTAGCTGCGAAAGCAAGAACCCTTCGCCCCTACATTAACTTAGGGATAGAAAAAGGACCGAGATTCTTCCATCCACTTGAAGCCATCAAAGAATTAAGAGTTAGGGTTGAGGTATATTTGTAGAAATTCATTTTATTTGCTTTGTTATGAGAATCTTTTCAATTTAATGAAAGTTGTTCTAGGTCATCATCTATAGAATCAACACCTTTATTTGCATTTATTCTCATGTATTTTATAGTATTTTATCTTTTGTTCCATGCATTTTATAGCATATATTATGCATTAATTAATAAAACAAGGAAATTAATTGTTGGGGGCACCCGAGCACCCTCTTGATAAGTTTACAATTTTAAGCCCGAAGGTGGTAGGGAATCTTTTGTAAGGACAAAAGCTTGCTTGTTGTCATTTAAATAAAAATACACCTCTTAATAAACATTATTGTATGAATATGTTTGTCTATTGGGTACCCGTATATCAATTGCACGAGAGAAATTGATTTTGACCCAAAGATTGATTTCGAGCAGCATGTGTCTAGTGGAAATCGAAAGTTGCGAAGATGGTGAATATGTGACTCACATTTCGATTTAATTTGGTTAATTATTAAAGATGGGCATGGGGCATATTGTGATTACCATCAGAAGGAAGGACATGAGATTCAATTTTGTTCAGAGTTCAAGCAGTTGGTTCAAGAAATGATGGGCAATAAGGAGATTGAGTTTTTTGAGGAAGTTTGAATAGCCGGGATGAACGACCAGTTTTACAATGGTCGAGGGTTTTGGATGCATCTATCCATGTTTCTTTTATGTTTATGTTAAGTGTTGACTTGTTTAAATTTTCCTTGCATTTTAAGTTTTTCTTTTGAAGTAATGAATGGAATCAACTTTGATGCTCTTTGCCCGAAAGTAGCAAAGATCTTTTAGTAGGGGCCTATGTTTATGTTTGCTGATTCTCATTTCAATAAAAGGATGCGTCTTTTTTATGACACTAAAATCATGAATATATATATATATGTATATCCCTTCTTACCTCTATAGGTCCCTTGATATCACATGCATGATGTGACATTGAATCTGATGCAAAGATCAGTCGAATATTGTGATAACGATAAAGTGTGATTTCTTACTCAGCCTACTCTAGTTGGTAAAGCACGAAAAGCAATACTACTACTCCTTTGATGATGTTTGATGATGAAAAAACTCTAAAATTCATAAAAAATGAAGTGAACTAGGCAAGTTTAACTAAGTGGAGTTGCTTGAAATTGAAGTTCTAAGCGTAATCTTCTATGCCTAATAAGAATACAGGGTTTGTAACTAACGGCCAAATTATAAATGAATATAAAAATTATAAAAATAAAAATAATGAATAAAATAAATGAACAATTGAATAAATCTTAGAGCACTCTGATGGAGTCGTGGGGTTGATAAACCTAATAAGGAGATATGCTTCACTTGTTCAATACCCTAGCATCAGAGATGAATCCTTGAAGATACGAGTATAATAATAATAATAATACAATAATGGCTAGTTGCAATCAAAAGCACACTTATGCGCTTGGAATTTTATTCTTAGAATGATATTTTTGCACTCTACTAGTTAAATAAGTCCGGGAAGCTTGAACACATTTATGAATGGAAAAATAATAAGAACTAAAAAGAGTAGTTTTTGAGCGGATCAAGTGATACGGTAATCATGAGGATGAACCAAACGATCTGGGAAGAATTTCACAACTTCAAATATCACCATGACATTCATAAACAAAAGCTATGCTTGAAATGATAGTTGAAGGGTTGAATCCAAGACACTCTTGCACTTGATATCCGGGGCATCCTATTTTGTTTTCTTTCTTTGAGACATTGGTTTGCTAGGTCTTGTATATTAATCCAAAAAAGCATCATCCATTTAAATGTTGATCAGCAACTAACATTTATAAACAAAAAGATTTCTTTGCATTACTTCATGGATAAATTTTGAAATGCAAGGTCGTGGATGCAAATGATCGACCTAACACAAAAGAGTAACTCATCAGTGATTATGGTGAAGAATAATAGCAAGATTTCATATGCTTGACAGTTTAGGGACTTAAAGTGAGTTTCTGCCATGTTACTTTGATTGGTTCATAAAAATAAAGAATGGACTTAAGAGAAAAGTTCAGGGACTTGGGGGCATGTACTCACCCTAATGTTAAGATGGAGAAAACCTCATCACGATGGGTCAAAGACAAGATAACAGTTGAACCCAAAAGTTGAGTGGGGCAATGTTACAAAAGTAAACATTTCAAGAAGTATTAGACTTTGTTTTGACTAGTGAAAGTCAGCAATCTTCTTTCAAGACAAGACAAAGACTTAAGAGCATGCATGCAAAGAGAGGTCAATATTGTTTGACCAGAAAGCAAGGGTCACAATTCATGCATCATATGTAGTTAGACATCCCTAGATTAAGAGCATAATAACACATACATCAATTCATTATACCTATTTTGATAGATATTCAAAGATTAGAAAAGATTTCGATCAGCAACTTTCTATTTGGAGAGGTAGATCTCAGCGAAGAATCAAGAGTTCCTAATGAGAAGAACTCGCTCGACGAAGATTGAAGAGTTCCTAATGAGAAAAACTCGCTCAACGGAGATTGAAGAGTTTCTAACAAGAAGAACCCGCTCATTCAAAGATGAAATAGTTCATAATGAGAGAACTATTTTAATCTTCAAATTAGCCTTTGCGGGAAGATGAAAAGTTCATAATGAGAACTTGTTCGTGCTCTCTAGAAGGAGAAGAAGCAAAAGAACTCATAAGGAGAAGAAGCAAAAGAACTCATAATGAGAAGAATTCATCAAGAATGAAGAGTTCATAATGAGAAGAACTTGTTTGTGTTCTCCAAAAAATGGAAACAAAGAATTCATAATGAGAAGAACTTGTTCGTGTTCTCCAAAAAAAGTAGAAACAAAGAATTCATAATAAGAAGAATTCACTGATATTTCAAGAAGGGTGAACAGTTCCTAATGAGAAGAACTTGTAGCACTAAAGTTCCAAAGGCTAGGTAGGATAAAATTAGTAATAGCAGTAGTAGTAGTAGTAGTAGTAGCAGCAGCAGCAGCAGCAGTAGTAGTAGACAGAATTAAAAACCAACAGTTAAATAAAATCTATAACAATATATTATAATCAGTTTATTAGTCCAATTACAAACCCAAAAACAATTACTATGCATATGGCCCGTTTTGGGCCTAACATAATTCGGGGTGAAAAGGGATGAAACGTTACCTTAATTAAATCTGAAAAACTGAGGGGACGTGAGGAGAATTAGCACGATGTTGAATCCTAGTCATCACAACATTGTTCGCCTCTATGCAGTCCACTCGAACGAAATGAATAATATTTTACTTCTCTAACTGTTAGAGAAGTTATTAGCAGCATGCATGATTTTGACTGCTAGACCTTATGCCTTTATATAGCATTCAGAAACCTAATTTTATTTAAATTCAGTTTTATTAAATATACAATATATTTAACCGAATATAATTAAATATATAGAATCTCATTCTACTTCAATTAAGTTTCTTTAGGGATATATATTTTAAAAAGTGTTTGATAATTACAATAATTATCTAATATTAAAATATATATAAACAAAATTATATAATTACAATAATTATAATAATTTTGGTTTTAAGTAAAATCAAATATATATGTGTGTGTGTATATTTTAACTAATTTCGTGTACAACAAGTTTGTACATATGCTATCGAGACGATATATGTTCATTTCAATCATAGAGTATTACCCTTGTAGGTTCGTGTAACATTAGCAGTAATATCTAGAACAATTCTAATAGTACAAGCAATGAGTGGCATCTAGCAATACATTATTGCTACGTAAGTTACAGGAAGTTGTGGTCCGGCATAACCTTTCTGTGATTAATGTTTATGTTTAAAATCCTTTTGTCCTTATATCTAGAATGGAAACAAGTCATGGAATAGTCACACTTGTATAATCCATCTAATATTTCTTGATATCTTGAGTAGACTATTATCAACGAATAACTATAATGTCTCATATCAATTTATTCGAGCATGGCCATGCATTTCTAGTCTCACTCAATCAAGTGGCCTACAATATTTTCTCTTATTATGCAGGAGGGACAAATCCTATTGACCAACCATATCTCACCAAATAGTTCGTGACATATCCAAAAAGAGTCTTTATAGCGTAGAAGGTTATGACTCACGTTTTACTGTATCAAAATATGTGACACAGAATGTTGAAATAATGATGATCTCAAGTCTGAGGATCATACATGTATTTATCACTTATGAGCAATGTTGTGACTAACACAACAATCCAGGAAACATGCTCATAGCGGGTCAATCCAGTATGTCGTTCTTTAGCACATACTCAAGTATTGATTTTGGCATCTCCATGTCAATGACAACACTTTGTCATCAATCAACTACATATTAGTCTTAAATGCATCTTTGTTGTCCACGCCCACAAAGATACTTGACTAAGGACCTTTTAAGAATAATCATTATAAGAACTTTGTTATAATTTAATTTTTATATATACGCAAAATAACGACTAATAATAATAACTATGACTTCATATTAATAAACAAGATAAAACTAGTATGTCGTTTACAATCGTCTTATGATTGGTATTTGGGCGTACTCCAACACATAAAACCCTAATACCTAATTAAACTCTAATCTGATAATCCCCATTTGCTTTCTTGCGCAGCCAAACGATCACCACCAGATCAATTTTGATCTAACAATCCATATATAAGTGGAAGAAGACCCCTAGCATCCCTCACGCGTGCGTGCAGTCTACTATCAGCCTTTCGTCTTCCACAACGCCCCCACGCCCTCGCTCGTAACCTTCTAGCAGCCTCACCAGCCAAACATCTGGTCCCCTCCTCCGCCGCACATGAATTCGGCCAAAAAGGACTGTGGTCCCCTCTCGCATAGCAGCCATGACACATGCAAACAAGAGGATTTCAAACAAAATAAAGGGAGAATGAAGACAAAAACGAAGGTAACCAATAGAATATTTTTTAGGTTTTGTTATTTCAATTAAAAGTATAATATTCGGATATAAAACCGAAATCAAAAGCAATTGTATGACGGGGATTATTCAAAGAAATCAATAAAAAAGAGAATCTCAAGCATTTTTGAGGTAAATCCCAGTCTTTATTTTGAATCAAATACAAAAGAAAGAGGATTTAGGGTTTTATTACTAGAAGGATCTTCGGGCGGCCATTGTTAGGCCGATGCAGCGTCTTTGATGATAGACGGCTTCCACCAGAAGAGAAGCCAATGATATGAGGCTTTGGTGGTGGATTTCATTTTTACAAAAAAAATGATTTTTCAAATCTGTTTTCAAAAATGGGTGGTTTTGGTTCGGTTTTTCTCAAATCCGGGTAAAAAGATGGCTTTTTTCTTAAAAATTCGATGTCGGGTCTGGGTGTAGAAGAAAATAAGGATTTGGGTTGATTTTTTGGTGCTCGTCGACGCTGACGAGCGGCGGCCGACGACGTTGGGCGGCGGCCGATGCGGCAGACATTCGCCTGGAACTGGGTGTTTGGCTTGAGTGCTTGAAGAACTCAAGAACTCTGAAGAACATTTCAAAGGTTTTGAAAAGAGGTTTTTGATTTTTTTTTTTGCAAATGAAGGAAAATAATTTGTGTTTGTAAAACTTAGCATTTATACATGGTATGAAAAATGGTTTTATTGTGTTTTTAAATCCCTCCGCTTTTCAAAACTCTCTCCACAGTCCCTATAAGTTTTCAAAACCTTTCAATTTTACCCCTTTTTTCAGAATTAAGTTGTTTTTAAAATGGTTTTATCAATCTATAATCTTTTCGCGTTTTTGATGATACATTCTTAGCACTTCCGTCTTTTAAAATTCGATCCGTGGTGCCTGAAAGTTTTTAAATTGTTTTAATGTAGTCCCTATTTTAGTTTGAATCCAATTTTTCAAATGGAAAAATACCATTTTCGGTCCTTAAAATTCCTGATCTCATTTCCAGTGGTGAAATATGTTTTTATTTCAATCCTTCTTATCATGTTTGTATATGTTTTTTATGTTTGATATATATTTTATGTTCGATGCATGCCTTATGTTTTTGTTCGTATGATGTATGTGTGATATGCCATATGTGTGTTTTAGTATTCGGTTTCTGTTGTCATACATGCTAATTTGGTTTGTTTTTACATTTGTTTTGGTTTTTTGTTTTTTTGAGCATGCCGTATATATGTTTGTGTAGATATGTATGTATGTCCGTATATTTATTTTCTATTTCATTTTCAGTATGCCATATCTTTATTTGCTTTGCATGTCATGCATGGTATAGCATGTGGTTTGGCCTTGTTATTTTGGTCCATGTTTTTGTTTCTCGATTGGTATTCGAGTTTAATGTCCTTGCTTTTCATGCCTTTATCCATATTTGTCTTCGTTTTATATATGACATGTTTTTATGTTGCATCCAGGATATAATTTGTTAATGCGGTGTTTCTTTTTTGAGGATAAACTTGGCTAGTATTTAAGAATTTTGTTTATTCCTCGAACACCGGAGCTTTTTAAAATGTACTCGCATGTATAACAAAATTTTGATTTAATCGTCACTTTAACTTGCAAAATCCGATACTAATAAAATGGTAATTGATGTGGTACCAAGTTTGGGCGTGGTGGGGGTACGAATCCTTCACCACACGTAACCGACTCCCGAATCCTAAAGAATGAGAATTTTTGGTGTGTTTTTTTGGTGTCTGGTCTACCTAACCCAAGCGACCGGTGGCGACTCTAAGTTTTTATTTCAAAATACGAGTTTTTAAAGAAATCCCCTAAAATCAAATTTTTAAAGAAAATATGAGATTCCTCGATTTTTTAATTAGTCGCTACAAGTGGCAAGTCGGAAAGTTTAGCTTTTAGTTTCTATTGAACCGTCGTCTCCTTTTATTTATCGTTGGTGGTTTATTCGGTCAAAAGTATCATCAAACTACTCTCCTTCTTCTCTTCCTTTTTATGGATTCAAACTCGCTAGAAAAGCCTTTGAATATCCTCAAATATCAAGCGAAATTAAAAGCTAAAACCTCTTGATCCATCACTTTTAACTAGGGGTGTGCATTATTCGGTTTTAACTGAATTATCCGACAGAACCGAATTTTTTCGATTAATTCGGTCGGTTAATTTTAGGTAGGATCGGTTAACAGTTAATTTTTTTTTCAATTTTCGGTTATCGGCTAATTCAGTTTGAAACATGTTGATTAACCGAATTAACTAAAATTATTATATATTAAATATTATATATATTTATTTTTTATCACTAAACATTTAAAAATTATAAAATGTTCATTAATTTTTTTGATATATTATAAAATGGTCATTAAACTTTTCAAAATTTATCAATAATTATGTGCAATGAGTCAATGACCATTTTGTAATAGTTTGATAAGTTTAATGATTATTTTGTAAATTTTTAAAGTTCAGTGACTAAAAAGATCATTTTAAAATAGTTTAGTGACAATTCGTATAATTTACCCAAAATTTGATAACAAATTTCAGTTAATTCGAAAACCAACCGAATTAACCGAACTTTTTCGATTTGGTTAAAAATTTAAAAAAAATAGATTTGGTTAACTATTAAAACGAAAAATTTTTAGTTAATAGTTTTACCCCCTAATATTTGTTACTTTTTTCAACTTAGTACCTAACATATTTCGTAAGCTCTTGTGTCTTTAACGTTTACGTCGTTACCCTAAATGGCCCAAAAATTATCACCGTTTGTTAGAAGAAATTATGACCAATCATATCATACCACGGCAAAGTTACTATTTACTTTTTAAATTATTAAATAAAATAAAATGAATATATTAAAATATTTATTAATTTAATTCTACTTTCCCAAAATACCCCACCTCTCCTCCCCAACCCCGATCCCCACTTCCCTTCCATTCCCCCTCCACCGCCGCGCAATCAAACTGATTCCAGGAAAATCAAAAAAAATAATAGCCATTGAAAGCAACGTAACTCGGCTGGACCAACGCTAATAACACGAACCAATGGCCGTTGAAACAACATGAAACTTCGTTGAACTCATCTTCAAATGAAAAATAATAATTAAAATCCAACAAAGTTTTCTCAAAATATACGAAAGCAAAAGCGTTTTAGGGTTTAAGAGAATTTGAGCGTGCTTACGAGAGAGGTGTTCGTGAAATTTTGAGAGATTCGATGGTATTTAAATTGGGGGAGTTTAATCGGTGGAGGGTAGGGGATGGAAATTTCCTGAAAAGTTGAAACTGATTTTGCCGTACGTGTGGTGATGGCGGCAGTAGGGGGGGAAATGGAATGGACGTGGGGAAGAGTGGTGGGGTAATTTTGAGAAAATAAAACTAAATTAAGGAATATTTTAATATTTTTATTTTATTTTATTTGAAAATTAAAAAATAAATAAAAATGTCTATGTGGCATGATATGATTGGTCATACTTTTTTTAACAAACGGCGTCAGATTTTTTGGGCATTTTAGGTAATAACATAAACTTTAGGGGCAGAAGAACCCAAAAAACATATTAGGTATCAAGTTAAAAAAAGTGATAAACATTAGGGGCAAAATGTACATTAAACCTATTTTATATTTTAAACTTTATTTGAAAATTTTCAGTTGAGTTGAGTTTATAAAATTTGATTCGAGTCGAGATATTTAAGCTTTTTATAACCATACACAATACACATATCATATTTTATTCATATGTGATATATATATATATATCAAGCATAATTAACGGACTCGATTCGAACTTAAAAATCAATTCACTAGTTATTAAAAATAGTTTAACCACCAATACTCGATCTATTAGTCGATTAATCCAGAACCGTTTTACTTGCAGAGAAGATTGAGAACTGAAAATAGAACCAAAAAGAAAAGTTTCTTGAAATCACCAAATGACACATGTTATGCAACCTCACTAATTCATGTTGGTAAAGGAAGTTGCAATGGAGAGCTTATTTTCTCCAATAACTGTTAGTACTAAAGTATATCCATTACTTGAAATGGAACATCTATAAATTCACTTGTTCGACTCCTTTGATTTGGACCAAGGGTTTCCTTAAAAACAACAACTACCAAAATAGATTTGATTGTACCAGATCCATGTCTAAGTTTCGTCATCCCGATTTAGATGCAAAGAGAACAGCATTCAGGAAAGAATCATATCAGCCCCAGTTGGCTCTCTGAGTCATTGGAATGGCTTTCTCTTTCAGGTTTCTTTCTTTTCGGATAATCACTCGGCAACCTGATATCACAGAGAGAGAGAGAGCTAGTCTATAAGAACTGACAATAGCCATGATAAGGGCAGCAGCTTCATTGTTAGAGTAGGAGCTTAGTTATACTATTATCAGAGATGAAGTATTGACTTCATTGTTAGACTAATATGATTCCTGATTGCAGGCTTTTTCGACTTAAGGGTTGAAATATAGTGATGACAACCACAGTAAATCATCAATCGATTCCTTCGTGAATATATATCATTATTCATAGATCGCATAAGAGAAAAGTCAACAAGCAGAAATCATTTCACAGAGACACAAATGAAGCAATGACTCTGTTATCCAGGGTGATTGGATGCCTTTGAAAGGAGTGTAGAATTCCTTTCGAAACCAAAGACACAATCTTGATCCATCTAGCTAAAAACTAAATGATTATGTTTCAGAAATTTTTAAGATGTCGGGGAATCTCAAGAACAAACTACCCAAATATAAGAAATACATACCCTAAATACAATGTCGTGTCTGAATCTCCCTTTTCAACAGTGCAAGCACAGGTGCCATCTGGACCAGGAATACTATGGCTCACGAGATAATTTTTCCTTTCGACAGGATAGTATTCGAGATAGGATCGGACCAGGTGATCAGTTGATGATGGAAAGAAACCTCTTAGCTCCTCGACCTGCATTGGAAAGCATAGGTAAAAATAGGTTACGTGTGACCCAAACCATAATGGATGATTTTCAGTTTCTTCAAGAAAAATATAACTTGCCTGTGTGCGTAAAGTTTCATTCTCAAGCAACGCCCGCTGCTCCTGGAAACAGAAAGTCAAATCAACTAATTAACTTGAAGGGTTTTCTTCATTTTTCAAAATAATCTTTAATGTGTGAATTTAATCCACTCCATTGACAGATGCACAATAGGAAAGATGCATGCAACTGTAACTTTCAGCCATTCTCAGTTGAGACATTTCACAAATATGATTACTTTCTATTTCCCACTTTCCTCCATGCTTCTGGTTCCCACCATTTGTGTACTATTATCCCTATTATTCTCACTTTCAGCCAATGTGTTGCAAGTTCAATGATACGTTGCCCCCTCCATACAAGTATAATCAAACATTCTCCGGATTAAGATCCAATTTTCTTTTCAAAATGAACTTATAATTGGAGATAATCGTAGAATCCATCTTTATTGTTAAAAAAATTGGTTTTTAGACAAAACAAAGACATGCAGAGTTAACTATTAAAAAAAAGACATGCAAAGTGAGATCCTACATACCTGTACTCTCGATTGTTCTAGTTGTTCCAAGAGCATTTGTTCCTGAAATGGTAGGATCCGTATTAGAGCCTCTCGAGTTAACAGATTGTTTCTAGAAATAAGTATGTAATTAACCTAATAGATCTGGTGATTTTGGAGAAAATGTCATACAACCTTCTTCTCTCTCACAGATAACAACCCTTCACTAAGCTGCTGCTCCAGGACCTCAAGCTCTTTCAAGCTCATGCTGGCCAAGTTCTTGCCCAGCAGTTGTCTACAAAATCAGACAAGTACTTAGTTTAAGGGAAAGTAATATCTCTGTATAGAAGAAAATTTTAACACATAACACAAAACAGATAATTAAGATGACATACAATTGTTTCATTTGCAGCTTTGCAACTTCATCCTTCAGATCATCTGTTTCCTTAGAGTCTTGTTTCTGCAAACAATTTTATACTTGAAATCATCCGTATGTATACTTTAAGCATACAACCATTCCAAGGAAGAAAAAAAATAAATGAAACAGAAACATATTCAAAAATTAAAATTTAGTCAACTTATTTCAACTGGTAGTAACCACATGCCATGCACAATTAAATCTTAGATTCCAACTTCCAACTATCATCTTAAGATACAACATGAACATACAGATGATGAAATTGAAATATGTTGTTTTGAGACGAAAGCAAACGAGATTAGTGTTTGTAAGCATAAAATGCAGATTACCTCTGCCTTTTGTTCCACAAGAGGGCTTTCTGGAGAACCTTGCAAACACTTGTTGTATCTAGAAAACGTTTTCTTCATGCTGCAGAAATGAACAAATGAACAAGACAATACTTTTTTTTTCTAGAAATAAATTAGGTGCACATATTTTTTATATTAGAACATTCAGCCTTCCCTTTACATAAAATTAGGCTATGAACCCAATTAACACAACGAAACAAACAATCCTTCAGAAAGCAAAGCACTTTTGATCTCCTGCCTCCACTATCTCACTAATCTGTGGTCATCGCCTCATCGGGGCTAACATGTAGGGAATTAAATAAAATCAATCATTTGGCATTCCAAGTTTCTATTGAAATTTCAATTAGAAACTCAAGAGTATGTAGGTATAAAAGCAAGCCAGCAGAGAGATACTGAAAAATTCATCAAAATTCTATGCTTGCAATTCAAAACAAAACCTTTAATGTATATCAGCAGAAAATGTTATTTTTTCTTAAAAAAGGCCCCAAAAAGTGAAAAAATCAAATTTACATGAACACTTACAATCCAAAATCACATGCAATGAAACAATTAAGAAACAAACAGGTAACACAAAATTTCACAAAAAGTTATATTTCTTCATCAAAGAAAATTTTTCCCAGCTAAAAAGCTTAATGGACCCAGTCAACCTTTTTTTTCTTAAGATAATACTAAAGGTACTGTCGATCATAAAATGTAATAAACAATTCTGAAAACAGGGAAGAAATGGCAGGAGAACAGCAAGTTCATAACAAAATTGACAGAAAATAATAGAAAGTCAAAACTATCAGCAGAAACACATCAAAACAAACATGCAAGAATTTAAACAGATTAAAATCCCCAAAAACCACTAAACTTCTTAACCGATGACCCTGTAAACTCCATTCTGATAATAAAATCCAAAAAAATCATGAAAATGAAAAATTATTCATTTTTCATGTATAACGCATACCCAGAGCTGGAATACTCAAATAGTTTGCCGGTATTGGAGAAAATGACGACAGCAACCTCAGCATCACAGAGAATGGAGAGTTCCTTAGCCTTCTTAAGCAAACCTGCGCGCCGCTTGGAGAATGTGACTTGCCTGCTATTAGCATTCTCTATTCTTTTTATCTCTATTTTCCCCCTACCCATTCTTTCTCTCTGCACTGTTTCTGTGTCTGTTTCTTCTAAAAAACCCAGAAAAACAAGAGGAAAATGGTTTTTTTTTTCAGCTCAAACTTTATTTAGAACAAATTAGAAATGACCAACCACTTCCGGGTTTGAAATTAAATATCTTTGCTTTGATGACTAAGAGAAGAGAAGAGAAGAGAAGAGAAGCTTAATTTGGGGAGAAAGCAGAAGAAAATAAAGGATTGTTTAAATTTGGAGAATGGGGAAGAAAGATAAAAATGTTAAAAAGGCAAGGCGTTTTGAAACTGGAAACGGCAAGTTTCTTGCATGGCTCTCTCTCTCTCTCTCTCTCTCTCTCTGCAATTCTATTTAGAGTGTGCTTGCTGATATATATATATATACTCCTTTGCCACATTTGGAGACGTTTTACATGTTTTAGGCTCAGGTTCTGATGCTGGACCCCACCTTCTTTTTATGTGGTCCCCACTCTAAATTATCAGTTTTTTATTTTTATTTTTTTAATGGTTAAATTTGCTTGATTTGTTTCAACTCTATTGAATCCTAGTTGCTATATTTGTTGCTATATATGTGATATAATATTTTTTTTGAGATAGTGATATAATATGTTTTTGAGAAGGGGATTTGCTGGCTATGAATTCACCTTTGGATTTTCCAAATATGGTAAATTCTAGCACTAGATATATGGGATTTGGTGGAATCTATTACCAATTTTGGAGAAGAGTGGCAAATTTTCAATTCCCATATTTGCATTTCTACTACAAATTTAGACTATTGCCTTTTTAAGCCCTAATTTTGCATCTCCCAAGTCCTCTCCATATAAACTTAACTTTATCTCTTAATTATTTGATTGATTAACAAGATATAGATGATATGAAACGTTATCTAGCATTTTTTTTAAATAGTTTGAATGTGTTTCTTTTAAAAAATATAGTTTGAATGTGATTATAAGGTATTAAATGTTTATATTTTTCTTAACCCTTTTATATTATACAACTTTTCTTGTAGACAAAGTTGCTCGACCTCGTATTTTTTAGGATGAAGCTCATTTTTTTCATTGTAACCACTCGTTATTAGGGGTGAGCGTTCGAGTGAGTCGAGTCGAGTTGATTCAAAAGATTTCTAGTTATTCGAGTTGACGAGCCTAATTTTACAACTTGAACTTAAATTGAAATTTTTTCGATTCGAGTCGAGTTTAGCGAGTTCGAGTCGAGTTTTCGAGTTTATGTACAAATCTTAATTGTAACTATTTATAATATTATAGTATGTTTTGGTTCAAATTTAAACGACTTTCTCTAATAATATAAGATCTACATACATATAAGTTCGAGTCATTTCATTAAATTACGGGCCTCGTTAAAAACATCCTTCTTATTTAAGTAAGGCCAAGGCGAGACCAAAGATAGCGGAAGGAGGAAAAGAGTGTCTCAAAATATATTTTTTAGTTTAGGGTTTAGAGAAATATTTGATAAATTTAAAACGCAAGTTGTAATAACTAAAATTTTAAGGTATAAGGGTTTTTTTATGGCATGATTTTTTTTTGTTTCGAATACATTTTGAAAATGTTTAAGGAAAATAAATACGTAAATTAAAATATTCGGAAAGGACCGGATTAACAGAAATAAAATGCATAAATTAAAAATTCGGAAGCGGATCGGGACGAACAAAATAAAATACGTAAATTAAATTGTAGAAATTAAAAGTGCAAAAAATTAAAAGCGATAAATTAAATACGATAAGTTAAATACGGAAAATAAAAACATAAAATAAATAGCATGATATAAAAATACAAATAAAAATTGCATTAAATAAAATAAAAAATGAATCTAGAAAGTGACCATATTGTAAAGAAAAGAAAATTAAAAGGCAAAAATAAAAAAAGAGAAAAAAGAGAAGATAGAATTGAAATAAAACTGAAAATAAAATTACAGGGGTTAAATGTGAAATTATCCCCTGCAATTTAAAGGGGATATTTTCGAGTTATTCGAAAAATCGAATAACTCGAACTTTGAAAAATTAAACTCGACTCGAAATTGAAAATTTTAGAGTTATTCGATTTGACTCGAATAACTCGAAATTGAAAAAAAAATAACTTTTTTGAGTCGAGCCGAGTTTTGCTCACTCCTATGTCGTGTCTCAAGTTAAAACCACAACAAGATCCGAACCTACTCAAAAATGGGCTTAGTCAGGACCCTTAAGGTTACCAGACATCAAGGGTTTTAGATATATAGAGAGAGGTAGGATATTCTTACACTATGTAATATTTTTAAGTTTTATACATTTTTGACCGTTGGATGAGAATAAATGGATGGTTGAGATTAATTGTGGGGAAAGAGTAGATTTTTATGGAAAAGGATAAACTCAACAATCAATATACTTTCATCCAACGGTCCAAAAATATGTAAAACTCTTTGATTTTTATATTGCGTAAGTGAATCTTAACTCATATACAAGAATTTTACACCGACTAAAGAACAATGGATAAGTGAAATTACTTCTTTTCGTAAAAATCTCTTCATTTTTAACTTTTAATCTACGTTTCGATCTACTTATACAGTATAAAAGCTAAAAGGTTTTACGTTGATTAAGTAACAATGGATAACTACAAATTATTTTTTTTCATAAAAATCTCATAGTTTTCCACTTTTAATCTCAACCATCAATTTACACCAATTTGGTGATATTAAAGTTATGAGTGTGCAAAAATCTTGGATTACCCGAAAATTCTGTTTTTATGAATATGAATCTTGTTATTTTTAGTAAATTGATGCATGTTATATTTGAAAAATAAAAAAATCGAAATTTTAATATATGCGAATCTTTTTATATTTGACAATTTGTTGCTTGTTATATTCGAAAATCCGAAATTTTCATAGAAATGATTCAAAAAAAATACTTAAACTAAATTTTATATTCGGATAATTGGATATCCGAGTATTGGATCCGAATATCAGATATTCGAATATTCGGATATCCGATTTTTTTCCAGATAGGATACAAATCACTATTTCACTAATCCGAAAAATCGGATCCGATTTTTCGAATCAGATCCGATATCCGAAAATGCACATCCCTATTAAAGCTGTGTAAAACTAAAAAGATTTTACCTTTTTCTACAACATAGCCGACCCCTTGAATTTGGTTGTATGAATCCGGTTGCCAGGATTGTCTACAAGAAGAGTTTGCAACATGCAGTAGGAATACATATGATTGGGAATGTTATTCGCATTGATTATAATATTTACAATGGCATAAGGGGAGGATTTCTGTAATATCAAGCATTAGGTTATGTTTGCATACTGTTTAGGGGACTAAATCGTAAGGATTTAACAAACAATGGATTAAATTTTAAATTTTGGGTAGTGAGGGTATCAAACATGCAAGAGTTATCAAATGGCAATGATCCAGATTTATACATTTTTAGGGACCTACTCTTGACCACATGAGATAGACTTTGTTGATGTAACTTGTTTCATTCCTTAAGCTGCAGCCTGTAGGATATTATTCAAGGTCTTTTGTTTCTGACCGACAGCAGACTTATAATATGTAAAACACAACATAATTCCTTTTTGGGAGTTACAAACAATAGTTTTCCTAGTAAAATGTTCTAACTAGTGGGGAGTTCTGGTAATAGTTATACAAATGCTTAAAAATTGTGGCAATATTCCCTATAAAATCTCGGATGTTAATGTATAGGCGGGTATGTTACTTGGGCCTGTGTCAACCATCTTTTTTGCATACGTATATGAAGTGAGAATCCGGGTCTTCCAAAACAAAGTCAGCAGGAAGTGTGCCCTTCTCGGTGATGGGAATTGGCTCCAAGTACGACTTTGTCGATGAACCACCTCCAGGCCTCTTAAAATCCGGTCTGGCTGCAAACGAAATGTGACATACGTTGAGAGAACAGTTTAATACATGATAAAACAACAAGGTTCCGTCTTGCCTCTGACCAATGGATTTACAATAGAAAGCATCTACTAGAGAGATGAACATGGTAAAGATGCAGCAATTCAGCAACCTTTTGAAACTCGACTTTTTTAATGCAAGCAATTAAATGAATGGCGATGTGCAATGAAGTAAGTCAACAAGGGCATCTGCTTTAAAATGGGCAAAGGCTCATCGAATTCAATAACCAATGCACCTTTCCTTCCTACATATACGACATAGGATGTCAAGGATGATCCTACACGACAAAGGGTATTTCTGTTATTGGGGCGCAAATGAGTGATGTTTGGCAATGTGCCAACTGACCTACCCTAACTAGTCCTACCTCGCTTGTTAAGACTGAAAACGGGATTTAATCAGGTCAAAACCATAAATGCAGAAAGCCATATAGATGTTTCTTATCAACAATCCTTATTACTTTGTAACCACCAAAAAGTCTAGAATCTGCTTGATGGAGAGTACCATCGAGTCTGCCACCAGAATGCATGCAAGGGTAAGACAGCATTGGTTCCTAGAGTAAACATCGGAACACATTTGGATTATAAAAGGTGATGACCTAGAAATAAAAGACCTTTTACAAGGCCATCTTATGTAGATAACTCTTTGGGGCGATGTCCCACTTTAGAGCGTTTAGAAGTTAGAGACAAGACAACAGATAGCATTCATGGGAAGAGTAATGAAGGAGAAATGCTAGCACCGTTGAGTTACTACACAAGTATCGTACTCTGATCTGTGTTTCCTCCAGATCAAGATAGCCACGCAAATTGCGGACTCAAATTCCAACCAAAGAACAAGGTAGAAGGATAAAGCAAAATGAACTTCATGGCTGTTTACTGCTATTGTGGCTCTCTTAATGAATAGAGAAATAAATCCAATGAAAACAGAATCCAATCAGGCAAGGC
This sequence comes from Hibiscus mutabilis, assembly GCA_019671005.1. NCBI lineage: Eukaryota > Viridiplantae > Streptophyta > Magnoliopsida > Malvales > Malvaceae > Hibiscus > Hibiscus mutabilis. Next base: position 51,844,675 of record CM033719.1, read on the forward strand.
CGTGCAAGATTAACGCAGTCATGAAGAAGGAAGTTAACCTAACTAGCATTTGTAACTCGGCAGAGCTAAAAGATGCACATAATTCAAGAATATTTACAGAAGAAAACAAGACAGACATCTGAAACCAAATGATCTCAAACAAATAAAAGATGTTTAAACATGACAAGGAGAAGAAATAGAACTTACGTAGGTTGTACAATAATATTTTCCAACTATATGCCGGCCGGTTCAAATGTGGCATCCTCGCTGTTGGATCACCGTAAGTTATCTGGTAAAGGCAAATTTACAAACACATCAGCCATTTTGAAGTTAAGAATGAAAAAGGGAACATTGCTACAATAAAGTTTTCATGTTTGGCTAAATGGTTACCAACATATAGATCCCTCCAGGTTTGAGAAGTCTGCCAAGAAGAAAACAGAAGGCATTTAGCTAGCGATTTTGAAATTGAGCGCATGCACAATCGAGGCAACTCTTATCGATAAGACTATGCCTCTAGTTATTGTAATCAGATAATGTAATAAAGACAATTAAGTTCAGAACCTGCTCACTTCGCCTAACATCCGCGTAGCACTTATTGGAGCGTCCGTGCCACACTAAAATTCATAAATAAAAGAACAAACCTTTAGATTTCGTAAACGAAAAGAAGAAACAACGAAAGCATTTGAAAACGTAACGTACCATCAAAGAATCAAGAGTTCCTAAATCAAATTTCAGCAGCTCATTAGTACACCAACAGCAAGAAAGTCTCATTAGCATTCAAAGCAGAAAGTCGGCAACCTTTGACGGACAAAGTAATGGAACAGGGCGCCATACCTTTATCGATAACACTGTCGAAAGATTCATCCGGGAAAAAACTCATATCCCTAACATCCATTTGCATGTCTATTTAGATTCATCAAGGAAAACCACAAAAAATAGGTACAGCCAACCGAAGATGATGCAAGAATCACCCAAAAGGATACATTTGAGCTGAGGAACAAACTCATATTTCCTTCTCATCATGTCAATAGCCACTGAGGAAATGTCAATGTTCATAATGTCTTCATATCCATCCTTGACCATGTCCTCCGAAATAACTACAAAGGAAAACCATGTCTGAAAGCAAGCAGAGCAAAGAGACAAACAAAAACCCTAGATTTGAACTTACAGACCCTTATGCCTAAAACAACCAAATCCATCAAATTCAAATCTTTCATATTTTTATCCTTCTTTTAGGCAAACAAAAGATATGCAGTCATTTAACTGAATCAAAAACACCAAGCGAGAAGCCAAAAGCTTTTAAAAGAGAAGATCTAGAAATAGTAGTAATAAAAAGAAGAGAAATTACGGGCATTTCCACAGCCGACCATGAGAACACGAGAGGAAGTCGGGACATAGCGACGAACAAAGGGGCGGAGAGAAGAGTAACGCTGGTACCAGTCAAAGGCACCGCCGGCTTCCTGAATATAACGGGAGTCCCAATACAGGGCATCGCCGTAGTTGTAGGTGTTGCAGCTTGAGACATCCCGGAACATCTTCTTCCTTCTGTTTTTATGTTTTGGTTTTGTTTATTTTTGGGGTATTTTTTCCAGAACAGGGTTTTTTTTCAGAACGGGATGGGATTGGGAAGCAAGAGGAGGTAAAGGAGGGAGAGCGTGTGGGTGGACGTGTTTTGGGGGTTTGGTGGTGGGGACAAGGGGACAGGGACTGCTTTGCTTCTTGCTTTAACGGACTCTTGTGTCTGAAATCCGAAACTGCACCATCTTGTTTGGGCTAAATTGAGGTAATATTTTTTTTTGGAATTAAATACAAAAATAGCTCTCAATAGTTATGTCTCTTTCTATCCACGTAAAGTAAATTCACTTTGATTAAAAACGTGAGTTATATATTGAATGAATCGGTAAGAAACAAAAAAAATTAATTTATTAATTTTTTTTTTACATAAAATTTGTTTTTAATTAAGCACAAATTTAAAACTCGCTTTTAACGCGAATTTATCTTGCATTGATTGAAAAATGATATTTTTCTACGTAACAATTAATGAAGTAATTTTTTAATTAATTTCCAAAAAGGGAATATTGCCTCAATTTAACCTTTTGTTTGCTTTTTTTTATTTTTTTTAGATTTATTTTGAGATAAAAGAATTATAAAATCTCTTTAAAATATTAAAAAAATATTTAAATATGTTGAAAAATGGATTTAATAGTTTAAATCAAATAATTAAAATACAAACCATTAGTCATTATTTTTTATTACAATGTAGTACATGTTTATACAAATTTTTAACTTTTTGGCAATACACATACCCTATAAATAAAGTAGACTGAACCTAGATCTCTTCTGATATTGATAAAAAAATAGGGAAAAAGGTTAATAAGTATATATATCGACTATAGAAAATTTTCTCCACAAATGATTTTATATATATTATGTGTCCTTAATTAATATTTAAATAAGTAACATAGATAATTGGGTAAACTATATTAGAGGTCAATCAATTATTAGTAAGGTTATTTTAGGTCACTTAATTATTAAAATTTACAATTGAGTCACTCAATTAAAGTTTTGGTTACGATCATGTTACTCTTTCGTTAAAATACTAACAAACATTCGAAATAGATTAGTATAATGATATTTTTAGTCCTCAAACCTTATACATTCTACCAATTTAGTCTTAATTTTGCCTCTTAAAAATTTGAAATTCGTATATGATTTTGATTTTTTTAAAATTTTTTTATGTATTTTCTATTGAAAATTTATTTTTGTCTCCTAACATAAAATATCACGTTCGTCATGGATGATATATGTATATTGTATATAATTATAGAAACTCGTTAAAATTAGAACTAATTAATATTACGACATTAAAAATATTTACAATAAAATTTGATCAGAAACTTGAGCCGATTCAATATTCACCCTAACAGAGAGAGGATTCAAAATCATAAGGTGCGAGCAAAAATTCTACGTGATTGAAAACTTTTTTTTATTATTTCTTTGAATTCTCGTAATCATATTTAATAATAGGGGTGTTCAAAAGTATCTGATCCGAATGATCCGGCTCGCCAACCCGAACCCTAAAAAATTGGGTATTTTTTATAAAAATTACTTGATCGGACTGGATACTGACACGTGATTTTTCTCAGGTAATTGGGTATCTTTGTAACCGAGTACTCGACCCGACCAGATAATTTTAATAAATATATTTTTAATTTTAAATTATATTTTTATTGTAGGTTCTTTAATATTTTTACCCCAAAATTAAATTTAAACCCTAAATCCTTTATATATTTGTATTATGTACTTTTAAATTTTAAAATTTTCAAAAATATTTGTATTAATTTGTGTATTAAATTTTAATGGATAAATTCTTAGATTTAAAATTTTATAATACACAATAAATTGGCATAGAAGAGTTGTTCTTCCTTCCATCTAATAAATTAAATTTAATTCCCTAAATCCCATTTTTTTTCTTTTGATCCAGTAATGATCGTGAATGAAATGGTTGCAGATAGATATTGAAGAGTTGTTCTTCCTTCCATCTAATAAATAATGACTATTCATGAAGAATTGAAGACAATTTATAAATCAACAATTTAACGGAACACCGGAAAATCATGATTCATCGTAAAATGTCAATATAGTTAAGCAACTGTATTCGAACAATTCAAATATTTATCCCTTAAAACTAACCTCAAATCCTTAATTTTTGTATTTTGATTATGTACTAAATTTTAAAATTTTATGCATTTTTTATGTGAATTTTTTTAAAAAATAAATTTTTAAAAAATAAAGCGGGTATCCAATATTCGATTTTGCGGGACACGAGTTTTACAAGTATCCGATAGTCACGGGCCGAGACATGGGCCCGTAAATAAACTACCGGTACTTTGGGTACCCAAAAGTCCGGGTACCCGAATTTGAACACCTTTACTTAATAACAAATTATATATTTTTAATATGAATAACAAATTATAATTGAATTCGCTTGCATTGTTAGCACTCGATGATTAATGATAAAGTAGTTGGTGATAAATATTTTTCATGGCATTGCATATAATAGTTGGTTACAAATGTTTCACAACTTTTTAAAACAACAAAAATAATTAATTTGATTTAATAAATAAATATGATGAAAACACAATATCAGTAACAAATAATAAAGAAATAATGAAAGCGTGATAATATAGAAAGGTTAAAAACTTTTGCCAAGGGTTTTTGCCGCACCCCATTTCTCCTCTATAGAGCACCGTAAGTTTTTTTTTTTTCAACTTTATTTACTTAATAACGATACTGATTTTGATGTAGGTCATCCGTCGTCATTTTTTTAAATTAATTTTTAATAAAAATAATTTTTGACCGGAGAAATCACCTTTTGCGGAGGAGTTGTTCGGGATGGTAGAGGTAAATGGTTGGTCAGTTTTACCAAACATATTGGCCGTTCAATTTTGTAGGCGGAACTTTGAGGAGTTTACGAGGGATTAAAGGTGACATAGCTTCTTGTACTCACTAATTTTATCCGAATTTTGTTATTATATTTATTTTTAGTTTTTATTTATTAATTTTATTAGTTTTAGTATTGTTGTTATTAATGCGGTTGGTTTTATTATTATTATTGTTAAAAATAGATCCAAAATAGATTAAGTAAAAAGCCCAATTTCTTTTAATTTATCAGTCCATAATAATTACATAACTCATATATTACAACTAGCTCATTAAGGCACCAAATCCAACTAAAAAACCCTATAATCAAAACCCTAACCCTATATTTTTCTCCTGCAGACGCCATCATCTAGCCATTTGATTAGATCCAATCCAACGGTCCAAATCACACCCAGATGAAAGCAAAGGAGACCCTTGCTCTGCTCCACTTGCGCGTGCAAGACACCGCCGGCAACTATTCGAGTCTTCCACTCGCCCACACGCCTGGCCTGCTCGGCTCTTCCGTCCATGTGGCGCCATCACTGGCGATCCTACTGCCACCATCTCCCCCAACCACCATGCGTGCAAAAAAGATGAAGATGTTAGTCAAACAGTTCGTCACCAACAATATAACTAATGTAATAGAAAAGGGGAAAAAATCTATAATACCTGTATTTTGTCCGGGGCATTCGAATATAAATAAATAAGGCCAAAATATGCAATATAAATAAATAAATAAAATCAGTCCATATAGTCCAAGTGTCCAATTACATTCCAAAAAACCTCAAAACCTAAATACAAACCCAAAGCCCATTTACAGAACCCAATTTCCCTCTTATTTCAAGTCAAAGACACACAAAACTAATCTAAAGCCTATTTTCCCGCCTAAACCATGCCACATGTCATTACCCCAGTGACCCATTTCCTTTCACTTGGATCATGGTTTTCTCTGACGTTATGGTCTGACCCCTATATAAATAAGAGAGAAAATTTTTGTCAGATTCATTAATAACAACCATTAAATAATAATAATAATAATAACTAATAAATATAATAATAAATATAATAAAATAGGAGAGAGAAGCTCACATCGGGGTAGTCGAACCGCCCGGAGCATGAACGGTCACCGGGAAGCTCGTCGGTCATAGGGAAGCTCGTCTGTCAGAACCACCATGGCCACCTTCGAAAAGGTATATTCCTTTCCCGATTTAATTTCCTGTAAAAACAAAAACAAAAATGTTAGTTTGCACACATATAAAAACATAAATAAAAATGAAAGCGGAAGTTGATTTGGCGGCCGATGTTAGAATTTCGGTGGAGTTAAAAAGGGTCGGGATGGGGTAGATAGTTTCTAGGTGGTCGGATATTGGTGATCCAGTTGGATCAGGCTTAGATTTAGGTTTTAGGGCTCAAAAATGACTTTTTTTGGGATTTTAGTGTTTCGGTCACGATGGCGGACGTTGACCAAAAATAGCCAGGTGGCGGCGGCCGTCATAGCCTGCGGCGGCCAGGATTCGAATCTCGGTGGCCGGCGAACGACCAAATGTGATCGGAGTTGGGCAGATAAGGATTCAGAGGTGATGTATACGGTGGTTTGGGGTCAGCGATATGCGTGTTCATCTAAAATGGGATGAACACGTTGAATGTTTATCCCAAAACCTAGGATTTTAATATGAAATAGGGATGATTTCTAGGCACAGGGTGTTTAGATTCAGAGCGTTTTGGGAGAGATAGAAATAGGAGAGAGTGGTGTAGGAAGAAATGAGCGAGTCGACTCATTTTCGGGCTTTTATGGGTGAGTCGACACGACACCGTTTTGGTGTCGGGTCAAGAGAGGGATCCACGTTTTTTTACTTGGGTCAGGTATAACCCGTATTTTTTTATTCGGATAGCATTTGGTTTTGGCCCAAAATTTTGCATTCTCTCAATTTAGTCCTTATTCCCTTTGAATTGACCCCGAAGCTTTGTAATTCAAGCAATTTAGTACTCCATACCCCATAATTGTACCCATTGGGTTTATATTGTTTCAATTGGGTCACTATTTCTTTGTAATTGGGCTGTCAGTTTTAATAAAATTTCAATTTGGTCCTTAATTTCATTATTAATTTAGTTTTAATTGCTTAATTTATATGATTGAATGCATTATTTAAATTAATACATATAGAAGTATCTGTTAGACGACTTAATCACATAGTATTAATTAATTATTAGAGCCTTTAGCCTAGATTCTCTAATTAGGATTCAATAATTTAAGTAAGTAGAAAATTGTAGTAATTAATGTACATTAAATATAAACTTTAAAATTCAAATTTGAATGATGTTCCATTGTTTACAATGGGGTGTTATCTCAACATGAATTTTAATAGATTATATTTAATATAGATTATATTTATAATTGAATACCAACTTAATTCTTTAGTTGAAATTAAATAATTAATTAGGATACATTGTAGTTAATTAAATGTATATTAAATAGAATCTTTGGGGCCCAAATTTGGATGTTGTTTCATTGTTTACAATGAGATGTCATCTCAACATTGGCTTTAAAGGTGTATATTTAATATACATTTCTACTTATAATATTGACTTAATTAATTATTAGAACCTTAATTAGGTTAGCACTTTAATTAATTACAAAGACTATTTGATTAGAAATAGTAATGATTTAAGGGCTTTAAATATATGGAAGGTGTTCAAGCAATTGACATTTTCTCATAAAAGCCATTAAATTAATTAATATTCATAGTATCAACAATTAATTAATTAGAACCATTTTAGTATAGTACTTAAAATGAACAAGACAATAAAAGGTCATTCAATTAAAACCTTTTATGTTGGAAATTCATTTTTAAATATGAATAGGGGTGCCCCTTAATGGGGTGCTTTTAATCTCATATTCGAACAAAATGAATTTCCTTATAAAAGGTATCTGCATTTGGAATGTAAAATTCATTTAATAATTATGGGATAAATTAAATTCAAATAATTATTCGAAATGCCAAAATGCCACGTAAAATTAAGGTAAAAATAACAGGCGTTTATGGGAGTGCTAATCCTTCACGTAACCGACTTCCGAACCCAATTTTTTTAAGAAAGAATCTCTAGTTTGTTTTAAGGTGTTTGGCCTGCCTCGAAGTGATCGGTGGTGACTCCAAAATATTTTTTTTAAAATAAATAAAGGAAAATTCAATTTAATATGAAAAACTTAAATTTTCAAGATCAAATTAAAAATGGTAAAAAACCCCCTAATTTTACAATAGATCGATTGTCAGGCTATTTTTACACACCAGTTTCAAAAATGGTCGCGAAAGCTTGGCGACTCCGTTGGGGATTTTAAAAATCGAGAGTCGGGCCTAATTAAATTTTTGTGACATTTTGGCATTTTAGGACAGTAATTTGAATTTAATTTTCCCATAATTATTAGATGAATTTTCAGAAAAATGCAGATAGCTTTTTCTTGTGTGATATAAACTGTCATTCATGCATAAGCCTTCCACCCGAGCTTTTCACCTTTAAGTGGGAGTAAGGCGTGATCTTACGTGAGTTATTCAGCTCCATGATCGAAATTTTGTCCTCATTCTGGTATACCAACCTTATACACCGTGAGGTTACGCCTCCACTATAAGAGGCCGAATACTCTCGAATCGATGTCTTGCTGTAGTCCAATAACGACAGTTTAGGTACCCAGAGTCTAGATCGAAACCCACATGCTGCAATAGAAGCATACCCCATTAGAGCCAGACAGAGACCTAGGACAGGGTGTTGCCAATTTAAATACACTTCTCTGGTTATTTTTGTGTGTAAAATAAATTGTTCTCTGGTTATTTTTACGCAATATAAATTGTTTTCTATAGCAATTATTTTTGCTTACAATATTATTTCACCATACTGACACAGTTTTTTTTTGTTTTTGTTGTGTTTTGTTATATATTTTTTTATGTATGTTACACTACATTACATTCATGAGAGGTATCGGTTCGAGGATCAGTTGAGTAGGCAGTGGTCATAAGAACTGAAGGGTCTGATAGACAAGTGGAGGACAATATGTCACTGTGGACCTGATTCGAGAAGACTCAATACAAGAACGAAGACAATAGTTGTGGAGTCCAAATGTAATTAATGCAAGGTTGTACCAGAAATTTCTGAACATAATGAAGTTCTGCCAGAGCCAAGTTTAATTTGAGAACCATAAGATGGGAATATGAAGAGTCATTTTCAACAAGATTTATGAATTATAGCATTGTTATTAGACAGTCAAATGAATCAAGAGTTGTGACCCGTTTATGAAGCCTGGTATAAATGTTCAATTTTTGGGAGGATACATGTGACACCAACAATAGAGAAATACGAGGCTTTGTTATACTACTCTAGAGGTCAAAAGGACAAGGTTTGTACAAGGCTTAACAACAGATCAAGTTTCAAGATACAGTCAGTGGCAGTTATAGAGATAAACGAGATGCAGTGTCAAAAATGGTGATAACCAGAGAATGATAGATAACAGATAAATTGAAGGGGCATTCAATGGTTATGGATAAGTAAGAACTCGAGGAAGAACATAAAGTTTTGAATTCAGAGGCGATATCCAATTTTCATAAATGATGAGATTCACCGAAAGATACCATAATTAAGGAAAATGTTGAGTTTTAATAAAATGGGTAGATGAGGAAAGTGGCAGAATCAGAAAACGCAGTACAACATTTGAAATACCAGTTCGTAAGTTTTGAAGAGATACCACAATGAAGAATAAAATACTAAAAATCAAGTTGAGATAGTAATCCAGGTTATCCAGAAACAGAATTGTGAAATGATTAACTTTAGGAGCCAAGTGCGGGGAGTTGCCTGGCATGTACAAATTTTGTCCGATGAAGTCGTGAACTTGCAACAACATTCTGATTGACACTGAAACATGACAGATGTTGACTCAGAGGCTGAACAAAATGATCAACCAAAAAGAGCTGGAGCTAGTGAACATATTGCCTTCTCTTTGTATTCGACCTTTTAGTTAGAAGGGTGTTGTTCTAATGACTAGTTCTTGAAATCGACACCTCGTGCATTCATGTATTACATCATTTAAACATTATGTAAAATAAAATATTGCATTATTGTATTTTGTTTAAAATATTGCATTTTTGTTTAAAAAGTAACATTGCATTAGTTAAAATTCTTGTTAAAAAAACAAAAAAGCATGGTGATAGATTTGTTAAGGTTGAGCAGTCACGAAGGTTGTTGAGGGCCACTTGGATCGAATGAGCAATAGATTGATCAGTTTGAGAACAAGATGAAAACATGAGATACCAAATTACTTGGAGTCAGATAGGTTGAAAAAAGAAATATTCCAGACAAAATACCAAGAAAGACGATCAAGATAGAAATTCATCTCACATAAGGGTTCAGTCTAAAAGGACTCTTCATGCAAAAAAAGAGAGTAAAAAAAGTCAAAAAGGGGAAAAAAGAGAAAGAGATGAGAATAAAAAGCCAAATAAAAGATGAGTAAGTTCGGATCAATATAGCTGGGGGCATCTGTAAACAATCTAGAAGATCTGAGTTTGAATCATGAAAAGAACAGTGGAATGCTTGATCGAGATCAGAAAAGAGGGAAGGATTGAGGCATGGTGAGTTAGTGAGGTAAAGAGTGCTACCTTAAATGGGATAGAATTAGGTATACGGGAAATGTTTCTCTCATAAGTCTAATAATTTAGAAGGGGTCACATTGGAGTTGATCTTTGCAGTTTGGTTTCAAGGCTCTGTTGCACTTGATATTTAGGCTCTGTTGCAAAGATAGTAGTTAAAGTCAAGCCTGAGTAGAGCGATATTGCAAAAAAGATCCTTACAAAACATCACAAGTCAGTAAATAAAGTCTGCAAGCTAGAATAATAGTGAATCATGATATCTTTTAGAGTTATGAGAAAGAATTTTGTCAAAGAAGCTGAATGAAGATATAGAAAGAACAGCTTTCTAAGAAAAGAATGATCCCAATACTCAAAGTTTGAGAAATGCATGGTGAGATGCGGCAAAAATGAGTCTATGTGCTTAATTCATGAAGGCAAGGAACGTCCCATCAAAATGAATAAAAAAACATTTTTTGCAAAAAAATGAGAGAAAAAAAAGAAAAAAAGAAGAAGAGAAAACTGAGGTGAAAACCTGAAAGGACGTCTTGAAAAAGAAAAAAGAGAAAAAGAAAATAAAAACTAAAGTGAAAACCTGAAAAAGCGCTTTAGAGCAAAAGATGTAGAGATCCTGAAGATTGAACCTGAGTGTGAGATGCGTTACGCTACTAGTAGGAGATGTTTTAATGAATGTCAAAACGAAGAAATTTGGAGCTTCCCTGAAGATGAAAGTTTGCCCAAGTGGTCATCAAGTGACAACATTCATACGTCATATTGATAGGCATCCATAAGTAAGAGCATGCTAATTCATACATTCAAAGTATTCTTTCATATTTTGGCAGGAATTTGCATATTCAATCAAGGAAAAACAAGAATCAATCTATAACTTTGAGTTTTGAAAAAGCAGATTCAAGCAAGAGCGAACATAGATCTCAAAGAAAAGATCCGGTTAAGAATGAATAAAGATCTTGAAGAGGATGATCCAGCAAGGAATGAACAGAAAACACAGAGAAGAAATTTCGACAAAGAGCGAGCATAGATATTAGAGAAATAGATCTAGTAAAAATTTTAGTCATATTTGTGAGAAAGTAAGTATATTAATTCAAGATTTTCTACTTGCATATGCAAATCTCAAGATATTCTATTTACAGAGGTAGATTTCTCTAAGATATTTCGTTTGCAGAGGTGGATATCAAGATATTTCGTTTACAAAGACAGATTTTTCTAAAATATTCTGTTGGCAGAGACAAATCTCAAGATATTTCCTTGGTAAAGGCGGACCTCAAGACATTCTGGTTACAAAGGCAGATTTCCCTAAAATATTTCGTTTGCAGAGGCAAATCTCTCTAAAATATTCCATTTGCAGAGGCGGATCTCAAGATATTCCGCTTGCAGAGACAAATTTCAATAAATATTCTGCTTACAGAGGTGGATTTCAGTATGACATTATATTTATAGAGGCATATTCAGCAAGATGCTCCGCTTTGAAAAGGCAGATTTTAGCAAAATATTCGTTTGTTTGCATAGGAAAGGAAATACATTATGATCTTAAATCCTTCGGGTCTTCAGTAAAGTCCTTCGGGCTTGATGTTAAGTCCTTTGGGTTGACACCTTTGGAAATGATATGAACTTTTCGAGGGTTGCCAAAATGAGATGGTAGGGCATGTTATTGGAAGACATCAAGCTTTTGGGTTGTTTGTTCAAGAAAGAAGTGAAAAGAAGAAAAGAAAAAGAGCAAAAAACAAAAAAAAACAAAAAAAATGAAAAAAGAAATGAAAAAAAAGAAAAAGAAAAAGAGAGAGAAGAAAGAAGAAAATAAAAAAATAAAATAAAAATAAAAAGGGAGGATAAAAAAGAAGAAAAAGAAAAAACAAAAAAGAAAGAGAAATAAAGAAAAAATGAAAAGAAAAAGGAAAAGAAAAAGGAAAATGTGAAAAATGAAGAAAGAAAGGAAACATAATCGAAGGTTTCGGGATAAGAGGCATAAGCCAGATCACAAGCGTGGTCGCGGTGTTGGCCAGGGTAACCAGGGAACTCGTGTTGTAGCTGGGTGTGAGCGTTGTGGTAGGCACCACACGTGTATGTGTTGGGGAAGTGCTGGAGGTTATTGGTATGTGGATCTCTTAGTCAAATGAAGTGAGATTGTCCTCGTGATGTGAGAGATTCATCGGTTCATGCTGCTGCACCCGCTAGGGGTTGAGGCCGTGGCAGGGGTAATTTTTAGAGACGTGAGGATGGCCAGAGGGTTGTGGCTCATGCTGTTATTGTACAGTTGGAGAATGGTGGACCAGCTCAAATCTATGCTCATCGGGAAGGTTGCAATAACACTGATGTGATCGTAGGTACCTTCACTTTGCAATCCTTGTTATTGTTTTCCTTGATTGATTCGGGGTCTACTCATTCTTATATCTTGAGTAAGAATGCATCTTTGTTGAATGTTCTTGTTGAGATCTTGGATGTTGGCATGTTAGTAACTAGTTCCTTTGGTGAGATAGTTATGACTAGAAGGTTGTATAGGCGGTGTCCTTTGGTAGTGCAAGGTCATGAGTTTGCCGCAGATTTGATGGAGTTGCCATTCCATGGATTTGATGTTATTTTGGGCTTGGATTGGTTAAGTGAGCACACGGTAGTTTTGGATTGTGAATCTAAAAGGATTTCTTTGAGATTAACCAATGATTATAAAGTTGTGGTGGTTGGCGAGAATGTGAAATTCTTGTCCAATGTTTCGGCTACTCGAGTGGAAAAGATGATGCAAGGAGGTTGCCAAGCTTATTTGGCCATCGTATTGAATCTAGAGGCCAAAGGTGTTCGAGTACAAGATATCCAGGCTGTTCGTGATTATTTAGAAGTTTTTCCTGAAGAGTTATTGGGTTTACCTCTGAATAGAGAGGTAGAATTTGGTATTGAGACGTACGCGGGTATGACTCTGATGTCTATTACCCCTTATCAGGTGGCACCTGAGGAGTTGAGGACACAACTTCAAGAGTTGTTAGATCATGGGTTCATTCAACCGAGTGTTTCGCCATGGGTTGCTCCTATTCTTTTTGTGAAAAAGAAGGATACGATGCGTATGTGCATTGATTACCGGCAGTTGAATAAGTTGACGGTGAAAAATAAGTATCTTTTTGCCGATGATTGATGATTTGTTTGATCAGTTTTGCGGGGTAGCGGTGTTTTCTAAGATTGATCTAAGATTAGGGTATTATCAATTGAGGTTAATGACGAGGATGTGCGTAAGGCTGTATTTCGTACAAGGTACGGGCATTATGAGTTCTTGGTGATGTTGTTTGGTTTGACGAATGCCCCGACTGCGTTTATGGATATGATGAATCGAGTGTTTCATGAGTATCTTGATCAGTTTGTGGTGATGTTTATAGATGATATTCTCGTGTAGTCTCGTACCGAGGAAGAGCATGATCAGTATTTGTCGATTATTTTACGAGCCTTGAAGGATAATCAATTGTATGCCAAACTGAGTAAATGTGAGTTTTGGCTAAAAGGAGTGATGTTCCTTGGACATGTGGTTTTCGCAAAGGGTATTCGTGTTGATCCACAGAAAATTGAGGCTATTCTCAATTGGAAGCAACCTAAGTTTGTATCGGAGATTTGTAGTTTCCTTTGGTTGGCTGGTTATTATCGTCGTTTTGTAGATGGGTTTTCTAGTATAACAACACCATTGACGAAGTTATGCAAAAGAATGTTCCTTATGTTTGGACAGAGAATCAACAATATAGTTTTGAGAAGTTGAAGAAAGTCTTGACATATGCTCATGTGTTGATTCAACCCGAGTCATAGAATGAGTTTATGGTTTATAGTGATGCGTCTTATGTTGGCTTGGGTTGTGTGCTGATGCAAAATGGTAAGGTTGTGTCCTATACGTTGAGGTTGCTGAAAGTTCATGAGCGCAATTATCTGACTCATGATTTAGAGCTTGCAGCTGTGGTGTTTGACTTAAAGATTTGGAGACATTATCTTTATGGAGAGAAATATTATTTTTACAGATCATAAGAGTCTAAAGTATTTGATGTCTCCAAAGGATTTGAATCTTAGGCAACATAGATGGTTAGAGTTGCTTAAGAATTATTATTAGACGATTGAGTATCATCTTGGAAAGGCTAATGTGGTGGCGGATGCGTTAAGTCAAAAAGTCGCGATTGAGCTTAGGGCTATGTTTGCAAGGTTGAGCATGACACAAGAAGGTGGATTGTTAGTAGAGTTTTAAGTTAAGCCGACGATGTCATAAATGATTAAAACTAAGCAACCGTTTATTGATTCTATAGTTTCGCACATTAAGGACATATCAAATGGTAATCTGATGGATTTCCATTTTGATGATGATGGGTTTTTGTGTTTCAAGGGTCAAATAGTGGTGCTAAATGATTAGGAGTGGGGGCATACTATTTTGACGGAGACACATTCTAGTCCTTTTGCTATGCGTCTTGGTAGTACCAAAATGTATCGTGGGTTGAAAGAGGTGTACTATTGGGTTAGTTTGAAGAAGGATGTGGCTGAATTTATTTTTAAGTGCATGGTGTGTCAGCAGGTTAATGTTGAACATTAGTTTCCATCTGGGTTGTTGCAACCTTTTAGAATTCTAGAATGGAAATGGGAGAGAATCACCATGGATTTTGTGTCAGGGTTGCCTTTGATAGCGGCTAAAAAGGATTCCATTTGGGTGATTTTTGATCAGTTTACGAAGTGTACACATTTTCTGCCAGTGCATACGACGTATAGCTTGGACAAGTTGGCAAACTCGTATATTGCTAAGATTGTGCGTTTACATGGGGTACCTAAGTTCGTTGTTTCTGATAGGGATCTGAGGTTTACAGTGAGGTTTTGGGAATGTTTGCATCAGGCTTTGGGTACAAGGTTGAGTTTCAGCATCGCGTATCATCCTCAGTCGGATGGTCAGTCTGAGCGTGTTATCCAGGATTTGTTTTAACTTTGTTTTCTCATGTAAATCATCCAATTATGGGAGAAAGCATCCATTAGAGGTAATGTTCGTCCTTCTCCTCTAATGAAAGGTTCTTTATTGAAATTCCCAAGTTATTGGCTCTTTACAATTGTTTTCTAATGTGTTTTGGTAGTTTAATTAAGGAAAATTGGTTTAATTGTGTTGTGATTGAGGAAATTGATATATTTTTGATTTGGATCTGTTTTGCTGGGTTATTGATCAGATTAGATCATGTTTTTACAGTTTAATAATGTTGAAGGATTGGTTTTATCAATATAATCCCGAAACTAGTTGAGTCTCTAACGTTAATGGTTGTTAGTTAAGGGTTTTTGTGGTGTTAATGGAGTTTAATCATTGCTAGAAGTAAAAGGATGTTGAAGAAGGGTTTTTAGATGTTAGTTGCTGAGGTTTGATGTGTTGAATCGTTGTTTTGTGCCTGGGTTAAGATTGGAAGGTGTTTGAGGTTGATTTCGATAAGTTTTGGATGATTTTTGAGTGGGCAACTTGTAAGTTGCGGGTAATTGCTTTGAGGCAGTGGTTTGAATGCATTTTGATGCATGCTTCCTCTGGTTTTGTGTGGCCAAAATAGGGGATAATCAAGGCGAAGTAGCTTGAGGTGGATCGCTGCTAGTCGGGAGCTCAATTTGCATTGGCGAGCAAGGCGAGCCATAATCAGTGAGTGGAAATGGCTTTAAAAGTCTTTCAATGGTTTGAAAGTGGTTATGGGATCTAGGTTAAGTTTGAAACACTTACCTAAGCTCGGAAGTAAGTTTCCCTTCTTTTTCTTCTTAATATCGGATTGAATATAAGCATGGTTGATTACATGTTTTGGTTTTAAACATGGTTTGATTTACTTATTGTAAATGCATGGTTTTGAATACATATGCAATGGTTTTAAAGTATATGAAATGCTAGTGAGCATTGGTTTTCATTCCGGTTGGGAATGTGGTATTGCTTTGGCAATGTGGATTGCATATGTGTGGTTTTGTTTAATGCATTGTAAACAGTGAGTAGATGGTTTTGGAAATGATATATTGGCTATGTGATAAGGTGAAAAACAATCGGATATAGTTGGCATGCCATAGGGTGAAGTTAACTATATTATATAAACAAAAATCGATCATGGCCATGGGTCCTTGAGGTATGGCGGTTTAACTAGGCTACTCGGACTATTGGGACATCTCTTGGGGTATGCGGTTTAACCAGGCAGCCCAAGATGATGATGATTTTACGATTTAACTAGGCAAGGTCGGTAAAGCCCGCGGTTTAACTAGGCGAGGCTGTCAAATCTTGCAGTTTAACTAGGCAAGGTTTCGGATATCATGCGGTTTAACTAGGCATGGTATGAGAGATCCGTGTATCTGATATGTAAGTTTAACGGTCGGTTAACCAATGATTAGCGGTCGACTAATCAAGGATAGTGGTCAACTATCCGGGGTCATTATAATTGCCAATATATGAAAGTTCATGTGTTGAACCTATTTTATAATGCTTTGGGATATAAGCATGGTATTATGATTTAATGCTTTGGGATTTAAGCATGAGATGATTTAATGCTTTAGGATCTAAGCATGTGATTTGTAAATGTTTTTGCATAAGGTTGATATGCATGTTTTGATTTAGAATCAATGAAAATGCTTTGGTCTTAAGCACGATTTGAAAACAAGTGTTTAGTTTTCAAAGAGAATTAAATGCATCATTGTTTTATGAGAATTCTCACTAAGCATATGTGCTTATGCTCTCTTTTTCCTAATGATGCAGAGCATTGAAGTTTGGGGCAACAAAGGCAAGGTTTAAAGTGATCCAAGAACAAATACTACTTTTGAGTATGAACTCGGTTTAAGCTTCTGGTTAATAAGGCAATGTGTTCGCCATGTTTTTGGGATTTGTAATTCTGTTTTCCCCTAGTTTTTGAGCATGTTTAATGCTTTGTTTTGGGAGTTGGATTGATGTTGATAAGTATGATGTTAATCTTTGCTTATGACTAATGCTAGGTGGACACCTAGGTATGCATCTAGATAGTCTTGGTTGATTGCCATGTCTTGATGATTCTAGCATGATGATTTTGATGTCATCGATATGTGTGGAAGTGGCATATACTAGTAAATGTTCAATTAAGTGTTTTGGTATGTTTGGTAAAGTGGTCTAGGGAGCATGCCTATAGGTTGATCTTTTGGAAGATTATGTTTTGTTGTGGTTGCTAAATCTTAGTGCAAGAGTTGGAATATGAATAGATGATTGTTTGTATGCATGAATGCGAGTTTCTAGGATCTAAATGCATCTAGATTCGATTGAAAAACCAGTTAAAATGACCTTTCGGGTCTAGGCGTATCGGAACGCGTTCCCTCGTACCGGTACGGCTAGACCATTTTAGGCTTAGCATTTTGATACGCTAGAGAGGTGTTTCGATACGGGTAAGCCCTTTTAGGCATAGCGTTTCGATACGCTGGAGAGGTGTTTCGATACGGGTAAGCCCTTTTAGGCATAGCATTTCGATACGCGGAGAGGTGTTTCGATACGGATAAGAGCAATTTGGCTGAGCGTTCGATACCCGGGGCCGTACCGGTATGGTTTTGAGGTACTAGAATTTGAGTTTTAAAAATTGGCCAAGGCATACTGAAACACCTGTACGCGTACTGATACGGGCTGCGGTTAAATCAGTTATTGAGATGTTTGATAGTTTCTGATTCTTTCCTTTTGGTCCCTGATTGTTGTGAATGCAGTTGCTTGAGTTTGGATGGTCGGTTTGAGTCGAGAATTGACATACAAAAATGTAACTTGACTAATTGAGGATTGGTAACCCTAATTTTAGTAATGGTCCATTAATTTACCTATTTTATGTTTTAGTCCCTAAATGTATCGTACGTAATTGGTTGTCTTACCGTGGTCCGTTTCCTTTGTAGCTTTAACTGCTGCAAGCATGAACATTTAGGATTAATAATACGCATCTAGACAAGATAAAATGAAAACAAATGGACAGTTTTTCATAATCTTTCTCGAAGCAAACCTAATTTAGCTCGCTTGGTTCGGTCGAGCGTCTAGGCTGGGTCGAGGGGGTTACACCCCCACCACCGTTCCCTCAAAGATTGAAGAAGCAGAATGAAGACCTTCAATTCAAGAAATTTGTAGATATTCTTGATCAGCTGTACATCAATGTCCCATTTTTGGAGGCCATTGATCTAATGCCCATGTATGCGAAGTTTCTCGAGGATATTATCACCAAGAAAAGGAAGGTTGAGAAGTATGAGACTGTTGCTACAGCAAAAGAGTGTTATTTTGGGTTGAGCAAATTTCCCCCTAAAAGGAAGGATCTGGGCAGCTTTATCATTCCATGTTCGATAGATGTTAATTATGCGGGGAAAGCTTTATACGATCTTGGATCTAGTGTGAATCTAATGCCCATTTTAGTCTTTATGAAGCTTGGTATGGGAAATGCAAGGCCTACCACTGTTATTTTGCAATTGGCAGACCGATCCCATGTTCGTCTAGAAGGGATGATCGAAGATGTTATGGTGAAGGTGGACAAATTTGTTTTCCCAGTTGACTTTCTCATTCTCGATTGCGAAGCTGATGCTAATGCGCCCATTATTTTGGGGTGACTATTCCTAGCCACCGGCCGAATTCTGATCGAATGTGAAAAGGGTGAATTCACCATGGGAGTGGCTAATTAGAGGGTGACCATGAATGTATTCAACACCCTCAAATATGTGGATGATTCAGAGGAGTGTCAATGTCTTCAGGACATGGATTCTATAGAAAAAGAAGAAGCTGCAGAATTTTGTGTAGCAATTTTTCAGAGGTTGAGGATTATTTGACACTCAATGAAGATAAAATTGAGGAGCTCGAGGAGTTCCCAATTGAGGCACAACAATCTAGCTTGCTCATAGATAGACCAGGTACGCGATTTGAACCTTTAGATTGTAATACTTCGGTTTGGGCTTGGGTGTTTTGAGGTTTGGTTTGAAGGACCAGTGGACCGGTATTAGAGGTTCGAGTTAGTTTTGGGATTAAATCAGATTAAATATTTTTAAAGGTGATAAAAATATGGAAAATGTGGTAAAATCATTATTTAATATAATAATGACCGTGGTAATATCAATTTTGGAAAATTAGATTTAGAAATTGGACATTTTGGACTAGTGACCAAAATGCAAACTTTGAAAACTGTTTTTAGTGTCTGTTTTGAAAAGGATCAAAACTTTGAATCTTTAAGGTGCTAATTGTCCTAAATATTTTTAACAGATTTCTCCCTTTAATTAACTGAGTTTAAATGGGTTTTAAAAGGCTTTAAAAGTGGAGAGAATTAATAGATCATATTTTAGACTTTTAACAAAATTCACGTAACAAAATTTGCAACTTATTTCACTGAATTTCTCTCCAGCAAAACACCTTTCCAACTTCAATTTCTTCGGGTAAAAATCAAAGGTTTTGATTTCCATTTGATTTCCTAATGTTTTTTCATCAAATACTTATTGTTATTCTCTTGATTTCCATGTTTTACTAAGCAATTAAGGGGAGAAATCAACATTGGAGGTAAGGATTCGTTCTTGTCCTTTACAATTGTTTTCTAATGTGTTTTGATAGTTTAATTAAGGAAAATTGGTTTAATTGTGTTTTGATTGATGGAATTATTTTATTTTCGAAGTAGATCTGTTTTGCTAGGTTCTTGATCAGATTAGATCGTGATTTAGATGTTTCTTGATGTTAAAAGTTTGGATTTAACATTGTAATCCCGAAACTAGTTGAATCTCCAATATTTAAGATTGTTAGTTAAATGTTTTTGATATAATTTTGGTATTTAATCGTTGCTGGAAGTAAAAGGATGTTGTAAAAGGGTTTCTAGTTGTTAATTGATGATGTTTGATGGATTGAATCGTTGTAATAAGGTTGGGTTAAGTTCGAAAGTGTTTGATGATGATTTCGGCATGTTTCGGATAAGTTTTGAGTGGGCAACTTGAAAGTTGCAGGTAATTGCTTGTAGGTAATGGTTTGAATGCATAATGATGCATTTTCCTTCTGGTTTTATGTGGCTAAAATAGGGGATAATCAAAGCGATGAAGCTTGACGTTGATTGTGGCTTACTGGAAGCTTGATTTGCTTTGGCGAGCAAAGCGAAGCGTATCGGTGAGTGGAAACTGGTTTAAACTCTTTTAAAAGGTTTAATAAAGGTTGTTGGGAGTTTAGGATAAGCTTGAAACACTTACCTAAGCTCGGAAGTAAGTTTCCCTTATTTTGCTCTTGAATATCGGTTTGGATATGAGCATGATGATTTCATGTTTTGGTGTTAAACATGGTTTGATTTACTTGCTAGAAATGCATGGTTTTAATTACATATGCAGGGGTTTTAAAGTATAATAAATGCTAGTGAGCATTGGTTTTCATTTCGGTCGGGGATGGTGTTATTGCTTTGGCAATGTGATTTGCATATGTGGTGTTTTTGTATAATGCATTGTAAAACAGTAAGTAAATGGTTTTGTAAATGATATATTGCTATGTAACAAGGTGAGAAAATAATCGGATATGGTTGGCATGACATAGGATAAAAGTGCACTATAAATATGAACAAAAATTGATCGTGGCCTTGGGTCCTTGAGATATGGCGGTTTAACAAGGACACCCATACTCTTGGGACATCATTTTGGGCATGCGGTTTAACAAGGCAACTCAAATTGATGGCGATCTTGCGGTTTAACTAGGCTAGGTCGGTACACTTGCGGTTTAACTAGGCAAGGGTAGTAATCTAGCGGTTTAACTAGGCGAGGGTGTCAAATCTTACGTTTAACTAGGCAAGGTTTGGGATATCATGCGGTTTAACTAGGCATGGTATGAGAGATCCGTGTATCCGATGTGTAGGATAGAAGTAGTCTATCCAGGTCACTATAAATGTCAATATATGTGAAAGTTCATTTGTTGAACCTATTATAATGCTTTGGGAATTAAGCATGGTAAGTGATTTAAAGCTTTGGGATCTAAGCATGGAATATGTATATGATGTTGCATAAAGGTTGTTATGCATTGTTTCGGTTGGAAACAAAGAAAAATGCTTTGGTAGTAAGCATGATTTCGAAAACAAGTGTTTGGTTTTCAAATGGTTTTTAATTGCATCGTTATATTATGAGCATCCTTACTAAGCATGTGTGCTTACGCTCTCTTTTTCCTAATGATGCAGAGCATTGAATTTTTGGGGCTGCAAAGGCAAGGCTAAAGTGATCCTAAGACAAATACTACTTTGAGTATGAACTTAGTTTATGTTTTCAGTTAATAAGGCAATGTGTTCGCCATATTTTGGGGATTTGTATTTCTATTTTCCATGAGATTTGAGCATGAATAGTGCTGGATTTTATGGTTTGTTTGATGTTGATTGAGCTTGGGCGAATCTTGCCTATGTTGTTGCTAGCCAAGTGCTAAAGTGTGCACCTAGTTGGTTTTGATTGGTTGCCATGGTTTGATGATTCAAGCAAGTTTGGTATAAAGCTATAAATGTGCAAGCATGTTGAGTATGCCTTAAATGTACCAAATGTGAGTTTTGGTCGTTTGGTGAAATGATATTAGGATGCATCTATAAAATGTTTTGAGTAATATAAATGCCATGCATGGTTGTTGAATCTATGATGCTTTGGTTGGTAATGTATCTTAGTGATGTTGTGTAAGTGTTTGAAGTATGTTGGAGCGTTTCGGACATCATCAAATGGTGTTTAGATAGCAGTTTGGGGCATTACAGGTTCAGCCGTATCGGTACGGGTAAGCCATTCTAGGCTTAGCGTACTTGTACGCGGGCAACTATTTTGGTACGGGCTTAGGCTATTTTGGCCTGCATTTCAGTACTCAAGAGGGTGTTTCGGTACGGTACAAGGTTTTCATGAAGGGTGTTTCGATACGCGTAAGCGTATCAGATCGATATTTGGATCCTGGAATCTGAGATTTTGGAAAATTTTAAGGCATACCGAAAAACCTCTAGGTGTACTGGTATGGCTATCGTTAAATCTGTTATTTTGGAATCTTTGAAGGTTTCTGTTTCTTTCATTTTGGTCCCTGAGTTTTGTGAATGTAATTGTATGAGTTTGGATGATTGTAATGACCTGGAATTTAACATGTAAGTATGGAATTGGACTAGTTGAGGATTGGTAACTTTAATTTCAGTATTGGTCCCTAAAAGTTTTAGTTTTGCAATTTAGTCCCTAAAGCATATATTATGCAATCGGAGGTCTTTCCATGATCCGTTTTCTTTGGAAATTCAACCGCTGCAAGTATGAACATTTAGGATTAATAACATACATCTAGATAAGATAAAAGAAAAAATAGACCAGTTCTCGTAATTGTTCTTCGATTTGCTTCGACAAACATAATATAGTTCTCCCGGCTCGGTCAGACATCTAGGCCGGGTCGAGGGGGTTACATTTGTTGGTATTATAGATAGGTTTCGAACAGATGGGATATTGTTGTTTGATTATTTGGTTTTGTGTGAAATGCACGGTGATTGTGTGTTTGTCCAATGATTGTTTAATATCATGTTGGGGTATGATTTAGGAATACATTGTCTATTACCGAGGTTTTAAAATGTTTTATAAGGTTGTCTTAGATCATTTTCCTAATGCTAGCCGGACTTTAATCTATTTTGATGCTTTTGTTTGAATGGTTCAACGTGAGACTCGTTCGATAGCTAATAATGCGGGAGTTGAGCAGAATAATGTTGAGGAAGGGAATCCCCCTAATGTTTTACCTCCTACTCCTCTATTGGTTCCTTCTATCGATGTTGGGGTGGGTGGTGTACCCCAGGTTCATCATGTGCCAGTTTTTGGTAATCTGACTCCGTTAATCGAAGCGATGACGAGAGCATTTCAAGAAGCAGTGGTTGGGGTGCAAGTGCAGGCACTGACACCTACTGTGGTGGCTAATCAAGGTTTACCCTTGGAGTATCTTTGAAGTTTGGGAGGTGAGGAATTTTAGGGTTTCAGTCCTGAGGCAGTTGAGGGTTGGCTAGAGAAGACAATCTGCATTTTGAACCAAATGGGTTGTAATGAGGAGCGCAAGTTGGGTTGCACTGTGTCATTGTTGCAGGGTGATGCATACATTGGTGGGTGACCACAATTGCTAGCGTTCCTGAGGCAGATGTAACTTGGGAGTTCTTTCGGAGAGCTTTCAAGATGAAGTATCTTGACACTCAGTATTTGGATATGAAAAAGCTTGAGTTTATGTCGCTATCTCAGGGAGGCATGTATGTTGCCGAATATGAGGTGAAGTCTGTCCGCATGAGTTAGTATGCCCTAGAGTTAGTTTTTAATGATCAACAGAGATGTGATAGATTCCGGTATGGTCTTGTGAAGGACATTAAGACTTATCTCTTGGCTACGGATTACACAGATTTTGATGTGTTAGTCAATCGGGCCAAGGATATTGAGCAGTCCTTGGTTTCATCAGTCTAGGCTACGAGTGCGAGCTTGGGTAAGAGAGTGGCCAATTCTATATATTTTGGAAGGCATAATAAGAGGTATCGGGACAAGAGGCATAAGCCTGATCACATGCGTGGTGGCAGTGTTGGTCAGGGTAACCATGAAGTTCGTATTGTAGCGGAGTGTGAGCATTGTGGTAGGCGCCACATAGGTATGTGCTGGAGGAATGTTGGATTTTGTTGGATTTGTGGGTCATCTATTCACTTGAAGCGTGATTGTCCTCGTGTTATGAGAGATGCACCGGTACATGTTGCTGCATCTACTAGGGGTCGGGCTGTGGCAGGGGTAATTTCCAGAGGCGTGAGGATGGTCAGAGAGTTGTAGCTCATGCCACAGCTGTACGACCGGAGGATGGTGGACCAGTCCAGATCTATGCTCATCGCGAGGGCCGCAATGACATGGATGTGATCGCAGGTACCTTCACTTTGCAATCCTTGTCATTGTTATCTTTAATTGATACGGGGTCTACTCATTCATACATTTTGAGTGAACATGCATCTTTTTTGGATGTCCCTGTTGAGATCCTTGATGTTGGCATGTTAGTAACTAGTTCATTTGGTGAGACAGATACGACTAGAAAGTTATATAGGCGGCGTCCCTTGGTTGTGCAAGGTCATGAGTTTGCCGCGGATCTAATGGAGTTACCATTCCATGGTTTTGATGTCATCTTGGGTATGGATTGGTTGAGTGATCACAAGACAGTTGTGGATTATGAATCCAAAAGGATTTCTTTGAGGTTAGTCGATGATTATGAAGTTGAGGTGGTTGGCGAGAATGTGAAGTTCTCGTCCAATGTTGTCCTAGCTACGCGGGCGGAAAAGATGATACATGGAGGTTGCCAAGCTTATTTGGCAATTGTGATGAATCTTGAGGCTAAGGGTGTCTGAGTGCAGGACATTCGGGCTGTTTGTGATTTTCTAATGGTTTTCCCTAAAGAGTTACCGGGTTTACCGCCAAATAAGGAGGTAGAGTTCAATATCGAGAATCGCGAGTACATCACCGGTGTCCATTACTCCTTATAGGATGGCACCGAAAGAATTGAAGGAGTTGAAGTCACAACTTCAAGAGTTGCTAGATCATGGGTTCATCCGGCTGAGTGTTTCTTCTTGGGGTGCTCCAGTTCTTTTTGTGAAAAAGAAGGATGGTACAATACGTATGTGCATTGATTACTGACAGTTGAGTAAGCTAATGGTAAAGAACAAGTATCTTTTACCGATGATTGATGATTTGTTTAATTAGTTTTGTGGGGCAGCAGTGTTCTCTAAGATTAATCTAAGATTAGGGTATTATTAGTTGCAGGTTAAGGATGAGGATGTGCATAAACCGTTTTTTGTACGAGGTATGGGCATTTTGAGTTCTTGGTCATGCCTTTTGGTTTGACAAATACCCCAGCTGCGTTCATGGATATGATGAATAGGGTGTTCCATGAATATCTTGATTAGTTCGTGGTGGTGTTTATAGATGATATTCTTGTGTACTCTCGTACTGAGGAAGAACATGATCGGCATTTGCGGATTGTGTTGCAAGTGTTGAAGGATAATTAGTTGTACGCCAAGTTGAGCAAGTGTGAGTTTTGGCTTAAGAAAGTGATGTTCCTTGGTCATGTGGTTTCCAAAGAGGGTATTCGTGTTGATCTATAGAAAATTGAGGCTATTCTTAATTGGAAGCAACCTAAATTTGTTTTGGAGGTTCGCAGTTTTCTTGGGCTGGCGGGTTATTACAACCACTTTATTAATGGGTTTTCTAGTATCGCAACACCGTTGACGAAGTTGTTGCAAAAGAATGTTCCTTATGTGTGAAAGGAGAAGCAACATCATAGTTTTGAGAGGTTGAAGGAAGTTTTGACACATGCTCCTGTGTTGATTCAACTTGAGTCTAAAAAGGAGTTTGTGGTTTATAGTGATGATTTTTACATTGTTTTGGGTTGTGTGCTGATGCAAGATGGGCAGCTGAAGGTTTATGAGCGCAACTCTCCAACTCATGATTTAGAGCTTGCGGATGTGGTGTTTGCCTTAAAAATTTGGAGTCATTATCTCTATGGTGAGAACTGTGTTGTTTTCACGAACCATAAGAGTTTTAAGTATTTGATGTCTTAGAAGGATTTGAATCTTAAGCAACGCAGATGGTTGGAGTTGCTTAAGGATTACGACTTGACGATTGAGTATCATCTTGGTAAAGCCAACGTTGTTGTGGATGTATTGAGTCGTAAGGTTGCGGTTGAGCTTAGAGCTATGTTTGCAAGGTTGAGTGTGACGCGGAAAGGTGGTTTGTTGGTTGAATTGCAAGTTAAGCATACGATGTCACATATTATTAAAGCTAAGCAACCATTTGATGATTCATTGGTTGAGCATGTTGAGGATATATCAGAGGGTAATCCTACGAATTTTCATTTTGATGATGATGTAGTTTTGTGTTTCAAGGGTCGAATAGTTGTGCTGGATGATCTGAAGTTGAGGCACACTATTTTGACGGAGGCATATTCTAGTCTTTTTGCTATGCATCCTTGTAGTGTGAAAATGTATCGAGGGTTGAAAGAAGCATACTACTGGGTTGGTTTGAAAAAAGGATGTGGTTGAGTTCGTTTCTAGGTTCATGGTGTGTCAGCGGATCAAGGCTGAACATCAGTTTCCATCTGGGTTGTTGCAACCGTTGAGAACTTCGGAATAGAAATGGGAAAGAATCGCCATAGATTTTGTGTCAAGGTTACCTTTGACACCAGCTAAAAAGGATTCCATTTGGTTGATTGTTGATCGATTTACGAAGTGTGCATATTTCTGCTAGTGCATTCGACGCATACGCTTGACAAGTTGGCAGATTTGTACATTGTCGAGATTGTATGTTTGCATGGGGTACCTATGTCTATTGTTTTGGATAGGGATTCGAGGTTTACAATGAGGTTTTGGGTGAGTTTGCACCGGGCTTTAGGTACGAGATTGAATTTCAGCACCGCGTATCATCCTTAGTCGAATTATTAGTCTGAGCGAGTTATCCAGGTTTTGGAGGATATGTTGAGATGTTCCATCATGGAGTTCCAAGGAACCTGGGAGAAGCATTTACCTTTGGTTGTGTTTGCATATAACAACGTTACCAAGCGAGTATACATATGGCACCGTATGAGGCATTGTATAGCCGAAAGTATAGTACGCCCTTGTGTTGGGCTGAGGCAGGGGAAAAGCATATTTCCTTATTGGTCGTGTTGAAGGACGCGGATGAAAAGGTAAATCTTGTGTATGATTGCTTGAAAGTGGCTGTAGATCGGCTGAAATCTTACGCGAATTTGAAGCGTAGAGAAATTGAATATGCGGTGGGAGATCGTGTATTCTTGAAGGTGTCACCATGGAAAAAGGTGATGAGGTTCGAACATAAGGGTAATCTTAGTTTGAGGTTTATTGGACCGTACGAGGTTGTTGAGCGTGTTGGTCCTGTATCTTATCGGTTAATGTTGCCTCTTGAGTTGGAGAAAATACATGATGTGTTCCATGTATCCATGTTGCGGAGGTATCGGTCAGATCCCTCAGATGTCGTGCCGGTGGAGCATATTGAGTTGAGTCCGAATTTGTCCTATGATGCGGAGCCGGTGGAAATCCTTGATTCCAGCAGAAAAGTTCTTTGTGGCAAGACTATTGAGCTTGTTAAGGTCTTGTGGCGACCCCGTGGTTTCAAGGAAGCCACTTGAGAGAGTAAGACGGATATGTTGGAGCAATTTCCACATTTGTTTCCCCCAGATAAATTTCAAGGATGAAATTTCTTAAAATGGGGAGAGTTGTAACGCCCCGGTTTTGGTCTTGGATGTTTTGAGGGCTTGTTCGAAGGTCCGGTGGACCAGTATTAGAGGTTCAAGTTATTTTCAGGATTAAATCAGATTAAATATTTTTAAAGGTGATAAAAATATGGAAAAATATGGTAAGATCATTTTTTAATATAATAATGACTGTGGTAAAATCAATTTTGGAAAATGAGATTTGAAAATTAGACATTTTGGACTAGTGACCAAAATGCAAACTTTGAAAACTATTTTTAGAACGGTTTTGAAAAGGATCAAAACTTTGAATCTTTAAGGAGCTAATTATCCTAAATATTTTTAACAGATTTCTCCCTTTAATTAACTGATTTTAAATGGGTTTTAAAAGGCTTTAGAAGTGGAGAGAATTAATAGATCGTATTTTAGACTTTTAACAAAATTCACGTAACAAACTTTGCAACTTCTTTCTCTCAATTTCTCTCTAGCCAAACACCTTTATAACTTTAATTTCTTTAGGTAAAAATCAAAGGTTTTGATTTCCTAATCTTTTTTCATCAAATACTTATTGTTATTCTCTTGATTTTCATGTTTTTCTAAGAAATTAAGGGGAGAAATCAGCATTGGAGGTAAAGATTCGTTCTTCTCCTCTAATGAAAAGTTCTTTACTGAAATTTCCAAGTACTTGATGCTTTACAATTGTTTTCTAATGTGTTTTAATAGTTTAATTAAGGAAAATTGGTTTAATTGTGTTTTGATTGATGAAATTGTTTTTTTCCGAAGTGGATCTGTTTTGCTGGGTTATTGTCAGATTAGATCATGATTTAGATGTTTATTGATGTTAAAAGTTTGGATTTAACATTGTAATATCGAAACTAGTTGGATCTCCAATACTTAAGGTTGTTAGTTATAGGTTTTTTAGATGATTTTGGTGTTTAATTATTGTTGGAAGTAAAAGGATGTTGTAAAAGGGTTTCTAGTTGATATTTGATGATGTTTGATGGATTGAATCGTTGTAATAAGGCTGGGTTAAGTTTCAGAAGTGTTTGATGATGATTTCAGTATGTTTCAGATAAGTTTTAAGTGGGCAACTTGAGAGTTGTGGGTAATTTCTTGTAGGCAATGCTTTGAATGCATAATAATGCATTTCCCTCTGGTTTTATGTGGCTAAAACGGGGGATAATCAAAGTGACGAAGCTTGACGTTGATTGTGGCTTGCCAGAAGCTTGATTCGCGTTGGCGAGCAAAGAAAAATGTATCAGTGAGTGGAAACTGGTTTAAACGCCTTTAAAAGGTTTAATAAAGGTTGTTGGGAGTTTAGGATAAGCTTGAAACACTTACCTAAGCTCGGAAGTAAGTTTCCCTTATTTTGCTCTTGAATATCGGTTTGGATATGAGCATGATGATTTCATGTTTTGGTGTTAAATATGGTTTGATTTACTTGCTGGAAATGCATGGTTTTAAGTACATATGCAGGGGTTTTAAAGTATAATAATTCTAGTGAGCATTGGTTTTTATTCCGGTCGGGAAAGGTGTTATTGTTGTGGCAATGTGATTTGCATATGTGGTGTTTTTGTATAATGCATTGTAAAAAACTAAGTAAATTGTTTTGTAAATGATATATTGGCTATGCGACAAGGTGAGAAAACAATCGGATATAGTTGGCACGCCATAGGATAAAAGTGCACTATAAATATGAACAAAAATCGATCATGGCCATTGGTCCTTGAGATATGGCGATTGAACAAGGCCACTCGAACTGTTGGGACATCATTTAGGGCATGCGGTTTAACAAGGCAACTCAAATTGATGGGGATATTGCAGTTTTACTAGGCAAGGTCGGTACTCTTGCGGTTTAACTAGGCAAGGGTAGTAATCTAGCAGTTTAACTAGGCAAGGGTGTCAAATCTTGTGGTTTAACTAGGCAAGGTTTTGGATATCATGCGGTTTAGCTAGGCATGGTATGGGAGATCCGTGTATCCGATGTGCAGGATATAGGTAGTCTAACCGGGTCACTATAAATGCCAATATATGTGAAAGTCATGTGTTGAACCTATTATAATTCTTTGGGATTTAAGCATGGTAAATGATTTAATGCTTTGGAATCTAAGCATGGAATATGTATATGATGTTGCATAAAGGTTGTTATGCATTGTTTCGGTTGGAAACAAAGAAAAATGCTTTGGTCGTAAGCATGATTTCGAAAACAAGTGTTTGGTTTTCAAATGGTTTTTAATTGCATCGTTATATTATGAGCATCCTCACTAAGCATGCGTTCTTACTAGCATCATCACTAAGCATGTGTTCTTACGCTCTCTTTTTCCTAATGAAGCAGAATATTGAAGTTTTGGGCTGCAAAGGAAAGGCTAAAGTGATTTTAAGACGCAAACTACTTTAAGTATGAACTCGGTTTATGTTTCTGGTTAATAAGGCAATGTGTTCGCCATATTTTGGGGATTTGTATTTCTGTTTTCCATGAGTTTTAAGCATGAGTAGTGTTGGATTTTATGGTTTGTTTGATGTTGATTGACCTTGGGTGAACCTTGCCTATGTTGTTGCTAGCCAAGTGCTAAAGTGTGCATATAGTTGGTTTTGATTAGTTGCCATGGTTTGATGATTCAAGCAAGTTTGGTATGATGCTATAAATGTGCAAGCATGTTGAGTATGCCTTAAATGTACCAAATGTGAGTTTTGGTCATTTGGTGAAATGATATTAGGATGCATGCCTATAGAATGTTTTGAGTAATATAAATGCCATGAATGGTTGTTGAATCTATGATGCTTTGGTTGGTAATGTATCTTAGTGATGTTGTATAAGTGTTTGATGCATGTTGGAGTGTTTTGGACATCATCAAAGGGTGTTTAGACAACAATTTGGGACATTACAAGTCCAGGCGTACCGGTATGGGTGTCCTTGTTTTGGTACAGGTAAGCCATTCCAGGATTAGCGTACCGGTACGCGGGCAACTGTTTCGGCATGGGCTTAGCCTATTTTGGCCTGCGTTCCGATACTTGAGAGGGTGTTTCGATACGATACATTGTTCTCATGAAGGGTGTTTCGATACGTATCAGAACGAAATTTGGCTATTGGAATATGAACTTTTGGAAAATGTTAAGACGTACCCAAACACCTCTAGGCGTACCAGTATGGCTACCGTTAAATCTGTTATTTTGGAATCTTTGAAGGTTTTTGTTTCTTTCATTTTGGTCCCTAAGTTTTGTGAGTGTAATTGTATGAGTTTGGATGAGCGTAATGACATGGGATTTGACATGTAAGCATGAAATTGGACTAATTGAGGACTGATAACTTTAATTTCAGTATTGATCCCAAAAATTGTTAATTTTTCAATTTAGTCCCTAAAACGTTTGTTATGCAATTAGAGGCATTTCCATGATCTGTTTTCTTTGGAAATTCAACCACTGCAAGTATATACATTTAGGATTAATAAAATGTATCTAGATAAGATAAAAGAAAAAATAGACCAGTTCTCGTAATTGTTCTCCGATTTGCTTCGGCAAACCTAATATAGTTCTCTCAGTTTGTTCGGGCATCTAGGCCGGGTCGAGGGGGTTACATAGATTTTGCTGAATTTATTCCTCCGAAACCCTCACTTGAGCATGCACCCACGTTAGAATTAAATCCCTTACCATCACACCTTAAATATGATTATTTGGGTTGCAATGAAACTTTGCATGTGATAATTTCCTTTAGTCTTAAGCCTGACCAAGAGCATAGCTTGATAAATGTGTTAGCTCAACATAAAAAAACTTTAGGTTGGACTATGGCTGACTTGAAGGGTATAAGCCCTACTATTTGTATGCATAAAATTCTGCTTGATGAATGCCACGACAATTCTGTTGAACCCCAATGAATGCTTAATCCAGTCACAAAGAAGGTGGTGATAAAGGAAATAATCAAGTGGCTCAATGCTAGAATTATTTACCTGATTTCCAATAGTTTGTGGGTCAGCCCAGTACAATGTGTACTGAAGAATGGAGGCACGACCATGGTAAGAAATGAGGAAAATGAACTCTTACCAACAAGGACCATCACGGGATAGAGGATTTGCATGGACTATCGAAAGATCAACAAGGCAGCCAAGAATGACCATTTTCCCCTCCCATTTATCGATCAAATGCTAGACCGATTGGCGGGCAATTCCTTTTATTTCTTCCTTGATGGATACTCAGGGTACAACCAGATTGCTATAGCGCCAGAGGATCAAGAGAAGACAACCTTCACATGCCCCTATAATACTTACGCCTTTAGGAGGATAGCCTTTGGACTTTGCAATGCTCCAGCTACTTTTCAAAGATGCATGTTAGCCATCTTCTTAGACATGGTAGAAGAGTTTTTGGAGATTTTCATGGACGGTTTCTTAGTCTCCGGAGATGACTTTGAGTCATGCTTGGGTAATTTAGAAAAGATGCTTAAGCGATGTGAAGAAGCATACTTAGTGCTCAGTTGGGAGAAGTGCCATTTTATGGTGGCCGAGGGGACTGTTTTAGGCCACAAGATCTCGAAAAAAGAAATAGAGGTGGACAAAGCAAAGGTTGAAGTGATCGAGAAGCTACCTCCTCCTACCATTGTGAAGGGCATTCAGAGTTTCTTGGGCCACGCAAGCTTCTATAGGAGGTTCATAAAGGACTTCTCCAAGATCTCCAAGCCCCTATGCACTCAGCTACAACAAAACAAACCCTTTGTGTTCAATGACGATTGCTACAACGCATTCAAGGACTGGAAGAGAAACTTATCACATCACCCATAGTTGTTCCCCTGGATTGGACCTCACCATTCGAGCTTATGTGTGATGCAAGTGACTGTGCAGTGGGGGCAACACTTGGACAACACTGAGGTAATATCTTTCATGTCATCTATTACGCTAGCCACACTTTAAATGATGCACAAATCAATTACACAACCACTGGGAAAGAATTGTTGGATGTTGTGTTTGCATTTGATAAGTTTAGAGCATACTTGATAGGTACTAAAGTTATTGTACATACTGATCATTCAGCTATTAAGTACTTAATGACTAAAAAGGATGCTAAACCTAGACGTATTAGGTGGATACTTCTTTTGCAAGAATTTGACTTAGAGGTTAGGGAAAGAAAGGGCACTGAATATCAAGTTGCTGATCATCTTTCTAGGATAGAGAACAAGGGTGAATATAATAATAAACTATAAATTAAAGAGGAATTTCCCAATGAGAAAATATTATTTGCTGCGGCAATTCTGTGGTATGCTGATATTGTTAACTTTCTCGTTAGTGGTATTTTGCCTCCTGATTTGAATAGCTAGGGAAGAAGAAAATTCAAACATGATGTGCGATTCTACTATTGGGATGAGCCTTTTTCATTCAAGCAATGTGCTGACCAAATGATTCGAAGATGTGTCCCCAAAGAGGAGCAAAAGGATATCTTATTCCATTGCCATTCATCCTCATATGGAGGCCATTTTGGCGGAGCTAGGACTGCTACGAAGGTTCTACAAGCTGGATTTTATTGGCCTACACTCTTCAAGGATGCACATGAATTTCACAAGGCTTGTGACAGATGTAACTCCTTTAGACCAGTTTAGGACATAAACCGAGTGAAGAAACATTACCACACAAGAATCCATCGAACAATCAAACAAGCCTAATACTATAAGCATTCGAAAGAAAATATAACTATCTTGACAATTTAAGTCATCAATACAATGTAACCTGAAAGATCATTTGATCTTATTACATTAAACACGTTTAATTCATTAGTAAATTAAAGATTAAGCTTGACTAATTAACATTTACTCGAAAGGAAAGCAATAAGATAACTTGATCCTTAAGCTGATTTAGTATATTTAATAGAATATGAAACATTCAAAAACATCAAGACTGTTAAGATTATTTATTTACACAATTTGACCAATATGCTAGTAACAAGCCATTAAACATCAAAGAAACTACTATAGAAGGCATGTAGTTGACCATTTCCATTCGAACAATCCTTAATACACTTTAAACAAAGAAAATCATGCATTCAACCTATCTGATAGATCATCAAATTTTCCAACAATTCTATTAACTACCTAAGCATATCCAAAACAAATAAGAAGGTTTCCAAATCAAACAACATATCATGCTAGCATATTAAATCATCCAAGATATCACTAATATTAGATACTAACAACTAGAATATCTATATTTCATCAAAGCATCAACAACCACCAAAACACTTTAGTGCTTAATTACATATACTATAATGTACTTATAGGTTTTTACATGCCAAAATAGAAATAAACTAGATGCACTAAACCATAACATTGTGCCACCATCCTAAGAGTATTACAAAAGAGACAAAACGTACTCTGAGATTGTACTTGTGATTCAAACAAGCTCCACAAGAAGGATTGCCTACAAACCTTACCTTGAAATGTAGTGAAAAGATTATATAAGTATAAACTTAGTGAGACGATTTAAAGCACCTAATAACAAAATCAAGCAATGTACTCTTTCACTACAATTCTTTAACACAAAGAGTCTAAAATAACTATGGCATTAACTAGGATTTATAAAGTTATTCGAGCAAATGTTGACATGCCCAATTTAGTCATTCGAATAGT
Source organism: Hibiscus mutabilis (assembly GCA_019671005.1). Lineage (NCBI taxonomy): Eukaryota > Viridiplantae > Streptophyta > Magnoliopsida > Malvales > Malvaceae > Hibiscus > Hibiscus mutabilis. Next base: position 51,878,429 of record CM033719.1, read on the forward strand.
ATGTTTCAAGTATTAATTCAAAACAATCATTTAAATATACATAGATATGCTATAGCATTTTACCAAACATAAAATCACATTCAAAAAGGATATTCATAGATCCATAATCACCATTTACTTATGAAACAAGTTATCTCAAGATTTAATAGTTTTTATTAGAATCTTTCAAATATTTCTTTTAGTATATCCTTGTGAGTCAAGTAACCTAGGTACACGAATCCCCAACCAACTTTCGCCAAACAAATGGTACTCAAAGTATCGGTCAATCCCTCCTACTGTCACCAAGTGACCACAATACTTCCCTCCTACTGTCGCCAAATAAGGACCGTAGTCCACCCAAAACACGAGCTCTATGGACTCTATGACATGCCAACTATACCTAAGACTGACTTAAGACCAAGGCTTTTCCAAGTTCTTATCTTATCAAAATTTAGGTTGAGCTCTGCTCCATATTCATATAATCATGAAACATGTTATATTCTTATCATATCAGAGGTGGACTTAGTTCATACTTTCATGATTATATAACAGAGTTAAACTTATCATAACAAACTTATGTTTAAGTACATGAGTTACTTTCAAATAATAGGCATTCGAATGACTTATACACATCTTGAATAATTGAAATTTAGATACTTAACTTGTATCCCTTTCTTAAGCACAAGCATAAGTTAATTTAAGAAATAGATCATATAAAGTGAAGTTACTAAGGAGGCTAGGGATGGTTTCAATCCTATCCTGAGACTTTAAATCGCACTCACAGTTCTTTCCGAGCTAACTTTGCTCCTGTATCACAATTCTTTTTTTGTTTATCTATGGTTGAGTCTATTTTGGTCCTTATAGCTTCCACTCCTTCTTGGTCTAACATACAAAAGTATAATCATGTGTTACAAGATAATTCATTACTCAAGGTTATCCATAACCTTACACAAGCATCCAAACATTTCCAATTGTCTAAAACAATCCCTATTGACACAGACAACCATTTATTTGCAAAACAACTCACAAATCATGAGTATACATAAATTCAATCAAAACAGTCCCATTTTCTTTTACCCACAAGTACACATTCAAAACAATTCTCTAGTGTCCTTAAAACGTATTAAAAGTCCATTACAATCATATACTTATTTATATGTATCAAATAGTCCCGTAAACTTATACATATATAAGTAACAACCCAAAAATATGTTCACATATTTACTTGGATGCAAATTCGTTCTCTACTCATTATCACACAATTACATAGTTCAAAACAGTCCCCCTTACGATCTTTCTTACATAAAACAACCCAGTTAATATCAAAACATATTTTCCCCTATTTTTAGATCACTAAAACAATATTTTTCTTTACTCGTTTATAATCATATCTATCCAAATTCTCATACACACATATGTATATATATATATATATTCATCAAAACAGCCCCTAAATGCTTCATATAACAGCCTCGATTTATCACCATACACATACATGCTTAAACAATCAATGACTTATCACCAAGCAATTTAACATTCTAAACTATGTCAAAATTTTACAATGTCATGTGTGTTCATCATTTACAAATTTCTAACATGGATTCAATTCTTTAAAATCTAATATCATCTAGTATACAAGAATTCTCACAATTTCTCAATTCAACAATTTTGACTAAGGAAAGAAACTTGATGCTTACCTTCTCCTCATGTTACCCGATCAATGGTGCAAGAAATTGATTAGCTAAACCTAAGCTCTCTCTCTCTCCCTCTCTCACTAGTTCAAGTTTCGGTCATGGTAAGGGAAGAAGGAGAAGATACAAGCTTGGTGTATCATTTCCTCCCCAAATGGCGGTTCACACCTTCCACTTCACACATGTTTTTCCATCTAACACCCTTAACGTATACTCGTAAGCCGAATATACATTAAAGATATTACAAAATTTTTAGAAAAGATCTTAACTTGTAAATTTTTTTTACCAAAATTCAGCTTTTAGTTTAACCCTTCGTCGGTTTTAAATTAAAAACTATATCGTCTAGATGCAGCTAGTTTTAACCCTGAATTGATTTACAAAACTTATAATTGAGTTATTGAAATAAAAATATAACTCAGGGTGAAAACTATGTGTGTTGCCTAGACCTTTTCTTGATTTTAAAACTTCTACACGATTAGGGTTAAACTATGTTTAATTGTACCAAAATTTATTACTACTATTAGCAAACTATATTTCTAAACTTATTCATCACAAAAGCATATCTTTAACTAGTAAATGTATACTTTAAAACAGTTTAACCATAAAATATTTACATGCCCACTAGATATCAATTTACGATAAGGATGTACTTACTGTAGTAACTTGATTTTTCCAAAGGTTCAGCTCCTCATCGCTAGGCAATTCTGGAGAACCTACGTGTGACATAAGACACACGCTAAGTACGAACTTAGTGAGGCAGTTACACTTATTTATTTAAATATGAATTGATGTGATATAATATGTCATATAAAAGTGCATTTCATATTTCTCTATAACATGGCAAGTATATCACAATATACATGTACCGTGTATCATAACTATCATATAATTTATGTTAATACTGTATAACATATTCTCTGTCATGGACATGCTTTCATAATATCATGTATCATATCATGGTCATATTTTTATTATGCAGTCATTTGCATATACTCTATCATGATCATGCTTTTATCATGCAATCATTTGCATATCATGTATTCTATCATGATCATATTTTGTCATGCAATCATTTGTATATCATATAAATCAAGTATCATCAATATCATGTATATCACGTAGCATCTATCATATAGATCATGTATCATTTCTATCATATGAATCATGTATCATCATGCAGTCATTTGCATGCTCATGATCTACCATGTAATCATCTTGTTTTATTATTATCGTGTCTGACTAGAGGCCCATGGAAACCCCGTAGCCTATCTGCACCGTAGTGCCATGTAGAGTACATACTCGAGAGGACGCTCTTTGCTCCATATAATAAAACACCTCGCTAGTGCCATTTGCACCCCAGGGTGTATCTTGTTTCATTTTAATCTTGTTATTATTCATATTTCATGTACGCATAATGCATCATCATTTATGCAAACAATAATTCGTATCTGGTATTCCGTCAAGTTTGCCATGTCGAGCAGTGTATCATATCATGTATTATAGAGAAATTCCATGCCATTTTCAATGTAATGCAAACATTTAAAAATGCACTCACCTGGGCCATGTAATGGTATGTCTCACTAAGCTTACTCGAGGTTCCTATCTTTCTTTTTATCACTGGTTCTCCCTCGATCTTTTTTAGAACTGTATAAGACCAATCAAACGTATACATCATTTCTATTGCGTTAAACTTAAATCTAACATTGCTAACTTGATTCTTAAACATAACTATTCAAATATAAAATTTTCTAAAAATTTCCCCAATATTCTTTAAAGTTGTTGAATTGGTCCCTAGGTCCTTAGATTTTTCCTTTCTTGTCACTCCAATCCTTCAACATTCATAACATGCTTGAATTTTCAATTCTAGCTTATTTTCATCTAAACCACTATCAAAACAATAAATTTCCAAAATAATCCTCTATTTTCCCCTTCTTGCCAAAATGTTAATTTTTCATCATTTCAAGCCAATTTGATCACATTTTCAATAATTACTCTTTAGTCCCTCCTTAATCTAATATTTTTAAAATCCCCCTTTTAACTTTTTGAAGTTGCCGGATAGGTCACCAAAATTTTCCAAATGTACAATTTTGATCCTAAATTGTTAATTCAAGCTCAAAATATTATTTCTACCCATTTCCAGAATCAAATAATTTTTTGACAATTTAGTCCCTAATTCCTTCAAAAATGCCAAAATGGTCCTCTAACTTTTTAAAATTTTCATTTTAGTCCCTAATCACCAATTCAAGCTACTTTCACCATAATTTATCAATTGCAAGGCTAAAATAAAATTTTCAACAATTTCCCCTAATTTCTCAATCTTTTCGAAATGGTCCCTAAAAATTTAATTGGGGAAATTCTTTATTCTAACATCAAATTTAAGCTTCCAACATCACAATCCATTCAATATCATCCTTAATTTAGCTTCCTAACCAAAACCCCCAAATGTTAGGGTTAGGGTTTATATCCTCAATCATAGAATTAATCCAAATTCAACTTGATTTCGTGTTTATAACATCAATTTTACACAATACAACTTCAATTCCATCATATACTATCAATTTCCATAATCATCTTCATCCATAATATGAACTAAACTTGACTTTTATCTTGCAATATTACTATCAAAATATAGAGAATCAAGTGTAGAACAATTTACCTTAATTAATTTTGCTTGAAACTAGCCTTGATTCTCCAAAATTTGGCTTGAAAATCGAAAAATTTCTTTTCTCCCCCTTGCTTATTGCTTTCGAAATGCATAATAATAGATGAGAAAGATTTTTCTTATCTTTTGACTATTTAATCCACATGTTTCAATTAAATGAATTTTAAATTCATTTAATTAGTGAAATACTATTTTGCCTTTCTTATCCAATGGCCAAGATTTAATCTTATAAAAAATCAATGGCCAAGATCAAATCCATGTGTTTTTCACCTTTCAAAATTGCCCTTAAAATTTCAAAAATATTTCAAAAATGCCATCCATTGCAAATGACCAATTTGCCATCCAACTAGACTTTATTTACAACAAAACTTAAAAATTGCCATCCCATAAAAATTGAACCAAATTGGTTCCATTATAACCAGCCTCCTTCCTAAAATATCATGAATTTTAATTTATGACATTTATTTGATCCAAATATCCGAATTTCATTCAATACGATTTCTATTTTTTCTTTCTTTGAGCTTTATAACCACTCCATCATATTCTAACTAACTCTAGTTAAAATCCATCCAACATTAATAAAATATTCATAAAATAATATTTTATGAATTTTTCATAATCTTTGGAAATGTCTTTAAAATTTCAATTCGATCGGATATACCGATATCCATAATACTTCTACTGCAATTTTACCTTTTCTGAGCTATTGGTTTTATTATGAAAATTCTATATTTTCCATATTCGGGAAATAAACTCTATTATTCCATAAAAACTTCATTTTCCAAGGGCTTAGACTAAATTTTCCTAACTCAGTCTATTATTCCGATAATTATAAAAAATCTTCATAGAATGAAATTTCTCTTAGAATTCCTTTATCAATAATCTATACAAATTTTCTCTACTCTTTCTGAGTCCAAAATATCGATCAAAAAAACTTTTATGGAACCTTTCTGGAGGCCACCCATCCTAATTTTTCCCTGACCTGAGCACGTTTAACAATTTTGTTCAATCCAAATTCGAATAATATAAGCCTCGTATGAAAAATCTGGGTAACACGGAAATACCACTTTTGGGGATGAACTATCCATTTACGGGGTTAAATTACATAACTTTTCAAAATTATACTTTGGTCCCTGAACTCTTCCAAAGTTTACACTTTAATCCCAAAACTTTCAAAAATTACATTTTAGTCACTAAGAAAAAATTGGGATATTACAATTCCTTCCCCCTTAAGAAAATTATTCCTTGAATTTTCAACGTTTACTTGTTTCAAAGAACTTCGTATTTTGCTTATTCATTCTCTCTTCAATTTTTTTTCCAAATGACTTCCTCTACTTTATGATTTCTTCAGAGGACTTTAACCAATAGAATTTTCAATTTATTTAATTATTTGACTCCGTATGTTAGGATTTTCACTGGTTCTTCTTTATACGTCAAACCTGGTTACAATTCAATCTCCTTAGAAGTAATTACATATAAAGAATCCGAACAATACCTTCGAAGCATAAATACGTGAAACACATAATGAGTCTTGTTCCTATCTGGAGGTAAAGCCAATTAATAAGCCATTGGCTTCCTTCTTTTTTTAGAATCTCATATGGCTCAATAAATCTAGGACTAATCTTCCCTTTTTGACTAAAACGTAATCACCATCTTCCTAGGTGAAACCTTTAAAAACTCTTTTTCTCTAACTTCATATTTAACATCCTTTTTCTTCTTATTTGTATAGGCTCTTTGTCGATCCATGGCGACCTTGAGATTTTTCTAAATAATCTCTACTTTATTCTCTATGTCTTATGTTAATCAACTCTTTCGACGTTTGAGTTATTCTGCATATTTCGATCTTGTAACCCGAACCAAATTTAAGAGGACTTCGACACTTTCTTCCTTATGCCCTCTTAATACTTGCTTGATAACTATTGTTATAAGCAGATTTGGTTAAGGGCAAGTACTTTTCTCGTGATTTTGCAACTCAATTATACAAGCTCTTAGCATGTCTTATAGAATCCACATAATCCTTTCAAAATGCCCATCTGATTGCGGATGGAAAGTTGTACTAATATTTAGTTTAGTACCTAAAGCTTCAAATAACTTACCCTAATACCTTGAAGTAAACCTTGGGTCTTCGTTTGACACTATCGATGCTGAGACACCATGTTGTCTTACTATCTCTCGAACATAAAGTTCTGCATATTTATTCAGTGAATAATTCATTCGAACTCAGTAATATAATCAATCATTTGGCTTAATTTCATAGTCACGTACTTTCCTAGTTTCAGCTTGTCTCTTTTCTTTTCAAGACATCCTTCATCCATAGACTACAAATATTTGAATTTATCCAATAAAGTTGACTTTAACTAACATTCTATTGTTAAGAAACCATCTCATCCCATAGACAACTGTACATTCATCATGCACAAAACAAATAATGTCTTCTGGCTAAGAGCATCTGTGAATACATTAGCCTTTCCTAGGGCGATAATCGATAACCACATCATAATCCTTTAAAAATTCAACCCACCTTCGTTGTCGCAGATTCAGGCCCTTTTGTGTCATCAGATTATTAAAACAAAAAACATAGCTGCCATTTACAAATCATATGTTGAATAGTTCCTTTCATAAATTTTGAACTGCCTTGATGCATAAACTATGACACAAACTTCTTGCATCAACACACAACTTAAACCAATAAGAGATACATCATTACACAGGGTATATTCTTTTCTTGGTTCTGGTTGAATTAAAACTGGTGCTTCAATCCAAACTTTCTTTAATCTTTCGAAACTTTCCTAACAACCAGAACTCACATTTAGAAAGCTTGGCATAAAGCTGCTAATCTCTTAAAGTTTGCAGTATCACACGAAGATGGTGATCATGCTCAGTTTTAGTCTTTGAATAAACTAGAATATCATCTATGAAGACCTCAACAATCTAGATAGGGTTGAAATACCCTATTCATCAAATTCATGAATATAACAGAGGCATTTGTAAATCCAAACAGCATCACCAGAAACTCGTAATGTCCATAACGAGTTCTGAATCCTGTCTCCAATACATTTTCTTCCTTGACCTAAATTTAATAATAACCCTGATTGAAGATTTATCTTTGAAAATATTGCTGCATCTTTAAGCTAATCAAATAAATCCTCAATAGTTGGTAGGGAATACTTATTCTTAATGGTTACTTTATTCAATTTTCGATTATCTATACATGATCATAGGAAACCATCTTTCTTCTTTACAATTAATACCAGGGCACCGCATGGTAATACATTCAGTCGAATGTAACCCCGGTCTAGCAATTCTTGTAATTGAACTTTTAATTCCCTTAACTCAGTTGGTGCCATCCTATATAGTACCATTGATACCAATTCAGTTCCATGATAGACATCAATCTCAAACTATATTTCCTTATTCGGAGGTAACCATGGTAACTCATGTGGAATTATATTAGAAAATTCCTTTACAGTCAGGATGTCTTCAATTCCTTGTTAGGTGACTTTTGAGTATCATCACCTAAACTAAACATGTTTCACATCCATTGTATAACAGCCTTTGAGATGTTGTTACAGAAATTACTGACTCTAAACAGTCAGTTCTTTCTTCCTCAAAGATTTCTTCAAAACCATCAGGTCCTTGTAATATTAACATTTTTCTTCTTACATTTTACATCTGCATCATATACAGATAATCATTCCATTCCAAGAATGACTTCAAATTCATAGAATGAATGTTCCATTAAATCTGATGGGAACTTAATTTCTTGAATTTCTAATGAACCTTTCTTGCATATTCTAGTTACTTGTGCACCATATCCAAGAGGATTACTAGCAATTACATTATTAGATATATTCTCCATAGAAATCTTTCTTTAGGCTACTATCTTAGCACCAATATATATATTAATCGAACTTGAATCAATTAAAACAATTTCAAGTTCTTTCCATAGCCTTCGCTCTGTTCATAACCTCTTGGAAATTCGATAAGCTCATGCCTAATAGAATCTCCTTGGGCCTTGAAGGAAGCTTCTCTATAAACCATTCACATCGAGACCTTTCAATCGGCATCAATTTAACCGCGTACTGACTCAGTTTATTAAAATCTAACTCGTACTTATAGACAGTACGAGTACCTTGTTTCAAACTTAGGACTGCTGCAACATTTCTCCTTTAACTAATTGCCAACATACTTGGCTTTAAACATTCTTCTTCATTCTCTTAATTCCCATAATTAAACATTTAACGCAATCCACCAATACTTCACATCATCTATATCTATTGAAACTTATTCATGTTATTGAGGAGCATAATCAAGTTACACAGTAGTACATCAGTAACATGACATCCTAGCGGCATGTACTTAACATTAAATCACATTAAACTCGATTTAGCCTCCAGAATCGGCTAAACCTGTAGCTCTGATACCAATAAATGTAACACCCTTAACGTATACTCGTAGGTCGAATATACATTAAAGATGTTACAAAATTTTTAGAAAAAATCTTAACTTGTAAATTTTTTTACCAAAATTTAGCTTTTAGTTTAACCCTTCGTTGGTTTTAATTTAAAAACCATGTCATCTAGATGCAGCTAGTTTTAACCCTGAATTGGTTTACAAAACTTATAATTGAGTTATTGAAATAAAAATATAACTCAGGGTGAAAACTATGTGTGTTACCTAGACCCTTTTTTGATTTTAAAACTTCTACACGCTTAGGGTTAAACTATGTTTAATTGTACCAAAATTTATTACTACTATTAGCAAACTATATTTCTAAACTTATTCATCACAAAAGCATATCTTTAACTAGTAAACGTATACTTTAAAACAGTTTAACCATAAAATATTTACATGCCCACTAGATATCAATTTACGATAAGGTTGTACTTACTGTGACTTACTATAGTAACTTGATTTTTCCAAAGGTTCAGCTCCTCTTTGCTAGGCAATTCTGGAGAACCTACGTGTGACATAAGACACACGCTAAGTACGAACTTAGTGAGACAATTAAACTTATTTATTTAAACATGAATTGATGTGATATAATATGTCATATAAAAGTGCATTTCATATTTCTCTATAACATGGCAAGTATATCACAATATACATGTGTCGTGTATCATAACTATCATATAATTTATGTTAATATTGTATAACATATTCTCTGTCATGGACATGCTTTCATAATATCATGTATCATATCATGGTCATATTTTTATTATGCAGTCATTTGCATATACTCTATCATGATCATGCTTTTATCAAGCAATCATTGGCATATCATGTATTCTATCATGATCATATTTTGTCATGCAATCATTTGCATATCATATAAATCAAGTATCATCAATATCATGTATATCATGTAGCATCTATCATATAGATCATGTATCATTTTTATCATATGAATCATGTATCATCATGCAGTCATTTGCATGCTCATGATCTACCATGCAATCATCTTGTTTTATTATTATCGTGTCTGGCTAGAGGCCCATGGAAACCCCGTAGCCTATCTGCACCGTAGTGCCATGTAGAGTATGTACTCGGGAGGACGCTCTTTGCTCCTCATATAAGGACGCTCTTTGCTCCATATAATAAAACACCTCGCTAGTGCCATTTGCACCCCAGGGTGTATCTTGTTTCATTTTAATCTTGTTATTATTCATATTTCATGTACGCATAATGCATCATCATTTATGCAAACAATAATTCGTACCTGGTATTCCGTCAAGTTTGCCATGTCGAGCAGTGTATCATATCATGTATTATAGAGAAATGCCATGCCATTTTCAATGTAATGCAAACATTTAAAAATGCACTCACCTGGGCTATGTAATGGTATGCCTTACTAAGCTTACTCGAGGTTTCTATCTTTCTTTTTATCACTGGTTCTCCCTCGATCTCTTTTAGAACTGTATAAGTCCAATCAAATGTATACATCATTTCTATTTCGTTAAACTTAAATCTAACATTGCTAACTTGATTCTTAAACATAACTATTCAAATATAAAATTTCTGAAAATTTCCCCAATATTCTTCAAAGTTGCTGAATTGGTCACTAGGTCCTTAGATTTTTCCTTTCTTGTCACTTCAATCCTTCAACTTTCATAACATGCTTGAATCTTCAATTCTAGCTTATTTTCATCTAAGCCACTATCAAAACAATAAATTTCCAAAATAATCCTCTATTTTCCCCTTCTTGCCAAAATGGTCTTTTTTCATCATTTCAAGTCAATTTGATCACATTTTCAATAATTCCTCTTTAATCCCTCCTTAATCTAATATTTTCAAAATCCTCCTTTTAACTTTTTGAAGTTGCCGAATAGGTCACCAAAATTTTCCAAATGTACAATTTTGATCCTAAATTGTCAATTCAAGCTCAAAATATTATTTTCTACCCATTTCCAGTTTCAAATAAATTTTGACAATTTAGTCCCTAATTCCTTCAAAATGCTGAAATGGTCCTCTAATTTTTCAAAATTTTCATTTTGGTCCCTAATCACCAATTCAAGCTACTTTCACCATAATTCATCAATTCTAAGGCTAAAATAAAATTTTCAATAATTTCCCCTAATTTCTCAATCTTTTTGAAATGGTGCCTAAAAATTTAATTGGAGAAATTCTTTATTCTAACATCAAAATTAAGCTTCCAACATCACAATCCATTCAATATCATCCTTAATTTAGCTTCCTAACCAAAACCCCTAAATTTTAGGTTTAGGGTTTATAACCTCAATCATAGAATTAATCCAAATTCAACTTGATTCCATGTTTATAACATCAATTCTACACAATACAACTTCAATTCCATCATATATTATCAATTTCCATAACCATCTTTATCCATAATATGAGCTAAACTTGACTTTTATCATGCAATATTACTATCAAAATATAGAGAATCAAGTGTAGAACAATTTACCTTAATTAATTTGGCTTGAAAATTGAAAATTTTCCTTTCTCCCCCTTTCTTCTTGCTTTCGAAATGCATAATAATAGACGAGAAAGATTTTTCTCATCTTTTGACTATTTAATCCACATGTTTCAATTAAATGAATTTTAAATTCATTTAATTAGTAAAATTACTATTTTCCCTTCTTATCCAATGGCTAAGATTTAATCTTATCAAAATTCAATGGCCAAGATCAAATCCATGTGTTTTTCACCTTTCAAAATTGCCCTTAAAATTTCAAAAATATTTCAAAAAATGACATCCATGGCAAATGACCAATTTGCCCTCCAACTAAACTTTATTTACAACAAAAAATAAAAATTGCCATTCCATAAAATTGAACCAAATTGGTTCCATTCTAACCAGCCCCCTTCCTAAAATATCATAAATTCTAATTTATGATATTTATTCGATCCAAATATCCGAATTTCATTCAATACGATTTCCAAATTTTCTTTGTTTAAGCTTTATAACCACTCCTTCATATTCTAACTAAATCTAGTTAGAATCCCTCCAACATTAATAAAATATTCATAAAATAATATTTTATGAATTTTTATAATCTTTAGAACTATTTTTAAAATTTTAATTCGATCCTATATACCAATATTCATAAAATATTTCTACTGCGATTTTACCTTTTCCGAGCTATTGGTTTTATTCCGAAAATTCTATATTTTCCATATTCGGTAAATAAACTCTATTATTCCATAAAAACTTCATTTTCCAAGGGCTTAGACCGAATTTTCCTAACTCAGTCTATTATTCTGATAATTTCTCTTAGAATTCCTTTATCGGTAATCCATACGAATTTTCTCTACTCTTTCTGAGTCAAAAATATCAATCAGAAAGAATTTTATGGAACCGTCCCAGAGGTCACGCATCCTAATTTTTTCCTGGCCTAAGCACGCTTAACAATTTTATTCGATCCAAATTCGAATAATATAAGCCTCGTATGAAAAATTCAGGTAACACAAAAATACCACTTTTGGGGGTGACCTATCTATTTACGGGGTTAAATTACATAACTTTTCAAAATTATACACGGGTCCCTAAACTTTTCCAAAGTTTACACTTTAATCCCTAAACTTTAAAAAATTACATTTTAGTCACTAAGCAAAAATTTGGGATGTTACATTCCACCTTACAAGACAAGTGTCCATGCCCTCCAATTATTAGTAATTTTGCTTGCAAACTCTAAGTTTTATCTTATATTCTTTTGAGCTCATATAATATGGCTCTCAACTTGTCACAATTCTTAATTGAGTCCTAAATTTCATAATTTGATTATTCTAAGGGACATTTCAATTAATTCGAGCCACATCAGATCACATCAAAAATTCTAAGTCATAATTTGGGGTATTACAATTCCCTCCCCCTTAAAAGAAATTCGTCATCGAATTTACCTGAGGGGAAAAGATGGGGATATTAATATTTCATTATTACCTCCAGTTCCCAAGTATCTTCCTCAATTTTATGATTTCTCCACAAAACTTTAACGAGATAAACTGACTTGTTACGAAGCCTTTTAACTTCACGATTAAGGATTTGAACTGGTTCTTCTTCGCAAGATAGATTTGGATTGAGTTCAACATCCTTCGGTTCAAGTACATGTGATGGATCAGAACGTTACTTCCGAAGCATGTAAACATGAAATACATTGTGTATCTTGTCGAATTCATTAGGGAGAGCTAGACAATACGCAATGGGGCCAATCCTTTCTATAATCTTGAATGGCCTATAAAATGTGGACTGGTTTCCCTTTCTTCCCAAATCTAAACACCTTTTTCCATGGAGATACCTTTAGGAATACATGATCTTCCACACTAAATTGAATGTCTCTTCTTGTGAGGTCAGCATATGTTTTCTGTCTATCAAAAGCTTCTTTCAATCAGCTGTGAATAACTTGAATTTGATTCTCTGTTTCTCGAAGGAGTTCAGGTCCCAAGGTTTTGTTTCCTCCTAATTCTGACCAACATAAGGGAGTTTTGCATCTTCTTCCATATAGGGCTTCAAAGGGGGTCATCTTGATAGATGTCTAATAGCTATTGTTATATGCAAACTCTGCTAAAGGTAAGGATTTCTCCCAGTTCTTCCCGAAATCAATTATGCAAGCCCTAAGCATGTCTTCAACAGTCTGAATCGCTATTTTGGATTGACCATCTATTTGAGGATGGAAAGTTGTACTAAGGTTTGTCTTGGTTCCCAAGGCCTTCTGTAAAGAATTCCAAAATCTAGAAGTAAACCGAGGATCCTGATCTGATATAATAGAAGTGGGAACACCATGCAAACGAATTACTTCTTTTATGTAAAATTCAGCCAACTGATCTAAGCTCATTCTCATTCGAACAGGTATGAAGTGAGCTACCTTAGAAAATCTATCAACTATCACCCAAACAACATGATTCTTATTTGGTGATAAAGGCAAACCACTTACAAAATCCATGGTTATTCGATCCCATTTCCATTAAGGTAGTTCGATAGGTTGTAAGAGTCCCATAGGAACTTGATGTTCGGCTTTAACCTTTTGACAAGTTAAGCACTTGGATATAAATTCTGTAATAGCACTTTTCATTCTTGGCCACCAATACAGTTCCTTTAAATCCTTGTCATCTTAACCGACCCTGGATGAATTGAAAAAGGGCTATTGTGGGCTTCATACAACATCTCTCTCTTAAAGGTTTCATCATTTGGCACACACACTCTATTTCGAAAATAGAGTAAACCATTAGACTTCAAGGAAAAATCTGAATTAGGTTCAGATTCAAGTTTGCGCAAGATTTTCTGAAGTACAGGATCTGTTTGCTGAAGTGTCCCGATCCTCGAGATCAAATCAAATTGAACCTGAAGCTCGGCTAAAAGCTTTTGATCTTTTAGCAATCTGAAATGTGTATTGATTGCAGTAGGAGCTATAGATCAATAAAATTTACTTAGATAATAAGGTTTTGAATTTGGTTATGAAGAACTAGATGTATGAATTAATTAGGATCTTACCAATCGAAAGTTTGCGACTAAGTGCATCAACCACTACATTCGCTTTTCCCGAATGATAATTAATGACTATATCGTAATCTTTAAGTAAATCCATCCATTTTCTTTGTCTATGGTTTAGATCCTATTGGGTTAAAAGATATTTGAGACTTTTGTGATTTGTAAATAAGTAACACTATTCTCCGAAGAGGTAGTGCCTCCAAATTTTAAGGGCAAAAATAACTGCAACAAGTTCTAGATCATGAGTCGGGTAATTCAATTCATGAGGATTCAATTGCCGAGAAGCATAGGCCACCACATTTCCTTCTTGCATAAGAACACACCCCAATCCCATATGTGATGCATCACTGAAGACCATAAACTCCTTTACTGATTCAGGCTGTGTTAAAACTGGGGCTTGAGTAAGAACTTGCTTCAACTTATCAAAGCTCTGTTGTTGGTTCTCTGACCAAACAAACGCACATCTTTTCGAATGAGCTTGGTTAGAGGAGCAGCCAAAATGGAGAATCCTTTTACAAACCTTCGTTAATACCCGACTAATCCTAGAAACCTTCTAACCTCACCAACATTCTTCGGGGGTCTCCAATCAATCACTGACTATATTTTCTTTAGGTCAACCTTAATTCCTTCTGCGGATATAACATGTTCAAGGAAGGATACCTCAAATAACCAAAATTCACATTTGCTGAACTTGGCATATAATTGCTTGTCTCAGAAAGTTTGTAGAACAATCCGAAGATGTTTTGAATGCTCATCTTTATTCTTGGAGTAGATAAGGATGTCATCAATAAAGACTACTACAAACTTGTCCAAATAAGGCTTAAAGACTCGATTCATAAGGTACATGAATGCAGCAGGAGCATTCTTTAAGCCAAAAAGCATCACAAGGAATTCATAATGTCCATGTCGAGTTCTGAATGTAGTTTTGGGTATGTTTGACTCTTTAACCTTCATCTGATAGTACCCCGATCTAAGGTCGATCTTGGAAAACACTGTGGCATCCTTGAGTTGATCAAACAGATCCTCGATTCTTGGTAAAGGGTACTTGTTCTTAATGATGAGCTTATTCAGTTGCCGATAATTGATACAAAGCCTCACCGATCCATCTTTCTTCTTTAGAAATAGAACTGAAGCTACCCAAGGTGAAGAACTCGGCATGATGAAGCCTTTATCTTGCAAATCTTGCAATTGACTCTTCTTTAAGTTTAACCAGAGCCATACGATAAGGAGTATGGAAATTGGAGTTGATCCTGGTTGAACCTTGATTCTGAATTCAACTTCCCAAGTTGGAGGTAATCCTGATAATTCCTCGGGAAATACATCAGGAAATTTCAAGACAGTTAAGATGGATTCAAGGGGAAGTTTGGTTTCATTAATATTAGATATAGCAGCAAACACAAAAATTGGTTTATGTGATTTCTTGTCTAGCAAGGTTATTGCTTCTTTTCCTATCCTGAGAAGGAATAGTCTTTTCTTAGAACTGTCTACCCAACATGTGTTTTCCTAACCAATCTAATCCCAAAATTAGATCAAACTCATCGAAATGTAATGTTAACAAGTCAGCAGGAAAAGGGATGCCTTGAATGATCAAAGGACAATCCTTACATACTTGGTTTATAATGACTCTATCTCCTAAAGGATTTGTAGCAACCAAGTTACAATTGGTGGGTTCAAATTTCATTTTAAATTTTTCAATAAAGGTAGAACATATGAAGGAATGTGTGGAACCAGAATCAAATAAGGCATAAACTGGATGAGCGTATAGTTCAATTGTACCTATAATTACATCAAGTGAGTCTTATTCTTCTCTGCCTCGAACATGATAGACTCAAGCAGGTGCTCGGGATTCTTGGTGAGTGGCATTTGAGTCCTGTCCCCTACTCTTTCCATAGTTATCAGACTGTGCTTGCTTAGGCCCTTTACCCCTTGGTGATTAAACAGGAATTTGTTCTTTGAGACATGAGTCAGAAGCTTATTTGGATTTTGTGGACAATCTTTGATGTAGTGATCGGATCCTCCACACATGAAACATGCATTTGCTTGGCTTCTACATTGACTCACATACTTTTTCTGACATAAGTTACAAGTAGGGGTTTGTGAATCCCTTCCCAAATTCCCCGTGTTGTTGATAGAAATGAAGGCGTAGAAGAATTGACTATAGTTTGTGGCTTAGGCAAGAAGTTACTATTCAAGGTAAATTTGAAATTTGAGGAATTTCCTCCTTTATGCTTCTACTTCTTAGATTGCCAATGAGGTTTGTTATCATCTCTTGATCTTTTATCATTCCGAGAGTGATTCCCCTTTGTCTTCTCGGATGTCTTCATCTTGGCTTCTGTGGATATAGCTTGATTCACCAAATCTTAAAAGTCAGTGATTCCCAGAGCTGTGAACATAGGGCCCAGTTTATCGTTAATTCCATCGATAAACATCCTACATTTGTCTTCATCCTTCTTGATAAATTCAGACCCATACTTACAGTATTTGCAAAAATCACTAACATATTGCTCAATTGGCCTGCCACCTCGTTTCAGATACAAAAATCATCTTCTATGCTCGGCCAGATATTGTTTGCTTATGTACTTCTTCCAAAATTCTTTAAGAAAGAATTCCCAAGTGATAACATTGGCCGGAGCCATAAGGGTTATTGTTTCCCACCAACTTAATGCCTCATCAGCAAGAAGGGCTATGGCACACTCTAGTTTATGTTCATCTGAACACTGTAACTATTTGGTTAAAATCTTGGTAGTAGCTTTTAACCAATATTCAGCATCTTCCGGTTTTTCTTCATTACTGCCAGTGAATGTATAAGCTCGATGTTGAGCTAGCTTATCAATTAGTGCTCTTATTGACACCACTACAGGAAGATTGGAAGAAGGATTCCGCCACAAGGAGGTAACTAGTTGATCAAACATCTCCTTCATACTAAGGAGACACTCTCATTGAACAAGTTGATTTGGAGGAGCTCCTTGTTGTGGTATCTCAGCATTCAGAGGAGCTTCTTGCTGAGGTACAACAACTTTTTGAGGATTTTGCTGCTCTCGATTTATTCTTACGCTACCTCCTTCATTAGAGGAGCCAACTGGGCTTTCGTTATCTGGGCCTAAACGTGTTTTTGACATCTCTATTAAGCTAAACACAAGGAAGGGAGCTTAATCAAATATAGATCACAAGTACTTATCAAATTAACTCTTGGGTGGAACATGTAATGAATGATGATGTAACAAGATTCAGTTTAGTCCTAGGATTGACTAAACCTATGCTCTGATGCCAAATTGTAATGCCCCTAGACTTGTTTAGGACATAAACCGAGTGAAGGAACATTACCACACAAGAATCATTCGAACAATCAGACAAGCCTAATACTACAAGCATTCGAAAGAAAATATAACTATCTAGACAATTTAAGTCATCAATACAATGTAACCTAAAAGATCATTTGATCTTATCACCTTAAACACGTTTAATTTATTAGTAAATTAAAATTAAGCTTGACTAATTAACATTTACTCGAAAGGAAAGCAATAAGATAACTTGATCCTTAAGCTAATTTAACATATTTAATGAAATGTGAAACATTCAAAAACATCAAGATTGTTAAGATTATTTATTTACACAATTTGACCAATATGCTAGTAACAAGCCATTAAACATCAAAGAAACTACTATAGAAGGCATGTAGTTGACCATTTCCATTCGAACAATGCTTAATACACTTTAAACATCAAATTTTCCAACAATTTTATTAACTACCTAAGCATATCCAAACCAAATAAGAAAGTTTCCAAATCAAACAACATATCATACTAGCATATTAAATCATCCAAGATATCACTATATTAGATACTAACAACTAGAATATCTATACTTCATCAAAGCATCAACAACCACCAAAACACTTTAGAGCTTAATTACATATACTATAATGTACTTATAGGTTTTTACATGCCAAAAGAGAAATAAACTAGATGCACTAAACCATAACATTGTGCCACCATCCTAGGAGTATTACAAAAGAGACGAAATGTACTCCGAGATTGTACTTGTGATTCAAACGAGCTCCACAAGAAGGATTGCCTACAAACCTTATCCTGAAATGTAGTGAAAGTATTATATAAGTATAAACTTAGTGAGACAATTTAAAGTACCTAATAACAAAATCAAGCAATGTACTCTTTCACTACAATTCTTTAACACAAAGAGTCTAAAATAACTATGGCATTAACTAGAATTTATAAAGTTATTCGAGCAAATGTTGACATGCCCAATTTAGTCATTCGAATAGTATGTTTCAAGTATTATTTCAAAACAATCATTTAAATATACATAGATATGCTATAGCATTTTACCAAACATAAAATCATATTCAAAAAGGATATTCACAGATCCATAATCACCATTTACTTATGAAACAAGTTATCTCAAGATTTAATAGTTTTATTAGAATCTTTCAAATATTTCTTTTAGTATAGCCTTGTGAGTCAAGTAACCTAGGTACACGAATCCCCAACCAACTATCGCCAAACAAATGGTACTCAAAGTACCGATCAATCCCTCCTATTGTCACCAAGTGACCACAATACTTCCCTCATACTGTTGCAAAATAAGGATAGTAGTCCACCCAAAACATGAGCTCTATGGACTCTATGGCATGCCAACTATACCTAAGGCTGACTTGTGACCAAGGCTTTTCATAAGTTCTTACCTTATCAAAATTTAGGTTGAGCTCTGCTCCATATTCATATAATCATGTAACATGTTATATTATTATCATATCAAAGGTGGACTTAGTTCATACTTTCATGATTGTATAACAGAGTTAAACTTATCATAGTACATGAGTTACTTTCAAATAATAGGCAGTCAAATGACTTATACACATCTTGAATAATTGAAATTTAGATACTTACCTTGTATCCTTTTCTTAAGCGCATGCATAAGTTAATTTAAGAAATAGATCATATAAAGTAAAGTTATTAAGGAGGCTCAGGATGGTTTCAATCCTATCCCGAGACTTTAAATCGCACTCACAGTTCTTTCCGAGCTAACTTTGTTCCCGTATCACAATTCCTTTTTGTTTATCTATGGTTGAGTCTACTTTGGTCCTTATAGCTTCCGCTCCTTCTTGGTCTAACATACAAAAGTATAATCATGTGTTACAAGATAATTCATTACTCAAGCTTATCCATAACCTTACACAAGCATCCAAACATTTCCAATTGTCTAAAACAATCCCTATTGACACTAACAATCATTTATTTGCAAAACAATTCACAAATCATGAGTATACATAAATTCAATCAAAACATTCCTATTTTTTTTTACACACAAGTGCACATTCAAAACAATTCTCTAGTGTCATTAAAACTTATTAAACAGTCCATTACAATCATATACTTATTTATATGTATCAAATAGTCTCGTAAACTTATACATATATAAGTAACAACCCAAATATATGTTCAAATATTTACTTATATTTCAAAACAGTCTCGATTACTTTTACTTGGATGCAAATCAGCCATCTACTCATTATCACACAATTACATACTTCAAAACAATCCCCCTTATGATCTTTCTCACATAAAACAGCCCAGTTAATATCAAAAATAGATTTTCCCCTATTTTTAGATCACTAAAACAGTCATTTTCTTTACTCATTTATAATCATATCTATCCAAATTCACACACACGCATATGTATTTATATATATATATTCATCAAAATAGCCCCTAAATGCTTCCTATAACAGCCCCGATTTATAACCATACACATACATGCTTAAACAATCAATGACTTATCACCAAGAAATTTAACATTCTAAATATGTCACAATTTTACAAAGTCATGTGTGTTCATCATTTACAAATTATCTAAAATCTAATAACATCTAGTATACAAGAATTCTTACAATTTCTCAATTCGAAAATTTTGACTAAGGAAAAGAAGCTGATGCTTACCTTCTCTTCAAGTTACCCGATCAATGGAGCAAGAAATTGATTAGCAAAACCTAATCTCTTTCTCTCCCTCTCTAACTAGTTCAAGTTTCGGCCATGGTAAAGGAAGAAGGAGAAGATACAAGCTTGGTGTATCCTTTCCTCCACAAATGTCGGTTCACACCTTCCCCTTCACACATGTTTTCCACCTTACAAGACAAGTGTCCATGCCCTCCAATTATTAGTAATTTTCCATGCAAACTCTAAGTTTTATCTTATATTCTTTTGAGCTTCTATAATATGGCTCTCATCCTGTCACAATTCTCAATTAAGTTCTAAATTTCATAATTTGATTATTCTAAGGGACATTTCAATTAATTCGAGCCACATTCGGATCATATCAAAAATTCTTAGTCAAAATTTGGGGTATTACAAAAGATGCCAAAGGAAGAGGAATATATCTCGAAGGCATGACATGCCATTGCAAAGCATCTTGGAGGTAGAGCTCTTTAACTTATGGGGAATAGACTTCATGGGACCCTACCCTTTATATTTGGAGATCTCTACATCCTATTAGATGTGGATTACATGTCAAAATGGGTTGAGGCAGTAGCTACACCGAAGAATGACTCCAAAACTATTTTGAAGTTCCTTCACAAGAACATTTTCACAAGATTTGGAGCCCCAAGAGCCAACATAAGTGATGAAGGCGCTCACTTTGAAAACAAGCTCATTGCCAAAACATTACAAAGATATGGGGTGCGACACAAATTTTCTACAGCATATCACCCCCAGACTAATGGCCAAGCTAAAGTTTCTAATCGAGAGATAAAGCAAATATTAAAGAAGGTGGTCAACCCCAAAAGAAAAGACTAATCCCAAAGCTTGATAAAGCCTTATGGGCTTATTGAACAACATTCAAAACAACTTTGGGAATGTCCCCGTTCAAGCTTGTCTACGGAAATGCATGTCATCTTCCAGTAGATCTAGACCACAAAGCTTATTGGGCCATTAAAAAGCTAAACATAGATGCCCAGTTGACTGGAGAAAGAAGGTTATTGGAGCTAAATGAGGTGGAGGAATTTATAGCCCAAGCTTATGAGAATGCACGCCTGTACAAGGAGAAAACAAAGAAGTGGCATGACAAGTATCTTTTTGCCACGAAATTTCTCAGAAGACCAAAAAGTGTTCCTCTACAACTCTAGGCTTAAGCTATTTGTAACCCCCTCGACCCGGCCTAGTCGCAAGACCGGACCGAGCGAGCTACATTAGGTAAATCGAAGTAAACCATGAAGAATTAAACTCGAAACATGACCATTTTTTCCTTTTATCTTTTCTAGATGCATAATTATTGTCCTACATGTACATACTGATCTTAGGTGAAAATCCAACCCATTCGGGCGTCGAATTGACATCTAATTGATCAAAATTACAATTTAGAGACCAAATTGCAATTTTAGAAAAATGTAGGGTCTTAGCTCATTTTTATATTACCAACCTTTAATTTAGCAGGTTTCATGCTCACATGTTAAAAATCAAGTCAAAAAGACCATCCTAACTCATTCAATTGCATCCACAACATTCAGGGACCAAAACGTAAGAAAACAAAACTTCAGAAGATTCCAAACAACCAAATTAACTACCACCGTACCGGTATGGACAAGGGTGTTTCGATACGCCTTCACTATTTTAAAACCCCAGAATTCCAGTAGCCAATTTTCATTTCGATACGCCACCGCGTATTAAAACGCCCTTCATGAAAACATTGTACCGTATCAAAATGCCTCCCTGAGTACCAAAACACTGACCAATTTTGCTTAGGCCCATATTGAAACAGTTGCCCGCATACCGGTACGCTAAGCCAGGAATGGCTTACTTGTTCCGAAACAGGAACACCTGTATTGGTACGCCTGGACCTGTAATGTCCATTTTTACTGGTTTAACATGCTTCTAACACATATCCAACATACTTAAGGATCATTCCACACCATAACAACTCAGTTTCAACATCGATTCATGTCATCATACTTCAAACGTAAATCTAAAGGCATGCTTCCTAGAAACCAATCAAGCATAGCATGAAACTTTAAACCATCACCACAAACAATCTATAATGGCCATTTACAAACGAAGAGCAACAAAACAAACTTTCTCAAATAGGGAGTTTAGCAAAACACCTCCCAAAACAACAACAGAACCACATTGCCCTTATTGCTTATAGTCTCATCCAAAAACATACTTTGGTTACCAAGTCTTGTTGTGATCCCTTGCTTCCCACTGCCTTCCAAGCCTTTAATTCTCTGCATTGATGGACAAATAGAGCGTAAGCACACTAGGCTTAGTGAGGAGTGCTCAAAACAACACACCATCAATGCATTAAAACCATTTCTCAACATTACATTGAAATCTCATTTCAATCATCTTTTAAAACATTGCCATGCCTTGAAAACCATGCACTTAACATCTTTAAAAACCAGCATATCAAACCACATGCAACATGTATCATTAATCAACAACAACTCCCATTGCTCAACCTCGATTTAGGCCTTCCCATGCATAACAACCAAGTGCAAAGCCTAAAGAGTACACATGTATAAATCACATTATACAACATAAACCTTTCAATGATACTTCAACAATTATATTGGCTTACAAGTGATCATAACCAAGTTCCTTTACCAAAAATGGTTCATCGGATACACAAATTCAAACAAGTGTCCTCGCAATACTTCAAGCCATCTCAACTGGAATAGTGATACAATCACAATCGCGGTACATTAACAACCGGGTACACTTTCAACCCACGGGGACACCAACCCTTTTCATCGGTTAGATGCTTAATCCACTAACAGGAGTTTACGGTACCATATAACCCCTTGACCGTTAGGGTACTTGGATGGATTTTCGGTACACAAATCAAAACCCTTCAACATCCAAGGTGACTTATTATAGTTCACTATCAATCCTATGGCCGGCCAACTATATCCGATAACAATTTTTAAAACACACCACTTGCCAATATAATTCACCATTTACCATTAACCTCACTATTTTTACAAGCATTTAACCAAACCATTTTCCAAAGCAACAAACCATGCTTTAACCACAAGTATAAACCATATACTTACAAGGATCACTTACCATGTGCATTCTTCAACATTTCATGTTCAAAAACAGTATCTCACATACTATATATCATGCTTAAATAGTAGGTTCAATGTAAATCAAAACAAGTGCATAAAACTATTTCATAATAGCACGATTGAGAGAGAAAACTGCATTATACTTACTTTTGAGTTTTAACCAGCGTTTCAAGCTCAGTTTAAACCCCCATAAACCACTTTTAAAATATTCCAAAGCTGGAATCCACGTTCTCACTCACCGATACGCGAAACTTCAATTCGTCGACTCGAAATCAAGCGTCTGAAGCCTCACCAATCACTTTCAGATTCAACTCCCCTGTTTTAACCACATTACAACAGAGGATTAATGCATCTCAATGCATTCAAAACACTACAACAATAAATCCACACGAACTAACACTTTCCAAACTCTTTCCAACCACAACAACCGAAAACATCATCCAACTCTTTCCAAACACAACCCAGCCACAATCTAACAATCTAACACTTCTATGACCATCAATTAACACTTAAAAACAGGATTAATTCATCCAAATACTTCCAGCAAACACAGAGCCACCACAACTCCACAAAAATACAAATCTAACAACCTAAACAACTCAGGATTCAAGAGTTTCAGGATTCCAATTTTAAAAACAACTTATCAACATTATAATAAATCCATATTATGTTTAAAATCAATCTTCAACACTGGAAAATAGATCCAATTCGGATCTTTCACTATTTCATCAAATTTACCCAATTAAATTAATTAATCATTACAAAATCATAAAATCAGATTATAAACCATAAATCAAGGATCAAATACTTGGGAATATCAATAAAGAACCATTCAATAGAGGAGAAAATGAACCTTACCTATATTGTGTGATTTCTCCCTCAATTGGTTGATTAAAGCTAGGAAAACAAAAGATTTCAATAAGGTTTTGTAAATCAAAGATAAAGAATCATTTAGAAATCAAGAAATTAAAGGCTCTATTAGACTCCCCTATGCTTATTACATGTGTTGATTGTGAATAAATGATTCGGCATATCTATAGAGGGACACTCCACTCTGTATGGTTTGCCTAGATACAACATTTTAATAAATGACAGCCATAGCAAATGAGTGAATGAAAGTTGTCAAGGGATGAATCTACTTACTAGCTAGGGGATGAAATGTTTGCTCTATATTTACCTAGAGTTGAGGACGGTAGTTGTGATGAGCTGACACCCCTCGAAACAGTTTCAAAAAAATATTTGGTTAAAATTATGAGAGTAAACTTGTGCTTAATTGATTAACAGACAATAGGGTATAATAGAGAACTTGCCTAATTTTTTTTTAAAATCTGTTAAGCATAGATTGGATGCAATTACGCACACACATGCAAAGGATCTTGTCCTAAGGAAAAGTTCTTAAAAATCTCAAAACTATCTAGCTTGTTAAAGGCTATATTTTCCAATGTCTAAAATTTATGCCATAAAGCTATCGTGATTTAAACCTTGCCATAACATTTTATCTATTTTTCTTTACTCATTACTTGAGGACAAGCAATAGCTTAAGTTTGTGGGTGTGATAACCTTGTAAAAAGTATACATTTCATGCCTTTTTACTTAGTTTATTGGTTGGTTTTAAGCTCATTTCATTGCATATAGTTGCATTTAGTTCATATAGTTGCATATGGTGGTGTTTTCTTGGTTGCTTTTATATATTTGTAAAATTGGTGTTGCTTTGAGAAAGGTTTGTTTCAGTGTGGTGATGTGCAGGTGAGTCAAGGAGCATTTCTGGGCGAGGAAAATAGGTCGCGACATTTTGGACGATATTTCTGGGCGCACAAAAAGACAAAGAAAGAAGATATTTTGCAACCCACATGTGAACCCCTCACCAGCCAGCTGTGCCACACATGTAAAGGGAATATTCCCTAGGGAACACAAAGAATTAAGGGCATAAAACCCTAAGAGACCCCACTATATAAAGCATAGGACACCCACGTTTAAGGGGGAGCTGGAAAAAGTGCTTTATGCGATAAGAAAAAGAGAAGAAAAAGGCGGCAATTCTTCTTCTCCTTCATTTTGGGTGTCTTTCATTGTCGAAGCTCCAAAGGAAGATCTTGTTGGCCTTTGAGAGAAGCATCAAGCTTAAGGCGGTTCACGGTAGTCCACGGTGGCTTGGGAGTTTTCCTTTACTCTTAGTTGTTCCTTACATTTCCATACTTTTTTGAAATGGGTTGTATTAAACGGATGAAATTGGATGATATTTTCCCAACCATGAACTAACTTTAAGTGGCTTGAGTTTGTTGTGGATGATTATGTTTCTTGTTTGAATGAATGTTTTAGCCTTTTTCAGTATCATATATGCTTTGTTCACTGTTTTATTGCTTTAGGTTTGTAAGAGCTTTCGAGAGTTAGCCTTTACTTTAGTTTGATGCTTAATGGTTGAGAGAGTTAAGCCTAGATCTGCGTGGACAATGGGGTTGAGCTGAGAAGTTAAACCCTAACTCACCTTAGAGATAAGGATAGAGTTTCAACGACTAAAATGAGTAGAACTTCAAGGATAGTAGCTTGCTAAGGTTCACTCTGAGAGGTATTGCTATAGCATTCTTACTTTCAGTTTCTTGCTAGAGATAGTTTAGAAACACATGCGTAAGCTCTATCGAACATCTTATAAGCTAGAAAATGCTAAGCATTCATGAGAACTAGGCATAGGATTCCTTGATAAACCTGGCCTATCATCCTATTTGAGAGTTTCCACACGTGTAAGGATGTTTGAAGTCTTATCATATCGCTCCAGTTTTTAATACAACTTTTGCTACAACATTTCTTTTAATTGCCCTTATCAAATCTTTCATTTAATATTCAGTCTCTATTTTGAGTGCTTAAATCTTACTTGAATTCCCTCCAATCCCTGTGGAGACGATTTTACTTATCACTATTGTTACTTGTTCGATGTGTATACTTGCAAAGATTGCGTATCATTTATAGTACATCACAACACGCAAAAGTACTCAAAGGGTCATGCTAATACTCAAATTTAATTTAAACTTTAGTAAGCAATTGTCATATCGGTACGAGTGTTCGTATCAGTACAGGTTCTCGTACCGGTACGACTCCATTCGTATCGATACTAAAGAACATTGTACAAGTACGCTAAGACCAATAAAATTCCAGTAACCAATTTTGGTATCGGTACAACCTTCTATATCGGTACACCCTACATCAAATGATCAAATTTGCCTTAACCAAACCTGTAATCACAGATATGGTATTGGTACACTCTGCAACATTTTACAACAAATACATGATATTACATTTTAAATCTGATTCAAAAGGACCCTAATCAATCTTAAACATGATTTGTTAATGCACATATGTTAGGGGTGGACAACATACAACTTAACAAGTTTCTATAACTCAAACAAGAATTCAAAGTATAACCTTAAATATACCATTTTGCCACATTTGCATAGCAACACTTAGCGCTTATCTTACCATACCTAACACAAGTAATTCATTTAACTTCACATAGCATACTTAACATATATGCTATCATCAACCTGATATAGTGCTACTTACTCCTTGTAACACCCTAAAATTGGGCCTAGATGTTAGACGGGTCGATTAGACGGTTCGAGAGAACCAAATTAGACAATTCGAGTTAGTTTCGGGAATTAAATATTAATAAATAGTTTTGGCTTAAATAAAATATGGAAAAATGCTGGAAAATACTTAATTAATATTTTAAGTATTTTGGTAAAATCAATTTGAAGAAATTAAATCTAATTTTGGGACATTAAGGTCTGGTGACTAAATCGTAAAAGGGTCAAAACTTAGAATCTTTAAGGAGCTAATTGAACAAACTTTTTCATCAGATTTTTCCCTTAGTTTAGGCCATTTTAAAAAAGGTTTTTAATTGGTTTTAATAATGAAATAAATAGGATTAATAAAAAAGATTTTTATTTTCTCAAAATCACTTTCTCACGTAACTAACTTTGATATCACTTTTCTCTCAACTTTCTCAGCAGCCGAACTATCAAAATCTTTTCAAAATTTCTAGGAATCAACCTCTTTTGATTTCCTTTTGATTTCCCACTTGATTCCTTTGAATTCTACAACAAAACCTATTTGGATTTCAACCAATCTTTGCCTATTAAGGTAGAAATAAGCAATTAGAGGTAATTTTCGTTTCTCTCCTCTAATTAAAGGTTCTTTATTGAAATTCTCAAGTTCTTGATCCTTTGCAACTGATTTTTATTATGGAATTATGATTAAAACATGGCAATGTTGATTAAATTGAGTTTTAATATAAGAATTGGATGAACACCTTTTTGGATCTATTTTGTGTTGAATCAAATTGATTTAGATCTTTATAAAGATGTGTTTTAATGTAGAAAGAAGTGGTTAATTAAAGAAATCCCGAAACTATGTGAATTGTTAATTTTATTGGTTGTAAATAGTTGGATTTTGGTGTGATCTTGGCGTTGTAGAGTTGCTGGAGGTATAGGGTCGTGGTAAGGATGTTTTTGGATGTTAATTGATGTTGTTAAGATGTTAGAATCAATAAGTTTTGGCTGAGCTTTGTTTGGATGAGGTTTGATGATGATTCTGTTTATTTTAGAGAGGTGTTTGATGGTTTCTTGTAAGGTGAAGTTGTGGTTGTAGGTTACTGGAAATTAAAGATGCATGGAAGTGCCTTAATCCTCTGTTTTTGATTGGGTAAAGCAGGGGAGTTGAATCCTTTAGCTTTTGGAGAGGTCGTGGGAGCTTTAGAAGCTTGATTCTCGCAACGACAAGAGAGCTTTGGATTGTTGGTGAGTGGAAACATGTTTTACTGCTTTAAAAAGGTTTGAAGATGGTTGTTGGGAGTTTAGATAAAGTTTGAAACACTTATCTAAGCTCGGAAGTAAGTATTTGTTGAGCTCTATCTCGTTTTCAGTTTTGCAAAATACAATCTCATGCGCATGTTTATAGATTTGATTAATTACTGTTATATGCATGTTTTAGAAATGAAAGAGATTGCAAATTATTATACATGATGAGATTTGAGCATAGCAAATGATTTATGAAAGTATTTTGACAATGCTAGAATACATGCTTTAATGTATTAGAAAATGGTTTGAAATGATGCATATGTAAAACAATAAGTTAATGAGGTTATTACTGAGTATATTGGCAAGTGGCTGAGGTAAAATGTTATCGTATATAGTTGGCTAGCATTAGGATTTAAAGTGCACTATAATAAGTCACCTTATGTGTGTCGAGGGGTCAAGAGTGTGCCATGCTCCACCATGAGAACCACAGCGGTCAAGGGGTCAAGAGTGTGCCAATTCTCCCGTTGGTGGATTTGTACATTATAATCGTTGAGGGCTACTCCGGTTTGAGGACGTATGTGAAGTGGTTGAAGGAACCACTTGGGAAATTCGTGTATCCGATATGGGTTTTTGATAAAATATAATGAAACTTGTTTTGAGTCACTTGAATGCCAATATATGAGATGATGTATCATGAGTGATGGATTATGTTTGTATAATATGATTTATACATTTAATGCTCTTTAAGGTTGGTATTTAGAGATTTTGGCATATGAACCTTAAATTGAGGTTTATGATAGAAATCCATGATACATGTGCTGCAAATGGTTTAAATGTGCATATTTGAAGAGATTATAGAAGCATGAGATGTTTTGCCATGAGAATTATACATTTGGTTTGAATTAAAATGATTTTAATTGCATTGATGAGTGTTTTTGCGATTCCCTCACTAAGCTTATAGCTTACGCTCTACTTTCTCACCAATGCATAGAAATAAGACTTTTTGGATAGCAAGTAAGAAAGATGAGATCCAAGGGTCGAGACAATTTCAAAGTATGGTTTTATAAATGCTAAGTAGTAATAAGAGGCAATGTGACCAAGTTGTAATTGGGAGGTTTATTTTGGGTACTCCTTGTTTGTACAAGTTTGGTTTGATATTTTGGACTTGTATGATGCTTATTGTTTGGTTTTGAGGGGTTGGGAAACATTATGCATGCTCGGGTAGAAACCAGGCCTATAGGAGTTATAGTTGGAGTATGTTAGATTGAGCCAAAGTATCATAGGTTGGACCAAGAAGTCATTACAAGTCTATCTGTACATGTATGAATCCTTAGGAATCGGTACGTGGAGACGTATAACAGCTCAATCTGGGCAAAATTGCCTTGGCATACCGATACGCCTAGGGACCGTATCAGTAAGCGTAGTTGAAAAATAAGCCTGGTGTCGGTACATGGGCAACCGTATCGGCACGACCTTTAGATACTGGATTTCAATATTTTCAAACACACATAAATGTATCGGTACACCTAAGGACCTTACCAATATGCCTTTGTATTTTACAGCCGTTGCGATACGGGAAGTGCCCGTACCGGTATGCCAGCCGTTAATTCAGTTAGGATGCCTTCTGAGTTTGGATTCTTTGCAATTTAGTCCTTGTTTATTGTTTATCCAATTAAATGAGTTTGGATTGTTATTCTAAGTTGAAATTGAACCTGATGGTATGAAATATGACTAATTATGTATTGGTAACTGCAATTTCATTAATGTCCTCTTATTTATTAGAAATTACATTTTAGTCCCTAAAATGCAAATTCGTACAATTGGATGTCAAATTGACGCCCGATTGAGTTGGAACTTTCACAATAATCAGCATGATCACCTTAGGACTTAAATATGCATTTAGATAAGATAAAAGAAAAAATAGACCATTTTCAATGTAAATCTTCTAGGTTTGTTTGGGCAAACCCTAATGTAACTCGCTCGGTTCGATCTTGTGACTAGACCGGGTCAAGGAGGTTACACTCCTTTTAGAAATACAACATAATTATCATAACAAGCATATCAAGTCTTAGCAGAGTATATAATGAAATCAAAACACAAATCCATGTATAGTTCATATGCCACCAACTAGGAGTAAAACATAAGTGGTACATAACACAAAATGAAGTGGTGACTTGCGAACTCCCGTCACAATCGGCTACTACAGAGTCCTTACACTTGAAATGTATGCAATGCAGCAACGTAAGCTTATATAACTTAGTGACGTAGTTGACAATCAATAAACAAATGATGAATGATCATAGACATAAGGAACATCAAGACTTTTCATATTCTCATCTCAACATGGACCATAAACATATTTCATATAACTTAACATAATTTTCAATTGGTTTCTTTGTATTACAAATAACGTATGGAAAACAAATTCTCAACCAAATGTCACCAAATAACTGAGAATGAACAATCCTCCAACCATCGCCAATAACCAAAATAACATCCCTCTCAACGTCGCCAATAAGGATCGTAATTCATTGGGTCGTAACCCACCCTACACATGATCTCAATGAATTCTATGGCATGCCAATTGTATCCCAAGTTATCTTGTATCCAAGGATTTTATAGATTAATTTTGAAAGTGAACATATACTTCCATTGGTTCATATTAGTTGAGTGTAAAGCTCCATATCATGACATATATCAAAGTTGTGGCATATTCCATATTAGTACATGTTTTCATGAAGTCAAAATTCATTATCATATCATATTGATATGCTTATCAAACATAAACACTAAATAAGCTTACCATGCATAACCTTCCATCAATCTTGCTCTATTTGAGTTTTTAAGATATATAACAATCATAAATCATAATGACATAACAATGAAATTGGGATGGCACCGAGTCAATCCCGAAACTCAAACTACACTCACCGAAGTTTTTGAAGCTAGGATTACTCTCGAATCACAATCCCTTGATTGGTGGATTTGGCTTTTCCTTGTAGATTCAATGATCCATCGATATCGAATTGATCAAAACAAAGATTCGAATACAAGGTTTCATTAATTTATCATTCAAAGGATTTGAAATTCTCAACTTATCTAACATAGATAACCAAATATTTAAAGCTTAGACTTTGGTCCTCCCTAGATCCAAAAATCATAGAGAAATTACCACAAGCTTAGAATTCAATCTAGTTCTCATGGGGATCCTTACTTGATCAAAACTCTAACTACATAAAATCACTTATAATCACTTGAATCCAAATATTAGTAGAAATTATATCAATATGAAGCTTAAGTTTTGGGCAATAGTGAATTCAATTTAAGGAGTTGATGACTAGATCGCAAGGAATTTCAAATTCAAGGATTAGAGCTTTCGAGCCTTCAACAATGGTGATTTTAGGAAATAGAGAAGATGACTATAGTCTTTTCTTCTTTTTTCCTATAGATGTTGAATGGTTTTGGCATAATTGTCATTTCTTTTTTTATCCCAATTTACTTATGGTGAAACATAGGGTAGTGACTCATTTAGAAATAGTCTAATAGCGACCCAAGCAATTTGATTTTTCACCTCTTTCACTATGGTCATGAAATTTCATTTCTTTACAATTGAATCCTTAATTCTCATTGTTTTAAAAATTAAACTTAATATCCCAAAATTAATGTAACCAAACAGTTCATGGACTAATTTTAGTTATAGAAAAATAAATTCCAATCACCAAAAATATAGTTAACTACTAAACTGATTTTAGGGGTGTTACACTGCTGAATGTTTGTTTCGTAGTTGGATTGAGTCTCGAGTTCATTTGTCTTGTGGTCCGTTCTGACTTTAAGTTATGGATTCGTAATCGTTCTTGTGTTTTCATTGTGTGGATTTGATAATGGGTGCTTGATTGTGCTCTTTCGATGATGGATATTTTTACAAGGAATGTTAGAGGATTAGGAAATAAGAAAACCTTGAGGGATCTCTCAAATTTCGTTAAGTATAATTTTGCTATCATTTATCTAAGTGAAAGAAAACATAAAAGAGCAAAACTTGAAAGAACTAGAAATCATTTACATTTTGCCAATAATTACTACATTAATCTAGTGGGGATTACGGGAGGTCGGGCTTTTATGGTGGAAAACTGAAGTGAAGTTATCAAAACTATCTTCTACAAAAAAACTTCATGACTCTTCAATTTCTCCAAAGGATGATTTTTTTCTAGTTCAATACTTTTATCTATGGCTTTCCATACAAATATGACATAAAAATAATCTGGGAACATATGACAACTCTTAGAATTGGCATTGATTACCCTGGTGTGTATTTGAAGATTTCAATATTGTCTCTAGATAGGAGGAAAATTGCGGAGGCAATCCATATGATAAAGCTCAAGCTATTTGGCTTCTAAAATTTATAGACTCATGTGGTATGATGGAGCTGCCTATAAAAGGTGGGGAATTTACTTGGACAAATCAGAGAACAAAACTTGATGTCATTATAGATATAATTGGTCGATCCATGGTTAATTATCCTTGAGATTGCATTTTTAAGAAAGCAATAGGAGTGATGGAACCTGCTAAAGGTTCAGACCATTGTCTTGTAATTTGTTTATTAAATGGATTCAAGAAGATAAGGGGTCTTGTAATTTGTTTATTAAATGGATTCAAGAAGATAAGGGCTCCTAACTTCAAATTTCAGTCCAATAAAATCAAGGAAAACCAAGTTTAAACTGCTGAATTAGAGCTAGAAAAAATTTGAAAGAAATATAATTACAACAAATGATTTAGGCATAATGCAACAAAATGGCCCTAACGTTTGACTGAATAGTCATTTTGGCCCCTATTCTTTTTTGAAGCAATTTAACCCTCAACGTTTCATTTTGGGTCAAAATAGCCTATTTGCGGATGAAAACTATTAGTCATCTAATGGTAAATGGCTTGGAATGACGTGACAAATCTACATGGTAGTGCATATTGCGATAGTAGTTTCATATAGGCAAATATGCCAACTTTACAGAATGACACATCAGTCAAAAATATTTTTATAAAATTGTATAAATTATAAAATATTTTTTCTCCTGACGTGTCATTCTGTAAAATCATTTCAAGTTGTTTATCGTCAGTTGACTAACATTTTTCATTCACATAGGGTCCATTTTAACCTGCAATGAAACGTTGATGGTAAATTTCTTCAAAAAAAGAATACGGGCCAAAATGACTATTTAATCAAATGTTAGGGACATTTTTTGACATTATGTCAAGAATTTATGCAAGAAAATTATTGCCATTAAATGTTTACCCCTTACTAATGAATCAACTAGTGTTGTTAAAACTCTTAAAGCATACCTTGATAAGCTATGGGATAAGAAGAAGAGACACTGGCATCAAAGGGCACAAATTAACTGGCTAAATTTTGATGATCAATGTAACGCCTCAAATTTGGACCTAGGAGTTAGCTGGATAGTTTAGACAGTTCGGTGAACCGATTAGTCAGTTCAAGTTAATTTCAAGAAATAATTCATAATAAATATTTTTACGCCGATAAAATTATGGAAAAATGTTGGGAAATGTTTAATAATTGTATTGAGGGTTTTGGTAAACTCAATTTGATAAAATAGAGTTTGATTTGTTGGCATTTTGCTTTAGTGACCAAAATGTAAAAATTAAAAACTACTTTTAGTGACTAAATCATAAAAGGGTCAAACTTAGAATCTTTAGGGACCTATTAAGACACTTGGTTTTATCAGACTTTTTCTTTAATTTTGGCTATTTTAAAATGGTTTTAAAATAATTTAATAAAGAGGATTAAATTGGGTTTTAATTAATTGTGTTTAAGAACCCAAAATGTTTTCTTATGTAACTACTTTTCTCTAAATCTTTTTCTCTCAAATTCTCAGCAACCAAACTAACTTTTTTTTCTAAAAATATTAGAAATCAACCTTTTTAATCCTACTTTTGATTTCAACAATGGATTCCTTTGTTTCTACATCAAATCTTCTACTTCAACCTTGGTGATTTCTCCAAATCAAGACAATTAAGGAAGGAGACTACAATTAGAGGTGATTTTCATTTCTCTCCTCTAATCAAAGGTTCTTTACTGAAATTCCCAAGTTCTTGTTCCATTGTAATTGATTTTTGAGATGCTTTGATGATTAAATCAAGATTTAATGGTTTAATATTGGTTTTATTAAGAAATTGATTGGGTTTTGTTATGAATATGAATTGATGTGATTTTGGTGGGTTTAGATCACATTGAAGGTGTATTTTAATTATGTGTAATGAGATTTGCAAATGAAATTCCGAAACTAATTGAATTGCTAATTTTCTAGGTTGTTAATAGTTAGTTTTTGAGGTGTTTTAGGTGTTCTTGAGTTGTTGGAAATATAAGGATGTTTAGAATGTGTTTTTTATTGTGTTTTGATGTAGATTAAATGTTAGAATCTCTGGTTTGAAATTAGGTGTCGATAGAACAAAGATTGATGTTGTTTTCGGTAGTTTCGATTAATGTTTCAGAAGGGTAATGTAAAGGATGCAGGGGATTGATGTTTGGCAGTGAGATGAATGCATAATGATGCATTTACCTCTGGTTTTATGTGATTAAAATAGGGGACGATCAAGGCAAGGTTACCTAGTTGGATTCATCACTTTTTGGAGGCTTGATTTGCGTTGGCGAGCAAAGCGAGGTATATTGGTAAGTGTATAAATGAGTAAAGCTCTTTAAAGGTTTGATCGGTGGATCATGAGGGTTTACTTATAGCCTAAAAAGCTTAACTAAGTTCAAGCGTAAGTTTTTGCTACTTTCGCCTTTTTGTATTGGCTTGGTATGAGCTTGTGGAATTCATGTTGGTTTTAAAACATGGTTTGATTTACTTATAGTAAATGCATCGTTTTGGATTAATATGCAATGTTTATCAAAGTATTTGGATGCCAATGAGCATTGAGATTTGTTCCTAAAAGGGAATGTGTTGTTGCCTTTGGCAATGTTGTTTTGAATATGAAACGGTTTGATGAAATGAATTGGAAAATAGTAAGTAAATGTATTTGAAAATGATATATTGGCTATGTGACGTAAATGAGAAAGTATTGGATATAGTTGGCTAGCCATAGGGTTAAAGTGCACTATAAAGTCGATCGCTCTGCGGCTCTTGAGGTATAGCAGTAAGGCTACTCGAGATGATGGTTATTTCAGTTCTTGCAATAGGGGTGAGCCTATTTGCTGTGTGTTAGGGGTGAGCCTAACACTACGGGGTAGAGGTGAGCCTACTCTCGGCCGAAATGAGATTTGGTGGAGGTAAGACCACCATGAGAAATCCGTGTATCCGATGTATATAGATAACATTCTGGTTTTGAATGTATGAATGGAGGTGATCTATCCGGTGTCACACTAATTGCCAATATATGATATTTATAACTTGTGAAAGTTTTTTAATGCATATGGTTGTTATGAATGATTTGTTTTGGGAAACAAATGAGAAATTGCTTTGGTTTAGTAAGCAGTTTTATATCAAAAGCTATATGGTTTTCAAAAGAGTTAAAATGCATCAATGTTTAACTTAAGAGCATCCTCACTAATCAAGTGTGCTTACACTCTCTTTTCCCCATTGATGCGGAGTAATAGAGTTGGAGGGCATCAATCTCTTGTCAAGGAGGGTCCACAAGCAAGACAACCATTGAGTATGAAAACCAAGTTTTAAATTTGGTAAATAAGGCAATATGTTACCATGTTTTTAGGGGATTTGTAATCTGGATTTTGGTTATGTTGTGGAGGTTCTATGTTGTAGTTTGATGGATTATCATGTTGAGGATTGATGTATGTTTTGTTGATGACTTATCTATATCTTTTTGATACTTTGTGACTTCCACAGTATGCATATAGGTTGGAAATGCCTATGTTTATGCTTTTGCGGTTCAACATGTTTAATGTGTTACTCTTAGACCACTAAGATGAAACCAATGATGAAGTATGCCTTAAATCTTTTTTTGAATATTGAGTTGGATGGTTTAAATCTCTTTTTGAATATTGAGTTGGATGGTTTAAATCTCTTTTTGAATGTTGAGTTGGATGGTTTTAGGAAGCATGCCTCTAGAGTTTCAACAATGAGAAGTATGTTTTTTGTAGTTCTTGTCTCCATGGGATTTTGGCATGATTTAATCCTTGGTTGAGTGGTGTATTCATGTGAGAATGTTTAAGGCATGCTTGATCTACCTTATGGGTGAAAAACCAGCAAGTTTATACATTACAGGTCCAGGGGTATTGATACGCTTGGCCTGGTATTGATACGGGTAAGTGTCAATTCGGTATGGGTATCGATATGTGAGCAATTGTATCGATACGAGTATTTTTGGCCTGGGTATCGGTACGTGGGATAGTGTATCGGTACGCGTTTTAGCTACTAGAATCTGGAATTTTGAGTTCATGTTAGGGTACTAATACTCAAGAGAGGGTATCGGTACACATTTCTAAAAACATAGCCAGGTACGGATACCTTAGCCCGAGTATCGATACGGGCAGCCGTTATTTTTAGTTGATGTGATTCTATAGTTTCTGATTCTTTTATTTTGGTCCCTACTTTTTGTGAATGCAATTGTATGAGTTTGGATGATCGTGTTAAGCTAAAACTTGGCAAGTAAGCATGTAATCTGACTAGTTGAGGATTGGAAACTTTAAATTTAACTAAGTCCTTATAGTTTTCTAGATTTGCAATTTGGTCCCTAAAATGCAAATATGTGTGATTGGTTCTCAATTCGATGTCCGTTTCTTTTTGAGATTTCTTTCGCTGCTGGCATGCACACCTTAGGTTAATATGTTGCATATAAACAAAATAAAAAGAAAAAATGGACCCAATTTGAGTTAATCATCTCGGGTTTGTTTCGGTAAACCCAACGTAGTTCACTCGATTCGATCTGGCATCTAGGCTGGGTCGATGTGGTTACAATCGAAACACTAAATATATCTTGTAACGACCTAATTTTTGGGTTAATAAAATGGGCCTCGGATCTGGGTTTTGATCCTTTAAGTTGGTGACATAAATTAGAGAGTTTTAAAGTAAAGCTCAGTTTAAGGAAATTAAGGACTTAAATGAATGAAGGATATATTTGGGGGCCCAATGTGGAGTCAAGAAGAAAGATAAGTGTCCATTTAATTGTTTTATCCATTGTTGGAGGGAGAGGTGTTATTTGAATTAAAGTAGTTGTGTGTGGTGGGAAAAATCAGATAAGATAGGATAAGATATTTTGGAGAGAGAGAAAAAGAAAGGAGAGAAAATAAAGGGGGAAGGATTTGAGCCTCGTTTTGCCATTGCCGGAGCTACCATTGATTTCATCGTCACCGCCATCATCTTCACCTCATCAAGACTAGTCGGCCAATGGTCACTATTATCATTGTCGTTACCACTCACCAGGGTGAGATGAATGAAGAATTGGAGTAGCTCATTCATAAAGAACTGTTGCTCTTTGTCGTGAACCATGACCACCATTGGACTCTCTGACCGAAGACAAGCCAATCTGAAGGTCACCGCCACTGTCCGACCATTAAAGGCCACCGCACGCGTCTCTGCCTGCACATGGGCATGCCTAGCCAGCTAAACTAGGCCTTGGTATGGTGAACAGGATTGGATCGAATCGGACCAGACAACACTGCCCTACCCGAACTCACTCCCGACAGCACCGTGCTGCCTGGCTGGCGTTGACCAGTCATTGACTTTTTTTGGGGGGACCCTACTCAGGGTTTTTTGACATTCTGAGTCCATTGGCATAGTCCATTTTGCCAAATTCAAACCCTATAAGCTGTTTTTATGCATTTATCCCCTAAAGTAGTCCAATAATTTGAAATGGCTTATGTAGTCGTATTTGTTTTATTCGAATGTTTTTTAGACTCGAGTAGTGGGTTTAAAGAGACGTTTGCAGGAGCTTGGATGAGGATTTATCACTTTGGCTTGAGGTTAGTACATCTCGAACTCTGAAATACTTCATGAGCATTATAGTTATAATTGTCTTGCTCGTTAATGTTTCCAAGATAGGTAGATGAAAAATAAGCATGTCTAAAGGCCGATATTATGAGAATTGATATTTATGAGATGCATGATGATCTGTAAGACTGTGACGTGACTCGTAGGGGCTTTAGAGACCGTGTAGGGTTAGTTGGATATTCGTATATGCATTGTTTATTGTTTGATTTTTATGTTGCGATGCTTGGATGCTAGTGGAATAGAAATTGACGTTATTGATGGAATTTTTGCTTACGAGATAAATATAAAAATTAATTGATTAAATGATCATGAAGCCGATAATTAGTATTAAATAATTTAATGCACTAGAAAATAAATCCTAATTACTTTCAGAAGCTTTAGGAATGGATTTAAGTCTCGTACATATTGTAATTCTTTAAAATGACATAAATCGTGGGTGGGGAATTGGTACGAGCTTAGGCTATACCGGTAAATATTTATTACCGTATCAGTACGGGTTGACCCGTATCGTACTCAAGGAAATTTAGGTTTCTAGTAAGTAAATTTTGTATCAGTACACGCGAGAGCATTGATACATAGGGGTACTATACTGATACTCGAGTTTGAATATCAGTACCCACTAAATTAAATAGTCAATAATACTAGCTAAGGATGAGAATTGATGCGTATAATTAATTGACGAACTAATGCCTTTAAATAAAGGGGATAACATGGACTAATGGAAATAATTAATGAGAGAAATAATGCACTCCTCTGTAACATATTAATATTTTGGTAATGTAAAATCAATGATGTGGTGACGTTTAGCAACAATAGAGAGATATTTGGGATCGCATTACTCATGTGTCGGGTAGGCATTTGATTGATTTCATGATTCGATTGATGGATTCAAAAACCTAAAAGTGGTACTGCAGTACATGTCATTCCTCATAATCTACTCGATGGTTGTGTGTTTCTGAGTATGAGATGCTCGTTACTCGATGGCTATGTGTTTTTTAGTATGAGTGCTCGTTATTCAATGGCTATGTGTTTTTGAGTATGTGATGACCCTTACTCGATGGCTGTGTGTTTCCGAGTAGGTGTTATCCTCTACTCGATGGCTATGCATTTCTGAGTAGATGACCCATGCTACTACTCGATGGTTAGGTGTTTTTGGGTGTAACAACCCAAACTTTGGGTTAACGAATCGAGTCTCAGACTCAAGTATTGGGTCGTCATATTGAGAGCCCAATTAAGAAAAAATGAATATGGTCTTTGAGGTTTAGGCCCATTATTTTGGAAAAGAGGAGTTTTAAATTTTAAAAGGGGTTGGGGTGGTTGGAAAGAGGGTAGAAAATTTAAGAGAAGAGAGAGAATATGTTGGAAAGAAAGAAAGAAAAGAATTTTAGAGAGAGGAAATAGCTTCTAACCCATCTCCATCACTGGCCAATCGTTCGTGGCTGACACTATCGTCACCATCAGCTCTGGCTCATCAAGAGGAGTCTGGCCATGGTCGTTGCATCATCGCCATCGCTGCCACTAGTCGGGGTATGAAGGAGAAAGATTCGGCAAAAACTGTTCGCATGAAACCACCATCCACCGTCACAAACCAAGGCCACCATGGTGTTCCCTAGCTCAAGAAGGTCAGATCTAGAGCTTATCATCACCGTACGGCCACCAGAGGATGCTGCACGCGCTGCCGCGTGCGTTAGGCCGAACTCTAGTCGAAAGTGAGGTAGCCATATCCTAGATCAAGCTGCTGGGCTAACCATTGGGCCAGCCGGGTGAGCTAGCCTATCGAGCTGAGTGGCAGGCCCAATAAGCTGCCCTATTTGCTAGCCGAGCCACCACTGCCGAGCCGATCTACAGCAACCGAGCTAAGCTATCGCCAGTTGTAATTGAGTCGTTAACTGCTGCTACACAATCGTTGACCACTGTCATGCCGCTGTTGACTGCCGTCATTGACCATCGCCGTGTTACTGTTGACCACTGTCGCGCTACCATTGACCAGCATTGACTTTTTTTGGAAGACCCTGCCCAGGGGTTTTTCGACGTTCTGAGTCCAATAGCATAGTCTGTTTTGCCAAATTCAAAATTGATAAGCTATATTTATGCATTTTATCCCCTAAAGTAGTCTGATAACGTGAAATAACTTACGTAATCATATTTGTTTTATCTGAGGAATTTGTGGACTCGAGTATTAGGTTTAAAGAGATGATTAGAGGAGCTTAGATAGGAATTATCGCTATGTCTTATGGTTAGTACACATCAAACTCCTATTGCTTCTTGAGCATTATAAATGTGATTGATTTATGTATTAGTATTTGCAAAATAGGTAGACAATGAATAAACATGAGTAGAGACCAGTATTATGAGACTCGATAATTGTGAGATGCATGTTGATACTGTGAATATGATGAGACTCATGGAGGCTTTCGAAACCGTTTAGGGCCATTTGAAATGTCGTATGATTATTTGATGATTGATTGGTTGATAAATTGTGATGCTTTGTATGCTTGTTCGAATAGTTGACAAGAATTAATAAGAATTATTAAATAGACTGATAATTGGTAATATTTGAGTAAATAATCATGAAGTCGGTAATTAATATTAAATAATTAAATACGTTAGTAAACAAACCCTAATGACTGTCATAAACTTTAGGGATCGAATAATGTGTTGTAAAATCATAATTCAAAGAAATAGTGCAAACTCGTGTATAGGGTATCGATACAAGCTTTGACTGTATCGGTATACGATTGGGGGTCATATCGGTACAGGTTAACACGTTTCGGAACTTATAGATATATATGATTTCCAGTAAGCTATATTAATATTAGTACGCGTGCGAGTACCAATACCTAGGGGTACCATATCGATACTCATGTTTAAGTACCGGTACCCACTGAACAGAATAATCTAAATAACAGTTAAAGATGGCAATTGACGTGGAAGATTAATGAATTGTTTTATGCCTTAATTAATGAGATAATACGGATTAATGAGATAATTAATATTGATGATTAATGTAAACTTTCATAAAGCATTAAAAAGTTGGTAAACTTAAATGATGGCTTGATAATTGATAGAAACTGTAGTGTTTGGTAATCATGTAAGTGTCGTGTGCAATGTGGTCATCGTGTTCATGTTGTATGTTGTTTGGATGCTTGATTAGTTGAGTTACCTTGATTGACGGGATTCAGATACCTAGAGAAAGAGTGCTACAACACCATGGTTAGAGATGCCAAATATACGTTCTTAAATTTGTGTGGCATCAGGTCTCATTTGAAGATGCTTGATGAGAGATTCTAAGCATGGGTGTACATTTCTGAAGTTGTGTGGCATCGGGTCTCAGCCAAAGTGTATGCATTCTCGAACCTATATGGCACTGGCCTTACCCAAAGTGTATGCATCCTCAAAGCTATATGGCACTTGGCCTCACTCAGATTGTATGTTCTCAAAGCTGTGTAGCATCGTCTATTACTCCAGGTTTGTGGGTGGCTTTGTATGTTTTAGCTCGGATGATATGGTGAGATCTCAAGTATGGTTCGGCCTTGTGGGCCATGTGTGCTGATTGCTTGTTAAGAGCATGTGTTTAGGCAAATAATGGTAGTGCCAATGTTTATTTATCTCTCCTTATTGCTCGTACTGGCTTGCATGCTTATGTTTATGATTAGTATGAAGTATAGTAGAGTAGATGTGCACCACTGAGCTTTGCAAGCTCAGTGCTCAGAATCATTGTTTTTGTGTATAGGTTGATCGTCGGATCGTGGACTTCGAGAAGCACTATCAGTATGGGATTCTAGTATGTGAAGGTTTTCAGAGTACGATGCTTGTATTTAGTGGGTTATGTATTCATAGGACCTTACATGGTCGAGTTTGTAATTCTTACTTTTGAAATTGTATTAATTCAGTCAAATGTTTAAATGTTTTAAATTAAAGTGAAGCTCATTTGTAATGATTTAAATTATTTATCTATATTTTCAGCTGTTGGATTTAAATGTTTTGGGAATACCTTGTTTGGGCTAAATCTATTTGCAAAATTTTATGGTTTTGGTTTAGGCTTGAGGCCTAAATGTGACATCTAGGTTTGGGGGTGTTACAACAATGATCTTAGGTTTAGTCGGTTCTAGGAAATCTTGAGGGTGGTATAGGTGTTTTAGTAAGGTGTCTAGTGAATACAAGCCCTTAAATTAAGTTCGTACTCCTTAAGACTGGGATCTTGATAGTATGTCCAATGTTACGATGCTAAGATAGTTGCGATCATGGCCAAGAGGACCGAGTTAAGTGTTGAGCTGCTCATGGGAGCGATACCGAGGGAAGGTTATCCTAGATTGTTAAGATGCAAGTTAGTTGAATGATGCTAGAGTTGAGGATGTGTCCTCTTCACTGCCACCTAAATGGTGTCTTCATTGCGTATTGTAATCATTCTAAAGCTTTCAGATACATTATGAGAGTTTGTGGTAAGGAATCTTCATCATTATGCGTGAATGATGATTGTACTAAAGGTATGGATAACTCGCTTTTAAAATCGATCAGTGGATGTACGATGGTTGGAGGACCCTTTGATTCGCTTAAAAGAGTCTTGATGATACTTGGAGAGTGTTATCACCCTTTTTTAAGGTATTTCTCAGAGATAGTGGATTTGAAATTTGCTTAGAGGGTGGCCGAAGTTAGATGTTCTATAGGTTTGAGATAGCTACCTTCTTGGGAATCGTTGCACCTTGGAAATTACTTTGGTTAATCAAGCGCAATGCTAGCCAGTAATGTCGAGAGTGGGCTTGAAGCTCTGAGACCTCGAGGGAACCCAACCTTTGGGTAATGAGAATGTTGAACCATTGCCCTTCTACCATGATTTTGTAGTGGTTGTTTAGAGAATGACACAACAGGGTTATGGGAAATGTTTGACCATTCGATGGATGACTATGTGTATAGTTTGATGCTCAAAAGCTTTCAGACTGTCAGAGAGTTTGGCTATGTTTTTTGGATGAGTCATCAGGACTCTCTCCCTGTTAAGAATGTGAGTAGATATTGAGGTAAGACCAAGTTGGACATTGGTGCCCATCGCCCTTTGTCAGCGGACACTGACCCAATAAGGGAGTTAGAGATTCAGTTATGAAGGCACAACTTGAACGGTGTTTCTTTTGTCTAAATGTTTCACCCAAAGGAGAACCGAGCTTGTTTGCTAGTAAGAGGTTGGTTCGTTGAGGTGATACTTAAATTGTTGATAGCTTTTTAGTGACAGTGAAGATAGTTACTTGTCTCCTAAGGTGGATGACTCTCTTAACTAATTGTGATGT
The DNA here is from genome assembly GCA_019671005.1 of Hibiscus mutabilis. Lineage (NCBI taxonomy): Eukaryota > Viridiplantae > Streptophyta > Magnoliopsida > Malvales > Malvaceae > Hibiscus > Hibiscus mutabilis. The sequence continues at coordinate 51,921,802 of CM033719.1, forward strand.
ACATGTATGTTTCTTTGGGTTTGGTTTGAGAATAAGATGGTTGCGGTTAAAGCGCTAAAGGCTTGTAGTTTTGAAATAAATTTTGGAAAGAGGATTTCTCTCCTTGGGGCATGTCGTGGTAATGTTTGATGTCTGTAATTACGTTTGAGGTGTTTCAGCGATGATAAAGTAGGGGCCACCGTATTGTCTCTCGAATGTAAGTTAACGCTTTGCGCGACATATGTGAATGTATAAGAATATGGAAATATGAGCATTGACAAGATAATGACCTTGCGTGTGGTAAAGGTTAGTTATCGTGTAATCAATTAAGGAAGTAAGGGTTTGAGGCTTTGTAAATGTTTTTGTTTTGTATCACAATTTCCTTGGGTGGAACCAGGGAACATTGGTGGAGATTTGATCAACGTAAGACCGTTTTGTTGTGACAATGGTGCTGACCCAATTAAAGTTGGGTAAGATTTCGAGATCTTCAAGGATAAATTTGTCATTTTTCAGGGTTGTTGTTTGCGTGTATTAGAGTGCTTCGCAATTGGTGCAAGTGTACACGTCGTAAGTTATAGTATAGATTAGATATCGTCTCCACATGGATTGGTGCTACTTCAGGAATCTAACTTCTTGCACTGTAAGAATAAGAACACAATTGATAATAGGAGTTGATTTAACCAGTAAAGTCAAATAGTAAGTAAATAAAATAGGGATGTAATCGAATAAGAAAGAGTAGGTTGGGTTATCGTGAGTTGTGGGGTGATAGTTGAATGGACTGTCGTGGTAATTAAGTGCTAGAGTAGCTCAATCATTTTGTCAATTGGATCCAGTCAGATTGCTTGGGCAATTCTGCGATTGCCTGGGCAATTGGTAATGAAGCGATTGCCTGGGCAATTGTGCGTCAACCTTCAAAGTTCAGCAAAGCGTTCTTCAGTGGCTTCTCGTTATCCCTAACTAAAAACACTGTTAATTGTACATGCCTTGGTGATACATCCATGCGTTAACCATGGGTGGACAATAATCGATCTTGCGCTTCTCTTAGCCGTTGAAATTCGCAACTTATTCCTAAGTCTAATTAGTCTTCACCAATATTCGTTTGTATGAAGACCATGCTCATTCGTTTCATGAATAAGATGTCGAGCAGCCCCTTGGTTTTTTTCTTCTCTCCAATCGCACACACTAGGGTTGGCGGCTTGACCTCCTTTTTATAGGGGATGGCTAGGTCAAATCTTTGTAGATGATGAGGAGTTTAATTTGGAATTAAATTGAATAAAAGAAATAATAAATCTCTTTTATCTTTTTCCTTAAAAAAACTCCTAACAAATCTGAATTTAAATCTTCATTAAATGCTGAGTGGAAATCCAAATCTTCTAAAATTTATCCTTCTTGTAATTATCTCGAATTATTGGATTAATCCAGTCATCATCCACGCCAACTCCCTAATCTTCTCCTCAATTTCTTCGACAATTTCCTGCTTGTTTCGGCAATTGATTCCTACACACAAAACACACATATCAGCAGCACCTTTTTCCACAAAATCAACCAAATTGAGTAATCAAGCTTAACGGCAAAAGAAACTACGAAATTGTGCATGAATGCCTAATAATGCAACTAAAATAAGCCTAAGTCTAACAATAATTAAGAGTAAAAAGGGTAGAAATATGCACTTTTCACACTTAACAGCTGTATTTTTGTGCAAGGTGAGGGAAGGGTGTGTCTACCCCCAACAATGTGAAACTTTGGGTGCTTGATCTTTAAGGAAATTGAGATTTGGAAAACAACATGAGTCGAAGTAATTAAGAGTTGTTAATCAACCACCACTTAATTAAAAGTGAACATGATAAGTGATGGATTGTACAAAGTTAGTTCAGGTTATAGGATCATGATGCCCATGTAGGGCAATCAAGGATTGCAAGTGATGGTTGTGTATGGGAGTACCGATGCTAGCTCAATGTGGTACTAGTACTCGATTCATCTGGTGTTAGTACTGATCGGTCAGTACTAGTACCCATGTGTTTTGTTGGTTAAGCACCAGTTGAGGACTGAGTAACTTTGGGATCCGTGAGAAGTAGCATTTGTTTATAATTAAAAGGATACAGTGTTGTGATTGAATTTAGTTTTGATGGTTTCGGATGGACTTCGAGGTCTTGTTGTGGATGCTTAGAGAAAAAGATATAAAGGCAAAAGATTCCTCCTATATAATACAGTGGTCAATATATGGTGAATTTTGAAAGCAACAATTTGTACCAAGCTTTCGCTGCGTGTTTTGAGAGAAAGTGTGGAGTCGTGTGTTTAGATTGTGATAAGTGATTGACTTGCCATCGGTTCAGAGTTAAACATTGAATTTCTCAGAGTTGTTGTGATGCTTCAATATTCCTCAGTAGAGTTAAATAGATGAACGTGGACCTTTAAGGGAATGGTGAGTGCATAATTTTGTTGGGATTACGTTAAAGAATGATATAGTCCTTGGTAGGTATCGTTTGATATTTTTGGCAAAATTGAGATCCAAATAGAAGGTTTGCTTGGGTTTTTTGCGAGTTTGGTTGTACGATACTGCGGTGTGTACATTTTACCTTTTTGACGAGAGACTCAAGGTTCGATATGGAACCTTATCCCTTGGTGGAATTTCTTGCGACAACAGATCCTAGTGAGGGTATATATGGTTTGTTTTTCCAGACACGTTATAAGTTAGAGTGTGAGATTCTTGCATGAACTGAGTTAATAGGAGATAATTTAGTTGCCAATATGGGTTATCATGCCGATTTTAAGGTAAGTTCTTGAGGCAAGTTGAAACGGCGTTCATTTTTAGAAGTCTTGCACCGGGCAAGCAATTATTTGGATAAAAGATGCCATCAGAGTTAGAGTCTCCTTCATGGAGTCACCATGAGAAGAATTGTTTTGTTTTGGGTGCAACAGCTATTTAACATCTTGTTCTTTTTATATCGTACGTTGTTGTGGAAGGATTTTGGGTGCAACATTCTTTTGGATTCTATAGCATAAGTTAAGTTTCTTTGATGGCGTATTCGTGTGATAGTTTTGTCAGAGTACTATTGGGTTTTACTTGTCATCTGTAATATGTCGAGTGAAGATAGATTCCATTTATTAGAAAGAAACAGTTGAGATTATGTTTGCATCGCTAAAACGCAAGGGTTATAATTGACAAGTGTTGTAATAGATTGGAGTAGCGCAGCGAAATATGTTTGAGAACGTTGGCTAGTTATAAAAGTGTTAACATATTCTCTAGTTTACCGGTATAAATTTTGCGGATGAAATTTCTTTTAAGGTGAAGAGAGTTGTAACGACCCAAAATTTGGGTTAGCAAATCACGTTTCTGATTCGGGTATTGGGCATTTATGTTGGGAGCCCAATTAAGAAAAATTAGATATAGGCTTTAAGGTTTAGGCCCGTTATTTTGGAGAATAGGAGTTTTGAATTTTAAAAGGGGTTGGGTGGTTGGAAAGAGGGAAGAAAATTTAAGAGGAGGGAGAGAATATGTTGGGAAAAGAGAAAGAAATGAATTTTAGAAAGAGGGAGGATCTTCCAACTCATCTTTGTCGTCGGCTGGTCGTCCGTGCCCGCCACCGCTACTGCTACTACCATTAGCTTCAGCTCACCGACAGGAGTCCGACCATGTTCTCTGCATCATCACTGTCACCTCTACTCGTCAGGGTATGAAGAAGAAAGATTCGGCAGAGCTCGTTCACAAAGAACCACCGTCCACCGTCGCAAACCAAGGCCACTATGGTGTTCCCCAGCTCGAGAAGGTCGAATTTGGAGCTTGCCGTCACCGTACGGCCACTAAAGGACACCTCTCATGCCATACGCACCGCCACGTGCCCTTGGGCAAACTTCAACCATAGGTGAGGCAGCCATATCCTGAATCAAGCTACTGGGCCTGCCGATTGATGTGTTGATGGTGTTATTTGAAAACGATGATATGTTGATGGTTCCCCAACCATGAACTAATTCTTTTAAGTTGGCTGGGGATATTTTGTGATGAATGCTTAGTTGTTTTCAGTTTTTAATAATTGAATGCTTGAGCATTTTTGTCTATCCTGCTAGTACTTAATTTTCCTAAATTGTTTGCCATACGACAGTTGGCATTGCATGCATATTATCCCTTAATATCTTAACAGGCTTAAGAGATAACAATTAATTGCCAGGTACTAAGGTGAGAAACTTCAACAAAAGATGTTCAAGTAGACGAGCGTACTTTTGAAGTGAATCTACCCCTTAGGAGTAAAGATTAGAACTTTTCCAAGTTAATTATTGAAAAACATCGCTATAGACATATACGAGTTAATGTAATTAAATTAGGGTGTTGCTATCGACAGAGGTAATACTAACCTTAAAATTTGCTAGGCAATAAAACTAAGGCTGAAAGTTATTAAATGTTGTCTTTGCTAGCATGAAATCCATACAACCTTTGCCAACGCCCACCATCCATTTGAATACATTTGCTAATCTGCCTAAACTTTTATTTTCCTTTTCCTTAGTTAGTTTTATTAAATCTAAAACTCAATCCAAACTCATTGTTTCATTTCACAAGCAATTATTGTGTCATTGAATTCTTGGACAATCCCTGTGGATACGATACTCAGCTTACTGCTGTATTACTTGCTGATCATGTATACTTGCACGCAAAAAGATCTTTGGGATTATTTTACTAGCAAATTTACACTAATTCATCAATTATTTGCCAAACGTTAGTCAGTCGACAAGTTTTTGGCGCCATTGTCAGGGATTGCAATAAAATTTATTGTTTTGATCTTTTCTTTTTTTGTTTATTTTTATTTATTTTTTTGTTTGGTGTATGACTAGGAACCACACTGCAGTGGAAGATTGGCCATATGACCCATAGATTGAAAGAACCCTACGTAGAATTGTACCTAAAAATAGGTACCACCATCTACCGAGACCAAAATGAGCAAGACTGTGAACAATGTAACACAAAGGACATCTGGCAATGAGCATAACAACACACGCGGACTGCTACACATAGAATCACGCGTGAACTGTGCGATACCCTTCGCAATTTGTGGCGAATAGAATAGACTACTCGCAACATCATGTATAGTCCAATGGCCATGTGACTTTACATGGGCCTGCTATGGATAACAATGGGAACCTAGAACGTCAAACCATAGCCAGTCCAATTAACGCGCCACGACAACCCTATCACGACACCTGCCGGAGTAGTATAAAACTGGACATGCAACACGAGAGAATGTGGATCATTCATCTTCCAAATGCCATTGCCACACAAAACAAGAGCAAAATGCAAGCTCTGACCTAGAGCAACCATCTTGACAATCGTCGGGCCACTATCACTAGTCTATTTCCATTTTGACAATAAAAATTGGTATGGTGAGCTTGGACCCTTCACTTTTTCAGTCCAATTCTTAGCAAGCGACTAGAGCAATCCCCAGCAGTAGAAATCATGAAAAAATGTGTGGAGAAGGGAAAAAGCCAGAAAGTAGTTGAAAAAGAAACCCCCTCTTTTTTAGGACATAAGCAACTAGCTAGCCAACATGTTGGGCAAACTGGAAATCATAGAAGAATATACCCACACTACACTAAAATAGCTTAGGCAACAAAAAGAATATATCAGAGGATGAATGCAACATTGGGAAAGCGAGCATAATGAGAAGGCTGTAGAGAAATTCAGAACTATTGCAACTAGAATAACTGGGGAGGATTGCGCGCATGTAACAAAAATAAGCCAGGGCACCACAACAGCAAGTCCTTCAAGAGATTCAGCTGGAAGCATGCAAAATCTGGAGCCCACAAACTATAGCGGGGGAGGAGGACTATTATCTTGTAGGAGTGGAGGAGAATCATGAAAATAAGAAAATAATTACAGCGCTACTTAGAAATGGAATGATATGAACTCAAATAAGAAAATTGACCCATCGGTATACGAAAAGTCGAATCAGAAAAGGGCCACGTTCAGTTTCAGAATATACCACCCTCTAACAAACCCGCCATCGTGTATCCAACACCATGCAAAACACCTAAAAAATTTTAAGCCCCCATCACAGATGAGGCCAAACGAAGTCAGAGATAGATCGGGTAAAGGTGTGAATTCCACAAGGGGCAGGGGCATGACACAGACGAATGTATCCATCTAAAGAATGTAATAGAGTTAGCCGTAATAAGGGGAAATTAGACGAGTTTGTTAAAGATGAAGAAGGAATACACCTAGCAGGAGCAGAAAAGGGAGCAAATGAAGTCTGGATGAGGAATGTAGGGGACCATTGTGGCCACCTTGCTATAGGAGATGAGACAATTACTGCCGATGAAATTCAAAACTACAAAACTTGGTAGTGGAACAGCCCCTCGACTTCCTCTATAATCAACACAAGCAGTCATAAATGGTGCCTAGAGTAAGGCTTTGAACCATTTAGCAGTCGCGGACGGCACCAAGAATGCGAGGAAGTGACTACTTATCACCAAATAGAAGCACACCAAATAGGCAAAGGTACAACCTAACTCGTCTAATCCAACATGCATTTTGCTTTAACTTTTTATAAATGTTTTAATTAAATTAAATTAAAATTTATTTTGAGCGTAGTCACATGTTTCGTTCTTGAATCTACATAATCAACATCATATCTTATTACTTTATTAAAATAAATACCTTTTCCTACTAATGTGTTTTTTCTATAGTAAAGTGATCGCAAAGATGAAAGGCTCGCTAGCCACTCCCAAAGTCAATGCGCATAGTAAAGCGACCGCAAAGATAAAAGGATCGCTAGCCACTCCCAAAGTGAGTGCACATAGTAAAGAACGCAAAGATGAAAGGCTCACTAGCCACTCCCAAATTCAATGCGTATAGTAAAGCAACCGCAAAGATAAAAGGCTCGCTAGCCACTCCCAAAGTTAGTGTGCATAGTAAAGCGACCGCAAAGATGAAAGGCTCGCTAGCCACTCCCAAAGTGAGTGTGCATAGTAAAGAGACCACAAAGATGAAAGGCTCGCTAGCCACTCCCAAAGTTAGTATGCATAGTAAAGTGACCACAAAGATGAAAGGCAGGCTAGCCACTCCCAAAGTGAGAGTGCATAGTAAAGCGATGCAAAGACGAAAGGCTTGCTAACCACTCCCAAAGTGAGTGTACATAGTAAAGTGACCACAAAGATGAAAGGCTCGCTAGCCACTCCCAAAACGAGTGTGCATAGTAAAGCGACCGCAAAGACGAAAAGCTCGCTAGCCACTCGCAAAATGAATGTGCAAGTAAAGAGACCAGAAAAATGAAAGGCTTGCTACCCACTCCTAAAGTGAGTGTGCATAGTAAAGCGACCGCAAAGATGAAAGGCTCACTGGCCACTCCCAAAGTGAGTGTGCATAGTAAAGCGACCGCAAAGATGAAAGGCTCGCTAGCCACTCCCAAAGTGAGTGTGCATAGTAAAGCGACTGCAAAGACGAAAGGCTCGCTAGCTACTCCCAAAGTCAGTGCGCATAGTAAAGTGACTACAAAGATGAAAGGCCCCAGCTAGCTACTCCCTAAACGTTCACTGCTTTTAAGAAACATGCATAAAGAAATCAACTTAGGGCATTAGTATCTACTGACATCGAATAAATAAGCAATGAATAAATCAATACACTAGAAAGTAAACGTACAATAATAGAGCCCACCTCAATTAGGGGGCAAGGGTTCTCCCAATTTAAAATTTTACAAATATAACCAATATCACCCTCCCCAAGAGCGTGATATAAAAAAAAACACCCCATCCAGTTCAAGATAGCGATATCATCTAAAACAAACAAAGCTAGTAGACTCGAAATTATAAACCACACAAATGAACAACACTCTTAAGCACAGACCCATAAATAACAATACTGGTTGGTACACTTACAATTCATATGGATGTGAATCTTTCCCCCAAGATAAAGCGATGCGCTCACCTTCCTATCAACCCCCACCCCCCATTGTCAACTAAAGATAGCACAATAAAACGACCAATAAGCAAACACATGAATCAGCCTATAGCGACTAAAATAATCTCACATAGGGGGCAAGGGTTCTCCTAGTTCCAGGGAAAACTCTCCTCAGAAACTAATTAAAAAAATAAAAAAAGAATCATCTGGCGAACTAATTATGAAAGGAAGCAAAAGTTTGCCACCAGCTTATCATATAAACATGCAAATAAGTAAAAGCTTATATTAGTATAACGCCATCTTGAAGAAAAGAAAGTACAATATAAACATCAAAATACAAGCATAATTCCAACTTTTGAACTCACTCCCCATATTTTTTCCGTAATCAAGGCGTAAGAACTCACCCTAAGGAAAAAAACTCACACATATGTTATCGCCAAGAGAAGTGAGCAAGTATGGTTGCAATTAAAAAATGCACGATTTGTCGAAAAAAAAGCATTTGTATAATTTACTCTGAGAAATTAATTGTCCACACAAATATAAGTATACGCATGAGGACATCACAGTTAAGAGTTACCACATGCGGAACACAAATTTTCATTAAAATTTAATACATATACAAATGAACCAATACAAGCCAAAATATCCATAGGCACTCTAGTATCGCTCAAGATGGGCTTTCTCATATGAGTCAAATAAACAAAACCTTATGAATATAAGCCCACAAAAGGGACATAGGGAACTGCTTGCGAGCCCTCCTAGCAAACTCGACCAAAATAAAAAAAAAACCCATAAATTAGTAGCAAGTTCTTCTATTAAGAGAGAAATGGGCTTTCTAATATCACAGGTAGAGTGTACTGAGATGACAGACATCTCTCCCATTTCTGTATACGCTCTGCCGTATGAATCATTTGATGAGAACTGTTTGTCATACTGATTGCCAAAACCACAGGCACCACAATTGGCAAACGAACAGTCACATGACACACATTCGGAAGCCTGCAAAAACTAAGCGAACATCAACAACATTAATGTCGGTTACCTCCCGATGTAGCAACAAACACCAACAAACAATAGTATTCAAAAAACCTTGCACCTAAGATTTTTCAAATACATTGATTGTTGGCACTCCTTACTACAAATAGCTAAATCATAGCTTTCTGAATACTATTATCTGGTGATGCAAGTAGCCTAATCCGCAAAGCCAAGCCCCCTTTCGGGATCTACAAAAAATAGTTTTGGTACGCCACTCATCCCTACAAACATTTTTTTGCCCTTCCTAAAATGGCACAAAAAAAACTGTAAAATAAAACCACACAAGAGGAAAGTAAACCACTTGTAAATTAGGTTATGAAGATACAGACCAAAAGAAGTCCTATTTATAGTAGACAATGGGGGTACAAGGCAACGACTTTTCACATACCTAGGAGAAAGGTAACCAATATGAGCATTAAATTCCTAGACTTTAAAATCTCGAGTAAATAACTAAGATCACAAAACTTTCAAACTTTTACTCAATAACTGAGTAGTTAGGCGTGTGCACCTATTACCACCAATCACCGCCAGTCAATAACTTTTTCTTTCATCGTGAAACAACTTGAGTTGTCTAAATCACCGCAAAAAGCCAATAAATAACAAGCACGAAAAACTAAGCCAATAAATAACAAGCGAAGCAACAAAACAAAATTGTTCTGCTTCTTAAAATAATAAGTGTATGCCTTGTCTTACTCAACTATCCACAGTATGGGAGCTCTAGTATTATTGTTGAGGCTTCCCAAGCAACTCAAGTTAATTCATTGGGCCAGCGCAACCAACAATAGAAAAACTTTATCACAAAATAAAAGACACAAATAGTTCCAGATTATTCAAATCATTCTAACCCCTATTATGATTCGACCATCAACAAGAAATTTATCTACTAGAAGAAAATTAAGCAGGGTTTCTTCCAGAAATAATAAAGAGGGGAAACACTCAAACAAACATATCTCTATATAATCACATTCAACCAAACAATGACATTAGCAATAACAACCTTAAATTTCTTGACAAAATTTAACATAATCATAAATCCTCCCTAATACGGAAGTAGACTTGAATGATAATAAGGAAATACAATTACTCTCAACTATCCTAGAGTGGCAATCTACTTAAAAGTTAGTTAGTTTATCAAGATCTCTACAATAAGAATTATCTCAAATAGATTGTTCACTGTAAAAAACAACATCAAGACGCATTTTGACCTGGACAGAAAATAGCAAAATAGTTGAAACAACCCCCAAAACAAGTTTTTCCTCCATACAAGAAAGCAAAGAAGCAAACAACAATAACAGTTATATACCCCTACTACAACCATCCAAAACATCGCTACCATCTACTCCATCCACAGCACCACCAGAGTCATTCATGAAGGAGGAATTATTTGAACTGAAGGTAGAAGAAGCTACAATATCTTTATACTTCACAGCAAAGTTTTCCCACAAGGGACTAGAGGAGTTCCTTACGTCGAAATCCACCCCTACCTCGTAAAAATCATCAAAATCCGCATCCCTAACATCAAAATGATCTCGCACCAATTGAAAGGTAAGAATGGCAGCATCTCATGACCTCTCTATCCCTTCGACCATAAAGGTGGAGGTTGTATAAGCAATTACCTTAACTTTCTCTGTTAATTTCCTTGGGAAATTTGCAAAGCTTTTATCTGACGCGCTTTCTGCTTGTTCCAGCTTCTCTTTAAGACTTCGAATCTTAGCCTTGAAACTCTTCTCTGTGGTCTCAAGCAACTTATTTTTAATCCTAATAGCACGATCAATATCCTTCTATTTCTCAGCAATCTCCTCCGCATACTTTATATACAAATGCCCTACTCGACCTCGAACATCTGCTTTGCATTTCTCTTACATCTCCCTTAACTGAGCAACATAAAAATCCACCTGCGAATGAAGCTTTGCATTTTCCTCAAGTAGACTGGAGTAACCCTCTACCTACAAACGTAGCTTCGTATTGTCCTCAAGAAGCGTCTTCCCATTCTTCTCCATGTTAAGCTGAACATGACCTAATTCTTGAATGAGGCCCCAACCCCTTCAATAGTCCTCCTAATATCAGAACAAGGTGGAAAAGCACCACAACTATTCCCATACAGCTCAAACAACCTCCTGGAAGTATGTTTAAAATGCAACCAACCCTCTATCTTCGACACCCCCTGTAAGGATAAAACACACTCCACAAAACGATGGGTTTGCTATCTTCGTAAGAAAAAAACATAGCAGACAAAGGTACCAAAGGAATTATCATAGCATTTTAAAAAGATGCAGCTCCAGCAGGCGCAACCACAAGGGGTGTATCCTTGGTAGAATAATGAACAACAATAGAATTAGTAGCAGTCGAACCTACAAACAAATCCAATAAAAAACTTTATCACAAGCTAAATAGTAAAACTACTAAACTAAAACATAACAACAACACATCACTTAAAACACCTGAAGGCGTATAAGCAGTAGACAAACCAACACCTAAGCTGATAGGAACAGCACCCCCAATAGCGCCAATAGTGGCATTTTAAGAAGAAATATGAAGTTTGAATGAAGCATTTGGAGCATTATGGTTCAGCTTAGGCAAAACATCGGCAATCTCAGCGTCAAACACCAGCCTTTTTCCTAACCTTTTTTCCTCGGCACCCAAAGGACGTTTCTTTGAGCCATAAGCCCTCATTCGCCTTACTACACTATCTCGTACTGCCTCTACGACATCCATTAGTACTTCAACAGAAGCTTTTCGGCTATAAAGGGAAACCCCCACATAAGGAGCGATAGGAACTATGTCCAGAAAAGATATAGCTGTAGTATCTAACCCTATCAAACAGGGCAAACTTACTTCCCGAATGCTAAAATTATCCAAGGGCGCCATTGTTACTAGCCCTAATAAACCCAATGGATTACTATTAGTCACAAATACTAAAGTACCCAGCACTGCGATTCAGTCCCCCATTTTATCACCAATGACTTGCAAAGGAAAAACCACAGACCCTAGAAAATATAAAAATAAAAAATATTGAAAAATTAACAAAATGGGGGAGATAAAGAGAATAGATCCATAAACCTCAACACACATATAAGAAAAAAGAATTTATTTTCCTTCAAAGCCTTAGCAAACTATTACCAGTATTCGTTCGCTTCTTCGACCTGCGTTTCAAACGCATATAGCTTTCTTCAGCTTTTGAGCTAAAAATAGCAAGTGAACTCAAAACTACCCATTTTCCCCCTTACTGTGATCAGAGCTAGATGGACTCACATTAACACAACCCCTAAGAACAATAGGAGCACCTTTCTCACTAACCCCTCATAGGGTGCATCCTCTTCATGATATCTCCAGGGCAAGTACGGATACGTGTATACTCTAAAAAGAAGTTTTCTGGTTCATCTTTGTCACCTAGAAGAACACTCGCAACTCATTCATCACCCATTCATCGAAGGGCCAAGCCTCCACATGAATAGGCACATTCGCCAAATAGCCATCTAAAAACACATTAAAATCTTCTTCGTCCCAACCATTGGGACTTTTCCCCTCCAAACAGTGCAGCCAAACATTTCTAAAGGTGTATACCTCCTCAAAATGACAGGGTGGATCGCTTTCTAGCCTCTTGATAAGCTTAAGCTCAACAGGTGACATTTTCCCAATGATAGGCAGCACAACCTTATCCTTTGTCGGTCGGTACCATAAAACAGGGAACATAAAACTTCTAACAATACATTCCACTTTGATATACTCTATCCTGTCTAGACGAAGATTATCAGTACGGTTACTCATCAACGGTCTTTTCCTTCTATAGTGACAAATAGTCACAAAACCTTTCGCATTCTTGTCATAGCCAACCATCACATTATAAAAGTAACAAAATGCATCAATAGAAGGTTCGTCCCCATGAATTTTATAATTCAAAAAATAAGTCACCAAATTCCACCAACTAGTTCCACTTAATTGACCTGACACTACATCAAACCAATTTAACCAGTTCACTAAGAAAGGATGCAACAGTAAATGAAACCTAGCTTTAAAAGCAAAAAGGGATCAAAAACCACGACCTTCCCTCATCAGAGCATGTACTCAGGAAAAATGTTCCAACTGACATACTAAACTAATAACAGAAATGGTTAACAGCAAGAAAACCTTGACACTCTAATATTGTCAGTAACTCGTCTGGTTTGGTAGTACAATGAACCTCATCGCTCACCATAATAGATGACTCAGCCATTAACACATGAAAGATTATATTCTCCTTTCCAAAGCTTTCCTTTACTCTTCTCAAAAACTCAAAAGCAACAAATAAGATAAATAAACTAAAACCCAAGAATGTCAAGCAAAGTTTATTTACAACTAAGAACCATGTCTTCCTTGACACGCTTCGCTACTAAAGAGATTTATCATGTGATGTTTCATATATAACGATTTACTCATAAAATATGGTTGGTTCATCAATAAATTCCCTTACACGACGATTCATAAAACATTCATGACTCTCAAAGAAAACCAATATGTTGAACCCTTTTTAGATTTTGTAGGTTCATAAAGGTCACTTTATAACCTTTCCTCACCTAGGGGGTAATTGTTAGTACCTATAAACATGTACCGCCACGTACCGAGACCAGAATAAGCAAGATTGCGAATGATGTAACACAAGGGACATCTGGCGATAAGCATAATAATACATACGGACATTTACATAAAGAATCACTCACAAATTGTGCGATACCCTTCGCGATCTGTGGCGAATAGAGCAACCATCGGGCCACTATCATTGGTCCTTGTCCATTTTTACAATCAACAAGATTGAAAAAAAACTTTAAGAAATGGCTCATAATAGAAATAGAACGGACGATGTTATAAATAATGAGGAGAAACCATTAATAAATAACGGGATACTGCCTACACCTATTGTTGCTGCTGAAAATCCTAAAGAGAGATCTATTAGAGAAAACTTGGCACTAAACATGGACAATTTGATGCCATGACCGATTGGTCCTGAGGTAAATGCAATCAATTTTAAACTTAAACCAGTAATGATTCAGATGCTAATGAATGTCAAGGCAACACTTGAATCAATTCATGGAGGTGTGCCAGCTATTTTAGTAACCTGATGTAGCTAAAAAGACAGTGAAGTTGAGGCTATTTTTATTTTCCTTGAGATATAGAGCAAAAATGTGGCTAAGTTCTTTGACATCTGGTTTAGTTAATTCATGGGCAGAATTATGCAAGAAGTTTCTTCTGAGATTTCAGCCACCTAAACTTAATGCCAAGCTATAGAGCGATATCATCACTTTTAGGCAGACTGATGATGAGACTTTATATGATACCTGAAAGCGTTTTAAGGACCTATTGAGAAGATTTCCCACGCATGGATTTCCTACTTGGACCCAGATGAAGACCTTTTATAACAAACTCAATGCTCATGCCAAGACTGTGGTTGATGCTTCAACAAATAGTTCGTTGCTGAACAAAAATTACACGGAGGCATTTGACATCATTAAAAGGACTGCCACCAATGATCTTCAATATTCTACTATCAGACTGGTAACCGAAACAAAAATTGTTAGAAAATTAGAGCTTGATGCATTGTCATTTATCAATGCTCAAATTTCCAATCTCGCTAATATAGTGAAGTCAAAGCAAAGATCTACTAAAGTCCAAAAAGTAAAGGCATTAGAACTATTCTGCACAATTTCTGGGGAAGATCATAATGTGAAAGAATCCCTAGCAAATCCTGAGTCGATAAATTTTTTTGGGAATTTCAATCACAATTTTAACCCACATTCTAATACTTATAATGCAGGTTGGAATCAGCATCCAAACTTTTCTTAGGCCAATCAAGGTGGTAACCAATTTAATATCCAGCATCAGAACAATAGTGTACCGCCAGGTTTTAACCAGAATATGATGCCATAGAGAGCACAAAACAATTTTCATCAAGAGCAGATATCTACCTAGGAGAACACTCTAACAGAATATATGGAGCAAAATGATGCAATTGTCTAGAGTTTAGTAGCATCTATGCAAAACTTGGAAGTTCAACTCGGGCAAATTGCCAATGCACTCAGCAACAGACCCTAGGGAAATTTTCCAAGTGGTACAGAGGATACTAGGCAAAAATATAGAAAACAATGCAAGGCAGTAACTTTTCAGAGTAGCAAACAATGCGAGACTAAGACACGTGTTTGACAGTCAACTAATTGCCAAGACAAAAAGTTGATACCAGCAGATGAACCCAAAGAAACAGAAAATAATAAGGTGAGCTCTAACAATGCCAGACTTTAATCTAATGCCAGCACCACTTTGGCAAACCAGCATTCACTTATCCGCTACCACATTTTCTACAAAGGCTCCAAAAACACAAGCAAGACCAGCAGTTTAAGCTCTTCTTGGAAGTTTTTAAACAATTATAGATTAATATACCATTAGTTGAAGCTCTCAAACCAATGCCCAACTATGTCAAATTCATGAAAGACATTTTATCCAAAAAGAAGAGGCTAAGTAATTTCGAGATTGTTGCTCTTACTGAAGGAAGTAGTGCAATGATCACCAATAAATTGCCACCAAAACTAAAGGATCTGGAAGCTTCACAATTCCTTATACGATTGGTAATAAATTCATGGGCAAGGCACTGTACAATCTGGGAGCCAGCATCAATCTAATGCCAATGTCAATTTTCAAAAAACTTGGCATTGAAGCAAGGCCTACCACAGTAACACTCCACTTACATATAGATCTTATGCACATCCTAATGGTAAGATTGAGAATATGTTGGTAAAGGTAGATCAATTTATATTCCCAGCTAATTTTACTATTTTAGAATATGAAGCTGATGTTAAGTCCCAATAATTTTGGGAAGACCATTTCTTGCCATGGGTAGGACTTTAAATGATGTTCACAAAGGTGACCTTACTATGCATATGAATGACCAACAGGTTACGTTTAACGTATTTCAATGTCTTCAGTGTGCAGATGAACATGAAGGATGCCAAGCTATTGAGATAATAGAATTGATTTCTAATGTAGAGATAGCAAAGTTTTGCCAAGACATAAACGATGATGTCATAGAGCAGGATGATAAGGATACGACGAGTGGAGAATTGAAGGACAAACCATGCTGAATGAGGTCATAAGTTATTTTAGGAGACCTGAGCCACTTGAATTGGCTGGCAGAGAAATCAAGGCACCTAAACATCCATTGAGGAACCACTAGAATTGGAACTGAAAACTTTGCCAAGCCACCTCAAATATGCCTATTTGGGTGATGACTCAACTTTTCCCATGATCGTTGTCATCGATTTGACTAATGACTAGGAGGAAAGATTGTTGGAGACACTAGGCAATCACAAGTAAGCTTTAGGGTGGACTTCACTGATATCCGAGGTATAATCCCAAAAATTTGTATTCATAAAATCATTTTGGAGGATTACCATGGATAAACAATCAAGTCCTAGAGGAAATTGAATCCCAGTATGAATGAGGTAGTTAAGAAAAAAGTCATAAAATGGTTCGATGCTGGGATAATTTATCCTATTTTTGACAGCTCGTGGGTTAGCCCGGTACAGTGCGTGCCAAAGAAGGGAGGAATGATCGTGGTCCAGAACAACTAAAATAAATTAATCCTTTTAAGGATCGTGACGGGCTGAAGAGTGTTCATGGACTATAGTAAGCTAAATAATACCACTCAGAATGATCACTTTCCCCTACCCTTCATCGATCAGATATTGGATAGATTGGTAAGTAAGTCATTTTATTACTTTCTAGACGGCTACTCAGGCTATAATTAGATTGCTAACGCATTAGAAGATCAAGAGAAAACTATGTTCACTTATCTATATGGGACATTCGCTTTTAGAAGAATGTTATTTGGATTGTGTAACACTCCAGAAATATTTTAGCGTTGCATGATGTCGATTTTCTCGGACATGATTGAGAATAACTTAGAAGTCTTCATGGATAATTTCTCAGTGTTTGGCAAAACATTCAAGAACAAGTTTGGAACTTGTTCTCTAGAGATGCATTGAAACCAACCTGGTCCTGAACTAGGAGAAATGCCACTTCATGGTGAAGGAGGGCATAGTTCTCGGACACAAAGTAACCAAGAATAGAAAGAAGGTTGACAAAGCAAAGGTAAAGGTAATCAAACAATTGCCACCACCCACTAGTGTCAATGGTATTAGAAGTTTTTTGGGACATGCAGGTTTTTATCGTTGTTTTATTAAAGATTTCTCAAAAATTTCTAAACCTTTATGCTTACTTTTAGAACAGAATACCCATTTTGCATTTAAGATTCTTGTTTGAAAGTTTTTCAGGAATTGAAAGATAGGTTAATTAATGCCCTCATAGTTGTGGCACCAGATTGGAATGAGCCATTCGAGCTCATGTGCGATGCCAGCGACTATGCCATTAGAGCTGTGTTAGAATAGAGGCATGGAAAATTTTTCTATACCATGTATTATGCCAGTCGAACATTAAATGAGGCCCAACTTAATTACACAACAACTGAGAAGGAGTTCCTTGTAGTTGTCTTTGCGTTTGACAAATTCAGATCTTACCTGGTGTGTAGTAAAGTTGTGGTATACACAGACCATTCAGCATTCAAGTATCTCTTGGCAAAGAAAGATGCAAGCTCAGATTTATCCGATGGACACTTTTGTTACAAGAATTTGACCTTGATATACAAGATAAGAATGGGAGTGAGAACTTGGTAGTTGATTATTTGTCTCGATTAGAGCACCACTATGAGGATGGCAATGTTGCTGCCATTAGAGATGAGTTTCCTAATGAATACTTGCTTGCAGTCAATACCATGCCATGGTATACTGATATAGTCAACTACCTGGTTAGCAAAATTTTGTCACCAGACTAGGCAAGTAATGCCAAGAAGCAATTTTTAAAAGACAATATTATTGGGATGAGTCGTTCTTGTTCAAACATTGTACCGACCAAATCATTCATTGATGTGCACCAGAGGATAAACAAAAAAATATTCTTTAACTCTACCATGCAGTACTATATAGAGGCCACTTTGCTGGAATAAATACCACAACCATGGTGTTGCAGTCAAGATATTTTTGGCTCACAATGTTCAAAGACGCCCATTATTTTGCCAAGGCATACAATAGATGCAAGTGTACTGGAAACATTTCCAGTAGACTTCAATTGCCACTTCAGAATATCATGCATATGAAGCTGTTTGATGTATGGGGGATAGACTTTATGGGTCATTTTCCCCTATCGCTTGGCAATTATACATACTTGTGGCAGTAGACTACGTCTTAAAGTGGGTTAAAGCTGTTGCTCTCCCATCAAATGATGCCAAGGTTGTTGCCAAGTTCCTACACAAGCACATCTTTACTATATTCGGTGCCCCCAGAGCCATCATTCATGATGAAGATACTCATTTTAAATGCCAATTAATTAGTATAGCCCTGTGCAGGTACTGAATCCAGCAAAGAATTGCCACATCCTACCATCCTCAAACAAATGGCTAGGTAGAAATTTTGAACAAGGAAATTAAGAATATTTTGGAGAAGACTGTGAACCCAATACGAAAGGACTGGTCTTTAACGCTAGATGATTCCTTTTGGGCATATAGAATAGCTTTCAAAACTCCATTAGGAACTTTTCTATACAAGCTTGTATTTGGGATGTTATGCCATTTGCTAGTGGAGTTAGAACACCGAGATTATTGAGCAACCAAGCAATTGAACATGGAATAGAAGGCTACAAGTAAGAAACAATTGTTAGACTTAAATGAGTTGGAGGAGTTTCGAGCATAAGCCTACAAAAATGCCAAGCTTTATAAAGAAAAAAACGAAAAAGTGGCATGACAACAGAATTTAGCCAAAATAGTTTGAAATAAGGCAAAAAGTTTTATTATTCAATTCAAGGCTTAAGTTATTTCCAGGTACACTCAAATCCATATGGTCGGGACCATTTAAAGTTGTCAAGCCTTATGCTTACGGAGCAGTAGACATCAAATATTTGAAAACAGGGACAACATTCAAGGTGAATGGCCAGAGACTGAAGTATTATTAGGAAAGAAGTCAAAGTAATACCACAGAGACCATTCTCCTGGCCGAGATTAAGTAATTTTGCCATCGTCAATAGATCATTGTAAATAATTAGGTTAGTTGTTTTTCTTTTTAGTATTTTAGTTTCTTTATTTTTATTTTATTTTTATGCTTTGAAAGGTTTTTTTTAGTGTTAGTACAGGAAATTTTGCCAGGATAGAATGCCAGGGTAGTATGCCAAGACAGGCCAGCATTCGAAGGCCCCTTTATCACCAGATCGGATAATACGTGGACCATATGCAAGATCAAGCCCAAGAGAAAGTAACTTGTTGGTTGAAGTGGGAAAAAACCTAGCCGTCTAGGTTAAACCTTCAAACTTTGAATTTTTATCCTTTTTTGCGTCGTCACCTCTATTTACTCCTAAAACCATCATCACCCCACTTCACCGTACACGTATAACTGTCGTTCCATCATTACCTCCACCAACCTCACCATTAAACCAACTCAATCGTTTCCCCTTCCTCTTATTTAACTCTCATTTCCCTTAAGCAAAACCTTTACTCTCTTTATTCTCCCGCATGGCAAAAAAAGCAAGAACTAATATTTTCCTTCATCTTTTTCACTTTCTCTCAATTTCTTTCCATGGCATCTTCTTCAGTGGTATTTCTGTAACACCCCAAAAATCGGTCTAGTTAGAATTAGGTTTCGGTGATCGGAAAATCTATATCGGAAAAGTCTAAATAATTTATTGGCTTAAGTTATGTGGTTATAAATCTAGTATTGAACCTTAATTAAGTTAATTTAAAATACATTGGGCCTAATTGAATTCTTAGAAACAATTTAGTGACTAAATAGTAAAAATTGAAAGTTTAGAGGCAAAAGTGTAAACTTGGGAAGTTAAGGGACCACCCTCGTAATTATCCTAATTTCTTGGGTGATTCACCACCTTGCTTAGCATATTCACGTGAAATGGGCATGGGAATTTAGAAAAAGATGGCATATAGTCATCATCTTTTAGCAAATCAAGAAAAGATAAAAAGGAAAAAATAGTATATTTTATAGCTTACCCTTGTTGGAAGGAAAACTTCCCATCGGTTGGCTATTTCTCAATTATAGAAATGTTTTTCAAGACTTAAGAATAGCCCGAAGAGTGAGCCGAGACATTCCCACACCCATCTTCATCTTTTCCTTAGAATCAAGCTACCATCTCTCTTGAATCCTTAAGCTTTCCTTGATTTCTAAACGCCGTTTGATAGCTCTTGTCTCAGTGAGTAAAATCCCCCAAACAATTTCAAGAGCCCATGGAATATTGAAGTTTAATTTTGAATTGAATTTAAGGAGCTTAAGGCTAAATCTTTGTTCTTTAATCTTAAAATCCATGGAAGATTGAAGTTTAATTTAGACCAACCATGCGTGTTCTTCGGGGTCTTCATGTGAGTATCTTTTTGGATTAGTTGTTGCTTTTAGTTGGTGGCTTATAATATAGAATTCGTACCTTGTACATTCTGATTCAGCTAGACTTGAACGTGAGACTCGTCTTTCGCGCCATTAGAGCTTCTGCCCGCTAAAGGTGTGTCTCTTCTTGTGCTATAAACTTATGCTTTCCTTATTGTGCTATATACTTGTGTGAAATGAGATTTTTACATCTTGCGTGATTTATTCTGTGTTGTGATTTGTGAAAGTTTTCGGTTATTATGCATAGCATATCAGACTGCTTTTTAACTAAAATCAGATTTACTAAATTGTGAAACATCGGATTTAAAGATTGTGCAACTTGAATTTTAATAATTCAAGTTTCGGATGAGATTCAAATTTTAACATCAGCATCATAACATTGGGGGTATATGGATTGAGATTGTTCAAGGAAGTTCAGCAGTTCACCCTTCGGGCTGAATTTTGTTTCGGATCAGTGGTTCTACCCTTCGGGCTGAGTTCCACTTCAGATGGTGACAATAAAGAGAGTAGGTTCTGGGGAACCTTACTCTTGGGTCAGTGTATCGAAGATTGGGTACTGAGATTTCATGTGTATCAGACATCATTTCACTGTGAACAGATTTATTGTGACTTAATGTGTTTACAAAAGACTTTATCAGAAAATAAAAACATTGTTTTGGTTGTGATTGTTTGCTCTTTAGAGACACACTAAGCTCTTTAGCTTACACCCCCATAGTCTTTCTCTTTCAGATATATTCAGACTCTTAGGCGACTCGGTACTTGGAGCATCTCATATTTTTCTCAAATAATTTATCATTATTATGAACTTTACTTCAAACTTTCAGATGTTATTATTTTGTTATTTGGGACATTATGTAATTCAGACTTTGGAATTGTTTATAATTTGGATTTAAATGAACGCATGCATTTATAAGGTTATTTTTGGATATTTAATCAAATTATCGAAATAATGTGAAATGACTACGTTTTATAATGAATGAAATGTTATCGAGTTTATTTACTTAAATAACAATTTTGTAAAATTAAAATATTTAAACCTAAGATTTATAACCTGAGGGATAAGTTTTCAAACTTGACTCCCAAGATTTAACCTAAGAAATTAGGTTAAATTTAGGGGTTTACATTTAGTGATATCAGAGCACTATTCAACCCTCGAGCTGTGCGGCTCACAATAATAGTTTTAAAATATTTTCGAATTTTGCATGCATCTGAAATATTTTGGGTAAATGGGAATTTTTAGGGAAAAACTCACTATGGTTTTGTTGATTTTTAATGAATTATTGTGTATGTATTTTAAATCCGAGACTCTAGTACCGAATCTGACTCTAGGTTATTACCTTTTTATGAGCAAATAGAAAATCTGAATGAGATATCGAATAATGAGAACGAACCATTGGGAAGCCATTAGACTCAAAGTAATAACTCTCAAGACGTTGAGGACTTTGAGACAGTTCAGTTGGATAGTGCCACGGTGAACCGTGAGTTGCTGCATTATCTCTGCCGGTAGAGGGTTTGAGGAAACCCATATCTACAAAATTTATAGCTGCTGGAATGAAATTGTTTGAGGGTAAAACTGGTACACATCCAGCTGATGCAGAGTATTGGTTGAAGAAATTGCAACGACTGTTTGTTGAGATGAGTTACCTTGCCAATAAGAAATTGAGGGCCGTTGTAGCATTACTAGAGGGCGAAGGACAGAATTGGTGGGAGTTAGTGATAGATAACGTTCCTGTTGGTCAGATCACATAGGAGTATTTTTTAACAGGCATTTCATGATCTATATGGCTGAGCTGAGTTCTAGTGAAGCATCGCGATGATTTTATAAAATTAAAGTAGAACAATATGTCAGTAAATAACTATGAGATAGAGTTTCGGAAGTTGGCAAAGTATGCTCATGTGTTAGCTGTAACAGAGAAAGATAAATGTGACTGTTTTTAAACGGGCTTTGTTTACCGATTCAGACAAAAGTTGCTACACATCATGATAAGGTGTTCAGTGAGCTGGTTGGTTGAGCTAAGAATACTGAGAGAATAATTGCATTTATAGAAAAGGAAGAACTTCAAATTTTTGAGAAATTCAGGGAGCGACCAGACACAATTGTTTAGCCAAGTTTTGTCAACCTGTTTGGAAAAAAAAGGCCTAGCGATGAGTTTGTTTATCAGAGTTATCGGAGTATGAGACTGGCAGTATCGATAGTTCCATCTAGCAATGTGGGTAGTTAATAAGTTCCTCACCCTTTTTCTATATGTAATTTCTATAGTAAGTAGCGGAACGGAGAGTGCATAGGGAGAAAACAAACTTGTTTTAGATATGGTTCCCAAGATCATTAGATTAGGAATTGTCCGTGTCCACTTGTCGGTTCATTCGTTCAGAGTCTATCTCTAGCATCAGTTCAGACACCTCGTGGTGGTAGAGGACAGAGTAGGTCATCCGTTTCTGGTACTACTAGTAGAGGTAGTCATGCTCAGAGTGGTGGATCAGTTAGATCCGAGGTTAGGCAACCATGATTAGTTATATGCGACCGAAGCTCATGATGGTTATGAGGATGCATGTGAGGATATAGTATGTACAATTTTGATGTATTCAGTTTTGTTTTTGGTTATACTGGATTATGAATACACCATGAGAAAGTATAAATATGTGTCAGTTAATTTTGGGCTCTGTTGTTAAGTTTGAAAATTTCGAGGGCGAAATTTCTTTTAAGGGAATGAGAGTTATAACACCCCAAAAATAACCCCAATTCTAGAACCCTAAATTTTAAAGTCCCTAATTAAAAACCCTAGCATTTAGAAATTTAATTTAGAAACTCTAATTGGGTTTATGGTCTAAATTAAGAAAATTCAAATTTATGAGGTTTAATTTGGAAAGTCAGGGGTCAATTTGTATATTAAGAAAATTTTAGGTGCTCGTTTGTAAACCCTCATGCAATGAAATGGCTTCTCTTGTAATTTATCCATTACAATGGATATTTAACAATCTTTTTAGCCATAATAAGTTATTCAACTTCCATTTAGAATATCGGCAGCCGCCTCTTCATAGTCTCTCTCATGTGAAAGAACCAACTTTCTTTTTTTTCTTTTGTTTCGGTGAGGCTTCGATCAGTCTCTACCCTTCATTCGTATTGCGCGCAACCACTACCACCCTTGTCTGTCATCATCTCACGAACCTAAACCTACCATCAGATCACTCATGTATCGTACGCCTTTGACAGAATCTAAGGAAAAACTTTCGATTTTTACATCTTCACCCTCACCGATGTGCTCTATTTTCGTCTCTTTCGTGTCAAGTTTTTGGTCAGAATCATGCTGTTATACTCATCGTTTCTTTCGTTAGCTCTTTCGCTACCGTCGCCTTACATCCTTGCGCCGCCATCGTATTTTATCATTGTCGCCGCCATTGGATGTTGTGGAAGCCCTAGATCGGGTTACTGTAAGGGATAAAACCCTTGTGTTGGGCCATCATTCCTTGCCATGTGATTGTGAGACCATATTGGATTGGGTCTTGTGTGAGGGTTTATTTGGTTGAGCCCAAATTAAGGGGCATGTGTGAAGTATGATCAGGAGAACCCAATCTGGTTGAACCCAAACCATTGTAAGTTGAACCGGTTGAGTGAACCAGACTAGTAAGTTGAATCAGATCAGTGAAG
The DNA here is from genome assembly GCA_019671005.1 of Hibiscus mutabilis. Taxonomy (NCBI): domain Eukaryota; kingdom Viridiplantae; phylum Streptophyta; class Magnoliopsida; order Malvales; family Malvaceae; genus Hibiscus; species Hibiscus mutabilis. Next base: position 51,945,800 of record CM033719.1, read on the forward strand.
TGGACCGACCCAGTTTGAGTATTAAACTGAACCAGTTTTAACTTTGGACCTTTTGACCCAATCATTGACCAACCCGACCCATTGATTAGACACGATCTGTTGATCGACCCATCAGCGTTACCCTTGATGATGTCAGCGTTGACTGTGATGACATCAGGGTTGACCTTGATGATGTCAGTTTTGACCAAATGATCTCAGCGTTAACTGTGATGACGCCAGGTTGACCAGAGTTGACTTTGACCGTTGACCAAAGTTGACTTTTTCGGACAATTTTTTTGACCTTTTTCGATGTCTTGAGTCTGAATCCGCTGTCCGTTTTGTCAAATTCGCATCCGAAAGCTCTGTTTTGCTAATTAAGGTTAATTTTTACCTTAGTAATTACAAAAAAATTGAATATTGGATTAACCCGAGTTATTCTCTTGTTCAGGTATCATCTTTGAGGCCGTTGAGTTACCTTTAGTTGTTCAGACGACCATGTGCGTTCTTTGGGGTCTTTACGTGAGTCTGTTTTTGGATTAGTTGTTGCTTTTAGTTGGTGGCTTAGTGATAGTAATATAGAATTCGTACCTTGTACATTCTGGTTCAACTAGACTTGAGCGTGAGACTCGTCTTTCTCAGCATTAGAGCTTCTGCCCGTTAAAGGTGTGTCTCTTCTTGTGCTATAAACTTATGTTTTTCTTATTGTGCTATATACTTGTGCGAAATGCGATTTTTACATCTTGTGTGATTTATTTTGTGTTGTGATTTGTGAAAGTTTTTGGTTATCATGCATAGCATATCGAACTGTGTTTTTAACTAAAAATCATATTTACTAAATTGTAAAACATCGGATTTAAACATTGTGCAACTTGAATTTTAATAATTCAAGTTTTGGATGAGATTCAGATTTTAACATCAGCATTATAACATTGGGTATATGGATTGAGATTGTTCGAGGAAGTTCAGCGGCTTCACCCTTCAGGCTGAATTTTGTTTCGGATTAGTGGTTCCACCTTTCGGGCTGAGTTCCACTTCGAATGGTGACGATGGAGAGAGTAGGTTCTGGGGACCCTTACTCTTGGGTCAGTGTATCGGAGATTGGGTACGGAGATTTCATGTGCATCAGACATCATTTCACTATGAACATATTTATTTGACTTAATGTGTTCTCAAAAGACTTTATCAGAAAATAGAAACATTGTTTTGGTTGTGATTGTTTGCGCTTTAGAGACACATTAAGCTCTATAGCTTACACCCAGATAGTCTTTATCTTTCAGATATATTCAAACTCTTAGGTGACTCGGTACTTGAAGCATCTCATATTTTTCTTAGATAATTTACCATCAGTATGAACTTTACTTCAAACTTTCAGATGTTATTATTTTGTTATTTGGGACATTATGTAATTCGGACTTTGGAATTGTTTATAATTTGGGTTTAAATGGACGCATACATTTATAAGGTTATTTTCAGATATTTAATCAAATTATCAAAATAATGTGAAACGACTATGTTTTATAATGAATGAAATGTTATCGAGTTTATTTACTTAAATAACAATTTTGTAAAATTAAAATATTTAAACCTAAGATTTATAACTTGAGGGATAAGTTTCAAACTTGACTCCCAAGATTTAACCTAAGAAATTAGGTTAAATTTAGGGGTTACATGTATATTGTTGGTGACATGTATGAGCCTTAAAGGCCCTAAATGACTTTAAATGTTTGGCTAAAAAGGGACTAAATATGCATATTTGGCTTAAAAAGGTGAAATTATAGTAAATGGACTCGTATGATCATGAAATTTGACATTCTAGTAGATTATGTTGATATTAATTTGCTGGTAAAATCTCATTGCATTTGTACATTGTTTGATAGGCCAAATCGATTAAAAACCAAAACAAATCTGTCATTTTTTAGTACAAGGCGTATCGATCCGGGTGATGGCATATCAATACGGGTATGCATATTTGGACATAGTCAATAGGACGTATCGATACCTCAAATGGCGTATCAGCACGAAAAGTCAACACTGGAATCTAGAAAATTAATGCATCGATACTGTCTTTAGGGCGTATCGAAATGGGCCAACCTGGTCAACCCGTACCGGTACGGTCCCCTAGCCATACCGATACGAGTATTGTTCATTGGATTTTGATAATTATAAAATATGTATTGTGCAGACTCCTTGAATCCTAACTATTTTAACGGCCATGACACAGGTGTATCGGTACAGCCTCTCGAGTACTGATACCGAAACAGGTAAATCTGTAGAAAGTTAGTTGGAATAAGTTTGAAACATTGCATATTGGTTACTAAATATTGTATAGTTTAAATGAATGGGTAAATGAACTCTAATTAACATGAAAATTCGTACGATCATTGACTATAGTTTGGATTTCATTATAGTAAGACTAATTTTAGAAAAGAACCTCTAAAATACTAAAATTATAGTTTAGCCCCTAAAACTTGTGAAAGGTTAAAATTGGTCATAAGCTCATAAACATAGTTTCATATTGGGTTATTGAACTTATCGAACTTATTGTATTATTTGTAAAGCATGACATCGTTAGCTATCTACCATTAACTACAAAGTTATTACACTGATCATCGCATCTTTCACCGGTAACATACTCTGATTCGGTTCTCGACCAGGCCGGGAAAAGGGTGTTATATTTGTGGTATTAGAGCCAGGTTTTAGTCGATTCTAGGACTAAACCAATTGCATTGATTATTGTATTACTTTGCCGTCTAAGAGTTATTTATTGTATATTGTGACTTGCTGGCTCATCCGGTCTTTTTATTTATATAGATGGCTAACTCTAATCAAGCTCGTATAGACGAGCACGTTATTGGTTCCTCAACTCATGGTAATGAGATTAGAGGAGGGGATCTTCTAATTTCGTAAAATCCTATCGTGCAAAACCTTAAACCCGGGATACAAGTTGCTCAAGCTGGATGTTGTAGAAACATGGCTGACATGTTCAAGGTGTTTATAACCTCGGTGAGGACTGAGCAAACCTTCCATCCTCCTATTGTTGCTATTCCAAATACCTGAGCCCCCATTGACAAGCTATCTCAACATCAGGCCTACTCTTTCACCGGTCGTAATGATAAAAATCCTGAAATTGCTGAGTATTGGCTAGACAGTACTGTTCATATCCTAACTAAGCATCTACAGTGTTCTGATGAACACAAGCTTGAGTGTGTCATTTCCTTATTGGCAGATGAAGCGTTATATTGGTGGGAGACTGTCATTCTCGCAGTTCCTGAAGAAACTGTGACCTGGGAGTTTTTCCTTCGTGAATTTCATAAGAAATACATCAGCGAGTATTATCTAGCCGATAGGCGTGATATCTTTCTTCATCAAAAACAAGGAGGACAACCTATGGAGCAGTACATCTATGACTTTTGTAAGTACTGTCGGTACGGGACTAAATACATCAAAAAAGAGGAAGAGAAATATAGAATGTTTATCAATGGTTTGAATGATGATCTATGCCCTATATTTACAGCATTGGGTGTTACCAATTTCTAAGACCTTGTGAACAGGGTTAAAGCTACTGAAACTGCTCAAAGAGCTCAAAAGGCCGGTGGATCAGGCAAGTCAGAGAAAAGATATCGAGATGACTCATATTCTTCTGAGTTTTTCAATAAATGAAAGTATCATAATCAAAAACAGAAAGAGTATTCACAGCCTTCTTGTCCCAAATACATATTTAAGCCTCAAGCCGTGACCCAGTTCTTTCCTAGTGCCAATTCCGTTAAGAGTATTGGTGGCTCTAGACAAGAGACGCAACATTCGGTATGCAACTTCTGTCAACATAGGCACCCTATTGGGCAATGTCGTAAGAAGTCTGGAGCGTGATTTTTCTATGGGTAAATAGGACATCATATCCGTGATTGCCCTAAAAATATCGTCAAGTTCGCTTCTGCATTGGCTAATCCATTATCCCCTGCTCGATCCTTCCGAGGAAAAGGAGCGAGACAAGCATATTTCAAAAAGTCTAGTGGTTCATCCAAGGCATCTTACAAACTCGAATCTAAGGCTTCTGTGCAGATGTACCACGTGCAGGGCGAGGAAAAGGATCTCGACATTATGACAGGTAAAAATTTGAGGACGAAGTTTTCTTAAGGGGAAAATTATAACACCCTAAAAATTGATCTAGTTGCAATTAGGTTCTGGTGATCGGAAAATCTATATCGAAAAGGTCTAAATAATTTATTGGCTTAAGTTATGTGGTTATAAATCTAGTATTGAACCCTAATTGAGTTAATTTAAAAGACATTGGGCCTAATTGAATTCTTAGAAACAATTTAGTGACTAAATTGTAAAAATTGAAAGTTTAGGGGGAAAAGTGTAAACTTTGGGAAGTTAAGGGACTACCCTCGTAATTATCCCAAATTCTTGGGTGATTCACCACCTTGCATAGCATATTCATGTGAAATGGGCATGGGAATTAAGAAAAAGATGACATATAGTCATCATCTTTTAGCAAATCAAGAAAAGATAAAAAAGGAAAATAATTTAGTATGTTTTATAGCTTACCCTTGTTGGAAGGAAAACTTCCCATCGGTTGGCTATTTCCCAATTATAGAAGTGTTTTTCAACACTTAAGAATAGCCCGAAGAGTGAACTGAGACATTCCTACACCCATCTTCATCTCTAGCACCTCTCTTGAATCCTCAAGTTTTTCTTGATTTCTAAACACCGTTTGATAGCTCTTGTCTTGGTGAGTAAAAGCCCCCAAACAATTTCAAGAACCCATGGAAGATTGAAGTTTAATTTTGAATTGAAGTTAAGGAGCTTAAGGCTAAATCTTTTTTCTTCAATCTTAAAATCCATGGGAAGCTTTTTGTAATTGGCTATAGTAAGTTTGAATATTGATTTCGAACTATAGCTTTGATTCTAACATTCTTTCCTATTGTTTCTCTAGCTCAAGAAGTGGAGATAGAAGGTACATCATCTCCTACAAAAGCTAGGAATAAAGGAATCGTTATCCGAGAGCCTTGAGAGCTTCAGATTTGGGGTGAGTATAGTCAGAGTCTCAGGATTAGGCTAGGTGTTTATCCCTAATCATTGATTACTGATTATTGCATTACTAACCATTACATTGAAGATATTACATAAAAACCCTATTGAGAGCCATATTGGTAAGTATAGGTAAGTATTGCATTAAATCCTTGTCTGTAGCATTATTATTGTTGTCATCGAAACCATTGAAGCATTGTCATATTGAATTATTGAGCATTGGATATTGACTATTGCATATTGCTATTGGAACATTAAAATATGCCTATTGTTGTTAAAGCATTGAATATTGCATTAAAATATTGATATTGAACATTGCTATCAATCAATTGCTATGTAGTTATTGTTATTGAACTACCGTATTGAAATATTGTTACCAAATCATTGTACCGAGCTATTGTTATTGAAACACCATTATTGAACTATTGATTATTGGGCCTTGGATTTGAGAGTATTGGATACAATTGGCATGCCATAGAATTTATGAGCTCATTGATACGGGTAGGCTACGGCCTTTAAATTGGTGCGGCGGAATATTGTGATTTGGTCAAATTAGTGCGGCTGAGGGTATATGACTAGGCCACTATTGATTTTGGTGCGGATGATGAATTCGTGTATCCATATATCGTACATCGATCCAAGGAAAACTATTGTTTAATGATAAATATGTTATTGAATATGGACAGGGTATTGATTATTGTCATAGCATTGTTATTGTTCATTGACACATTGACATTGGATATTTAAGCATAGATATTGAACATTGATACTTTGAAATTAGACATTGATGCATTGTTATTGAACATTGACATATTGCCATTGGATTATTGATGAAACATGCATTTGAATGCATATTGATTATTGACATTGTTTATGACTACCTCACTAGGCAAAGTATGCCTAATGCATTCATCTTCTATGCATTTCAGGTTAAGAAGTTTTGAGATCGAGATCGGAGCCGGAGAAGGTTTTTGGTAAGTCACTACGTTGATAATGTAAAGTATATCAACCCTATGAACTCCTAGAATGGTGGCAAAGTAGTTAGATTAGTCACTTTTAGTCCTTTTGTTATGTGTATATTATTGGTGGCATGTATGAGCCTTAAGGACCCTAAATGACTTTTAATGTTTGGCTAAAAGGGGACTAGATATGCATATTTGGCTTTAAAAGGTGAAATCATAGTAAATGGACTCATGTGATCTTGAAATTTGACATGCTAGTAGATTATGTTGATATTAATTTGCTAGTAAAATCTCATTGCATTTGGACATTGTTTAATAGGCCAAATCAATTAAAAACTAGAACAAATAACATGGCGTATCGATACGTCAAAGGGCGTATCAGTACAAAAAGTCAACACTAGAATCTAAAAAATTAAATGCGTCGATACGGTCTTTAGGGCGTATCGAAACGGGTCAACATGTTCAACCCATATCGGTACGGTCCCTCAACCGTACTATTTTTGTTTTTTTGCTTGCATTTTATTTCGTATATATGTGTTTCCATGCATTTCATTTTGTCTATATATGTTTACATGCATTGAGGACAATGCAAACCTTTGGTTTGGGGGGTGTTGCCTCGCATTTATTGCCATGACATTCATGCATTTTTATGTTTCTGTTGCCATGTAGATTAGATAGATCATGCATACCAGACCAGTAAAAAAATTTGCCACGACATGTTTTTAACCTGATAATTTTCCCAACACTTTTGCTACCTTAGTTAGAATTTGCACTAGTATGCTCTGTCCGATGATGAGATTAGAATCTTTAGTTAGCATAAGCCAGTAGATTAGTAATGCCAGGTTGCTTGGCTATTGATATCTAGCTTAGGAAACTTTAGTCTCACTTAAATACGTGATATGCATCTAGTTACCAAAAAAAACTTAGGATTCTTGAAATTGAGATCAGAATTAAAAAAGAGAGAATAAAAAGAAAAAAACAATGTCAGGATAAAAGTGAAGAATAAGGCAACAATGTTTTGCCAAAAGCAAGTAAAAAATTTTAGAACACTCATCTGCCTTAGAGACAATAAGTAACTTGGAGCTTCGTGGTTTGTTCCCTCTTAGTTCTCAAGCCAGTAAAACTTTAGGGTATGAGTGTACGGGTTAGCTTAGTGGTGTAGTCTGGATTAATGTGGGGATTCGTGGTTTGCTCCCTATTATTTCTCACGCCAAACAGCATAACCACACAAACCCTAATTTAATACAGCAAATAAATAAAATAAATAAAAATAAAAAATATGCATTTCTGAGTTTTGATAGTAAATATTTGCTAAGGGAGTTTAAGGATACTTGATGCATATTGCCTACACTTCATGTACACTTGATGGCCCTAGGCTAGCATTATATTGCTACACTAGAATTTGTTGATCTGCTGGCATTACTGCTCTGGATATCTAAGGACAGAATTTGCTTGCTAGCTTGTGTTGTTAATTAGGAAAACTTTGCCGAGGTACTTTTCTTTATTTTTCTGTTTTTATAGTTTTTAGTTGCATTACTTGAGGACAAGCAATGAGCTAGGTTTGGGGGGGTGTTAACTCCTCAAAAGCACTACTTTTTATATATATTGTTATGCTTTTGCTTGACTTTGAGTACATATTTGTGCATTTAGCTAGTAGAATCATGCATTTGCATTAAGGAGTTGAGGAACATTTCTTTTGCCAGGGTGAAGGTGTATTTTCTTTGTTGTGGCAGGGCAAGAGCAAGATGGCAAGAGTAGGACAAAAGCTGATGGCAAGAGGAGCAGAAGAGAAATGTCGAGTAGCGATTGGCAAAAGTAGGATGAGGATTGCTAAGCGCGATTGGAAAAAATGATAGCCAATGTTCGGTTAGTTAGTCATTGGTCAAAGATCCAGTCAACCCTAAATTCAAATGAGAGGATAAGAAGATAATGCGTTTATCTCAAGTGCGTAACCAACTTTCAAATTCAAACCCAATCTAGAGTTTCCACGAGTGCCTATTTAGATGAAGCCCAACGATAAACTGAGGGATCGATCAAGAAGGTTGCACCGTGGTGAAAAAAGAAGGCAAACCGTGGTTTGACTAGGCTAAGACCGAGAGCTCTGGATCCATTGAAGGGTTGTATCAATAGATCTTCTTTTTGACCCATTTCTCTTAGTTTTAATTCTGTTTTAATGATGGTGTTATTTGAAAACGATGATATGTTGATGGTTCCCCCAGACATGAACAAATTCTTTTAAGTTGGATGGGGATGTTTTTGCGATAAACGCTTAGTTGTTTTTAGTTTTTAATAATTGAATGCTTTGGCATTTTTGTCTATTCTGATAGTACTTAATTTTCCTAAATTGTTTGCATACGACAGTTGGCATTACATGCATATTATCCCTTAATATCTTAACAGACTTAAAAGATAACGATTAATTGTCAGGTACTAAGGTTAGAAACTTCGACAAAAGATGTTCAAGTAGATGAGCTTACTTCGGAAGTGAATCTACCCCTTAAGAGTAAAGATCAGAACTTTGCCAAGTTAATTATTAAAAAACATCGCTATAGACATATAGGAGTTAATCGTAATTAATTTAGGGTATTGCTATAGACAGATGCAATACTAACCTTAAAATCTGCAAGGCAATGAAACCAAGGCTAGAAGTTATTAAATGTTGTATTTGTTAGCGTGAAATCCATGCATCCCTTGCCAACGCCCACCATCCATTTGAATACATTTGTCAATCTACTTGAACTTTTATTTTTCTTTTCCTTAGTTAGTTTTCTTAAATCTAAAACCCAGTCCAAACTCATTTGCTTCATTTCACAAGCAATTATTGTGGCATTGAATTCCTGGACAGTCCTTGTGGATACGATACTCAGCTTACTGTTGTATTACTTGCTGATCATGCATACTTGCACGCAAAAAGACCTAAACTTGACATTATTTTACTGGCATATTTACATCAATTCATCAATTATTTGCCAAGCGTTAGTCAGTCGACAATCGGGGTGTTACATATCTTGCCACGATGATCCAAAATAGGCATAAGAATTTTATTTTAAAGATGAAAAATATTGTTGGTTCATGAATTGGAAATGATGAGGATATTGATGCCTTTATCCAATATCACTTTAAATACCATTTTAAAAAAGACACATAGATAAACCTGGAGGATGTCATGGATCTTATGTCAAAAGTTATTCAGGAGTGAGATGAACATGATCCCTTGTAGGGAGGTAACTGAGCAATAAATTAAAGAAGCTATTTTTAGTATGGGTGCTTCCAAAGCATCAGGACGTGATGGTTTTCTCAAGATCTTCTATCATTCCTGTTCGGACATTGTGAAAAGAGATACAATTAAGATGACCATAGAGCTCTTCAAAACATTATATATACCAAAGGATTTGAATACAAATGATTTGATCCTTATCTCAAAAAAGAAAATTTTGGAGGTGATTAATTTGTTTAGACCAAATCAATTTATGCAATTTTGCATACAAGGTCATTTAAAAAGTGGCTTTGAGATTAAAAGTTATCTTTCTTGTATTATCTATCCCATTCAAGCAGCTTTGTTAGTGAAAGACTTATTCAAGATAGCATAACCATTACACAAGAGGCTTTTCATGCTATAAAAAGGAGAAAAGGCACTGCTGAAATCATGATGCTTAGACTAGACTTGGAGAAAGCTTATGATAAGGTTGACTACTATATGTTGACTAACATTATGACGGAAATAGGTTAGTAAAAATATGTAATGTGTTTTTACCTCTCATTTTCCTTGGTCATCAATGGAGAACAATAAGGTGAGTTTAAACTTGAAAAAGGATTTCGTCAGAGAAACCCCTTATCCCTTATTTTTTTGTTAGTCTCCAATGTTCTATCATGGGTGATCAAGATAGAACAGATAAATCAAGAGCTCTTTTATTTTTAGAGTAAATAGAAGATGCTCGTATGTGAATCATCTTATATTTGTTGACGGCTGCATTCCTTTTACAAGAGTAAATGAAGAAAATTATGAAATTGTCAATAGAGTGATTTATGTTTCAGAAGACTACATGCTAAATCATAAACAATAAAAAAACTTCTGCCTATTTGTCTCCAGATATGAACTCTAGGTAAAAATAACATATGCTAATCTATTTAGGCTTTGACCAAATGGTGGAGGGAAGTCGATACCTTGCTCTCCCTTCTAGTTGGGAAAACAAAAAAGAAGCCTTATGTTTTATCTTTGATCGAATAAAAGGAAAGCTACAGGATTTGAAGAATAAATTGTTATCGCAAATAAGAAAATAGGTTCTTATTAAATTCGTTGCTTCTGTCGTACCCTCTTAAATATGCTTAAGCGATACTAAACTGCTTACCACTTGAACTAACCCTGTTGATTATACTTTATTTTAATATAATTTAATTAATATTGTTAATTGTTCCAACTAAAACATTTATTTCGACACATTGGAAAAATCATGTTAGTATAACGAGTGAGTTGTTTTAAGAAAAAAAATCATATCATTAACCATTTAGAATAACTAATCACATTATAATATTAGAAACCAAAGGAAGATAAGTATAGGGACTAAGTAGCAATTTTGAGTATAGTAAAGAGACCAAAACCAGATTTGACCAATAAAAAATATACCTAAGAGGAGAAATATAAATATCATAATAAAAAAGAAAAAAAGTACCACTCGTTGTGTTCCGCTCATAAAATCTTCCTTGCCTCGTTGCTCCTCTGCCTCTCTCTCTTCTTTCCGAATTTCCAAAACCAGATCAAATCCTACTTGTCCGAATTCTCATCGTTTTCATCCAAATCAGATCACTTATCAAGTCGCGCTGATAATTCATAATTGTTATTGGATCTTTGTTTATTCCTCACTGTATCCACAGCTAGGATTGATAGGCATTTTGGGGGACAGGGAACCGAAAAACTTGCGTCTGATCGAATGGCGTGTATAAAAGGGGTGAATAGATCGGCGTCAGTGGCACTGGCGCCGGACTCGCCGTACATGGCGGCTGGGACGATGGCTGGGGCCGTGGATCTATCCTTCAGTTCATCGGCGAATCTCGAGATCTTCAAGTTTGATTTCCAGAGTGACGATCCCGAGCTTCCCCTTGTGGGCGAGTGCCCTAGCTCTGACCGGTTTAACCGCCTAGCTTGGGGCAAGAACGGATCCGGTTCAGATGAGTTTTCGCTTGGGCTCATTGCTGGTGGGCTGGTTGATGGTAGCATCGATCTTTGGAATCCCTTAAACCTGATCCGGTAAATTGGGTTTTCTTGTTCTTACATTTCATTTATCTAACTTTATATTCAATTGAATTTTTTTCAATTAAATGGGAATTCTTTTATTTCTATACGTTAACTGGATATATTGGGGGTTTTAAGTGTAGAAAATTTATGTGGATGGGAATATGTTGTGCTTTTGTATTTATTAGGGATTAAATTGTTCTGTTATCTAACCGGCATTGATACAATTCTGGTGTGGGCTTTCTCTACTTTTTTAGCTACTTCAAGGCTACAGCTTTTCAGGTTTCATTTAGTAATAATGTGCCCTCGATTTGTGAGTCCTAGATCACTTATTGTAACTGTGTTGGATGAATGGTTGATTGTAACTTAGAAGTTGGAATTGACTCTGGGTGAATTATTATTTAAATATACTTCCATGTTAAAAAGTTTCTGCTTCGTTTGTTCATGGAGCTGGAGTAAGGTGGATAAAATGAACGTTAATTTGTTGTTTCAGATCTTTTCTGCATTTCCTTTGGGTATGCTACAGGCATGATTTGCACTTTCTTTTTCATGTCAATAGTATTCTTGTTAGGAATTAGGAATGATGTTTAATGATAATTGAAGGTTCATAGCTTAGAGAAAAATACTGATGTTGACATATTTGTGTGTTAAGTTCCCGTGTTTGTTCAGTATTTGAATTATAAACTGGACTGATTATTTTCTGTAGCGTTATGACTGGATGAGTTATAGAATGTGGTTAAAGAGCAGTAAACATTTTTATTTCCTGGTATCTGCTTTCTGGTTACATTCGAACTATGCTTTATTTTGCTAGAGTCTAAGAGCCCAAAAGTAAAAGTTTAACTTTATCTTTTGGGAGTTTCTTCCCCTCTTAAATCAGCTGGTTTTTTATTGGGACCCTTTCTTATGGCAGTGACAACTTTTTTTACCTGTTCTTTTAAGGTATTTGTTTTCTAGATGTTTAGATTTGATTACTTTCATATTTTTCTCTTCAGACTAATTATCACTAGATTTTGTTTTGAGTGCTATATATGATTGAAGTAGTATTTTGTTCTTGCTTCATTTCCCCAGCTCCGAGGCAAATGAACAAGCTCTTGTTGCACATCTTTCAAGGCACAAAGGACCTGTGAGTTACTTTTTTCTGTAATAAATGCTTGACCCAAATACATGATATTTTTCATCAATCATATGAAGATTGCATGGTATGTTTACTCCTTTTCCTTTCCTGTATTTCAGGTTCGTGGCCTTGAGTTCAATGCAATTGCTCCAAACTTATTAGCATCTGGGGCAGATGATGGTGAAATCTGCATCTGGGATTTGGCAGCACCAGCACAACCCTCCCATTTTCCGCCTCTTAAGGTATGTGTCTCCTATATATTCACTGCATTCCTTTTTAATACCCTGTGTGTTCTTCTGGATATCAGTCTACCCCACCCCTTCCCCTCCCCCTCCGAAAAGAAGGAAAAAAAGTCGGGAGGCATCTGAAAGCTTTTTGGGTAATCATGCAGGGTAGCGGTTCTGCCTCTCAAGGTGAAATCTCATTTCTCTCTTGGAATTGCAAGGTTCAACACATATTAGCATCAACTTCATATAATGGAACAACCGGTGAGCAAATGAATCGACACGCGAATTTTTGTCTTGTTATTTAAGCTTAGCCAGGAAGATAATATTTATGGTTTTATCTTTCCAGTTGTTTGGGACTTGAAGAAACAAAAACCAGTGATAAGGTAAATTGCATGTTCTACCAAGTAAATCTTCTAGGTGTCTGCATGTTACTTCAATTTTGACCTGGCACATCACTTGACCTAATATGTTTTCCCCCGTTTAATTACAGTTTTGCAGATTCCATGAGAAGACGAGCTTCTGTTTTGCAGTGGCATCCTGATGTTGCCACGCAACTTGTTGTTGCATCTGATGAAGATGGCTCACCCGCGCTTAGGGTAATGGTCTTATTGATCATATTGCTTTTGTTGAGGATTTCTATTTGTTGTGAATTTGTTAATTCTGGTATTTTTGCAAACAGCTTTGGGACATGCGGAATATATTGTCACCAGTGAAGGAGTTTGTAGGGCACACAAAAGGTAATGGTGCTTGACAAGTTGGTGTTTTGTTTAAAACTTGCTGATAGTGTTACCTTCTTTACTTGATGTTTGTTTCTGTATTTGAGACAAGAATTATATGCTATTTGAGTATTTTCTATTTTGCTTTTCACTCTCTCTCTAGAATTGAAAAGCAGTTGCCTAAATTTTTCCTCAATTAGAGCTGCAATGGCAATGTAAGGGCGGAATTATTGATTAACTGTTTTCGTTTAAGCTGATAGCAGACCATAGAATATGAAATGTATTTAATTAGCTTCCTAAATTTAGACCGATAGTTAGATATTAAGATTGAATAGGTTCCCTAGTTGGAGGTGGTCCATGATAAATTAGGATATTGTCTCTTTCCTTGTATAGTTCATTTGTTCAATTTTTCCGCTCGTTATCCATCTCCGCATTCTGTTTATGCATTATTTTCTAGTTCTTTTGTTGTCAGAAGTCAAATAGGAATTGTGTTATTTTTTTGTTCTGATATTTGATTATTTGTTTGCGTTTATTGTTCCAGGTGTAATTGCAATGGCCTGGTGCCCCTCAGACAGCTCTTATTTGCTCACATGTGCCAAAGACAATCGGACTATTTGTTGGGATACAGTTACAGGAGAGGTGGCTGAATGAGTTGATTATTGATATATGCTTTAGGCTTTCCTTTTGACGATCTCTCTGTTCTTTTCTATCAAACAAGTATATTCTGAATTGTATTTTTTTTTTCATTTGGGTTATAGGTTGTCTGTGAATTGCCTGCTGGTACCAACTGGAATTTTGATGTGCACTGGTATCCAAAGATACCGGGAATTATATCAGCATCTTCATTTGATGGAAAAATAGGCATTTACAATATTGAGGTGTGTCCTTGTTTAAGTTATCTTTCCTATCTTAATTACGATTTTTCTCGAACAAAAATTTCTTAGCAGTTGGACATATGTATGACAGATCAATTGCAATCTGCTTCATTATCGTACCCTTGTTTCGGGATGGCATGTTATGAATCTTGTTTGGACTAGTTCTTTTGTAATTTAATGAGGCAAATTCTTTTAAGCTGACTGTTCTTGCGGGTTTGTTTAAGAAAATGATACTTGTCCAGTACCAACAATTATGCCTCTCAGAACTCTTGAAACCCTAGATTTAACCCTTTTGGGTGATCTTTTACCTTTATTCTGCAGGGTTGTAGCCGATATGGTGTTGGGGAGGGTGATTTTGGTGCAGGTAATTCATCTTTTTATTTCTGGTATTTGTATTTTTTACTGCAGGGTTGGTTTGGACTGTTTGGCAGCCTTCAATTTGATTCTGGTTGAAATATTTATGTTTTCCATCTATGATAATAGACCAGGTTGGGTAGGCCTGTATTGAACTTAGAATGGAAACTACATATATATATATATAATATGTATATGTATTATTGTACATATTACATCTTTATCAATATTTGGCCTTAGTACTATTAAGCTTTGGTAGTCAAGGAGAAACATATTGGCGGCTGCCAATATAAGTTGGGGAAGATAGGTGGTCATGACTCCACTCTGCTTGATGGTTCTTATTCTTGATCTCTGTTAAATGCAACTTCTCGTTTTTAAGATTATATTAATACATATTTTATTGGTATTTCATTTTCGTGCAGTGTCTCTAAGAGCTCCAAAATGGTATAAACGTCCTGTTGGGGCATCTTTTGGTTTTGGAGGAAAACTTGTATCTTTTCACCCTCGGTTATCTGGTGTAGGCAGTTCTGCATCATCAGAGGTAATATTGCCAGCCCTTCCCCCTCCCCCCCAAAAAAAAATAAAAAAATAAAAAAATCATATTTAAATGCCACTGACATTCTTCTTTCGGGAACTTATTGTCCTGTATGTTATTTTCAGGTGTTTTTGCATAACTTAGATGCTGAAGAAAGGCTGGTCAGCCGTTCATCTGAATTTGAATCAGTGATACAAAATGGGGAGAGGTCTTCACTAAGGATTTTATGTGAAAAGAAAGCTCAAGAGTCTGAGTATGTCATCTGGATTAAGGAATTTTAGTTATTTTTGTTCTTGTCTTTTGTCAAATAATTTGTTGCTTCTGCCAGTTAATACTTTCGATGGTTCATTTGGAATTCTATACAGATCTCCGGATGATCGAGAAACTTGGGGCTTCTTAAAGGTGATGTTTGAAGATGATGGGACAGCAAGGACAAAGCTACTCATGCATCTTGGTTTTAGTCTACCTGAAGAAAAGGATACTGTACAAGATGACCTCTCCCAGACTGTAAATGATGTTACACTTGAGGATAAGGTGAGCTATGAGGGTGAGAAAGAGCCTGCCCCATTTGCAGCCGATAATGGGGAAGATTTCTTCAACAATCTTCCGAGTCCCAAAGCTGATACCCCTGTTTCAACTTCTGAAAATAATTTTGCTGTTGAGAGCACTGTTTCTAGCACGGATTTAATACCTCAAGAATCTGACGGACTGGAGGAAAGCTCAGATCCATCATTTGATGATGCTGTACAACGTGCGTTGATGGTGGGTGACTATAAGGGAGCAGTTGCTCAGTGCATTGCTACAAATAAAATGGCTGATGCTTTAGTTGTTGCTCATGTTGGTGGTCCCTCCTTATGGGCGAGCACACGTGATCAGTATCTTAAGATGAGCCGCTCACCATACCTGAAGGTGAAATAACTTTTTACATTTGCTTAACACTGAATGGTTTAATCATATGTATCTTTGTAGAAATAGGAATCCAGATTCTAATTATTTACAGTTGTATTTTACATTGGCTACAGGTTTGCTTCTTTTGTTTGTTTGTTCGTGTGTGTTTGGAAATCATGTGTTGTCTCTGCTGTTTTAGGTTGTCTCTGCAATGGTGAACAATGATCTCATGAGCCTTGTCAACAGCAGGCCTTTGAAATTCTGGAAAGAAACGTTAGCGCTCCTCTGTACAGTAAGTGTCTATTTTGGATAGGTATATTGGTGGTTTATCAAAATATTCTATAACTTGTTATTGTTATCATTATGGACTTATTAATCATATTTGATGAGCAGTTTGCACAGGGAGAGGAGTGGACTGTACTCTGTGATAAGCTTGCTTCGAAACTAATGGTCAATGGGAATACTCTGGCAGCAACTCTCTGTTACATATGTGCAGGAAATATTGATGAGACGATAGAGATTTGGTCAAGGAGCCTGTCAACTGCACATGATGGTAAATCTTATGTCGATCTTCTTCAGGTAAGTCAGTAATGTATAGAAAACAACAAATTAAAATTTTAAGTTTGGACAGAATCTGACAATTGATGATTGTCTTCTAGGATTTGATGGAAAAGACCATTGTCCTTGCTTTGGCAACTGGCCAGAAGCGATTTAGTGCATCCCTATGCAAGCTTGTTGAGAAATATGCTGAAATTTTGGCAAGTCAAGGACTTTTAATAACAGCAATGGAATACTTAAAACTGTTGGGTTCTGATATACTGTCACCGGAACTAGTGATCTTAAAAGATCGTATTGCGCTTTCCACAGAACCTGGTATGTGCTTTAGACGATGGACAATGGTTTCTGCTTGAGTGGTGTTACATATGGCTTTTTGATCTACTCGTGCTAATTTATAATGTTTCAAATAACTCATGAAAATGGGAGTGCTAGTGTCTAAAATGTCAAAATATGTTGACTTGGTAGACAACTTTATTGAGTGCTTAAGCTTTGGTGCTCTAGATTAAGTCAGGGTCTATTAGATACATTTTTCTGGTGTCCAAGTGTCTTTAATTCTATTTTACAGGTTCTATTGTGACTACTGATATTTATGAGGACATGAAATTAGCTTACAGACGCCTGAGCTAATTTTGTGGCCACTGATATGTGCTTGTTGAAGATCTCTATTTTTATCTTGCAGTCGAAGAAACTAAATCTGCCGTTTTTGAGAACTCTCATCCAACAGGTGGACCAGTCTTTGAGCCTTCGCAACATTTATATCCGGTGCTTTATCTTGCACTTCTCTTATATATGATCTGTTTTTTATTGAATTCTCCTTGATAATCTGTTCTGATACTGTCGATGGCTTTTTTGGGGATTTCTTTTCCTCATTGCTTAGGATTCAGCTGCATCACAAATTCAGCCAAGTGTTCCTGGTAGTGGTTATGATGAAAATTATCAGCGTTCTTTTTCTCCATATGGTGGATATGCTCCTCCTCCCTCGTATGTACCTCAAGCACCGCCTGCCAACATGTTTGTTCCAACCCCAGCTCCTCATATTTCTCAGGTATACTGTATTTGGTTTCTTTTTGTGCACGTCAGTCTATTTGATGGTAGACTCTAAGCAATGGCTAAGTGCAGTAATATTTGTTGTTTTCTTCTGGTTTTACTTCTAATCCGGCAAATGAACCATCCATTGGATGTATTCTAAGGAAAAGAGAGTGCTTGTCAAGAGATTGTTTGATCAAAAAATTGGGTTTAATTAGGACAGCAAGGCCAGACTAAAACTAGCATGGGATAATTATATGCTTGAAAATGTTGCAGATAAAAATCTTGTGATCTTGATTGACTTATAGTTTTTCAACCTACAAACAGCTTTTATTGTCAATGTCTAAAATTTGTGACTAGTTCTCTCTTAGATCCACTAGGCAGGACAAAACTGGAAAATTTGAAAATCTGAACCAAACCAGCATCATATGTTTGTTTGGATTTGATATTTTGCATATCCTGTTTTGAAGAAATGATATTGTGAGAAAGGGGCCATGGTGGCCGGAGAAGATGAACGCCGGTGAACAATGAACAATAAAATATGAAAAGCTACAGTTTAACGATAGAACAAGGATAATATTTTCAACAGAGAACAATGTGTTTCTTTGTATTTTCTCTTATTCTTCTTAATCAAATGTGCATGGGATAAGCCTTTAAAACAGATGTCTTTCAGCTTTCCTCTGTCAGTGATGATCTTTTTCAGGTTTTTGCATCTTCTGAGATGTCTTCCAGTTTTTTCTATCATTCACGGACTAAGTAGCTGATTCCATTCAACAATGATCACAGGAATCTACACTAATATTATCTAGTTTTTAAGGCTAAACTAGAACCTCTTCTCCTATCTTTTATAATTGATGGCTGAGATAGAACCGGATAGTTTTTAAGGCTAAACTATAACCTTTCCCTATCTTTTACAATAGATGGCTAAGATAGAACCAAATATTTTTTAAGGCTAAACTATAACCTTTTCATATTTCTTTTTGATTGGCTAATATAGAACCATTAAATAGAGAACAAAATAACAAAATTAAACGAGTAGAAATTTCACCATAGATGTAAGATTCCAACGAGAGAGAAGCCAAGGAACGAGCGTGGCCTAATGACAACAGCGGAAAAAATGATATGCATCTAAAAAAAATCAGAATGTATATTTGATTCAGATCAGAGATGGCAACAGTGGTGACGATATCAGGATCGTTGTTGGCTCTAATACCATGTGAGAAAGGGGCCATGGTGGCCAGAGAAGATGAACGCCGGTGAACAATGAACAATAAAATATGAAAAGCTACAGTTTAACGATAGAACAAGGATAATATTTTCAACAGAGAACAATGTGTTTCTCTGTATTTTCTTATTATTTTTCTTAATCAAATGTGCATGGGATAAGCCTTTAAATAGGCTGATACAGAGTTTCAATATAACTAAAATTATACTTTTATCTATAATTTAAATAATATTTATCCCTAATTTAAATAAGACTTCAAGTAAATCTAAAATACTGACTTAGAAATAAACTCTAATTACACATTAAATTAAACTCTAACACTTCTTGTTAACTTACACTCTCCCTCAAGCTCTAACACTTCTTGGATAACTTACAGATATAACTACAGAAAGAAGATTAGCTATTGCATTGAAAAGGCTGTGGTAATCCAAAAGGAGCACTGTATCTCTGGACTCTGGCTTACTAATTTTTTCTAGCTTTTATTTTATTTTAATTTAATTTAATGCTTGATTTTCTTTGAATTTAGTATATCAGCTTGATCCTTGACTAAAAGTTTCTTGTTCTTCCAGGCAAATTTTGCTTCTCCACCCGAGACCACTCAGCCTACTGTTAGACCCTTTGTTCCTTCAAATCCTCCTGTTCTAAGAAATGCAGATCAATACCAGCAGCCAACTACCTTGGGTTCTCAGTTATATCCTGTGTGTATAGCTACATTTATTTTATGGTCGATACCATAGTTATTATCCTAAGACTGGTATACTGAATTATTTTTGCATGGCTTTTAGGGTGCTTCCGATCCTACTTATCCTGCTCCCCCTGGGGCTGGTTCATTTGCATCTGTCCCATCACAAATTGGATCAGTTCCTGGCCCCAAAATTCCACAAGTTGCAGCTCCCACCCCAGCACCTAGGGGATTTATGCCAGTTACTAATACATCTGTTCAACGACCTGGTATGGGCCCAATGCAACCACCCAGCACTCCACAGCTACCACCTATTAAGCCAGCTGCAGCACCTGCTGCTCCCCCACCAACAGTGCAGACCGCCGATACGTCAAATGTACCTGGTAATTGCTAGTTTCTTGGTTGCTAATGCTAATTCTACAGATATTTATTGGATTATGGAGATAGTCTAAATGTATGCTCTGTCCACCTCGCTTCTCGATTACTCATAATGAGGGTTCTACTATCCAAAAAATAAGTAATATTTATCTTTAAATTATTACGCTTTAGTATAATGTAAATTTTCACAAAAACGATATCTGTGAAAGTTCTATATTCTTTGAACTAGTTTTCCTCCTTTTGAATTCTCACGGTCCACATTAAATAAGATTGAAGGTATAATCTGTGGCTTAGGAACACCTCAGATCAATCAAATTTGTTCATGGATGCCAGCAAGTTGATAGATGAATATATGTATATGTTTGTATTTATACATGTTGATGTAAATACTTTTGATAATGAGTTTACCTTGTTTGCTGTTTTCAGCCCACCAAAAACCTGTAATCACTACATTAACTAGACTTTTTAATGAGACATCACAAGCACTGGGGGGTGCACGTGCAAACCTAGCGAAAAAGCGTGAAATAGAAGACAATTCAAAGAAAATTGGTGCCTTATTCGCCAAACTCAACAGTGGAGACATTTCAAAAAATGCTTCTGATAAACTTATTCAGCTCTGCCAGGCTTTGGACAATGGTGATTTTGGTACAGCTCTGCAAATCCTGGTATGGTGGGGAAGGAATGTTTATTCTGATTTCTTCATGGTGTGGGCAACTAAAAGTGCTTCAATTTTTGTTCACTTTTTTTTTTATCTCCCTTCCCTCAAACAGGTTCTTCTCACTACAAGTGAGTGGGATGAGTGCAACTTTTGGCTTGCAACTCTCAAGCGAATGATTAAGACGAGGCAGAACGTAAGATAAGTTATGAGAATGCACAACATCTCCGAGGATGGAATCCAAAGTCTCCTTAATCTTTTTTTCGCACGTGGTCTCACAGTTGGGGCACTGATAAATCCTTTAATGTGCACAAAATGGCTCCCCTCGTTTGCTGCCTGCAGGATTTTGGTCCGTTGGATGCTTTTTCACATTAATACTCTTTTCTTCTTTATCAAAGCAGTTAGTGGAATTAGTTTTCAGGACATAAATGTTGATTGTTTTTCATTAGACATTTTGTTGTAGTATTGAGAAAGTAGAGTTGGTTCCTTTAGTTCAGTTTTTATTTGTGGGACCAGAATTTCCATTAGTGGGCAAATTGGATTGACATGAAGTTGTTGCATTGTTTGGTATCTGAATGGACCATTACTAGTTGTACAAGCCATATGCTTTTCTTTTTTCAATCAACATGAAAACAGAATGTTTTTAATAAGATGCTTATCATTGTTGGTTTCCTTTCCATGCCATCATCTATTTCATTGTGGATGAGCTGTATGTATACGTTGGCAGATCTTTTGAACATCCTATCATGAGGAGAAAACTGTGGGTACAACAGTAATGATTTGACTATGGTAGTGATGTGTTTGGCCAATTTTGGAAGTGATAAAGCCACTTTGATTAAGCTTTTATGTAGTATTTGATGAGGCGAGGGGATAAGATTGTTGAATTTGATGTTAATCATCTCAACAAAACAATGTGTATTGGGAACATGTTATTTCTACTACTGATGAAAGATTTTCAGTTCAAAAGGGTTGGCATTATTGATCCAAATCATGGACCCACAGCCTTCAACTTGAATGAATAAAATGGTTGGTCGTCCGTCTAATTCTGATCTGATAGGCTTAAAGAAATGGAAATCTTAAAAGCAAAGCTGCATTCAGTTGGTTGGGAAAAGAGGGACGACGATATTTCTTGAACCCTCAACTCACGAGTCATGAGAAAGTGGTCCAAATTGAAGAACAAATAGGCTCAACGCTCATTTTTGTCCGGCTATGTATATAAATGTTTAATATTATTAAATATATATGTTATTGTATTTATATTATTATTGCATTATTATTACTTTTAATATGTTCAATGTTTTATGTATGTATGTATGTATATTTGATATTACTAAATATGTATGCCTATATATGTAGTGTATGTATATATGTACGTATGTTGAATATGTATTGCATGTGTATGTATGCATATGTGTGTGTGAATGTATATATTATTATGTGTATGCATTACTATTGTATGCATAATTATTATTATGGCATGTGTATATGGTATATGAATATGTGTATTGCATGTGTAAGTATGTACTGTGTATGAATGTATGTGTATATATTGCATTGGTTGCACTATTACTATTATTATTATTATTAATGGGCTGAAATACATCCAGACAGGTTATATAAAATGTAAAATAAATAAAAACTCATAATTTTGTTAAGAGTCCGTCTATTATTACAATTCAAACTCAAAACCAAAATAAAATACAAACCCAAATATCACAAGGCCCAACCGGCCAAACTCAATAGCAAAAAAACTCTAGAACCAAATCTGATAATCCCTTCTTTTCTCTTGCAGCTGCCACTATCCCAACCGTTAGATCAAGATTTGATCCAACGGTCACAGTCAACCCAAGCTTATCTAGCTGGGGCGAGTGAAGAACATGTTCGGGATCATCCGCATTCTCACGCGCGCGGGCAACGCACGCGTGAGACCGTTCGTATTTCACTTGCCACGCGTCAAGACCAGGGGTTGCCATCGCTAAGATCACATCTCGACCATCCATCTTCAAGCAATCTCAGTTGTTGAATCATATCTGATCCAATGACCGAGATTAAATTTGGTCGTAAGAAACTCTTTATCTTCTTCGCCATATGGCTGCTCCGCCAGATCTCCCGTGCCGATGTACAACTCCCCCTCACCGGCTCACCCACCAAGCATGGCCAAAGAATCATAAAAATTAGGGCTCGTCATATTCTAAAATCAAACAGGGATTTCATAAAATGTTTACTTATTTTTGTAAACAAACACAAATAAAAAATCCGGCTATATATTTCTTGAACCCTCAACTCACAAGTCATGAGAAAGTGGTCCAAATTAAAGAACAAATAAGCTCATTTGTGTAATCACTCATTTTTTTCCGGCTATGTATATAAATATTTAATATTATTAAATACATATGTTATTGTATTTATATTATTATTACTTTTAATATGTTCAATGTTTTATGTATGTATGTATATTTGATATTACTAAATATGTATGCCTATATATGTAGTGTATGTATATATGTACGTATGTCGAATATTATATGTATTGCATATGTGTATGTATACGTATGTGTGTGTGAATGTATATATTATTATGTGTATGCATTATTATTGTATGTATAATTATTATTATGGCATGTGTATATGGTAAATGAATATATGTGCATTGCATGTATGAGTATGTACTGTGTATGAATGTATGTGTATATATTGCATTGGTTGCACTATTATTGTTATTATTAATCGGCTAAAATATATAAAAGACAGGTTATATAAAATAAATAAAAACTCATAATTTTATTAAGAGTCCAAGTCTATTATTACAATTCAAACCCAAAACCAAATTAAATACAAACCCAAATATCACAAGGCGCAACCGGCCAAACCCAATAGCAAAAAAAAAAACTTAGAACCGAATCTGATAACCCTTCTTTTCTCTTGTAGCTGCCACCACCCCAACCGTTAGATCAAGATTTGATCCAACGGCCATACTCAACCCAAGCCTATCTAGATGGTGCGAGTGGCGAACACGCTCGAGATCATCTGTATTCTCACGAGTGCGTGCCACGCACGTGCAACACCGTTCGTTTTTTCACTTGCCACACGTTAAGATCAGGGGTTGTCACATCATCGCTAAGATCACATCTTGACCATTTATCTTCAAACAATCTCAGTCATTGAATCAGATCTGATCCAACGACCGAGATTAAATTTGGCCGTACAAAAGTTCTTTGTCTTCTCCGTCACTTGACTGCTCTGCCGGATCTCTCGTGTCGTCGTACAACTCCTTCTCACTGGCTCACGCACCAAGCATAATCAAAGAATCATAAAAAATAGGGCTTGTCAGATTCTAAAATCAAACAAAGATTTTATTTAATGTTTACTTATTTTTGTAAACAAACACAAATCAGAAAAATCCGGATATATATATAAAAGGATCCACCATTAATGTACTCATACTTTCAAATTCAGATCAATAAAAAAATTTCCAGAGGTATTGTGATTTTTATTTTCTCACATGCATGCATTAGAATTAAAAAAATACAAAGAAAAGAGTTCAAAGAGAGTGAGAGTTTACCCTTGATGTCGTTCCCGTTCATGATCAGTGACAAGCTCATCAGATCCCTTCAAGATTAAAGGGTAAGCCGAATTGAGGGACTTGATTTTAATAAAGAGGGGATTAAGGTTAAATTCTTGAAATAAGTTTTTTGAGGATTTTTAAACCTGGAAAATAGTTTTGATAAGGGATTCTAAAGCTAATTAGCGGCGGTCGTAGGCGAAGGGTGGTTGCCAGACCACCACTCGATTCTGAAAAGGAAGGAAGAATTTGGAGTTTGATTGAGAATTTTAAACAAATAAAAATGGAGGATTAACATTATGGATTTTTTTTTAAATAGCTAAAGGTTTGAATCAAGAGCCGGATGGGTCTTTAAATAGTTTTTTTTTTGTTTTAAAATTGGTTTAATTGTATTTTAAGAACTTTCGCACTAAAATATTTATGCAAAGGGATCCTTCTGCGTTTTTAAATTACTTTTGCACCTCTGCAAGTTTCAAAAATCTTTCAATTTCGTCCTTAATCTAAACTTAATCAGATTTTAAAGGGGAAATTGCCCCTTTGATCCCTCTGCCCTATTTTTCTTCTCAATTTTGGCCTGCCCGCAAGGGAATATTACACGACCGGTCCCTATAAGTTTTAACCGGTTTTTCAATTTAACCTGTTATTTTAGTATTTGTTTGTTATTTGGGAAATTTATAGTTCAATCCCCTCCTTTCTTTTACAATTTTCAATTAGGTTCATTTTCTTTCAATTAAAACCAGTTTTTAATGGGTTAATTCGTTTCTGGCCCCTGTTCTTCATGTATATTTTAATTTATGCACTGTTAATTTATTTTATTTACTTTATTCCTTCATTTCGCGTATTTATGTTCAAGTATTTATATTTGTTCGATATATGTCGCTTATTTTTGTTATTTATTAATGTGTATTAATGTATATGTATTTATATATGTATATCATTTTGTGTATATATTTCCGTACATATTATGTACTATGTTTATTGTTTATATATGTATATGTATATATTATGCTTATTAAGTATACTATGTATATATTATTATTATCTATGTATTATATTGTATTTATTATACATGTATATGTTCTGTTTTTAGTACTTATGTATTATTAATATATTTTTATTGTTATTATATATTTATATGTATGTTTATATTATATTACATATCAGTATTACGTACTACGTATGTTTTATGTATATTATATATTACAATAGATAATCTTCGTATGAGTATATTCTACATATATTATAACATATAGTATTATGCTATGTTATATATTATAGTTTTCTTATATATGTATACGTTATATATTTCATGTTTTATTTATGACCTTATATTTATTTTTGCCAAAGTTACTTTGTTCGAACAAAGTTGTTGCGTATAGTGTTAGGCCTCTTATTTTGGTATTCTAGTGGAGTGTCATTTCGGTCTCCGGGTGTCATCCCCTTTGGTACCGCGGATATCGAGACAAATTTAATATTCGAACCATTCATGCATATTAGGAATTAATTTTTAAATTAAATATAATTTTTATTAATTACGATATGAACCCTATAGGTATCAATTTTGGGCGTAGCGGGGGTGCTAACTTTTTTCCATAAATAATCGACTCCTAAACCTAATTCAAATCTCTGATTTTATTTTCAGTGTCCGATCTATCTTATCCAAGTGACCGATGGCGACTCTATATTTTTTTTAAAATACGAAATTTTAAAGAATTCTTCTTTTTAAATATTTTTTAATAAAAGCAGAAAATACATCCTCAAATACAATATTTTCAATTTTTGTACCGGCACGAAAAAAATCGCTACAATTTGTTAGACCCAATAATTAGGCAGAGGTGGGGTGGGCACATTCACCGAGTCAGTTATTCAACTGTGTTGCACAAGATGTAATGAAGTGCAACTTCGAAACTGCAAATACCTGAGCTGTATAGCCTTTTGATATTGGGGAAGAGGAATATAGACTTTGCTGCTTCCTGCCAACAACCAAAGACACTCACTTTAATCTCAACTCTTTTGAAACAGTCGTTGCTTTGGGTCATCGTTTTCTCTCTGTCCTCATGCTCTGGCACAAATGAAGGGGTTTGCCATGATTGGCTACTCTTAAGACGATGCAGCCAAGTAGCCAACTTGGGTGCTTGTGCGGTCTGTTTCTTGGACACCCAAACTTCAATCTAACACCCACTCAACCTCATTCCTCTTATTCAATACAATTCATTTTTTAAGTTATATTTTCGAACTTCTTCCGTCTTTTCATTGTCCTTGTGCTGCTGATGATACGAGTCACGCGGACATGTAAAGAAGTGCACATTGTACATTAATCTCACATAGAAACCAATTTTTGGGGTAAACTACCGCGAATGTCACTCAATCATGGGTAAAGTTATATGTAGGTCACTTAATTATTAAAAGTCACATTTGAATCACTCAATTATATGTAAAGTTACATTTGAATCACTCAATTATTAAAAGTTACATTTGGGTGACCCAATTATAGATAAAGTTATATTTGGATCACCCTTTATATTTAAGAAATGTATCGATTTAATCATTTTTTCTAAATTACTTGTATACCCTCGTTAACACTAGTTGTTGTTACCACATAAATTATTAATTTTTTATTATAAAACAGATTTCTTAAGTTTTTTGCAAGTCTATTTTATAATAAAAAAGTACTGTTGCAAAAATTATACATTTTAATGAAAATACATAGACTTGCAGAGAACTAAAAATTCGTTTTATAATAAAAATATCTAAATTGGTATGTTTTTAAAATATGAAGGGTTAAATTTATTGAATTGAGACTAAATTAATAAAATATAAAAGCTTTGAGGACTAAAACTATCGTTATACTCAATTAAACTACAACATTTAATGTTTGAGTGACCCAAATGTAACCATAATATTAATTGAATGACTCAAATATAACTTTTAACCGTTGAATGACCTAAATATAATCTTATCCATAATTGATTGACCTTTGTTGCAGTTTACCTTTTTTAGATGATATAATATAATTCACATGTATTTCTAAGAGAAATAAGAAAAACAAATATTGATTGTTTAATTTCATGTCACACGTCTCAATAATGAAATAGACATGGTATTATAATTTTGTGACCAGACAAATGATTTGAAGGAAAATTTTTTGATATATAGGCCGTGTAAATTAAAATTCATACGTGTCTTTTAATTTTAGGAGCTATGATTTTAGTTTAGGATTTTAGGTTGTAGAATTTAAAATTTAAAGTTAGTATTTAGAATTTAAGATATATGGATTAAGGTTTAGAGTTTAGTTTTATAGGGTTAGATTAAAATTTTAAGAATTAAATTTATAGTGTAAATATAAATGTTTATATAAAATTAAATTTACACAGTATATCTATTAAAATTTTACCCTAATTTGAAAGTGTAGGAAACATGTGAGTAGAGCCTCGCTAAACTAAATGTTCTAAAGAAATAAGGAGATTGTATTAATTTTTACACAGAAAATGTTTTAGATATAATAATTTAATATTGTATTGTCAAAACACAATCAGATTGACCACTTAAACCAAAACAAGTGGTCAATAAGTTTGACAAGTGACATACAATAAGAAATGATTCTGTCAAAAATATATATATACAATAAGAAATGAAACAAATCACAATAAGCTTATACCAAAAAGGGGTAATTAGAAGAAAAAAATATTTTAATCAATTCTACCATTAATTTACTTCTTACGGTATTACACGGACAAATAGACCGTATATTTTTATTATAAGATAATATTCTCGTGACAAATGCATATTCATATATTTCAAATGACTTTTACCTACGAAACTTATAACCAAAGAGACACTCCTTAATCTTTAGTCATTTGAGTTAAGATTTAGATTCTAGAAAGCTTGCTTGAATTGCTTCGTTTTTCCTATTGAAATTTTGACTTAACAAACCAGATTCAATTTTAACTTAGGATTTATGAGTTGATCATACTACCTTTTTGTTTCCCTTTCCATGGAGGAGAACATTACTGACAAGGAAATTTCATGATCCAATCAGGAGGAAGAGTGGGGGATTATCTTTTGAGAACTTCCCGTACAAACTTCCAAAACTTTAATGTCCCTGATAAGTGTTCAAAAGTATTATTTTTATTACCTTTTTACTCATATTATTGTTAGACTTAAGCTCATATTAGTTGCATAATTAGTTATTCATGCATTAATTCATGTTTCTTTCCACTGTTGAGCTTGATTACATAACTTGGTGATTTTTGTGGAAAAAGATGCTGCTTTGGTGTGTTTTTGTGTGTGTATGTGCAGGATCACTTGCCAAAGCAATGCCGAGCTAGTTGCCAGGGCAATGCATGAAGGATATGCCGAGCTAGTTGCCAGGGCAATGCATGAAGGAGACGCCGAGCCAGTTGCCATGGCAATTGTCGACAAAGAGAAAATGCAATAGGGAAGTCGAAATTGATGACTAGACAAGCCCAAGATGACGTGGAGCAAAGCCCAAACCCAAAGGAATTTGATTTCCATGCAGAGATTAAAGAAGAATTAAGTTCCAAGAATATAGGAGGAGTTCTAGTAGGAATACAATTATAATAAAGAATTATATTCTTTAAAGATAATTTAATTCCAACTTAACTTCCTCCTCAAAGAAGGACTTTGGCCTAGCCCTATAAATAAGAAGGAGATTTCGACAATTCCAAAGAGAGGGAAAGCATTAGGGGAATTTTGACAACTCCATAGAGAGCAAGAGGAGAGGATTTTCGACAACTCCAAAGGGCAAGAAGGAAGAGATTTCGACAAGATAGCAAGGAGGGAGAGAGTTCGATTTCTTCTTCTTCTTTGCTTCCATTAGATTCATGGTTTGGGGATTATTCTTTGTATATCTTTTGAACCCAACCATGAACTAACTTGATTGGTTGGGGTTATTGTGTTTTGTTGTTGTGAGAAACAATTGGATTTTGTTTAGGTAATAAGAGTTTGCACTTTTCTATTCAAGGTTTACTCATTCTTGGCTTTTATTCTTGTTTGCGAGTGAATTGGGAGAGGATCTCGTAACTTCATCTATTTATCTAATATCGGGAGAGTTAGATTCAAGAAACGAATGAGTATGGTCTTTATTCAATCTATTGATGGTGAAGATTAATCCAGCTTAGGAACAAGTTAAGGATTTCAAAGGCTAAGAGGAGCGCAAGATTGGTTGTTGTTCACCCTTGATTCACGCAGGGATGTATTATTAAGGAATGCACAAGCAGCTAGAGTTTCGACTTAGGGATAAGAAGAAACCATTGAAGAACGCTCTGCCGAACCTTGAAGTTGCTGCCCAGACACCCAAGTAGTTGCCCAGGCAACCATCGATTAGTTGCCAAGGCAACCCCGTTGTGCAAGTTGCCCGTGCACTCTTTTACCAAGACGATCCAATCGGCTATCACACCTCAACTCACGATAACCTGGCCTATTCTCTCTTTTTCTTTCATCTATTCTTTTAGTTTATTGCTTTTACTTTTCTCGTTAATTAAAACATCTATTATCAATTGTGTTTTTATTTTCACAGTGCAGTAACTTAAGCAAAGTGGCCCAAACCAATCCCTGTGGAGACGATACTCGATACTCATATCACTTTATTACTTGCGATGTGTATACTTGCACACTTGCGTAGCACTTATTACACGCAACAAGTTTTTGGCGCCGTTGCCGGGGATTGGCAATTGGTGTTAGTTGTTTTTGTTATTGCATTTTTTTCTATTAGTTTTACTACCTTTTCTTTTTGTTTGTTTTATCAAAAAAAAAAATTAGGTGCGCTACAAGTTAAGGAACATCAACATGTCGGGAAATAAAAGCCAGTCTATTCAAGAGATGATGTTGGAAGATATGAATCAA
The DNA here is from genome assembly GCA_019671005.1 of Hibiscus mutabilis. Classification (NCBI taxonomy): domain Eukaryota; kingdom Viridiplantae; phylum Streptophyta; class Magnoliopsida; order Malvales; family Malvaceae; genus Hibiscus; species Hibiscus mutabilis. The sequence goes on from CM033719.1 coordinate 51,975,662, forward strand.
TCCAATCAAGAGTTTCTTGATCCTTTCATGATTACCTATACCAACCGAGAAAAGCCCAAAGAACTTATACCATGGAAAAATCTTGTGCTATGTGTGGAGAACATCATGTGTTTGAAAATTGCCCTTACATTTTCGGTGCATATAACTACATGGAGGACCATAGAGGGAACCGGCAGCAAAACTCTTCATGGTATGGTCAAAAAGCTCAATTTTTTTTTACCATAACAATTTTGCCGCAGCAACATATATGTCATGGCAATGTAGTCCTTTTCAAGAGCATTCCAATTCCTTGGAGGAAACGTTACTAGCTTCATTGGCTAGACTTGACGGATCAATTGAAGAGATTCGAGAGCTATCAAAATCTATGGATACGAGGATAGCTCAGTGGGATGCAACCTTAGGGGATTTAGAAGATCATTTGGGGAGATCCACATATGTCATGGATAACATGCACCAAAAATTCATTCCTAGGGATACTGACGTCCCAAGGTGAGAGGATAAGGAGCAATACAAAGAAATCTCTCCGATGTGTGAGGAACAACTAGAACCTCAAAGTCAAGAGGATGCCAATGAGAGAGACTGCCCAACACATGATGAGCTTGAACAACAAATTGCCTCGGCAATGATTGAGGAGCCCGAACGAGCAATGCCGCGACAACACTCGGTGGTGAGAACAACAATACTACAGCAAATTCGAGGAACCCGATGCCCGAAAAGTTACAACGTTGATGTTGAAGCAGGAATGTGTAGATTGCTCTCATCTACAATTGCCACGGCAATTACACGACCACATGCAAGATCAACGAGATGATAATACTTTGCCAATGGAATATGAGCAGGTAATAGTTGAACCTTTTGAATTCTTTAAAAACTCACATCGTCCATTGCGGTATGTCTTGAGGAACCGAGGTTGGAAGATTTGAAGCCATCAAATCTCTACTGATGGAGATGTTTGAGAGGCCAAAAGAAAAAGGTGTTTGGATTCATAATGCCCTTCAGAAAATTGGTTCTTCCCTTGACTTAAAGCAAAATTTGACAACTGATTGCCACGGCAATTGACTTGAGCAGCAATTGCCACGACAACAAAGGCTACATCCAACCATGATAGAAGTCGACAAGAATGAGGTAATTGAATGGTTGAGAATGGATATAATTTTTCCTATTAATATATTTGTGCCTTCAGGAATAGTAGCAAGGTGGAGAGTATACATGGACTACAAGCGAACAAAGAAGAAAGAAACTTCCACCATGGTAACGCAAAAGGGAGTAGTGGCAAGCACATTGGCCAAACTCTTTTTGGGCAATATTATCACCCGATGGAGGGTGCGGATGGACTATAAGAAGTATCGGAAACGGCAACCTTCAATACTGCAGCAACCCTTGATGCCTCAGCAACCATGGATGCGCATGCCTCGTCAACCTTCAACACCGCAGCAACTCCTGATACGCACGCCTCGGCAACCATGGACGCGCACGCCTCGGCAACCCCTGACGCCTCGGCAACCATGGATGTGCATGCCTCGGCAACCCTCGACGCCACGGCAACTACTGATACATTTATTTTTATTTTTATTTTTTGAACTATTTTGTTCTATTATTTTTGGTTATTTTTTCTCTTTATTTTTTAGGATATATTTTATTTTTCTTCATTATCTTTAGTTTCCAGGTTTTCTTTTCCACAACAAGACTCACAACCACCATGCTAAGGAAATTCACTACCGACTATTTGCCACAGCAACCACAACAGAAACTGGCGATGCCCAGGCAACAACTATGGCTTCGGGAACTACTGATGCCCATGCAAGTGAACCTGCATTGGCAAACATGGATCAAATCAAAGCAATGCTATTCACGCGGCACCAGCATTCAACCACCGACTAAAAAATGAATCAAGCAAACGGCACGAAGGAAACATATCACTCGAGGTGACGACCTCTTCGACTAACTCATTTCATTTAGTTTCTTTTAAATTTTGTTTCACTCTTACATGCATTGAGGACAATGCTTCTCTCGGAGTTTGGGGGGTGTTGGTTTCTAGTTAGCTTCATGTTTAGTTGCATTCATTTTTAGCAATCACATATAGGTTGCATATGTTACTTGCCATTCCTTTAATTGGATTTAATTGCTTAAGACTTGTTGAATACCCAATGATGAATTTTCGCCACTGCACTTAATCGAAAGAACCTTTAATTTTAGGATTGCATGAAAAGAACTTAGAATTTTACTATGATGCTGAATATTTTTTTACACGGTTGTGGGTTGTTGATTGAAAGAAACTTAGTGAACTTAGGTTGCTTAAAATTTGGGTAAATTTAAAATTGAAAATTAAAAGTTAATTTCTTACTAGAGATGCCCAAAACTAGCTCTAGTAGTAAATGCACTTTCTTGCTATAGGTGCCCGAAACTGCCTCTAGTAGTTAATGCACATTAGAGAATCGCTAGAGGTGCCCGAAATTGGCTATAGTCGACTAAAATAAAATGATAAATTGCTTACTTTGCTAGAGGTGCCGGAAATTGGCTCTAGTGAAAATAAAAATAATGCCCGGATAATTAAATTGATAAAAGCCTATTGTTCACATAAAATCTTGAAAATCAACTTGTACACAACTACGCACACACATTGTCACGAGCATTATAGTTTTGTTCCGGGAAATTTTTGTGCTATCCGAAAAATTTAAAAGGTGATCATACTTTGTACCACGGTTCCGAGGTTTGAATTCAAGTTTGAAGCATGTCTTTGATGATTAAAGTCTTGGCAGGTAATTGTTAGTTTGCATTGCTTGAGGACAAGCAATAGTTCGAGTTTGGGGGCGTGATAAGTGTTCAAAAGTACTATTTTTATTACCCTTTTTACTCATATTATTGTTAGACTTAAGCTCATATTAGTTGCATAATTAGTTATTCATGCATTAATTCATGTTTCTTTCCACTGTTGAGCTTGATTACATAACTTGGTGATTTTTGTGGAAAAAGATGCTGCTTTGTGGAAAAAGATGCTGCTTTGGTGTGTTTTTGTGTGTGTATGTGCAGGATCACTTGCCAAAGCAATGCCGAGCTAGTTGCCAGGGCAATGCATGAAGGATATGCCGAGCTAGTTGCCAGGGCAATGCATGAAGGAGACGCCGAGCCAGTTGCCATGGCAATTGTCGACAAAGAGAAAATGCAATAGGGATGTTGAAATTGATGACTAGAGAAGCCCAAGATGACGTGGAGCAAAGCCCAAACCCAAAGGAATTTGATTTCCATGCAGAGATTAAAGAAGAATTAAATTCCAAGAAGATAGGAGAAGTTCTAGTAGGAATACAATTATAATAAAGAATTATATTCTTTAAAGATAATTTAATTCCAACTTAACTTCCTTCTCAAAGAAGGACTTTGGCCTAGCCCTATAAATAAGAAGGAGATTTCGACAATTCCATAGAGAGGGAGAGCATTAGGGGAATTTCGACAACTCCATAGAGAGCAAGAGGAGAGGATTTTCGACAACTCCAAAGGGCAAGAAGGAAGAGATTTCGACAAGATAGCAAGGAGGGAGAGAGTCAATTTCTTCTTCTTCTTTGTTTCCATTAGATTCATGGTTTGGGGATTATTCTTTGTATATCTTTTGAACCCAACCATGAACTAACTTGATTGGTTGGGGTTATTGTGTTTTGTTGTTGTGAGAAACAATTGGTTTTTGTTTAGGTAATAAGAGTTTGCACTTTTCTATTCAAGGTTTACTCATTCTTGGCTTTTATTCTTGTTTGCGAGTGAATTGGGAGAGGATCTCGTAACTTCATCTATTTATCTAATATCAGGAGAGTTAGATTCAAGAAACGAATGAGTATGGTCTTTATTCAATCTATTGATGGTGAAGATTAATCCAGCTTAGGAATAAGTTAAGGATTTCAACGGCTAAGAGGAGCGCAAGATTGGTTGTTGTTCACCCTTGATTCACGCAGGGATGTATTATCAAGGCATGCACAAGTAGCTAGAGTTTCGACTTAGGGATAAGAAGAAACCATTGAAGAACGCTCTGCCGAACCTTGAAGTTGCTGCCCAGACACCCAAGTAGTTGCCTAGGCAACCATCGATTAGTTGCCAAGGCAACCCCGTTGTGCAAGTTGCTCGTGCACTCTTTTACCAAGACGATCCAATCGGCTATCACACCTCAATTCACGATAACCTGGCCTATTCTCTCTTTTTCTTTCATCTATTCTTTTAGTTTATTGCTTTTACTTTTCTCGTTAATTAAAACCTCTATTATCAATTGTGTTTTTATTTTCACAGTGCAGTAACTTAAGCAAAGTGGCCTAAACCAATCCCTGTGGAGACGATACTCGATACTCATATCACTTTATTACTTGCGACGTGTATACTTGCACATTTGCGTAGCACTTATTACACGCAACAGTCCCACCATAACAAATAATGTTGTAATATCTTCTGCTTTTCCAGCAAAAAAAAAAACAGATAATCATGTCATTATGGCCCGTCAGAATTACTTATATTCGTCCTTGATGTCCTCTGTCTCTATGCTTTGGACAATATTTGTCCATTTCAGGAATGCACATTCAACAGATCAACCAAACTAAAACCTATTTTTGGATTTTAGAACTAAAACCCATCATCTTCATGCTTTCATTCATTCACACACTTCCAGTCCCAAGCTTGCACATGAAGATTAGAAATACTTGTGTGAAAATTCCAGGAAAAGTAAAGGTATCGATCTGCTAATATTCAATTATTTTAACAGCAGTTTCAAATTACAAAGAATCAGTATTCAGCTGATGAGCTTTGGAATCTACTCATTAATGGATTCTCATTCAATAGCATTTTCATCAAATACATGCCTTGCAGCAAAAGCAAATGGAAAGAAAAAAGGATTAACCTGTAAAATGTACATTGAAAATGAACACCAACGTGTTAACAATTTTAAACAACCTTGAAAATGTTTATTGCATGAAATCACCAAAATAAAACCTCAAACATACATTGATGATCTAAATGTCATTCACAACCTGAGAAGTGAAACTCGATCATCGCCTTACCCTGAAAAGAGCTTACAACTTCCCCCCGGCTGAATGGTTCCTCCTCGAACCGAAAACACCATTCTCTTTTCCGACATTCTTTTGTCGACCTCTCCCTTGGTTGCCATATCTTCCGTTGTCAAATCTATGACTAGAAGATAAATCAGCCTGCCCCTCATCAATACTAGGGATGCTCATAAGTTCCATCAAGTTGCTCCTAAAGCCTAAATCGGAATAGACTCTACGCGAGTCCTTGGCGGAAAATGTACCATTGACTGCATCCGAATTCTCCTTGGCGTCTCTAGATTCAACCGGACGCCCATCGTTTCCACCATCATACACGGATTGTTGAAACCATTCCATGTATGCAATTGCAAAGGGACCAATTTGCTCAAACCGGCTAACCAACCAACCACCTCTTTCATCGTGGGGCGTCGCTCCCTACAAGACCTCACACATTTAGCTGCCACGACGGCCAACTGCTTCCTAACTACAGGATCCTTGGGAGGTGCAATCCTCGGATCATAAACAGAAACCATGTTCCCTTTCTTTACAAGAGGGATTGCCCAATCCATGACCGAAGGCGGTGAATGCGCAATATCGATGGCTTTTCTACAACTTATAATCTCTAACAACAAGATCCCAAAGCTAAAAACATCAGTTTTTGTACTCAAATTAAAAGGGGTCACGTAGCATGGATCAAGATAACCAATAGTACTAGCTGGTGGGGTTGATCTAATCCTATAATCATCTATACCGCACCGAAGTGCCAACCCGAAATCACCCAGCCTTGCATTGAAATTCCCATCAATCAACACATTTGCAGATTTAACATCTCTGTGGATAATCGGAGGTTTTTGTGAGTGAAGTGTCTCTAAGGCTTTGGCAACTTGCAAAGCCAATCGAATTCTTCGACCCCAATTCAAAGGCCTTGAAGAATTGGAGTGAAGAACATCATACAATGTGCCATTGCTCATGAATTCGACAACCAATAACCGATGTTTAGCGTCATTAGAGAAGCCAAGAAGATTAACCAATCCGGAGCTCCGAATCTTTGACAAGATTTCGATCTCGTTATCGGCTTCCTGGTTTGTTTCTTGGTTCCTCAAAGACGGCCTCTTGATGGCAACGTGGCGTCCCCTGAGAACAGCCTTGTAGACGGCACCATGGCTGCCTTTGCCAAGAAGCCTTTGGTCAGAGAAGCCCTTGGCGGCTGCTTCGAGGTCAGAGTATTCGAACTGTTGGATCTTGATGGTGTTCTTTTGCTTATCGGTGGCAGCTTTCGAAGACGATGAATTGTGGTTGGTTGTGGAGGCGGAGACTGCCGAATCCGCTTTGCAATAAAAGATACTCCAGCAAAAAAGTTATGATTTTTTTCCTCTGGAAGAGCAATTTCTACAAGTTAAAACTCAAGATCAATTAATGGCTGTACCGCTGATGTTGGGAATGCATGAAGAGCAAAAGTTGAAGGCTTTTCCAATGTCGGGACTGGGAGCGAAAGGGAAGGGGTTTCGAGAAACACGTGAGAAATGTAAATTTTGTTGGCGTTGGAAGGAAGGAGTAGGAGAGGTAAATTCTTGGGAAATGGGCATTTGATGAAGAAAGAGACCGCCAAATAGGAATCCCAAAGCTTTTTTTAACCTATATTCATGCCATGGATTGCGTATACTTTACATTTTCGATAATACTTGATTAGGTTAGCTGTATTTTCATGGGTGAGTTTAGAAAGCTTTAGAATTTAAAAATGATTTAGATTAATTAAAATGTTATTCCTTTCGTTGTAAAAAAATTGTTCTTTATTAATTTTTACGTAATTTTAAAAAGAATAAATTTGTATAAGAGATGTATTGTAAAGTAATTAAAATGATTATTTTATTTTTAAAAAGTTAAAATTTGTTTTATTAGAAAATTAAAAAGAGGGCAAAAAAGAAATATGTTTAGTTAAAGTTGTTGAGTTTTTCAAAATGACAATTTAAGTTAAAAAATTTTAAAACATAAAAAAAATAAATTTTATGAAATAGAGGGAATATCTAAATATTTTTTCATGATCTTCCGATTTTGTTTGAGTTTTGAAACTTATCACAAACTTAAAATGTTATAAAAAATATGGCATTTTATGTTGCAACATAAAAATGTTACCCAAATACTTTTTACGATAGTTTTGGAACTTGTGCCTGAGTTTCAAAACTTATCACTAACCTAAAATGTTATAAAAAATATAATATCTAAGTTGTATGAGTAATATTTTAGGTTCTATATTTTTTAATATTTTAATTATATTATTTTTAACATTCACCTAAATTTTCACAAGCTACTTCTTTACTGAATAATGAGCATCGTATTAATTAAATAGAATATTCAATTGATTGATTGAAATATTTGATTCAATTCAGCTTCAATAAGTATATTTTTACCTCATTTATTAAAAAAAAAATCTAATCATTGTTCAGTTACAGTAAAACTGAAAAAAAACTAAAAAACAAAAAAGGGTGAGTTCACACTTTAGGCCATGTTTGTGCAAGTGTAGTTTAGGGAGTTAAGCAAAATAGATAATAGATCTAAAAATATTAAAACCAAAATAGATCTAAAATAATTGTGCAAGTGTAGTTTAGGGAGTTAATTAGATTTATATTGGTAAGACAACCTTTTGGCCTCTAACTTTCTTAGCTTAGTCATTTTAACATTTAGGCCATGTTTGATAATTAGCGGATAACTAATAGCTGATTACATTAGCTGATAGCTGATTACATCATCTGATTGTACTAGCTGATTGTATAAAAGTGTTTGGAAAATTAACTGATAGCTGATAGTTGTTTGATTATTTAAACAAGCAAAATAATATATAAGAACATGAATATATTCGATAATGTTTGAATAGTTTATTAATTATCAATATTTTGTATCTATTGATATTAATTAGATTATAAATTTTTTAATATAACATTACTAACCATATTTGAAGGATCTATATATTAATTTATTATTTATATAATTATTTTTAATACAATTTAATTATTAAATTTAAATACAAATATAAATGCGTGAGAATAAAAACAAAAAAACAACAAAAATATTAGTTTACAAATGTCACAATGTAAATACGCGAGGGTTAATAGTTTAAAAAAATGTTAAATTTAGGTTATTTGAAGATTTTTGATAAGGGTAAAACTTCGATTCACAGGCTGTGTAAAATTAATTTTACACAAGTTTGTGCTTTTACACTATAAAAACCTAAATCCTAAATTTCTAACCCTAAAATACTAAACCCTAAATCTTAAAACCTATACACTAAATTCTAAACACTAACCTTAAATTCTAAACCCTACAATCTAAACCCCTAAACCTTAAACCCTGAACTAAAACCCTAACCCCTAAAACTAAAAGGAACATGTAAACTAAAGTTTACACGGCCTGTGTATCAAAGTTTTTTCCTTTTGATAATGTCAAAACCTCTAATTTCAAAAAGCTCCTATTAACAACTTTTTCAAAACTAGAGGTTTCACCCTAATTTCTATTCCAATCCGCTATTCACTAAACATCCAAATTAACAGATTTGATTGGTCAAACTTTTAATATTAACTCAAATCTATAATTTTAGTTCAAACTACAATTTATCAAACAGGGCCTTAATTTTTTATTGTTTGTTCTTTTTTAGCTTTTTTTGAACAATTTTTACTTAGGGGAGGGGAAATTTGCTCCTAATGGTTTTGAAGCCACAACCTAGGGGAGATGAGGGTGTCAACTAAGAACTTTAACCACTTACTTTAGAGATTGTTAACTTTTTTTGGTTTTTTGAATTTTTATTTTTATTTATCAAATTGATACGATGAAACAATAAATTATCGTTACACTTGTATTTGTTATTTTATCTTCTTTCGCCATGCTATCAAAATTTTAAAAATTTTAAAAATGATTATTTTGTCCTTATTGATACAAGGACATCTTTCTTTGACAAATCGTAAATATAATCATAATTTTATCTAGAGTGAAGGAGAAGGAAAACTCTAGGGAAACAAAAGGGAGTGTTTTTAGTGGGTTTAGAACTCCTAACCTAAGAGAATACGAGAAAATAAAAATAAACAACTTAGTCAACCGACCAAATATACTTGCTCCACATATCTCTTGTTATACAATCATAATTTTCTTTTTATATATGACGTAACGAAATAGTTAACGTTAATATTTTAATAGAAGATAAAATAATTAATATCAGCTTGGCAGTTCATTACTATTCTATCAATTTGACCAAAAAAATATATAAGCTGAAAAAGATTTAAGGCTTGAAGGTTATATTGTTCTTCAACGAAAAATCAAAAAATCAATTAAGTTTTTATATTTTTTTTACTTAATTTAGCCCTTAAAACTCAGATCGCACCTAATTTAACCCCTCTGTTACGTTGATCGTGTTGACCGTCAGTACCCTTTAACGGTCAAATATGAAAGGGCACGTGGCATACTCTAGAAGTGGCACATCATTAAATCATAATTTTAAAAAAATCTAAAAATCCTAAAAAAATCTACAAAATTATAAAAAATTCATAAAAATTAAAAATATAAAATATAAAAAATATTAAATTAATTTATTTTTTCTTATTTTCCTTTAATTTTTATAAAAAACATATAATAATTAAAAAAAACAAAGTTTCATTTCTTTCAAAAAAGCCCTCTAAATCCCTAAATCAAGCACTGCCACCAATTCAACCACCAACCACTCTCCGTCGCAGGAAAACCCCTTCCCATCTTCGTCGTCCTATTACCGTTGCCAGAGCCCACGGTCGCCCTTACACTCATCCTTACTGTTCGACACCCCTTGCATCACTGAAATTGTTCCCCATCGATATTTCTTCTCACCAACACTATCCTCTGTCCCAGCACTGTCGTCTGCCACAACACCAACAACTCTCACCGTCGATTAAATTGATTTGGGGATTTGGGAATGTAGGGTTAAGGATTGAAAAATTTTGGACATGTTAAAAATTTTGAAATTTTGGGGTTTTATAATTAAAAATATATATTTTTAAAAAAATATACAATTTTTAATATTATTTCATTATAAATATTTATATATTTTTAATAATTATTTTTATATTTTTTTAATTTTATGTAAAAATATTTTTATAATTTTATACATAAAATTAATTTTTTACGAATTTAAATATTTTTTAGATTTTCTTAAAATTTTTAAATGATTTTTTATTTTTAGGTAATTTTTTTATAATTTTAAATATTTTTTAGATTTTTTATATTTTTTGAATTTTAAAAATGTATATATATTATAATTTTAATTTTTTAAAAATTTTAAATGATTTTTACGTTTTTTATGACGTTGCACTTCCAGAGCGTGTCACATGTCACCATCTTAATCATTATTTATGAGTTAATGATCAAATGTAACGATCAAAATTATAGAAAAGACTAAATTGATCGCAATTTGAATTTTGAGGGCCTACTTGATCGTAATTTGAATTATGAGGGTCCAATTGGGCAAAAAAATTTCATAAGGGCTTAATTGGTTTTTTATTTTTCGTTGAGGGCTAATTTGACCTTTAAGCCAAGATTTAATAAAATTTAAAAATTTAAATGACTAAACTAATAAAGGTGAAGAACCTAGAAGATTATCTTTTTCATTTATATTTGTAACCATTTTACGTAGGGATGAGCATTTTACCCGACCCAGTTGGGTTTCGACCTTACCCGACCCGGTCGAGTCAGATTCTTTAATGAAAAGATCAGGTTCGGGTTGGGTTGGGTCGGGTTCGGGTTTATGGTGGAAAATATCCGACCCGACCTGACCTAGGACTAATTGTGTAATTTTCTCTTAAATGTTTTAGGGATATTTATAATAATACCCCTCTTTATATTTTTTTTATAATTAGGTCCTTAAAATTAAATTTTTATTTACAATTTAGTCCTTTAAATTATAATTTTTTACTATTAAGTCCCCTAAAAATTATTTTTTATAATTAGGTCCCTAAAATTAATTTTTTTCTATAGGTCGAGTCGGGTTGGGGTCAGGTTTAGTATATTTATTTTCGGGTCAGGTCGGGTTTTTTAAAGAATATGTTTGAGTCGGGTCGGGTGCGGGTTTAAGGTATTTATTTTTGGGTCAGGTTCGGGTGGGAAAAAACCTCGACCCGACCCGTTCCCATCTCTAATTTACGAGCATAGTTCTATTTTTTTCTTTTCTATTGTAATCAGAAGTGTTCAAATTTGAGTACCCGAGTTGTAACAACTCGCATTTCAGAATTTGAAGGTCGGGTTAACCCGAAGCATAGGCTTCGCGTTTGGGTTGAGATGTTTGGGCCTTGAGGGCTTGTTTTTAGTTGCTGGGTTTGGACCTTGGTTAGGTGGTTGCGTTTGGATGATGAAGGAAGGGTATTGAGGTAACTTTTCTACTTTTGAAGGTTGGCGAAGAGGCTTTTAATTTCCCTCTATATAAAAGGGGATGGTGATATCACCATTGTTCCCCCTTGTCTTCTACCCTTAGCCATCCTTCATTTCCCAACTCCCACACTCAAAGAAAGGTTGAAACATTGTGGTTTTGAGTTGGATTTTTAGAGTGCAAGCGAACGGGAAGTGTTACCAGCATCAAACGATCTATCTAGGAAGGTAAGGATGAAAGATTTTGGTGGAGTTTGGAAAAATGAGAGTTTTGTGAGGTTTGTAGAGGATGAACGGGAATGGGGGATTTGACTCCATTTTCTGTTGTATAGTTCCCTCTTTTATGTTTCCTAACCTTCTAGTAATGTTGTAACCCTTTTTGCAACATCACTTTGTAGTGAAAGAGGTTGGGGGATCTTTAAAAGAGCTTGGGAAGAAGAAGGCTTAAGAAGCTTGGTAGGAGCTTCGTTTTTAGCTTTTAATCAAGGTTAGTACACTACTAATTCCTTCATGTTCTCGGAAATCATCAATGTGATTGTTTTGCTGCTAGATTGATAATTGGTTATTTGAAATGCTTGAGTCTTCATTAATGGCAAATCTTAATTTGGGTGTTAATATGACTTAAAAATGGTAGGAAACCACTTAAACCACTCCCTATAATTGGTAGGTTCGTTTTAAAGTTTTAACTTTGAGTTTTGGGGGCTTGAAAGGTGATTTACGAACTTCAGAAAATGAGTTATGGGCTCGAGTATTGATACGAGTTGAGCACGTATCAATACCCTATGTAAATCCTAAAGAAATCAAGTTATTCTTGAAGGGCGTAATGTTACGCCTAAGGGGGCATCGGTACTCTCATGTTCTATCAAATTCTAGTAGCGAAAATAGGTATCGATACGCTTGGGGGCGTATCGATACGGAAGGGTGTATCAGTACATGGCCTAGTGTATTGGTACGAGGTTGCTGGTTGACCCCTGTGTGTAATGCTGGGTATCGATACGCTTGGGTGCGTATCGGTACTGAGTGGGCGTATCGATACTCGTATGAGGGTATCGATACTTTCTGGGCAATCTGCTACGTTTTGAGTTCGAGGGGCCTATAATTTGAGACCAATGGTCCAATAGGCTTCTAAAATGGTAAAATGAATAGTAAAACCAAGAAACTGAGATTTAAACCTCACACACAAGATTAATGAACAAATAACTTATTAAAACCTTGGGTGACTTGTTGTGTTATATTAATAAGGATCCTTGGTGGATCGATTGATAGTGGTATGCCATGTAAGGGCTTTATTATAGTTGAGTCACCTTTGTAATGCCTCGTTTTTTGGCCTAGGAGTTTTCTAGGTTGATTAGATGGCCTGGTGGACCGGATTAGAGGATTAGAGTTAGTTTCAGGATTAATTTGAAATAAATATTTTCGAGTGAGGAAAAAATATGAAAAAATATTGTAAAACCATTATTTAATATGTATATGATTTTGGTAAAATCAATTTTGGAAAATGGAATATCAAAATTTGACATTTTGGCTAGTGACCAAAATGTAAAGATTGAAAAACTATTTTTAGTGACTGTTTTGTAAAAGAGTCAAAACTTAGAATCTTTAAGGAGCTATTTGGCCAAAGTCTAATATCAGACTTTTCACCTTAATTGGATATTTTAAAAAGGTTTTTAAAGTTGTATAAATATGCTTGGAGAATGAATGTTATAATTATTTCCTAAAAACAATTTTACGTAACTAACTTTTCTCTAAAAGATTTTCTCTCAAATTCTCTCCAGCCAAACACTCTTTTCTACTTCAATTTTCTCAGGTAACTACTTGATTTCAACATTCTTTTATTTCCAAATGAGTTCTTAATGATTTCTTAACAAAACCTTATTGATTTGATCTTGTTTCTCAAGAAAACTCATCCAATTAAAGGGAAAGCCAAGGTTAAAGGTGAGTTTCGTTCTTCTCCTCTAATATAAGGTTCTTTACTGAAATTCCCAAGTTATTGATCCTTTATAAATGTTTTCTAATGAGTTTTAATGATTTAATTATGGAGAATTGGTTAAATCAAGGTTGAATTGATGAGATTGGTTGATTTTCGTTTTGGATCTGTTTTGCTATGTTCTTGATTAGATTAGAACATGATTTTGATGGTTTATAATGTTAATAAGTTGATTTTAACATTGGAATCTGGAACCTAGGTTAATCTCTAATTTTCTAGGTTGATAGTTTTGAGTTTTTGAGAAGTTGTGGATGGTTAATGAATGCTGGAGGTATGAGGATGATATAAATGTGTTTTTGGATGTTAATTGATGATAATTGTTGGATTAAACCATTAAATTTTGGTTGGGTTAAGTTTGGAATGTGTTTGATGTTGTTTTCGGTTGTTGTGGGGAGAAATTGGTTAGGATTTGATGAGGATTTGTGTGAATTGATGTTGCTGGATTGTTGAATGCATTTTGATGCATTAAATCCTCTGTTTTTGTGTGGTTAAAGTAGAGGAGGTTGATCCTCAAGCTTGAAGTGAGGTTTCAGAAGCCTTAAAGGTTTGGATTCGCATCGGCGATCAAAGTTTTACTTAGTCGATGAGTGAGAACATGATTTACAGCTTTTTAAAGGTTTGAAAGTCATGTTTGGGAGTTTAGATCAAGATTGAAATGATGTTTTAAGCTAGGAAGTAAGTAAAAGATATTTTCTCCTTCGTTCTCGGTTTGGCAATTAGGGTTTAATGCACTTGTTTTGATGAATTGTTTTCTCATTGTTATATGCATGATTTGAGCATGGTTTAATACTGAAAAATGGTTACGGAATAATGATGATGCATTTGGAAGTAATGTATGTTTTGGATAATGTTTTTGAATATTGGTTAATGCATGGTTGAATGCAATGGATAAATGGTTTAAATTGATGCATATGAAAATAGTAAGTTAATGTTAATAAAATTAATTATATTGGCAAGTTATATGGTTTAAAATGTTATCGGACATAATTGGCCGGCCATAAGATTGATAGTGCACTATTAAAAGTCGGCTTGGATGTTGAGGGGTTTATGTGTACCGAAAACTCTATCCAAGTACCCTAATGGTTGAGGGGTTATATGGTACCAAAGACTCCCGTTAGTGGATTATGTATCTAACCGATAATTGGGGATGTGATTATACCCGATGGTGTTTGCAACTTGAATTTTGGTTGAGATGGCATGAAGTGTTGAGAGGTCACTTGTTGAATCTGTGTATCTTATGTAATATTTTGTAAATTGGAACTTGACTGATGATCACTTGTAAGCCAATATAATTGATGATGAATCATGTGATGGATTATGTTGTATAATGTTGGTTTATACTTTTTTACTCTTTAAGCCTTGTATTTGGTAGTTATGCATGGGAAAGCTTAAATCAAGTATAGCAAATGGGATTTTTCTGTTAATCTATGATTCATGTAGCATATGATCTAATATGCATGTGTTGGAAAATGCTAAGTGCATGGTTTTTGAAAGGTATGATGATGTTTTAAAAGATGATTTAAAAGTGGTTTCCAAAGTGGATTGTTAAATGGTTTTAAATGCATTGATGGTGGTTTGTTTTAGAGCACTCCTCACTAAGCCTAGTGTGTTTATGCTCTCTTTTCCCATCAATGCAGAGAATTAAAGGTTTGGAGGCAACAAGTAAGCAAGAAAGAATCCAAGGACTTGATTTTCGAAAGTATGGTTTTTGATTTAGACTTGTAGTAATAAAGGCAATATGGTTAATCATTTTTTGGAGGGTTGTTTTGTTAAACTCCATATTTGTGCAAGTTTTAAATGTTGTTTTGGATTGGTTTGAGGCTTAATATGCTTGTGAATGGTTTAAAACTATGTTTTGTATGTTGAGTAGGAAGCATGCCTATAGATGTTGTGGATATTAGTTTTATGCTTGTTAGAATTGTTTTGAAGGCTTGAATGATTATGTTTAATATGCCTATGATGACTTATGATGTTTGGGTGAGGTTTGTTAATGTTTAGAATGAGCCAAAGTGTTATATGTTGGACCTAGAGGTTATTACAGGCCTTCGTGTATCGGTATGGGTCCCCTAGTTTCGGTATATGGGTCTGGGAAGACGTAGATCATTAGAAATCTACAAAGGGTATCCATACGCCTAGCCACCATATCGGTATGCCTAGAAGAAAATTTATACTGGTTCTGGTATATGGGCTCTCGTACTGGTACACTCTTTAGCTATTGGAATCTAATTTTCAAAAATAAACCTTAAGAGATCGGTACGGGGGTAGAATCGTATCGGTACGGGTTTACTCGACACACCATATTGATACGGGGCTTACTGTATTAGTATGTAGAGCTGTTAAGTTAGTTGAACCGTATTGATACGGCTATGTCTGTATCGGTACGCAATGTATCTTTTTAGGTTTCTGTCTACTGAAGTTTGAAATTGTGTAGTATGGTTGCTAAATGCTATGTATGCAATTAAATGAGTTTGGATGATTGTTTTAAGCTGGAATTTGACATGTGAGTATGAAATTAGATTAATGAAGGATTGGTGACTTAGATTTTAATTAAGTCCTTGTAATTTATGAAAATTACGTTTTGGTCCCCCAACATGCATGTTTAAGAAATTGAACGCTGTTTTGCAATCTGATCACAATGTTAATGAATCCGTTGATGCATGCTCACCTTAGTATCTAAATTGATGCTTTTAGATAAGATAAAAAAGAAAAAAAGACTCAGTTTAGGTTATTAGTTCAGGTTTGCTTTGCCAAATCTAATGTAGTCATTTTAGCTTGGTTTTGGCTAGATCAGGTTAAGAGGGTTACATTTATTGGTATTAGAGCTAGGTTTACAAAAAATTAAGATGTTGCTGATGATTGTTCATTACTATTTTCTATGCATAGTGATTGATTATATGTATGGTGATTGATATATGCTATGTCGGGGTATTTTTGGGGACACATTGCCTTATTACTACAGTTATAAAATAATTTTGGTTTGAAATGGAAGTCTTAGATCCTTGCTTGAAGATGGCCTAATTGTTTTTGTTTTGGTGTAATTATTATGCCTTAGATACTTTTTTACATGATGCCACCAAGGAGGAAATTATGATCGAGCATGAGTGTTGCTGCTAGAGGGTAGGGAGTTGAGGGTGAGATAGTGCATCCTGAGGGGTTGCCACATCCTCCTCCTAATCTACCTGAGCGAGTGGAGCAAGTACCTCCTGCACCACATGGTCTGGTGTACGATGATATGATGCCTTTGATACAGGTAATGACTGGAGCATTTTAGGCCACGAAGGCTGGAGTACATGTACCAGCACCGGCACTGGCTTAGAGGAGTTGAGTTCAGAGGGTTGGCACCCAAGGCATCCGATGAGTGGTTTGCCAGTACATATCAAATTTTAGATCAGATGGGGTATAATGATGTACGTAAGTTGGAATGTGTGGTGTCCCTATTGTAGGGTGATGCTTATAGTTAATGGATTACTGTGATCACAAGCATGAAACCCGGTTATGTGATATGGGATTTCTTTCAAGCTGTCTTCAGAAAGAAGTATCTGGGAGTTAGATACTTGGATGAGAAGAAATGTTAGTTCATGGCTTTGGTTTAGGGCAATATGTCAGCATTTGAGTATGATGCACAATTTGTGAGGCTGAGTCAGTATACGCCTGAGTTGGTGCCGTATGAGAGGCATCGCTGTGATCAATTCTGTTACAGATTGGTACATGATGTTAAGACATACATGTTGGCCACTAACTATACGGATTTTGATGTGTTGGTTACATGAGCGAAGGACATCGAGCAGAGCCTGGTTTTATCTTTTTGCTCAAGAGGTTTTGGCTCTAGGAAGAAAGCTGTGAATTTTGGTTCCGGTGATGGTTAGTCCAAGAGACACAGTGATAAGAGGTATCGCCCTTAGTAGAGACGGGGTAGAGGTAACGCTGGGCGTGGGCCGCAGGGCTAGAGTTCTCAGGTTAGAGCATTACATAACACTTGTTGGGTATGTGGATCTCAAGACTGTCCACGTTTGGCTAGGGAAGAACACGCTCCATCAGTTGTTGTTGCTAATTCCTATTAGAGTTGTGGTTCTGGGGATCATCTAAGACATGACTGTCCATTGTTGGCTAGAGGTAGACAGGCACTTGTACCTATTTTTGCACCATAAAGAGGCCGTAGGCACGGTCGAGGTAATTTCTAACGAAGAGAGAAAGGACAAATGACTGTTGCACATATAGTAGTAGTTTAACCTGAGGGTGGTAAACCCGTAAGGATCTATGCGCATCGTGAGGGGTGGAATGACACAGATGTAATAGCAGGTACTTTTACCTTGTAGTCTATGTCATTAATATCTCTGATAGATTCTGGTTCTACTCATTCATATATTTTGTATGAGCATGCACATTTGCTTGATATACCAGTAGAAATGTTAAATGTATGTATAAATTGTTTTTAGTGACCAAAATGTAAAGATTAACCCATAAGGATCTATGCACATTTGCTTGATATACCAGTAGAAATGTTAAATGTAGGTATAAATTGTTTGTATGAGCATGCACATTTTGGCTAGTGACCAAAATGTAAAGACTGAAAAATTGTTTTTAGTGACTGTTTTGTAAAAGGGTCGAAACTTAGAATCTTTAAGGAGCTATTTGGCCAAAGTTTAATATCAGACTTTTCACCTTAATTGTCTATTTTAAAAAGGTTTTTAAAGGGGTATAAATAGGCTTAGAGAATTAAAGTTATAATTAATTCCTAAAAACAATTTTACGTAACTAACTTTTCTCTAAAAGATTTTCTCTCAAATTCTCTCCAACCAAACACTCTTTTCTACTTCAATTTTCTCAGGTAACTATTTGATTTCAACATTCTTTTATTTCCAAATGAGTTCTTAATGATTTCTTAACAAAACCTTATTGATTTGATCTTGTTTTCTCAAGAAAACTCATCCAATTAAGGGGAAAGCCAAGGTTAGAGGTGAGTTTCATTCTTCTCCTCTAATATAAGGTTCTTTACTAAAATTCCAAAGTTATTGATCCTTTATAAATGTTTTCTAATGAGTTTTAATGATTTAATTATGGAAAATTGGTTAAATCAAGGTTGAATTGATGAGATTGGTTGATTTTCGTTTTGGATATGTTTTTCTATGTTCTTGATTAGATTAGAACATGATTTTGATGTTTTATAATGTTAATAAGTTTATTTTAACATTGTAATCCCAAAGCTAGGAGAATCTCTATTTTCTAGGTTGATAGTTATGAGTTTTTGAGGAGTTATGGATGGTTAATGAATGCTGGAGGCATAAGGATGACGTAAATGTGTTTTTGGATGTTAATTGATGATAATTGTTGGATTAAACCATTGGATTTTGGCTGGGTTAAGTTTGGAAGGTGTTTGATGTTGTTTTCGGTTGTTGTGGAGAGAAATTGGTTAGGATTTGATGAGGATTTGTGTGAATTGATCTTGCTGGGTTGTTGAATACATTTTGATTCATTGAATCCTCTATTTTTGTGTTGTTAAAGAAGAGAAGGTTGATCCTCAAGCTTGAAGTGAGGTTTCACACATCTTGGAGGCTTAGATTCGCATCAGTGATCAACATTTTGCATAGTCGGTGAGTGAGAACATGGTTTATAGCTTTTGAAATGTTTGAAAGTCGTGTTTGGGAGTTTAGATTAAGATTGAAATACTGGTATAAGATCAGAAGTAAGTAAAGGATGTTTGCTCCCACTTTCTCGGTTTGGCAATTGGGTTTTAATGCACTTGTTTTGATGATTTGTTTTCTCATTGTTATATGCATAATTTGAGCATAGTTTAATGTTGGAAATGGTTACGGAATAATGATGATGAATTTAGAAGTAATGCATGTTTTGGATAATGTTTTTGAACATTGGTTAATACATGGTTGAATGCATTGGTTAAATGGTTTAAATTGATGCATATGAAAATAGTGAGTTAATGTTAATGAAATAAATTATATTGGCAAGTGATGTGGTTTAAAATATTATCTGATATAGTTGGCAGGCCATAGGATTGATAGTGCACTGTAAAAAGTCACCTTGGATGTTGAGGGGTTTATGTGTACTGAAAACTCCATCCAAGTACCCTAACGGTTGAGGGGTTATATGGTATCGAAGACTACCATTAGTGGATTATACATCTAACCGGTGATTTGGGTTGTGATTGTATCCGGTGGTGTTTGTACATTGAATTCCAGTTGAGCTGGCATAAAGTGTTGAAAGGACACTTATTGAATCCGTGTATCTGATGTAATATTTTGTAAATTGGAACTTGGTTGATGATCACTTATAAGCCAATAAAATTGATGATGAATCATGTGATGGATTATGTTGTATAATAGTGGTTTATACTTGTTTTACTCTTTAAGCCTTGCAGTTGGTAGTTATGTATGGGAAAGCTTAAATCGAGTGTAACAATTGAGATTTTGTTGTTAATCCATGATTCATGTAGCATATGATCTAATATGCATGGGTTGGGAAATGATAAGTGCATGGTTTTTGAAAGGCATGATGATGTTGATTATGTTTTAAAAGATGATTTAAAAGTTGTTTCCAAAGTGGATTGTTAAATGGTTTTACATGCATTGATGATGGTTTGTTTTAGAGCACTCCTCACTAAGCCTAGTGTGCTTACGCTCTCTTTTCCCATCAATGCATATAATTAAAGGTTTGGAGGCAGCATGTAAGCAAGGAAGAATCCAAGGACTTGATTTCTGAAAGTATGGTTTTTGATTTAGACCTGTAGTAATAAAAGCAATGTGGTTAATTATTTTTTGGGAGGGTTGTTTTGTTAAACTCCCTGTTTGTGCAAGTTTTAATGTTGTTTTGGATTGGTTTGAGGCTTATTAGAACTATGTTTTTAATGTTCAGTAGGAAGCAGGCCTATAGATGTTGTGGATATTAGTTTTATGCTTGTTAGAATTGTTTTAAAGGATTGAATGATTGTGTTTAATATGCCTCTGACGACTTATGATGTTTGGGTTAGGTTTGGTAATGTTTAGAATGAGCCAAAGTGTCATATGTTAGACCTAGAGGTCATTACAGGCCTTCGCGTATTGGTACGGGTCCCCTAGTTTTGGTATACGAGGTCTGGAAAGGCTCAGATCATCAGAAATTTACAAAGGATATTGGTGCACCTAGCCACTGTATCGATATGCCTAGAAGAAAATTTACACTAGTTTCAGTACACGAGCTCCCGTACTAGTGCACTCTTTAGCTACTGGATTTGATTTTTGAAAATAAACCTTAAGGGATCGGTATAGGGGTAGAACCATATTGGTATGGTTTGCTCGGCACATTGTATCGATACGAGGCTTGCTGTATTAGTGCATAGAGCCGTTAAGTTAGTTGAACTATATCGGTACAGCTATGTCTGTATCGGTACGCAGTGTATCTTTTTAGGTTTCTGTCTGTTGAAGTTTGAAATTATGTAGTTTGGTCCCCGAATGCTATGTATGCAATTAAATGAGTTTGGATGATTGTTTTAAGCTGGAATTTGAAATGTGAGTATGAAATTGTATTAATGAAAAATTGATAGCTTAGATTTTAATTAAGTCCTTAAAATTTGTGAAAATTATATTTTGGTCCCCAACGTGCATGTTTGAGCAATTGAACCCTATTTTGCAATTTGATCGCAATATTAACGAATCCGCTGATACATGTTCACCTTAGGATCTAAATTAATGCTTTTAGATAATATAAAAAAACAGACATGGTTTAGGTTATTAGTTTGGGTTTGCTTCGGCAAACCTAATGTAGTCTTTTTAGCTCAGTTTCAGCTAGATAGGGTTAAGGGGGTTACAACCTTATTTAATGGATTCCAGATGTCCATGAGAGAAGAGTGTGTTGCAACACCATGGTCAAAGATTTTTCAAATGTATAAACCCGAAGCTTAGTGGGATTGGGCCTCACTCAGAGAGTATGTTCCAAATGCTTAGTGGAACCGGGCCTCACTCTAGGTTTGTTGATATTATGCTATGATGGCTATGTGAGACTTTATGCATCTTTTATGATTGACATGAGTTTAGGCGGCTCGAGGTAGTGCCAAATGTATTTATACTTGCCATGATATCTTTTTTAGCTACTTGCTCATTTTTATGATTTGCATGAAGCATGGTTGAGTGGAAGTGTATCCACTGAGCTTTGTTATCTCAACATTCAAAATTGTTGTTTCCGTTTACAGGTTAGTAGGTTGGCGTGCATTTTCGGAGCACCATTGGAGTAGGACTTCAGTATCAACTTGTTTCGAGTACAGTACTTAGATTAATTGGACTATGTATTCAAAAGTGGTTGCTTATGGCTCAAGACAAATTAAGCATCATGAACGGGACTACCATATCCATGATTTGGAGCTTGCCGTAGTTATCTTCGCATTGAATATTTAAAGACATTATTTGTATGGGGAAAAATGTTACATCTACACTGATCACAAGAGTTTGAAGTACCTCATCACCTAGAAGGAGTTAAATTTGAGGCAAAGACGATAGATTGAGTTGTTAAAGGAATACGATTGCATCATAGAGTATCACTCGGTAAAGCTAATGTGGTAGCCGACACTTTGAGATAGAAGTCTATGTTAGATTTGAGGGTGATGTTTTCTCGTTTGAGGATGACCGAGGATGGTGGCTTGTTAGCAGAGCTTCATGTAGAGACTACCTTAGTATAAGATATCAAGAGGAAGTAAGTGTTAGACGAAGAGTTGGTAGTAAAGATTGAAATAGTTCAGAGTGGCGAGGCATCCAATTTTGAAGTGGGAGATGGTGGGGTTTTGTACTTCAAAGGTCGGTTGTGTGTTCCAGCCTTAGAGGATTTGCGGGACCGTATCCTTCGCGAAGAGCATCAAAGTCTGTTTGTTGTGCATTCGGGCAGCAACAAGATGTATCAAGACCTTCGTCCCTTTTATTGGTGGCCTAGTATGAAAAGAGATGTGTCCGAGTTTGTGACAATATGCTTAGTTTGTCAGCAAGTTAAGACCGAGCACTAGGTTCCTTCAGGCTTGCTTCATCCCATTCAGATTTTGCAATGGAAATGAGATCGTGTGACCATGGATTTTGTGGCAGGCTTGCCGTTGACATAAAGGAAGCATGATGCTATATGGGTAATAGTAGATCATTTGACCAAGTTTGCCCATTTCTTACTGGTGCGTATGGATTTTGCGCTTGAGAGGTTGACACGATTGTACATACAAGAGATGGTAAGGTTGTATGGAGTGCCATCATCGATCATATCAGATAGAGATTCACGTTTCATGATAAGGTTGTGGAAGAAGATACATGAGGTTTGGATACCAAGTTGCATTTCAATATAGCTTTTCATCCTTGGACTGATGGTCAGTCCGAGCGAGTTATCCAGATTTTGGAATATATGCTTCGGTGTTGTATCATTGACTTCGAGAATAGTTGAGAGGAGTAGCTACCGCTTGTTGAGTTTGCCTACAACAATAGCTTCCAATCGAGCATCAAGATTGTAAAGCCTATTTGATTTTGTTATAACTTAATGAAAAATGTTCTTGGACTTAAACTAATTTGCAAAAATGTTTCAAAGTCTATAAACATGAAAATATGTTTGAAATGTTTCAAAGGGTTTTGGCATAATTTAAATGATCTTAAATAACCAAAGTGTCAAAAACTGGGCCTGAGTACCGATACGGTTATACGTACCGATACTCACTGCCTGAAACAGACTCTAACGGCTGGAAAGTGTCCCCAATGGCTCCAAATTACTCCTAACAGCTAGTAACGACTACAAACTCATTCCAATCAATAAAAGGAAGGTTGGAAAACTTGAAGATGGTTAGAGAACACATCCAAGCTTAAATGTTCAAGAGAAATTAATTTACAAGTTCTATTTTCATTATTTCCCTTGTAATTATTTGTAGAGAGTGGTTTTATTTGTTTTATCTTTCACTCTTTCTTGTGAGCTCAATTTGTGTAAACATCCACCGTGTGAGGTTTAATTCTTTACATCTTTTACCTTGTAAAAGGGAGAGGTTCTAGTTTAGCCTAAGTAAAAACTAGAGTGGTTCTATCTTAGCCATTGAAAATATAGGGTTGTAAAGGTTTCCTCTTGAACCTAGAAAAAGGGAAGAATTCATAGTAGTGAATTGGGAAATCCTTAGTGGTGTGCTAAGTAGTGGATGTAGACTCGATTGGGTAGTCGAACCACTCTAAAATCATCGTGCTATTTTGTCCACCATTTATTAGTTTTAGCCAATTCACCAAAGAGTGAAAATCAACCCTCTTGACGGTTTTGGGAGATCGATTCGAGCGATCTCCCAAAACCGTCAAGAGGGTTGATTTTCACTCTTTGATGAATTAGATAAAACTGATAAATGGTGGACAAAATTGAATCGATCTCCTGAAACCATCAAGATGGTTATTTTTGCTCTTTGATGAATTAGCTAAAATCGATAAATGGTGGACAAAATTGCACAATGATTTTAGAGTGATTCGACTACCCAACCGAGTCTACGTCCACTATCTTAGCGCACCATTAAAGATTTCCTAATTCACTACTATGAATTCTTCCCTTTTTCTAGGTTCAAAAGGAAACTTTTACAACCCTATCTTTTCAATGGCTAAGATAGAACCACTCTAGTTTTTACTTAGGCTAAACTAGAACCTCTCCCTTTTACAAGGTAAAAGATGTAAACAATTAAACCTCACAAGGTGGGTGTTTACACAAATTGAGCTCACAAGAAAAAGTGAAAGATAAAACAAATAAAATCACTCTCTACAAATATTTACAAGAGAAATAATGAAAATAGGACTTGTAAATTAATTTTCTCTTAAACATTTAAGCTTGGATGTGTTCTCTAACTATCTTCAAGTGTTCCAGCCTTTCTTTTATTGATTGGAATAGTTTGTGGTCGTTACTAGCCGTTAGGGGTAATTTGGAGCCGTTGGCAACATTTTCCAGCCGTTGGAGTTTATTTTAGGCAGTAGGTATCAATATTCATAACCCTCGTATCGGTACTTGCACTTAAATCAAAACTAGCCATTATAGACTGTTAACCGGGTACCGGTATGCGTTACACCGTATCGGTACGAGACCCCTCCTATCAATACGGACAAGTCCGTATCGGTACGCTATTTGGATACTGGAAAATCGATTTGGGGAAAAACAAAGGGTGTATCGGTACATGCTTAACCGTATCGACACGGGCAAGCAGTTTTTTTAACATTTTGGAATGTTTAAAACATATTTGAACAAGTCAAAAACACTTAAAAACAATTTTCATTTGTTATATCGAAATATTATCTCAACAATATCCTTTTTTTGATATAACAAAACATTTAAAAAATTGTTTTTGAGATTACTCCCCCTTAGGAAAATAATTTTAGAAAAAAAGAATATTTGTGAAAAATATTTAAGACTTCCCCTTTTTCTTTTTGAAATTGAATTTTTTCAAACATATCTCTCTCCCTTTTTGTTATGTCAAAAAAAGTTCAAACCATGTTTGAAATCTCATTAAGTTCGAAAAAACCAAATGTTGAAATTAGGTACCAATTGATAGAAGATACTAATTGTTAATGTAAAAAAACAATGGAGATAAGATATTTTCCTTTTTAAAATTAAAAACTCCCCCTTAATCAAATCATTCCATTTTAATAAATTTAGCTCAAATGCTTGATACTTAAATGACATTGAATTTCAAGATAAAATCAAATTAAGAGCATATGAAATTCAATTTATCCAAGACTTTAAAAACTTTATTCAAAAAAATAATTGACACAATTTTAAGAACAAATATGCATAGAGCACTCAAATAACGTCATGCTATTTAGATATTAAAAATAAAAAATGCATAAATGCATGGACATTAATCAATCAAAAATAGATAACCAAAAATATAGAATTAAAAGCATTAGGATTAAAGGTTACCCATTTTCTTCACTTGTGTGACTAGAGCATTTCCTTGTATTTGCATTTCTTTCCATTGCTCCAACAAACCTACAAGAGACATTTACTTGATTTTTGGTATCCAAATTGCTTTGGATCCTTTGACATTAGTTTCAATGTCCCTAGTTCCCTTAGGAACCCATACTTGTCTAACCCTATAAGATTTTCTTTTCTTTATAGGACAAGTATGCAATGAATGACCATGATAATGACAATGTGAGCATTTTGTCATTATGGGATGAGATGAGTTATTAGAAATAATTTGATTTGCATTTGTTAAGCTTTCAAGTCAAAATTTTCTTTTTCCAAAACTTCATTGCCCAATTTTGAAAACTCTAAATCATTTTTCAAAATCACATTTTGTTTTTCAAAATCCAATTTAGTTTTCAAAAGAAAATCATTTTCAAATTCAAGTTTTGAAATCATTTTCTTAAATTTGGAATTCATGGTCTCAAATTCCAAAAATAATTCAGCAAAAGCATCTTGTAACTCATCAAAAGAATAGGAATTTAATTCATTTGAGTTAGAAGATACCTTGGGCTTATCAAGAGCCATAAGACCATCCACCCTAGGTGTTGAGAGGAGGTTTGCACATGATAAAGCATCATCTTTCTTCTCTCCCTTCTTGTTGCCATAGAGTTTCTCAAGCTTCTCCCATGGCACTTTTGCATGTGGAGACCTTCTTGGAAACATCTTCATTGAGGCCACAAAGAAGAGTGTGCATGCCCTTGGTGTTTAGCTTTACCTTCATGTCATTTACACTCTTTTGCTTTTTCTTCTTCTTAGGAACTTACAAGTATCCATCTTCAATGATTTCCCAAAATTCAAAATCGAGAGATTTGATGAAATACTTAACACTGCTCTATTAGAAGTATGTTTATCCTTTTAAAAGCGGAAGACACGAGATAGATCAGCCTTCTTCAAATCTTGCAATTTTTCTTGATCAATGGACTTCGAGCAAATGATCTTTACTCCCGGATATTAGCCCTTTGATGGAGACGAGTTTATGATACCAATTGTAAGGCTTGTAGCACGCTCGAATCGATCTCTCAAAACCATCAAGAGGGTTGATTTTTTTCTCTTTGATGAATTGGCTAAAACCAATAAATGGTGGACAAAATTGGACGATGATTTTAGAGTGGTTTGACTACCCAACTGAGTCTACATCCACTACCGTTGGAGTCTGTTTCAGGTAGTGGGTATCGGTACGCGTAACCCCCCGTATTGGTACCTACACTTAAATCAAAACTAACCGTTGTAGATTGTTAACCGGGTATCAATACACGATACACTGTATCAGTATGAGACCACTCGTATCGGTACAGACAAGTCTGTATCGGTACGTTATTTGGCTACTAAAAAATCAATTTAAGGAAAAACAAAGGGTGTATTGGTATGGGCTTAATCATATTGATACAATCAATCAGTTTTTGACATTTTGGAATGTTTAAAACATATTTGAACAAGTCAAAAACACTTAAAAACAATTTTCATGTGTTATATCGAAATATTATCTCAACAAAGATGACTCCTTTTGAGGCCTTGTATGGGCTTAAGTGTAGGACACCCTTGTGTTGGACTTAGTTTAATGAGAGAAAGATTGTAGGGTCAAAGTTGATCAGACAAACTGATAAGAAGGTTAAGATTATTAAGGAAAGATTGCAAGTAGCTTTTGATTGACAAAAAGCTTATGTGGACCGGAAGTATAAGCATGTCGAGTATGAGGTTGGTGACAAGGTATTCCTCAAGGTGCTACCATAGAAAAGAGTGATCCACTTTGGGTGGAAGGGCAAGTTGAGCTCGAGGTTTATTAGACCGTATAGGATCTTAGAGGGAGTTAAACATGTGGCTTATCGGTTAGCCTTACCTTCGAACATGGCATGCATCAACAATGTGTTCCACGTGTCTATGTTAAGACGCTACCATTTTGATCCTTCATATGTTATCCCACTTGAAAAAATCAAGATCGACACTGACTTGACCTACGAGGAAGAACCGATAAGAGACTTGGACAAGAGAGTCAAGGATTACACAATAAGTGCATACCTCTAGTCAAGATATTGTAGAGGAACCACGAAATCGAAAAGGCTACACAAGAAGTCGAGAAGTACATGAAGCTGTTGTATTCGTATCTGTTTCTATCAGGTAAATTTCGAGGACAAAATTTTCTTTTAGGAGGGAAGAGTTGTAACGACCCAGATTTTAGAATTCGAGGGTCGGATTAACCTGAAGTGTGGGCTTAACGTTTGGGTTGAGATGTTTGGGCATTAAGAGCCCTTAAGGGCTCGTGTTTAGTTGTTGGGTTTGGGCCTTGGTTAGGTGGTTGAGTTTGGATGATGAGGGAAGGGTATTAAGGTAACTTTTTCTACTTTTGAAGGTTGGGGAAGAGGCTTTTAATTTCCCTATGTAGAAAAGGGGATGGTGATATCACCATTGTTCCCCCTTGTCTTCTTCCCTTAGCCTTCCTTCATTTCCAACTCTCACACTCAAACAAAGGCTGAAACTTTGTGGTTTTGAGTTGGATTTTCAGAGTGAAAGCGAACATGAAGTGTTACCAGCATCAAATGATCTATCTAGCAAGGTAAGGATGGAAGATTTTGGTGGAGTTTGGAAAAAATGAAAGTATGGTGGGGGTTGTAGAGGATGAACATGAATGGGGGATTTGACTCCATTTTCTGTTGTATAGTTCCCTCTTTTATGTTTCTTAACCTTCTAGTAATGTTGTAACCCTTTTTGCAACATCACTTTGTAGTGAAAGAGGTTAGGGGACCTTCAAAGGAGCTTGGGAAGAAAAAGCCTTGAGGAGCTTGGTGGGAGCTTTGTTTTTAGCTTTTAATCAAGGTTAGTACACTACTAACTCCTTTGTGTTCCTGGAAATCATCAATGTGATTGCTTTGTTGCTAGATTGATAATTGGTTATTTGAATTGCTTGAGTCTTCATTAATGGAAAATCTTAATTTGGGTGTTAATATGGCTTAAAAATAGTAGGAAACCACTTAAACCACTCCCCATAATTGGTAGGTTCATTTTAGAGTCTTAAATTTGAGTTTTGGGGGCTTGGGAGGTGATATACGAACTTCAAAAAATAAGTTCTAGGCTCGAGTATCAATACGAGTTGAACACGTATCGATACCTTGTGTAAATCCTAAAAAAATCAAGTTATTCTTGAAGGGCGTATCGGTATGTCTAAGGGGGTATCGGTACTCCCCTCTTCTACCAAATTCCAGTAGCAAAAATAGGTAGCGATACGCTTGGGGCGTATCTATACGGAAGGGTGTATTGATACATGGCCCCGTGTATCGGTACATGGATGTCGGTTAAACCCCTATGTGTGTAATGTTGGGTATCGATACACTTAGGGGCGTATCGATACTGGGAGACGTATCGATACTCATATGAAGGTATTGATACCCTCTGAGCAATCTGCCCGAAAAATATGTTTTGAGTTCGAGGGACCTATAATTCGAGACCAACAATCCAATGGGCTTCTAAAGTGGTAAAATAAATAGTAAAACTAATAAACTGAGATTTAAACCTCACATACAAGCTTAATGAGCAAATAACTTATTAAAACCTTGGGTGACTTGTTGTGTTATATTAATAAGGATCCTTGATGGATCGATTGATGGTTGTATACCACGTAAGGGCATTATTATGGTTGAGTCACCTCGTTTAATGGATCTCGGATGTCATTGTGAGAAGAATGTGTTGCAACACCATGGTCAAAGATTTTCCAAATGTATAAACTGATGCTTAGTGGGACCGAGACTCGTTCGAGGATGCTCGATGAGAGATTTTGAGCATGAGTGTATATACCCGGTGCTTAGTGAAATCGGGCCTCACTCCATGTTTGTTGATATTATGCTATGATGGCTATATGAGACTTTATGCATCTTTTATGATTGACATGTGTTTAGGCGGCTCGAGGTAGTGCAAAATGTATTTATACTTGCCATGATATCATCTTTAGCTACTTGCTCATATTTATGATTTGCATGAAGCATGGTTGAATGAAAGTGTATCCACTGAACTTCATTAGCTCAACGTTCGAAATTATTATTTTCGTTCGCATGTTAGTAGGTTGGCGTGCATTGCTGGAGCACGATTGGAGTAGGACTTCAGTATCAACTTGTTCCGAGTACAATATTTAGATTAATTGGGCTATGTATTCATAGGACCCTATGTTGTATTGTAACTCGTATTTTGGATTTTCACTTATGTGCCGAATACTTTTAACTATGTATTTAAATGGAGCTCCTCATGTAACGTTTTAATTATTATTCTACCTTGAAATATTTGAACTTAATGGGTTTTTATGAAATGGTTGTGGTTTGGGCTAAACTAGGTTGGAAATTTTATGGTTATGGGTTGGGCTTGAGGCCCAAATGTGAAATTCGGGTTGAGGGTGTTACACGAGTCTTAGGGTAGTAGCTTGGTCGGCTTGTGTGTCGGTCCGTGTTGGTGGGTAACGGCTAATCGGGTACTTGAATATTACGAGTACCCGCAAAACCGAGTAATTGGGTACCCAAATATAAAAATATGCATTTATTAAAATAAAAGTATTTTATTAGTTTAATATAAAATATAGAAATATGTATTTAATATAGAAATATGTATTTAATATAAAAATATGTATTTATTAAATATAAAAATGTTTTAAGATGTTTTATTAGTTTAATATAAAAATATTTTAATTTCAAATACATTCGGGTACTCAGCTATCCGGGTACCCATAAATTTAGAATTTTGTGACCCGGGCCTGACCTGGGAGGTGAAAAATAATTTATAAAATTATCCGAATTTTTATCTGGTTGGCGGGTCAACGGGCCGAGTCATCCGGGTTGAGTATTTTTTAACACCCCTAACCGTAATGGGGCAAGACGTGGATGCTTCATTTAAACATGAAACTAGACAAAGAAGCCTTTGTTCCCTGTGGTTGTTAGGGGTGTTCAAAAATATCTGATTTGACTGACTCGATCCAACTATTCTAAAATAAAAAAAATCGGATATTTATTTAAAAAAATTTGAATCGGGCACTCAACCCGCTAAAATGTCAAGATTCTCGGGTAACAGAAACACCTATTATCCGGTTCCCGATGGCCTTATTTGTGTTTACTACATGTTGCTATAAGTGAGAAAATTTCCTCCAGGTTACAACTATTTGCCTGATTCTATTGATGTTCTATGAACTAAATATCTAGAATTCTAAAATATATATTGTGAATTATGTATGTAATTTTTACGAATTATGCAGGAATTGTCTGCTATTAACAAGATTAAATCAATTATTTTGAGTTTGGAAATTAACTCTCTTTTTAATCATATTTATGGTCATTCATATTTTAGTTGTTGATTTTGTAGTGAGATGGGAAACTTTGATATCATGTTGTTGGAACTGGAGTGAAAAATTGAAAAAGTGGAATGAAAAAGGTGTATGTGTTTTGAAAACTTGTTTCAATTAAACTTAACAAGTTTTTCAATAAAAAAGTGAACGATGTCTTTCTTATGTGACATGAATTTTATAATTGTTCAAACCTTTATATTTTCTTTTTAAGATTATAGAATTTTTATTTTAAAATTCTCTAGATTTGATAATTTGGATCTCTAAATTCTCTACAGAGATTATATAAATCAAACTTTTATTAAGTATGAGATTTTTTAATAAAATTAAATAATTTTAAAAAGATAAAAATGCAGGTACCCATGTTTCTCTGGTGCTCGGTTAAAATAGGTCAGGACATGGGCCAAAAAATCTAATTCCCGACAGACCGGTATCCAAAAATAAAATCCCTAAACTGAAAGTTTTTTTTTTTTTTGTCTTTACAATTTCTTACGCTTTGTCCTTATTAATCCAAATCGACGGGCGTCGCGCACCTTACTTTGGTGAATGAGTCTTTCAGCAAAATTTTTTTGCATACCGAGCAAGGATCAGATTTTATCAAACATATCATCACATATACATTAAATTATGCCGCTATAAACATTACGCTATGGCGATTTTGTTTCAAGCTTGCCAAAGCGAGATTTGATGGAAGATTTTATCAAGTTCCAGAGTGAGATTTTGGATCCTAAAAATCGCACCATCACTGATTTCTTTGATCCTTCCCTCACAAATTCCAAGTCCCTGGTGATGCTATTCTGAATACTTTCTGTTTCCATATCCTCGAGTAAGGGCAACGCAACCGCACCCTTTGATTCCAGGTTTTTGATCCACCCTCGAAGCAAATAATTCACCACCTGTATGAATACAGGAAAATAACAAGCATGCAAAATTAAGCTCTGATCTAATGGATTCGATGATATTTGCAGTCATTTCGTCTTTACGTGCGACTTCTTTTTACAATCGTAAATGTAATAACATTTCAGTATCTCTTATTGAAGAAAATATAAAAGCTACCACTTCTTGTTATATGCCAAAGTGAATGATTATCGGCATAAGAAGTGAAAATCAAGCCTATAGGTGATAACATACCTCGGGAACTTCATCATGAGGACAGTGACCGACTGGGCTGATCTGGTAGTACGGAGCTTCGGGGACTTGTTTTTTCACCTGAAGGCCCCAGACAGGCTTTACCCAGGGGTCTTCTTTTCCATACATGAGACAAATAGGCACATTGTTCATACGACACCTAAAAGTAATGAACAAAAAAAAAAGTAGATAACTTGAAGCAGATAGCTATGTTTTCTGCACGGAGTTGGCCATATAATACAAGTTAAAGAAGTTTCATACTACCCACCTCGATAAAGCCTCCCTGAAAGACAGCTCTCCTTGAGGGGCAAACATAATGGAAGCAAACGATGCAGCAGCAGCAGGGTGTTGTGCTGTCTCGAGAATATGAGAAAAGACTTTGTCAGCATTTATAGAATGATCAGCATAAACCTGTTTAAGTACATCCGCAATGCTTTCAGGATCACTTATCTTTTGCCAACTGAAATCAAAAGGCCAAAAAAAGAAGTTAAGAGCAAGCAAGAAGAGATTTAAAGTAAAGAAGTGAAGAAAACAATTGCACAATCACTTCATCTCTCTCCCAACTAGAAACGTCAAATACGACAATCATTAATATGTGACATCTATGGGTTTAAAATGCACATTTCTAAACATTTCACGGTGATGGAATGTTAATTTACATGGTGAGGTCATATCGTGTAATAAAAATGAGAAAGAACTTACACAAAATCTGTCAGCTTCCTAACATTTTCCGGTAGAGGAAACGTTCCAGACCATGAAAATATCCTCGCTAGCCTTGGAGATTTTATTGGATTAGGAAAGAATCCCCAAAAAGGAGTTGCATTAAGTAGTGTAACACCCTTCACTAATTCAGGATTGCATGCTGCAAAGTATAGAGCAACAAATCCTCCGAGTGAGTTCCCTACAATGTAAACTGGTTCCCCAATGACCTGTGAGAGAAAGAGCTTAGGTTAATACTGCCGCCTTTGCATTTCATTTATCCGAAACTAAAGAGTTAAACAATTGCAAATTCATAATCCTAAAGCCATGTTAGGTAGAGTACTAGATTTCCTCACAAAACCATTCGGAAGTTGGTCAAGTGTCATTGCAGAATGCTTGCAACCTTAAGAGAAAGATACTTGGATGTGAATCTCTTCTCGCAACTAATGTGTTATTCGACCAGAAATAAGTTCTCTTGAAAGTGGGCGAGTAGAAAAACTTGGACACCCATATGAGTCGGCAAACACATAGATTAAAAACAATATCACGCGGGAAAGATTAGCAACCACACAAACTAAAAAGAAATTAAGATGAAACAAGTTTTCACATATGAGTAGGAGGACTTCCCTAACCTTAAGACAAATTAAAACAACAGTAAGCAAGTATAGCATGAAATCATGCATGCGCGCCACTAAGTTCTAAATAAAGATGTATGAAGTACTGCAAATAAATAACATGTGTGTAAACATGTAAATTAGAGTGGATTGGGCAATTGGAGTTGATATGTAAAGTGTACCTCTTCTACGAAATGGCGAACCTGATCCCGCCATAAATCTATAGAGTAAACCAGACCAGTTGCCCACGGTTCAGATTTATCCCCGAATCCCCAAAGTGAATCCTTCCCTTCAGTGATACCCTCCTCCTTAGAAGAGGAAGTGGGATCTTCAAAAGGCAATGACATGCCCTGCCCAAGAAAGTCAATTGCCCAAACCCGATAATCATAGCCTAGATCCTTTAGTTGATTTTCATAATGAAAAGAACCAACACCGAAACCGGGAAGGAAGAGTACCGGCG
This sequence comes from Hibiscus mutabilis, assembly GCA_019671005.1. Taxonomy (NCBI): domain Eukaryota; kingdom Viridiplantae; phylum Streptophyta; class Magnoliopsida; order Malvales; family Malvaceae; genus Hibiscus; species Hibiscus mutabilis. Next base: position 52,009,179 of record CM033719.1, read on the forward strand.
GGGAATTCACATTTTCGGAACCCGATTTCTCATAATGCACATAGAATTTGGGATTCCACTCCCAGAAACAACTGCTTATTTGAGCACTGCATTCGCCTTTGGACTCATCAGGCAACCCTGGAATCAAAACCTTAGTTACTGATTCCCCAGTTTTCGACATTCCCTCAACCTCATCTTGAGCACCAATCACATAACTATCATAATTCCCACTCAACACCTTTGACTCACCATTGTTAAACCCTTTAAGAGCCTTGAATGGCCTTGAAACTTTCCCATGATAAACATTATTCGAAAACAGATGACGTTTATCAGAAAATTCCAGTGATCCACTTCTAAACAGAACCCTAGTGCACAAAATTCTGTGTTTTCTACACAATGGGATCTTTACTTTCTGTCTACTAGAGCTTGTCGTAGCTAGTAATCTCCGGTTCAACTTACAGCATGGAGGGGAATTGTATGAGAGGACTTCCATGATTAGAAACTTGAAATCTCTGATTATCAGCAAAACAAAATATGTTAGAAAAAATTGAACTTTACTCAACGGGCTTGATTAAGAGAAATAAAAAGCAATCAAACCAAGCATAGAACATTATCATAATAGTAATCTAGAACTTTCCACTTTCTTACCAAATTAGGAGCTTGAATTCATGAAAGAAATGAAAATAAAACAGAACCAAAAAACAAGGTTTTGTGGGAACGATTTCTTCTGACAGAAATTATCAACTGTGTTTACCTCTAATTCTGGAAGACAAGTATATCATTGGGCTTTGCAAGTGTGAAGTTGAAATCTTTTTTCCAAGAAGAGAGGAGATTCTAGCACAATCTAAAGAAATTGAGGAAAGTGTGTTGCTTGTAAGCTTCACCTTCCTCCAATAAAATTATCAAATGTCTTAATTCCATTTTTATTTTAAAACATGTTTAATTAAAATAAATAAAAAACTTTTTTTTTCAAATGGGAAATATCTTTAAAATTGTCAATTATGAGTTATAACTGCATCAAATTATTATTTGCGACATTTATTTAGATAATCTAATTTAAATCTTGATATAACGAGTATTGTCTAAAAACTATGATATCAATATTTTATAACGATTATTTTTATTTGCCCTCGAATATAAAGTTGTTTAGATTTTTTTTAAATTTTGAATTTTCTACTAATAAGATATAGAATTAGTGAGTTTATTAAAGAATGGTATGAGATTATGTTAAAATATTAAAAATATATAAAGTATTAATTTCCCCCAAATGAAAGAATTTTGGCATTTCTTTGCATTCGCTATGCTGCGAATTTCTCCCACCAGAAATAAAATAAAAATAGTGAAAGAAAGATACGAGACATGATATTGTCTCAGCCCCGATCCTGATTTTTTTTTGCCCTAGGCAAAATAGTAAATTTAGGCTCTTTTTAAAAAAGTTATATAATATATAACAAAATAAAATAATAACATATAATGGTAATTTTATATAAATACTCCGTTTTTAAGCGGATAAAGTTTGTACTAATAAAATTATTGAAAAAATTTGTTCAGGTAACTCATATGTCATCATCTAATACATAATCTCAAAAAATCATAAAAATGGGTTCTACGAGCTTTTCGAGACGCAAAATCATTAATGATAATATCAACATCAATGTTTTCCAAAAGTTCCTTCTCGATTGATAAAATTGCAAGACCATTCAACCGTTCTTGTGACATTGATGACCTCAAGTAGGTTTTGATCAACTTTAACTTTGAAAAACTTCTTTCAGCTGATGCCACAGTCACAGAAATCGTTAAAAAATCTATAAGCGATTGAAACATTTGAATAGCAATATACAGATTTGACAAACTCAAAAATTTCAATAGCTGACAATAATTCATTTGGCAAAGTAGATTGTAACACTTTCAATTCTGAGTAAAGATCATTTAAATTAACATCTGATGAATCACCATGAGAAAAAGTAGAGTGAAAAGTAGCACAACATTCTCTCAATTCCTTTTCATCCAATGACTTTAACTTGTTTGAGTCAAAGAGAAATTCAAAAATACTTTCAAAAGTTTTTAGTAGCTCAAATCTTCTTTTCAAATAAGTAATTGCCATATCAACAACAACCAAAAAATACTCAAGTCTAAATAACTCTTCAGGTGACTGATTTTGTTCATCCTCTTGATTATTTTTATCAAAATATTTTTTCTAATAACACGATGCTTTGCTGGAAGGGTAGGTTTTAAATCCATATCAAGTGCAATACTTTTAGCAATATTCATACTAGAAGTAAAGCCTTCATCTATAAACTTTTCAAAATATGACAGCATACTTTCAACTTGTTCTATGGTGGTGTCGATACACATGGACTTAGATTGCAATTTCTTACTAACCTTATTTATAACAAATAAAATTTCATACCAAGCAAAAACTCAAAACTCCCAAGTGCATTATACAAACACTCTACCTCACTCTTTGACTTTGCATCATTACCATAAGAATTATATAAAATAGACAAAGCCAATTTTAATTGGGGAGCTTGAAATCTAATAGCTTTAACACTATTAGTTCGACTCCTAACGAGTATTAGATAAACATTTCAAAGTAAGTTTAGAAACATTGTCAAGCAAAATTTTCCATCTCTTTGTAGAACCAGAAAATAATGTATATATGCGTTGAACAATTCCAAAAAATGAAATAGCTCTAGTGCAAGAATGTGCCATGTCGCTAAGAACAAGATTCAAACTATAACATGCACAAGGCATATATAATGCCCTCGGGTTTATTTCAAGTAAACGTTTTTGTACACCTTGGTGTTTCCCTTTCATGTTGGAGTCATTATCATAACCTTGACCCCTAACATTATCAACATCAAGATCAAGAGACTTTAAAACATTTTGTAATTCAACAAAAAGTCTCAATCCCGATGTATCATCCACCTCCAAGAATTATAAAAAATACTCCTCAATTTTTATTTTATTTGTTGACATTCTTACACATCGTACAATTAGAGTCATTTATTCTTGATGAGCAATATCAGGGGTACAATCAAGAATAATGGAAAAATATTTTTCCTCTTTGATAGTCTTGATTATAGAACTTTTCACACTATGGGCCAAAAAAGAAATCAATTCATTTTGAATTTTATGCCCAAGATAATGATAATGAATTTCACGATTTTGAATGCGTCTAACATGATTGTGCATTATCACATCAAAATTCGCAACCATTTCAATCAATCCTAAGAAGTTACCATTACTATCTTGATAGAGTTTTTCATTAGATCCTCGAAAAAAACCAAATTATGAGTAGCAAGACATTTCACAGCTGAAAATATTCTAAGTAACACTTGCCTCCATTGGTCTTTCTCTTTCATAATTGCTTCCTGTAAGTTTTATCAATTGTTTCATTCTTATCCTTCCTTACTCTTATTTCATTCCAAGTAATCATATTATTCATATGCTCAATACTATTTTCATGTTGTTTGAGCTTATCACTAATATGCTTCCAATCACATAGACCCTCATTTGCTAACAAACTTTTGTTACAAATAGATTTGAACAACTTGCAACAAAAACAAAATACTTTGTCAACATGTTTAGAATAAACCAACCATTTTCTATCGCTAATCTCACCATTGCTCAATTTCCTAGAAAAATAAGCATATGAAAAATGCCTATCATTATCATCAAGAGGAAAGTCAAGATTCAATTCTCTTATAGGTCACTTTTCAACTATAATGTCTCTTGTTTCGTTATCAAGATCAGCCCAATTCCTAAGATCATAAATATCCACAGAAGGAATTGCTTGTTCTTCACCAATGCCATTATTAGTAGGAATTGTTTGCTCTAACTTTACATCAATGTCAATATCAACAGAACTATTGGGTACATTTTGCATATCATTTAGAAAATTAGGCTCATTTTGAACATCATTAGACACATTTAGAGTGTTAACTTCATTATTATCATTGACATCATCATGCGAATTTTCATTTGAGTGATCTAAATTTTCATGAACTAAATTTCTAACAACAAATCTGTCAATAGCACCTTGCTGTGATTTTATTAACTCATCAACACGTTTTCTCTTTTTCATCTTTTCACTTCCAGATAAATATTTTTTAGGTAACATTGCACATAGCAAATAAATCAAACACTCAAATCATATTACAATAAAATTAGAAAATTACTGTTAAAAAAGAAAAAAATAGAAAATGAAATGACAACACATGTTGGTTGCTAGATTGAAGACCGGAAGCAGCCAATTGCAATATTGAAGACCGAAAGACGTTCGATGTCCAGCAAGGCGATAACCAATCAACCACCGTCGGTAGAGCAACGCCAATGCCGACAACAAAATTTCCCAAAAAAAACCTTAGATTCTCAATCTCATAATCTCTTAATAACTTCAATTGATTGAGGCTAAAACTTATGAGTGTTTCATTGTTCAAATGCGATTTTCCCTATTTAAATTGTAGAAAAAAAATTTCGTTGCCATGGTTAAGAGAAATTCAAGGAGGTTTAATGTTAATAAAGGCTATTTTTTTTGGAAATGTTGAAAGGTTTCATGAGTTTAATGGTAACTAGATATAAATTTGGGAATTTGAAGAAATTTGGATCTTAGAGAGAGAAAGTGAGATAGAGAGTCAGAGAGAAGGCGAGAAAGATGAAGAGGCATTTTTTTTCTTTTGGGTTTCTGGCTAGTGAAGTGCGCGATTGAAGGGAAGAAGAGTCAATTTTTTTCTTTTCTTTAAACCAGCTTTTTCTTTTTTCTTTTTTTCCTAATACTATTTTTAAACCTAGCAGATTGGGGTCCTTTTAAGCTTGGGCCTTAGACCATTGTCCCTCTAGACACCCCTTAGGGCCGCACCTGCATTGTGTCTCATATTTCTGAAAAATTATATCATGAGTCTGGCTTACCATATCAATTGTGGTCTCAACTAATAAAAGTCACCTACTACACTATTTTTTCTATATTATTTTTTCTACTAATAAATTTTCACTAATATTTTTTTACATGTTATTTACAAATAATTTTTTAAAGTTATTATATAATGAAAAATAACATAAAAAATAATGGTGTAATGGATAATTTTTACTTTTTATTAATTTGAACCATGATTAATATGGCAAGTTAGAATTATAATATAACTTCTCTGCATTTTCACCCAAACATTGCATTGTCCAAACAATACAAGTTCTGCCGTCTTGGATTGGTTTTGGCTTTCCTGTCTACAGATGTTGCTAATGATTGATATTACCAACAGCTTGCTATTACATTAGATTTTTTCAATTTAATTAAAAACTTATTTCAATATAATTAATTTTAAATATACATAAAAATTACAAAGCTATTGTGTTAATTTTTGTTCAACGGTGGTAAGATATTTAAAAAAAATAAAATTATAAAACATTTGATTAAATTTATTACTTATTAAAATTTGTGTTTTAATAAACATCGAATAAACAATACATTAAAGGAAATTCCAGTATTCCACCATTGCACAAAAAATGTCTTCTAAGTTAAGACAAAAGAGTTACAGGGCAGTAGGGATTACGGACAGAGGCTGACTCTCATCAGAGCTGGTAAGGGCCTTGGCCACAAAGTTTGAAATTTTCAATTTTTCTTTTAAAATTTATAAAAATTGTTATTATATTTTAAAATTTTTAAATAATTTTAATTAAACCCGTCCTAAAATGTATAAATTTTTGATAAATTTCATTTTTAAAAATTTTAGTTAAGCTTTTATATTTTTATGAAAAATTTAAATTAAACCCTTTAAAATCATTAATAAAAATTAATTTAAATTTCTATTTTTAAAAAAAATTATATAGGCCCTCAAATTGGGTTGTCAAAATTCGCCCCTAGTTACGGAGAGATGAGTTTGGAAGAAGGGATATGAATTAGGGAATGGACATGAATTAGGGAATGTACATGTTATAAATGTTGACCCAAATGTCACAATTGCAGAAAGACACAGTAGAGGAGGCAATGCCTGGTTGCTTAGTTCTTGAGAGTTAGGGGTGTTTATTATCAGATATTGAATCGGATTCGATTTGATTTTTTTGAATATTTGGTTTTTTGGATCGATGATATAATAATTCTTATTCGATCCAAAAAATTGAATATTCGGATATCAGATTATCCGTAAATATAAGTTTATTTAACATTTTTTTGAATTTGAAATCTTATTTTTGAAATTTTTGAAATTTCAAATATAACATGCAACAAATTGCTAAGTATAACAAGATTCGCATATATGAAAATTTCGATATTTTAATTTTCGGATATAACAATCATCAAATTGTTAAATATAACAAGATTAATATTCATGAAATTTTGAATTTTCAAATTTTCGGATAATCCGAAACTTGAAATATTGCGATCCGTATTCGATCCGAAAAATTTAAAATCAGATTGGAATATAATCCGAAAATAAAAATCGGATCAGATATCTGAATTTTCGGATCAGATCAATGGATAATCGGATCAAATCGGTCGGATCGGATATTTTTAAACACTTCTATTGAGAATTTTCGATTAGAAGGGTGCAAGCCATTATAGTTGTAGAGAGTAAGGCAAATGCATAGGTAGACGTGTCATTCTTGTAGGAGGAGAAGTAAATGACACGGGGCTAGTTTTCTGCTAGACAACCCTAGATACCGAAGGCGTCCTTGGGGTGATCTCGTAGTTCCTACGGGGTGGAGACGATGGGATTGGTCCATGGATTTTTCTTCCTTTTGCCGCATTTCACTCAAATGGTTGAAGGGAGCCGTGTGGCCTTAGCAGCTTTCTCGGTTGAAAACTGGGCTAAGTCACCTGAAAAACTCCTAAGTAAGAATACTTAGAAATCGCTGCGAAACAAAAGAAAGGTGATGGCAAAAGAACAAGAGAAAGTGAGTGAATACTGAGTTGTATTACTCTGGGTAAAAGCTTACAAACTGAAGCAAGTGATGAATGAATGAATGATGAAATGACCTGGGTTGAGCCTCATTTTATAGTGAGAGCTCAGTACAATTAACGGTTAAGATTACAATGGATCAATGGTCCAGATGAGAGTCTATCCTATCTACAACGTTTGAATTTCAAATAAGAGATAAAGTGGAATTATCTTTACAAATAAACACAAAAATGATAAGTAAGATGCCTTATCGGATTTCACCATGGTAAATACTTTGCTTGCTCATTTCACCATGGTAAAAGGCCAGCTTTCTTGGGCCATTTGCCAAGCCCAAAATGCTGTAGAGATAGGCTTGGGCTGCCATGGTTGCACTTGTCTCGGTTGCGGGCTTGCGGTCCGTGACATTCTCCCCCACTAGTTCTAGCGACGCCCTCGTCGCGCGGCTAGAATGGTACTAGTCGATTTGCTCCTAGAATTGCCATAAGGCATCAGCGGGTTCCCAACTCATCTCGCACTCGGGAAGACCCTTCCATTGAACAAGGTACTCATGCCTTGGTCGATTTCCCACTTGACGAACGGCTCTCTCTGAATAGATCGCTTCTACCTCTTTCTCGTATGAGACCTTTACTCCGACTGGCACTCGATGTGATTTGCCCCGATCTGGATCATCCTCATCGTGGTGATATGCCTTCAACAAACTCACATGAAACACTGGATGAGCTCGGATGGTCGGCGGCAACTCTAGTCGATAGGCCATGGTGCTTACCCGCTTCACAACTTTGAACGACCCCTCATATCATTGCACAAGCCCCTTGTGATTTGGGTTGTGCAAGATCGAAGTCAGTTTGGCAAGGACTAGATCACCAACCTCAAAGTACACATCACGATGCTTTCGATCTGCCCACTTCTTGGTCTGCTTTCCCGCCTTGTGTAAGCATGCACGGGCTAAGTCATAAAGCTCATGCCACTCCTTGGAAAAATGATAGGCTGCTGGACTCGGCCCCCGGTACCCGATCACAACCACGTTCGGTGTAAGCGGCTGCTGCCCGGTTACAATCTCGAACGGACTCTGGTTTGTCACCTCGCTCCATTGCAAGTTGTAAGAGAACTGGGCCACATCTAACAGCTTCGGCCAGTCACGCTGATTAGCACTTACATAGTGCCTTAAATAGATCTCAACGAGTGTATTCACTCTCTCGGTTTGCCCATCGGTCTACGGGTGGACACTCGTCGAGAAGTTCAAGTTTGAGCCCAACAGCTTAAACAACTCTGTCCAGAACCTCCCCGTGAACCTCGTGTCCCGATCACTTATAATCGATTGTGGAACACCCCAGTACTTCACCACGTGCTTGAGAAAAAGCCTAGCTACCTCCTCGGCTGGACACACCTTGGGTGCTGGGATAAATGCCGCATACTTGGAAAATCTATTTACGACCACCATAATACTAGACTTTCCGTCAACAACTGGTAAACCGACTATAAAATCCATGGAAACACTTACCCATGGTTTCTCCAGAATTGGCAAAGACTGCAACAACCCCGCTGGACTCTTCTGCTCGATATTGTCTTGCTGGTACACAAGGCAAGTCTTCACATAGGCTTCGACATCACTGCCCATGTGTGGCCAATAATAGTGCTCCGCCATCAAGGCCAATGTTCGGTGCATCCCCGGATGTCCCGCCTACTTAAAATCATGACATTCCTTCATGATCTCCTTTCGGATTCCATCAAACTGAGGCACAAAGAGGCGACGTCCATGAACAAACAACAAGCCTCCCTCTAGCCAAAACCTCTAGGTTTTGCCCTCCTTGGCAAGTTCGATAAATGACTTGGTCGTTGGGTCATGTGTCAATCCCTCATTGATGCGCTCCAGCATCGGTCCCTCTGGCAAACTCGCAAACTCCATGGTATACCTTCGGCTTAGGGAATCAACCACGGAATTTACCTTCCCTGGTTTGTGCTCCAAAGTAACATCGAACTCGGTAAGAAACTCATGCCAACGAGCTTGCTTCGAGGATAAATTCTTCTGAGTCAAGAAGTAACTATTGGCGATATTGTCTGTATACACCACGAACTTGGACCCTAGCACATAGTGTCTCCATGTGCGTAGTCCATGCACCACCACCGTCATCTGCTTCTCATGGACTGTGTATCTCCGCTCGGTCTTATTGAGCTTTCGGCTTTCATATGCAACTAGATGTCCTTCTTGCATTAGGATCCCACCAATGGTAATGTCGGATACATCAGTGTGAACTTCGAAAGGTTTGGTGTAATCTGGCAACACCAAGACAGGCTCACTCACCATGGCGAGCTTGATCTCATCAAAGGCTTTCTGGCACTCCGATCCCCAATCTCACGCCTTGTCCTTCTTCAACAAGTCGGTCAATGGTGCAGCAATTTCGGAGTAGCTTTTGACAAACCTCCGATAGTAAATTGCCAACCCCAGGAAAGATCTCAGCCCGATTACCTTAGTTGGCACCTCTCATTCTTCAATGGCTCGAACCTTCTCCTTGTCTATTCGGATCATGCCTCCTCCAACAATGTGGCCAAGGAAAGGAACCTCTTACTGGGCAAATGAGCACTTCTCCTTCTTGACATACAACTCATTTTCCCGCAAGACTTTGAACACCTCCCGTAAGTGTTCGACATGCTCCTTCAATGTCTTGCTTTAGATGACGATGTCATCGAGGTAGACTACAACAAACTTATTCATGAACGGTTGTAGCACCTTGTTCATCAGGGTATAGAAAGTAGCTAGAGCATTAGTGAGGCCAAAAGGCATCACAAGATACTCGAAGAACCATACCTCATCACGCAAGCTATTTTCGGCTCATCACCCTCGGCTATTCTGACTTGGTAGTAGCCCGATCGCAAGTCCAACTTGGTGAACCACCTTGCACCACCAAGCTGGTTGAACAAGTCCGCAATGAGAGGAATCAGATACTTGCTCTTCACCGTGAGCTTATTCAAAGCCCTGTAGTCGATGCACATCCGTAGGGACCCATCGTGCTTCTTCTGGAATAGCACCGGTGCACCGTAGGGTGCCTTTGATAGGAGGATGTAACCAACATCTAGGAGATCATTCAACTATCTGCGCATCTCCTCTAACTCAGGCGCGGCTAGCCGGTAAGGGGCCCGAGCGGGGGGCTTCGCACCTGGCACGAGCTCAATCTTGTGATCAACATCCTTCTTTGGAAGCAACTTCTTTGGAAACTCGGCAGACATCATATCTTCAAATTCTGCCAAGACTCATCCTACCTCATTAGGGACTCCCTCGGTTACGACATGCTCATCGCACACTAAGGCTGCCAGGAAGGTCGGCTTCTCCTTGCACACCGCCTTTGAAAACTAGATTGCGGATAGAACTTTTGCACCTACTCATGACCCTCGGCTCACTGGAACAATGCGTTGATGCTTTGGATCTAGAATACACAGACAATCCGCAAAAGGAACAAGGAAAACGTTGATCCAGTCTAGAAAACTTAACCCAAGCACAAAATCAAAGTCATTGAGTGGGATTACCTTGATGGCTTCCTTACCGGTCCAACCTCCAATGTCAAGTTGAACTCCCTTTGCGACTCCCGCAATTGGTACTTCCTTGGCATTCACTGTCTTGATGGATCCACTGGACTTCTCGACAGTAAGGCCAAGTTTCTTGGCAGTTTGCTCGGACATGAACATTTCAGAGGCACCGATGTCAACTAGTGCACTCAACTTCTGGCCAGCAATAGTAATATCGAAGAACATCAACCCCTTCTTCTTTTGACCCTTCTTGACCTCCATTTTACTAATGATGGAGCCAAGCTTCAGAGCCTCGCTAGTCTCTCCATCAGCTATCTCCTTGACGGCAACGATTTTGCTCTTTTTGGGATAATCCCTGGCAATATGCCATTCTTTTTGGTAATGGAAGAACTTGCCATGCTGCTTGTCTCTCGAATCTGCATGTTTCCCATTCGAAGGCTTACTTCCGCCACTCAAATTTTTGTCGGATCGACTTGACTTCTTGTCTCCACCATGACCTTTGTGCTTCAGTTTTGGTTTGGAGGAGTTAGGTTTCTTACGCCCAACCTCAATAATGGACTCGGTAGCAGTCAAGGCAGCAGAGAGCTTGGTCACTCCCTATCGCTGCAACTCCATCTTCGCCCATGGTTGCAACCCATCCATGAAGGTGAAAAACCCATCATCTTCACTCAAACTCGGGACCTGCAAACTCAACTCCACGAACTTTCGGACATGGTCTCTCAAAGACTTGGCATCTTCTTGCCTGAGTCGCCTCAGCTTTGACCGTGCCTCATCTTCAGCATACGGAGGATAAAACTGTTCCTTGAACTCTTCTTGGAACTCTTTCCAAGTTTCGATGGTAGTGTTCCCACACTTCACATCTTCGCACCTACTTCACCACCACGTTTGTGCAAGATCAATTAAGTAAATACTTGCAATGCTTACCTTCTTAGCATCTTCCACGATGCCCACGACTTTGAAGAATTGCTCCATTCCCCCAAAAAAATTCTCCACTTCCTGGGCAGACCTCGTTCCCTTGAACTTTTCTGGTTTGAGGATATCTCCCGAGGTTCTAGGCGCTGCAACAGTCACATTGTTTGCAATCGCAGCTTTCAGCACAAGCAAGTCGGTCTTGAGCAGCTCCACTTCCTTCTTCAGTTCATATTTCTCGGACTTGGAACTCTTTGCCTTGAGCTCCTCAACCTCATCCCTCAGAGCAACCACCATGGCTTCTAAGGCATCGCCATGCTCAGACATCTTCACATCCATCCCATTAAGAGCCTCCTGAACATCATCCTGAATTCCCTCCAAGGACTCGAGCTTTTCGAAATCCAACGAACTCAGCTTCTCAACGTCCATCGACTCTAATGGTTCCAACGTCGCCTTGGCCTCCACCATGGATTCTTCAAGCTTGGTAACCCTTCCCTAGATCGATGTGATCATCTCCTCCGATGAACCCCTCTTGGATTTGTCAGTTGTGGCCTCTACACCATTTTTTACTGCAGTGTTCTCTCCATCACGTGCCATCTCGAATCAGTAACTTCTGAGCAAAACTTCACTCTGATACCACTTGACACGAGGCTAGTCTTCTGCTAGACAACCGTGCGGCCTTAGCTGATTTCTCAGTTGAAAACTGGGTTAAGTCACCTGAAAAACTCCTAAGTAGGAATACTTAGAAACCGCTGTGAAACAAAAGAAAGGCGATGGCAAAAGAACAAGAGAAAGTGAGTGAATACTAAGTTGTATTACTCTGGGTAAAAGCTTACAAACTGAAGCAAGTGATGAATGAATGATGAAATCACCTGGGTTGAGCCTCATTTTATAGTGAGAGCTCAGTACAATCAACGGTCAAGATTACAATAGATCAATGGTTCAGATGAGAGCCTATCCTATCTATAACATTTGAATTTCAAATAAGAGATAAAGTGGGAATTATCTTTACAAATAAGCATAAAAATGATAAGTAAGATGCCTTATCGGATTTCACCATGGTAAATACTCTGCTTGCTCATTTCACCATGGTAAAAAGCCAGCTTTCTTGGGCCATTTGGCAAGCCCAAAATGCTGCAGAGATAGGCTTGGGCTGCCATGGTTGCACTTGTCTCGGTCGCGGGCTTGCGGTCCGTGACATAAACTTATACATCTCCCATGTTGAAGATCTGATGGTCAAGCCCATGGTCACTGGACGATGGGCTTGATACATGGGAGCCTGATATGGATAATCAGAGTTCTGCATATCACGCTAGCTCCCATCTGTCTCTGAATTCAGATGATTAGGGATGGACATTCGATCGAGTTGAGTCTAATAAAATGAATTTTGAGTTAGTCAAGTTAAAAAATTTATTTTATAACTCAATTTTTTTGAAATTTTTTCAAGCCAAGTTCATGAAATTACGAGTCAAGTCGAGTTGAGTTGTTCGAGTTTATGTTCAAATCAATGTTATGGTACTAATTAGTTCGATTTAAATGGTTTTTTTAACCATATACAAAACACATATATATTTCTTCATATATTTTTTCGTATGTATATATATCAGGCATAATTGAGAGACTCAACTTGAATTTGAAAATTGATCCATTAATTAATAAAAATTTTGAGCCACTAGAGTTATTCAAATTTTTATTTTATAACTGAAACTTTATTTGAAATTTTTTAGTCAATTCTAGTCGAGTTTATGAAATTACAAGTCAAATATTTTTGCATCGAGTCGAGTTGAATAATTCAATTTTTTTAGTCGAGTTGAATTTTGTCCACCCCTATGGATGATGAACCAATGACTAGGTACAAGGATTTGCAATTGCAAGCACCAAGGAACTAGGTGTGAACAAAACTCGACTCGAAAAAAATTGAATTTTCGACTTGACTTGAAAAAAGTTCAATAATGTTTGAGTTATAAAATATAAATTCAAATAATTCGAAATTTTTAGTAATTAGTGGGTTAGTTTTCAAGTTGGAGTCTAGTCCATCAGTTCTGCATGATATTTATATCACATATAAATAAAAGGAAGATATATATATATATATGTATTATAAATCATTATAGAAAGTCATTTAAAGTGGAACTAATTAGTACCATAACATTATAAATGTTTACCATTAAGTTTAAATAAAAACTCGAACAACTCGACTCGACTTGAATTTCATAAACTTGACTAAAAAAAATCAAAGAAAATTTGAGTTATAAAACTAGACTCGTAAACTTAACTAACTCATAAATGTTTAACTCGACTTGATCAAATTCTCACCCATAATAAAAACAGTATTGGAGATTAGGGGCGGAACATAGGGGAGGGTTTTAGGGACGTGGGCCCTTGCCAACTTTTTTCAATGGTAATAGAATATTTTTTTAGAAAAAAATAAAATTAGTTCTATAATCCCTTCAACCTTTTTAAAATATTATTATGGCCCTCTCAAAATTTTTAATCTCATAATATCTTCTCTTTATAAATTTCTAGTTCCGCCCCTGTCGAAGATTGACCGGTAAAATTCAAGACTTGTGAACTATTACCTATACATATTTGTTCTACATAGTACAATGGGTTGACAAATAATTATTAAATTCAGATTTAGAAAATATGTTATTGACCAAAATTATTGTTTTATTAGATTTAGTATTATCTATATTATAGCTCTGGCCAAAACTACCACACCTCCGCCTACTCGTATCTTTGGAGCACTTAACCTCTATGTCGCGCCTCAATAGGGTAAGATATTATAACTACTGGTTCACACCTCTGGATCACCCTTGACACGATGGTCATCAGGTCTACCTGATCGGCCAACTCAACACACGACCTGACAATAACAGGCTACTCTACCAACCCATGTGACCGAACTAAAAAGCCTATTGTCAGGATTTATGTTTTGATATAATAATTGAAAAATAATTTTAGACAAATTTGAAAAGGTTTCAAAAATGGTTTTAAGTCTAAACAACTTGAAAATAAGTTTGAGAAGTTTTTGAGAGGTTTTGGAATTGTTTTAAACGTTTTTAAAGTAGCTAAAATGTTGTTTTCAACACAGGCGTACCGATACGGTATACCCCATATCGATACAGTCCAAGGGTTTCAACTACAATAATTTTCCATAACTAAAAATTAGTACCGATATGCCCCTACGGGTATCGATACAGGTTGGATTGTACCGATACGCTTGTACGCGTACCGATCTAGATTTTAACTACCCCAAACGGCTATTTCCCAACGGCTATTTGAATCACAGGGTGTACCAAAACATACCAAGGCATACCGATACGGCCCAAGGTGTTCCAATACGGGCAGCCAGATTATCATAGCGGTTAGTACCTGTACCGATACGGGTACACGTGTACCGATACGAAAAGCTAAAAAAACTACATTTATTATGGGAAATAAAGCCTCCAACGGCTCCAATTCAATTCTAATGGTCTTCAACAGCTAGGAACTCAATTGGGACTATAAAAGGACCCTTCAAGCTTCAGCAACAACTAATGAAACAATTGTCAACAACATTATGATGCCAAAATTATCTTAGGGCTTTTAATTCTCATTCTTTGTATATACAACACTTGTGAGCTTTAATTGTTATATTTGCTCAAGTATTTAGGTTTGGGTGAGTAAGCTTTAGAGTGAAAACAAACACCTTTAAGAGGAATTTCAGTTTGCTTAAGAATTCTCTTGTTTAAGAGTGATCCCAAAGCTCAGTTTGTAAGCTTTGGATGCTAGACTTGGTGAGTGAGTCTAGGATTGTAAGGGTTGCCTCCTAAGCCTAGAAAAGGGGAAGAATTCTTAGAATTGTTTGAAATCCTTAGTGGGGAATGTAAGGTAATGGATGTAGGCTTTGGTTAGAAAGTCGAACCACTTTAAATCCTTGTGTCATTTTCTTTATCTTTTGCTTCCACCACCAACACCCAAAAATTGACTTCTCCACCACTTGGCAAGCAATTCAGTTAAAGGAATTTGAGCTCATCAACTCAACAATTGGTATCAGAGCGGGGCTCAATCAAGAGGGATTAACATCTTATTGAGGTGATCAGGCTAGCTCGACCATCAAACAAGTCAACCGGTTTCTATGGTATTATCTATCGACAAACTGCCATTCTTCAATGGTGATCACTATGCTTGTTGGGAGCATAGAATGATGTTCTTCATGAAAAGCAAATACTACCGTCTTTGGGACATATTTGAAGATAGACCGTTGGTGCCAAATTGAAATAAGACGGAATGGAATGCGAAAGATCGCAAGAAGATGGAGCTCAATTACAAGGCTTTGCACATTCTATTTTGTGCATTGGGCCTGGATGATTATGCCAAAGTATCTTCTTGTGAGAGTGCCAAGGAATTATGGG
This sequence comes from Hibiscus mutabilis, assembly GCA_019671005.1. Taxonomy (NCBI): domain Eukaryota; kingdom Viridiplantae; phylum Streptophyta; class Magnoliopsida; order Malvales; family Malvaceae; genus Hibiscus; species Hibiscus mutabilis. The sequence goes on from CM033719.1 coordinate 52,024,879, forward strand.
ACAAGCTTGAAGCAATCCATAAAGGTACAAATGAGGTGAAGGAGACAAAGTTTGGTCCACTCAACCTCGAATATGAAAACTTCAAGATGGACCCATATGAAGACATCAAGAGTATGTTCGAACGGTTCTCTACGATCGTCAACAAGCTAAAAGGACTTGGAGAGGAGATTCCATAAGACAAACTCGTTCGGAAGTTGAAATTGAAAATAAAAAATAATTTGCTTTTAAAAACCAATTTAGAATTTGAAGCAAAAATCAAAGATTTTGAACTTAAAGTTTTAAATTTACAAAATTTGCTTCAAAGTTTAGAAAAAGATCATCAAAAGGAAGTAGATGATCTTAAGAAAGAAAAAGATTTGATTTCCAATGAACTTCAAAAGAAAACAAATTTGGGAAAATCAAATTTTTATGTGAGACAATCTAGTGCCCCTAGATTTGTAAATGGAAAATGTTTTAGAAGTATTTGGGTCCCAAAAGGACTATGTACTGGTCATAAAAAGGATGGAATTGAAAAATGGATTCCTAAGGGGACTAAATTATGTGCTACTAATGTCTATGGATCCAAAGCAATTTGGATACCAAAATCTTTGTGATTGTCTTATGTAGGTGTGATGGAGAATTGATCAACAAGTGATGAAATTGAGGGGGATCTCTATGCACACAAAGGATGAACACTTGAAGAATGAAGGCTTCACACCCTCACTTTGATTCAAGTATGGTAAAATTAGTTGAATTTTGTTTATTTTATTTTGATTTATTTATTTTAATTCAACTAGTTTGTCATATATGTTAGCCAATTTTAAAACAAAATTTATTTTTGTAATTTTTTAACTCTCTATTGTTATTGGTCTTTAAAGTTTGAACCATTTTTGATATAACAAAATGGGGGAGAATGTTTTGAAAAATTGATTTTTCAAATGAATAAGAGGGAGCTTATAAGATTTTCAACAATTAATCTCTTTTTCAAAATTTATTTTTACTAAGAGGGAGAATCTCAAAAACAATTTTTCAAGTTGGTTTTATTATATCAAAAAGGGGGAGATTGTTAGGATTTATGTTTTGATATAATAATTGAAAAATAATTTTGGACAAATTTGAAAAGGTTTCAAAAATGGTTTTAAGTCCAAACAACTTGAAAATAAGTTTGAGAGGTTTTCGAATTGTTTTAAACGTTTTTAAATAGCCAAAATGTTGTTTTCAACACAGGCGTACCGATACGGTATACCCCGTATCGATACAGTCCAAGGGTTTCAACTATAGTAATTTTCCAGAACTAAAAATCCGTATCGATATGCCCCTACACGTATCGATACAAGTTGGATCGTACAGATACGCTTGTACGCGTACTGATCCAGATTTTAACTACCCCCAACGGCTATTTAAATTGCAGGGCGTACCAATACGGCATATCGATACGACCCAAGGCGTTCTGATATGGGCAGCCATATTGTGTATAACGGTTAGTACCTGTATCGATATGGGTATACGCGTACCGATACGAAAAGCTGCAGAACTGCATTTATTGCGGGAAATAAAGCCTCCAACGGCTCTAATCCAATCCCATTGGTCTTCAACGGCTAGGAACTCAATTGGGACTATAAAAGGACCCTTCAAGCTTCAACAACAACTAATGAAACAATTGTCAACAACATTATGATGCCAAAATTATCTTAGGGCTTTTAATTCTCATTTTTTGTATAGACAACACTTGTGAGCTTTAATTGTTATATTTGCTCAAGTGTTTAGGTCTGGGTGAGTGAGCTTTAGAGTGCAAACAAACAACTTTAAGAGGGATTTCAGTTTGCTTAAGAATTCTCTTGTTTAAGAGTGATCCCAAAGCTCGGTTTGTGAGCTTTGGATGCTAGACTTGGTGAGTGAGTCTAGGATTGTAAGGGTTGCCTCCTAAGCCTAGAAAATGGGAAGAATTCTTAATGAATTGGTTGAAATCCTTAGTGGGGAATCTAAGGTAGTGGATGTAGGCTTTGGTTAGAAAGCCGAACCACTCTAAATCCTTGTGTCATTTTCTTTATCTTTTGTTTCAACCACCAACACCCAAAAATTGACTTCTCCACCACTTGGCAAGCAATTTGGTTGAAGGAACTCGAGCTCATCAACTCAACACCTATTCTTATCGAACCAACAATATTCTCCACTAGGTTTGACCCTCATTCTATCAAGAAATATTAAATCTCTTAAATTTATAGATAACACAATGTGAACATTCCTCACGTCATTATCTAGCAACCCTTTCAGCTTCATGCCGACCACCACCATTCTTTGGCTCTCCGCCCACATCAGAATGGGTGAACCACCACAAACAATCATCGACATCCTCTTTAACACTCATTTCTGCCACCCTGTTCAGTGCATGACATTATTGGCATCAACAATTGGTACGGTGAGCGTGGAGATCATTCTGACCAAAAGAATCAGCCGCGATGGTTTTTTCATTTCAAGCCATTTCAGCCACGAAGAAGGAAGAAATGGGAAAGATGGGCTATTAATTTCTCACCACATACGTCTAGGGGAAGCGCCTTAGGATGGGACGCGTAGAAGCCCTAGTTAGGTTTTAGTTGAATTAATTAAATTAAAATACTTCATTAACTTAATGTGATGCATTTTAATTTAATCAAATTCATTCTTTTAATTATATTAGAATATGGAAAATTTTAATCTAGACCATAACTTTAAAAGTCTTAGTTATTAATGATTCTTTTTAAGTAATGTCATTGACTTAATGGGATGCAATTTAAAATCAATCAACTTAATTATTGAGACTTAAATAATTCCATAAAATGTTAGATTTTTAGATTTATAGGTTTAATTAATTTAATGTTAATATTAGAACATTTTAGATAATAATAGACCACTAATTACATTTCCTATAATTTAGCCCTTTTAGGTTAAAACTTTAGTGGGTCTCTTGTGTGTTCAATTTAAGACTTAATGTGACATGCATTTAATTGTCATTCATTTAACCCTTTAATTCAATGGACACCTTGATAATTAATTAATCTTTAACTATAAAAGGATGTATTTATTAGTTTAAGTATTTGCGTCGTAATATCTTGACTTAATGGATATTGACCAAATATTCGAATTAATTTATATTGTCTAAAGCTAAACTTTAATATGAATAAATTTTAACAAGTCATAAAATCATACTTAATTGTTTGCATCATGCCTAATGTGATGTACTTGATTCGAACCATAAATTAACATGGCAGTCGGTCTTATTCGATGCCAGTTTAATCTATGTTCCAAATGTATAGTCACCCTTATTAATTCAAGTCCACCAAAAGTTAAAGCCCGCTTTTTTAAAAAATTGTATTCAGTTGAGAAAATATGATTAAATTCAATTTAAATTTCAATGATTTCCATCAACAAAAAGCAATGTATGATTTGGTACCGATTTCGGGCATTGCGTGGGTGCTAATCCTTCCCCACACGTAACCAACTCCCGAACCCTTGTGTTAACTCCTCAAAAGTACTACTTTTCATATATATATCGCCATGTTTTTGCTTGACTTTGGGTACATATTTGTGCATTTAGCTAGTAAAATCATGCATTTGCATTAAGGAGTTAAGGAATGCTTCTATTGCCAGAGTGAAGGGGTATTTTTCTTGTTGTGGCAGGACAAGAGCATGTTTGGCAGAACATGACAGGAACAATTGGCAGAAAATAAGAGAAGCAGAAGAGAAATGTCGAGAGCCATTGGCAAAAGTAGGACGAGAATTGCCAGACTTGGTTGGCAAAAGAAGGATGGCCGATGTTCGGTCAGTTAGCTGTTGGTCAAAGACCCAGTCAACCCTATATTCAAACGAGAGGATAAGAAGATAACACGCTTATCTCAAGTACGTAACCAACTTTCAAATTTAAACCCAACATAGGGTTTCCACGAGTGTCTATTTAAAGGAAGCCCATTGAGGGAGAAAAGAGAGTGATTGAGGAGGTCGTACCGTGCTAAAGATGGAAAACTATGGTTCGAGCAGGCTGAGACTAAGATCTATGGATCCATTGAAGGGCTGCATCGACAGATCTCGTTCTTTGTCCATTTCTCTTAGTTTAAATCCAATTTTTATAATGGTGATTTCAAATGATATTTTGATAATGGTTTCCCAGACATAAACTAATTTTCTTAAGTTGGTTAGGATGTTTGTGATGAACGCTTATTTTTTAGTTTTTAGTAATTGAATGCCTTGGCATTTTTGTCTATTATGCTAGTGATAAATTTTCTTAAATTCTTTGTCATACGACAGATAGCATTGCATCCCTATTATCGTTTAATATCTTAACAGACTTAGAGGATAACGATTAGTTGTCAGGTACTAAGGTGAGAAACTTCGACAGAAGATGTTCAAGTATATGAGCTTACTTCGGAAGTGAGTCTACCCCTTAGGAGTAAAGATTAAAACTTTGCCAAGTTAATTATTGAATAGCATCACTATAAACATATATGGGTTAAACGTAATTAACTTAGGGTTTTGCCATCGATAGAGGCAATACTAACTTTAAAATCTACTCAATAATAAAACCAAGGCTGAAAGTTATTAAATTGATGTTTTCGCTAGCGTGAAATCCAAGTATCCATTGCCAACTATCCATTTGAATACATTTGTTTGCCAATCTGCCTAAACTTTTATTTACTTTTCCATGGTCAATTTTTCTTAAATATAAATCCCAATTCAAACTTATTTGTTTCATTTTACAAGCAATTATTGTGGTATTGAATTCCTGGACAATCTCTGTGGATACGATACTCAGCTTACTGTTGTATTACTTGCTGACCCTGTATACTTGCACGTAAAAAGACCTATACTTGGCATTATTCTCTAGCATATTTACATTAATTCTTCAATTATTTGCCAAACATTAGTTAGTCGACACCTTTTTAAATGAATCTATGGTTTTGTGGTGTCCGATCTACCTTATCCAAGTGACCGGTGGTGACTCCAAGTTTACTTTCAAATATGACTTTTCAAAAAAAAATCCCCCAAAATAAATTTTCAAAAATATGGGATACTTTGTATCAAATTTCAATTAGTCACTACACACGCAAAGTCATACCACCAACCTGGACTGAGACTCACGTCCACTAAGCATCAAGATCATACACTCAAAGTGAGGTTTGCGTCCACTAAGCATCAGGATCATACACTCTTTGGGGTGAAGCCCGCGTCCACTAAGCATCGGAATCATACAACCATGCTTGAAATTACCCATCAAGCATCTTCAAATGAAGCCAGCATCCACTAAGAATCGGCATCATACATTCGAGAACCTTTAACCAAGGTATTGCAACACACTCTTAATCTTACTGGGTATCTGGATCCCACCAACCAAGTGCTCATATAGCACATAACAATATCTCATAACCATATCAAGTGTCCAAACAATACACAACATAGACACGATCACCAAACTCTATAGTTTCTATCAATTACCAAACCACCCATTTAAGTTTACTAACTTGTTAATACATTATGAAAATATACATCAATTATCCTCATTACTTATCTCTATTAATCCATATTATCTCATTAACATTCCACGTCAATTTCCATCCTTTTTATTAGCATTAGAGATTATTTCGTTCAATGGGTACTAGTACTCGAACACAAGTATCGACACGGTACCCCTAGGTACCGGTACTCATACGCGTACCGATACTGATATTGCTTACTGGAAATCCTAGATTTCTACAAGTATCGATACAGGTTGACCCGTATCGATACGGCCCCCAAATACGTACCGTTATAGCAAAAGCTTATACCGATACCCTATTCACGGGTTCACACAATTTCCTCCAATTACGACAATACAATGCTTTATTCTATCCCTAAAGCTTATGAAAGTCGTTACGATTTGTTTACTAATGTATTCGTTCAATTAAATTTAATTACTAGCTTCAAAATTATTTAATCGAGTATTTATTCCTTAAACATAATTCCCATCGAATCACGTTAATCTATTCGAACCATCATACAAGGCATCATGATTCAATCAAACAATCATCAAGTAATTATACAAGCATCTCAAATGACCCTACGCAGTCTCTAAAGCCTCCATGAGTCTCATCTTATTCTCAACATCATCATGCGTCACACATATATCAAGTTTCATGATACTGGTCTCACAACATGCTTATTCATCGTCTACCTATTTTGCGGACACTAACAAGCAAGGGAATCGCATTTATAATGCTCATGAAGCAATATGAGTTTGAGGTATACTAACCTTAAGCCAAAGCGATAAAACCTCATCCAAGCTCCTCCAACCGTCTCTTTAAATCCAATATTCAAGTCCACAACTCCCTCGGATAAAACGAATACGACTACATAAGACATCACACATTATCAAACTACTTTAAGGGATAAAACACGTAAAAATAGCTTATAGGTTCAAATTTGGAAAAACATACTGCACCAACAGAATCAGAATGTAGAGAAACCCCTAAGTAGGGTCTTCAAAAAGTCAACGTCGGTCAATGGCGATAGTCAAAGGTCAACGATGACAGTCAATGGTCAACAACAGTGGCTACTGACGGTGGCTCGGCTTGACTCAATAGGCTAGCTAGTTGGGCTCTGACTTGGCTCAGCAGGTCAATTCAACTGGTTGGCCCAATGCTTGACCGAGCTGCTAGAACTGATAAGCAGCTACCTCACCTGTGGCTAGAGTCATCCACGCGCAAGTAGTAGCGTGTGCGGTGGCTGTCGGTGGCCAGACAGCGACTTCAAGGCTCTATTCTAACCCTCTCGACATCGGTGAGCACGATGGTGGCCTTGGTTTTTTGTTCTTAGCACTCTAACCCCCTCAACTCAATAACCCAAAACTTCCTCTCTCACACACCTTTTGACAGTGACTCTGATGTTGGTGCCCCTGGTATCGGCGAACTCATCTCGATGAGATGAACATAATGGAAGTAGAGGTTTCAACAATAGAGGTCGGATCTCGGTAGATCAGAGTTTCAAAACTCCTCCCTCATTTTTTTCTCTCATTTCCTCTTCTCTCTCCCTATCAACTTTTCCACTTTTTCATATTTTCCTTTTTTCCCATTTTCTCCTTCATCCACTATTTAAATTTTAAACCCTCATATTTTTAAATAAAAGGATAAACTAATTTAATAAAAGCCCAACTTATTATTCTTCCTTTTTTCCACAAAGCCTAAATTAATTATTCTTAATTTAGACTCCCAACATAAGGACCCAATACCCATGTCTGAGGCCCAATTCGCTAACTAGAAATTTGGTTTGTTACAAATCCCTCTCCTTAAAGAAAATTTTATCCTTGAAATTTTTATTCATAAACCAATGAAGATTTTCAAACCCTTACAACTCTTCGACGTTCTCTAAGATTTCCCACTGCACTACTCTGATCTCACAACACTTATCAATCATGACCCTTGTCTTCTAACGATACGAACATATTTTCAATTGATTATTTCTCTTATAAGGAATCCATCCTCGCTCGCTACATTATAGACGACAAGCAAAACAGAACTGTACCCCTCAAAAGCATCACACAAATACGTCGTCAAAGAAACTTAACTTATACTACAGAACTCAAAAGGTTTTTGTACAAAAAATCCTTCTACAACTTTGTATGATCTAAAAAGAACATGAGGTTAAACAACCATTGCAACCAAAATGAAATGATTCCTCTCACAGTGACTCCCTAAAAGAGACTCTAACTTTAATGGCATCCCTTATCAATGCCATTGCTTACCTGGTGTAAGACTTCTAAACACGAACGACGTTCATACTCGCCTCAAGCACTTACCTTAAACTTGGCATGATAACTCATATCGGCAACTGGAGAAGCTCTTATTAACTCAGTTCATACAAGAGTCTTACACACCAACTATAACGTGTCTGGAAAACACGTCATTTGTACCCTCATTAGGATCTATCATCACAGGAAATCCCACCAAAGGATAAGGCTCCATCACAACCTCAAATATCGTGTCAAAAGGTAGCATGTACATAATGCAGTGTCATACAACCCAACCCACAACAAATCTAAGTATACTTTCTATTTGGATCTCACATTTGCAAAAAAATAACAAACGACACTTACCAAGAAATATTATTACTCGACAAAATCCCATCGAAACTGTGCACTCACCAATCCTTTACAAGATCTACGGTCGTCTATTTAATTTCCACCAATAAATATTGAAACATCACAACAACTCTAAGGAACTCAATGTTTGACTCCCAAATGATGGCAAGTCGAACACTTATCACTATCTTAACATATAACTCCACACTATCTCCCAAAACACACGGCAAAAGTTTGGTACAAACTGTCGTTCTCAGAATTCACCATATACTGACCATTGTACTATATAGGAAGAATCTCTTACTTTGATATATCTTTCTCTAAAATACCCACAACAAGATCCCAAAGTCCATTAGAACCCATCGAACCCAAATTCAATCATAACATTGTATCCTCTTAATTACAATCAAATGCTACTTCTCGCGGCTTCCAAAGTTACGCAATCCTCAACTTGAAGCTTAACCAACAAAATAAACGATCAAAGTTCTCAATTACTTCGACTCACGACGTTGTCTCACTCTCAACTTCCTTGGTGAAGAAGTACTCAAAATTTCAGATTGTTGGGGTGATCACAACCTTTCCTCTTTTAGCACAAAAATATAGCCCTGATAAAACAACAAAACATCCTCGAAGATTTCCAAAATCTCCTTCGACTCTATTTGAGTCAACACCACTGTCATTAACAGAACAGTCTTAAGCGACTCGAGTCTCTTCTAATGTTCCTCGACTCGATCCAAGGAAACTATGATACAAATCAAAAGCATTTCGAAGTCTCGAATCCTTGCCTCCTTAACTGACCACACATTAACTAACCTCTTCTACACATAAGGTCATTAAGGTAATTATCTTGTTAACACTTATACTTCCATATTCCTTATAAATTCACTCATGTCATGCAAAACATCAAACAAATATTTGAGAAACAAATGGGTGGCCCCTACCCTATCATCGCTGAAATACCTCAAATGTCACTACAGACATCAAACATTATCATGACACACCCTAAAGAGAGAAATCTTCATTCCAAAATTCATTTCAAAATTACTAGCCTCCATCACTCTAACCATAAGTACCTCATTCTCGAACCAATTCCAGAAAAATATAAGGTACTTCATAATCGGTTAAACGATTCATCCATCTTAGAAAAGTTTGGGGACTAAAGTTGTAATTCCCAAAAAGTTAAGGTTTTTTATTTCATAAATAAATAGATCACCTAAGGGTGTGGATCAAATGTGAGGATTTTGGTTCGATCTGATATTTCGATTATTGGGAAAATCGCAGTTAAAGTTTAAGTGGAATTTAGATACCTAGATCGAACTGGAAAATTTTGAAATTTTTCCATATGATAGAGAAAGGTTATAAAAGTCATTTCCAAGTGTTGGAAATATTTTTAGTTTGATTCAAGATGAATCCTACAGTTTATTTCTGAGTAAAGGATTATTTATCAGTATATTGGATCGAATGGAAATTTTGGAGACTGATCCAAAAGCTATGGAAAAGTCATAAAATGTTATTTTATGAATATTTTATTATGTTTGGTTGAATTCTAACTAGATTTAGTTAGATTTTAATGGAATGTCAATTTAGAAACAAACTAGTAAATAAAGACTAGTTGGAGGGCAAATTGGTCATTTGGCCCCAATGGCAATTTTGAAATATTTAAAAAGTTATAAGGGCAATTTTGGAAAGATTAAATGGAAGATTAAATCTTGGCCCTTGATTGATGATAAAATCAATCTCAACCATTGGATAAAAAGGACAAAATTGTAATTTCACTATTAAATGAATTTAATATTCATTTAATAGATATATGTTTAAACTAATGGTGAAAAGATGAACAAAAAATGTTCATCTTTTCCAGCCTTGAAGCGTGGAGAAAGAGGGGAAAGAAGAAGAAAATTTTCTAAGCTCGATTTAAGCCCCGAAACTCGATTTTCAGGTAATCTCTTCAACTACAAAGTTGTTCTACTCTTCAAGCTCTATCTTTTGATATCAATAATTCATGGAATACATGCTTGGTTGATGAGAATTTTCATGAGAAAGAAATTAGGGTTTATGGATCAAATTGAGGCTTTTGAGATTTTATGATTCCATGATTGAATTCAAGTTGGAATTAAGCGAGTATGATGTTAAAATCATGATATTGAGTTGGGATTTAAGTTTTACATGTTTTGATTTTTATGAAGATGATTAGGGTTTATGGATTCAAGTTTAATTTAGGGTTTGTGATGTTGAAATAATGATCTAATAAGATTGAATTGTTGTTTGGAAGCAAAACCCTAAGTTAAATTGTGTATGGACCATTTTGGAAAATTGAAAAGTTGAAGGACCAAATCTGATTTTTTTTAATTTGGAGTGTATTTATGTTATTAATGATGTTAGAGACAAGAAAATGAAGTTAGAATGTTAAATTGATGTTGAATTGAATTAGTGACCATTTTGACAATTTGTCAAAGTTAAGTGACCAAATCAAAATTGAAGTTTTGTATAGGGGCTAAATCTGATTTTTGGTTGTAATGATGGAATTAAGGTAGTAATGTTGAATTGAGGACTAATTTGCAAAGTTAAGAAGCTTGAATCCTTATCTTTGCATTTTAGTGACTATTTCGGTAAAGAAAGAAAATTAAGGAGAATTATTGTGAATAATTATTTGATGAAGAAGTTCATAAGATGATGGTTTAAAGCAATTAATTGGACTAAACTGAAAAGTAGAGAAGTAAGGAGAAGTTAGTATAAAAGTTGAAGTTGTTTATGGAAGCTATGTAGAAAAACTGGTTTATGGCAGTAACTTTGAAAATTCACCATAAATTCTACAAAAATGGTTAGATGGTTAATTTTATACCAATGTAAAGATTCATTCTTCTAGTTTCTTTCCCAACAAACGAAAACTGATTTCGAGTTTCGAGAAAAAGATATGAATTTTTAAGTGGTGAAAGGTCAGAAAATAGTATAGCAGGTTGTTCCGAAATTCAATACTGGAAATTGACTTTGAAAATTCACCATAAATCGTAAAAGTTGAATTTGGGCTATTAATTTATATGGTTGAAAAGATTATTGAATCTAGTTTCTTTTAGGATAAACGGGGTCGAATTCCGAGTTGTAGATTATTTTATAGAAATATTTCTTTGGAGGTACTGCAAACTGTCAGTGAATGAGAATTGATACACTTTGTATCTAAGGTTGAATAGTAAGCTTGAAAGGGGTTAATGGAAGTTCAAATTGGTCACTAAGGACCATAATGAATTTTTGAACGATACAAGGAAGAAAGGAAAACGTTTGGAGATTTTGTATTCGAATGATTATTTTGGACAATATGTCTAAGATATTGTTAGATTGGGATCTAACAAATATTTTACTTATTTGAATTATGAAGTTAAGTTCGAATCAAGGGAGATTCAAGATACAATGAAGGAAAGGATCAAAGAGGACTTAGTGAGGCATACTAATAAATGGCTCAGGTGAGTGCAATGCATACATAACATTATACATGGATATTTCATACATCACCGGTAGGACTTGCGATGAGTCTACCTAGTTTATATATTGTCATGATAATTATGTCATTGATCATATCATTGACATATTTTAAATATGTCAAAGGTTGAAAATAAATGCATTGATCACTAGTTATTGATGATGGTATAATATGAATGTTATTTCGGTTATGAACTGTTAAATGTTGATATATATATATATATATTGATATATGTCGCCATTGATAACTTAAATGATGAAATAAAGCCCAATGTATGATATAGAGGTTCGATGGTATAGTTGGATATCCAAAGGGTCATAAACAACTGTATAAATATTCTAAGCACTTCGGTGCAATATTCATAAATACTCATTGAGGGTATACTCATGCAAGGTTTGGGTATACGGAAACACTTAGGGTGTTAAGCACTACGATGCAATTTTATTAATACTCAATGAGGGTATACTCATGCAAGGTTTGGATATACGGAAGCACTTAGGGTGCTAAGCACTACGGTGCAAATAATATACATACTCAAGAAAGGTTGGGTATGGAGGGATGACTTTTGTACATAGAATCTCTTAATTCGATACCTTGGGCTAAGTAAACTGAATTGAAATCAAAGAAATAGAATGATAAGCTTGAAAGCTTGTAGACAGAGTTGGAAAAAGGTATTGGTAAACATTGAAAGCTTACGAATGGAAATGGCACCGACATTGGTAAGATCTAATCTTATCACTTTGATATACATATATGCTATTACATATTTAATTATGTTAATGAGCATGTAATGGTAAGGTGATCATATGCATTATTAATCATTAATATTGATATTGATATTATGAAAAATGTACTTAAATTCGAACTATTGCCTCACTAAGTAAATACTTAGCGTGTGACTGTTTCACGCTAGAAAAAGAGAAGCGTTTGGAGAAATGAGTACTAGTGGACATCATCTATCAAGGACAGGTACATCAGTATCAGTAATATAATAGTTGAGATTGTTTGATATTCACTAGTTGGCATGTTATTTAAAAAGGTTATGCTTGCTCTGATATAAATTGAATTTTATGTAGAACCTGGATAAATTCTAAATCATGCAGGTTTTAGGCAATTTCGCTAATTATACAAGTCAAATTAAATTGATAAATTGCTGCCTAAAATTAAACTTGATTTGAAGGCGAAAATATAAAGTTTTAACTTTACGCGATAAATTGGATTTTTTTTAAATAAAGATTAAATTGTAATATTTTCCTTACAAAACAAATTTTTACCGAATTATAAATATTTTATGGTTTTACAAATATTTTGTGACATCTCTGTCTCATATTCAATGATGGATACGGGAATAGGGGTTATACGTGGAGCTACCACTAGTCGCCTAAACACATACTCTCATCATGCAAAACATCATTCATTGAACACAAGGCCCAACCATACTCAGGATCTCACTAGATCATTCGAGCAAAAGCACACAAAGTCATACTATAAACCTGGAGTGAGGCTCGTGTCCACTAAGCATCGGGATCATACACTTAGAGTGAAGCCTGCATCCACTAAGCATCGGGATCATACACTCTTTGGGGTGAGGCCCGCGTCCACTAAGCATCGGAATCATACACTCATGTTCAGAGTCTCTCATCAAGCATCTTTGAATGAAGCCCGCATTCACTAAGCATCAAGATCATACATTCGAGAACCTTTAACCAATGTATTGCAACACACTATTTCTCTTACTAGGTATCCGAATCCCACCAACCAAGTGCTCATATAGCACATAACAATGTCTCATAACCATACCAAGTTTCCAATAGAACACAACATAGACACGATCACCGAACTCTATGGTTTCTATCAATTACCAAACCATCCATTTAAGTTTACCAACTTATTAATACATTATGAAAGCGTACATCAATTATCCTCATTACTTATCTCTATTAATTCATATTATCTCATTAATGTTCTACGTAAATTTCCATCCTTTTTATTAGCATTAGAGATTATTCTATTCAGTGGGTATAAGTACTCAAACACGAGTATCGATACGGTACCTTTTGGAATAGGTACACATACGCATACCGATACTGATATTACTTATTGGAAATCCTATATTTCCACAGGTACCGATACGGGTCGACCCGTATCGATACGGCCCTCAAACACGTATCAGTACGGCCAAAGCTCATACCGATACCCTATTTATGAGTTCTCACAATTTCCTCGAATTGTGATATTACAATACTTTATTCGATCCCTAAAGCTTATAAAAGTCATTAGGGTTTGTTTACTAACTTTTCATTCAATTAATATTAATTACCAGATTTATAATCATTTAATCGAGTACTTATCCCTTAAGTATAATTCCCATTGAATCACGTTAATCTATTCGAACCATCACAAGACATCATGATTACCAATCAATCAAACAATCATCAAGTAATTATACAATCATCTCAAACGACCCTACGCGGTCTCTAAAGGCTCCACGAATCTCATCTTATTCACAACATCATCATGCGTCACACATATATCAAGTTTCATGATATCGATCTCACAACATGTTTATTCATCGTCTACATATTTTGCAAACACTAACAAGCAAGACAATCACATTTATGATGCTCATAAAAAAATAAGAGTTCGAGGTGTACTAACCTTAAGCAAAAGCGATAAAACCTCATCCAAGCTCCTCCAACTGTCTCTTTAAATCCAATATTCGAGTCCATGACTCCCTTAGATAAAACAAATACGACTATATAAGCCATCACATATTATCAGACTACTTTAAGGGATAAAACGCATAAAAATAGCCTACCAAGTTCGAATTTGGCAAAACAGACTACGTCAATAGAATCAAAACATATAGAAACCACTAGGTAGAGTCCTCTAAAAAAAGTTAACACCGGTCAATAGTGGCAGTCAACGGTGGCGGTAGTCAATGATCAGCAGCTGCTGGAGGCGATGGCTGTCGGCGACTCTGCTTAGCTCGGCTGGCCAGCTTGGTCCATATATAGGCTAGCTGGTTGGGCTCGCGGCTCAGCTCAGCAGGTCAGCTCAATTGGCTAGCCTAGCAGCCAGACCCGATAAGCAGGTACCTCACCCATGGCTGAAGGTCGTCCACTAGCAGGCAGCTTTGCGTGCAGCATTTTTAGTGGCTAAGCGGCGGTTGCAAGGCCCTATTCTAACTCTCTCAACGCCGGTGAGCACGATAATGGCCTCAATTTTCTTTTCCTGAGCACTATAACCCCCTCAAGTCAACAACCCAAAACTGTCTCTCTCTTACCTCCTCTAACGGTGACTCTGATAGTGGTGCCACTGGTACTGTCAAATAAGTGCCCAAACTATACCATTTTTCCAGTTAGGTGCCCAAACTATTTTTTGGGCCAAGTAGGGTGTCTAACGTTTCATTCCGTGACCCATTTAAGGTTTGGTCATGACAGATGTTAAATTTTTTTCATTATCCAATCAAAATCGAACACGTGGCAATATTAAACATTTTCTAAATTTTTTTGAAAAATATATCAAAATTTTCAAATAATCCCAAAATAGTCCCTAAATCCCTACCCCCTAAATTCGACCACTCCCGCCGGTGTTGGTCGTGTTTTTGGTGACAGAATGAAGCGTTCTCTCCTCGCCGAATGACCTATACACCGTTCATCATCCGTTAGGCAGTCGTTCATCGTGAATTATTCGAATGAACCATTCGACGATTCTGGCGTTTTACACGGCGTCAGTCGATTTTTGGCGACAAGGTGATGGGGTAAATGGTCTTGATGATCTGGCAATGGATGTGATGGGCGGCGGCGTGACAATCGGCGGCAAAATCAAATCAAATCGAGATTTGGGTTTTGGGGTGATAGGGATTTCAAATTTTGGGGCTATTTGGTGAATTTTGAGATTATTTTGTTTTATTAATTTTTATTTATTTTTAAATATGATTTTAGAAATTTAAGAAGATAACACGTGTTAGATAACGGTAAAAATTAGCGGGCAGTAACGACGGGGCACCTATTTGAGTAACGTTGAATATGTTAGGCACTTATTTGGCCCAAAACAAAGGTTAGGCACCTAACTGAAAAAATAGTATAGTTTGGGCACGTATTTGATTGTTAAGCCAATTTTAAACCCTCAGATCTTCAAATAAAAGGATAAACTAATTTAATAAAATCTCAACTTCTTATTCTTCCTTTTTGCCACAAAGCCCAAATTAATTATTCTTGATTAGACTCCCAACATAAAAACACAATAACCAGGTTCGAGGCCCAATTTGCTAATCTGAAATTTTGGTCGTTGCACGATGCGTTGCACTAACAAATTAAAAAACTCGTTAGATTCAACAGTCATTGTTGGTCAAATGGCTTAATTGGTTTAATTTACTGGTTCAATGACTTAATTGGATGCAAAAAAGTTCAATGGCTTAATTATTTTTCTTCAAAAGTCATGGCTTCTTACACCCTTAAGCTGAGCTAAATTTTTTTTTCGAGTTAGAACTAAATTGATTGAATGTGCAAACTCGGAGGATTAAATGTGTTACTATAAAAATTATCTTAGCTATTATGTTGCCCATTTAACGACAATTAACGGCTAAGTAAATATTTTGTAACAAAAATTAAAGTTTAATGTTCATTATCTAACTTTTACAAATTTTGTTGACCATTTTATTTTATTTTAGATAGTTTAGTGACATTTATATAGTCTAACTCTAATTTATTAGTTTAATTGCACATGATACTATTCTTTGAATTATTAAAATTTGATGAACTCATGCTTTAAACAACCAATAAAAAAATCTTCAAAAAAAGAGTAAGCACATTTGGCCGGCTGGCCAAGCTGCTCATCTTGGTTCCCTCATTTTCCTTAGGTCATGGGTTCTAGACCCACTAGGAACACCCCATTCCTTTCCTTAGAGTTCCCCCTTCCCCTCTCCTCTAGGTAGGATTAGAATTAGATAAGATTTGTCAAAAAATTCAAAAAAAAACCAATAAAAAGATATTTTAAAATTGTGTAAACTTTGAGTTATTAGGTACATTTTAATAGTTATATTTCGATAAACTCTTGTTTTAGATAACCATTTTTTAAAATTTTAAACCTAAATTCCTAAAAACATTAACCCTAAATCTAAACTCTATACCCTAAATTTAACAAGTTTGTGTAAATCTCATATGTATATATTTTTTTACAATTTTAGTAAGATTATATTTTGATACACAAGTCGCGTAAAAAATTACACAACCCTCCTTTAAAATCTAAAATTGAAAATTTTAAACCTAAAACCCTAAACTCTATACTATAATCTTAAACCCTAAACTCTATACCATAATCTTAAACCCTAAACTCTAACCCTAAATCCAAAACTAAAAACCATAATCCTAACCCTAAGCTCTAACACTAAATCTTAAATTCTAAACCTTATAACATAAACCCTAAATCCTAAACTAACACTCTAACCCCTAAATTTAACAAGCTTGTGTAGACACAACTTGTATATCAAATTTTTTCATTTTAATATATATGTATTATTTTTTCTTAAAAATTATATTAGTTATAATAATTTCAACATCTACTTTATTAACATAAACTCAATTAAAAATATAAAAATATGAAATAAACTGGTAATTTTTTAATACATTTAATTCTATCACTATAAAAAATCATTTAATTATTTTATTTAGTTATCTTTCTATTTACTATTATACATTGTCATAATTGAGTAGTATTTGAACTATAGTTTAACTTAGTGTAAACTTCTACAATGGTCACTTCCGTTTTATAAGTGTTTATTTTTATTCATCAAATTTAAAAAAATAACATTTTGGTCACTTACATTATCGTTTTATAACGTTTTGGTCATTGGTACGTTAAAAATCGTTAGTTTGATGATGTGGCATTTTAAGAAAATAAATTAAATATTAATTTGATGCCTAAATTTTAGATAAATATTAATTTGACCCCTAAATTTTAGACTAATGATAAATTTAATTACGGTAATATTGGTCAAACATGTTTTTTAAGAGGCATGGCTAATAAAACACATCTTTGTTTTATTTTTTCGAACATTTTTTTCCTAGGGGGAGGGGAGGGAGAATTTGCTCCTAATGAATTTTGATCCCACAACTTAAGGGAATGAGAGCGTATCAACTGAGAGCTTTAACCACTTACTCTAGAAATTGTTGACAACTTATCTTTATTTTATGTATCTGAAATGGACGACATTTCGATATGATGATGAATATTTTTGAATATATATGATGATGAATATTACTTTTTTTATAATAATAAGAGATAGCCTAAACAGTTAGCTTAACTGGCTAATTACTAAGATCCTTATTAAAAAGAACTCTAGAACCTTGTTGTCAATTAGGGATGGCAAAATTATCCGAACCCGTTTTGATATGCCCGGCCTCGAGCGGATTTTTTTAAAAATTTCAAGTTCGAGGGGGAGCAAGGCGGATTTTTATTTTAAAAATATTCGGGTCGGGCCGGGGTTGGGTTTAGGGGTAATTTGCCCCGCCCAAGATAAAATACCCTTATTATTTAAGAAATTACAAAACTGCCACTATTTATGGAGAAATTACTACATGGTCCTGGCTCATCACGTCATCTATGGTCCCATCCAATGAGATTCATTCGTTTAATGACATGTAGAAAAGAGGTGAAGATTCACTCTGGAAAAAGATGAGCTGAAAAATTATTATTGGATGGGACCATGGATGACATGGTGAGTTAGGCTCATCTAATAATTTTTCCTATTTATGTATATAATATATTACAAAAATACCCAAATATTAGGTTTACTAAATTACTTTCCCTCTTTCAATTCTTCCTATGCTCCCCCTTTCTCGTTTTTTTTTTAATTTCTTTCTCGATTCTTTTCACTTTTCTAGTTATTTTCTTTTAATCAATTTTTTAGATCTTTTGAAAGCTTTATTTCAACTTGAACAAATCTTATTCTTTTACTTTCCGCCATTTTCTTCTTTTGCATGGTTAGTTTCAGTTTTGTGCTTTTTTATTTCATATTTTTTTAATTTTTGTTTTTTTAATTATAAAAAGGTACAGCTTTTTCGTTCTTTCTAGCTCATTCAGATTTCATAAAAGGCACCTTTTCTTGGTTCTTTTAGCATCAATATCCTGTTATTTTTTTATCTCATAATATTTGAGATTTTCTGGATTAATTGAGTTCTAAAGATACATTTTTCCTGGTTCTTTTAGTTTCAATGACTTCATTTTTTATCTCATATATTTTGGGTTTTCTGGATTTTTTTATTTCAAAATGTACTTTTTTATTTTTGTTATTTAATTGATTATTACTGGTTTTGTCTTCAATTGTGTATCCTGTTTTTTATGATATCATCGTCATGTGTGTTTAGATGGAGACTGTTATGATTTTTAAATTTTTTTCAGGTTTGTTCATGGTTGTTTGGCAATTCAGAAAAATCTGAGATTTGAAAAAAAAAAAAAAAGTGGGAAAATCTGGGAAATGAGATTAACTCGGGTCGGGTTGGATTTTCGTATTATGATCCAGAGCGGGTAGAAACATAAAAAAGTCAAATCAAATCAGGTTAAAGTTTCTAAGTTTTGGGACGGGTTCAAACCGGCCAAAAACCCGCCCCTCCAGCCAATGACATCCCAACTTTGCCAAACCATCCGCGGCTAAATTACCCTAACATGGGATATGTATGTCACGTACCTCCCAATATCGATCTAAGAACTGTCAAATATGATACTCCCTCTGTCTTACTCAATATGTTCATTTTGTGTTTTAAATTTGTCCTACTTAAAATGTCTCATTAAAAAATCAACAACTTTTAAAAGGTATATTTCCCTTTATACCATTTTTTAGTTTCCCAACAAAATAAAATTTAACTTTTTAAAGATAAAATTGTTTAGCGTGTGTCAGATCATTAACTTAACCACTTCACTGCTATTGAATTCTACGGTCATTTATGATACAAATTAAAAATCCACGATCACACGTATGAGACCCAAATACGAATAGAAATCATCTACCTTATTTATAACTCACACTAAAAATTAAGTTTAGGGTTTGGGTTTGAGGTTAGAGTTTATAGTTTTAGTTTAGGGAATTTAGAGTAGGGGTGGTTTTAGGATATAAAATTTAGAGTTAAGCTTAAAATTTAATTTTTTAGTATTGAAGCATAGAAAGTGACACCGAAAAAGGCAGAGGATTCTTGTCCAAATATTACTTTAATAATTAAATTAACGGATCCTTGTATATAAGTGAAAACACACACACACTCAAATATGGGTGAAATCCTTTATTCTTTGGATTGATATGATCAATACTAAAATTACACCATCAAGAGATTATTTTACCAGAGTAATTTATTCGAACTTCAAGACCAAGATAAATTACGAGCTACTCTCCAAAGTCAGAAACAACTAAAACGAACCATCATTGAAGCGAATCATGTTGATAATGGAGAGTGAAATAGCAGACAACTGGAAGGTATCGTTATTCCTCTTCGTCAATGGAAAAATAACCCCTTCTTTCTCCCTGAACCCATCTTCACAAGTCGTGGCGGCATCCATGATCGAACTCACATCGATGTTCGAATCGTCGTATCGATTGGCCTTGTAATCTTGGATGCCCTGTCTGGACGTAAGGATTGCGTCCGAATAAAGATCGAAGCAATCATGGAAGCACGATCTCACCAAAGGCTCCATTCTTTTGTTCTTCAAGAGCTTCTTAATGTAAGACCTCAAGTTCGTTAAGTTGCTACCGAGCAGCTTGATCGATATCCTCCCGAGTTGGCGAAGATTGTTGGCGTAGTGGCTGTTGGGAGCTGCTTGTAGAGAGGTGACGCAGAAATTGTAGCTGAGGTTTGGGTCGCTCTGAGCAAATTTCTTGCATGTTTTGCGTATGAGACTGCTGTTGTTGGCGGTTATGCCGTGGGAGGTTGAAATGGAAATGAAGAGGAAGAAGGGGAGGAAGATAAGGATTCCGAAGGAAGAAGACGACCGTGGCCTCATTTCTTTCATTTAGTTTTGGTTTCAAGGTTATGTAATCTTTGTTGATGTTGGTCTTGGACGTCATTAGGGCTTCTTTACACACACACACACACGAGAGGATGCAATATTTTTTTTTTACAAATATTAATTCTAATCCTACTTGGAGGGGAGGGGAAAGGGGACTCTAGAGAAAGGAAATGAGTGTTCCTAGTGGGTTTAGAACCCATGACCTAAGGGAAATGAGGGAAGAAAGATGAGCAACTTAGTCAACCGGCCAAATGTGCTTGCTCGAGATGATGCACTATTATGTATATTAATTTGGGAAATCAATGATTTTCATCAGGAAAATTAATATATACTATATATTACCAATGGATTGGTCCAAATAGTAAGCAGCTTGATATCGTTTAAGCAAGTCTCGGGTTTGAGGCAGCATGTCTCGAGTTCGAGGCATTGTGTATGCTGAAAATTCCTGCTAAGAGACTCGCCCACCAAAATCATGTGTGCGACGCGAGTTAGTCCGGATATATATATATATATATTACATCAAAAATATGTGCTCAATCTCTTATCAAATATAGTTTGAGATTCGATTTTATTCTAATTATTAACACCGTCAATATTACTTATAAAATTTGTCATTAAATATTCATGCAATTGTATCAGCCTCCTCGAAAGTAAATCAGTCTAAAATCTATAATGACACGTTTGAAAAGTCCCCATGTAATTAATTAGACAGATATAACTGGGTGCAATTATACAATCGATTTTATTTCATGCCTTTCTAAAAATGGTTACCGAAGATTAAAGAATGAGATTGCCCACCATTATACATGTAGCCCTTCCAATTGACTGCTGTTCCTTCGCCACTATTAAATACTAAATCACATCTTTGCTTACAAGTAAACTAAACTAGAATGGTGTGCAATTAAGCATTGCTTCCCTTCACAATTTCTTTTACTACTATTATAAATAAATGAATATAGTTTTAGATTTGTTAGCATTTCAATCTGAGTTCTCGCACAATGACAAATCAATAATCTAATTAATTGTTGAAATGTCACGTCACCACAATAATCTAATTATTTTTTGAAATGTCACGTCACCACAAGTATTAGTGAAGCCAATATTTAATGAGTTTACATGCATACCCTCATTATTTTTGTCAAGAACACCAATGCTTTGCGAACCAATGATCCAAGTTTCTTAACATTTAACAATAATTATCATCTCTAATAAGTTGCTGACATAAATGTACCAGCAAGAACTGAAACTAATGGAGAGTACATTGATTCTTGATTCTTCTTCATTCAAAACAAATGACCAGAAGAAACTTCAATTCGCTTCAGCTAACAAGTCACTCTCTTTGCAAAAGACATACCTAGTATATGTTCCCAAATCCACCTGCAAGCAAGACAACAGCATTCATAACACAGTCATATGGACCCAACATTTTAAATACACCATTACTATTATGTTCGTAAAAGAAACCTATGGCCATGAATGAATCAGAGATAATGCCTAAAAGTATTCATCACTAATTCGCTATAACAGATGACGGCGTTTAATAGTTTGGTCATAGTCTTGCTGCTAGAACTTCTTTCATTAACTACATTCCATATCGACAAATACGGCAAACGAAATAAGATAACGTATTTTTGCCAAAAGAAATGCCAACTAACCTCATAAGCATTTATATCAGAGAAAAGAACCTGCAATTGCAAAAGCATAGGCATTGTTTTAGATGGTATTAGAAAAACAGCTACATAAGAAAATGGAAGCATTTTGACAATGAGCAAAAAATGGCATCACTTAGCATGAGATTGCTCAGAAAATTAAAAATGCAGGGCCCTGAATTTATTACCTTCTTTCATGGCTCCACTTGTCCTACTTCGGTACCAACTGAAACTATCTGAAATGAAAACCATTATAGAATTAATCAAGACATCCCAATTATTCATTTTCAAAGGGGAAAATTTTATAGAAGCATTCTCATCATACCTCCCCCATTAGGTACCTCTCGAACTTGACAGCTGATTTGGGTAACAGAACTCCACCAGCCAATTTCTGTTGTATAAAATGGGCAATTCAGTAGCTTGACAATTTACAAAGGAGAAAACAACGATATTCATCACAAAAGATTAACAGAAAGTAGACAATCCGTACAAAAGAGCTTAATGATTTACAACTTCACATATGACAGCCAAGAAATGGCCAATTCATCCACCAATAAGATAGTTCCCCTTTCCTTAACCACATTCCATCATATATATTTGCACTTCCTTGCTTAAAGCGCTCTACAGAGTTAATGTCACAGAGTCAACAACGTACAAAATCACTTAAAGAAATAACTTAAAAATAATCAGGCATGTACTTTTATGTCAAAAGAAACCAACTCACGCGTCTAAAAAAGCTTACCCCTCCGTCATAATAAAACTATTCACACAGTGGATACACATATTTCTAGAAATTATCAAACTGCATTTTTCGAATATATCAATAAGAATAGCAAAACAACCCAACTCAGTTTTCATTTCATATAAATTCAGAGAACATGAAAACGAACAAGTTTCACAGTTGCATTTAAGGAACAGTCTTGATACTAAAGAAACCCACATTTCGGTGGATACACTCAAGCAACTTCAGTACTACAAAAAATGAATAAGCAACCAATCAAACCTCGGGTAATTCTTGGAGACGGATAAGAACTCTGTCAGCTTGTGGAACAACCTAGAGAGAAAAAAACCCGAATGTACACATTTAGAACATCAATTTACAAATACACATTGAATCGTTTCTAACTAACCCAGATTATGAAATTAAACAAAAATACCTTGGCCGTTCCCATTTACTGGCAACTGCATTGATTCTAAGAGCATTTCTTCGAGACCCAGCTGGAAACACACAATCACAAAGAGAAACCCATTAGGAATATATACACAAAAAAGAGCTGATATTCCTGTAGAAAATTGGGGTTAGGGCTAGGGCTAGGGCCAGGTCTAACGCAAAACTAACCGATAAGATTGCGGGTTGAAAGAGAATGGAAGGTGGGCTTGTTGAGAGTGAAGGTGTTTGGGAGTGCCAGAAATGTAGACGCCATGGATAAAAAGCTTCTTTGAATAGAATCGAAGTCTGGGATAACAAAGTAACGATTCTAAACCTAAAGCCCCAATTTGCTTCTCAGGGTTTTATAGGCTGACGTGTCATTTTTCATCGGATCATCACTGTTTGGCCAAGTTCTAGATGACTTCCTCACTTTTTAAAGATAAAATAACTTTTAGTCACTAAATTTTGTATTTTTCTTAATTTAGTCCACATATGTTTTTGTCCCTAATAATTCTTGAACTTGTCAATTTTTTTTATTTTTAACTCTTATACTCTTTGTACATTTGAAAATTAGTCCTTCTACTTATTGGATTCAAAAATTCAAATTCAATTATTAACATTGTTATTGTTTTGATAAATTACTCTTTTTAATTGTTTAAACTATAAAAATCAGAAGAAGAAAAATCGTTACAAGCAACCTTTATTTAAAAAAACATTTAAATTTTAAAGAAATGAGAAGTGATAATAATTTATTAAAATACGCTCATAGTAATTGTATTCTACGTATATTTAAAATTTAGTTTTTATAGTTTAACTTTCAGAAATTTAGAGTGTGTTTGATTTCAGAGAATACAAGTTATTTTTATTTTCTTAGAAAATAGATAATGTTTTAGAAAATGTATTTGGTTGCAAAATTTGAAAATGATTTTAAAAAATGAAAAATGAGTAAAATTTTGAAAATATAAAAAATATGTTTTTATTAATTTTATTAACAATATTTTAGAAAAGATGAAAATTAGGGTTTTTAAATTTTAATTCTATTTAAACTGGGTTTGAATCCTCCTAATGTCAATTTTAGAACTTTAGTTTATTTAATCGTATTTTATTTTTTTATAATAATATTTTCTAACGAATAACTATTTATTTATTTTTATTTTGAAAAATTATATACCAAAAACACTTTCATTGTTTTCATTTTTGAAAAAAAATTATTTTTATTGACCATATGTGTTTTCTAGTTTTTGAAAAACATAAAATGAAAATCATTTCTGAAAATAAAAATAAAAAATATTTTTATAACCAAACATATACTTAATCTATCTTTATTTTCAGAAACTTTTTAACGATCATGTAGTATTAATATTAAATCTAATTGAAAATTGGGAAAACTACATATTTAGTGCCCTAATTATGCTTGTATTATTATTTTAGTACCTCAACTATTATTTTTGATAAAACGATACTTAACATTACGTTTTTGTCCTGTTTTGGTACATCCGCCGTTTAAAATTAACGAAAATGGTGACGTGACTTGGGTTAATAATAGTTTTAGTCCAAAGAATTATACAATCTATCAATTTAGTCTAAAATTCTATCAAATTAAATATTATTTTAATTTATGGATTAAAATTATAAACTCCTCATTTTTCTTCTTACAATCGAACATTTTGGGTTTTGAAGATTAAAAAACACGCTCGGGACCATCAAAACTTTGGGATTTGTGGATCAATGAGGGCTAATGCGGGGTCCATTAGAGGACCCAAAATCCAAGATCGGGATATTGACAAGAATATGAGGGGTGGGAAAAGGATGAGAAAAAATTCAATCAAAATTAAGATGATGTTTTAAATTGATGGATTTTGGACTAAATTGATAATATAATGTGTTTAGGACTAAAACTGTAATTATAGCAAGCCGCGTCATCATCTTCTTTAGTTTTTAAATGCCGAGTACCAAAACATAACAAAAATGTAACATTAAGTACCATTTTACTAAAAATAATAGTTGAGGTACTAAAACAGAATGCGAACATAGTTAGAGCATTAAATATGTAATTTTCCCTTGAAAATTGTAGCGGCCGGTTTTAGTACTGACACCAAATATCAATATCAATATTAATAGTTGGGTATCTACACCGCTGTTTCATTTGAGTGAATTGATTAATTTGTGTATTAATTGATGTTTAATTACTATTATTTCTTTAATATATTGATTTTTTATAATAAAGTTCCTATGTGTATGATGTTATGTTTGTAATTTTTTTATTTGAAATCCATTAACTTTATTGAATGGAGATATATCTCAAGTTATAATGTAAGTTTACATGTGGATAAATAAAAACACCTAATATGAACATATTCTTACAACCATTCAAACAAAAAATTAGTATTTTGAGATCATAACAGGACCATACAAGAAAAAAAAACTCAACCGGGAGACTCGAAACAAAGATAAATACTGACATCATCAAAGAACATACATATTACAATGAGGCACGTTAACAACACAGTTATTACTAGCATGTCACAATTTTTGATAACACAAGAATAAAAGACACTAGATTACACTAGTCTTAACCAATCTGTATGCAGCAGGTAGAGCACAGCATCCGGTGGGCGTGCATAAAACTAGCATTCCAAAGAGTTCCTCCGAAATAGCTTGGCCATGAAATCAACAACCATATTTGCACCCCTTCCAACATGCTGGAAGATAACGATCCAATCTCGCTGAATTAATTCACGGTTTCGTTGAACTATCGTAGGGGCCACCCCATTTTGCGACCCTCATATGTCTGTCACAATTTTAAACGCATGGTTTAATTCCCATTCAATTAGTTTTTGGTCGACTCAATAAATGATTCCAATAAAATAAAAAAATAGTGTTTATCTTAGAATATTTGGGTTTAATCGTTTTGTCTACAAAGTGTGTGAATTGTCAAATGTTAAGAATATGTATAAACAGATAATATCTTATAATTACCTTTAGACTATTAAAAAAATTAATTTTCAATCTATTATTTGAATGTAGCATTTTTTATTTGGTATACGACTGAGTCATGCATAGTGTGTTATGATTTTAATTTATTTCGAATTTAACTATAATTTTATCCATTAAAACTTGACTCAAAAATTTAATTGGAAACCCAATCTAATTTAATATATTTTTCAAGTTTTCACATATATGTTTTTGAAATATAAAAATAATTGAATAAAATACTAATTTAGTCAAATAATAACCTAAAATTAAAGTGAATTAATTCACCATAATTCTAGTACCTTATGTTATGTGTCATATATATATATATATATATATATATGTCAAAACTTATCTAATAATATATAAATATCTTTAAAGAGTATTTTTTAATTATTTGGATAAAGGACGAAATGGACTCTCCCTAAACCCGATTCAAAAAAATATTAAAATTTTACACTAACCAACCAATCCAAACTTAATTTTTTAAAAAATATAATTCTATCGAATCAAAATCCATTGAGAACGGTTTTTTTTCATCTCTATATGTGCACGGAATTCTAACAATCCCTTTCATCGCAAACCCCCTCTTAAAGTTCAAATAAGGATGGTTGAGGAGGTTATAAAAATACCTAAAGCAGTTTTAGGTATCAAAATACATGAACAGATTCTGCATCTGAATGGAAAAAGAATTCAGACGTAATAACATAAACATAGTAATTGATCTTTCACAATGTCATATTATGTGCACAATTACATAAGAGAAAGACAAGTGGCCCAAGGATCATATTTTTGAGATCAATTAGTTTGAATTAGATATGTTATATTTTGACTCAAATTTTAATTGGTAATTAAGTTAGGTTTTATTGTAATTCTAGTGGTTGAAGATTACTTGGTAATTAAGATTTACTTTAATAGTAAATATCTATTTTAGATAGAAGATCTTATTGAATAAGATTTCTTGGTGACCAAGTATTTGGGTCTATAAATATATACTAGGTTTAACATTTTGAATTATGAGAGAATGAGAAATATAGAGAATTACTCTGAAGAGATGTAACCACTTCTTGGTTCTCTACAACTATTGTGCCTACGTTGTAGAAATGAGTATTGTAGGATGTTGGGAAGAGCATTTTGGTTCCACCGGATCATGGGATTTGTACACCGGGTTTTTGGATTACATGTGTTATCATGTATTTATACTCTTCGTGTTTTCTACGTTGATAGTGGATTGTTTGTTTCTCTCGTCTGTGGAGGTAGACTATGCTGAGCCACATTAAATCTGGTCTCATGCGCATGTCTTGGTCTATGTTGTTATCGCTTTGGTTATTTTGCCGCATACCAAATTCCTAACAAGATATTATAGAAATCCGATATAAAAAAATTCTCCTAACTCAATTTATCATATTCACAACATCGTGATTTCGATAATAGGTACAAACCAGATTATATACCTTGATTTCTTGGGAGAAAAAATGTTTTCAGAATATGGATTGGAAAGAATTATTAAAGAGATAAATTCAGTAATAATTTAATTAATTAGGTCATTTACATTGAACAAACACAACCAAAACTAGTTAATATGGGCAACCAAAGACAGAACCAATCAAGGCTGAAAGAAAGGACAATCTTATTCTTACCTATATGCATGTTATTACCTGTACTAATGCACAACCAGGACATGAAAATGCACTGCCAAAAAGAAATTAGCTACACCTTAACCACTTGGCAGTTACAGCGGGGTCCACTCTTTCTTTTGTAATGATTTGATCCCTCATCATTGTCTGTTTGTGTAATGGTGACATGTGCGCATAACATTCCATGACAAAACAAACACTCTCTGTGGTTTTACTCGTAATAAAAGGAAGGAGGAACAACTGGACATTGTACTACTACTACTACCGTAAAATGACAACATTTTGATTTCAACTAAAACAATACAAACCTCATCATCCAGACCTAATACTGTCTAAACTAAACCATACCATCTGAAACACCTTAATCGCTTCTATTTGTTGCATTGCCATGAAATATAATGAGCGGTTGGGGTGGAACTGTTAATCATACAAATAAATAAATGCATTATATGTGTTGTATCATTTATATTTGTACATTTTTTTATTCGAGATTCGTGATTACGTTGTTTTGAAACAAATAAATTTTATGTGATCATCAATAAAGGGTTCTTTGCATGCGAGTATTTGGTGATTTTTTATGAAAATCTTTGTGGTTTGATTCAATTGAATGGTTGCCTGTTCTTCATGATTTGTCGTAGTTTTTTTTTTCTTTTTTGTTGTTTCTTGGTTGGTTCGGATCTTTACCCTTCATGGATGCTTTATTGGAGTTGCTTTGAGTGTGTTTCTTTTTTCAGAATAATCACCTTTATTTAATCTATTAATCGACTAATTCGTATCGGATATTCAATAAAGATGACTTTTTTTACTCAATTTACTCCATTCATAAAGTCATAATTCGAACTCTAACATTACTTAAAGAATTTAATGTTTTATTCTATTAGACTAAGTTAGGGTACGAGTATCTCACTCGTGAGTTTTTGTTGATATGGGACCTTTTATTTTCGAGTTGATCTGAAATTTGTTTTAGGAGCTCTTTGAACTATAATAAGATGTTGCTAGACTAAGTTAACTTTTTTTTTTGAATAGCAGATTAACTTTTTATTCTTGTATCGATTGTTTAGTTTAATTAATGTTTTGATAAAAAGAAAGACGAGATATTTAATTTTGTAATACCTATTTTTGTTCGGGTTTTAAAACCCAAATTAAATTTCATCCAAAAATAATATCCAAACTCATATATATATCAGACCCATACAAACTCAAACCCGTTTTAAGCCCAATTACCCAATAAATATCCCAGACCCAATACCTAGCATTGCAAATTACCTAAATGCCCTTAATCAAGAAACTCTAAAAAATAATAACCTAAATCCAGTTGCTAGGCGCCGCCGCACCCTCCATCCAATCTCCGTGCGTGTGTCCGACACACGCGGTTTCATTGGCCACGCGCGCTATCACCGACCACTTGACGCCGCCTGACACTTCTGGCCCAAACATGCAAAAACGAAGCAACTTGTAACATTTTTTATTTCAAATATTTGTATCAAAAGGGTTATAAAAACTCAAACACAAATCTGTTAAAGGGGGCTTTTCTCGGTTCAAAAATAATAAAAAGAGGAGATTTCATAAATAAAAAAGGATTGTTCCTTTTTTTTTGCATTGGAACCAAGCTTCAAGAACAAAAAACGAAGTAAAAAAGGTAAAAAAAAAACCCAAAAAACCTTCTCGATTTTTTCTAGATCTGCAAGTTTAGAGGAGATTTTTTAACAAACTAACTACAGCTTTGAAACGAGAAATAAGTAATCTTTTTGTGTCTTTTGCGTAATCCGGCCGGCGACCACAGCCTCGAGAGCTCTTTGAGAGCGTTTTAGATTTTTTTATAAATCGACATATAATTTTTTGGGCCGAAAATACAAATTTATAGGCCATTAAAACGACACCGTTTCGGGCGTCCGAATTTTGGCCCAAACGACGTCGTTTCATCCCTATCGACCCGACGTGGTGACCCGACCCGGGGATGACCCACGTATTTCTGAAAATGGGGGAATTATATTTTTAGTCCCTCTGCATGGGGCAATCACTCCATAAGTCCCTAAAGTTTTAAAATATTTTTAATTTGGTCACTAAATTAAATCTAATCAGATTTTTAATGGGTAAATTACCCTGTTAGTCCTTCCGCCCCAAAATATTCTAAAAATGGGTATGCCGTATGGTTTAATTACCTCTTAAGTCCCTAAAACTTTTGAATATTTTGCAATTCGGTCCCAAAATCCAAATAAATTAGTTTTAAACGAGATATTTTCAATTTTGGTCCCTCAAACTTTTTGTGCTCTTCAATTTTGTCCTATTTCAAGGGTATAATTGCAGAATTGGTCCCCGATCTTTGTGAAATATTCATTTTCACCCATGTACATTATTTTTAACTTATTTTCCGCACTGTTTTTAGTTTCTTTTAATTTTAATCCCTTTTTATGCATTTATGTTATATTCAATATAATTATTATTACTTTTTATAATTAGCATATAATATGTATATAATATGTATAGTATATTTATATGTATATATAATGTTAGTATAATATATTTATTATTATTATTATTATATGTTTATTAATACATTCTTATGTTTATTATCATTAATAATATTCCCATGTTTAATATTATTACCATTATTTTGTATGTATGTATATATATATTTATTTGCCTATTATATATTATATTATTTTACATGTAATTATTTTAACTATATAACATGTATATTACTATGATATTATAGTTTTCCTATTTTTCATAATGTATATGTATAGGTATATGTATATTATAATAAATATTATATATGTATATTATATTATTATACTTATATATATATTGTTTATTTTATTTTGAATTTACTTTTTTTTAAAAAAGACAAAAAGAAAACTCGGCTTAATATTTAAGGGAATATTTCCCACTTTATTTTGGATACCGGTTAGGAAGTGATATCCTAACCCATTCAGGTGTCATATTCCTCGGTTTTCGTAAATAAGGAAATGTTCTCCTTAGACCTCTTTTTGGGATTAAATTTAAAATTTAAAATTTGAATTTTTGTTTTCTTGCAAAGACACACGAAATCAATGTGGTACCAATTTTGGGCGTTGTGGGGGTGCTAATCCTTCCCTACGCGTAATCGACTCCCGAACCCAAACGTTTTGAATCTCTGGTTAATTTTTTACGGTGTTCGACCTACCAAAGTAGTCGGTGGTGACTCCATCTCCGTTTTTAAAATCTTTACGGCGTTATGTTGGGAGTGTCATCCCGGTCTCTGGGTGTCATCTCCTTTGATCTCGTACACATAAAAAATATTTTTATCGACCACCAACATTATTTTTTCGAAAGGAAAAAAACCTTTTGCGACAGCTTGGCGACTCCGCTGGGATATTTTTTTGAGAGTCAGGCCAATGTTGATTTTATGTTGTCTTGCAAGAAATTTGAAAATTTGGTTTGATTTAATTTTTAATCCTTCGACATTCATGCATGAACTTTCTACCCGGGCTCCTCACCTTTAAGTAGAAGGGATTACTTCGCTCATTAGGGTTTTCACCTCCTTATAGTGTTGTAATGTACTTCTGGAGTACTAGTCCTTAAATTTTGTGGGATTTTCACCCTCGTATGGTATAAGGGTCGTATTCCTCCGAATCGATGTCTTCGTGATAGTTCGGGTACCCTTTACTTTAGATCTGAACCTCATATAGTGAGCCAGAGGAGCCAACCTTTTAAGACAAGCGAAGCTCTACCCGTTTAGCAGTCGGTTTTGGTGCCTTGATTTTTTTTTTTACAGTTTTTTTTTATTTATTTTAATTTTAATTTTATTAATTTATTCATTTTCTCCAGGCATTGCGTCGTCTGTATCGTAGCAAGCCATGCTCATTTTGTCCCCTCCAACGGATCACCTCTGATTTTTGTCTCCCCAACAGATCACCCTAGTTTGAAGATTTTGCCTCTCTAACTGATCTCCCAGATTTTGCCTCCAAAAGCGGCCGAGCAGATCAAGTGAACCTCAAGAAGAAGCGTTGGCAAAAAAGGAACCTAGACCTGACCGAACATAAAATAGTTATTCTTTGTCTTTGTTCTATTCTTGTTACACATCAATGAGCAAAGAGGGGCAGCTGTAATACCCATTTTTGTCCGGGCCTTAAAACTCAAATTAAATTTCATCTAAAAAATAACATCCAAACCCATATATATCAGATCCATACAAGCCCAAACTCGTTTTAAGCCCAATTACCCAATAAATATCCCAAACCCAATACCTAGTATTACAAATTACCCAAACGCCCTTAATTAAGAAACCCTAAAAATAATAATCTAAACCCAGCTGCCAGCCGCACCCTCCATCCAATCTCCGTGTACGTGGCCGCCACGCGCAGCACCATTGGCCACGCGCGCCACCGCCGACCACTTGACGCCGCCTGACACCTCTAGCCACCGCCCAAACCTGCAAAAACGAAGCAATTTGTAATATTTTTTATTTCAAATATTTGTATCAAAAGGGTTATGAAAACCCAAATACAAATATGTAAAATGGGGCTTTTCTCGGTTCGAAAAATAATAAAAAAGGAGATTTCAGAAATAAAAAAAGGAGTGTTCTTTTTTTTTTTGCATTAGAACCAAGCTTCAAGAACAAAAAACGAAGTAGAAAAAGGTAAAAAAAAAACCAAAAAAACTTTCTCGGTTTTTTCTAGATCTACAAGTTTAGGAGCGATTTTTTAAAAAACTAACAACATATTTGAAACGAGAAAAAAACTAACCTTTTTGTGTCTTTTGCGTATTCCGGCCGCTGTGGGTGGCGGTGCTTCACTGCCGACCAACAACGACCCACGATAGGACAGATGGCTGGCGACCACAGCCCCGAGAGCTCTTTGAGAGCGTTTTAGGTTTTTTATAAACCGGCATATAATGTTTTTTGGGCCGAAAATACAAATTTATAGGCCATTAAAACGACTCCGTTTTGGGCATCCGAATTTTGGCCCAAACGGCGTCATTTCATCCCTATCGACCCGATGCGGTGACCCGACCCGGGGGTGACCCGCACATTTCTAAAAATGGGGAAATTATATTTCAGTCCCTCTGCATGGGGCAATCACTCCATAGGTCTCTGAAGTTTTAAAATATTTTTTAATTTGGTCACTAAATTAAATCTAATCAGATTTTTAATGGGTAAATTACCCTGTTAGTCCTTCTGCCCCAAAAATATTCTCAAAACGGGTCTGTCATATAGTTTAATTACCTCTTAAGTCCCTAAAACTTTTGAATGTTTTGCAATCTAGTCCCGAAATCCAAATAAATCAGTTTTAAACGGGATATTTACAATTTTAGTCCCTTAAACTTTCTATGCTCTTCAATTTTGTCTTATTTCAAGGGTATAATTGTGGAATTGATCCCCGATCTTTGTAAAATATTCATTTTCACCCATGTACATTATTTTTAACTTATTTTTCGCACTTTTTTAGTTTATTTTAATTCTAATCCTTTGTTTATGCATTTTTGTTATGTTTGATATAATTATTATTACCTTTTATAATTAACATATAATATGTATAGTATATTTATATGTATATATAATGTTAGTGTAATATATTTATAATTATTATTATATGTTTATTATTACATTTTTATGTTTATTATCATTAATAATATTCCCATGTTTAATATTATTACCATTACTTTGTATGTATATATATATATATATATATATATATATATATATTTCCTATTATATGCTCCATTCCTCCCATGAAAACTGTCCCTTATTGACTTTTTTTGGTCAACTTTTTTCAACTCTTACTCTTTATTCTTTAAAATTTATCATTGATAAAAATATAGAAAAATATATTTTAAAAATTTTCAATCAAGTAGTTTTAAAATATATATTTTATAAAATTTAGTTTTTAAAAATATTTATAATAATTGTGGTCAAAGTTTAAAAATTTTGACTTTTAAAAAGTCTATAAAAGACATTTTGAGTGAGATAGAGGGAGTATTATATTATTTTACATATATATGTATATATTATTATTTTAACTATATAACATGTACTATGATATTATAGTTTTTCTATTTTTCATAATGTATATGTATAGGTATATGTATATTATAATAAATATTATATATGTATATTATATTATTATACTTATATATATTGTTTATTTTATTTCGAATTTACTTTTTTTAAGAAAAAACAAAAAGAAAACTCGGCTTAATATTTAAGGGAATATTTTTTTACTTTATTTCGGATACCGGTTAGGAAGTGACATCCTGACTCATTCAGGTGTCATCTTCCTCGGTTTTCGTATATAAGGAAATGTTCTCCTTAGATCGCTATTTTGGGATTAAATTTTAAATTTTAAATTCAAATTTTTGTTTTCTTGCAAAGACACACTAAATCGACGCGGTACCAATTTTGGGCGTTGTATGGTGCTAATCCTTCCCCACGTGTAAACGACTCTCGAACCCAAACGTTTTGAATCTCTGGTTAATTTTTTACGGTGTCCGGCCTACCAAAGTGGCCGGTGGCGACTCCATCCCTATTTTTAAAATTTTTACGACATTTTATTAGGAGTGTCGTCCCAGTCTCTGAGTGTCATCTCTTTTGATCCCGAACACAAAAAATATTTTTACGACCACCAACATTATTTTTTCAAAAGGAAAAAACCTTTTGCGACAAATTCTATCCGCACCAAATCCCATAAAATTACAAAAAAAAATTCAAACGGCAATATTTTTAGTTCCATATATGTTTGATCAAAATCGTATATGGAATATGGTAATTGTAAAAGGAACATAAGTATTGTGCTCTAATGTTTAATCAGTCGATTTTTTTTCAAGGTCGAATGTGAACCGTCGGATTGTTAATAAATCAAAATAATCCATACTAAAAGTAAAATTCATCTGGGGGTATATTGGTAAAAAAATAGCGTCACCTAAAATGTTTTGCTATGTCCACTCCATTTCTCAAATTTTTTTCTTATGTCGTTTGATCTATTGGAAATAGAGTGGATCGAACCGAAAATCCTAAAATGTGGAAATGCCAAAGTGGCCGTACGTCAGACTTCGTATTTACCATTTATACCCCTGAGAACCAGCGAAACATTTCGCTTATCTCCTCGCCGATACGATTGGCTTCCACGTCGTAGTCTCCAGCGGCACCGGAAATGTCGCTTAGCCGGCTGCTCCCGGTGACTAGCCTTCCCGAGCTTCGAAATGACATAGCACGAGATGATAACGAAAACGAGAGTCTGTCGACGTAATCCTTGAGCCAGCTCCTTCCCGTAGCAACGTCAGCGGCGAGACTCGCTTCTGAAGATGCCTCAACTCCGACAATCTCCTCCTTATCGGACATGTTTCTATGGTTCGTTTGGCTCCTATTCAGCTGTGATTCTTCCTCGACGACGTAGTCGAAGGAGCCAATGGAATAAGACATTCTTCTCTGATCACCGGAGTCGGAGCCTGATTGCCGGTGGCTGATAGAACCAATCTCGAGCCGAAAGCTATCGCTGCCGCCACTTCTATTGGAACATGCGGCATTAGAAGACGGAAGCATAACCTTCATGAGATCAGACTCAGAGGCAAAGAGTGGACAGCGGCAGAGAGGACAAGATTGGTTCGAAGTCAGCCAAGCGTCAATGCAATCAGCGTGGAACGCGTGGCAGCAGAGTGGGAGAAGCCTTAGTTGATCCGGTGGTTCAAATTTAGACAAACAAACAGCACAGTCTGCTGAAACCGTTGAGCCGTTGTTGGAGCGGCGAGTAATGGCAGAGAAGGTAAAGAGAGGAAGAGAATCCAGGAACGGAGCCGCCACTAGTTGTTCTGGTGTGACACGGTGGTTGGAAGCGGCGGTGGCGGTGATATTGGAGGTGGACGACCGAAAGATATGGCTCAGGCAGCGGCGATTGAGGTGGCGAAGGAGGAGATAAAGAGAGACGGACAGAAGCAGGGTTATAGAAAGGATTAAAACTATTACTATAATACTCGGTTTAACATTCTCGATCGACGAAGAGGAATGCAAGCTCTTACTGTTGTTATTGTCAGCAAAGTTCCCAGCACCTCCCATATCGCCATAAAACGAAGGCGGCGGCGACACCATAGACGCCATCTCTTTCAGTTTATAGAGAATAACAGTGGAGGATCACGCGCTTCTCTCGTGAAAGGAAGATAGAACTACTGACTGAGTTTGAAAAGGTTAGTGGCTGATTTGGGGAATCGGAGAGTGGGCGTTGATGGGGGTATTTATGAGGAAGGAAGGGAGAGAGCATTAAATCGAGACATTCATTTGGAACAGCCAAAATGAATTTTAAGGAAAGGGAGGGCAGCGCGTGAGTAAATGCCGAAGCGCAGATTTCAAAGAGTCAACGCTGAGTCGTGGACTCAGTCGACTCGACTCGACTGCACAGACTCGGGGCATCGGCACAAAAACCCTCAACAACGCCACTTACAAAATTAAAGGCGCTTCATCTTTTCACCGCTACTTAAATAAATATTGTTGGAAATAAATTAATAAATATTAGTATAATGTTTTGGGAATGGGAGGTCAACTTCACTAAATACGCATGATTAGCATTATATTACTTCTCTTTTAGGATGGATTAATGAATGCGATAGCCATAAAGTCAAGAAACTTAAATTAGATAAGATCTGTTAATAAAATATTAAAAATGATGAATACGTATCAACGAATTGATCCAAGTGGTAAGTAACTTGATATCGTTTAAGTATGTCTGAGTTCGAGGCCTTGTGTACGTAGCAAATTTTTGCTAAGAATTTACCCCAAAGTTAGGTGAGCGACGCGGGTCAGTCTAGATTAGTTAGGGCAAAGCTCTGAGAACCGGGAGGTCAACAAAAAAATTGATAAACATATAAGATCTACTAATTAATTTAGTGCTCATGGATTTTCATCCACTTCACCTCTTGTGTGGGTTTAAATCCTAACATCTGCCTTAAGAAAAATATTGTCATACAACTTAATAAAAAAATTGATGAATGGGGGAGTATGAACAATTGAGACTAAAAATATGTAATAAGAAAATTATTTTATTAAAAAATAAATTATTCTCAATTTAATTTTTTATTTAAGTTAATAAACTCAATTAATCTAATAATTTTTTATAAGAAAAAGTGGCTCGTTAAAACCCTCGTAACGAGAGTTTCACCTAAGCAAAACTAGCGAAAGAGGAAGGGGGAAATATTATATATGAATTCTAATGATCTTAAACGGTATAATTTTTTTAAGAAAAAACTTTGATACACAGGCCGTGTAACGTGTCTTTTAGTTTTAGGGGTTAAGGTTTTAGTTTAGGGGTTTATGTTGTAGGGTTTAGAATTTAAGGTTAGTGTTTAAAATTTAGGTTATAAGCTTTAGGGTTTAGTTTTTTAGGGTTAGGGTTAGGAGTTTAAAATTTGAGTTTTATAGTATAAAATTACAAGCTAGTGTAAAATTAGTTTCACACGGTCTGTGTATTTACCCATTTTTTAAACCGTATATATGAAGTCTAATTCGATTTAAAAGTTATAATATATATATATGTATATATGATCCTTAAATCTTGGATAATAATATTTCTTTTATTTAAGCAAGCAAAGTCAACTGCTTGTTTATGTGACATGTACTCACGTGAATATAGATTAGAATAAGATTATATAAGATTAGTGCATATGTTATCCAGATAATTTTGTAAAAATGAGAAGCAGTAGTATCAAGGGGTGAGCATCTGGCCAATTCAAGTAAGAATTCTGAGTCAGTTAATTGACAAGTAACGTGTAGAGTTGAGTTTACGAAATTTGGCTCGAGTTAAATTGAGTTATTCGGGTTTTTATTCATATTTAATTGTAAATATTTAAATTTTTTTATGCTAATTAGTTTTAATTTAAAAAGTTTTTATAACCATATATATATATATATATTTTCATGTGCGATATACGTATATAAGACAGAGTTGAGGGGCCATAATGGAACTTAAACACGATCTAATTATTACTAAAAATTTTGAGTTATTCAAAGTTTGATTTTATAATTCAAACTTTTTTTTGAAAATTTTCCTAGTCGAGTTTATGAAATTACGATTCAAATCAAATCAAATCAAGTCAAGTTTTTTTAACCATATCGATTCGAAAAATTTATTTTTTTTGAATCGAGTCATGTTATGCTCACCCCTACCGGTATATATAATATTTGCCATGCGATCTTAATTCTTTGCCTTCAATTTACTTGTATTTTTTGTATTCTATCTCTACTTTGGTATTTTTTGGGTAAACTACCTAGCTGACCACCCAATTATTGGGTGTGACCTGTTTTGACCATCGAACTAAAAAAATTCAAAATTCGACCACCCAACTATTTAAATGGACCTATTCTGACCACCGGCTGTTAAAATCAAAAGGAGATGTGACGTGACAGTTAAATTAAATTTGTATAATTACACATTTAATCCTTGTTAGTTACCTATTATATCAATTTAGTCTTAGTTTTAAATTAAATAAAAAATTAATCAATAAATCAGGTGACGAAGCGTGTCGTCACCCGATTGGATGCTTTTAATTTAATTATTATTTTATTATATTTAATATATTTTCTCCAATCAAGTGGTGACACGTGTCACCAACTCTGTATTCTATCTTTACTTTGCCTTCAATTTACTTGTATTTTTTTGGGTAAACTACCTAGCTGACCACCCAACTATTGGGTGTGACCTGTTTTGACCATCGAACTAAAAAAATTCAAAATTCGACCACCCAACTATTTAAATGGACCTATTCTGACCATCGACCATTAAAATCAAACGAAGAGGTGACGTGACAGTTAAATAAAATTTGTATAATTACACATTTAATCCTTGTTAGTTACATATTATATCAATTTAGTCCTAGTTTTAAATTAAATAAAAAAAATTAATCAATAAATCAGGTGACGATGCGTGTCGTCACCCGATTGGATGCTTTTAATTTAATTATTATTTTATTATATTTAATATATTTTTCTCCAATCAAGTGGTGACACGTGTCACCAACTGATGAAAGGAAAATTCAAAAATAAGGGGAAGTGTTTTGCATAAGGTTGAACCTACAACCTCATGAGTGGAAACCCATGACTTTACCACTGCACCAATCCAATTTTAGTAAAATAGATTGCACCATATTTTATATAACTTATAATGCAGTAAATACTAGGGAATAAAGAAGTAAAAATGGTTGCAAGGGACTCGAACCTAAACCACTTAAGATGTGTAAAACCATACAAATCACTTAGCCAGTTCAAATAATTAATTTAAATATAACTATATTTTAAATATATTTAACGTATAGTTAAAGAAAGAAAAAAAATATTTTTAAATATATTCAAATAAATGATTTTTATATTATTAAATTAAATTGAATATTTTTTCTTTTTCACATTTATTTTACAATTAAATTAGATTTATAATTTTATTTTTTAATGTAATTACTATATATTATATTAATAATGAATTAACATATTTATTAAAAAAAAACTCGATTCAATGTTATTTTTTAATAAATATCTTAATTCATTATTAATATAATATATATTAATTACATTAAAAAATAAAATTATAAATCTAATTTAATTGTAAAATAAACGTGAAAAAGAAAAAAATATTCAATTTAGTTTAAAAATATAAAAATCATAAATCCAATTATTTGAATATATTTAAAATATATTCATATTTAAATCAATTATTTAAAAATATTTTTAAAAATATTTTTTCTTTCTTTAACTATACGTTAAATATATTTAAAATATATTCATATTTAAATTAATTATTTGAACTGGTTAAGTGGTTTGCATGGTTTTACACATTCCAAGTGATTTAGGTTTGAGTCCCCTTGCAAGGACTAAATATGGTGCAATCCATTTTACTATGACTAAATTGATATAATAGGTAACTAACAAGGACCAAATGTATAATTATACAAATTTTATTTAACGGCTACGTCACTTCTCCGTTTGATTTTAAAGGCCGGTGGTCAGAATAGGTCCATTTAAATAGTTGGGTGGTCCAATTTTAAATTTTTTTAATTCAGTAGTCAAAACAGGTCATGCCCAATTGTTGGGTGGTCAGCTAGGTAGTTTACCTTTTTTTTTGTATTCTACTAGACTTATTTACCTTGATGAAAAAGGGGTATTTGTCCATGAAAATAAAAAATAAATAAATCCAAATGGTGCTCAAGTGGTAATTTAATAATAATAATAATAATAAAGTTTTGAAAATCTTTAATTACTAGATGGGCACCCATTGACACCTATATAGTATCCTATTATTGTCATTAGACAGACGGGTAGGAACTAGGAGCAGATTAAAAAATTAAATAAAGGATGCAATAAGTAGGGCAAACTCTTTATACGGAGACAACATAAAATAATAGAAGCATGAACTTCTCACTATCATTCTAAACCGTGACCTGTCCTGCCATTGCTTTCTGCACACTCCCCTGCCAAATCCATGCTCCCAAAGTTCCATTTTCATATGCAGTTATATAATTACATGCTGATTGCAGATAGAAATATATTTATTTTCCTGCAAATCAAGGTTTTGATCGGTTCGAAGAGGGGAAAGTAAAGGAATGTTGGTGTGGTAGTAAGTTGATAAGTATGATATGTCCATTCAAATTTATAGCTGGATCTGTGTAGAAATTAAACATGGAGCTGGTTTTAGCTCATCTACACCATTTATTAATTTACAACTGCATGCACGTAAATGGTACGGTTTAAGGAATTGATGCTGTCAAAATATGCATGCTCTTCTTTCTTGTTAGGTAAACCAGTTTTCTTCATATGTGTGTGTGTGTGAATGCTGTAAAAATACAGCATGCACCCTGTAATTTCCCATTGGAGCAAAATTGAAGGTTTTGATGGGAAGCTTGCCATTGACGGCTCTCCTTTAGCCTAACTTTGCTTCATTTGCACTCTAGACATGTGCCTTTTGAATCCTGCAGGATATATATTTTGTTTCCCTTTGTGTGGATGCACATGTTGGAAAAAGGTAAAAAAAAAAAAAAACATTATTTAGAAGTGATTTTGTCCAGATCGATGTAATCGTAAATCTGGACGTTGTCTTCTAAAATTGATGTTCTTCCTTCAGCAAAGGAACTGTGAAAAAGGCATGAGAGGAAGAAGAAGACCTCTGAATTGTAAGATGCTTAAAAAGAAACTCATATGTTACGTGTCTTTGACACGTGTTAATACAAATACAAACCGAGCTGGATAACAATATATACGCGTAAACCTTGTATTTAATCACTAAATGAAAATAAGTCTAATATATATATACAAGGAGAAAAGACTAAAATATTGTCTTTGATCTTTTTCCCCATAATATGGTACAACTCAGTTTATTTCCAAAAATATTGCACTTTCTACAGTGTTTTTGAAGATGACACCATTTGTCACCGTCTATAAACAATGTTTCTAATATCCAAATTAAAAAATCAAAGACGGTATCAAATGACACCGTCTATGAACAGTGCAATATTGAAAACCCTACCAGCAACCACCGTCTTTAAACAGTGGCCACATGGCACGCCAACAGAGTGCGGGCACTGTTCAAAGACAGTAACATTTGGCACCGATTTCAAACAGTGCTTGCATATAATGCGGCCTACATGGAAGCTCTGGTCAGTGTGGCAGTGTGCAGGGGCAGCTTTGGTGGCATGCATTCAATTTTTGGGATAACTGAAACCAATGTCCTTAATTGAAAAACTCCCTTACATCATGTTATGAATCAGAATCAGAATCAGAGTCAGCAAGGATTGCCATGTAACACCCTCAACGTATATTTGATATTCGAATACACATTAAAGATATTACTAACTGATTTACCCTGATTTTCAGACTTGTAATTTTTTTCTCAACAAAGTAGTTCAGTGGTTGACTCTTTCTCAGTTTTCATAATCACTACACAATAAACAACCAACTAAGTTTAAAACCTTTAAAGCATCTTTTCTAATATTCTTAATTTTTCAAAACTTAGTCATGTTTCTAGTTCATACAAAATAGCTACTTACTTAAATTCAATTCATGCCCCACTAGACTAGGATGTGGTGATACTTACTGATAATGCAGATTAACTTGATTCAATGATGTGTAGCTCCTCATTTGTTATCTCGTTTGAAGTATCTACGTGTGATACACAACACACGTTAAGTAGAACTTAGTGAAGCATAATCATAATAATATAAACAATAATCATAATAACATAGCTCTGCAAGATGGCAAATGATTTTCGATTACAGTTGATAACATTTTATCATATATAGAACTGCCTTACTTGTGTAGTTCATTTGTCCAATAAATATCTAAACCACAAGATTTGATCTGTCTTACCAGTCTTGTGTGCATTAAGTTTTTTTTAGCTTAACTACTTGCATAATTGCATTTCAAGTATTATAGCCAAAGTATAAAATCAAGCCACATGTAATGCAGAATTAATCATGTATCATGATATCTATGGTTCATGGTCATCAAGTAGTCATACTTTCATCATCATCACGTAATCAATTGCATATTATATTATGTAACATGGTTATACTTTTCTCATGCAATTATTTGCATATAATTTCCTTTATCATATTCGGACTTTCATCATGCAATCATTTGCATATCATTTCCTTCATCATAACCATACTTTCATTATGCAATCAGCTGCATATCATATCTTTTAATATTGCCAGAAGTACAAAATCATGTGATGCCATGGTACGCGAGTCATCATGACACCGTAGTGTCTACGACGCTTTAGCGTCTGCATCGCTGAAGCGACTAAGATGAGTACGTACTCGAGGACTCTCTTTGCTCATCATCCTAGCACATTTTGTGCCTTTTAACACCGTAGTGTTTGAACTGACTCCGTAGAGTCTTTCCTGACTTCGTAGAATCTTTCCTGCACCGTATTGCTTTTAAGCAGCTACTAAGACCCTATGGATATCCAACTATACCAAAGATTCTCATGTGAACCTATGTTATACGAGTCCGACACCGTAGTGTCTACAACACCGTAGCGTCTGATGTGAGTACGTACTCGAGGACGCTCTTTGCTCCTCATACCTTCAACACCGTAGTGCCTACTTTATCTCAACACCGTAGTGCATACTTTATCTCAGCACCGTAATGCCTACATTAATACCTTCAGCACCGTAGTGCCTACTTTATCTCAGCACCGTAGTGCCTACATTAATACCTTTAGCACCGTAGTGCCTACTTTATCTCAGCACCGTAGTGCCTACATTAATACCTTCAGCACCGTAGTGCCTACTTTATCTCAGCACCATAGTGCTAGTTCGCAGCTGCTATAACTCTTTTTGGATATCCAATTATACCAAAGACTCTCACACTAGTACTTGGGCATAATAATATATTATTTTCACCTTCAATATCCAATTCATCAACCATAATTCGATAATGAGCATTTCATACCCAAAGTCTGAAATTCGATTTATCCTAGAGAAATCATTATGCCATATCCATGTATCACATATGCCATTTAATATTTCCTGCCATTTACATAACTTTGGTCAACATATATTTTCATTAATATCAAGGTTGACTTATTGCAAGTTTTCTCATGTCATATATATATATAACATATAAGAATGCATTCATTCATTTCACATATATTATAAATAAGTAAGAATGCACTCACATGGGCCATTTATTAGCATGCCTCACTAAATTCTACTCGATCCTCTCCTTCATAGTACCTCGAATCTTCTTTTGATTCGGATTTGACTTCATTAACCACATGAATATAAATAAACATTTATTAGATCCACTTCTAACAATATGTCAATCAAGCTATCTAATCATTTAACATAAAAATTTCCATAATTTTCATTCATTCCTTATTCTGTCCAAAAATTCATTTTGGCCCTTAATGGCCAATTTGAACTTCCAATAATTCTTCTGAGCTTGTTATCAAACATTTAGATACAAAATGTATCAAATTCTATTTTCTCTCAACTTGTCCTACCTTCAGAGTTTTACTTCTAAAGATTAGAATACACATTGGATCTTAATATCCTTCATACTGTAAGAACTAGATTCGATAACGATTCTAATGGTATAAGCCACATAAATTAATAAAATCTACATAAATTAATAAAATCTACAAAAATTATGAAAATTCTTCAAACTCCCGTCACAGAGCTGTCCTGACCAAAAACTGCTCTGAAATTTTCTGACCTTCATTCGATTAAAAATTCATATCTTTTAACTCGAAACTCAAAATTAGTTCCCGTTTGTTGGAGACGAAACTAGACGAACAAATCATCATCTAAACATGTTTTTAGAATTTATGGTGAATTTTCAAAGTCGCTGCCAAAATTTCAATCTTCTACATAACTTTCCATAATTAACTTCTAATTCATACTAACTTCTTCTTATTTTTCTACTTGTTAATTTAGTCCCATCACTTGTTTCAAACCACCAATTCATCATCTTCTTCATCAAATAATTATTCAAAATAATTCTCTCAAATTTTCTTTCTTTGCCAAAATAGTCACTAAAATGCAAAGGTAAGAATTCAAACTTCTTAACTTTACAATTTAGTCCTCAAATCAACATTACTACCTTAATTCTATCATTTTAATTAGAAATTAGATTTAATCCCCATCCAAGAATTCATTTCCTATGTAGTCACTTAATTTTGAAAAATTATCAAAACGGTCACTAATCAACATCGATTTAGCATTCTAACATCAATTTCATATCTCCAACATCATTAATTACATGAATACACTCAAATTTCAATAAAATTCAGATTCAATCCCTTAACTTTGAAGCTTTCCGAATTGGTCACTTAGCTTCTCTAGGCTCATTTTTCATCCAAACAACATTCTAACATGCTTAAATTAATTTTCCAACATAAGATCTTCATTT
Organism: Hibiscus mutabilis; assembly: GCA_019671005.1. Lineage (NCBI taxonomy): Eukaryota > Viridiplantae > Streptophyta > Magnoliopsida > Malvales > Malvaceae > Hibiscus > Hibiscus mutabilis. The sequence continues at coordinate 52,069,686 of CM033719.1, forward strand.
CCAAAAATTAACACTTAAATTCCCAAATTCTTCCTACTTGGCAATTTGGAAATCTAAACTTCTCAAGGACTTTATTTTAGTCCTAATGCCATAATCAAGCCTCTAAATTCATAATCTCTTCAAATCCACTAATAAAATAATTTTTACAATATTTTACCTAAATTTCTAAACATGTCGAAATAGTCACTTTGAAAACTAGTTGGGGATTTTTCATTCCAACATCAAAATCAAGCTTATAGAATCATAAATCTTCCATATTCATCCTTAATTTAAAAACCCTAAATAAAACCCCAAATTCTAGGGTTAAGGTTTATGTCTTCAAACATGAAATTAATCTAAATCTAAGCTTTATTTCATCAAAACAACGTTGAATTCATGTAATTCAAGTCCTAATTTCAACTTAGCACATCAATTTCCTAATTCTTTCTCATCAATAATTCAAGTAGTTCTTCATAACACCATGCAATATTACTACCAAAATGTAGAGAATTGAATGTAGAACAAATTATTCTAAAGGATCATACCTTGAATCTTGTTTTAAAGCCTTCAAAATTGCCTTGGAAAATTTTTGTGTATTTTTTCTCTCTCCATCTCCATGGTTTTCGAAATATATTGGAGAAAGATGAACAATTTGTTCATCTTTATTTGATTTATGCCACATGTATATATTAAATTGATTTTTTTATTTAATTTAATCCATATTCCAAAATTAACCTCCAACTAAATCATAATTTACATATTGCCATTCTAGTTCAATTCCAACCAAATCCCATTCAAATCTAACCAAACTAGAGTAATGCTTTCACATGGGAAATTACCAAATTACCCATGGTACTTTTAAAATATTTCAAAATCGCCATTGTGACCAAATTACCAAAACTAGTCACTTAAATCACAAAATTTTTGCCATTTTGTAAAAATGGAACCAAGTCTAGTTAGATTCCAACTAGAAACATTAAAATATTCATAAAAATAATACTTTATGAATTTTCCATGGCTTATGGAACTGCCTTTAAAATTTTAATTCGATCCGATTACCCGATAATCACTTACTACGATTTCCATTTTCCAAACTATCGAGTAAAATCTGAAATTCTCAAAAGTCTGATCTCCATAAATAAATATTGTTGACTAGTAAAATATTCCATAGTTTTGTAAAATAAATCAAAATCTTGAAATTTTGACTCGGTCCAATATACTGATAGTTTATCTGAAATCTTTATCGGATAAATTTCTCTTACTAATCCTTTATCTGATATCCATACGAATAATATTAACTCGAAATGATTCCGCTTTATCAGTCTCAATTATTGACATGAGACCTTCCCAAAAAGGTCACCCATCCCATGCCTTGAGCACGCTTAACTTTGTAGTTTAATCGAAATTCGATATCTTATACTACATTTTTATTCCCATAATCTATATCACATTTTTCTCCATGATCTATTTAATCTATATACAAGATAAAACATTTACTGATAAATTCTCGAAATATCCATAAAATAATATATTATAACTCTTCCAAAGTCTATGAAATCACCTCCGAAATTTTAGCTTGATTCGATTTACCGATAAATACCGAGAATTTTTATCGGTTACTAAATAAATTCCTTAATCAAAATAAATCACAGGATTCATCCTGAATCGAACTAAAATATTTCCAACACTTGAAAATGACTTTTATAACCTTTCTCTAACATATGGTAAAATTTCAAAATTTTTCAGTTCAATCTGGGTACTTGAATTCCACTTAAACTTTGACTGCAATTTTCCAATAATCGAAATATCGGATCAAATTAGTAATTCCTCATTCGATCCACACCAATAGGGGATCTATCTATTTATGAAATAAAATACGTAAATTTTGGGAAATTACAACTTTGGTCCTTTAACTTTTCATATTTTAACTTGTACCACCCAAGTTTTAAAAACTTATCATTTTGGTCACTAAACTTTAACCTTAAATTCCCATTCCAATTTTCCTTGAATTTTAACTAAATTTTGCGAGTATCATATTTTACTCGTTCTCTATCACATGACACCTTAAAACCTCAGAAATTTCTTTTCTACAGTCCACAATTGAAAAAAAACCTAACTTTTATATTTTTGTCATTTTAGTCACTAAGTAAGCTTTTAAGCCCTTATCTTAGTACTAAATGACCCTTAATCAACATAACAAATTTTGGGGTATTACAAGCATCAACCGTCTACTAAGATTCACATAGGATGGTGTTGGAGGAAAGAACCTAAGGCGTTAGAAGGCTATATTTGTTTTTATTATAACCCTTTAGAGTATAATAAAGGAAAAGAGTCATTGTACTGGGATATGCTGAAAATTATCTCAATACTCTCTAAACTCTATTTCTACCTTCTTTTCTTTTATCTTCTTTGCTCTGCTATTTTTCTATTTCTGCAGACTTAGCTCATATCTAGGGAGAGTTCCTTACATTGGTGCTCTCGTTGAGAGTCGAAACCCATGGAGACAATCATCGAAACATATGAATCGAATACAAGGATGATGAAGCAAAATAGTGAGATGCTACAAGAAATACTCAGACAAGTAAAATTGTTGTCAACCCATCTCGGTATAGTGGATGAGGGTGAAATCAGTGGCCATAGAGAAGTTAGGGCAAAACAAGATGAATTGCTGATATCTCCAGAATCGAATTTTGTTGAGTTATTCAAATTTGATGGCAAGCATCCGGAATTGTGGATTGCCCATGCTGAAGCTTTCTTTAAGTTTCACCAAACAGAGGATAGTCTCCAAATTTCCATGGCTGCTCTTTATTTTGAAGGTATATCTCATCGATGGTATCTATGGATGAAGCAATATCGACAATTATCTTGCTGGGAAATTTTCACCAAGGCTATTATTGCATGATTTTAGTGCCCTACTCAAGACAATCCATGCATCACCAAGGTGTTCGACAAAATGACAACACCAACAACCATGAAAATTAAAGACCAAACCATTCGGGGTAGCAAGGGACTTAAGTTTCAAAATGTTGAAGATGACACACCAAAGGATGACGTTGATTCGAAGGTTCACCAGGTGTTTGACAAATTGCCAACGACCATTGACACTGAAGTTGACAAGCAACCGATTGAGAGCATTGAGGAATTTGATTTGCAACAGGATGACAACTCGGTGCATGGTTATTTTGAAGAGATGACTCCACTCTTGGTTGCTGCCCCTAAATCAATGGTTGAACTTCAAAATCAAAGAGAAATCTTTGAAGTTGTGAAGATCGCTACTTTGGGTGATCATGGAGCACTGTCGACAAATTTGGTAAGTAATTTTGCACTTACAAACTATTTATATGTATTGCCAAAGAATATGCTTAAGGTCGTTAACAGGGATTTACATCTCGGTCGTGGTCGCGTCGCGATTATCGCGTTTTTGGACATAACGGAGGTTATTGCGGTCGTTGCGGTCATGAAATTTTTTTAATTTGTACAATTTATTGTAAAACATAATAATTATAATTATATATATAGAAATTATTTTTAATGATTTTTAGAATGTTTTATAGAACTTATAAACTTTTATTAATATGATAACACAAATTTTAAGGGCTTAAAATGACTAGATTGAGCAAAAAACTAAATATTTAATGGCTTAATTGAGATAAAATAGAAATTTAAAGGCTTAATCAAGAAGTTTTGGGAGTTTAAAGGATCAATTTGAATACGGGTTGAAATATTGAGGCCAAAATAAGAAATTTAAAAAGTTCAATGTCACGCCATGTAATTTACCCATTTCCCCAAATATTTTACACCAATCTGCTTTCTTCTTCCTCGCGCCCTATTGGTAAGTCCGACCACCGTTCTGTTTTTTTTTACAGTAACGCAAGAATAACGGGAAAAATGCCCCGTTATCATCGTTATTGGCCTTTATCGCCGCGATCCGCCACGATGTTATTCCGTTTCACACCGTTAATATCGGAAATATCAGTTTCGGACGGCGGCGATACCGTGATATCTCGGCCGCAATCCCGGTTTCGTTCCGCGATTTAAATCCCTGGTCGTTAAGTCTTATTCGGAAGAGATAATTTCAAGGGTGTTGATGTATATGAATGAAGTGGTTGAGGTGGATGACCCCTACATATTTCGACTTTTAATGATGGGAAGTAACAATGTTGCAATGACTAATAACAAGGACTTTACTGAACTAGGGATTGTGATTGAAAGAACGGTGAAGTCGTGCGGTAGGAGCATTGATGTTGAGGTTAATAGGATTATGAGTACGTATAAGTTAGCGAAATATATGTCTGCTGTTACTTTCATACTTGCTGACCTTTTGGGTGAAAGTGATCTCGGAACTACTTACTCTGACGTTGGTGTTTGGCAACATGATTGGGTTGAGATCCTTGCCAATGATCAAGGTAACAAGACAACGTCATCTTATGTTGGAATTAAAGATACCGAGGGTTTGATAAGCGATGCAGCGAAGAACCATGTCGCCATGAACCTCATCAACACTATCTTCGATGCAAAGAAGTTGATTGGTCGTAGATGTAGTGATGTCTCTATTCAGAGTAAGGCTAAATTGTGGCTAATCAAGGTTGATATGGATGTGAATGAACATGAAGAAGTTGCCCAAAAATTATTAGAAGATTTTAATGGTGTTACTGCATTTCTATCTATTTGCAGAAGAAGTTCTACCTTGGATTCTGTAAACAACATTTGTGGCCTCTTTTCCACTACATGATACCCATGTGTCTGGACCATGGTGATAGATTTGATAGCACTTTATGGCAGGCATATGTTTCTTCTAATAAAATATTTTTTGGCAAGGTTAGGGAAGTAATCAATCTAGAGGATGATTGTCCCCTGATGGTTCTTTCCACATTTTTTAGGAGACACTTCCCTAGAATCAAGCTTGGACGTTTTCTTCACAGCCCTTTTCCTTCATCAGGAATATATCAAACATTGCCTGTTCGGGATGAGATTCTGAGGAGTGGTTTCCTTACTTTTGATTATGCACAACAATTCTTGTCTTGTTGCATTAGAATGTTGAGCCTTGGTTATGAATCTAAAAGAGAGCATATTGGTCTTGATTACTTTGGTCGCACAATTTTTATTAAAATTCTTTCGATGGGAATTCATATGGGTAGAGTTGAATCGATATTGAATCTTGTCGCCACTGTCGCCAAGGTCAAATAGATTCGGAAGTTTGAAGAAAAAAAAATTGAATCTTGGCATTGATGACATGGATATTTCCAAAGTTTTATATAGAAGAGAACCCCTCAGATTGATGCGATATGAGTTAGGATCAACTTGGGAATTGAAGATCAGTTTGGCCAGTGCTCAAGTTCTAATGAAGACTCAAGCTGGTGAGAAGTAAATGGATTCGACACGAGAAGGAAGTTGGGTCTTTGTGCTCTTACAACCATACTGACAACTGTCTGAGCATTTAAAGGAACAACAAAAACTGAATCCAACTGGAAAACCAACTCAACATGTAACAACCCTTCCCTTAATGCGGGACATTACAATGACTCCAAGACAACCGTTGGTCATATTAGAACAAAAGATTCGTACATTAGGGGCTCGAGAAGAGAAACAAGTGTTGGTACAATGGGATGAAGCCAATGGGGGCAATGAGACATGGGAAAACGCAGTTGCTTTTCATAGTGAGTTTCCTTACTCGAACCTTGAGGACAAGGTTCTTAAACCAGGCGAGGGTAATGTTATGAAACAGAATCAGAGCCAGCAAGGATTGCCAGTTCAAGAGCTGAGTCAGCAACAACCGTCTACTAAGATTCAAAGAGGATGGTGTTGGAGGAAAGAACCCAAGGCGTTAGGAGGCTATATTTGTTTTTATTATGACCCTTTAGAGTATATATAAAGGAAAAGAGTCATTGTACTGGGATATGCTGAAAATTATCTCAATACTCTCTAAACTCTATTTCTACCTTCCTTTCTCTTCTCTTCTTTGCTCTGCTATTTTTCTATTTCTGCAGACTTAGCTCATATCCAGGGAGAGTTCCTTACACATCACTAAAAAAGTAGAAGCAAATTACCAAACAAGTTCCAGTCGAGAGAATAAAAACTGAAACCAACTTTATTGTGATATTGCATCAGCAACCTTTATGATATTGAAAATTTTTGGGATAACTATCTAACCTGCTCTTCAATGCATGAATGCCAGCAACTCAGATTAGAAAAACTCAAAATATTTATAAATTCAATAATTCACACGACTGTTTGTTGCAATACTAGAGATGAAAAATTGATTCCAGCTGCAGGCAACTCAGAATCAGAGTCTAAATAGATCAACTTAGCATTTTTGATACCATGTGAGAATTCACTCGTGGTGGCCAGAGTAGATGATCGGTGATGTACAAAATAATAGTGACGGCTAGGGGTTGAAACAAATGAAGTAATAAGAGAAATACTAAGATGAGTCTTTTTTTATTGAAATGGATAAAATTCTGGTTATGATATTCAATTAACATCAATGAGATATTCTTTGGCTCAAGAATAAGAAGGTTCCCTGGTTTAAAGTAATTTGGGGAGGGTTATCAATCCCTCATTGTCCTTTGTTTCTTGGCTTGTGATGCAAGACAGTTTGCCAACTAAACATAGAATGATTCGTTAGAGATGTCAAGTTGATTCTTATTGTATTCTTGGTGCGGATGAATTAGAAACAAGAGATCAATTTTTTGGTGGGTTTTGTTTCTCGAAGCAAGTTTTGTGACTGCTACTGTGGGCTTGCCATACTCAAGTTAGCTTGCAGTGTTGGGAAGATATGGTAGACTGGGTACAGATTGCAAGAAAGGGGAAGTCATTGAGAGCCACCTAGATCCGGTTAGTTTGATGTGGGTTTCTTTATTATATTTAGTAGGAGAGGAATGGTCGCTTGCATGGTAACTCTCTGAGGTAGATCTCTGATGTTGCTGGCAGGATCAAGCATGATGTTAAGCTACGTTTACTTGGTTGTAGGAAGTTTGCCCATGATTCATTGGGTTTAAGTGTTGATTGGGACCTGATATAGTTTATTTATTTATTTATTTGGCAGGGTTTAGTTTGTTTCTTTGGTTTGTTAATTGTTTATTTGTATAGTGAAGGTACTTTTGATGAATAAACATAAGAAGCCTTCAAATCATGGTAGCAAAAGGTTTCAACCAAATTAATTACCAGTCTCAAAACTGTTTCAATATCCCCAACATAAAGAAAAATCCTTGTCCTCAAGGATTTAAGTGAAGAACTTTGAATGTAATTAACATGCTGAATCCAGCTCACTATAATTACTGCTCTGTAATAATAGTTCTCCAAGAAGAGCATGATACCAGAAGCCAAAGATAGTTTGAAAAAATTCCAAACCTCAAAAAAAAATGTGAGTAGAGAAACCAGTACAAGGAAGTGGACAACCACCACCAATAGCAATAAACCGAGAGTCCTAAAATAGACAAGCACCAAGAAAGATCAAGGGCGACGGCAATCCCAACAATCCAAACTCCCAACTTGTATACAAAAACCCAATTTATTAACACGTGAACTGCAAGAACAATCCCAGAAACCCAAGAAATCACTGTAGACTTTAGTTGGCTCTGTAAAATTCTTTGTAGTGTGAACTCAACAACTTCATTCAACTGCTCCATTGAGTTCTTATCCACAATTCCTTGTCCATGTGACATCAATGAAGTCTTGTGATTTCCCACGGACATTAGAGTAATCCAATCAGCCTGTTGATTCGTCTCTCTCAATTTCACATTCCTACCACATTGCTCTTCAGAACATAAACTAAGATTCAAAGTTCGTTCAACCATCCTTCGTGTCAAGATCCAAGCTTTTTTGTTGATGGTTCCCTCCGTTATCACCTCCATCGAGCCAAACGGAACATAAACTGCATCAATATGTTTCCTGAGTTGAGGAATGTGAAATGTAGAGTGTAATTGAGATTCACTAGGAAGATGCAAGCGATAGACCACTTGAAAATGAGAGTAAACACCCTTTACATTTGGTATAACTTGCAAAAGCCATTTTTCTTCTTCCTCTAAACTCCCACACCTCAAATACAATTGAGCCAAACCACTCTTGATAACTAAATACACAATGATCAAGCTAGTATAGGACACGTCTTTCTTCATCACCATAACGTTATACAAGGAGATGGTGTTGATTAAAATCCGCAATTGTGGGCAGTGACTAATTATGTTAGGCGTGTAGTGTCATAGAAATAAAAGTGTAGATACCATAAGATATATTTATAATTCACTGAGGGGCAGAGTCAGTGTTACCTAATTCGCGGTTCGCTTTGATTCGCGGAACGGGTACGATATCGTAATTCATTAATTTTACTATTTGCGGTTCGTTGGGGGTAGTCTTCTTTAAAACGCAGTTTGGGATCATCATTTGTGATGATATTTTATTTGGTTCGTTGATAAATTTTTAATAATTTATTTATATGTTTATTTTTTTCTTTTTTTTCAAAGTAACTATTATTATTATTCAAATAACTTTCAAATAGCTCAACACATTTAATATGAATCTTTTTAGAGTATTTCCGAACACTTATAAACTTTTATTAATATAAATCTTTGAAAGTGAAGTGAGACTTTATTTAGAAATTTTGTAATTCTATTATGATTATTTACAAATTAAAATATAAAAATATACACAAATAAACATAAATATATTAAATAAGAATATATATGATATACTATATAACATAAATATAGAGGCTAAATGGATGCCATGGACTAAAGTGCAAACATGATGAAATTAACAAACTAAATCTAAATAAAGTATAAATAATTAGGGGCTAAATTACATGAACTCAAAGCTTACAAACTAAATTAAAAACACTTAAGGGCGAAATTAAAATTAAAAAAATAAAGGTAGAAATTAAATTAAGGAAATAATTGAAACAAATATAAAAGTAAAAGCATAAATTATAAATAAAAATGTAAAAAAAGATAAAATTGTATGAAATAAAAATATAAAATGATTGGGCTTATAATTACCCCATTTTTATTAAAAATATGTGGATATCAAAGCACTTTTCCCTATTATCTTCCTCGTTAAAAACAAAATTTTTAACCTAAAAGGCTAAAACTCTCCTTTCCCTACGTTGCTTTCAATCTGTCGCCGCCGTCGCTTCAGTCATTCTCCGTCATCGGTTTAGGCACCAATCGACTTTCCTCGGCATCTCCTTTCATTCTATGGGAATAGATTTTTTAAAGAAGGTCTCTAAAGCCTCAAAATCAATCTTAAACTTTTTGACTTCTCACCTTTTGATCTACACTCTCCACCATCGGATCGACTTGATTTTAAAGTATGTGGTTCTCCTAATCAAAAGAGGGATATCCACCGTTGAGATTCGCCGTCCAATGACCGGAGGCACCGCTGACGTCAACCCAAAGGTAACTTTTTCGGTACATCAATTTGTTCGTTCCAATTCGCGTTCCTAAACGAATTGGAACAAAAACGAACCGTGAATTGGAACGCTCGAATTGGAACAAAATTCATGGGGTGTTGGGCGAATTAGGTAACACTGAGCAGAGTTATAAATATTTAATAGTTGATTTAATAATCAACTATATAAAGAGGTAGTGGTCCCCAAGAAATAGCTTAACTTTTATTACTCTTGTCCCCGTCAGAGAGTTTTTACGGCAAGGGCTAACATGTTTTCTTGGAAGATCAAAACTATCTTTTAGGCGATATTAATCAAAGGATTCAAAGTTTTTATCTATCGATTAATTCAGGCACGCTTCCGCATTCAGTTTATTGTTCTTGATGATTTGACCTGATAGATCCTGAGTTTAGATTTTATATCTATTATAGTTTAGTTCTAACCAGTGGTATCAGAGCCTTGTCATGTTTGAATCATTGAGATTCAATTATGAATTATTTATTATTAAATCTTCTAAAATCAAAACCCTAAATTTGGCGATAAAAATCTTATGTTTCGTTGTTCCAATTATGCGATGGAGATTTTGTTTTGTTTTCGCATGCATTAGGGTATGATATTTGATAAGTTTTGGAATTCTAGATTACTATTATGTGCGGCAAACCTTAATTTGCTAATGTTGAATTTAATTTTTTTAATATTAATGGCATATTCATGTAATTAAGCCACTTTTCATGGATATTATAATTATATATATAATCCTATTGGGTGCTACGGTGGTAAGTATCAGTTTTAAGATTTACCTTATGGCTTGATAAATGTAGTGAATTGAGAAAGTAATTCACTCTGGATTCTGTTCTAAAGTATTTTTTATTGATTTTTTATCGAACAATCTACTATTAAAAGTTTCTTGTTCTTTTGCCTTCAATTAGAGTTATATTTTGATTTTTGTATTTCGGTATTAATTGGTGGAATAATTTCTTGCTGCTGAGGTTGCTTATATATATGGCTCACACATATATGCTTTTAGTTGGGCTTACTTCACATATTAAATCTGGTTTAGCAACTATATGCTTTTAGTTGGGCTTACTTCACATATTAAATCTGGTTTAGCAACTAGGGGTGTTCAAATTCGGGTACCCGGTACTTCGGGTCAGGTAGTGGAAAATGCGGCCCGTGTCCCGACCCGGGATTTGCGGGTACCCGAAAATTACGGGTATCCGAAAATTCAGGTATTTGGGTACTCGGGTATAAAAATATATATTTTTTAAATATAAAAATATTTTATTAGTTTAATATAAAAATATAAGAAATATGTATTTATTAGTTTAATATAAAAATATGTATTTATTAAATATAAAAATAAAAAAAATTAAGATTTTTTAATTATTTTAATATAAAAATATATATATTAAATATAAAAAATATTAATTTTAAATATATCCGAGTACCCAAAAATTCTTAATTTTATGACTCGGGCCCGACCCGAAAAATGACGGGTCGGGTAAAAAAAATTTCCGAGTAAATACCCAGTTATTTATGTTCGGGTGGTTGGGTCGGGTCGGTCGAGTATTTTTTGAACACCCCTATTAGCAACCATTTTGTTCATTTTTTTTCTTATATATGATTTTGGAATAATGAAGTTACATGTTGCTACATCATTTTTATTTAAGGTTCAATTTATTAGGTTAAATATTATTTTGGTTTTGGGAAGCATGTCATTAATTTTATAAAATTCATATTCGATTCGGCTTGATCACGAATTTCAATTTTGATCGTCAAGTTATTATTCACATTAAAGTTTCTTGTGATCACTTTTTGAATTATTCATTTATATGATATATATATATATATAATTTAAGTTAAAGATTGGTTGTTTTGAATTCAAGTTTTATTTTGGTAAATGCATACTTAAGGAGTTTTTTGAGAAACAATCAAAGATTTCGGTTTTTTCGATTTCTGATAGCCCCATATAGACAACCTTATTTAGGGTTATTTTAGAAACTTAAGTGTTATTAAAAATTTCAGTTTTGACTGTTACCAAATTTTAAATATGAATATCAATATATCTATATTATATATTTTAAGATAAATTAATTGAAGCTTTAAGTCACCAAAGTGACATCTATTGTAGAAATTATTTTATTTTAATATATAGAAGGTTTTGTGCATGTAAGTCGGATTATGTTAGTATTAATCGGCCCAAAGGAAGGTTAATAATTAACATTATTACATGTGCAATTGTGGTAATAAACATGTGATAATTATTCAATTTTATATGTGAGTAATAAATCGGCCCAAAGGAAGATTTCTGTTTGACATGTTCTTATTATCAATGTTTGATTACTGTACCAATATATCACTTGCAAGTTAATGTTTTGTCTAAAGATGAAATATTAATGGAGTGTCGGTATCTTGATATGAGGTTTACCTTTATTCAAATTTATTATTATTTTAGTTATCTTTTAATTTGATTGAAAGATAAAATTAAGACAAATATTTTGAAACAATTAAATTCATATTTTGGCTTCGGATGTCTAATATTTTAATGGATTAATTGAAACATAATGTCACCAAAGTGTTCGCTTTTGTGTAGATTGGTTTATTTAAAATATTAAGATAATTATGAGTTTTTGTAATTCATGCGTTTATTAATTGGCCAAAAGGAAAGTTAATATTTGGAAGAATTACAACGACAACTGTGGCGATAAATGTGTGACAATGATAAGGTGTTTTATGTAAGCAATACGTTAGTCCAAAGATTAATCTATTGTTTGACATAGTTTATTGTCAATGTTTGATTGCTACAACAAGAGTACCGCTTACAGTTAATATTACTGTCCAAAGACTTGATATTAATTTTGTGCTTGGTATCTTGAGGGGAACTAGCCATTATTTTGAATTTATTTGTTTACTTACTAATATTTATGTGAGCTTATTTTTATTTTATTTACTTATTTTTGTTCTATATTTAGGTAATTTATCTTTGCTGTCACAATATCTGTTAAATACATCATACACTCATGTTTAGTGAAACTAGTTTCAAAGAATAGAAAAGACACTTACATATAGTATTTGGTTGTATGAACATAGACTTTGCACTAAGGGAAGAATAACTTGCACCTCTCACCGCGATAAGCACCCATAAAAGGGATTTTAAGAGGTGAGATTGTTCAAATCGCACGAGTCTAATGATTATAATGGATAACATTCTATAAGTCTTTAGGAGTAAAAAATCTAAAGAGATTACTCATATTAAAGGTTTCCTTGACGAAATTAAGAAATATTTTACCCAAAACATTAAGGTTAAGATGACATCACTTATGCCTTCTTTGATGTCTATGAAGTATAAAGGTCAAGAAAATGTGAGGGGGTACATTATGAAAATGTTTAATATTGCTTCAAATTGAGGCACATAAGACCAGACTTTTTAACAATTGTTTGTTCTTATGGTTTTGGCACCGCTTCCTATACAGATTAACCAATTCAAGTTACAATTGTCAAAGAGAGAAATAAACTCTATTTGGGCTCATTTCTCATTGTATTCAAGAGGAAAAAAGGTTGAAACATTATAGGTGTAAAATAATCATGTGGTCAGTGCTTGTTTAGTTCGTGTCTTTAAGAATAAGGGCAATAAAAATATTATAATAAAGTTACTAAGGTCCAACTCAAAAGAAATAATAATAAATTACAAATGGTTGATTTCTTTTGTAACAAGTTAGGATACATGTGAAGTAATTAAACTTCAAAAGTGAGCAACTACATCAGTTATTTTGAGTGATCCATGGGCTGTAAATTTTATGATCCCACAATTAAGATTATTTTAAGGAGAGATTTATAACTTTTTTAGGATGTTGAGTTTGGAGGGAGAAATAAGGTTAGATACATTGTTATTGAGAAGGAATTGGATTATAATTTAATTCCTACAATCACTTTTGACAATGTTTAGGGTTTCACACCTATCATTATCAAGAAGTGAATTAAGTACCTCAGCAAAACAATGTTGAACAACTCTCATTCAAGATAAGATAATTATTTTAAAAGAACGAACTCAACATCCTCAAAAGAAAAAAAACTCAAGTGTCATTAAAGAGATCCACGAGAGGAAGGGGAAATATTATTCGAGATTATTATGTTGTATTTCCTTAAGAAAATAAGGATAACAATGGAATGATAGAAAGTTACTCAATTATTTTTTATCAGACCATAAAAGTTCTAACTCTCAAAAGTGGATTGATGTCATTCAAGAAGAGTATAATTTTATGCAAGAGAATAAAGTTTAGGAACTTGTCTCATTACCTTAAGGTGCAAACCAATTGGTTGTAAATGGATATTTAAAACCAATAAGGATGGAAATGGTAATGTGGATAAGTATAAAGCACGTCATGTATCTAAAGGATATACTCTAAAAGAAGACATTGATTTTGTAAAGACTTTCTCTCAAGTTTCATTGAAAGACTCTTTCAAGATAATTATTACACTTGTTGCTCGTTTCAGTTTAAGCTGCACTGGATAGATGTTAAGCTTGTTTTTTCCAATGGCGACATTGAAGAAACTATTTATATGGTACAATCATAGAGCTGTGTCTTATGATACAATATCAATGATATGTAAATTAAAGAAATCCATCTATGAGCTTAAGTAGGACTCTCATTAATGAAATTATAAATTTTATATTGATTATCTCATTTAGTTTTGAGATAAATTTGGTTGACAATTGTATATACTACAAGTTCAGTGGGAGTAAACCAAGCGATGCTCATATTCTAAAGAAGAAAAAATTTATCTTACTAAATGCCATAAAAATAACCTTGAAATTTAGAAAATATAAATGATTCCATATGTATAAACTATTGAGAATCTAATTTATGTTCAAGTTTGTATGCGCCCGGATATTGTGTAAATTGTTTGAATGTTAGACATATATTTAAGCAAATATAGTATGAACAGTTAGATAGTAGCCAATAGGGTTATGAGATATCTTTAGAGAACAAAAAAAATTACATGTTCACATATCAGAGTTCTGGTAAGTTAGCAATCATCAAGTTTACAAACTTCGATTCTATTAGAATATTGATGCAAAAGAATTTTGTCACATGTGATGCTAAATATAGATTGAATAGAAAAACCTGTAACCCCCTCGACCCGGCCTAGTTGCAAGACCGAACCGAGCGAGCAACATTAGGTTTGCCGAAGTAAACCGAGAAGATAAAACCCGAAACATGTATTTTTTCTTTTTATCTTATCTAGATGCATAATTATTAACCTACATGTAAATACTGATCTCTGGTGAAAATCTAACTCAATCAGGCGTCGAATTGACATTCGATTGATCACATTTGCGATTTAGGGACCATATTACTCATTTTTATGTTACCAATCTTTAATTGAGTAGGTTTCAAGGTTACATGTGAAAAATCAAGTCAAAAAGATCATCCCAACTCATTTAATTGCATCTACAACAATCATGGACCAAAACGTAAGGAAACAGAACTTCAGAAGATTCCAAATAACAAAATTAACAACCACTGTACCGGTGCGGACAAGGGTGTTTTGATACGCCTTCATTGTTTTAAAACCCTAGAATTCTAGTAGCAAAAACTCGTTTTGATACGCCCCCGCGTACGCCCTTCATGAAAACACTGTACCGTATCAAAACGCCTCCCCGAGTACCAAAACACTGGCCAAATTTGCCTAGACCCGTACCGAAACGGTTGCCCGCGTACCGGTACACTAAGCCTGGAATGGCTTACTCGTATCGAAATAGGAACACCCATACCGATACGCGAGGACCTGAAATGTCCATTTTTGCTGGTTTAACATGCTTTTGAACAATCCAAAACATCCTAAAATGCCCATGACACACACCCAACATATTCAAGAATCAAACCACACAAACACAACCTAATTTCAACATCCATTCAAGGCATTATACTTCAAATGTAAATCTAGAGGCATGTTTCCTAGAAAACCAATCAAGCAAGCATGAAACTTCAAACCATCACCACAAACAATCAATAATGGCCATTTACAAACCAAGAGCAACAAAACAAACTTGCTCAAACAGAGAGTTTAAAAAAACACCTCCCTAAACAACAACGGAATCATCATTGCTCTTATTACTTATAGTCTATACCAAAAAATACTTTGGTTATCAAGTCTTGTTGTGATCCCTTGCTTCCCGCTACCTTCCAAGCTTTTAATTCTCTGCATTGATGGACAAAGAGAGCGTAAGCACACTAGGCTTAGTGAGGAGTGCTAAAAAACAACACACCATCAATGCATTAAAACCATTTCTCAACATTACATTGAAATCTCATTTCAATCATCCTTAAAAACATTATCATGCCTTGAAAACCATGCACTTAATATCTTTAAAAACTAGCATATTAACCCATATGCAACATGTATCATTAACCAACAGCAAATCCCATTGCTAAACCTCAATTTAAGCCTTCCCATGCATAACGACCATATGCAAAGCTTAAAGAGTAAACATGTATACATTCCATTATACAACATAAACCATTTCAATGATACATCAACAATCATATTGGCTCACAAGTGACCATTAACCAAGTTCTTTACCAAAATAGTTCATCGGATACACGGATTCAACAAGTCTTCTCCCAACACTTCAAGCCATCTTAACCGAAAATAGCGATACAATCACAATCGCGGTACCTAGACAACCGGGTACACTTTCAACCACGAGGATACCAACCCCTTACCCCAGTTAGAAGCTTAATCTACTAACAGGATTAATTCATCATAATACTTCTTGCAACTAAACATCCACTACAACTCCACAAAAACACAAATCTAACAACCTAAACAACTAGGGATTCAAGAGTTTCGAGATTCCATTGTTAAAAAAAGCTTATCAACATGATAATAAATCCAAAATATGATTAAAATCATTCTTCAACACTGGAAAACAGATCCAATACGAATCTTTCACTATTTCATCAAATTCACCCAATTAAATCAATTAACCAATATAAAAACACAAAATCAGTTTATAAAACATAAATCAAGGATCAAATACTTGGTAATATCAATAAAGAACCATTCAATAGAGGAGAAAATGAACCTTACCTCTTTTGTGTGATTTCTCCCTCCATTGGTTGATTAAAGCTAGGAAAACACAAGATTTCAATAAGGTTTTGTAAATCAAAGATAAAGAATCATTTACAAATCAAGAAATTAAGAAAACAAGACTCTCACCTCTGTGATTTGATGAAAATAAGAGTGTTTGGAAGAAAAGAAGTGTAGAGAAAAAGTTGAGAGAAAAGTTACGTGAAATTTCTTTTAATCCAATAACTAACTTTTAAAGACAAAACTTTTTTAATTATCTTTAAAACACATGTTAAAATATCTTAATTGGAGGGAGAAACCATCAGCCAAAACATGGTAATATAGCTCCTTAAGGATTCTAAGAATTTGACCCATTTTCATTTTAGTCACCTTTAAAAACAGTTTTCAAAGATTACATTTTGGTCACTTACCAAAATGTTACCCTTCCAAAACCAATTTTCCAAAATTGTTTTCACCAATATTAATCATATGTTAAAATATGATTTTAACCATTTTCCATATTTTTATCTTATCGAAAAATATTTTCTCCTAAATCCGGCTCAAATCCATAACCGGTCCATCAAACTGTCTAACAAGCTGCAAAACCGCTAGGCCCAAAATCGGGGCGTTACAACTCTTCATCACTTAAGAAATTTTATCCTCGAAATTTTACCTGGACGAAACAAGTGCGGAAACTATTCCAACATATCCGACTTGCGTTCCCACGCGGTCTCCTCAACACCGCGGTGCCTCCACAACACCTTAACATGCTCGACCATCTTGCCACGCAAAACCTTGCTGCTGGTATCAAAAACCTCTACCGGTTCCTCATTATAAGATAGTCCGACTGATACCTCCACAATATCGAAACATGAAATACATCATGAATCCTCTCTAACTCAGGAGGTAACCTCAAACGGTAAGCAACATGACTCACACATTCATCAATCTCGTATGGTCCAATAAACCTCAGGCTAAGCTTCCATTTTCGCCCGAAACGCATCACTTTCTTCCAAGGTGATATCTTCAAAAACACTTGGTCACCAACAACATACTCTATATCCCTATTCTTCAAATTTGCGTAGGATTTCTAATGATTCGAAGCCGCTCTCAAGTGCTCACATATCAACTTCACTTTCTCATTCGTGCCTTTTAATACATCAGGCATGGAAAGATGCTTCTCCCCAACTTCAGCCCAACACACGTGCATACGACACTTTCTACCGTCAACGCCTCGTACGGTGCCATCTGTATACTAGCTTGATAACTGTTATTATAAGCAAACTCTAACAAAGGCAACTATTTTTCCCACGTTCCTTGGAACTCTATGATACAACATCTCAACATATCCTCTAAAACCTGAATCACACACTCTGACTAACCATCCGTCTGGGGATGATACGAAGTGCTGAAATTTAGCCGAGTTCCCAGAGCACGATGCAAGCACACACAAAACCTTGCTGTGAAAATCGGATCTCTATCCGAAACTATGGACTTGGGCACCTCGTGCAAACGCACAATCTCAGAGATGTACAGATCAACCAACCTATCCAAGGTATACGTCGTATTCACTAGCACAAAATGCACACACTTCATAAACCGATCAATAATCACCCAAATGGAATCATTTTTGGTCGGCGTCAAAGGCAACCTAGACACAAAATCCATGGTGATTCTTTCCCACTTCCATTCTAGTATCCTCAACGGTTGCAACAACCCAGATGGAAACTAATGCTCATCTTTCACCCGTTGACATACCATGCATCTAGAAATAAAATTAGCCACATCTTTCTTCAGTCCAACCCAATAGTACTCTTCCTTCAAACCATGATACATCTTAGTACTACCGGGATGCATAGCAAAAAGACTAGCATGCGCTTCGGTCAGAATGGTACGCCTTAACTATTCATCTTCATGCACAACAATTCGACCTTTAAAACACAACACTCCATTATCATTAAAATGAAAATCCGTAGGATTCCCATCCATGATATCCTTCACATGCGGCACCAAACTTTTATTATGCGGTTGTCTCTCCTTAATCAACTATGACAAGGACGGTTTCACTTGCAACTCAACTATCAACCCACATCACACGTCACACTCAACCGAGCGAACATAGCTCTCAACTCTACAACAACCTTCCTACTCAAAGCATCCGCCACAACGTTAGCTTTACCCTGATGGTACTCTATGGTCAAATCATAATCCTTAAGCAACTCCAACCACTTCTGTTGCCTAAGATTTAGCTCCTTCTAGGACATCAGATACTTCAAACTTTTATGATCCGTATAAACCACACATTTCTCACCATAAAGGTAATGCCTCTAGATTTTCAAGGTAAACACAACTGTGGCAAGCTCAATATCATGAGTGGGGTAATTACGTTTATGCACCTTCAACTGTCTAGATGCATGTAGCCCTATCGACCCTGCCTAGACGCCTGACCGAACTGAGTGAGCCATATTAGGTTTGCCAAAGCAAACCAGAGAACAGGTTAGGAAAAGTTGGTCCTTTTTTCTTTTATCTTGTTTAGATGCAACATATTAACCTTACATGTACATACTTGCAGCGGGTGAATTTTTGGAAAAAACAAATCATAAACAGGCAACCAATTGCATCATACTTATTTTAAGGACTAAAATGCAAATACATTAAATGATAGGATCAAAATTGAAATTAAGGTTAACAATCCTCAATTAGCCCATTTACATGCCCATATCTCGAATTTCAGGTCAAAATAATCATCCATGAGCATTCCATTACATTTGCAATACTTAGGGACTAAAACTCAAGAGACCAGAAACTGGTTTCCATGACATTACCTGTAAAAACTACATCCTGTATCGATACGAACACAACCATACCGATACGGAGCAACCTCGCGTACCAGTACAAAATGTACCGTATCGGTACGCCACGTCAGTTTGCAAAACATTAAAGTTGTACCGGTACGAGCCCTTGGTGTTCAGATACACGGGTTTTTCCCTAAAAAGCAACTTTCCAGTAACGAGTTCCTATACCAATACACCTTGTCTCGTACCAGTACGTAAAACTTAAATTACTTATCCATACCGATACTCAAATACCTGTACCGATCCTGAATGCCCTGTTTTGCCTAGCCGTACCAATACTGTCCCCTACATATCTGTACGCATAGGCCTGTAATGTTATTTTTCTCTTGTTTTTCACTCAAATCTAGATGCATTTGGCTCCTAGCAACATGCATACATGAATATAAACATCCAACAATACATATAACCACACTTGAACCAAGGTTTAGCCACAAAACAAGCTTAAGCTACCATATAGTTTAATCTAGAGGCATGCTCCCTAAAACATTCCACCAAACATACCAAGTTGCTCAAATAAACATATATATGCATAAACACCATTCCAACATCATTTTAATACCATATTCAACATGCTAAACTCATCAAAGCATACCATCCAAGCAAGACCATCTAGATGCTTACCTAGGCAACCTCATAACATCAACCATAAGTAACGATGCACAACAAGCTTTACAACATCAATCAAACTCTGAAATCACATCATTACACATGCTCAAAACTAGGAAAAATAGAATTACATATCCCAAAATCCATGGCGAACACATTGCCTTATTAACTGGAAACGTAAACCGAGTTCATACTCAAAATTGCTTTGCCTCTTGGATCACTACGACTTTGCCTTTGCTGCCCCAAGCCTTAATGCTCTGCATCATTAGAAAAAAGAGAGTGTAAGCACACTTGCTTAGTGAGGATGCTCTTAAAACAATGATGCATTAAAACCCTTGAAAACCAACACTTGTTTTCAAACCATGCTTACGACCTAAGCAAGTTCCAATGATTCCAATTCAAAACATGCATATCGACCATATGCAAAACAATATATATACCACATGCTTAAACCCTCAAAGCATTTTATGTGAAACTATGCTTGAATCACAAAACATTAAATACAAAACCATGCTTAAATCCAAAAGCATTACAAATAGATTCAACATTAGAATTCTCATATATTGGCAATTATAGTGACCCTGAATAGTCGACCACTATCCTTGATTAGCCAACCGCTAATCTTTAGTTAACCGACCGTTAACTTTACACATCGAATACACGAATTTCCCTCAATGACGATCATCATCAAGACTACCCCATGCCGACCGCATGACTTTACAACCTTGCCGATCGCAAGCTTTACATTAACAAGGGGAACCGACCGCTCAACCCAAGTGATAACAACATAGTCCGAGTAGCCGACCGCTATACCTCAAGGACCCTTAACCCACAATTGATTTTTAATATAGTGCACTTTATCCAATGGCATGCCAACTATATCCAAATGTTTTCTCACATTGTCACATAGTCAATATATTATTTACAAAACCATTTACTCATTGTTTTACAATGCATCACATAAAATCCCCACATATACAAATCACATTGCCATAGCAATATCACATTCTCGAACGGAATAAAACCAATGCTCACTAGCATTTAATATACTTTTAAACCGCTGCATATGTACTTAGAAATCATGAATTTACAGTAAGTAGAACCAACCATGTTTACGACTAAAACATGAATCACACATGCTCATATCCGAACCGATATTAAAGAGCAAAGGAGGGAAACTTACTTCCAAGTTTAGGTAAGTGTTTCAAACTTAACCTAAACTTCCAAAACCACTTTCAAACCTTTGAAAGACTTTTAAGACCGTTTCCACTCACCGATTTAACTTCGCCTCGCTTGCCACCGGAAACAAGCTCCCGGCAAGCCTCAAACCACCTCAAGATGCTACGCCTTGATTATCCCCTATTTTGGCCACACAAAACTAGAGGAAACATGCATTAAAATGCATCCAACTATCTGTTTCAAACCAAAATCCCACAGGTCTCAAGATGCCCACTCAAAACTCATCCGAAACTTACCGAAATCAACCTCAAATACTTCTCAATCTTAACCCAGCCATAATATAACGATTCAATACATCAAACTTCATCAAATAACATCTAAAACCCCTTTTACAACATCCTTTTACTTCCAACAATGATCAAACTCCAAAAACAACCCAAAAACCATTAACTAACCACCTAAACAATTAGTGATTCAACCAATTTCAGGATTTCATTATTAAAAACAACTTATCCACAATATAATACATCCAAAATAAGATTGAAATCAATCCTCAACACTAGAAAAATAGATCCAATTCGAAAATCACAAGATTCCATCAAATAAACCTCAATAAGCAAAATTCTATAATTAATTACTTAAAACCTATTAGAAAACCTATGTAAAGAGTCAAAAACTTGGGAATTTCAGTAAACAACCTTTCATTAGAGGAGAAGAACAAAACTTACCTCCAATGAGTGAGTTTCCCCTTAATTGGATGTCTTCCTCTTAAAAAAAATAATGAGATTCAATAAGTTTTTTGAGAAAACAAGTTAAAGAATCATTTAGAAAATCAAAGGATTAAGAAACAAGATCATTACCTTGAATCTCTGATAGGAAAAAGAGTGTTTGGACGAAAGTATTTTGAGAGAAAATATGAGAGAAAGAAAGTTACGTCAAGTTGTGTTTTGAAAAAAAAACTACCTTTAACTAAATCCCCTTTTAATTCATTTAATTAAAACTCTTTTAAAAATAATCCTAATTAAGAGAAAACTCATATTAGACCAAATGGTAAAATAGCTCCTTAAAGATTCAAAGTTTTGACTCTTTACAGAACAGTCACCTTTAAAAATAGTTTTCAAAAATTGCATTTTGGTCGCTAACCAAAATGTCACCCTTCCAAAGCTCATTTTCCAAAATTGCTTTCACCAATATTTTTAATATATCAAAATAGGATTTTTAAATTTTTTCCATATTTTTATCTTTCAGAAAAAATATTCGCTCCCGAATCTGACTCGAACCTCTAATCCAATCCACCGGACCATCTAACTAGCCTTAAAACCGCTAGGCCCAAAACCGAGATGTTACAATGCATACACAACTACCTTACTCTCATGCATCAACACACAACCAATCCCAGCATAGGACACATCACTATAAACTATGAACTCTTTTCTTGATTCAGGTTGAACCAAGACTGGAAAGTTTCCTTCAATCTTTCAAAAGCCCGCTGCCTATCACCCGTCTACTTAAAACGAACATTCTTCTGCAACAACTTGGTTAAAGGAGCAGCTAAACTGAAGAAACCCTCAACAAACCTACAATAATAACCAGCCAAACCAAGGAAACTCCTAACTTCTGACACAGATTTAGGCACCTTCCAACTCACCGCAGCCACAATCTTGTGCGGATCAACACGAATTCCCTCGACAGACACAACATGCTGTAATCACTCATTTTGACTGGGTTTTAGTGTTATTAGTATTATTTTAATAATATTATTATTAATATAAAATTAATGAAAAATCAAAATAACAATAATAATAAACATATTATTAAAAAAAAGGAAAGAAAACATGTTGCTCCACGTCACCCAAAATACCCACCCCTTGCCCATATAAAGGCTTGCATGTGGGTAGCCAATTTGGGGGGGAATTACACGCCAAATTGCCAAAAAATGGCGATGAACTTGGCTCCCCAATTGGGAGCTAGGCCGGCCGCAAGGCTGGCTGGGTTGGGGGCAGTGCCCTCGGCCCCAGTTGGTTCGATCCAACATTCGATCGGGGTCCTATTTTAGGTCCGATCTAGTTAATAATTTGGGAGAGGTCGTGGTAGATCCCGGTGGGGTTCAGTCGGGGTTCGTCATTCGAGCTCCTAGTTAGGTATATTTTCTTCCCTTTTTATTTGTGTTGTAATTTTTATAATTTAATGAAGTATTAGTTATTTTAAAATTGTATTCTTATTTTTTAGTTTGTATGTTTATGTTTTAGATTAGTATTTAATATGTTTTAAATTTATGTTTTATATAGTATTTTATTTATGTTAGATTCGTTTTTATTTACGTGTTAGATTAATATTTATTTGTGTTTTAAATTAATATTTATGAATGTTAGCATTTTATTTATAATTTGTTTTTATTTATGAGAAAGATTAATATTTATATATGTATGTTTTAGATTAGTATTTTATTTATGTTAGATTAATATTCTATTATGTTAATATTTATTTGCATTGTGTTTAAATTATTTGTCATATTTTATATTTTGCTCACTAAGTTTGCATAATGGAATATATAATGTCAATGCAGTGCCCTTTTATCCTAGCGTAAACGGGGCCAGTATCGGGCCTTTAAAATCTACTCGCACTTATAACTGAATCTTAACTTAATCGTCACTTTAATCCGAAAAATCTAACATTAATAAAACGACAATTATTAAAGTACCAGTTTTGGGCGGTGTGCGGGTGCTAATCCTTCCCTATCCGTAACCGACTCCCGAACCCAAAGTTTTTGAATCTCTGGTTTTATGGTGTCCGACCTACCTAAGTGGCCGGTGGCGACTCCAATTTCTAAATAAAACGCGGTTTTTAAAACCCCACGGAATAAATATTTTTATATCCGAAAAACCACAAACACTTCGAAAGCTCATTTTTTTAGCGTGAGGGACATCGCTACAGATGGCGAATCTGCTGGGGATATTTTTTTGTTTTTTTAACAAAATAAAGAGAGTCGAGCTTTTTTTAAATAATTACCGCTTTAATAATATTAGAAGTTCCGGATTAAAGTGACTATTAAATTAATATTCGGTTGTAATTGCGCGTTTATTTTAACGCATTTAAAATTTGGCATATAAACCTATTTTTTAAGTGGGGGAAAACGTTAATGCTTTCGTGGAGATATCGTTCTCCCGTGTAGGCCTAGCAAGTACCTTCGGGGCTCGAGTACCTTATGCTTTCGTAAGGATATCGTTCAGTCGTGCAGGCATAAGCAAGTGGGTCCCCCTGAATTGAACCTGGTTGAAAGGAGCCTATAATGGGTGATGATCGGGGGCCTTGCTACTCTTAGTAGAGGACAGCAAGGACAATTCGGGTACCTCCTAGCACCAACACTGCATGTAGAGAACATATAGAAACCCACCCTTTTAGAGCCATGCGGATAACCTTAGGTGTTTTAGACGGGATAAATAGGGTTTTTTTTGTTTACCTTATTTAATTTGTCATTTTATTTATGTATTTATTATTTTATATGGTACTAACTCTTTTTTTTGTGTTTTATTTTTATTTTTATGTTACACATACTTTTGTTGCATTATCATTGCATCCACATTACATAGAGGCGTTGATTCAAGTGGTTTGCCCGCTTAGAAAATCTTTCATCATGGAAAAAATGTGTCTTAGGAAGGATGACATCGATCCAGTCACGCGACATCGGTCAGAGATTAATCAACAGATCCGAAGTAACGATTTGCCGAGTAAGCGTGTAGTGCCAAAGTATACACACGAGACCCTGATGGTGGACATACAACGAGCTACAAGGTGTGTGAATGACTTACCGAAGCCGCGACTCTCCGACCTTTCGTAACCCTGGACACGGAAGAAGCACCAAGGTTTATCAAGTTGCTCAGAGCTGTCGAGGAACTAGGAGGTAGAGCTAGGGCTTATGTGTAGAACTTTGTTTTGTAATTAAGACTTTTTGTAATAGAAACTCTTTTTGTAATAGGGACTCCTTTTGTAATATGAACATTTTTTGTAATCTGGACCATTTAATTCCCATGAAAGTCGTTCGAAAGGGTGATTACCAGCGGAATCAACGCCTTTATTTGCATTCATGTTGCATATCATGACATGGTGTTGATTCAAGAACAGTTCATTAAAAGGCTTTCAAAATAGAAAATTCTGCTTTGCCAGAAACGATAATATTACAGTATCAAGTTAGGCCGAGCAAAGACCAATCGCGAAAGAAGACGGTACGATAGTAAGGCACGTGCGACGCAGAAGATTCAGTCAGGGCCGCAAAACCCCAATTTTAAATATTCACATTTGACCATTTTTAAAAAAATCTCATATTTTAATTTAACTCATTTTAAAAAAAGAAAACTTCTTCCCTCATAAAACTTTTAGAATAATAATAATAACAAAAAGAAACCTAAAAGTTTCATTTTTTAAGTAAGTTAAAACTTTTTGATAATAAAAAGGGGGGATTTTTAAACCAAATGATCCTTGAAAATTTTAATTTAAACCCCAAAAAGTTTTAAAGTACTCCCCTAGGATCGATAGAATCCGTCCCTGTTTAAACGTACCCAGATCTACAGAAGAAAATATATTGTCTGATGTCCTTTTCAGAAGCCACAAAAATAAAGATCATGACGTCACGAGTCCATAGAATAGAATAAGAGGAGAAGACGGAGTCATCCATCATCCTGAAGACGACGTCGAGACGAGGAGCACAGGTTTTGCTTCCCGAAGTCAAGCTAGAATAAATTCAACTGTTGCCTGTAATTCATTATTAAGTTCTGTCAAACAAACATTTTCTCTATTGAAAGTTTTTTAAAAACTGTTCGAGAATCAACATCGTATTTGCATGCATTCTCGCATTTATAGGGTATTGATTCTCGAAGTGGTTCCTCAAATCTCAGAAATCGTTCATAATTGGCAAAGGGTTGTCTGGTCAGATATTAGGGGGCACGGATCCAGGGTTTTGTCCCAGAACAAGATCGAAGACAATAGAAGAGGAACCATCTGAAGACTTAAGGTCAGACACGGTAAGGAGACACGGTACTAGTAATGAGCAAAGTAAAGTGCAAGAGTTGAAAGAATCAGAGAGAAGAAGTGATGAATCAGATGAAGACTTTGACGAAAGGTAAGCGATCCATCGAACCGAAAGAAGAACCGATTAAGGATCAGAATAGAAAGCGGGATAGTCTGAATTCTACCTCTAAGCCAGCTAAATACAACAAATTGAACCTTTTTGTGATCCGCATCAATAAACAGGCGAAAGGTATGTCTGAGTCGGGCTTTCAAAAAGTAGAGCTCAGTCCAGAAGAAACCTGAGAAGCAAGTAATGAAAAGAAGTATATCTCAATTCTTGTGAGGTACACCAAACTACTCCTAATGTTCATCGAGAAGAGCCTTATTACCTCGGTAAAGTCTCTAGCGAAGAGACCGTCTTATCCGAAAGATTACGACACCGTTTAGGAAGTTTGGGTCACAGTATTGAGGATTGTGGGGCCCTGAGGAACAAGTTCAAGATCTTATCACGATGAGAATTTTGGGTTTCAAAGACGGAGTTCCCCAATTCTATAGTAAGCTAACAATCACCCAAGGGGAAAAGTTAAGGAAGAATCGATATCCAGGACAAAGTTCAAGTAATGCCGAAGTGGGTCACTCAAGCGAGTTAAATTTAAAGATCAGAGATAGGGGCATCCCAGAAGAGGGATATTCTTTCGAGTTCAGCCAGCTCAGATAAGAAAGAGATAACTTTGATAAAATTGAATTTTCAGAATACCCGAAGCTCCACTGAGTGTTTAAGAATATCAGATTGGGTCACCTTTAAAGAGTAAATGAACGGTGTTGTTCAGTTGAAGGACGACTTAGAATATTGGAAGAAGAGAAACTAGTCAAGCAAGAATCAAGTTAGGCTGTTATTAGATAAGTTTGAGGAAATTGGGAATAGGTACGATAGTCTCTAGAGATGAGCTACAGAATAACTTAGCCATTAACAAGAGTTTTCGAAATGATTTTACGACAGAGCAATGACAATTCAACACTCTTCAGTTGGAAAGGGCAATTTCCAAGTTACGAAAGACTAAGTAGGGGATAGATGAAGACCCGAAGATCGATATTACTCGAGCAGGTAAGGCGACTCAACAAGGTGGCAGGCTTTGTCAGAACATGGATCAAGTGATGGACTACAGAGGCAAGCTGACCAGACTACTGGATGAAGTTAAGAAAGTAGGCACTGAAGCTTATCAGTAACTGTAAATATCTAATATCTGATATAATGAAACCTTTTGGCCTCAATGAATGTCGTTCTATGGGGATCACTTTTGGAATCAATACCTTATTGCATTCATGTTTATATTTTAGGATTGCATTACATTGCTTTGCACGATCCTGGCATGTTTTACATGACATTATCATTACCTTGCATTATTATTACCTTGCATAAACTTTATGAGGAGTAATTCAAAGACCAATTAGGGTTTTATCATGGATAAAAGAATTGAAGACACTCAAAAATCAATATTCGAGCAGTTAAAGGATGTGCTCGAGAGAAAAAAAGAAGAAGAAGTTTGATGCTTCGATGCAAGAAAACTCTATTTGAACCCTGGTTTGGTCGTTCCTCCAGATTCCAAAGATTCCCAGATTTGTGCATGATAACGGAACAAGATGCCCCAAGATTCACTCGACCATATTCTGCAAAAAGATGGAGGGCTGCATTGAAAAATTGCCGATCCACTACTTCCCCAACAGTCTAGCAGGACCTACCGTGATATGATATGCTTTGGACCCAGCACCAAGTCGTCAGTATCTCCAGGGTACGAGGATGAAACCTGATGAAAGTTTCAAGGAATGTGCTTTGAGATGGCAGAGGTTAGCCGCCCAAGTGCAGCCTCCCATTGCTGAAGAGGAAAGTGACTTCCATGTCTCAAGCCATCTTCCATAAGATGCTCGGGAAATTGATGGGCAAATGTGATGACTTTGTAGAATACGTGATCCAAGAAGGAAAATTGAGTCTTAATTCAACAAACCAGACATGCCTAGGAGCAGAAGGAAAGAAAGAGACAAATGGGTACCACTTTCAGGGTTCGTGTGGCCGTAAAAGAAGAAGACAGAAAGACAGATTCCTCTGAATCACCGAGAAAAATTCCTCGAACAAGTAAATATTTAGAGATATTCAGAGTATTCCATCTCGGACATATGGCTTCATCCGGTCAAGGGTTAGTACCTTACCTCCGGGCTGGTAAAGATTACGCCCAGCTCATCTACCCACAGTTTTAATCCATACAGTGCATGTGAGTTCTACATTAAGGCACCGGGGCATGGCACCAAGAAATTTGAGGTTGTTAATAGAAGAAATCAAGAAGTTGGTTGACGAGGGAGTTGTGACAAGAATTGATCTAGCAAGGAAAAACAAGAGAAGTGGCACAAGCCTACACTACAAAGGACCGTAACGAGTTAGTACTCGAGAGGTAGTCCGGAGGTCCTTATGGTTCTCCCATCAGTTCACAAAGAAATGCTCAATGCTTTGAAAAAAAAAGAAAAAAGAAGAGAAAAAAATCTCAAACATATATTTTTTAGAATTAAAAATCACATTTCCATTTAGAAAGCATTTTTACATTCTTGATTCTTTAAACATTTTATTTTTATGGGGTAGTTTTTGTTCTCCCATATGCATATACACGCATTTTTGAATGGACATATGTATATATCATTTCTATACCAGGTCCTTGAATTTTGAATGTAACAATACATTTGCTTCAGATCCAAAGATCAACTCTAAGTTGCATATATTTAGAAGAGATTGAATGTTGTGGGGATACTGTAAATGTGAGTATCTTCTAGTTTACTTAGGCCAACAGAGGAACAAAGTGAGTGTTTAGACAATGGGCAGTTCCCATTTTAAGAATTTATCTTCTCAGACACTTGTCGTTTAAGATCCTTGAAACGAAAGTTGACCCTAAACATCTACCCCTTGAAGGCATTCTTAGGACATCTATGAATTTGATAACGAATGATATTCTTTTTACTTGACCAGAAGACAGAGATGAGTCCAGACAGATTGGATACGGAGATCAGAAAATCATCAGAGGAAAGTGGTTGAAAATAAGGATATGTCCAAACGAAAAACCAAAGAAAAGAAGAGAAATGGTAATCAGAAGTCCGAAGCAATCGAGATCGAGTAAATATCATAAGAGCTGCAGAGAGGCAAGTAACTTCGAGCAGAAGATATCATCAATACCCAGTATAGATACATGTTGATTCGAGGATACATTTATAGACTCGAATAAGAAGAAAGAGATTCAGGGCTAAAAACCCAAAATGGGCGGTCTAAAACAAAAAAGAAAAAGAAAACAAAACAAAAAAAGAAGAAAAGAAAAGAAAAGAGAAAGTAAAATAAAAAGAGAGAGAGAAAAAAAGAAAAAAGAAGAAAAAAAGGAAAAAAAGAAAAAGAAAGAAAGAATATTGTATATGCTTCACACACAGATCAAACAATACAAGAACGAGACTTCAACTATGAGCACGAGACACAAGGAATCCACATTTCAAGTAAATATCAGTTTTGAAAATTAGTATAGAAGCTCGAATTGAAGCCAAGTCAAGACAAGTCGGCCCGAAGATTGCCATTTCGAAAAAGGAAATGACCTTTAGTGTGAAAACCCAAAAATGGGCAGTCTAGAGTGATCCTGAAAATGAAGTAAAAGAGTAGTCTGCCTGAACCTACTGGCATCAATATCCAACCAAAATACAATGATCTGAAGGTACAGAAGAAGGAATTGACCTCTAGGGTGAAAACCTAAAAATGGGCAGTCTAGAGTGATCCAAGAGAAAAAGTGAAAAAAAGAAAAAAGAGAAAAGAAGAAAGAAAGAATAACATTTCATCTGGGCGTGCCAATCACAAGAATTCCCAAAAATGTATTCGTAGTCCTTCATTCAAGAAATCTTAGTTTCGAGGAGTTTTGGAGGACCAAACATTCTTGAACAGAAAACGAACATCAGTATATAGCCAGAATGCAAGACAGCCTACAATAAAAAGAAAGGAAATGAACTCTAGGGTGAAAACCCGAAAACGGGCAGTCTAGAGTGATCCAAAAAAGGGAAGGAATAATGGGCATATCCAAGTTACACAAGTACAGAAATACTGTTTCACTTAACCATAAACCAAAGGCCTACATTACAAGCCCCCAAAGACCATTATGGTCATCCATAGATATCCAAGTTGAATGAGAATGTCTTCAGATTTCATTCCGCCTATAAAGGTTAACTTTGCTTCAAGGAACGTCAAACTTCGAAGTGCTTGATCGACACCCAAATGAGGGAAGGATGGGGCATGGTGAGATAGTGAGATTAAGAGAGCCACCTTAAACGGGGTAGAAACTAGGTAGGGTTGTTCCTCTCAAAAGCCTATTAGACCAGAAGAAACTATACATTGGCATATATCTCCACAATGGTCAAGATCTTCTAAATATGCGCTTTATTAGAGTTGATCTCTGACAACTTGAAGCAGAAGCGCTATGGTGTTGATATTTCGGGGGCAAACATGTTTTAAAAGGTTTGACATTTTCTCCCAAAGTTTTGATGTTCACCATTCCCCCAAACATTAGTTTTTAAAAATGTTTGGCAATACACTTCAATTTTTTTTTACCATTCTCCAAACATTAATTTTTAAAAAAATGTTTGGTCCTTAAAAAAAGAGAGGATGTTTACCATTTGTCCCAAACAATGTTTTCAAAATGTTTGGTATCCCCTCCAAAGTGAATTTCAAAATGACTGTTATCTTTTCAAACAATCATTTTTTTTGAAATATACACAAGTAAATTACCTTTTGCATTATTTTAAAAATAAATGATGATGAGATTTAAAGCATAGGGACCGACAGTTAGTTCCCGTCGAAATGCTACGAGAAGATCAAGGATGAGCTCAAGGGATGGAAGCATTTTGGCTCACCCTAGTGACTAGAAATAGATCAAGGCTCTGTATGATGGGTCAGAAAATTCAAAGCAGTGGAGCCCGTGGTTGAATAAGGCAACGCCAAGCGAAGAAGATGACAAGAGTTCTTATAAGAATAATATAAGAACCAGAAGATCATTTATGGAGACGAGTGATAACCCCGAAAACAAGAAAATCCTTCCGCACAAAAGGTTTAAAAGCATGTTCAAATGAGGATTTAAGAGCATACAATGAAGAAGTAAAGAAATGAAGAAATCTGAGGAGCGACCTTTCAGGGTGTAAGACTTTAGAACGAAAAAGGGGCTAAAAGAAAAAAGAAAAAAAAGAAAGAAAGTGAGGGAGAAGAAAAAAGAAAAGAAAAAGAAAAAATAAGAAGAAATTGAAGGAAAAAAAAGAAAAAGAGAATGAGAAGAGAGAAAAAAGAAAAAGAAGAGAAAGAAAACATTACACTGCATGCATCATATAGATAGGGACATGTCAATTTTTGCTTGTTTTTGACAGGTACTTGAAGAATTATCAAAGAGTATTAAGAAATGGATTTCATTGAAGGAAGATCGGTAGCCATTTTCGGGGTGAGTCCCCAAATTTGAAGAAAGATTGGCAGCCATTTTCAGCGTGAGTCCCCAAATTTGAAGAAAGATTGGCAGCCATTTTCGGCGTGAGCCCCCAAATTTGAAGAAAGTTTGGCAGCCATTTTCGGCGTGAGTCCCCAAATTTAAAGAAAGTTTGGCAGCCAATTTCGGCGTGAGTCCTCAAATTTGAAGAAAGTTTGGTAGCCATTTTCGGCGTGTGTCCCCAAATTTGAAGAAAGTTTGGCAGCCATTTTCGGCATGAGTCCCCAAATTTGAAGAAAGATTGGCAGCCATTTTCGGCGTGAGTCCTCAAATTTGAAGAAAGATCGGTAGCCATTTTTAGCGTGAATCCCAAAATTTGAAGAAAGATTTCGGCAGCCTTAGTAGCGTAAGTCCAAAGATATCAACAGCCTTGTCAAAAATGAAAATGAGATAGAAAAAAGAGAAGAGAAAAATGAAAAAGCAGAAAAAGAAAAAAAGAAAAATGAAAAAGAGAAAAAAGCAGGAAAAAAAGGAAAAAGGAAAAAGAGAAAAGAAAAATTCGAAGATAAAGGTTCTATATAGGAAGGGCCTATATTTTCAAGCTCTCGTAGCAAGAGGTTCTATGTAGGAAGAATTCGCCACTCCGAGGCTTCAGGAGCTGGAAGTTTTATATAGGAAGGGCTTGCAGCTCTAGGGTGAAGACTAGCAGTTCTATATAGGAAGAACTCCCAGCCGAAGGAATTCACCCATGACACATAAGATTTTATATAGGGAAAACCCGTTGTGTTGAAGGCGAAGAGTCCTATATAGGAAGGGCTCCGAGCTTTATTGTCCTAGAGTGAAAGGTTCTATATAGGAAGAACCTGTAGCTCTGAGATTTCATAAGCTAAAAGTTCTATCTAGGAAGGACTGACGACTCTAGGGTTTGAAGACTAGCAGTTCTATACAGGAGGAACTCCCAGTCGGAAGAATCCATCAGTGGCGTAAAAGGTTTTATATAGGAGAAACCAGCGTTGAAGGTGAAGAGTTCTATATAGGAATGACTCCAAGCTTTACCGTCTCAGAGTGAAAAGTTCTATATAGGAGGGACTCGAAACTCAAGACTTCAGAATGAAAGGTTCTATATAGGGAGGACCTATAGTTCCAAGATCAGAAGGTGAAGAAGTTCTATATAGGAAGAACTTACAAGCTTGAAGATTCAGCTAGGGAAGAGCGGAGAGTTCCATAAGAACACGTGATTCTGAAGCCAAAGACTAGGAAGTAGGTCAAAAATGAGTGCTTTTGATCTTTGCTTTGTCCTCGTTTCACAAGAACAAGCAAAGAGGGGCAACTGTAATCACTCATTTTGGAACGAGTTTTAGTGTTATTAGTATTATTTTAATAATAACATTAATAATATAAAATTAAAGCAATTATGAACCTATCCCAAGACTTTAAACTACACTCACAGCTTGTCCCGAGCTAGTTTCGGTCACGAATCACGATCCCCATTCTTTGATTATCCATTGTTTGATCTCCTTTAGTTCTAGGTCCCTCAATTCCTTCTTGTTCTAAATTTACAAGAGCACATTCATATATTAGAACTTTTCTTAGTAATCATTCACTTACAAAACTACTCAATTTCTCATGTGTACATATACTTTCATACAAAACAGCCCACTAATACTTATGTTAATACAAAACGGTCCCTAATGTATACATTTTTGCATTCATGCTTACAAATCTGTCCATTAGCTTTTTATACTAATGCAAAACAACCCTTGATATACATATTTTCACATATATATTTCACAAAATAGTCCACACATTGGTATACATACTTAAATACATCCAAACAGCCCTGATTATTTATGTTTACAATTGTATGCACCAAAATAATCCATATGGTGCATTAACAACCCCCTTACACTTACAAACAGCCCCTCCCCTGATTTTTATCAATCCAAAGCAGTCCACATAAATTCCTACATGTACAAAAACAGTCCCAGCTCACACATAAGCCTACATACATATACTCAAACCGTCCACCATGATTCATACATACACAAAACAAGGTATTTATACTTATATATATCTTTATACATTAAAAACAGTCCCTCTCAAGTTCATATTCATTCAAAACAACCTTCTAATTCTTCCATCAAACATGACAATCAATTCAAGTTTCAACTACAACTTATACATTTAGTTATAGCTTATAACATCTTAAGAATTTCTAAAATAATACATAATGATAGTAGCCTCAATTTGATCCATTTGAAATATTCAACAATCCATAACACTCATAGAATTCAAAATCAGCAACTTACCATCTCTATAAACACACACAATTACACAAAATTCTGGTAGTTTAATCATGTATACCATTCGGTTAAATCAAGAAATTCATAGCATGAATTTAAATCTCTTCAAATTCTGGTAACATTATAGTTTATGAAGATTTGAATTCACTTCTCAAGATAAACTCTTAAATTAGAAGAGAGGAAAAAAGGATGCTTACTCTCTTCCTTAGAGGATTCGAACAAGGATTCAAGATTACACCAATTTAGATCAAACCTTCATGTTTCCCATTGCAAAGTATCTCACTCTCTCTCAAATTTTGTTTCGGTTAATTGAGGAATGAAGAAGACCAAAAGAATGGATTAATCCTTCATGGCTGGATTCCCCCTAGCACATGCCTTCCTCCACCATTGACAAGTGTGCAAACCCCCATGAAATTCTCATTTTATCATGCAAACATGGAGTTTTAATTAGAATTCAATTTAGAACTTATTGATTTAGTCATGAACTTTCTCTTATTTTAATAATGGTCACTTCCTACTTGATTTGTACAATATGTGTAATTACATTACAAATAACTTGAGATCGAAATGTCCTATTCTTCTAGGCTAATAATTGGGGTGTTACATTACAGAACATCACATGCCGGTAAACAAGATCTACAAGCTAAAACAACAGTGAATCATGATTTCTTTTAGAGTTATGAGCGAATCTTGTCAAAGAAGCTGAATAAAGATATACCAGGAGTGGCTTTCTGAGAAAAGAGTGATCCCTAGTATTCAAATTGTGAGAAATGCTTGGTGAGATACGGCAAAAAGGGTCCATATTCTATTCATGAAAGGCATGGAATGCTCCATCAGAATGAACAAAAGAAAACATTGTTGCAAAAAAGAGAAAAAAGGAAAAAGAAAAGGAAAAAAAAGAAACTAAGATGAAAACCCGAAAGGGCACCTTGAGAAGAAAAAAGAAGAAAAAAAAGAAACAACTAAAGTGAAAACTTTAAAAGGCACTTTAGAGCAAAAGATGCAGAGATCTTGAAGATGGAACCTGAGTGTGAGACGGGTTATGCTGCTGGTAAAAGAAGTTTTAGTGAAGGACGAAGAGAATAAATTTGGAGCTTCCTTGAATATGAAAATTTGCCCAAGTGGTCCTCAATTGACAACATTCATACATTATATAGCTAGGCATCTATAAGAAGGAGCATGCTAATTCATACGTTCAAAACATTTTTTGCATATTTTGGCAGAAAATTGAAAATTCAATCAAGGACAGACAAAGATCAATTAATAGTTTCGAGGTTTGAAGAAGAAGATCCAAGTAAGAACGAGCAGAGATCTCGAGGGAAAGATCCAGTTAAGAATGAATAAAGATCTTGAAGATGATGATCCAGCAATGAATGAACGGAAAACATGGAGAAGAAAAATCGACAAAGAGCGAGCATAGATCTTAGAGAAATAGATCTAGTAAAAGATTCAATCATATTTGTGACAAAGTAAATATATTAATTCATGATTTTCTACTTGCAGATGCATATATCAAGATATTCCGCTTGCAAAGGTAGATTTCTCTAAAATATTCCGTTGGCAGAGGCAGATCTCAAGATATTCCATTTACAGAGGTAGATTTCTCTTAGATATTTCGTTTGTAGAGGTGGATATCAAGATATTCCGTTTACAGAGGCAGACTTCTCTAAAATATTATGTTGGCAGAGGCGGATCTCAAGATATTCTGTTAGTAGAGGCGGATCTTAAGATATTCCGTTAGCAGAGGCAGATTTCAAGATATTTTGTTTCTAAAGGCAGATTCCCCTAAAATATTTCGTTTGCAGAGGTGGATCTCTCTAAATATTCTGTTTGCAAAGGCAGATCTCAAGATATTTTGTTTGCAGAGACAAATTTCAATAAATATTTCGCTTACAGAGGCAGATTTCAGTAAGATATGTTGTTTGTAGAAGCAGATTTCAGCAAGAGGCTACATTTGTAGAAGCGGATTTCAGCAACTATTTTGCTTACAGAGGTGGATTTCAGTAGGACATTCTGTTTATAAAGGCATATTCAGCAAGATGCTCCGCTTTGAAAAGGCGAATTTCAGCAAAATATTTGTTTGTTTGCATGGGAAAAGAAGTACATTATGATCCTAAATCCTTCGGGTCATCAGTAAATCCTACGGGCATTATGTTAAGTCCTTTGGGTTGACACCTTAGGAAATGACACGAACTTTTCAAGGGTTGTCAAAATAAGACGGTAGGGCATGTTATTGGAAGACATCAAGTTTTTGAGCCGACTGTTCAAGAAAGAGATGAAAAAGAAAAACAAAAAAAAGAAAAATGAGGAAAAAAGAAAAAGAGAAAAAGAAAGAAAGAAAGAAAAATAAGGAAAATGAAAAAAGAAAAAGAAAAAAGAAAAGAAAGACAAAATGAGAAGAAAAGAAAGGAAAAAGAAAGAAAAAATAAGAGAAAATAAGAAAGAGAAAAAGAGGAAAAAAGAAAAAAGAAAGAGGAAAATCTATGCTGATCGAAAGGCTAGATAGATCAACAACGAGCAGATGCGGAAGATGTTTGGTCTAATCAGTCGTATACATTCCAAGCGCGGAAGAAATTGATCAACAAAGAAAGAGAAACAAGAGATGAGATCTCATATGAGCTTCAAATAGAAAAATCAAGACACCTTAGATAGAAAAGCAATGTCATTAAAGA
Source organism: Hibiscus mutabilis (assembly GCA_019671005.1). Lineage (NCBI taxonomy): Eukaryota > Viridiplantae > Streptophyta > Magnoliopsida > Malvales > Malvaceae > Hibiscus > Hibiscus mutabilis. Next base: position 52,106,217 of record CM033719.1, read on the forward strand.
ACTCAGTGCTTCAAGTGAGAAATTGAAAATATTTCATATTATTCAAATTAATTGATGATGTTTCTATTCGCAGGATTAACTGTTCCCCAGAGGAGAGGAGAATCAGCATTTCTAGAATCTAGAGTTCGCAGTGAGAAGAACTCGGCCATTAAAGAATTCAGAGTTCATAATGAGAAGAACTCGCCAAGAAAGATTGAAGAGCTCCTAATGAGAAGAGTTCGTTTGCTGAGGAATGAGGAGAGTTCTTAATGGGAAGAGCTCACTTGTTCGTACCTTTACAGAGAGGTGGACTAGCAAAATTGAAGAACTCTTAATGAGAAAAGTTTGTCCCAGAATTTCTAATGAGAAGAATTCGTATAGCAAATAATGAAGAACTCATAATGAGAAGAGTACATTTTTTTGAAGGAATGAGAAGTTCATAATGAGAAAAGCTTGCTTATTCAACGCCTTTACAGAGAGGCAGATCAACGGTTTCAAGAAGAACAGGGAGTTCCTAATGAGAAGCTCACTTGTTCAATACCTTTGTAGGAAGGTGGATCGGCATGACTAAGAGGAATGAATGTGTTCATAATGAGAAGAACTAGTTCAGATTTTGCGGTTAGCCTTGACAATAGAATAAAGAGTTCATAATAAGAAAAACTCGCTTATTCGACACCTTTACAAGGAAGTGGGATATTCGACAGAGGGATGAAGAATTTCGTAATAAGAAGAACAACTTCAAACCTCAGAAGATAAAGAATTTCATGATAAGAATGATGACTCGGACTGTGGAAGGTGAAGAATTTCATAATGAGAAGAACAACTTCAAATTCCACGTGTTGGTAGAAGATTGAAGAATTTCGTAATGAGAAGAACAACTTCAAGCTTTAACATTGCTCGTAATGAAGATCTGCCTTTTAGAGGATGGTCAGTGGATTCGGACAAAATTTGTGTCTCTTCAGTCTTTGCCCACTTCCTGTTCCACAACAATGAGCAAAGAGGGGCAGCTATAATACATGTATTTTGTTCGAGATACATCATATGTTAGTAATTCGATATAAATAAGACAAAAATATAATAATAAATAAATATAACAAAACTCTTAAATAAATAAATAGTCCAAATAAATGTTTATTTACACAAAAATGTCCAATTATATCTCATACAAACCCAAAGCCCATTTATAGAACCCAATTTCCCTCTTATTTTCGGTCGAAGAAACACAAAATTAATCTAAAGCCTATTTTCCCGCCTAAACCATACCACGTGGCAGCTCATCATTGGTCCGTTCCCTTTCACCAGGATTATGTTTTGGGTGACGTCATCCTCTTTTATCCTATAAATACTGAAGAAAGAGAAATTTGTCAGCTTTATCAATAAAAAAGATTAAAAATATTAAATAAATAATAAATATAATAATAAAAGTAATAATAGAGAGAGAAGATTATACCTCGAGGAAACTGAAGAGACCACTGGAGATCAAACCGTCGCTGGAAAAACGAGGAGACCACTGGAGCGAACCAAGGGGTACCAGAGAAGATCGAATGATGTCAAAAGCCGAAAGGACCACCGAAACTACAAATCTTTGTCGGAATTTGGAATAGAACCATTGTTCGAACGCTGGGAAGGTAAAATCCTTCTCCATTTACTTTCGATTCTTGTAAAAAGAGAAAACAATGTTAGGGTTACGTACAAAAATCAAATGAAAACGAATTGAAAGAGAAAAATAGTGAGCTAAGCGGCTTATCTCGTAGTTGTCGAAATTCTTAGGGCACCGGTGGAGTCGAAGAGGCTCGGGCTGGGTAGCTTAGGTCTAGATCGGGTGATGTTAGGGAGATTTAGTCGAATCCGGGATTAGATCTAGGTTTAGAATAAAAATATGAGATTTTTTGGGGTATTTTAGGATTTCGGCCGACTACCGAAAATCGCCTTGCGGCGACTGGCCGAATGAAGACGGTGGTCAAAGAGGGGAAGAAGATGATCAAAGAAGGGCGGTGGACAGAGTAGCGACATGGCGGCCGACGAACGGCCAACAGTTGCCGGTGGGTGGCGGTGTAAGATCGAACGGTGGTGATATCGGTGGTTTAAGGTCGGTAGTTTTGATGTTCATCAAGTTCTTGATGAACCATGAAGAACATCGTTCAAAATCAATGGATATTGATCCATTTCGGCTAGGAATTTCAGGTTAGAGTATGTTTGTGACAGAGGATTTAGAGAGATAGGGAGGAGGAGAGATAGGGAGATTTTAAGAAAATGAGGGAAAAGGAAAAAATAAAAAATCAATGTGCCATTTAATAGGCACGGTGCCGGGCCGACAAGCCCGCGAATCCCCGGCCGGGCCCGTGCCCTTCTTTTCTATTTCTTGTAAATAGGCTCACATGTTTCAATAAAATTCGATTCGGTCCCTCATTGCTTTAATTCCAGTTTTATTTTCTTTTAATTCAGTCCTAAATTCATATATTTATTTAATTTAATTGCCTTTAATTATATGATTATTGCATGTTTTAAATTATGCATATAGAAATATTTGCTAGTCAAATTAATTCACTTAAATTAAATTAATTGGTAGAGCCCTTAGGATTTTAATTCTTTAATTGAAATCAAGTAATTAATTAGGAAGAACATTGTAGCTAATTAAATGTATATTAGATGGAATCTTTGAAGCCCAAATTTGGATGGTGTTCCATTGTTTACAATGGGGTGTTATCTCAACATTGGCTTTAAAGTTGTAAATTTAATATACATTTCCACTTATAATTGAACACCAATTTAATTAAGTATTAGAGCCTTAATTAAGACTAGAACTTTAATTAATTAGAACGGTTAATTAATTAGGAATATTATTAATTTAAGGGGTTTTACATATATGGAAGATGTTCAAGCAATTGGCATTTTCTCATAAAAGCCCTTTAAATTAATTAATATTCATAGTTTTAAATAATCAATTAATTAGAGTCACTGTAGATTAACACTTAAAATCAACAAGACAATAATAAGACATTCATTTAAAACCTTTTATGTTGGAAATTCATTTTAAAATATGAATAGGGGTGCCACTTAACAGGGTGCTTTTAATCTCATATTCGAATAAAATGAATTTTCTTATAAAAGGATATCTGCATTTGGAATTTAAATTCAATTAATAATTATGGAATAAATTAAATTCAAATAATTTTTCAAAATGCCAGAATGCCACATAAAATTAAGGTACCGATACGGGGCGTTTGTGGGGGTGCTAATCCTTCCCCACATGTAACTGTCTCCCGAACCTAATTTTTAAGAAAGAATCTCTGGTTTGTTTTTACGGTGTCCGGTCTACCTCGAAGTGATCGGTGGTGACTCCAAATTGTTTTTCAAGATTAAATAAAGGAAAATTATAATTTAATATAAAAACCCTAAATTTTCAAGATCAAACTAAAAATGGCTAAAAACCATAATTTTTCAAAGATCAACCGTCGGACTATTTTTACACATCCGATTTCAAAAATGGTCGTGACACATATAAATGTGTTTAATTTATGTTCATATATTTATAATATGTATATTACATTATTTGTACTATTATATATATCATACCGTATAAATATCTATATATGAATATATTATTTATACTATATTATATTACTATTATATGTACATACAATTTTTATATATTACAGTATATGTACTATGTATGTATCAATTATCTATATATTACATTGTATATATAAAATTATGGTACCTTTATATGTTTATAATATGTTGCTACATCTTTATATATTTTTCTATATTTAATCGTTCTTTATGTATTTAACTTTATTCGGGTTTATCTTTTATTTACGGTAATGCCTTTTAATTAACGCATATTATTTTGTTCATACATTTTTGTCATGTAGTGTAGGCCTTTATCCCGATATTCTAGTGGGAGTGTCATCTCGGTCTTCGGGTGTCATCTCCTTTGGTACCGTGGATCGAGGCAAAATTAATATTCGAACCTTGAATTTTAGGAATTAATTATTAAATTAAATCGAATTTTCTATTTTTCTTAATAAATATGATACGAACCTATTAGGTACCAATTTTGGGCGGTGTGAGGGTGCTAACCCTTCCCCATCCGTAACTAACTCCCGAACCTAATTTTTTCTAAATCTCTAGTTTTGTTTTTACCGTGTACAGTCTACCGAAGTAGCCAGTGACGACTCCATGTTTTCCAAAAAATAACGAGTTTTCTTAAAATCCCCCTTTTTAAATAAAATTTTCAATAAAAGTGGGAATCCCCCAAACACGATTTTTATCTATTTTTCATAGCGGCCTTCGACTCAAAAAATAGTCTTTACAGGTTGAATGAACACAAAAGGAATATTGTCAACGGATCATCATCAAATGGACCTTTGCTTGATTGCTCTTATGATGACGTTGTTGAGTGATTTGCTCAAAACGATTATCAATATCCTATTTCCAGAGCTTCCAAGGGCAAGACTACTCTAGGAGTTTTAGAGTTGGATGATATCTTTTCTTTTAGAGCTCAAATTTCTTCTTTGGAGAACAAGATCAAGAACATGGAGGGCACTAGTGAAGTTGCACCTATTCAACTTGCTCAACAGAAAAATGTCCATTTATTCTCTTGTAAGATTTTCGGTGAAAATTATAGTTACGAAGATTGTCCACAACATGCAAAGAATGCTTGTTATGTGAACAATATGCGGAGTAACACATATGGTAATTCGTACAATGCTGCCACACTTCAGTCTTGGGGAATTTTAAATCCAGGGCAAAATGTCAAAGCATTCCGATTTGGGAATAGTGATTTCCAAGGAACTTCTAATGCAAGACAAGGGAATTACAATCAAACGCAAGAACAATACAATAAGCAAATTCTGTTACAGTCACAACAAAATAAAGTGCAACCACAATATTCTTCTTTGCAATATTAGCAATCACAATACAGTTCACAGACTCTTATGTAGTCACAACCTAGTCAGCAACAATATACTTAGGCTTCTACATTTGATCATTTTGCTCTTTTCGAAGCTTTGATGCAGAAGCATATTTCTCAAACTGAAGCAATAGTGCAAGGCAATACTTCATCAATTCGTGCTTTGGAAGCTCAGCTGAGATAGTTGGCATCTAATTTGAATTCTTGACAACCACACTCACTAGTGATACTGAGAACCCTATTATCAAAGGGAAAGAACACTACAAGGCTATCACTATAAGGAGTAGTAAACCGATTAGTAAGCTGGTTCAAAAAGCAACTACATCAACTAAAGAACATGGTGAATCATCTCACAATGGCCAAATTGTAGTAGATGGGGTTGATGGGAGCACAAAGGATGTTACTTCTTAAGTTGTTACTTCTTTACCACCAGTATTGAAATGTAAGTTGTCGACACAACCCTAAGTGTTGACACAATCTGAAGAAAGTCCATCTACACCTTTCCCTCAACAATTCAAGGACAATAAACATGATAGAGAGTATCAACTATTCCTGGATACTTTGGAACAACTCAAAGTGCAAATTCTTTTGATGGACGCTCTTAATCAAATTTCAAATTATGAAAAGTTCATGAAGAAGCTTTTATCCAAAAAGAAGAAGCTGAATGAGATAGAAACCATTGCACTCATAGAAGGGTGTAGTGCGATTATCACAAATAGTTTACCTAGAAAGATGAAAGATCCTGTAAGTTTTATTATTCCATGTTCTATTAGAGAGGATTATTTCAACAAGGTTCTATGTGATTTAGGAGTCAACATCAATCTCATGCCATTATCAACTTTTCAGAAGATAGGCATTGGGTAGATGAAACCTACTACAGTGATAATGCAATTAGCTGATATATCTTTGACTCAACCAGAAGGACAGATCAAAGATGTCTTAGTTTGTGTGGATAAGTTTTTTTTCGATAGATTTCATTATACTTGACTGTGAAGCAGATAAAGAGGTTCTCATAATTTTGGGATGACCATTTTTAGCAACCGGGAGAGCTCTTATTGATGTCTCTAAGGGAGAACTCACCATGCGAGTAGACAATGATCATATTACTTTTGGTATGCTTAACTATGTTCTGTGGAAAGATAATGAAGAATGTCATACTGTGGATGTGTTAGAAGACCTAATTCAAGAAGAATTGCATTGAAGTAGTATACTTATTTCAGCAAACTTTGCTCCGACATCTGATGAAGATATCTTCACGGATGGTGACAGCATTGCTGAAACTCATATGGTTGATGTTCAGTATGAATGGCATATTAAATCTTTAGATTTGGCCAATACAACACTAATATTCAGGATTTCTATTAAAGAAGCCCCTACTCTAGAATCGAAACCACTTCCTACTAGCCTCAAATATGCATTTCTTGGTGACAATAGTATACTCTGGTTATTGTCTCATCAATTTTGGACTCAGCTCGAGAAGCAAAACTGATTAATATTTTAAAGCAACACAAAAGAGCTATTGCTTGGAGCATTGTTGATATTAAAGGCATTAGTCCTTCTTTTTGTATGCACAAGATCAAACTAGAAAACAGAAGCAAACAGTCGATTTAATCTCATAAAAGACTTAACGAGAAGATGAAAAAAGTGGTTAACAAGGAAATTATTAAATGGTTGGACACAAGAATCATCTACTCTGTTAGGAATTTGGTATGCGGTAAAATAACCAAAGTGATAACGACATAGACTGAGACATGCACAAGAGACAAGATTTAACGTGGTTTAGCATAGCCTACCTCCATAGACGAGAGAAACGAACAATCCACTAATAACGTAGAGAACCCGAAGAGTACAAATACATGATAACCCATGTAATCTCAAAACCTGATCTACAAATCCCATGACCCGGTGGAACCAAAACACTCTTCCCAACATCCCTACAATACCCATCTCTACAACGTAGGCACAATAGTTGTAGAGAACCTAAAAGTGGTTACATCTCTCCAGAGTAATTCCCCCTTTCTCTCATTCTCTTGTTCTCTCATAATTCAAAAGGTTAAACCTAGTCTATATTTATAGACCCAAATACTTGGTCACCAAGAAACCTTATTCAATAAGATCTCTACCTAAAATAGATATTTACTCATTAAAGTAAATCCTAATTACCAAGTAATCTTCAACCACTAGAATTACAATAAAACCCAACTTAATTACCAATTAGAATTTGAGTCAGAATATAAAAAATATCCCCCTTAACACAAATTCTATTCGAGCATTGGTCTTCAACAGCTTCAATTTTTACGTAAGCCAAATATCCGTTGAAGCACCGCTGCCAAGTCTTCAAGAACTTCAATTCTTACTTAGTATCCGTTAAGACACCGTTGAATTTTGAGAAATACTCTCCCTGCAACTGAAAGCTCGTTGCAGCAATACTCCTCTTGCATGTCTCCAACATCGCACCGCAAAATCCATAGCAAAAATTCCTCTACAACTGCTCAACTTGAACTCTGGCTCATGATACCATTTGTTAGGAATTTGGTATGCGGCAAAATAACCAAATCGATAACGACATAGACCAAGACATGCACATGAGACAAGATTTAACGTGGTTCAACATAGCCTACCTCTACGGATGAGAGAAACGAACAATCCGCTAATAACGTAGAGAACCCGAAGAGTACAAGTACATGATAACCCATGTAATCCCAAAACCCGGTGTACAAATCCCATGACCCGGTGGAACCAAAACACCCTTTCCAACATCCCTACAATACCCATCTCTACAACGTAGGCACAATAGTTGTAGAGAACCTAAAAGTGGTTACATCTCTCCAAAATAATTCCCTCTCTCTCTCATTCTCTTGTTCTCTCATAATTCAAAAGGTTAAACCTAGTCTATATTTATAGACCCAAATACTTGGTCACCAAGAAACCTTATTCTATAAGATCTCTATCTAAAATAGATATTTACTCTTTAAAGTAAATCCTAATTACCAAGTAATCTTCAACCACTAGAATATAATAAAACTCAACTTAATTACCAATTAGAATTTGAGTCAGAATATAACATACTCAATTTTTGATGGTATATAGGTTAGTCCAGTTCATTGTGTCTCAATAAAAAGTGGCATTACTATTGTGAGTAATGATAATGATGAGTTGATCCCTACTCGTATTCCAACTGGCTAGAGAATATGTATGAATATCGTAGACTTAATGCAGCCACAAGAAAAAACCATTTCCCACTTCTTTTCATTGATCAAATGCTGGATAGACTTATTGGCAAGGCTTACTACTACTTTTTGGATAGATATTCTGGCTACAATCAGACTGTTATTGCGCCAGAAGATCAAGAAAATACGACTTTTACTTGTCCATTTGGTATGTTTGACTTTTGCATATGTCTTTCGGTCTTTGTAACACACCTGCCACATTTTAAAGATGTATGATGGCTATATTCTCTTATATGATTGATAATTCGTTAGAAATATTTATGGATAATTTCTTTATCTATGAGAATGATTTTGACCATTGCATCGACAATCTGAAGAAAGACTTGCAGTGATGTGAAGACACTAATCTCGTACTGAATTGGGAGAAATGTCATTTTATGGTCACAAAAGAAATTTTGTTAGGCCATCGGATTTCTAGTGCAAGAATTGAAGTTGATAAAGCTAAGGTGAACGTTATTGAAAAATTGCCTCTACGACAAATGTTAAAGGAATTCGTAGTTTTCTAGGGAACGCATGATTTTATAGACAATTTATTAAAGATTTTTTAAAAATCTCAAAGCTGTGATGTTTACTGTTGGAGCAAAACCAAAAATTTTTCTTTGAAGATGCATGTCTGGATGCAGTCAATCAAATTAAGAAGCAGCTTGTGAACGCACCTATTGTCGTTTCACCAGACTAGTCGCAACCCTTTGAAGTCATGTGCGATGCGAGTGATTTCACTATTGGTGTTGTTCTAGAACAAAGAAAAGAGAAGGTATTTCATGCTATTTACTATGTCAATAAAACTCTAACTAAGGCTCAAATAAATTATACAACCATAAAGAAGGAATTATTGGCTGTGATTTTTGCTTTTGACAAGTTTCGCTCGTATCTCATCAATACAAAAGTTACAGTATTTACTGATCATTCTGCGTTGAGATATATTTTTGCGAAGAAGGATGCTAAACCAAATGGATTCTACTTCTGCAAGAGTTTGATATTGAGATAAAGGACCCCAAGGGTTCAGAAAATCATGTTGCATATCACTTATTGAGATTAGAATTTGGTAGTGAATACGGGAATCAAACTCAAATTGTCAATGCATTCCCAAATGAAAAGCTTTTCATTATCAACGCAGTACCATGGTATGCAAATTTCGTTAACTATTTTGTATGGAAAAACTTCATTGGGTGTCACTGGCCAGTGGCCACAGAGAGGTAAGATTTCTTCATGATGCAACAAAATATTACTTGAATGAGCCTTATTTGTTCAAGGTTTGCAATGACAACATCATTAGGCATCTCTCTTTCTTAATTTGGACATGCATGGGCATGGGGTCTGTGCTTGCGTGTGGGTTAATGTTGGAGTCCAAACAACTTTCAAGGCAGACATGCCTGAAGTTTAGGCTCGGTGAAGAACGTTTGTCCACACGCACACGGTTGAGAAAAAACAGACCTCCCCAGTACATGCGAGAGCCGGTCAAATATATGTTGGTTGTATTTAAATTGCAGACATGCATTAATATAATCAAATACATTACATGAATATGTTCTGCTCAACTACTGATAGGTCATATTTCGAAACGAGACATTCTCATCAGCATGCCAATCGTGACGATTGTTGCCGTGGGAACCCTACTTTCTTTGCCTTACTCTGCAGCACATCCCGCTGCATTGCAAGAAGCACCAAAGCTAAGTCAAAATCACCACTGTAGACCAGACAATATGAAAGATAATCTCTCCATAAAGCTATCGTCGGGTCACGGCTTGTGGATCTTGAAGCCGAGAACTCTGGGGATGTAGTTTTGCGTTGGCCTTAGTAGCTTTAGGTGCGGATACGTCATCAAAATAGATGTGGAAATGTAGTTCCAAAGTAAGCTCCGTCGTTGTCTTGTTAATACGTCAAGAAAAATGAAGATGTAGATCAAAGTAATACAACTGTAATTTGCTACCATTACTATTTTCGACACCACCTTATCCGAGACGCAAAAATGCAAAACCTCTTACATGCCGAAAGGCATCATATATGTATATATATTAAAATTATACTGATATCAAAATCTTTGGGATGAAACAGGGAATATATTTACAATGCAGAGACAACCGAACTTGAACGAGGAATATCCGACTGACCAACTGGAAGGCAAGATTGTCCACAGCAATACACTCTGGGGCATCTTCCAAAATCATAGTTTCTGTATTTATCCAACTGAGATAGAAGTTTCGAGAAGAACTTTGAGAACGGACATGACAAAGCCAACAGAAAGCAAAGAGAAAACATGAAAATTTACAGCAATATTTACCATAGCAGACATTCCCTTGCTAGTTAATATGTATCGTACGTGTATAAGACCATACAACATCTCAGCAGCCGATTCAACCAATTCATTTTGTTCTTCAGTGAACTTATCACCTATAGAATCGAAAAAAGACATCTACTTAATAGCAAGAATGAATGCGCTTTGATGATTGTAGAGTTACTTGAGTATCAAGAAACAAAAGTAGACACCATATTTTTATGGAATAAAAAAACTTGACAGTCAAAGCATACAGGCAGACATGACAGATATTATACAAAGCATCGATGAAAACATGAGAAAAGTAGGCAAATCAGATACTTACATTATGAGTACAAACTATAAGGTCAGAAATGTCACAAAAAGCAAGGTTTAAAACAATTGCAACAATATAGTTTCTGCTGCAATATCAAAAACTCAAAAAAGTAAAAGAAACTGTTCTTCAAAGTAACAAAGCATTGTCTCAAGCAAGAGTAGGAGTTCTGTGTTAATGGCAGATTCTGAACCCAAAAGATCACTGAACAAGTCTCAATCACTACAAAAGGAAGGTACATAACTAGTTTGGTAACTGCACATGATCAGATTGTCATCCAGTGAGTTATTAGCCGGTGAACAGTTGTCTACCAAAATTAAGTAGGCTGTCTAGCACTTTATTTCCCATAAAATTTTGGTCTACTCTTCTAAATTCTTTCCCGGCCATAATCCTCATGAGGATCCAAAGCCAAACTATCGAACTTTAGAGCCCTCACCCCAGAGAAAAGAATTATGGGCGAAGGAGGCAAAAACATCTACTAACAACGGCCTAATTTCAGAATTCAACAGCAACTCCTCAAATAGATATCAAAATTATACCCGGAAATCAAGTCAGTGAAATGCTTACTGTGTGAAGATTCAACATCCAATATTAAATCAAGAGCGTATTCGTAATACGGAACTTGACTGCTCAGCCCTCAAAGATTAAAGTCATCTTGGATGTATTCTTCATCAACTTCACAAAAGAATCCATTGCCTCGCAAACCGCAAAACCATGAGATCCAAGACGTGTCCTCTCCATTGGAAGCACTGATATCTGATTCTTCACTATCAGTTTCAGATTCTTCTGCAATAAAGGACAGTAATTAGCATGTAATAGAGAAGAACCTCACGTTTTACATTACTTGCTTATATCAATAATGACTGATGATCTGAGATTCTTAATAGAAACATGACAAGAAAAATGTTAGATTTACCATATGAATTAGAAGCCCAATCCTAGCTAAACATAAATAAACAAAGGAATCATATAACGTCAATGGAATGGTATAACTGTAACATAAAAAAATTTCAAATTGTAAAACATGGAAATACAAGTATATTTAAACACCACTGTCCTATCATATCAAACTAAATAAGCCAATCCATTCGAAGAAACAACAACAGAGAAGGAAAGTGACTGAAAAGTAACTAACCATCGGAACATTTGGCTTTGGAACGTGAATCGCGATGAGAAAGCTGGTATTTTGCGGTGGAAGCTGAAGGAATAGAGGGCTTCCTTTGTCTTTGCTGTCCCTCAAACCGCTCGAAGTAGATGGGGTAGACTTGTCTAGATGTTTGTCCATCGCATCGTTTATGCGCTTCCGATCCCGCGGTCCTCCCCGATCTCTATGACTATGCATAACTTTTCTTATATTTCCACAGCCCCAAATTCCCGACCTTTTTTTCGAATGTAAAAAATTTAGAATAAAGTCAAAAGTAGCCCTTAACTTTGAACTTTTAGTCGCTTTACTCTTTATTTTTTTTGTCCAAACAATCACCTAACGTTTTATTTTTATTTAAATTTCACCCTCGATAGAAAGAAACCGTTAGTCAACTAACGGTCAACGCTTGAGGCTGACGTGGCATGCTTACATGGCATTGAGTGCTGACGTGGCACTTTGCTGACGTGGCATTGCTTTAAAAAATAATTATTTTTCTAATAATTTTTAACCAATCAAGCCATCACGTGGCACCATCATATGATGACACGTGACAGCGTCTAATCAAAGGCATAAAAAGAAGCAAAATGAAATAGAAGTGCTTTGGGGATTCAAATCATGGCCATTTGGTTGAATAGCTTAACACATAACCACCAAGCCAACCTACTATAATATTATTTTTTCACCACTTATTTTATTTATTCATTACTTTATTTGTTTGAAAGTAAAAAAAGATTCATTAAATTGTTCAGTAATATATCCTAAAACCTAAAACCCTTAACCATAAAAACTAAATCCTAAACCCTAAAAATCAAAATACTAAAAACCTAAATCCATAAACTCAAAATCCTAAACCCTAAAACCAAAACCTTAAACATATAAAACCCTAAACCCTAAAATCCTAAAAACATAAACCCTAAAACAATAAACAATAAATACTAAACCTAAACCTTTAAACCCTAAAACCCTAAACACTAAAACTTGAAATCCTAAACCCTAAAACTTGAAACACTAAAAACCTAAACCCATTAACCAACCCAAAGCACATAAAACCTTAAACCCTAAACACAAAAACCCTAAACCTAAAATCAAAAATAGTAAAACCATAAACCCTAAAAATCTAAAACCATAAACGCATAACCTAATGTTCTAAACCTAAATTTAGGGTTTAGGGTTTAGGATTTATGATTTGATGTTTAGGGTTTAGGTGTTTAGGGTTTAGTGTTTTACATGTTTAGGGTTTTAGTTTTAGGGATTTGGATTTAAGGGTTTTAATTTTTAGGATTTAGGGTTTATGGTTTAAGATTTAAGACTTATGGTTTAGGTATCTAGAGTTTAGAGTTTAGGATTTAATGTTTAGGGTTTAGTGTTTTATGTGTTTAGTGTTTTGGTTTAGGGTTTATAGGTTTAGGTTTTTAGTGTTTTGATTTTTAGGGTTTTGGGTTTTAAGATTTAGTGTTTAGGATTTGAGGTTTATGGTTTAGTGTTTAGGGTTTTAAGTTTAGGGTTTAATGTTTAAGTTTTATGGATTTAGTTTTTAGGTTTTTAGTGTTTTAATTTTTAGGGTTTAGAGTTTTGAGTTTAGGGCTTAAGGTTTTGGTGTTTTGGGTTTGGAATTTGAGGTTTAGGGTTTGGAATTTGAGGTTTAGGGTTTGGAATTTGAGGTTTAGGGTTTATGGGTTTAAGTTTTTTAATGTTTTGATTTTTAGGGTTTAAGATTTTAGGTTTAGGGTTTAAGGGTTTAAAATTTTAGGATATATTAGTGAATAATTTAATGAATCTTTCTTCACACAAATAAAGTAATGAATAAATAAAATAAGTGGTGAAATAATAACAATATAGTAGGGTGACTTGGTTGTTGTGTGTTGAGCTATTTAACCAAATGGCCCAAGTTTAAATCCCCCAAGCACACCTATTATATTTTGTTTTTTTCTTATGCCTTTGATCAGACGCTGAAACGTGCCACGTGGCAGCGTTTGATTGGTTAAAAATTAATATAAAAATAATTATTTTTTTAAAATGATGTCACGTCAGCAAAGTGCCACGTCAGCACCCCATGCCATGTAAGCATGTCACGTCAGCCTCAAGCGTTGACCGTTAGTTGACTAACGGTTTCCTTCCAACGATGGTGAAATTTGAACAAAAATGAAACGTTATGTGGTTGTTTAGACCAAAAAAAAGAATATGGGCTAAAGTAACCAAAAGGTCAAACGTTGGAGGCTATTTTTGACTTTATGCAAAAAAAATTTGATATTGATGCGTTTTAGAGTTAAGGTTTTAATTTAAGATTTAAAGTTTAGGAGTCTAGGTTGTATAGTTTAAAATTTAAGATTAATGTTTAAAATTTAGTGCATAAGATTTAGTTTTATACAACTTGTGTATCAAACTTTTATCCTTATCTAATATCAATACAGGGACAAAGACTCAAGCTTTTTCGGATGAACCGAAAGACTAAAAAGAACCCCAGAATCGAGAAATCAAGGGTTTTTTGCAGGGTGGGGTGATGCAAAAAAAGGCTTTTATCTGAGAATCAAAAACAAAGTTGGAGGTTGAAGGAAGTGTAGATAAAGATGGAAAGGAGACAAATTTGGGGGTGTATAGAGAGAGAGAGAGAGAAAGAACAAGGATTTCTTATTCTTATTATTATCCAGTTCTTGTGTTGGGAGATTTTACTTTTCCTCTTAAATTATTGGATTCCTACGGACAGGCTCCAAGTCTCAGGCCCATAGAAAATCAAGCTTTACCTCTAAATTGTTATGAAATAAAGCACGTGTCACTTACAATATTCTTCTTTTAGCCAAAAGAAAAATGGATTGAAAATGAAAACCTGGGTAAGGAAATCCAGTATAGGCCATACTCCAAAGGGTCATTTTCAAGTTTCCTTGAAAAACATACTAATGGTAATGGAAGGAGAGCTAAGCATGCTGATGTTAAAGTTGATTTTATCGGTACTGGGGGGGGGGGGATTTGTGGGGCTGCTTGTTTCGCTTCATAATGGGTGTGTTATTGCCAAAAAATAAAGCTGAGATTGAAGCTTCAAGACCAAGGAATCAAAGCAAATGACAATGCCATTCTTTTTCCATGCAATCAGAAGGATCCCACTTCAAAGCACCCTTTTCTGAGTTATGGCAATTTTAATCCTTGTTTTACATACATTATAATTTGCAGACCATCTTCTGTTCTGTATCTTCATCTGTTTAGAAACTGAAAAATGAACTTTCCAGGAAGTAATAAACAATGTTCAGTAGCAATTAGCAAGGGAACATGATGTGAGTTATGTTATGTCATGCTATGCAAAGGCTGTCGTCAGAGTTCCTAATCAGGGTCTTCATGGCCACAGTAAGTCATTTAAGTGGCTATAGATTAGGTTGGGAAATAGAGGACTTTGAGACTAGCATGTGCAGCGCACAAAGTCAAGAATTCTAATAACAAAAAGAAATAGCTTACTAAAAAGGAGATATATATGTGCACATAAGATTCTTCAATAAAGGGTTTACCTGCTTCTTGTAAATGCATGATTAAATGTAAAGCATTTTTCATTGAGAAGTCTAGCCAAGTGGCCATACATCCATTTATGTGGGTTTAATTTATATTTATTCCGGTGAATTAGTATCATGCTTTTACAAGAAGCAACCATTCATTACCAAAGGTTGATCCAAGTAATAAGCAATTTGGTACCGTTTAAATAAGTTTTGAATTTAAGATTTTATGTATGCAAAAAGTCTTCATTGAAAAATTTAACCACTAAAATTAAATGTGCGATACGAATCGGTTCAGACTAATCAGGACAAAGCTCTAAAAACTAGGAGGACAATAAAAAAATATCTTTCATTGAAACTGTTTGATCTAAGAGAAAGTGTTATAATAAAAATATTAAAAAATCGATTCAATTGTAATTCAATAACCATCATCGTTATTGTAACATTTTACAAGTCAAGAATTCAAATATATTTATGTAATATTTTTTTATTGAAGAGTTCGAGAATTTAAATATGGCATAAAAAATAGATATGAGAAAAAACGTTTTGGGTAAACTACACCTAAGGTCACTTAATTATGGTTTTTGTAACAAATAAGTTATTTTTCTTTTAAAAGTTATAGATAGGTTAACTCAATCAAAATATTATTACAAAAAAGTCACTTTGTTGTTAAAATTAAAATGAACGTCTATTAATTTATACATTCTATTAATTTGTATGATATAATAACATTTTTAATCCCAAAATTTTTACACTCTATTAATTTATCCTAATTAAGTTTAATATTAATTATTTTAAATTAAGACCAAATTAATAGTTTTCTAAGTTTTGAGGACTAAACTATTATTATACCAAGTCACTCTCTATTTTAATTTAATATTTAACTGCCAAGGACAAATTTGTAACAAAAGTTTTCAATCGTTTAAAGCGCGTGATTGAGTGTTTTAATGTTCATGTTTTTTCCTTAAAGTTGACCATTGATAGGTCCAAATCCGACAATTATTCCACTGTCATCTTTAACCTCCAAAAAGAGCGCTTTGTCCACGCGTTGTCGCTTCTCGTGCTTCACACTAATCAGTAACACAGGTGACCTCTAAAATCTACTATGATTCTGATTTTGCTACAGCCAAAATCCATTAGGATAATCAAACAAGAAAAAAAGCCAATCAATTCAATGGAGCCACGTTCACATTCACCGAATAGCGCGTGGAAATAAAATCACATTGGAGTGTTTTGCCTCTCTGACAGCTCAAATTAAAGTGATCCACCGTTTACTTTATTTTCTTTCCTCAGAAAGCTCATATAGACTTTTGTTTACTTTTTTTCTGGACTTTCTCCTTCTATATTTAACTTTTAATCAAACCATGGCGCAGACAGAGGAGGAAACAACTCAGGCTTGAGTAGAGTTTAAGTGGAAAACAATGAGTACGGCAACAGCTACGGCAGCTACAACCCAAACGAAGTTCATAAAATGTGTGACAGTTGGGGATGGAGCTGTGGGGAAAACTTGTCTCCTCATATCTTATACAAGCAACACTTTTCCAACTGTATGTTGTCTTCTATGAATATGATCCTACATTTTCATTTATTTTTTTTGTTTTCTTGCTTTGAATTTGTTTGTTAAATTGTGGTAATGGGGTTTTTTGGTGCTTTTGTTTTGATTTACAGGATTATGTTCCTACTGTTTTTGATAACTTTAGCGCCAATGTAATGGTTGATGGGCAGACTGTCAATTTGGGTCTCTGGGATACTGCCGGTATATGCTCCTTTGCTTCTCTCATGGTTTCTCTTACGGTTCTAATTGTTCAGTGTGTTGGGCTTAAATAATGCTACTCTCGCTGTTTCGAATTGCTGAATGTTGTTGATTCCTTGTTTACTGGATAAAGTGGTGGCTAATTGTGATGATTACGAAGGCTAATATTTGATATATTGGTATGTTTCAGTTTGATCATCCAATGATAAAAGATAAAAATCACAAAGATTATGGAAGTTGAAAGGAAATGGAAATTTGGCATCTTATACAACACTACATTGTTTAATGCTGGATAAAGGGCTGGTTTCTAGTATATAAAAAGAGCTGAAACATAATTAAGACAATAGAAGTGACCCAATAAAGTGAAAAAATAGAATGTCTTGCCAATAGTTACTAGGTCAATTTCACTTTACTTTGAATGGAACTCTGTCCTTCTCTGTTTGCCGGCAAATTTATAACAATTTTGTTTATTTATTTATTTTTTTCGGTTTCATATATAGAGAGAGAGCACATTATGAAGATGCTGAGGTCCTATATACCTTGTGTCAAAGGATATGCCATGAATATGTTTTAACAATATAATATTTGTTTCATACACATTGAAATTTACAGCAAACCAATGGGTGAAGTCTTTTTCATTTGGCATCCATACTTATCTTCTTCAAGATCTTCCAATGGCCTTTTGATGTCAATTATTTGTGAAACATGCATCATGGAATGAATAGTGATCTTTCTAGTTGTATTTGTTCAGTGACTTCATTATATGTACGACAAAGCGGATTTCATAATGTTGATACTATAATATGTTCAGGTCAGGAAGACTATAACAGATTAAGGCCTCTGAGTTACAGAGGAGCTGACGTGTTTCTTCTTGCTTTCTCCCTCATAAGTAGACCTAGCTATGAGAATGTATCTAAAAAAGTACATTTCTTTTTGTCTTTACTTTTCCTTTTTAAAGTTTAAATCCTCAGTGAGTTCTCTTCTCCTTATGCTTAGCTCATGAAATGTGTTCGCTACTAGTTTTCTGATTACATGTCTTTATGCTCCTTGTTGTGTTGGAGAAGTGGGTCCCAGAGCTGAGACATTATGCCCCTGCAGCGCCCATTGTTCTTGTGGGAACCAAACTAGGTGATGGATTCTCTCCTCCTTGATGTATTACTTCTGCGAATAGATGCTTCCATATCCATGCTTTTGCTTATCAATCAAGGTTCAAGATATTCAGAACAGTAGAGCCATGTCCGATGAAAAAAAAGAGATGAAGAATATGAACTGTTCTCTGTTGTCTTTTTTCCACTTCTTACATCTCATATATCAAAAGATTGCCTTTTTCTTTTGTTTCTTTATAATCATTTGATTTTTTTCTGAAATGTCAATCATATTCTCAGTTATGTTCATGACCTGTATCTGACATGAACAGCATAAACAAAGAGCGAGAAAGAAATGAATGCATATAATGTGTTCATAACTGTGCTTTTGGTCCTTAATGATTTGTGGTAGGATTTCAATTGTGTTTGATCTTCTAGCTACAAGCTCTACTTGAATATCTATCGTGCATGGACAAGGTTTGCGTGCTTTTTTTTTCTTACATTCGGTTAATAAGTATAATTTTGGTGCAGATTTAAGAGACGACAGACAGTTCCACTTGGATTATCCCGGGGCTTGTACTATTTCTACTGAACAGGTACCTCTTCATTCTCTTATGTTTGTGATGCCATTAGTTGTTTTGCTACATACAACAGAATCTGTACAAGTTGTCACTGGATAAGGTATAGTGCGGCAATTATGAAAGCTATACACAAAACAAACGAGAAACCTTTTTGGATAACATTTACTGGAAATAAATCAAAGGCATTGTCATTGGACTGGCTCCATCTTTTTAATTGAAGTCCAATCTATCCTTACGCAAATATATTCTTATCCATCTAATGAGCAATACATAGAGATGCAATCCATTTGTTGTAGCAGATAGTATATCTGCTGTTGCTTCACTTTTTCGTAGGATATTATCTTTAGGCAATCATGGGAATTCAACTATTGCAAGTTAGTCCTTAATTGAACTGTTAAACAGACCATGCTTCAGTAAGGTATCCGTTGCCTGAATCGGTCAGGGAGAAGAAAAGAATATAACTTCATCTGCTGTGTTTCTTGATTGAAAATCATACTTTCTTGTTGTTGCTGGAATCTGAAACTAATCGAAGTGCATGCTATATCTCATAAGTGATGACAACGGAAATTGGTGAAATCATTCATAATTTAGTACACTTGCAGCGTAGTACAATACTTGATATCTTCAGTTCTGTTGCTAGGGTCTTGAACTAAAGAAGCAAATAGGAGCACTGGCATACATAGAGTGCAGCTCGAAGACACAGCAGGTTCGTACAGCATCTGTGTTATTGTGATGAAACTATTAATCCATGGTTGCCCATCACCTATACCTAGAGGATCCACAATATACTATTGTTTCTCCAAGTGCAGTACTTCATTGTTTAAACAGAATAGATCATATGTCAAAATCTACCCATTAAGCACTGCCATGCCAATTGTTTCGACATCTTCTTGCTTTGGGATAACATTCATTCTTTCTAAAACCTTAAGAACTTGTGTACTGAAAATTGCAGAATGTGAAAGCTGTATTCGATGCTGCCATCAAGGTGGTTCTTCAGCCTGCAAAGCAAAAGAAGCAAAAGAAGAGACTGAGTATATGCGGTGTTCTCTAAACAAAGTCCCAGGTGGAAAACCAGTGTGAAGTTGACTATGTGATCCTCCTCTTATAATTATTATGTGCATTCTTGATCTTGTTTATTACATTCTTTTTCGTGTTGACTTTATTGAGTGTTTCACTTCTGGAAGTAGGAAATTTGCAATATTTGAAGAGTGTAAACTCCATTTGTGTACTATCTTCTAGAACTCGGGTGTTTGGGTTTTGTAAATTGGCTAGCTGCTTATTGCAATGATTTGATGTGAATCAAAATTGCTGGGGTTTTTTCTTTAAACCTGTTTCTATGAATCTAAGTTGATTGCTTGGTCACCCTCTTTGCCTTTGGAATTGGAGCTCCATTAAAGCATTGAATCAAGGATCTGATGACCATTAAACTGTCGAACTTGGGTACATGTTAGTATCGTTCTTCGAGCAACACGTCTAAATTCTCAGCCTCATTAATGTAAACATCTAAAGAACTTGCCTGTAGGAACTTGTGTAATAATTTTCCTCCTTTTTAGCTAGGAATTTTACACGTGTCTGGTGGTCTCTTTGAGAATCAGACTTTACTCCCCAATAAAGAAAGCAACATCCCACTCAATCGTATGTTTTCATTCCATTGTTCTTTTAACTTTCCTGAAAAGCCCAGACTGCAAGTCATAATGCTGTTCCCCCCGTATGAAGAAGAATGGCCTCTTGAAACCTCTGGCTAAAAAATCACTACTTCAATGCTTTAATGGAGCTCCAATATACTAGTAGTGGGAAAGAGAACCGTCAATCTGCCTTGTTCTTCCACCAATATTGATGTCATCCATAAAGCAATACCAAACTGTGTTCTACAATGGTTTTAAATAACACCAGCTTCGGTGACTTTCTTGATGTTCTTAATCAAAGACAAGGTTTCTCATCCCAATATGAAGTTAAATCACATTTGCTTTGCTGATTTCTACACCTAAACCAAGTCATTTGTTAAACATAGAAGTTCCCATGTCATCTTGATGGCAGGGCATAGAGGAGTCATTCATTATAAGAAATCAACCGAAGGTTTGGAGAGATCATTAGACTTTGTCAAGCCATTTGTTGTAACACCCTTACTAGCATTTAATAACTAATACTAATTAGAGTGTCACATGATAATTTCTCAACATTTTAAACTAATAATATAATTTAAAATTGATAATCTTATATTTTCCATTTAATCGCGTAAATTTTTGTTTCAAATTTTTAACTCAACAAATTAACTTCATATTCAGGCAGTAATCTACCCGATTACTCTATTTACCCTTTTCTAGTCATTACCTGATTTTAAATTTAATATAATTACTTATCATTTACTACAAACATAAACTAGTTTATATGTTATTACAAACCATATATAAACTAGTATATAACCGATTAATTTTAACATATACATGACATCTAGAAACATCAAAACACATCAAAAGATGTTATTACTGATACCATGATTATATTCTAGATAAGTAGAATGCCCACTCCTTACTCCGAACTCTGCTTTTTACCTACGCGTGAAAACCATCACAAGCTAAGTATATACTTAGTGAGGCAATAATAATATCCAGTGCAATACAACATAACTATAATTAATAACATGTAGCAATATTTATGCATTATGAATCACTAGATATGAATTACCATCATGTTAATCATATATTAACATAATATAACCAGATATAATTTCTTACCAATATACTTGCCATAACTTTAAG
The DNA here is from genome assembly GCA_019671005.1 of Hibiscus mutabilis. Lineage (NCBI taxonomy): Eukaryota > Viridiplantae > Streptophyta > Magnoliopsida > Malvales > Malvaceae > Hibiscus > Hibiscus mutabilis. Next base: position 52,127,727 of record CM033719.1, read on the forward strand.
ACTTTATAAACTCTTTCACCTGTTTATCAATTATTTATCAATATCATAGCCCAAATATAACCTACGAGGACCCTGGGTACTCAAGTCAAAGATGCACCGAAGTGCTAATACACATAAGGTCGTGCCCACCATATACACTAAGTGTCCTTTATACACACTATAGTGCTAAACCGGATATGCAGCGTGCTGCTGGACTCTATGGCATGCCAACTATACCATGTCCCTCAATGTCATACTTGGGCATATATTCCATATTTATTTCATCCATGGCAATGTATATCAATATAATTTAACATTGGGCAGTTCATACCCGAAATAACATTCATGATATAACATCATTTATAACTAGTGATCCATGCATTTATGTTCAATCTTTGACATATTTAAAACATGTCAAATATATGATCAATGACATAAATATCATGCCAATATATAAACAAGGTAGACTCTTCGCAAGTCTTCCTTATGATGTATAAAACATCCATGTATCATGTTATGTATGCATTACACTCACCTGATGCCTCACTAGTAAACATTACTATTGCTTTTAGCTTTACTCTTGAACTTTTTCCTTATATTTAAAATTGCTCGTAATACAATCTTGATCACGGTCAAGATCTATAAAATCATCATTTACCAAACACATACATTTCAAAGCGTATGTTAGTATCATTCTAACATAGGCACATATTAGGAATAAAATTCCTAAAAATCCTTTATTATTCATATCCATCACAAATTCACAAGACATTCTCAAATCTTATAAAATAACCATAAAATGAATTATTTTAGAATTCATCTCAATATTTTCAAATTATTCAAAATGATCCATTGCCATTAAACTTCAAATGCAAACACTTAACAATAAATTTAAGCATTCCAAAATACATTCAAGCTTAGCACCTTGACAAACTCATATTTCCCTTAATATGTTATTTGGTCCTCAACACTTTGTAAACTTCTAAATTGGTCCAAATAACATTCTGAACCTTGTAAAGTTATTCTTACACCATTTCTAGCCTTAGGGAAATTTTTCATAAATTTCCCCTAATTTATCCCTAACGGCCGAATATGAATAGTCATTTTATCCAAATTTTCCAACTTGATTCAAGCATGAATTCAACTTCTAAACATCATTTTCAAGCTTCTACAATCATTTCCATATCAAGATCAATCCAAACTCAACTTCATATCAAAACCCTAACTTAAACCAAATTAGGATTTAACTATCTTCAAGTGTTTTCAATCATCATACAAGCTTGAACATGATTCTACAATATCAAATTCCTCAAAATCAAACATCCCCTTCATCCATCCTATTCTCAAATTTCAACTTAGAAACATGGAAAACATTCAAAACTTATACCAAATGATAGAGAATTTCATGTAGATCAAATTCATGTTTCATGCTTTCATCCAAAATCCAACTAAATAAGCTTGAAAAATCAAAAGAATTTTTTTTTCTCTTACCTTAGAGGGTTTCGAACAAGAGGGGAAGAGTAGAGAAAATTCTTGAATTTTTATTTGTTTCAAATTTAGCCATTTGTCATCTATTTTAAAAATCCAAATAAAAAAAATCACTTTTATGATAAAAATGACCAATTTGCCCTTTTAATCCAATGATCCATATCTTGCCACATGTCAATCTACTCATCCAAGGGTCAAAAATAAACCAAGGAGTTAGTGATTACCAACTTTACCCTTGAAAATTTCTAAAATTACGATATTGCCGTTTTTAATCCAATGGCTCATATTTAACATGGAAAACTTACTTTAATCCAACGGTCCATGTTAAATCCTACCATTTTAAGACATGGAAATGACATTTTTAACCTTGCCTTATCATCTTTTAATATATCTTGAATATCCAATTCGATCCGACCATTCGAATATTTTTCTAAACTTTATCGCTTTATATCCAATAATACAAACTCCGTACGAAAAATTCGGGTAACACAAAAACATCATTCTTGGGGGGTAAACTATTCATTTACGGGACTAAAATACATAACTTTTGAAAATTATAAATTAGTCCCTAAACTTTTCCTAAGTTTATACTTTAACCACCAAACTTTCAAAATTTTCATTTTGGTCGCTACCCAAAATTTTGAGGTATTACAATTCTCCCCTTAAGAAAATTCATCCTCGAATTTTTAATATGTACCTGGTTCAAAAAGATACAGATACTGCTTTTTCATTGCTTCCTCTATTTCCCAAGTAGCTTCTTCTACTTTGTGGTTTCTCCACAAGACTTTAACTAGAGGAATCTTTTTATTTCTTAATTGCTTTTCTCCTAAAATTTTTTATAGGTTCTTCATCATAGGTCAAATCCGATTGAATCTCGATTTCTTCTGGTGAAATAACATGTGAAGGATCTGATTGATATCTTCGAAGCATGGACACATGAAATACATCATGGACCTTACTCAATTTCGGTGGTAAAGCTAGTTGATACGCCACTGGACCAACCCTTTTCAAAATTTCATAAGGACCAATGAATCTTGAAATAAGTTTTCCTTTTCGTCCAAAGCGTAATATCTTTTTCCAGGGTGAAACCTTTAAGAATACTTTATCTCCAACTTCAAACTCAATATATTTCCTTTTAAGATCTGAATACGACTTTTGTCTGTCAAAAGCGGCCTTGAGATTATCTTGAATTATTTTTACCTTATTCTTCATTTCTTGAACAAGATCTGGTCCGATGATTTTTTTGATCCTCCAACTCAAACCAATTCAATGGTGTTCGACATTTTCTTTCATATAATGCCTCATAAGGTGCCATCCTTATACTTGATTGATAATTGTTGTTGTAGGCAAACTCAGCTAATGGAAGATATTTTTCCCATGAACATGCAAAATTTATTATACATGCTATGAGCATATCTCCGAGTATCTGAATAGTTCTCTCTGATTGTCCATATGTTTATGGATGGAAGGCAGTGCTGAAGTGTAACCGGGTTCCCAATGCTTCATGTAATGCACTCCAAAACCTTGAAATGAACCTTGGATCTCTATCAGATATAATAGACATAGGAACACCATGCAATATAACAATTTCCTTAATATATAACTATGCCAACTTGTTCAAGGAATAATCTGTTCAAACTGGTATGAAATGTGCTGTTTTAGTCAATCGGTCCACAATCACCCAAATCAAATCTTTCTTACTTGGCGTCAATGGTAAACCTGTTACAAAATCCATAACGACATTTTCCCATTTCCATTGTGGAATTGAGATCGGTTGAAGTAATCCCAATAGAACTTGATGTTCTGTCTTTACTTGTTGACATGTTAAACATTTAGCAACGAACTCAAAAGATAGCTCGTTTCATACCAGGCCACCAAAAATGACTCTTTACATCTTGATACATTTTGTTACCTCCTGGATGCATAGTTAAAAGACTATAATGTGCCTCTGAAAGTATTTCTCTCTTTAGCCCGACATCGTCAGGGATGTATACACGTCCCTTATAACATAAGCATCCATTTGATTTTACTTCAAAGTCTTTAGATTCACCACGTTCAACTTGCTTCTTCTTTTCCAATCATTCTTTATCTTTTGCTTGTAACTCTTTAATCCTTTCTATCAAAGTGGGCTTGATTTGAAGCTCAGCCATTATTGCACCATTTTCCTGTAACCTTAACTGAGCATTCAATGTTCTCAAAGCAGAAAATGTCTTCCAGCTAAGTGCACCTACTGCCACATTAGCCTTTCCCGGATGATAATCAATGATTACATCATAGTCCTTGATCAGCTCTATCCATCTTCTTTACCTCAAATTAAGCTTTTTTGAGACGACAAATATTTCAAACTTTTATGATCTGTGAAGATGTAGCACTTTTCACCATATAAGTAGTGACGCCAAATCTTCAAAGCGAACACCACTACAGCCAACTCTAGATCATGAGTAGGAAAATTTCTTTCATGAGTTTTGAGTTGTTGAGAAGCACACGCTACAACCTTTCCTTCTTGCATCAATACACACCCCAAATCATTAGGGGATGCATCATTGTATATTGTAAAATCCTTCCCAGATTCTGGTTATACCAAGACAAGAGCTTTTGTTAATATCTTTTTCAATCTACCAAAACTTTCCTGACATTTTTCTGTCCAAACATATGGCACATCCTTTCTTAATATCTTAGTTATTGGAGCGGCAATCATTGAAAAATCTTTCATGAACCGTTGATAATAACCAGCTAATCCCAATAAACTTCTCATTTCGAAGACATTCTGAGGAACTTTCCATTCGAGTATTGCTTGAACCTTTTTTGGATCAACTCGAATTTCTTCAGCTAAAACTATATGTCCAAGGAAAGCTACTTCAGATAACCAGAATTCACACTTTGACAGCTTTGCATATAATTTCTTTTCTCAGAGGATCTGAAGAACTACTCGAAGATGAGTATCACGATCCTCTTTGGTTTTTGAATAAACCAATATATCATCTATGAATACCACCACAAATTGATCCAAATATGGCTGAAATATTCGATTCATCAGATCCATAAAAGCTGCCGGTGCATTTGTAAGTCCAAAAGGCATTACCACAAACTCATAATGCCTGTATCTAGTTCCGAAAGCTGTATTTGGTACATTTGCTTCTTTGATCTTCAATTGATGATACCCTGATCAAAGATCAATTTTAGAAAACATTGTTGCTCTTTTAAGTTGATCTAAGAGGTCATCAATCCTTGGTAAAGGATATTTGTTCCTTACCGCCACTTTATTAAGTCGACGATAATCCACACACAACCTCATTGATCCATCTTTTTTTTTTCAAAAATAGGGCTGGAGCTCCCCAAGGTGATATACTAGGTCGTATAAAACCTCAATCTAATAGTTCTTGTAATTGATCCTTAAGCTCTCTAAGTTCTGTAGGAGCCATTCTGTAAGGTGCCATTGATATTGGTGATGTTCCAGGAAGCACATCAATACCAAATTCCACTTCTCGTTTCGTAGGTAATCTTAATAATTCATCCGAAAAAACATCTGGAAATTCATGCACCGTAGGTATCTTTTCCACATCTGTCTTTGCTTCTGGAGTATTTATCACATGAGCTAAATATGCTTCATACTCATGTGATAATAACTTTCCAACAGTTACAGCTGCAATCTCATTACTTAAATAATTATGCCTTTCTCCCACAAATATTGTTTTTGAACCATCTGGTTTTTTTAAGACATCCCTTTTTAATCGGCATCCAACAATAGCACCATATGCCGATAGCCAATCCATTCCAAGAATAAATTTAAACTCTTAGAAAGGTAATTCCATAAGATTGGCTGGAAATTCTATTCCTTGGATCTTTATATGACACCTTTTACATATTCGAACTATTTTGGCGCTTTGTCCTAAGAGATTAATAACAACTACCTCACTCGAAATTGGTTCTACTAGAATATTTATTTCGAGTACTACTTTAGAACTAATATACGAATGGGTAGAGCTTGGATCAATTAATGCAAAAATAGGTCTGCCAAAGAGATCGATCTTACCTGCTACAATCTCTTAATCATCTCGATCATTAGCAGTCTTGATATTATATACTCGAGTAGCAGCCTTGTCTTCTCGATTAGATATGGTCGTAGATACTCCTGGTTTGCTATCTTTGTTTCCTCTGCTTTTCTGAGGCAATGCAACTGACCGATCAAAGTGAAGTTCTGGACAATTCTTTTTTAAATGACCAGTTTGTCTACAATGTTAGCATTCTCTACCAGTGAACCAGCATTGACTAGAATGTCTCTTTCCACAATGTTCACATTCCGGAACATAACGAAATCTGGAGCCCCAAGTACTCGCAGTAATAGTATGAGCTTACTTTGACTTCCATCCAGGATATCCCTTTTTAGCTGAAGAAGCTGATATCGCTAGATTTTACTGTGGAAAATCTTTACTGCGTTTAAATGACGATGCAACAAAAGAGTTTTCAGGTCTTTTTCCTATCTGGACCTGTTTTCCCACTTTTTCCTCAAGATTCACTTTTTTGATAGCTTTTGCTCGATGCACTGCTTCTTGGAAAGTGGTGAAATTGCGAGAAACCAATACCTTTTTATATTGAGAATCCAACCCAGCTATGAATTTATCAATTCTAGACTTTTCAGTTGGAAGAAACTCTGTCACAAATCGGCTCAGTCTATTGAACTTACATTCGTACTCATAGACTGTCCTTCCCAGTTGTTTCAGATCCAGGAACTGTTGCCTCATTTGTTCAATGAACAGGTCCCCAATATGTTTTTCTTTGAATTCTTTCAGAAAGAGTTCCCATGTAATCTGTTCTGGAAGAACTCGTACAGTGACTACATTCCACCACACGATCGCTTGCTCAATCAGAAGAGATACTACTCCTTCTAACTTTCTTTGATCATGACAAGGAATCCTACTCAACATAATCTTAATATCGTTTAACTAGTAATCAGCGGACATAGGATCAGCATCAATATCACCTCGAAATTCCGGTGCTTTCATTTTTCTTAATTCCTCTGGAACTGATACGCCGATTTATAATATCATCCAATGCCTGAAGAAATAAGCCTTGATCTTGCACATACATATTTCATTGTTCCTGAGCTAATGGCTCAACATTCTGCTGATCCTGAGTCGGATTTTGATTTACCTCATTACTCCACTCTGAGCAGACATATCACGCTCGATTGCCTGACGAGATTCCCGATGATCTGACATTTGTTAATGTCACAATCATCCATTATAAGTAAGGAGTAACAATACTAATTACTAGGCATCCAATTATATTTATACAAATATCAATAATTTTGACACCCTAGTGGCATGTATATAATTTTGACTATTAACAAACCCAATCCATATCCAGAACCAGCTAAACTTGTAGCTCTGATACTAATAAATGTAACACCCTTACTAGCATTTAATAACTAATACTAATTAGAGTGTCACATGATAATTTCTCAACATTTTAAACTAGTAATATAATTTAAAATTGATAATCTTATATTTTCCATTTAACCGCGTAAATTTTTGTTTCAAATTTTTAACTGAACAAATTAACTCCATATTCAGGCAGCAATTTAGCAGTTTATATCTACAATCTATAAATAACATAACTGTCTAAAAACTGCCTAAAATAAAAATATACCCGATTACTCTATTTACCCTTTTTCTAGTCATTACCCGATTTTAAATTTAATATAATTACTTATCATTTACTATAAACATAAACTAGTTTATATGTTATTACAAACCATAAATAAACTAGTATATAACCGATTAATTTTAACATATACATGCCATATAGAAACATCAAAACACATCAAAAGATGTTATTACTGATACCGTGATTATATTCTAGATAAGTATGATGCCCGCTCCTTACTCCGAACTCTGCTTTTTACCTACGAGTGAAAACCATCACACGCTAAGTATATACTTAGTGAGGCAATAATAATATCCAGTGCAATACAACATAACTATAATTAATAACATGTAGCAATATTTATGCATTATGAATCACTAGATATGAATTACCATCATGTTAATCATATATTAACATAATATAACCAGATATAATTTCTTACCAATATACTTGCCATAACTTTAAGACTTTATAAACTCTTTCACCTGTTTATCAATTATTTATCAATATCATAGCCCAAATATAACCTACGAGGACCCTGGGTACTCAAGTCAAAGATGCACCGAAGTGCTAATACACATAAGGTCGTGCCCACCATATACACTAAGTGTCCTTTATACACACTATAATGCTAAACCGGATATGCAGCGTGCTGCTGGACTCTATGGCATGCCAACTATACCATGTCCCTCAATGTCATACTTGGGCATATATTCCATATTTATTTCATCCATGGCAACGTATATCAATATAATTTAACATTGGGCAGTTCATACCCGAAATAACATTCATGATATAACATCATATATAACTAGTGATCCATGCATTTATGTTCAATCTTTGACATATTTAAAACATATCAAATATATGATCAATGACATAAATATCATGCCAATATATAAACAAGGAAGACTCTTCGCAAGTCTTCCTTATGATGTATAAAACATCCATGTATTCTGTTATGTATGCATTACACTCACCTAATGCCTCACTAGTAAACCTTACTATTGCTTTTAGCTTTACTCTTGAACTTTTTCCTTATCTTTAAACTTGCTCGTAATACAATCTTGACCACGGTCAAGATCTATAAAATCATCATTTACCAAACACATACATTTCAAAGCGTATGTTAGTATCATTCTAACATAGGCACATATTAGGAATAAAATTCCTAAAAATCCTTTATTATTCATATCCATCACAAATTCACAAGGCATTCTCAAATCTTATAAAATAACCATAAAATGAATTCTTTTAGAATTCATCTCAATATTTCCAAATTATTCAAAATAATCCATTGCCATTATACTTCAAATTCAAACACTTAACAATAAATTTAAGCATTCCAAAATACATTCAAGCTTAGCACCTTGACTTCTAGTCAATTACCATTTCAAACTCATATTTCCCTTAATATGTTATTTGGTCTTCAACACTTTGTAAACTTCTAAATTGGTCCAAATAACATTCTAAACCTTGTAGAGTTATTCTTACACCATTTCTAGCCTTAGGGAAATTTTTCATAAATTTTCCCTATTTATCCCTAAAGGCCGAATATGAAGAGTCATTTTATCCAAATTTTCCAACTTGATTCAAGCATGAATTCAACTTCTAAACATCATTTTCAAGCTTCTACAATCATTTCCATATCAAGATCAATCCAAACTCAACTTCATATCAAAACCCTAACTTAAACCAAATTAGGATTTAACTATCTTCAAGTGTTTTCAATCATCATACAAACTTGAACATGATTCTACAACATCAAATTCCTCAAAATCAAGCATCCCCTTCATCCATCCTATTCTCAAATTTCAACTTAGAAACATGGAAAACATTCAAAACTTATACCAAATGATAGAGAATTTCATGTAGATCAAATTCATGTTTCATGCTTTCATCCAAAATCCAACTAAATAAGCTTGAAGAATCAAAAGAAATTTTTTTCTCTTACCTTAGAGGGTTTCGAACAAGAGGGGAAGAGTAGAGAAAAATCTTGAATTTTCATTTGTTTCAAATTTAGCCATTTGTCATCTATTTTAAAAATCCAAATAAAAAAAACTCTTTTATGATAAAAATGACCAATTTTCCCTTTTAATCCAATGATCCATATCTTGCCACATGTCAATCTACTCATCCAAGGGTCAAAAATAAACCAAGAAGTTAGTGATTACCAACTTTACCCTTGAAAATTTCCAAAATTATGATTTTGCCATTTTTCATCCAATGGCTCATATTTAACAAGGAAAACTCACTTTAATCCAATGGTCCATGTTAAATCCTACCATTTTAAGAAATGGAAATGACATTTTTAACCTTGCATTATCATCCTTTAAAATATCTTGAATATCCGATTCGATCCGATCATCCGAATGTTTTTCTAAACTTTATCGCTTTATAGCCAATAATACAAACTCCGTACGAAAAATCTGGGTAACACGAAAGCATCATTCTCGGGGGGTAAACTATTCATTTACGGGACTAAAATACATAACTTTTGAAAATTACATATTAATCCCTAATTTTTTCTAAGTTTATACTTTAACCACCAAACTTTCAAAATTTTCATTTTGGTCACTACCCAAAATTTTGAGGTATTACTTTTTTTGTCATATTTACTTCATGTCGGATCCATTTGATCTGTCACCTGTAATTTAAAAATTGTATGAACCAGTGACAAAAAATTGTGAGCAGCACTCGGATTGGTGATCAGTTTAGCAGCTTGAGCACAATCAGTTTAAAGGGTAAACTATTGGAATGGTCACTTATGTTTAGTAAGTGTACATTTTTTGTCACCGATTTTAAAAATTGACTGTTATGGTCACTTACGTTTTCGATTTTAAACATTTGGTCACTCGGTGTTAACTGTCGTTAGACGTTCACGGCGTGCTAAGTTGGCATAGCAAAAAGAATGATAAATTACCTAGATAGTCCCTAACTAAGTTGCACATATATAGGTATGGGGACGGGGACAGGTACGGGGACAGGAAACAGTAATTTCCAAAATTACATGGTATGAGTACGACAAATATAAAATAAATTTTAATATATATATAAAATAAAAAATCATTAAAATTCATAATACAATAAGGATTAAAATTATAATTATAATTATTTAAATTCACTTCTAATATTTTTAAATTACTTTCTAACACTTAGATTAGAAGATCACTAAAATTAAATGACTAAATTGAATGAAAATTTAACTTTACATTCTAAATTAAGAGAAAATCAAGGTATAAAATAATAAAATTAAAAGATGACATGGCTAAAATGGATATTTACCCATCCCTATTTAAAGTTTGAGTGAAGAAACGTTAAAACAAGTTAAAATAAGTTACAAATACAATACACACCCAATATCCCACATCTTTAAGATACATAAAGCAAGAAGAGAAAGCAGCCTATAAATAGATTAGATTGATTCAATTGATTTTAAGTTTAGTTGGGTATAATTTGAACTTTTGAAGATTATATTAGTTTGATTATCTTGATTTTTTTAAGTTTGGATTAGTTTAATGGTTTTTAAAACCCTGCTCACAAAGAAGATGTGGATTTTATTTTTTATTTTTTAAGTAAATTTATTCGGGTACGTCCCCAATAAATGTTGACAATCCCCGGTATATGTTTGACCGTCCCTGATAAGGTTGAGACATCCTCGGGATGTCCCCTAGTCGTCCCCGCACCGTCCCTGTCCCGGAAATGTATCAGGGACGCTCTTAAAGGGGAGTACCCGTGCTTCTTAGGTCCCTAAATTATCACTTTACTCCTATTTTGACCACCGAAATAAACATAATTTGTATAATTACACATTTAGTCCTCTATATTTATAAATTTTTTATTTCGTCTCCCCTCCACCATCTTTCCCATTTTCCCTTCAAAGCAGTAACACCCAAAAAAGCCTCTTTCGTCGGCACCGCTCTCTCGTCGACGTCGATACCTCTCCCTCGCATTTAGTCCCCAGAATTTCCGATACATGTCGTGCAGCCATATCCAACAATATTAAAACCCTGCTTGTTCAAATATTCTTGCTGACCACTGAAACATATTCAGAATTAGTTAACAATTCTCTCATGATTATGCATAAACATTTTACAAAAATTATCGATCCAATACTCCAAGTCAACTTTAGATGTAACAGGAAACTAAGGAATACCTTTGAAGTAAATATTTTGTAACAACTCCTGAACCTGGTGCAAGACTTGTCTTTATCCAAGGTTTTACCTGAAGACAATTATTTATGCAAACTTTTTATACACATTAATATTAGCATTCATGTAGTTCAAGAAGATTGATTATACTGAAGAGAGGGTTTTCTTTTAGGAAAAGAAAAAGAGAGAGGGTTGGAAAGGAGAAAGGAGAAAAGAGGGGGAGAGATTGATGAGAAGAAGAGTAGCAAAAGCATATAAACATAAACTTGGCATACCTGTAAACCAAGTTCACAAGCCTTCTTTGAAACAAGAGCTGCCCCAAGCATGACACCGTGCTTAAGTTCTGTTGCCTTTGCTACTTTGTTCTGTGCCTCTTTTGGCATGGCAAAGCCCTGAAACTGTTATTTGTTTTGGTCAACGAACTCAGAGGAAGTTAAAGAAACAATTTATCAAGCAATTCACAATAATTAATTTTGTAAGCAAAATAAGAAATGTGAATTAATGAAGTCATATATAACAAGAACTTAGATATGCCCCAGGTTCAAGACACACCTTGAAACCAACTTTATTATTAAGACAAGAATTCCAATCAGCCTTCATTTCTCTCAAAGGAACCCGATCATGAGGTCTGAAAAGATCATAAGCAATTATCTTGAATTAGTACAACATGGACGGAGTCAGGATCGAACGTTGACAGGAGTAAAATGTTAATTTCAAAAATGGAAGGGCTTAGTAAATATTTAAACTCAAAATTCATAGAGTAAGATTTAATTTATCTAATATTTAAACTTCTAGGGACCCAAATTGTTATTGGACCAAAAAATTTAAAGATACGAGCTTATTCTTCTTTAGTTCAACTCATACTTGATTATATAGTTAATAAACTCTTGTATTTCTAGATTTGAATATTTATTTTTATAGTGACTAAATTGTTATTAAATTAAAATTTATTAAATATTTTAATTTTATATAAGGGGCAGAGGCCCTCTTGGGCCTCAAGGAGCTCCGTCCCTATAGTACAACATATTAAACACCAAAGAAAAACAAATCAGCTAATAATTTGTAAAAAAGAAATCACCAAAGAACTCCTATTTGTTGTATACATGCGAGGGAGAGGTGTCGATGACAAGGGAGCGATGACGATGAAAGAGGTTGCTTTTTAGTGTTATTGCTATGAAAGAAAAATGGAGAAGATGGTGGAATGAAGAAATAAAAAAATAAAATATAAAAGATTAAATATGTAATTATATAAATTATTTTTTTATTTCGGTGATCAAAATAAGAGTAAAGTAATAGTTTAAGGATTATCCAGATAATTTATTCTTTTTTTATTATGTCAATTCAACAATTAATACTTGAGTAATCAAATACTTTATGGTCAAATACTTATTAAACATAAATTTACCGAGGCTTTCAAACCCATAGATTCACGCAAAAGGCAAACTTTCATAAATACTCCACTGTTCAACTTGCTATGGCGATGTGATATAGGGATAGGCTGATTCGGTCAGGTTCCAACTTGTCCCGGCTCGATTGGGTTAGATTTTTTAAAGAAAAAAAATATAGTTTTTACTAAGGGTGAACTCGAGTTGGGTCATGTTCGAGTTTAGGGTAGAAAATATTCGACCTGACTCGAGATTAATTATGCAATTTTTCTCTAATTTTTAAGAATATTTATAATAATATCTCTCTTTATATATTTTTTTATAATTAGATCCTTAAAATTAAATTTTTATTTACAATTTAATCCTTCATATTATAATTTTTTATAATTAAATCCCTTGAATTTATTTTTTTACAATTAAATTCCTAAAATTAATTTTTTATAGGTCGGGTTAGGGTCATGTTTAATATATTTATTTTTAGGTCGAGTTTTTACAAGAATATGTTTGGGCTATATCGGATGCAAATTTAAAATATTTATTTTTTAATTGAATTCAAATGGGCTAAAAACCCAACCCAACTCGTTCCCAACGTAATCCCAATATCACACCAGTCTTTAAAGGAGTTTCGAAAGACCCCACCAACCGAACTTGTTCCAGAAGCTACCTAGACAAAACCATCAGTGTTGAGACAAATCCAATCTTCCCTAGTTTCTCTCACCTGACGTCATCGCCATTGCACCTTCTGTGAATTGTTAAAAGTAGTTTGAAATTCCAACAAAGACTAAGCTGTAAGATTTCATTATGCTGACAGATCCATTAAAGATGAAGTCATTTTTACGTTTCCATAGTTCCATACCAAAGAGGAGAATAGGAAATTCCACTGCACTTGGAAGCGGGAGGGCTAAAACGGCGAGTAGGTGGTGGGAGGCTGATTATGTGTAGGGTAGACGACTAACGTGCGCCGCGGAGTGGGAGGCGATAGGTTGTGCCGCATCCTAATTCTCAAATACGATTGATTGATATATATATATATATGATTGATGCTTGTCGCGTAATTGTGGGTAAGCAAGCCCCCCTCATCGAACAGAGTGGAGATCCTGTGAGCGGCTTCGGTCCATAACTTGGGAGGGTCGGTTTTCTCAATGCGTCCTTGCTATGTGATGGCTTGAGGATTTACACTCTGAATAGAGATTTAACGGTTATCCATGGCTTCTTTGTATTCATTGGTAGAGAAGAGGGAGGGGAATTAAGTTTTTTTAACAATTTTACTCTTAATGAGTTTTAAACCCACAATTTAAAAAAAATATATTAACAAAAAACTTTAACCACTTGTTGTAATAATTATTGATTGCTCCTTTTAAAATCAAATTGATATTTATAAACAATTTAATTAAAAATGAAATTTAAGAATAATTCCATTATTACAGACTTAGATAGGTTTAGGGCTTTGTAGAAGTGGGTAGGCAACTTTTCGAGGGGCTTTGGGGATGCTGACATCATAATTTGAAATTTGAATTAATTCACTCGAGTGATCATATTATTTAGTGATCCAAACATCAGGGTTTTTTCTTCTATTTCATATCAAACAAAGGCACCTAATTTGACCGGAATAAATATGCAGCATGCGCGTAGCACAAGGACTATTTGAATAATTCGACCCATGACAATCAACTCGACATGCAACAGTTGTATTTGTGAAGAATGAAAATTGAGAAATTAGTATGAAACATCCGTGTGCATGGTAATTGGTAGAAACGAGTTTAACTTTAACCCATAAAAATTTGCATACCCTAAACTGAAGAGACCGAATCCCTCGATTCGAACTCGGAATCGTTTAACTTATAAAATTACAGTTGGGTGCAATAACCATTTGAAAAGCAATGTTGAAATATTTCATACCGTTGGTTCTCTATCCCGTCTGTCAGAAAATGAAGAAAGATCTGAGAGCACAAGATTTAACTGCCTTTCCATGGCTGATCTTCAGTGCAACTTACAAGTATAAATCCACTTAGTTTAAGAGCATCCTGGCCAAGGTCTAAGCATTAGCTCTTCATATTTTATGTTCCCATGAATATACACTTTGGGCTCCTTTATCCTGCAAGTACATTTGGAGTTCGAATATTTAGTGGTGATCTATCGTGCTACAGGTTACAATGCATGATTCGGATTCCTTACCAGGATGATAGGTGGAAATGCTGGCTGGATACGAAGTTTCGAGAAACCATTCACATAAAATAAACATTTGTACCCATCAATAGCTGGATGTTCACTGTTGAGGAGACTGATAATAAGTATGAACAAGGCCATGAATTCACAATGATCTATTGTTTTGCTACATATTTCCTTCATTGTTGAATGCTCATTCTTCAGGTAAGACATTCTGACAGGAAGAATATTTATTAAAATACACACAAGTGAAAAGGGAAGTGGGAACTCACTTTATAAGATAGGTGAAGTTTCTCTGGCTAAATTCCTCGAGGGCAAATCCCTTCTTCTTTAGAGTACCTGCATCAATATTCACGTAAGAACATTCCAAGTAAAGAAAGAATTACAAGTCCAAGAAAATAACATGAAATATAGTGCTTTCAGAAGAAATAACTAAAAAAGTATGTTTTTCGCCCTAGAGCAAGTAACCTATCATATCAAATTTATCTATATAAGAGGCATATGCAGTCGCTGCTTTTTTGAGGTGACTGATCACTGAATGACAGCAGGCCAAAAAATGAGAGGGGATTTACAACTGCTTGAGCATTATTCCTGTATACATTCAATTTTATTTTAAACTGTTTCAAATATTCTTCCTTGGTTTCGGCAAAATGGTCTGATAACAGTTTTGGCATTAACAAAAGATGGTGGATGAATCAATTTTCTTCACAGGTTAGCATTTCCAGTTTAATAACACAAGTGCTGTTATAGCCTTCTAGCACCATAGGCAGCATAAAGCCGTAAAAGGCTAACATTGTAAGGCAACTATATTCTCACCTACAACATAAGCCTATTACTCATACTACAATATTTCACAATAGTGCTTTATTAAGATGATATTTTGACGCTAAGCTCTCTCCGATGACAGAAATTCCCACAACTATAGCAACGAAGTTCTGTTTTGACATTAGTTAACCTAATTTTAAGATTCCGCCACAACTATAGCAATGAAGTTCTGTTTTGACATTAGTTAACCTAATTTTAAGATTCCACATGTGATATAAGAAATCGTCATGTTAAAGAAAACTACCTCCATGGCAACTCATTTTCACAGAAAAGGGATATCCCATTCATGGCTGAAAATGGATCGATGTGAACCTAGAGTTCTTTGGACTTGTTAGAAACATGGCCTGTTAGATGATGAACCATGGCACAGAATATCAGCAAGCCACAATGAAGAAACATCCAAAAACAAATTAAAGACCATAAAATTTTTACAGCCAACTAAATTTTAGTTGAATGTAAGGATAATGAAAAATAGAGGGGGAAGTTTTGGATGTCATCAAAACAAGCTTCTAACATGGCCTGTTAGATGCTGAACGCTCGGTTCGTTTACATCCCTAAGTATAGATTTTTACTATAAAGCACATGTAGTTAAAGATAGCAGTATTATCTCTGTGTGCTTGTGCATTATTCCTTCAATGTTTCTGTGTATTGCTATGGGTTTAGCGGAGGTTGGAAGCTTGTTTTCATGTGCATGAGAATTTCGCTCTATGTAAGGATAATGAGAATTTCGTTCGTTTATGTTCATTTATGTTCGTTCACTTATGTTCGTTTAAATTTAATCACATATGTCTAGGGGTGAGCATTAGATCGAGTGGAGTTAAAAAATTTCGAGTTATTCAAGTTTGACAAGTCACTATTTTATGACTCGTTAAAAAACTTCCTTCTTATCAGCTAGGGGTGTTCATTGTTCGGTTAAACCGAACGAACCAAAACAAAATTGGTTAACTGTTAGATAATTTTAGGTTTTGGCTAACGATTAAGAGTTTTTTTAAATTTCAATTATCGATTAATTCGGTTTAAAATAGGTTAATTAACTGAATTAATCGAATTAACCAAAAATATTTAACATATTATATATGTTCATTTGTGCTCGTTTATGTTTGGTTGTGCTCGTTTGTGTTCGTTTATCATTTTAACGAACGAACATAAACGAACACGAACAAGCTACATTCCTTAACGAACGAACACGAACAAAAAATTTTGTGTTCGTTTATGTTCGTGTACGTTCATTTGTTCGGTTAAAGTTAAACGAACGAACATGAACACACCTGTGAGAAACAGAGTTTTTCTCTGTGTTTTTCTTATCATTCATTAGTGAAAGAGTCTATTATATAGACTTTTACAGAGGTGTTTAACACCAAGTGGTTAACCTATAGGATAAGACTTTTATCCTTTACAAAGATCAAATTTAAAATTCAAACTACTAGTTAAGATAAAGATAACATTCAACTCCTACTCTATCTAAAACTCTTTACAACACACGGTTATGCATACTAACTAACAACACCCTCGTTATTGTTCGTTCGGTTCGTTTACAGGCCTAACTATACTATATTCTATATTTTCTTTTCATAACAAATAAATCATAAAGACTCATAAGGAGGGATAAATCAAGTACACAAATTGCAAGTAAGACAAACACATGAGAGCATTTATGTGCATGTGTATTTGCCTATGAGAGAAAGAGATAGGAAGGACTCGCCTCTCTGATGCAACTCTTTTAATGCATAACCACTGGGATAATTCTCATAGGATGCCATGAAAGTTATGATTGTGCACCCTAGACTACAAAATAAAATAAGTAGATAAAATGATCTTAGAATCGTATCTCAACCATCCATGGTGAGGGTTCCACGTAGAACTTAATGGTACCCATAAAAACCACGTTTATGGATAAAGACTCTATAATTGTACAAATTAGTTGTAGTGACATGGTTCACAACAAGGAAACATATAATTCAAACAACATAGAAAAAGGAAAAATCACCTAACCTGATTAAAAGTAATCCTAGCATGATTAAATTGAGAAATTTCCAGAAACTCTTCTTCCTGTTGTTATAGCTGTAACAAGAAGACGGAGTAAATAATATATTTTGCTAACATAACAACAACTGAATACAAAAAGATAAAAAATCACAAGTTTCACTCATTAAGAAAAAGCAAACCCATGCATGACTACCAAGAACAAGTTACACAAGAGTCCCCCATAATTTATGAGTCATAATGAGTTAAAAACTCGAACTAGTACATACACAGCCCACCCTACCATCAGCCTCCATTGCCCAAATCAGTTTCTTTTGGCTCAGTCTCAGATATCCAACAATTTAACACAAAATTTCCTAAGTGAACGGAGGGGGTGTTAGTTAGTATACATAACCGTGTGTTGTAAAGAGTTTTAGATAGAGTAGGAGTTGTATGTTATCTTTATCTTAACTAGTAGTTTGAATTTTAAATTTGATCTTTGTAAAGGATAAAAGTCTTATCCTATAGGTTAACCACTTGGTGTTAAACACCTCTGTAAAAGTCTATATAATAGACTCTCTTTCACTAATGAATGATAAGAAAAACACAGAGAAAAACTCTGTTTCTCACAGGGGGAAGCAATCAATTCAACAATCAGTGTTGTTTGTTAGTACAGGATCGTGTCATATCTTTGGTTATCCATGATAGTTAGGGAGGTGACTTTAATTTCAAAAATACAAGCAGTCACAACTCACACCCATACAGCAAGAATCTGGCAGTGTTAAAACTAAAGCATGATTAGTACCTACAAAACCTTGCAAGATTATTATATCTTTATGTAATGTGTTCATGTGCTTGGATTTCTTTTTTCTTAAATACTTCTTTTAAATTCAGAAGTTTCCCATATAAATATGCGAGCTATAACATCCATTCAATTGTTTCCAATAGCTTAAGCATCAAAATAGAAGAAAAGAAAAAAAAACCAACATACATTCTGCTTGCTGCAACTCCAGCAGATAAGTTAAAGATCGGAACTGCGCTGATAATAAAACGGAGTTCCCTGCATCATTAAAAAAGATGTGATTAGACAATTGGAAGAGCGGCTTAGCATGTGTGCGTCTATTTTAAATAAATCTGGAAGCAAGCCAACCATGTACAAATTTACATTGTAATACCTTGTGCGGAAGCTTAGAATAGAGTACAACAAAAGAAAGTGCCGGTAAAACCAGTGGAAGAAGCCTTCTGCCAAGTAAGACCCCAAGCTACAAAATATAACAAAAATAAAATGCAGTAGTGTAGGTTAATATGTAAATAATAAGAGTTGTAAGTCAATCCTAACTAAGTAGTTTAGAAGAGTTGTAAGTCGATCCTAACTAAGTAGTTTAGTTGTAGTCTAACTCTATCCATGTAAGGGATAAGAGTCCTAGCCGAGAGGATATCTACTCAATGTAAAACTCCTTGATGGTACCAGCTGCTCAACAGACAGATGCTTCGGCACTCATTACAAACTCCAATCCTGGGAATAAACAAAGGAGGGGGAGACCATGGTGTGAGCACTGTAAAAAGGTTGGACATTTGATGGAGCAAAGGTCTTTGAAGCTACATGGAAAACCAAAGAGACCGAAACCCCTCTAAATCCAGATTTGAGAAGGAAGCAAATGTTGCATCTACAGAACATCTTTCCAGCAGCTTTAGTACACAGCAGATTGCAGAACTTCAACAAATATTCAGCCAACTATCGTCTAAAACTATTACTAATGCCTTAACAGCATCTGAAGGTAGAATTTCTTGTTTAGCAACCAATTAATACCTTACATTGGATAGTAGATTCGGTGCCTCGACCATATGACAGAAATATGAGTCATTCGAAAGTATAGCCAAGACAGATCTCCCTCCTCGATCAAGATAGCGGATGGTTCCCTCTCAACAAAGAAAGGAAGTGGTTCTATTGAATTAAGCAAACACATAGTATTATCGATGTACTTTATGTGCCTAAATTAGCCTTGTAATTTATTATCGGTGAGTAAGTTGATTAAGGATATTCACCGTAATGCTAATTTTGGGGCTGATGGTTGTATTTTTTTTGCACGTGGCTCAAGATGGTGATTGGCGGTGCTAGGCTATCTAATGGCTTATATATCCTTGATGGAATATCCTACTGAACTCCTTTATTCCCGATTGCCTTGGACACACCGCTCTCTCTACAAGTTTAGGTTCAGATAATATTATGCTTTGGCATCTTAGATTAGGACACCCAAGCTTTTATTACCTTGCAAAGTTGTTTCCAAATCTCTTTATCAATAAAAATCCCTCTTCTTTTACTTGTGAAGTGTGTCAAATGGCAAAACATACCAAAAAACCATATGTTTCTTCTCCTTTTAAACCTACTTCACCATTTGCTATTATACACAGTGATATTTGGGGCCCTTCTAAAGTTCGAAATATTTCTATGTCCAGGTGGTTTGTGTCTTTTATTGATGATTTCTCTAGGACCACTTGGACATATTTAATGAGAGAAAAGTCTGAGGTTGAAGTAATTTTTAAAACTTTTTATCAAATGATAAAAACACAGTTCGATAGAAATATCAAAGTGGTTAGGAGTGATAATGGGAGTGAATATCTTAGCAAGTCTCTTAGGTGTTTCTTTTTAGAAAAGGGAATTGTTCATCTCACCTCATGTGTCAATACCCTCAACAAAATGGAGTGGTGAAAAGAAGAATAGACATCTAATGGAAGTAACTAGGTCCCTTTTTTGTTTTCAGCTAGTGCACCTAAATATCTTTGGGGGAGCTCTTCTTACGCAACCTATCTTATCAATAGGATGCCTAGCAAGACTCTAGGATTTAAAATACCCACCAAAATTCTGTTTCAACATTTTCCACACTTTAAACCATTGTCCTCAGCTCTTCCTCTTGAGTCTTTGGATGCACATCTTTTCTTCATGTGCACAACAACAATCGTAGTAAACGGATCCTAAATCATTAAAGTGTGTGTTTATAGGCTACTCCTCGAGTCGGAAGGGTTACAAATGTTATTGCCCCACTAATAGGAAAACCTATATTTCCTTTGATGTTACCTTTTTTTGAAAATCAGCCTTACTTTGCGGGGCGACATTCGGGGAGAGACCTAAAGAATCTCACCATTATTCCTATGCCTATCCTTCCCGAGCACTGCCTTGGATATCATTGAAACTGCTGTCCCTAATCCTCAGACACAACTTCTCCACACCCAATACACCTTCTCCACATTCTAAACCTTCCGGTCCTTATACAACACCTCCTCCAACACTCGAAACTATATCACACTCTGTGACTCCACAACCACCGAGAAACAACTTAACGTCTATACAAGGAGGAAAAGAAATCAAATCAAGATGTTGGTCAGCCTAGCACTTGCCAGAACCCGTTTTGAGTTCCGATGCTACCGAGACAGAGGTAATGTTATTCCACAAGATTCTATCAGAAACTTAGATGACTTTCCTATTGCTATTAGAAAAGGGGTAAGGAAATGTGCTGCTCATCCTATCAATAAATTTGTTGCCTATGGGAAGTTATTATCTGGTTTCAAAGCCTTTACAGCCAGCATTGATAGTGTGAAGATTCCTAAGACAAGAGAAGAGGCGTTCAAAAGTCCCGAGTGGAGGAAGGTCATTGAAGAAGAGGTCAAAGCACTACAAAAGAATAATACTTGGTGTTTGACCGAGTTACGAGAAGGGAAAAAGGTGTTGGGTGCAAATGGGTATTCACAATAAATATCACTCAGATGGGAGCATTGAGAGGTACAAAGCAAGGCTAGTGGCTAAAGGGTTTACTCAATCATATGGAGTAGATTATCAAGAAACCTTTGCTCCAGTAGCTAAATTGAATACCATCATAGTGTTATTATCAGCAGCTGTGAACAAGGATTGGAAGTTGCACCAATTGGACATCAAAAATGCTTTCCTCAATGGAAGCCTTGAGGAAGAAGTATACATGGAGGTTCCACCAGGTTTGGAGGAAAAGACCACGAAGAGGACAGTGTGCAAACTCAACAAATCATTGTACGGATTAAAGCAATCCCCTAGAGCATGGTTTGACAGATTTGCTAAGGCTATGGTTCAAAATGGGTACACGCAGAGTCAGGCAGACCATACATTGTTTCGAAAGGTTGCTCCAGATGGTAAGAAGACTCTTCTAATTGTCTATGTTGATGATATGATCATTACAGGGGATAATACTGAAGAAATAGAGATGCTGAAAACTGTTCTAGCAAAAGAGTTTGAGACTAAGGATTTGGGAAGCCTTAGGTACTTCTTAGGAATGGAAGTAGCAAGATCGAAAGAGGGGATTGTTATAAACCAAAGAAAGTACATCCTAGATCTACTTATAGAAACCGGGATGCTTGGAAGTAGATCACCAAAACCCCAATGGAACCAAGTTTTAAAGTTCAAGAAAGATGAAATGGGAATCCAAAGAATAAAGAATCCTACCAAAGACTAGTTGGGAAACTAATCTATCTCTCACTTACTAGGCCTGATATTGCATACTCAAAGGAGCATAGTTAGTCAACATATGAGTGATCCTCGAGAAGAGCACATGGATGCAATCAATAGAATTACGAGGTACTTGAAATTTACACTGGATCTGGACTACTTTTCAGAAACATCGGGATAGGACAATAAAGGTCTACACAGTTCAAGTCAAGCGGGATAACCGGCGGATAGAATATCTGTTAGTGGCTATTGCACATTTTTGTGGGGGAATTTGGTCACCTGGAGAAGCAAGAAGCAAGCTGTAGTTTCTAGGAGTAGTGCAGAAGCAGAATTCAGAGCCTTGGCTCTAGGGATATGTGAAGGAATGTGGATCAAGAAACTTCTCATGGAGTTAAAGTTGGATGGAAAGGCAGAATTTGAAGTTTATAGTGACAAATATCACCAAGAATGAGCATTGCCAGAAATCCAGTACAACATGACAGGACCAAACACATTGAGATTGATAGACACTTCATCTATGAGAAGGTCAACAACGGGGTTGTAAAACTTCACTATATTCCTACTAAGAACCAGCTAGCCGATATTTTCACCAAAGCACTTCCAAGGGTGAGCTTTGAAGAAATGTCATCCAAACTGGGTGTACATAACATATACACACCAGTTTGAGGGGGAGTGTAGGTTAATATGTAAATAATAAGAGTTGTAAGTCAATCCTAACTAAGTAGTTTAGAAGAGTTGTAAGTCGATCCTAACTAAGTAGTTTAGTTGTAGTCTAACTCTATCCATGTAAGGGATAAGAGTCCTAGCCGAGAGGATATCTACTCAATGTAAAACTCCTTGTAAAAGTCTATAAGTAGACTTATTTTTTCTGTAAATCGAAATAAGAAAGAGTAGAAAAACTTCTCTAACCCTATTTTCTACAAGTAGTTTAGAATAATAATGTAGTATAACTTTTATATTACAAGTTCAAGACACACCATTAAAAGTGGATATGCAGCAAGTAACGAACGAGGCAGAGCAGAAGTAAAATACCAGTGAATGGAATGCATCTAAATAAAGAATATCGTCAAGGAATAGAGATCAGAGAAAAGAGACGGATAAACAAGCGAAAGCACACGTTACAACATAACTTTTAAACATGCATATTCAGATAAACAAAAAATTGAACATATATTCAAAAGGAGGTAAACAAAACTAACAGAGCTGATGGCAATCAATAAAGATTAAAGCTTCAAAAACTAGCAAAGCCAATAAAGTAGGTGGTTATGCATGCAGGAAATTTACAGCCTTAGCCAATAACATGAGAAAACATAATGATTTACAAAGAATGCACAGACTATAGACTAGAGACTTCTATAATAAATGCTACAGATTCCATTAGTGCACGGCAGACATAAATTTAGAAGGTGCATAAAGAGACACCTCACATCTTCCCACATCTAATAAATTAGAAATTATACTAGGAAAAATGTTATGTGTGCAACTAGCTAACCACATCAACCAAACATATTGATTTTGCTATTCCAAACTAAAAAAAATGGACTGTGGAAAAGGAAAATCTCGAAAAATGGATACACCCCATTCAGAACTTCGATTTAGAACAGAGTTGAACCAAAAACTTCAAATTCAGGCCAAAGAAACCTCTTCCACATGATTGAATCAACCAATACAGTGAGACCTGAGCTGAGAATAAATCCATAAGTAGATAAAAGTTTATGAACCCTTATAATAGAGGACAGCAGGTAACATGTGATCTCTAGTGAAACATGTGCATACAGCTATGACAACGATTGAGAAGACAAGAAAATAACGTGGCGCTACACATGATTTGGACAAACTTTAATCGCCATTTCCCAAGAGAAAGAGGAATATATGAAAGAGAAAGAAAGGGGGGGTGGGAGGTACATTAAACGACAACCTACCAACAGAAACTCCAGGCCGAGAGGACCAAGAAGCAAGACTATATCACATCTAAAGATGGTTGTAGCAAATACCTGTTCATTAAGAATGAAGAGCAAAGTAATAAGATTCAAACAAACCAAAATTGGTATGCCACATCCACAAATTACAAGATAAAGTACCTAAAACTGTAAGCAAGTTGTATCAGAGATCATGGAAGGAATACATTTAAAACAAGCAACCACTAACAGAACCATGATCCAAGAAATCAACAAGCTATGGTAAGCTTAAGCAGCAAGGACATATACCAGATAGTTTAAAGCAGCATAAAAATTCCCCTTCAACCAATGCCCGTACGCCAAATTTACTGCATAAAAGGAAAATTATAAGTTTCATCGACTTCTTCAGAAGAAAAAGAATAGATAAAACAGCAGTTGCTTTCAAAGAAAAACAAAACAACCTTCATTGTGAGACACAACTTCTATTTGATTAAAAAAACATTTCTTGTTTTGTTTCTTTCTTCTTTCTAAATATCATTTTCAGCTTGTAAAGTGCAGAATATTCCAAACCAGAACACAAGTTTCACTTAAAAACTTAACCATTTTAATCCACATTGCCAATCATAAGTCTTGGTCCCTAGCTCAGGAAGAATAATTCACTCTTAGGTGCATGTTGAAGAAAATTAGTCTGCCCAGCTCTCCAGGTAGTAAAACTCTTTTCAAAACAAACAACAAGTTCATAATTTCCCCAATTGAGTCTAAGTTCAGTGGCCCTGTTGCCGCTGCAACAACCTAGAGATTGTGGGTTTGAGTGTGCTTAAGCACACAATTACCTCCAATTTAGGTTTGGAGGATTATAGGTAATTTAGGCATTGTATCCAAAAAAAGTTCAAAATTACCTCCAATCTAGTACTGTGAAAACGTATCACTACTTTTTTTTTAAAAAAAAGTTCATTTAATTTGTGCAGTCGTTGTTCGCCTTCATAAAGCTAAAAGATCATAATAGCATTTTTGCATAAGTGACTATTCCAACCCAAAAGTTAGATAGTAATACATGCATGTATATGAACAACTTTTGATCACTTTAGAACAATTACATGAGCAGACATCCCACTTATAGATGTGAATTAGCCCATTCTTGTTTTACACATAACAAGATTCTTTCCAATTATCACCTAGTTGACAAAACTATCCAGGATCTTGAGTAAACTAGAAGAGTGAAAAGTGCATTCATGTTAATAACATAAGTGAGGATATAGAAAGTTACTGCAGAAAGCAATCACCTAAACCCATAGCTAGAATATTTGGAAGTGCACGAGAGCAATAGAACAGCACGTGAAACTGAATTGCAGTGAATATTACATAGAACACTTCAACTTGGTGTCCAAACTTGTTTCTGACCTGCATAAACAACAAATAATCCCCAATGATTAGAACTCTGGCGAACCTTCTGAGAAATTTAAACCTAAAACTAGAACAAGAAGTAAAATAAATTGACAGCATGAGGAAAAAAGCTATATACCTGAATACGCAAAAAGCGTAATGTAGATAGTATGATTCAACCCAACGCCAGACGTACTAAAAAAAAAGAAGTTACAGTGATTCAGTAAATGTAGGCAATATACATGTCAAACCAGCAAATTCAACAGTTGAATTAACACCAAGAAAAAAAATTAAAAAACTAAAAGAATGCATGGTGAACAACAAGAAATGCTACAAAATCATATACTATTAACCCAAATATTTCACTGAATCAAAACAAAATATGTTCCCTTTTTCTTCTGCTAGCTGATCCTGTGATTGACATTCTCAACATGGCATGTCTTAAAAGAATTATAAAAGAATTACAAAATTCAGTAAGAATTAACAAACAAAATCTATCAGCTATGAGTATTCAGATGACTAACCAATTATAAGACTATAAATCTTTGGCAAATGCAGCAGTTGCATTGCTGATACCACTGGAGATGCGAAATTTGACACAAGCAATGCCCCTGCCAAAAAAAGCATCATACAAGTAGTTTTAAACACAAATTTTCTTAAATTCACTCATTCTTACAAGCATCCGAGCTTACCGATAAAAGTGCGAGGAACAACACCAGGAAACTCCAAATGATCATACTGATATCAAAATCAAAACAAACAAACAAACATAAAACTAAGTATAAAATTTATGAGATATTACAGAAAAAGCATAGTTTTAAAGTGAAAAATAAAGAAAAAGGTATGGACAAGGTAAACTTACATTATCTAAGCGATGCCGATGATAAAGAATATCATGCATAGCCTTAATAAAAAAACAATGAGATTTTACTAGAGAAAATGCAAATCGAACAAATAATTAAAAGGAAAAAATTCAAATAAAGAAGAATACCTGAACGTTGAAGCTTTCTTCAACTTTAGTGTAGGGCACCATGAGCACATAAAACGCGGCAATAGATCCCAGAAGTAAATCGTAGCCTATCAAAAGCAGTAGTAAATAAAATCAAGAGATACGAAGTATATGGATTCTGAACGAATTTAAAAGCCGAATTTTACCATAAAGTTGTAGGAATTTGGAAGCCATTGTTGCGCCCTCTGCCTGCAGAGAAAATTGGAAGATGAAGATGTATGAAACTAATGATATTTGGGTCAGCTTTAAGTTAAAGTTTAGTCAAAAGTGGAATTGGATCTATGAACGTATGGCTTTTGTGAGCCCAAAAGAATGGTTGTCCCCGAAGTGAAGTACATAACTGAAATTTTTATAATATGATTCTATATTTTTTTAATAAATTAAAACTTTAATTAAGTTTGGTTAAATTCTTTTATTAAGAAGAGATAATTACATTCTCAAGATATATGTCGGGATTCAAATACGTATAAAATGTGACAACATAAGTATCTTTTACCACTCGGTCAATTAGTAGATCTCGGTTTGGTTAAAACTTTAATTAGAATCTAGGGAATCTTTTGGGTAGAGAAGGGAATATTGATTTTTCTAAGATCCGTAGAAGATTTAAGATCCAAGTTTGAGCAACTTTGTTTATAAGATGTGTGTTAGATTTATTAAAGATTTTTATTTAATAAATAAATTATAGGTGGGGTGGTAAAAGCTGTGTATTGAATTTCATTAGTACTTATTCAATCATTGAATGTGTGTATCTAGTGAATTTTAGTTATTTTTATTTAAAAAATATATAAAAAAGAACTAGTTGGGTTGTCCTAGTGAAAAGGGGAGCATTGTATCCCTAAGAGACTCGGGTTTGAGATGTTTGTCTGCAATGCGTGTGCGCATTTTCGAAGAAGTAAGAGTAAATAACATATTCTTCCATGTAATCACACAAAAATATTTTATATATGTTAGGATATTTGTTTTGATATAATAATTGAAAAATAGTTTGGATTAAATTAAAAAGATTTTAAAAATGATTTTAAGTCCAAACAACTTGAAAATATGTTTCATGTGTTTTCAAAAGATTTTGGAAGGGTTCAAAATGTTTTTAAATAGCTAAACCTGATATTTCTTAAGGCTCGTACCGATACGACCTCAACCGTATCGATACCTGTTAGGGTTTCAGCTACAGGAAAATTTCAAAACTGAAAACTCGTACTGATATAGGCTTAATCGTACCGATACAGAGGGGGTTGTACCAATACGCATTGAGGCGTACCGATACCCTTGTGTTTTAACTACCCCAACGGCTATTTCCATGTCAGATCATACCGATATGCGCAGGCTAATCAGAGCACAACGATTATTTCTATAAGAAGGAGCGTACCGATAAGCACACCCGCGTACCGATACCGAAGGCTCCAAAAAAGGAAATTCAGTAGAGAAATTTGTCTCAAACGGCTCCAATCCAATCCCAACCGTCTTCAACGGCTAGGAACCCATTTGGGAGTATAAAAGGGACCTTTAAGCTTCAGCAACAACTAATGACCATCAAGTCAACAATCTTTTGATTAAGAAATGTCTTAGTGCTCCAATTGTTGTATTTTGTATAGACAAACACTTGTGAGCTCAATTGTCAATGTATGCTCAAGTGTATTAGGTTTGGGTGAGAGCTTTAGAGTGCAAACATTCACCTTGTGAGAGGAATTTCAGTTTGCTTTTATTTCTCTTGTAAAGAAGGGTTCCGAAAGCTTTGGGCTATAAGCTTTGGATGTTAGGCTTTGTTGTATAAGTCTAGGTTATAAAGGTTTTCTCTTGAGCTTGTAAAAAAAGGAAGAAATTCATAGTAAATTTAGAAAATCCTTAGTGGGGAAACTAGGGTAGTGGATGTAGGCTTAGTTTAGAAGCCGAACCGCTCTAAATCCTTGTGTCATTATTTTATATCTTTTTACTTCCACCATCAATCACCCAATTACCACTTCTCCACCACTTGGCGAGCAAATTGGTTGAAGAATTCGAGCCCATCAATAGGTATCAGAGCGAGGCTCAATCGAGAGGCTTAACATCCTATTAAGGCGATTTCTGCAAGCTTGATCAACCAACAAATCAACATGTGTTCATGGCACAATCAATCGACAAGACACTATTCTTCAACGGCGAACATTATGCCTATTGGAAGAATAGGATAATGTACCCATTGACTTTTACCTTTGGGACATTGTTGAAGAAGGACCGTTCGTACCACAATGAAGAAGGCAAGATTAGAGTGCGAATGACAAGAAAAAGATAGAGCTTAACTCGAAGGCTTTGTACATTCTATTTTGTGTATTAGGACTAGAGGATTATGTGTTACCTCTCCAAAAGTACTGTTTTTAATGTCAATCTTACAATGCTTTTGCTTGTTTTTAAGTGTATTTAGCTGCATTAGGATGTAAAAACCATGCATTTGCATAAGGAGTTTAGAATTCTATTTATGGAAGTGTGAAGGGTTGTTTTGTTGGAAATTTTGCAGGTTTGGCATAGGATTTGGCCTAGAAAAGCAACATAAGAAGGAGTGCCAGACAAAATGCCAAGTGTTGTTGGCACGGATGGACCAGACAATGCCAAGCACCAGTTGGCAGAGAAGTGAACTTGATGCCATGCCAAGAGGCTATTGGACCCCAAAAAAATAGGATATGATCAGGCTTCGAAAAATAGCAATTAGATCAATCTCTGAAAAAATAGCGAATAAGGTGGTGCTAAGACTTGTTGGCAAATTCATGCCAAGCTTGGACGCCAAGGCAGCGTCAGCAGTATGACGTCAGCCTTAGCCTGACCAGCTCTCATTCAAATTTGGATAAGAAGATAACCCCTTATCCTTTGGGCAGTTGAAATTCAAAATTTGAAGAGCTAGTCCTATCCCTTCCTCGCACGCATATTTAAACACCAACTGAGCTAGACTTTGAAAAAGAGAGAGGAGAAGAGAGCGAAGAGGAAGATCGAAGTGAGGAGTTGGTATGCGACAATTGACAACTGACTGTACCTAGGAAGAGTGGTCCGACCAACTTGGCCGAGAAGCCTGGATCTTGAAAGGCTGCATCGAGAGACCCCTTCTAGCACATTCTCTCTTTCAAGTTATTTTATTTTGTTTTTAAGAATGATGTATTTCGAAAACGTTTGTGGGTTATTGGTTAAAACCCTCACCATTAACTAATTTAATAGTTGGTGGGGGATGTTTGCATTGAACACTATTTTTATGTTTTAGTTTTTAATAATAAATCTGCATTGGCAATGTTTTCACTATTCGGCACACTTTAATATTTCCTAAATACTATGCCAAGCAAGAGCTGGCACAGTTGGCCTATTGCTCCTCAATATCTTAATAAACTTGGGGTGGCAACGATTGATTCGTTGAATACTGATGAGAGAAGCTTCGAGAGAAGTCGTTCAAGTAGATGAACTTACTTCGGGAGTGAAATCTACCCCTTAGGAATATCTTAATGCCAAGACAGGTTGTTGTTAAAGGCTAGCACTACATGAATAGCGGGAAAACCAGGCATTCCCTGCCAACGCTCATCATTCATTAAAGCACCTTCCTTGCCAAAGTCTTTACTTACATTCTTTTACTTTTTAATTATTTTCCAAAACCAATTTCAAATCAAATCAACCTTTTTCTTAAGGCAAGTAACAAACAAAGCAGTTGAATTTCAAGTCAATCTTTGTGGGATCGATACTCAGCTTACCAGCTGTATTACTTGCAGACCGTGTATACTTGCACGCAAAAGACTCGTCTTGGCACGTTTTTACACTTTTCCAACACATATCTTTTGCCACTTTTGCCAGCATTCACTCAGAGAGTCTACAAGTTTTTGACGCCGTTGCCAAGGATTGCAACGGAATTGATTGTTTTTAAAAATTTTACTTGTCTTCCTTTTATTTTTATTTTTGTTTTTACCTTTTATTTTTGTCATTGTATGACCAGAAGCCATCATGTGGTGGACGAGTGGCCATACGATCCGAAAATTGAGAATACCTTGCGGAGGTTAAAAAGAAGATTTAGAGAAATGCAAAACCAAGGTAATAGAGGGAATGGTGTGGTGAACAATGGTGGAAATCCACTTAACAATGAAATACCACCACCACATGTTGTCCCAGTTATTAATGAGAGACCTATTGAGAACATTCGGCACCAACCATTGATAATTTGATGACGGGACTTGTTGGCACAAAGGTAAACGCTGTTAATTTTGAACTTAAGCCGGTAATGATTCAAACTCTTTTGAATGTAGGCCAGTTTGATGGAGCACTCACTGGAGATATGAGGCAACATCTAAAACAGTTTATGGAGATTTGCCAGCTATTCCAACAAAATGGAGTACCTGAAGATACCGTGAAGCTGAAGTTATTTACTTTCTTTTTGAGAGACAGAGCAAAGACTTGGCTTAATTCCTTGCCACCTGGCTCAGTTACTTCGTGGG
The DNA here is from genome assembly GCA_019671005.1 of Hibiscus mutabilis. NCBI lineage: Eukaryota > Viridiplantae > Streptophyta > Magnoliopsida > Malvales > Malvaceae > Hibiscus > Hibiscus mutabilis. The sequence goes on from CM033719.1 coordinate 52,158,526, forward strand.
CAGACTTATGCCAAAAGTTCTTGACAAGGTTCTAGCCGCCAACACTCACTGCCAAACTACGGGGTGAGATCATTACATTCAAGCAGTCTGAGGATAAAACCTTATATGATGCCTGGGAACGATTTAAAGACCTATTGAGAAGGTGTCCTATGCATGGATTCCCAAATTGGACCCAAATCCAAACCTTTTACAATATACTGAATGCACAAACGAGGAATGTTGTTGATGCTTCAGCAGCTGGGTCGTTGCTTGATAAGACATATACTGAGGCTGTTGACATTCTAGAGAGGATTGCAATCAATGATTTTGAATATCTTGTTGCAAGACTTGGGACCGGAACTAAACCCAATGGGAAATTTCAGGTTGATTAACTAACATCCATTCATGCTGAGATTTCCAACCTTACTAGCATGGTAAGAATGTTGCAAAAGAATAATGAGTCCCAAGAAGTCAAAGCATTAGACCCATTATGTACAATCTGTAGAGAGAGTCATCATGTGGATGAATGCCCCGCCAACCCTGAATCGGTAAATTTTGTTGGCAATGTTAATCGTTACTATAATCCTAACTCCAATACTTATAATGCAGGTTGGAGACAACACCCTAACTTAGCATGGGGAAATCAGGGAGGTAACCAGTACAATGCCCAGCGCCAGAATACCCAGAGGCAGAATAACAATGCCATGCTAGCATTCTATCAGAATGCCATGCCACAGAAAGCCCAAAACAATTTTCAGCAAGGGTAGACACTCAACCAAAGAGGCACTCTCACAGAGTACATGGAGAGGAATGATGCCACAGTCTAGAGTTTGGCTGCATCAATAATAAATTTAGAAGTTCAGCTTGGGCAGATTGTCAATGCACTCAGCAATCGACCCCGTGGAGCATTGCCCAGTGACACAGAAGATGCTCGGCCAAAAGACAATGAGCAGTGCAAAGCTATAACTCTTCAGAGTGGTAAGCAATGCGAGATGGAGAAGGTTGCTAAGCAGCCAATTAATTGCCAAGTTGAGAAGCCTGTGCCAACAGATAATCCCAAGGAAGCAGAGAAAGAGGAAGTAAAAACAGATAATGCCAAACAACATACTGATGCCAGAACCGATACCAGACAATATACTGATGCCAGCACCGAGGCCAAACAGACTGATTCCAGCACTGCATTGACAAAGCCAGCAGAGCAGGCACGCATTTATTTGCCACCTCCATTTCCAGCAAGGCTTCAAAAGCATAAGCAAGACCAGCAATTCAAGCGCTTCTTGGAGGTTCTTAAGCAATTGCAAATCAACATTCCATTGGTAGAAGCCCTTGAACAAATGCCCAACTATGTCAAATTTATGAAGGACATTCTATCCAAAAAGAGAAAGTTGGGAGACTTTGAAACTGTTGCTCTAACCGAAGGATGCAGTGCCACGATCCTAAATCGATTGCCACTAAAGCTGAAAGATCCGAGAAATTTCACTATTCCCTGCACCATTGGCAATAAATTCATGGGCAAGGCATTGTGTAACCAAGGAGCAAGCATCAACTTGATGCCAATGTTAGTTTTTCGGAAGCTTGGCATAGAAACAAGACCTACCACCGTGACACTTCAGCTGGCAGACCGATCCTATGCACATCTTAAGGGTAAGATTGAGGATGTGTTGGTAAAGGTAGGCAAATTTATTTTTCCAGCTGATTTTATCATTTTGGATTATGAGGCTGATATTAATGTTCTGATTATTTTGGGGAGACTTTTTCTTTCCACGGGTAAGGCTTTGATTTATGTTTATAAAGGGGAACTAACAATGCGCATGAATGACCAGCAAGTTACATTTAATGTGTTTCAAGCTTTGAAATATACAGATGAACCTGATGAGTGCTAAGCAGAGGAGATGATGAAGTCCATTTACACTTTAGACATGGCACAATTTGCAGATACAGAATTTGATGCTAGCAATTTAGATGGAATAGCTGATCTGTTTGAGGAACCAGAAGAACCGGTATTGAAGACTGAAGAAGTGAGTTATTTTGAGCCACTACAGTTGGTTGGCAGAGAAATTAAGGCACCTAAGCCATCAATTGATGAGCCACCCGTGTTGGAACCGAGACCACTGCCAGATCACTTAAAGTATGCTTATTTAGGTAAACACTCAACTCTGCCAGTGATCATTGCCACTGGTCTTGCTAATGATCAGGAAGAAAGATTGTTGGCAATATTACGTAACTATAAGTAGGCATTAGGGTGGACTTTGGCAGACATCAGAGGAATTAGCCCAACCATTTGTATGCTCAAGATTATCTTGGATGAGTACCATGGCAAGACCATTAAAGGCCAGAAAAGGCTAAACCCAAGCATGAAAGAGGTAGTAAGAAAGAGATCATAAAATGGCTTAATGCCGGGATTATATATCCTATTTCCAATAGCTCTTGGGTTAGCCCGGTGCAATGCGTGCCAAAGAAAAGTGGCATAACTGTGGTACAAAATAGTGAAGCTGAGTTAATCCCCTCCAGAACTATTACATGATGGAGAGTGTGCATAGACTATAGGAGGCTGAACAATGCCACGAGGAAGGACCACTTCCCATTGCCATTCATTGATCAGATGCTAGATAGGTTGGCAGGTAAAAGCTTTCTATTATTTTTTGGATGGTTATTCTGGTTACAATCAGATTGCCATCACCACGATGATCAAGAAAAGACTATGTTCACGTGCCCTTATGGGACGTTTACATTTAGAAGGATGCCATTCAGCCTATGTAATGCACCAGCAACGTTTCAACGTTGCATGATGTCCATTTTTTCTGATATGATCGAGCACACCATGGAAGTGTTCATGGATGATTTCTCAGTGTTTGGCAAAACATTTGAAGAATGTCTTCTGAGTTTGGAGCAAGTATTGAAGAGATGCATAGAGACAAACCTAGTGTTGAACTGGGAAAAATGCCACTTCATGGTGAAAGAGGGCATTGTTCTCGGGCACAAGGTAACTGAGAGAGAGTTAGAAGTGGATCAAGCAAAAGTTGAGGTAATTAAACAGCTACCGCCTCCAACAAGTATCAAAGGTATAAGAAGTTTTTTAGGACATGCCGGTTTTTATCGGCGTTTTATTAAAGACTTTTCAAAAACTGCTAAGCCTTTATGCTTGTTGTTAGAACATAATGCCACTTTTGCATTTGACGATTCTTGTTTGAGAGCATTTCAGGAGCTTAAAGAAAAGTTAATCAATGCCCCTATAGTTGTGGCACCAGACTGGAATGAGCTCTTTGAGCTCATGTGCGATGCCAGCGACTATACCGTTTGAGCAGTCTTGGGACAAAGGCATGGTAAGGTTTTTCATGCCATCTACTATGCCAGCCGAACATTGAACGAAGCACAACTGAATTACTCTACGACCGAGAAAGAATTTCTTGCGGTTGTATTTGCTTTTGACAAATTTGGATCTTATTTAATTGGTAACAAATTTATGGTTTTTATAAATCATTTGGCATTGAAGTATCTCTTGGCAAAGAAGGATGCCAAGCCCAGACTAATTCGATGGACACTTCTGTTTTAGGAATTTGATCTTGAGATCCGAGATAAAAAGGGTAGTGAAAACCTAGTACCTGACCATCTCTCACGTTTAGAGCATCATCTTGAAGATGGTAAGACCAATTCGATAAGAGATGAATTTCCTAACGAGTATTTGCTTGCAGTTAATGCCATGCCATGGTACACCGATATTGTCAACTACTTGGTAAGTAACATTCTGCCACCAGACTTGGCGTACAATGCCAAGAAAAGGTTCTTGCGGGAAGTCAAGCAATACTATTGGGACGAGCCAATATTTTTCAAACAGTGTGCTGACCAAGTGATCTGTTGGTGTGTACTTGAGGATGAACAACATAACATATTGCATCTATGCCATGCCGCGCAATATGAAGGTCACTTTTCTGATTGTAAAGACTGCTGCCAAGGTATTGCAGTCAAGATTCTTTTGGCCCACACTATATAAGGATGCCCATGAGTATACCAAGGCATGTGATCGATGCCAACGGATAGGAAACATCTTTGGCAGACACCAACTACCACTTCAAAACATTATGTCTGTGGATTTATTTGATGTATGGGGGATAGACTTTATGGGTCATTTTCCACCCTCATTCGATAATGTATACATTTTTGTGGTTGTTGACTATGTATCTAAGTGGGTAGAAGCTGTTGCTCTGCCAACAAACAATTCCAAGGCTATTGACAAGTTCTTACATAAGCATATCTTTACTAGATTTGGTGCCCCTAAAGTGATTATTCATGATGAGGGCACCCATTTTAAGTGTAATCTAATCTCTAAAGATTTGTGCTGGTATGGTATACAATAGAGAATTGCCACGACATATCATCCACAAACAAACGGGCAAGCCGAGATTTCAAATAAGGAGATTAAAAACACTCTAGAGAAGACTGTTAATCCATCAAGGAAAGATTGGTCCTTGAGGCTAGATGAGTCATTGTGGGCTTATAGGACTGCATTTAAAACTCATTTGGGTACATCACCATGTCGACTTGTTTTCGGAAAACCATGTCATCTGCCAGTGGAGTTTGAGTATAAAGCCTACTGGGCCATCATAACACTTGGCATGGCATGGAGAGTTGCTGGAGAAAAGAGGTTACTAGATCTAAATGAGTTGGAGGAATTCAGAACACAAGCCTATGAGAACGTCAGGATCTATAAGGAGAAGGCAAAACGATGGCATGACAGTGGGATAATGCCAAGACAATTTAAGGTAGGCCAACATGTTTTGTTATTCAACTCACGACTTAAGTTATTTTCAGGGAAACTCAGGTCGAGATGGACGGGCCCTTATGAAGTTGTGAAGCCCTATGCCCATAGAGTTATGGACATTAAGAACTCGAAGACGGGAGAAATCTTTAAGGTGAATGGCTAACGTTTAAAGCACTACATGGAAGGTGATCAGAACAATGCCAAAGAGGTGATCCTCTTGGCAGGGGTAACATAAAAACACCATCAGGTTTGAGCTTTTGTAAATATTAGGTTAGTGTTTTTCTTTGTTTTTTTAGCTTTTTAATTAGTTTTCTTTCCTTTTAAGTTTCAAGTTTTCATTCATTTACTGTGTTGAAAGGTTTCCTTTGAGTTGTGCAGATTCATTATGCCAGGAACACTGCTAGGGTCACAGGCAGGGGCTAACGCTTCAATAGAAAAATCTGTCAGACGCAACGGCAGAGCAGCTTGGCATGTAGCGGTGCAAAAGATAGAAGGAAGAAAAAAACCCTAGTTTTATCAGCCTAGTAAAATAAGAGAGTTATTTTTATTTTTTTGACTTTAAACCCTAGGCTGCCCAAAATTTTGGCTGGAAATTAAATTTCAAGTCAATCACCTTATCACTCCAATCCTTACCCTATCTTATCACCTATCACCTTATCATTTCAACCTTATCACTCCACCCTTTTCTTTTTTTAAATTAATTCTTTTTCTCTCCCATCATTATCCCTAATTACTACTCCCATTAAAACACTCAACCAACCCACAACCTTTCACTTTCTCACCTAGCCAGTTAAAAAAACCCAAACAACTCTCTCACTTTTTACTTTCCTTTCGATAAGCAAGTACAAAATCCAAATCGTCATTTTTCTTCATCTTTCAACACCGTTTCAAGTTTCTTCAATGAGTTTCAATGGCTTCTTCCTCTACTCCCTTCAATCGATTCGTCAACGAGGAAATCGAGAAAAAGTTTGAATCCAATTTTGCCTCGAGGAGTTTTTGCTATGAGAAGCAGATCGACCTCAACACAGAGACGAACAATGGCTTCCCTCCGGAAGTCATGTCTATGATTAACTTGCACAAATGTACTCAGTTCTGCTAGTAAAGGGGGAGGTTTATGCCACAATCGTCCAAGAATTCTATGCGCACCTGTGTGAGCCTGGCACGACATGAAAAATGTCATCCAAAGGGCACCGTACGGTGAAGAGGCTGGCATTGAAGCTCCAATAGAGAGGATGGAATCACTTTCTGAAGGTTAATTTGATGTCCACATCCAATAACGAGACCGTGTCGGAAGAAAGAATGATCATGTTGCACTCCATTGTTATGGGGCGCAAGATCAATGTTGGCAAGCTTATGATTGAGGAAACTTACTAGTGCGCAGTGAAAGGACTGGCAGCTTATTTTTCCCTTTGTTGATTTCTAACGTTTGTATGCTCCATGATGTGCCAAAGCTTGATACGGATAAGGGGCAAACGATCAAAAGAACAACAATTACTGCTGCTATATAGAGGAATCTCGTTGCTGCCGAGCCCAAAGACAAGGGCAAGGGAAAGGCAAAGGCACACACGCCAAAGCCCAAGGAGTCAAAGGCCGTGCCAACGAACACGCCAGCAACCATGCCAAAAATCGTGCCAGACAGTTCACTGGCAATGCTATCCCAAATTCATCAACGCCAGAAGATTATTCTCCAAAAGTTGGAAAAAGCTGAGGAGCTCAATGTCAAGATGCGACATTACATCCAGGCCAGAGATGTTGTAATCAGTGAGGCTCTTACAAAATTATCAACTGATTTTGTGCAAGAATTCCAGACTTCTATGTCGAGCCCTCTGCCAGCGATAATGCCAGGCCAGCTAGTCCAGTTCATACCCTGTCTAATGCCACAGTCCCGTTGTCCCCAGTTGAAGTCGAGTCTGCCAGTTCTAATTCTTCATCTGAAACAAAGGAAACCAAAGCCAAGTCGCCAGTGACACTTGCTTTACATACGCCATCTGATGCCACCAATGCACCTGCTGCATCGGAGCCTGTCAAGGAAAAGGAGGAAGTTTGAGCCTCCACTGCCGCTTCAAAACCAAGCTTGAAAAGAAAGAAGCACATGGCCCCTGATCGTGGGCCGTATGTGAGAAAAAAGACCCGTGATGCACGACAAATAGTCTCCAAATGGGAGTTTTCTTCTTTCTAAACTCCTTTATATTTCATGCCATTGCATTTACATGATCATGCATTTTTATTTTCTTTTGATGTTTTTCTTGTATATATGTGTTGTTTCATGCATTGAGGACAATACACATCTTGGGTTTGGGGGTGTGCATTCTCTCACATTTATGCCATACATTTCATGTTTAATTTATGTTGCCATGCCATTTGCCATGCCATATAGGTCATTTAGAATAGATGCATACCGAACCACTAAAAAAAGAAAAAGAAAATTTTGCCTCGGTTTAATCTTGAAAAATGTTAACAATTTTTAGGCAAGCTTAATTTGATTTAGGTGTTTGTCCAATAAGGAAATTCTCATCTTTAGTTGTCATGCCATGCTAGCAGAGTAGTATGCCAGGTTAGCTTGGCAATTGATCTCTAGTTTAGGGAACTGAAAATTCACTTAACACGTAGTATGTATCTAGTTCCTTAGCAAACTTAGACTTTTTGAAACTATGCTCAGATATGAAAACAAAATTTGATGCTAGGGTAAAAAGAAATAAATAAGGCAGCAATGTTCTGCCAAGGCAAGAAAAAAATCGAACTCTCATCTACTTAGGGATAATAAGTTACTTGGGGCTTTGTGGTTTGCTCCCTCTTAGTTCTCAAGTCCAAAACCTTAGAGTATGAGTTGAAGAGAAAGCCTAGTGATATCTAGATTAAGGTGGGGATTCATGGTATGCTCCATCTTATCTCTCACGCTAAATAGTGTCACGAAGCAAGCTTAAATTAATGCCAACAGAAACCCTTGGCAAGAAGAAAGAAAAAAATGATAAAAATCTGAGTTTAGGTAGTAAAATTGGCTAAGGGAGTGAAATGATACTTGATGCATATTGCCTACACATCATGCACTCTTCATGAACTTAGACTAGGTTATATTGCTGCACTTGAATTACTACCTGCTTGGCATTATTGCACTGAGATACTGAGGACATAAATAGAGCCAAATTCTGCTTGCCAGCACGTGTTGGCATTCAACCAAATTTTGTCAAGATAACATTTTCAGAGTTTTTGTTTTTATTTTGTTTGCATTACTTGAGGACAAGCAATGAGTTAGGTTTGGGGGTGTGTTACCTCTCCAAAAGTACTATTTTTAATGCCAATCTTACAATGCTTTTGCTTTTTTTTAAGTGCATTTAGCTGCATTAGGATGTTAAAACCATGTATTTGCATAAGGAGTTTAGAATTCTGTCTATGCCAGTGTGAATGGTTGTTTTGTTGGCAATTTTTTAGGTTTGGCATAGGATTTGGCCCAGAAAAGCAACAAGGAAGGAGCGCCATGCCAAGAGGCTATTGGACCCCGAAAAAATAAGACATGATCAGGCTCCGAAAAGATAGCAATTGGATCAATCTCTGAAAAAATAGCGGATAAGGTGGTGCCAAGACCTGTTGGCAGAATCATGCCAAGCTTTGATGCCAAGGCAGCGTCGGCAGTATGACGTCAGCCTTAGCCTGATAAGTTCACATTCAAATTTGGATAAGAAGATAATCCCTTATCCCTTGGGCAGTTGAAATTCAAAATTTGAAGATCTAGTCATATCCCTTCCTCGCACGCCTATTTAAACACCAACCGAGCTAGACTTTGAAAAAAAGAGGGGGAATAGAGCAAAGAGGAAGATCAGAGTGAGGAGTTGGTGTGCGACGATTGACAACTGGCTGCACTTAGGAAGGGTGGTCCGACCAACTTGGCCGAGAAGCCTGGATCTTGAAGGGCTGCATCGAGAGACCCCTTCTAGCCCATTCTCTCTTTCAAGTTATTTTATTTTGTTTTTAAGGATGATGTATTTCAAAAATGTTTGTGGGTTGTTGGTTAAAACCCTCACCATGAACTAATTTAATAGTTGGTGGGGGATGTTTGCGTTGAATGCTATTTTTATGTTTTAGTTTTTAATAATAAATCTTCCTTGGCAATGTTTTCACTATTCGACATACTTTAATATTTCCTAAATACTATGCCAAGCGAGAGCTAGCACTGTTGGCCTATTGCTCCTCAATATCTTAACAGACTTGGGGTGGCAACAATTGAGTTGTTGAATACTGAGGAGATAAGCTTCGAGAGAAGTCGTTCAAGTAGATGAACTTACTTCGGGAGTGAAATCTACCCCTTAGGAGTATAGATTGGAACTTAATCAAATTGGTTTATTAAAAAATAAACGCTATAGAGATATAAGGGTTTTTACATGATCAATTTAGGGCAATGACCATCGAGAGAGGCTTTGCAAATTTTGAATCTGCTCGGCAAACAATGCCAAAACAAGTTGTTGTTAAAGGCTGGCACGACATGAATAGCGTGAAAACCAGGCATTCCTTACCAACGCTCATTATTCATTAAAGCACCTTCCTTGCCAACGTCTTTACTTTACTTACATTCCTTTAATTTTTAATTATTTTCCAAAGCCAATTTCAAATCAAATCAACCTTTTTCTTAAGGCAAGTAACAAACAAAGCAATTGAATTCCAAGTCAATCTCTATGGGATCGATACTGAGCTTACCAGCTGTATTACCTGCAGACCGTGTATACTTGCATGCAAAAGACTCATCTTGGCACGTTTTTACACTTTTCCAACACATATCTTTTGCCACTTTTGCCAGCATTCACTCAGAGAGTCTATAGTATGCCAAAGTCTCTTCTTGTGAGAGTGCCAAAAAGGTATGGGACAAGCTTAAAGTCACATACGAAGGGACAAACGAGGTAAAGGACACAAAGATCGGTCTACTCAACCTCAACTATGAGAACTTCAAGATGAGTTTGGAAGAAGATATCAAGAGCAAGTTCGATCGGTTCTCTACAATCGCCAATGAACTTAAAGGCTTTGGAGAGGAGATTTTAGAAGTCAAGCTCGTTCGAAAGTTGATTTATTGGGATCCCAAGAAGACGACAATCATAGAAGCAAAGAACTTGAAGGAGCTCAAGCTTGATAAGCTAATTGGATCTTTTCTCACCCATGAGTTGATGTCCGAAGAGAGAAGCAAAGAAAATGAGACGAATATCAAAGAGCAAGGAATAGAAGACCTAAACATTATTGCTCTTCAATTCTCCACAAGTTATCAAGAAGATTCAAGTGAGGAGGAAAGTGAAAGTGAAGAAATGGTCCATCTCTTTAAGAAGTTCACTTGATTTATGAAGAAAGAAATGAGAAATCAAGATATAAATCAAAGAAGATGAAGGATCCCATCAAGTATTTTTAATGCAAGAAGTAAGGACACACCAAATATGATTGCCTTCGTTTCAACAAAAAGGGATCATCTTCAAAGAAGGTATATGTGGCAACATGGAGTGATGAAGAAGACTCTACCAACAATGAAGTAGCCCACTTATGCTTTATGGCCCTCCAAGAGGGTGAGGTAACTTCTAACTCATCTATTTCAAATTCATGTACTTTTTATGAGTTACAAGAAGCCTATGATGAATTGGTTTTTGAATATAAGGCTTCATTTTTGTAACACCCTTTTCCCGGTCCGATAAGAATCTAGGTCTAAAAGCGTTACCGAAGAACAATACAGTGATTAGACCAATATTTACAATGACTTGCACCATAAACGATGAACCAATTATTACATTGTGATGTAATAACTAATAACAATCAATAAAGCTTGCCCAAATTGTAATTAGGGGTTATTTGGTGACTTATGCAAATTTAGGGACTAAATTGTAAAATTAATAAATTATAGGGTCTTATCAATAATTAGGGTTACCAATGTAGAAATTAATGCATGAATGTCTTGCATACAAATTTTCAATATATTCAGAGTTCATTTATACCTTCAATTAAGCCTTATAAAATTTAGTGACCATTTTACAAGATTCTAAAACCCCTTTTAATCATCTTTTAACTAACTTACATGTCTCGATACCGATACTCAAAAGGCCATATCAGTATGCCTATGTCATGGTAGTTAAAATAGTTATGAACAATAGGGGTCGTACCGGTACGGGTATAGCTGTATCGGTACGCTATGCTTACTTTAATTAAGCTCAAATTCTAGTGTCAAATTATCGTACCGATTCGCCTAGGCCAAATCGATACGCTTACCAGATTCATAATCACTTGAGCTAAAGCCTTGTATTCTTGTCGAATTAGAGTTCTTGTAGAGCCACTGGGCCTCCCGGAAGCTCCTATTGTAGCTTGTTTTTGTCCTTTGCCCTTAAAGGATTGAGCAGTGGAAGCTGTACTTGTCGGTGCAGTAGACTTGGATGTATTCATTGGACAATCTTTGATATAATGACTTTGTTCACCACAGAAGAAACATGCTTCAGTCTGTTTATGGCATTATCCCGCATGATGTCTCCTCTGATAGAAATTACAGGTGGGGTATTGAAATTCCTGACCTGAACCTCCGGTACTCTCAATGGAAGTTGTTCTTGCGGCATCTTAGGACATGGTTTGTGGCTTAGCACTATTGCCTAATTGGAAAGGTTGTTGGTAGTATTTTTGCTTAAACCCTTTTTGCTTGCCCTTCTTATACAGTAATAGAGGACGAGAATCATCTTGGGGCCTCTTTTCATATTGGGTTAGTCCACTAGTCCTCTACAACCTTTGTGCAACTTCAATAGAAATGGCTCAGTTCACGAGTTCCTAGAAATCTGTGATTCCCAATACAGTAAACAAAGGTCAAAGTTCATCACTCAAACTTGCGACAAACATTCTACATTTCACCCACTCCTTTTTAATATAATCGGCTCCATACTTGCAATATTTGCAGAAGTCGTGGATGTATTGCTCCACCAGTCTTCTGCTTTGCTTGAGATGCAGGAAGATATCCCACCTTTCAACCAATTAATACTCACTAATATATTTCTTCCTAAACTTACGCAGAAAGAACCCTCAGGTTACAGTTTCCTTAGAAGCTGTAAGTATAGTGGTCTCCTACCAATACAGATCCTCGTCTACCAACAAGGCTAGAGCGCACTCCAGTTTGTGCTCATATGAACATTGGAACTATTTATTCAATATTCTTAATGTGTTATTTAGCCAATATTCTGCCACTTTAGGGTTGTCACCAGCCCTGCCTGCAAAGGTAGAAGCTCGATGCTGAGCCAACTTATCGATAGGGGCTCGGGTCATAGAAGTAGCATCTACAGAGGACTGTGCAGATTGCTCAGACTTAAGAGTAACCATGAATTGTTTGAACATCTCAGTCATGTTCCGATAGTATTCAAATTGAGCAGTCTGCAGTACGGGTTCAGGATTCGATGGTTCTTGTTGGGGAATTTGTGGATTTGGAGGGTCTTTCCCCCTTTTCTCCTCGCCATATGTCAAGGAGCCTGTATTATGCTCAACTTGTTTGTGAGCTTTCTCGGAGTCAGACATCTTATAATATAAAAGGAAAAAGATCGGACTAATCGCAAGTCACAATATACACAACAATAAACTCTTAGGTGGCATATGTAATGCAATAACAATACAATAAACTTCAGCTTAGTCTTAGAATCGACTAAACTCTGGCTCTAATAACACAAATATAAAACTCTCTTCCCGGTCAGGTAAAAATCTAAGTCAAAAAGCATTATCGAAGAACAATACGGTGATTAGACCAATATTTACAATGACTTGCACCATAAATGATGAACCAATGATTTCAGTGCGATGCAATAACTAATAACAATCAATAAAGCTTGCCCAAATTGTACTTAAGGGTCATTTGGTGACTTATGCAAATCTAGGGACTAAATTGTAAACTCGATAAATTACAGGGTCTTTTTAATAATTAGGGTTACCAATGTAGAAATTAATGCATGAATGTCTCGCATACAAATTTTCAATATATTCAGAGTTCATTTATACCTTCAATTAATCCTTATAAAATTCAATGACCATTTTACAAGATTCTAAAACCCCTTTTATCATATTTTAACTAACTTACATGTCTCGGTACCGATACTCAAAGGGCCGTATCGGTACACCTATGTCATGGTAGTTAAAATAGTTATGAATAATAAGGGTCGTACCGATACAGGTATAGCCGTATCGGTACGCTATGCTTGCCTTAATTAAGCTCAGATTCTAGTGTCAAATTGTCGTACCGATATGCCTAGGTCGAATTGATACGCTTACAATGACCATTAAAATGTTAAGTCTGTTAGGCTCATACCGATATTAGGTATCAATACGCATGGTCAACGCAATAGGTCAACTTCAGATATCGATACAGTGCTACAGTAATTTTCCAGATTCATTTCATGTACCAATACTTAATAGCCGTATCGATACCCCCCTTTACCCGAGTCACCAAAATGCATACCCGTACCGATACAAAATCACCCATACTGGTACAGACAGACCTTTAATGATAGATTTAGTTTGGTTTTTAATCACTTTAGGGGTCTTAACCTTGCTCAATTATTACCAAAATTTTCAAGCAAGTTTTTAATCATTATATCTACCTATATGTCAAATTTCTTAGCATTTTGAATTCATTTGCCATGATTTCACTTATTAATGCATTATAGGTCATGTTTACCAATTTCCAACTGTCCAACATGCCGTATTCCATGCTTTAGCCATTTCAACATGGTGAGCATCGTATACGCACAAAATGGGGTAAACTAACATGTCTAAACCCTATGCCACCTTGCTAGGAATTTAAGGACAAGGTTTACATTACGTGTAACTTGTGAACTTGCTTCTAAAATGCTTCATACTCTGATTCTTGATACAATAACCTTTTAACCTAAAAATATATGAAACTGAGATGTGTTAGGCTTATATAGTCTAGTCAGGTAGTCAAAAATAATGAAATGAACAACAATGGTATCAATAACATGAAAATCAGTATAATGCATCTCAAACCATATTTTAACAATAATTTCAATAACTTAATTCCTTGGATCGATATGTGAAAGTGGATACGTGAATTCCCAGCCAACGTCGCCAACAATGAATGGTCAATATCCTCCAATATCGCCAATAGTACCAAAACCAACACATCCTACAAACATCGCCAAATATAGCATTAGCTCAAGGACCGTAGTCCACTCCGTACCAATGAGCTCATGAATTCTATGGCATGCCAATTGTATCCAATGACCATTCACATCTAAAGATTCAATAATTAGGCCAATAACAATAGCAATAAAAATAACAATGGCAATGTCAACTTGTCAATAACGGTGTATCATGATCAATATGGTCTTTCACAATATTCTAATGTTATCAATGACAATACCATGAATCAATATAACAATGTAATAGGCTTACCAAAGCTTACCAATGATACCTTCAACAAGGTTTTCATGTATCCATACCTTGATTTCAACGATGGAAATACAATAGACTAATACAATGAAATCAGAAAGGCACCTAGCCAATCCTGAGACTCCGAATACACTCACCGATACTCTCGAAGCTTTTAGGGCTTTCGGATGACAATTCTTTTGTTTTTTGACTTGTTGGAATTTGATGGTTTTGGTGATTATTCACCTTGATTCTTTTGAGCTATAAAGAAATATAATCACAAGGATTTCAATATCAATAATAGATTTATAACAACTTATTAGCTATGAAAAACAATAGAGATTGTGCCTTGATATCCCTAGAAAATTTTAGGGTTCTTGATTTCTTGGACTTGGATTTAGACATAGTTTTAGCCATGGAGTCAATGAATCGATTAAAGGCTATTTCTTACCCAATCAATACCTATAGTTTAGGATTAAGAAGCTTGGAGTATCCTTCATTGGATGTGCTTGCTTGACCAACTAAAGAAGACGATAAAGATGTATATGAGGTGTAGGCTTAGGAATTGACTGGGTAAGTTATCACTTCTTCTTTTTAATTTTCTTTTTTCAATTTCTAATTCCAATTTAGGCTTTAGCAAACCTAACAATGAATGAAGCCTTTTTTGGCATTCTATGTGGCTTGCTGACTAATGGGTTGATGGGCTAATTACTTAATTAATCCCTTAACTTTCTAGACTTCATGCTTTTGTCCCCCAACTTCCAATTTTCTCAATCTAGTCACTAAACATGTTTCAAGGTTTACAATAAGGTCTTTAATTAATAACAATACTAATTTGGAATTTAAATTTTAAAAAATTAGCCACTCGGTCAAAGGTCAATGCTATAGTTTGACTTTTTGATATAAAATTTTTGGTTGCTGGAATTGAATTCTGACTAGGCCCGATTTTGGGATGTTACAACTCTTCCCCCTTAAGAAAAAATTCATCTTTGAATTTTACCTGAGCTGAAGAGATGCGGGTATTGATAGCTCATAATCTCTTTTCGGTTTCCATGTAGCTTCCTCAATCTTCTGACTCCTCCAAAGCACCTTGACTAGAGGAATGTTCTTGTTTCGGAGTCTCTTAACTTCCCTTGCCAACATCTGTATCGGTTCTTCCTCGTAGGTCAGGTTAGGTTGAAGTTCCACAGATTCGGGCTCAACAACATGTGATGGGTCGGATCTACACTTGTAGAGCATTGATACATTGAATACATCATGAATCTTGCTTAGCTCTTATGGCAAAGCTAACTAGTAGGCCACAGAACTAACTTTTCAATCACCTCGAAAGCTCCAATGAATCGGGGATTCAATTTCCCTTTTTTTTACCAAAACAGAGAATCTTTTTCTATAGAGACACTTTCAAAAAAGCTCCAATGATGGTAACTCATTCTTCAGTTTCCCAAAGTAAGTCAGGGCCCAACACTTTGCCTTCAACGAGTTTAGACCAACATAACGGTGTTTTACATTTCCTGCCATATAATGCTTCATACGGTACCATTCTAATAGATGATTGATAACTATTATTATAAGCAAACTCGATGAGAGGTAGGGACCTTTCCCAAGTTCCTTCAAAGTCAATGACAAATGCACGAAGCATGTCTTTCAATATCTGAATTGCCCTTTTTGACTGGTCATCAGACTGAGGGTGAAAAGCTGTACCGAGATTGACTCGGGTGCCAAGAGCTCATTGCAGTGCTTTCTAGAATCATGAAGCAAAACATGGGTCTCAATTGGAGATAATTGAATTGGGTACTCTATGGAGCCTGAAAATTTCCTTGATGTACAAGTCAGCTAACTTGAGAAGACCGTAGTTGATTCTGACAGGTAAGAAATGAGATGTAACACCCTAAAAACTGGTCTAGTCAAAATTAGGTTTCGGTGATCAAAAATCTATATAAAAAATGTCCACATATTATATCGACCTCAATTGTGAAATCAATTATACCGTATTAGACTCTAATTGAGTCTAATTTATAGACTTTGGACCTAATTGAACTCCTTGAAAACAATTTAGTGACTAAATTGTAAAAATTGGAAATTTGGGGGCAAAAGTGTAAACTTTGGAAAGTCGAGGGACTATACTCATAAATTTCCCATTTGAGGGGTGACTCACCTCCTAACTTGCCACCCATTTCATGTGGGATTGCTAGGAGATGATGTCAAATGTTGGCTTTCATTGTGACAAGATGATGGCTTGAGTGGCTAAATTAATTTAGATAAGAAAAGGAAAAAAATAAAATAGTATAGTATAGCTTACTGATAGAGTAGCGCAATCTTGGATTTGGAAGCCTTCAATCAAGTTGTTGCAAGAACTAGGAGCTCTAGACTCAATCAAGGAAGTTTGGGCATATCTAAAAATTCAAGAGAAAAGAGAATGGATTTTCTTGAATTTTTCAGATTCAAGGCTGGAAATTTAAAGAAAGAAAGACAAGATGAAGGATTAGATGTTAAGAAATAAGAATATAAATAAAAAGATGAGAAAAGATTAAGAAGAAGATAGGTAAAACAAATCTGAAAATTCCAGCTTTGTTTATGGAATTATGGAAGATGGTGTGAAGGTTGAAGATGAAGATGGCTTGCGAATTGTTGATGTTGTTTTGTCCTCGGCACCCTCTTAGACTCAATTATATAAGCAAGCAACCTCAAGCGGCTCTAACCCACCCTCCTAGACTCGATTATCTAGGCAAGCAAGAGTGTGAAGATGATTTCCCTCACAAGAACTCGTCGAACTTATGTTGAAGAAGACTTCGAAGGCACAAGTAATAAGCACTTGCAAAAACAAACTCACTAAATATTTCATAAATCAAAGAAAATCTCCCTTACAATGATGGAGGCTTCATCCTTTTATAGGTGAAGGATAGACAAAGTAATTTAACTTATACTAAAACAAGGAAAACCTAATCTAATTAAAAATAATAAAAAAATAGCAGCCTTTAAATTCCTTGTGCTTGTGTGGCAAGGGATAGGGTGATAAGGCAAGTTATAAGCTGATAAGGGCTGGTTGCTTGGTCAACAAGTAAACTTGATGAAGGCTGGTTTGCTTGGGCATCAAGTAATGGGCTGATAAGATCTATTTTAATTGGGCAGCAAGTAAAAGTTGATAGGGCCTTTATTTGGACGAATTTAAAGGTATTTGGGCTGGTTTAGATGATAAGAAATTGGTTCTTGGGAAAGCAGGCATGTGTGGGCTGTTTTAAAAGCTAAGTAGGCCTAAAAACACTTGTAAATCCTAATTTGGGCTAAAAATAAAAATCTGACCCAATCTTTTCTAGTAACAAGTATTGGGTCTAATTACAATAAAATTGGCTAATTAATGGACATCTAAAGGCTCATGGATATCCATCTCCAAAGGTGCAGCAAGTTGAGTTTTTGTGACCCAATTATTCTTGAAGGATGTTAAGTGTGGACTTCCTTCAAGAAATTCTTCTTTCTTCATGGCAGCTTGTAATCTTTTGCTCACGAATACTTGGACGGTCGAATTCATCTTGTCCTTGATTAGCTTAGACTTGGCTCGGGTTATTGGGCCAAGTGGAAAAGTAAGTCCATCTTGTCCTTGGAATTGCCTTGTGGTACATGTATCATCCCCTCCCTCCTCAAAAGGATTCATCCACAAATCTGAAACATCAAAAGGAGAAAGATCAGAAACATTAAAAGTTGTTCTCACATTATACTCACATGGTAGATCAATTCGGTATGCATTGTTGTTGATCCTTTCAAGGACTTGGAATGGTCCATCTCCTGGTGGATCCAATTTGGATTTCCTATGGTTCATAAATCTTTCTTTACGCATGTGCAACCAAACCCAATCTCCTGGTTCAAAGTCAACTTGGCGTCGACCTTTGTTGACTTTGGCAGCAACGTTTTCATATGTTTTCTCCATTCTTTGCTTTGCCTTAGTGTGAATGGATTTAACTAACTCCGCTTTCTTTTCGCCATCGAAGCTGCTAATATTATCAATAGGTAAAGGAATAAGGTCTAATGTAGTTAAGGGGTTAAAACCATAAACTACTTCAAATGGAGAATAACTGGTGGATGAATGAATAGAACGGTTGTAGGCAAACTCTACAAAAGGTAGATATTCTTCCCAAGTTTTTGTGTTCTTACCGACAACAGTTCTAAGTAATGCACCTAAGATCTGATTTATTACCTCAGTTTGTCCATCCGTCTGTGGGTGACAAGTAGTAGAATAAAGAAGTTTGGTACCTATCTTTCCCCACAAAACCTTCCAAAAATGGCTTATGAACTTTACATCTCTATCAGAAACGATGGTACGTGGAATTCCATGAAGCCGTACTACTTCTCTAAAGAAGAGATCGGCTACATGTGTTGCATCATCCGTTTTATGGCATGGTATGAAGTGAGCCATCTTTGAAAACCTGTCGACCACAACAAAAATACTATCTCGACTCTTTTTGGTACGAGGTAATCCAAGAATAAAGTCCATAGATAAATCGACCCAAGGGAAAGAAGGGATAGGAAGAGGTGTATATAAACCGTTAGGACTTACCTTGGATTTTGCTTGTTTACATATGATGCAAGATGCGCATACCTTTTCCATGGTTTTCCTCATATGTGGCCAAAAAAATGCTCCATTACCATGTCTAACGTTTTGGAGATGCCAAAGTGCCCCATTAAGCCTCTAGAGTGTGATTCATGGACTAGCAATTCTCTAATGGAGCCTTGTGGTATACATAACCTGTTTATTCGGAAAAGAAACCCATCTACAAGATAAAACTTGTTAAAAGCACCTTTTAAACAATGAGTATAAATTTCCTTGAAATCTGGATCATTAGGATACAATTGCTTTATATGTTCGAATCCCAATATAGTAGCATGCATTTGAGTAATTAGGGTATACCTTCTAGATAGTGCATCTGCTACTACATTATCCTTACCTTTTTTGTACTTGATCATATAAGGGAATGTTTCAATAAACTCCACCCACCGAGCATGTCTCTTGCTCAAATTACCTTGGCCGTTTAGCCACTTCAATGATTCGTGGTCGGTGTGTATGATGAACTCCTTTGGAAGAAGGTAGTGTTGCCAAACTTCAAGTGCACGAACTAATGCAAGGAGCTCTTTATCATAAGTTGAGTAGTTGAAATGTGCTCCTTTTAACTTCTCGCTAAAGTAAGCGATTGGTTGTTTTTCCTGTAAAAGAACTACGCCTATGCCTATACCGGAGCCATCACATTCTAACTCAAAAGTTCTAGAAAAATTGGGAAGACGAAGAATTGTGGCATACAAAGTTTACCTTTTAGTGTTTGTAAGGCTTGTTCTTGTGCCTCACCCCAATGAAAACCTACCGTTTTTTTGATGATATCTGTCAATGGTGCGATAATGGTAGAGAAATCCTTGACAAAGCGACGGTAGAAGCTTGCTAGGCCATGGAAGGATCTCACCTCGGTTATGGATGATGGCGTGGGCCATTCTTGAATTGCTTTGACTTTTTCATTGTCATCATGGATACCCTGTGAACTTACTATAAAGCCTAGAAAACTAAGACTTTCACTACAAAACACACACTTTTCCATGTTAGCATATAATTATTCTCTTCGGAGAACTTCGAAGACCGATCTCACATGAAAGATATGTAAATCAAAAGAAGAAGAGTAGATAAGAATATAATCGAAATAAACAACAACAAACTTACCTCTAAACTCCCGAAGGACATGGTTCATCAATCTCATGAATGTGCTAGGGGCATTGGTCAAACCAAATGGCATAACTGTCCATTCATATAAACCGAACTTGGCCTTGAAAGCAGTTTTCCATTCATCTCCTTCTTTCATTCGAATTTGATGATAACCACTCTTCAAATCAATCTTAGTGAAGATGCATGCACCGTAGAGTTCATCAAGCATGTCATCTAATCGTGGAATAGGATGCCTATACTTGATTGTTATTCGGTTGATCGGCCGACAATCGACACACATTCTATATGAACCATCTTTCTTTGGCACCAAAAGTACTGGAACGGCACAAAGGCTTAAACTCTCACGAATGTAGCCTTTGTTGATTAGTTCTTCCACTTGCTTTTCTAACTCCTTGGTTTCGTCGGGATTACATCTATATGCTGGTCTATTTGGAATAGAAGAACCCAAAATTAGGTCAATTTGATGTTCAATTCCTCTTAAGGGTGGCTGATAAGTGTTCAAAAGTACTAATTTTCTTACCCTTTTTACTCATATTATTGTTAGACTTAGGCTCATATTAGTTGCATAATTAGCTATTCATGCATTAATCCATGTTTCCTTCCATCGTTGAGCTTGATTACATAACTTGGTAGTTTTTGTGGAAAAGATGCTGCTTTGGTGTGCTTTGTGTGTGTATGTGCAGGATCACTTGCCAAAGCAATGCCGAGCTAGTTGCCAGGGCAATGCATGAAGGATATGCCGAGCTAGTTGCCAGGGCAATGCATGAAGGAGACGCCGAGCCATTTGCCATGGCAATTGTCGACAAAGAGAAAATGCAATAGGGATGTAGAAATTAATGACTATACAAGCCCAAGATGACGTGGAGCAAAGCCCAAACCCAAAGGAATTTGATTTCCATGCAGAGATTAAAGAAGAATTAAATTCCAAGAAGATAGGAGAAGTTCTAGTAGGAATACAATTATAATAAAGAATTTTATTCTTTAAAGATAATTTAATTCCAACTCAAACTCCTCCTCAAAGAAGGACTTTGGCCTAGCCCTATAAATAGCAAGGAGATTTCGACAAGATGAGAGAAAGAGCATTAGGGGAATTTTCGACAAGTACAAGGGAGAAAGCAAGGGGAATTTTCGACAAGCATCTAGGGCAAGGGATTTTCGACAAGCTTCATCTTTTCTTTCTTGTTCAATTGGGTTCATGCTAGGGATTGTTTATCTTGTGTTTCTTTGGAACCTAGCCATGAACTAAATCTACTTGGCTATGGTTATTGTGTTTTGTGGTTGTGAGAAACTATTGGTTTTTGTTTAGGTAATAAGAGTTTGCACTTTTCTATTTCAAGGTTTATTCATTCTTGGTTCTTATTCTTGTTTGCGAGTGAATTAGGAGAGGATCTCGTGATTTCATCTATTTATCTAATATCGGGAGAGTTAGATTCAAGAAACGAATGAATATGATCTTTATTCAATCTATGGATGGTGAAGATTAATCCGGCTTAGGAATAAGTTAAGGATTTCAACGGCTAAGAGGAGCGCAAGATTGGTTGTTGTTCACCCTTGATTCACGCAGGGATGTATTATCAAGGCATGCACAAGTAGCTAGAGTTTCGACTTAGGGATAAGAAGAAACCATTGAAGAACGCTCTGCCGAACCTTGAAGGTTGTTGCCCAAACGCCCAAGTAGTTGCCCAACTAGTTGCCCAGGCAACCATCGATTAGTTGCCAAGGCAACTGAGTTGCCCATGCACTCTTTTACCAAAACGATCCAATCGGCTGTCACACCTCAACTCACGATAACC
Organism: Hibiscus mutabilis; assembly: GCA_019671005.1. Taxonomy (NCBI): domain Eukaryota; kingdom Viridiplantae; phylum Streptophyta; class Magnoliopsida; order Malvales; family Malvaceae; genus Hibiscus; species Hibiscus mutabilis. The sequence goes on from CM033719.1 coordinate 52,180,127, forward strand.
TGGCCTATCTCTCTCTTTTTTTCTTTCATCTTTTCTTTTACTTTATTGCTTTTACTTTACTCGTTAAAATCAACTCCTACTATCAATTGTGTTTTTACTTTTCACAGTGCAGTAACTTAAGCAAAGTGGCCCAAACCAATCCCTGTGGAGACGATACTCGATACTCGTATCACTTTATTACTTGCGACGTGTATACTTGCACATTTGCGTAGCACTTATTACGCGCAACAGTGGCAAACCGTCAGGTGGATCACCTAAAACATCATTGAAGTCCTGCAAAATAGAAACAAACACACTAGGCAAACTTTTGTTCTTGTTAGTGATAGAAAAAAATTGTTCCCTAAAGCGGATGAGGATGCAAGGCTGTTTAAGGAAGGGGGCTTGCCTCACTTCTTTTTCTCTCACATAAATATTTTGAGACACTCTTTTTTTATCACATTTAGGATCACTCACCACCCTTGGGCCTATACTTATTTGGCTTTTATCACTACTAGCCTCTCTTGTATTTGCCTTTTGTTTTTCATTCTTTTTTTCTTTTTCATCTTTTTTTATTCCCACCTCCTCACAAGACTTCTTCATTTGCATCTGATCTTTGTACACCTCTTTTGGATAGAGTGGAGCCAAGGTATACTTTTTGCCATGGTATACAAAGGAATACTTATTTAACTTACCATGGTGAATCACATCACGGTCATACTGCCACGGTCGTCCTAAAAGTAAGTGAGATGCTTGCATAGGGATAACATCACACCAAACGTCATCACAATATTTACCCATAGTAAAAGTGATTAAGACACATTTTTTTACCTTTAATTCTGACCCTTCATGAAGCCATTGGAGATAATATGGCTTTGGATGGCGTTGACAAGGTAGGTCAAGTGTATCAACTAGATAGCTGCTCACCACATTCGCACAACTTCCGCTATCAATGATGATAGAATATAGTTTGCCTCTGATCAAACATCTTGTGTGGAAAAATATTTGTTCTTTGCATCTCTGTATCGTTGATTGCTTGGATATTAAGTGAACGTTGAATCTCCAAGCTTTTAGGATCAGGTTTATCACTGGAGTAACCACCGACGATGAATTCATTGTCGGACAATTCCTCCTCCGACTCAGATGAGTAGCTCCCATATTCTAGAATAAGAAAGAGCCTTGTATTCGGGCAATCTCTTTTATAGTGTCCATGACCGTTGCACTTGAAACATACAATCTCTCGAGTTTGTTTGAGTGTTTGTGTGTTTTTCGTCAACATGGGGGTTTTTGTCTTGGTTTTGTCCAGTGACTTGGATGTTTCAATTTTCTGCTTTGGTCTACTTGAGTCGAGCAAAGGTTTAGAAGAATTAGAATGAGATAAAGGTTGAGTGATACCTTTGTCATAGTGATAACTCTTTTGTCGATATCGTTGTCGATCTTTGATGCGCTTTTCAATTGTCATGGCAAATTGGAATGCCTCTTGAAGGGTGTAGTAGGTTTTGAGTTCAAGTACCTCAAGAATGTTGTCATTGAGTCCGACAACAAACCTAGTCATTGTATCCTCTTCATCCTCTTGGATATCGGCTCTTTGCATCAATGATTCCATCTCTTTGAGATACTCATCAACAGTCCTGTAGCCTTGTCGGATTCTTTGTAACTTTTGTTTGATCTCTCGCCGATATAATGGGGGAACGAATCGTTCTCGCATGACTTCTTTAAGTTCTCCCCATGAGGTTATCTTGGCTTCTCCATTGAGATGCCGATTGCTAACCAATTGGGACCACCAAATGGATGCGTATTCAGTGAATTCGAGAGTCAACAGTGGAACTTGATCCTCTTTGGGGCATTAATAATACTCGAATAGAAGATCAACTCGATTTTCCCAGTCACAATAAGCATCAGGGTCATACCTTCCTTGAAAATGTGGTACAGTGATTTTTGGTTTGGCTAAGGTGTTTGTTGCTCGTCTCGGGTCTATGCGATGATTGTGCCCATGCAGGGGGTTTTGGAGTATATTCTGAATCGAACAAGATTTGGACGCCTAGGCTCTTCAATATCGCTTGCAATTGCAGTGGTTTCTAATCTCCCAATGGTTTGAGTGATTGCGGTTACGACGGTATCGGTGTGCTCAAGCTTGGCTGCCAAAGAGGTTACAATCCGTTCAAGTTTATTGAGAGTATTCGAAACTTCTTGAAGAGTCACTTCATGTGGTTCTTCGTCGTTACTCGTTTCTGACATCCTGAAACACTCTGATTTAAAAAGGTGAAAAGCAAAAGAAAACTAGAAATCTCACTAAACACTCCAAGGAATAAATATTTAGCGAGGCAAGTAAACCGATCTCGTGCTCTTTAAAGACCTTCCTGCCACAAGTCAACAAGTTACAATCGGAGTTTAATCCTAAAAATGAGTCATAATTGTACTAGGAGTCCAATGAAAGGCTTGACACCAATTGAATATAGTTGCAAGAAAGAAGGATTGGAATGCAACTTTTAGTCCTACTCACACCAGAAAAGAGAAGGTGTTAAATTGCGTAGTAGAAGAAAGAAAAAGCAAAACAAAGGAACTTAAGAAACTAAGAGTAGAAAAAAATTAGTAGAGAAAGATGATAACCCCAAAACTCAGAAAACAACTTGAAGGAAGAAATCCAATGTTGAATCCACTTCAATGTGATGCTTGTGGTGGTTGATGATGGTGATCTTGATGATTCTTGATTATGGTTGGTGGCTAGGTAAGCTTTCTCACTTTTCTTCACTTTTCTTTCTTCTTTTTTTTTTTAATTTCTCTCTTTTTTTTCTTTTTACAAGGTAAATAAACTGAAAATAACGAAAATTGAAGAAAAAATAATGAAAATAGGGTTAAAGAAGGGGGAAAACCCTAATTTGACTGAAACTTTATCCACTTCATTCGAGGTGTTTTCGAAGTCCAAAAATTCTGAAATTTTGTGTGGTGACTCCACCAATGGTGTAGATCTAATCTGGAAAGTTTCAGCTCAAAATTCACTCGTTTGGTTTTGACGAATTTTCCCTAATTTTCGAGTTTTTTTCCCCCAAAAACGCCAAAATTCTTGCCAAGAATCGTCCGAAATCTGATACCAAATGATAGAGTAGCGCAATCTTGGATTTGGAAGCCTTCAATCAAGTTGTTGCAAGAACTAGGAGCTCTAGACTCAATCAAGGAAGTTTGGGCAGATCTGAAAATTCAAGAGAAAAGAGAAAGGATTTTCTTGAATTTTTCAGATTCAAGGTTGGAAATTTAAAGAAAGAAAGACAAGATGAAGGATTACATGATAAAAAATAAGAATATAAATAAAAATATGAGAAAAGATTAAGAAAAATATAGATAAAACAAATCTGAAAATTCCAGCTTTGTTTATGGAATTATGGAAGATGGTGTGAAGGTTGAAGATGAATATGGCTTGCAAATTGTTGATGTTGTTTTGTACTCGGCACCCTCATAGACTCAATTATCTAAGCAAGCAACCTCAAGCGGCTCTAACCCACCCTCCTAGACGCGATTATCTAGGCAAGTGATAAGTGTTCAAAAGTACTATTTTTCTTACCCTTTTTACTCATATTATTGTTAGACTTAGGCTCATATTAGTTGCATAATTAGTCATTCATGCATTAATCCATGTTTCCTTCCATCGTTGAGCTTGATTACATAACTTGGTAGTTTTTTGTGGGAAAAGATGTTGCTTTGGTGTGTTTTGTGTGTATGTGCATGATCACTTGCCAAAGCAAGGCTAGAGCTAGTTTCCAGGGCAATACATGAAAGAGATGCGGAGCTAGTTGCCAGGGCAATGCATGAAGGAGACGCCGAGCCAGTTGCCAGGGCAATTGTCGACAAAGCAAAAGGTGATATGGTAGTTGAAATTGATAACTAGACAAGCCCAAGATGACGTGGAGCAAAGCCCAATCCCAAAGGAATTTGATTTCCATGAAGAGATTAAAGAAGAATTAAATTCCAAGAAGATAGGAGAAGTTCTAGTAGGAATATAATTATAATAAAGAATTATATTCTTTAAAGATAATTTAATTCCAACTTAACTTCCTCCTCAAAGAAGGACTTTGATCTAACCCTATAAATAGAGCACCATATCGTCAACTTGGAAGAGAGAACGAGAGGGGAATTTCAACAACTCCAAGGAAGGCAAGAGGAGAGAATTTTCGACAAGCATCTAGGGCAAGGAGGATTTCGACAAGCCTCCTTCTTCATCTTTTTCTTTCTTGTTCGATTGAGTTCATGCTAGGGATTATTTATCTTGTGTTTCTTTGGAACCTAGGCATGAACTAAATCTATTTGGCTATGGTTAGTGTTTTGTGGTTGTGAGAAACTATTGATTTTTGTTTAGGTAATAAGAGTTTGCACTTTTCTATTCAAGGTTTATTCATTCTTGGTTCTTATTCTTGTTTGCGAGTGAATTGGGAGAGGATCTCGTGATTTCATCTATTTATCTAATATCGGGAGAGTTAGATTCAAGAAACGAATGAATATGATCTTTATTCAATCTATTGATGGTGAAGATTAATCCGGCTTAGGAATAAGTTAAGGATTTCAACGGCTAAGAGGAGCGCAAGATTGGTTGTTGTTCACCCTTGATTCACGCACGGATGTATTATCAAGGCATGCACAAGTAGCTAGAGTTTTGACTTAGGGATAAGAAGAAACCATTGAAGAACGCTCTGCCGAACCTTGAAGGTTGCTGCCCAGACGCCTAAGTAGTAGCCCAGGCAACCATCGATTAGTTATTAGTTTAGTTATTAGTTAAACTCCTATAATCCTTTATTTGTGTTTTTACTTTTTACAGTGCAAGAGACTAGATTCTTGAAGTGGCACCAATCCCTGTGGAGACGATATCTTTTATACTATAACTTGCAACGTGTATACTTGCACAATTGCGTAGCACTTATTACGCGCAACAAGTTTTTGGCGCCGTTACCGGGGATTGGCAATAGCGACTTTGTTTTTATTTTCTTGCACTTTCTTTTTACTTTTCTTGTTTAAGATTCAAAGGGCTAACAAACTTTGGTTTTGCATTGGTATATGACCAGGGCGAGACCGACTACACCAGAATATCCCTTTGATCCAGAAATCAAACGAACCTTACAAAGACTTAGACGAAGGATAAGAGTAGCAATGGCTAATCAAGACGGCAATATGAATCAAGATGTTCCAGCAGGAGGATGAGTGATTCTTGCACGAAACAGAACTATTCGAGACTATCTTGAAGAAGATCTTGATGGACTTAATCTAGGAGTTGTTGCACCTGAAATTGAAGCTGACCACTTTGAGTTAAAACCGATAATGTTTAATATGATCAACACAATTGGTCAATTTGGCGGCTCAACAACTGAAGATGCACGGCAACATCTTAAATCTTTCCTCGAGATTTGCAACTCGTTCAAAATACACGAAGTCACCCCCGATGTTTTACGATTAAGATTATCCCCTATTCACTGAGGGATAGGGCTAAAGCATGGTTGAATAGCATTTCTGCCGGATCAATAGCATCTTGGACCGATCTTTGTCATGATTTCCTTGCTCGATTTAATCATACAAATTTGACTGATAAGCTTCGTAACGACATTACTTCTTTTCGGCAGGCAGATGATGAATCCATGTACGAGGCTTGGGAGCGATATAGAGAACTTCTATACAAATGCCCCCTATACGGATTCCCGGTGTGGACTCAAGTAACAATGTTTTACAAGCCGTGAATACACCAACAAGGATGATGCTAGATTCCTCGGCAAACAGCATACTCCTAGATAAGTCACCGGAGGAAGCAATGCAAATTTTAAACAGGCTGGCCAAGAATTATTATCAATTCCCATCTACTAGAAGAGGAGGAGTTAGACGCCAAGCCACAATACATGAACTAGGATCATCAGATTCAATTTCGGCACAATTGGCCACTTTAACCAAGATGGTCCAGAACATGAAAAAACCAAACAACACACATAAAGTCAAGGTAATGGATTCTTTTTGTGAGTTATGTGGTGATAACCATAATTCTTCTGAATGTGTGCAGAATCCGGAATCCGACTTCTATGTGGGGAATTACAATCGAACAACAATGTGATGTCCAATACATACAATCCAGCTTGGAAGAAGCACCCAAATTTTTCATGGAGTAATCCCAACAATGCTCTAAACCGTAACAATCGAATGCACAAGCATTGGGATTCCAAAGAGAATATGCCACGACAATAATAGTTGCCGCAAAGAACAACCGACAACATCTAGTTCTTTGGAAAATTCTCTAAATGCTTTTATGATGAAAACTGAATCTTATATGGCTGAGAATAGTAATTTCATAAAAAGAACTAATGCTTTTATTAACAGGACCGAGATGAGATTGCAAAACCAAGAGGCGACAATCAAATCATTGGAAAATCAAGTCGGACAGTTTGCTCAAAATCTGAATACTAGACCGCAAGGAGGTTTACCTAGCGATACTGAAGTCGCAAGAGGAACTGGCCATGAGCAATGTAAGGCAATCACCACTAGAAGTGGCCAACAACTTAGAGAGGCTCAAACCCGCTCATCAAACAAAACTCCACAAAAAGATCAAGATGAACCTAGCAGCAAAGCCTCGGATACTGAACCAGGAATTGCAGCGGCAACCGGCAATAAGCATGCCTCGACAACCGACGATAAAGATGCCTCGGCAACTTACGATAAGCATGCCTCGGCAACTCCAGTTGTCCCGGCAATATCGTCAATCAGATTCCAAACCAATAAAAGGATCGAAGATATCCGACTTCCACCACCATTCCCACAAAGGTTGAAGCGACAAAAGCAAGAATACTAATTCAAGAAGTTTCTTGATATCCTAAAGCAAGTCCACATCAACCTGCCATTGGTGGAAGCAATTGAACAAATGCCAAACTATGCCAAGTTTCTTAAAGACATTGTGTCCAAGAGAACAAGGCTAGGAGAGTTTGAAACAATTGTCGCAACAGAGGGATGCATGGCAATGTCGCACAATCGTATGCCACCCAAGTTGAAAGATCCCAGAAGTTTCACAATACCCTGTTCCATTGGAAACCACTATGTCGGGAAAGCATTATGCGATCTTGGGGCTAGCATAAACTTGATGCCTAAATCAGTTTTCCAGAAACTAGGAATCGAGAAGGCAAGACCTACAACAGTTATGCTACAGCTAGCTGACAGATCCTATGTGCATCCAGAGGGAAAAATCGAGGACATACTGGTAAAAGTTGATAAATTTATTTTTCCCGCTGACTTTATTGTTTTGGATTGTGAAGCAGATGAGCATGCACCCATCATTCTAGGGAGACAATTCTTAGCAACAGGGAGAACCTTGATCGATGTTGAAAAGGGAGAACTCACAATGAGGGTGAATGACCAGCAAGTTAAACTAAATGTGTTCCAAACACTAAGGCATGCCGATGCTCCAGAAGAATGCCAACTTCTTCATGCCACGGCAGAGTTTAACTTCGACGAGGAATTTAGTTGCCTCGGCAACTACATTGCCGATCAAGAGGAACCTGAGGAGTATGAAGAACCGGTCGATGAGGATCAACAAGAAGAGGCAAATTGGCTAGTCAATCGACCAGGTACATACTTTGAACCACTGGATTACTCAGGTAAGGAAGGTAAACTCGAAAAACCCTCTATTGAACAACCACCGATTCTTGAGCTGAAACAATTGCCAGAGCAACTAAAATATGCATACTTAGGAATCGATAATTCATTGCCTGTAATTATTTCTTCTAAGTTACAGCCTGAGCAGGAAAAGAAGCTGATCAAGATGTTGAAGCTACACAAAAAGACAATAGGGTGGACAATTGCCGACTTGAAGGGAATTAGCCCGGCAGTGTGCATGCACAAGATTTTATTGGAAGATGATCACAAACCTTCAATTGAGGCCCAAAGGAGACTGAATCATGCCATGAAAGGGGTTGTAATGAAAGAAATCATCAAGTGGCTTGACGCCGACATTATATACCCTATCTCTGATAGTACATGGGTAAGTCCGGTACAATGTGTACCGAAAAGGGGAGGTATAACAGTGGTAAGTAATGAAAACAATAAACTCATCCCAACCAGGACTGTGACCGGTTGGAGGGTTTGTATAGATTATCGAAAGCTAAACAAAGCCACCAGGAAAGATCACTTCCCATTACCCTTTATTGATCAAATGCTTGACCGTCTTGCAAGTAAACCCTTTTATTGTTTTCTTGATGGTTATTCAGGTTACAATCAAATTGCCATAGCACCAGAAGATCAAGAAAAGACAACCTTCACATGCTCATACGGTACTTATGCCTTCCGAAGGATACCGTTTGGATTGTGTAACGCCCCGGCAACCTTCCAAAGATGCATGATGGCACTCTTTTCAGACATGGTCGAAGACTTCCTTGAGATCTTCATGGATGATTTTTTTTGTTTTTGGTAATGACTTTGACAGCTGTCTCAGCAATTTAGAGAGGGTGTTGGCAAGATATGAAGAAACTGATTTAGTCCTCAATTGGGAGAAATGCCATTTTATGGTAGATGAAGGAATAGTGCTCGGCCACAAGATTTCATCCAAGGGAATTGAAGTAGACAAAGCCAAGGTGGACGTGATCGAGAGATTACCCCCACCAAGTTCGGTTAAAGGAATTCGAAGTTTTCTTGGACATGCAGGTTTTTACAGGAGGTTCATTCATAATTTTTCTAAAATCACTAAACCCTTGTGCAATTTGCTTGAACAGGATAAAGTCTTCGATTTTGATAATTCTTGCACCCAAACATTCGAAACCCTAAAGGAAAAGCTTGCCTCAGCACCCATTGTCGTTCCACCAGATTGGACGCTACCTTTTGAGCTCATGTGTGATGCAAGTGATTTTGTGGTAGGAGCAGTCCTAGGCCAACGCACAGGTAAGACCTTCCATGTGATATACTACGCTAGTAAAACTCTTAATAGTGCTCAAGTGAATTACACAACAACGGAGAAAGAGTTACTAGCTGTAGTTTTCGTATTTGACAAGTTCTGATCCTATTTGATTGGTACAAAGGTAATTGTTCATACAGACCATTCAGCAATCAAATACCTATTTGCTAAAAAGGATGCTAAACCTCGTTTGATTCGTTGGATATTACTTTTACAAGAATTTGATATTGAACTTATCACGTTTAGAACGCAACATGGAGGAGGACGCGGATCTAGAGATATGCGATGCATTCCCGGATGAACAAATTTTAGTTGCCTCGGCAACCATAGACGCGCATGCCTCGGCAACCCTCAACGCCTCGGCAACTATCGCCGCTACAGCAGCCCTTGACGCTCACGCCTCGGCAATTTCGGGAGCAGTCGCCACGGCAGCACATGCCTCGACAATACCCTGGTACGTGGATTTAGTTATTTTCCTTGTTTGTGGTATTTTACCTTATGGCATTACTCACCAAGGGAAGAAGCGGTTCCGCCATGATGCTAAGCATTACTTTTGGGACGAGCCTCTTTTGTTTAAACAATATGCAGATCAGGTTATACGCCGATGTATCCCTGAAGAAGAGTAACAGAATGTACTCCGGCAATGCCATTCTTCACCCTATGGAGGACATTTTGGAGGAACTCGTACCGCGGCCAAAGTTTTGCAATCTGGTTTGTATTAGCCAACATTGTACAAAGATGTCCAAGACTTTTACAAGCAATGTGATCGTTTCCAGAGAACGGGCAATATCTCTAGACGACATGAGATGCCGCTCCAGAACATCATCGAGGTGGAATTGTTCGATGTATGGGGGATCGATTTTATGGGACCTTTCCCATCTTCATTCGGTAACTTCTACATTTTACTTGCCGTCGACTACGTGTCTAAATGGGTAGAGGCAGCTACAGTTCCTAACAACGATTCCATGACCGTGCAACGATTCTTGTAGAAAAACATATTTACACGGTTTGGGATACCGAGAGCAATTATCAGTGACGAAGGCAAGCATTTTGACAACAGACTAATTGCCAAGATGTTGCAACGCTTCGGCATATCACACAAGATCGCCACGGTATATCACCCACAAACCAACGGGCAAGCATAAATTTCCAACCGGGAATTGAAGGGTATACTCGAGAAAGTTGTAAATCCCTCTAGGAAGGATTGGTCATTAAGACTAGATGACGCGCTTTGGGCATATCGCACTGCATTCAAAACACCCTTAGGTATGTCCCCCTTCCGACTTGTCTATGGCAAGACATGCCATCTACCGGTGGAAATCGAACACAAGGCATACTGGGCAATCAAGACCATGAATATGGATTGGGAAAGTGCCGGACAAAAGCGTTTGTTGGACCTCAACGAGATAGAAGAATTCCGAGCACTCGCCTATAACAATGCACGAATCTACAAGGAGAAAACAAAGCAATGGCATGACAAGAAACTATTGCCACGACAATTCATGTCAGGGCAACTAGTTCTCTTATTCAATTCTCGGCTAAAACTTTTCCCTGGAAAGCTGAAATCAAGATGGTCGGGACCATTCGAAGTTGTCAAACCATTCTCCCATGGTGCCGTGATAATCAAGTCCATCACTGACAAACATGAATTCAAAGTTAATGGACAAAGATTGAAGCACTACAATGGTGCCCTTGTGGAACGTAACAAAGAAGTGGTCACCTTAGAAGATGCATGAGCATGCTCTCCTTTCAATATTTTATTTTTCTTTTTATTTTCATTTTTATTTTTAGGAGATATTTTATTTTTCTTCATTATCTTTAGTTTCCAGGTTTTCTTTGTTTTCTTTTCCACAACAAGACTCACAACCTACATCGTGCCTGCACAAGCTGACGCCACGGCAACCAACCCTGAAGATGCCACGACAACCAAAGCTAAAGACATCCCGGCAACCACTGCAAAAGCCAAAGGTAAAGCACCTATGCCCGAATCAACTCCTACGGAATCATTTTCTGATTTTTCAGATTCGGACGAGTCCTCCATTGCACCAACAAAGACCGCACCAATTGAATCCTCCAAGCGAAAAGCCAATGACATTGATGAAGAGGACGATGAGGACAACCCCGTACGAGGATCGATTCCACCACCGGCAACAAGAAAACAACCATCGTGTTCAAGCAAGAGAATCAAGACACCGACCAAAAGGAAACTAATCATCTACGATTATGAACTCTCGGAGTAAGTCCTCGTATGCATTTTATTTTTCGTTATTTTTATTTTTCTTTCATGCATGCATTGTGTAATCACTCATTTTCATTTGTAAATACATATTGCATGTATATTTATTATATATGAATGTTACTAATATATATATATATGGTGTGGTGTGTGCATGTATATTATAAGCTATGTATGTATACGTATTAATGATGTATGTGTATCGTGTATGTATCTAGAGTATGAGCGTATTTGATTAATATATAGATGTTATGTTAATTATATGTATGATTATACGTACGTATGCTAGAATGTTATATTAATTAATGTTTGTATAATATAAGTATACGTTTTCGTATGTATGTGTATTGCTATTATAATACTAATTATATTATTATTAACATAATTGGGCTGATAAAATGAAATCAAAAAATTAAATATATTAAACCCAAATAAAAATGAAGTCCAAGTCCAATTACAAACAAATTACAAGGCCCGGTTGGCCCAAACCCAAATCTTATCTAATTACAATTATGGTGTGCAGGTAACTGTGGGCCGTTGGATCAAGATCTGATCCAACGGCCACGATACAACCAAGAAGTCAAAAATATCTGCCAGCCGCGTGTTCCACACGTATGGACCGTTCGAGTGCCACGCGCGCGTAAGATCCACACGTTCTGACTCCTCGACTGCGGAGCTCCACGTGTCAAGATCTGGAGCCGTCTCATCAAATCGAGGCTTCATCCAGGCCGTTCGTCCTTCAAGCCATCTCGACCGTTAGATCAGATCTGATCTAACGGCCGAGAACGCGTCTGGCCACTGGCAGAATACCCATACCGCCACCATGCCGATATTCAACCCCCGTGTTCAGAACATGCCCAAGACAACAAGCAAAAATTGTCAGTTCAGATCTGAAAAAGCAAGATGCAACTTGCACCAAAACAAAGACAATGATATATATGAAACGGGGACTTTTGTAACGGGAGATAACAGAGGGGTAACAAAAAAAAAGAGAGCGGTAACAGAGATCTTGTAATACAAAAAAACTGAAAGTTGTAAACATTCAAGTGAATCGAAAGAAAAGTCCAGTGGTAAATACTCGTTTCTCTTTTTTATTTTTGCATGCATATACGAAAGAAGAAAACAGAAACAAAAAAAAGAGAGTCGTCTTACCATCGCTGTTTGTGGGCCTTCCCTTTCTTAGTGATAAGCATTTCGGCTTCTCCAAGCCTGATACGGTGAACTAAAGGGAGGGGAAGACCCCTTGTAGTTTCGTTTTGGTTTAAAAAATATTTTTTTTTCGCTTCGTATTTTCTAGATCTAGGGCAAATAAGGGTGTATCCTCTGAATCCAACCACGGATTCATGTTGAGGAAGAAAAGGGGGTTATTTTGGTGTGTTTTGGAGGCTCGCCGGCGCCGGTTAGCGGTGGCCGGCGGCGGAGAACACGGCGGCCGGCCGCCGGATTCTGGGTTCCATAAGAACAGTTGAGAGAAAATGAAGAACATGGGTTATATGAAAACTGAAGAAATGAAACGAATGGCCAAAAATTTGATTTCGGCCTAAAAAGAGGGTTTATATAATTGTTATTATTTCGTTAAATGGGTAAATCACACACTTAACCATCCCGCGTTTTCAATATTTTCGTTTTTGTCTTGCCGCATGGTATAATTACAATCCCGAGTCCCGATATTTCAAAATCTTGTAATCCAATCCTAAATTACACCGATTCATTTTTAAATGATAAAATTACCCCCTTAACCATCCCGCGTTTTTGAATTTTTCATTTTGGGTCTGCCCCTTGGTCTAATTACAGTTTTGATACTTTTAGGTTCGGTTTGTTTCGCATTTTAGTACTGAAATTACATATTATTGTTCTTTAATTTACACTTGCTGACTTTTATTTTTCTTCCATTTCAGTCCTGTTTCTTTGTAAATACTCATGTTCGTATTATAGTCGTATATGTTGATGTATTATATTGTTTTATTTTACGTCCCTCGTATATGCCTCGTATTTTATGTTTAAATGTATATGTTTATTAAGCTTACGATAATTATATATTTTTTTATCCAATTATTTGTATTAAAGCATGTTGTGTTCTATTTGACTCGTAAACGGCATGTTTTTGTATTTTTGTACGTATTGTATGTTTTCTTGGCTTTTAGGTTACGTGTTAGTGTGTCTTCTTTTATGTACGATATGTTGTCCCATATATGTTGAAATATGTTTTATTACTAGCATGTATGTCTTTTTGAAATATTTGTTCATCTATATACGTAATTATTCCTGCCTTGTTATTCTGACTTGTTAAAGTTATTTTTATCTATTATTTAGAATAATATGTAAATATGCATGTTTTAGTCTAGTATATCATTTATGTTAGATTAGTATTCTGTTATGTCAATCTTTATTGCATTTAAATATTTTGCCATGTTTTATATTTTTGCCACTAAGATTGCATATGATATAAATTGTTAATGCGGTGCCCTTTTATCCGAGCGTAAACGAGGCCAGTATCAGGCGTAGTGATAGTGGTTCGGCGTTTATTCTTGGATAACGGGGCCCTTAAAATTTATTCGCAATTATGACTGAATTTTAAAATAATCATCACTTTAATCCGGAAAATCCAATATTAATAAAGCGGTAATTATTAAAGTACCAATTTTGGGCGGTGTGGGGGTGCTAATCCTTCCCCATCCGTAACCGACTCCCGAACTCAATCTTTTTGAATCTCTAGTTTTATGGTGTCCGGCCTACCTAAGTGGCCGGTGGCGACTCCAATCTTTAAATAAAATGTGATTTTTTAAAACCCCACAGAATAAATATTTTATATCCAAAAAAATCACAAACACCTTTCAAAAACACTTTCGAAAACCGCCTCGTTTTATTTAGCGATGAAAAAAGAGAAAGAAAAAGGACATCGCTATAGATGGCGACTCCGCTGGGGAAAATTTTTGTTTTTTTTAAAAAAAAACAAATGAGAGTCAAGCTTTTAAAATAATTACCGCTTTACTAATATTGGAAGTTCCGGATTAAAGTAACTATTAAATTAACATTCGGTCATAATTGCGCGTTTATTTTAACGCATTTAAAATATGGCATATAAACCCATCTTTTTAAGTGGGGGGAAAACGCTAATGCTTTCGTGGAGATATCGTTCTCCCGTATGGGCCTAGCAAGTACCTTCGGGGCTCGAGTATCTTATGCTTTCGTAAGGATATCATTCCTTCGTACGGGCATAAGCGAATGGGTCCCCCTAAATTGAACCCGGTTGAAAGGAGCCTATAATGGGTGATGATCGGGGGGACTTGCTACTCTTAGTAGAGGACAGCAAGGACAATTCGGGTACCTCCTAACACCAACACTGCATGTAGAGAACATAGAAACCCACCCTGTTAGAGCCATGCGAATAACCATAGGTGTTTTAGACGGGATAAATAGGGTTGTTTTGTGTGTTTATTCTGTTTAATTTTGTCCTTTTATTTATATATTTATCAATTTTATCTAGTACTGACTTGTTTTCTTTTCACTTTTGTTTTTTCTCATACATCATTGCATTTGCATCACATAAAGGTACTGGATCAAGTGGTTTGCCTGATCAGAAAGTCTTTCACCATGGAAAAAAGGTGTCTTAGGAAAGAAGAGCTTAATTTGTCAGTTAGACATTGGTCAGAGGTCAACCAGAAAATCCAAGGGGACAGTTTGCCGAACGAACGCGTAATAGCAGGATACACCTATGTGAGTCTCCAACAGAACGGAGACCAGAAAAATATTCAGGAAGATTGGATCTACGCGAAGCCTCCGAGGAATCAGAATTACACTGCGAAACTCAAAACCTTTGCGGGAATGAGTGACGATTGGGTTAGTGGCCTCCTTCAAATCCGAGGAGATAATACAGTCTTTGCATGGAAAAGTATTCGGGACATCATATCGACACATCCAGACGAGGCAAAGAAAATGTACCTATTCGCTTTAGGAATATATGGCTTGGTGATCTTTCCCAGAGTACTCGGGAACATTGACATAGCCATTCTGGATTTGTTTGAGCGGGTGAAACGGAAAGCAAACCCAGTACCAGCAATCTTGGTCGAGACTTTCATTTCCTTAAATGCTAGCCGGAAACATGAAGAAGGACATTTTCGAGGATGCGCACAGCTGTTATAAGTATGGATTCAGAGTCACATGTGGAAGTCACCGACGAGGGTCCTGCCGGGGATATCCTTCCAAGGTTTTTTGCCTTTACGAGAATACTTAGCAAAGGAATGGCGAGAGGATTTGAAAACAAAAATGTGGACCAGTTTCTTCAGGAACATTCAAGATGAAGACATAGCATGGAGGGTCCCATGGCTCGGTAAAGTTAATTATTTTCTATACAGTTGTGGTGACTTCAACTGGCTGATGATGTTGGGATTGCATGGAGGGATCGCCTGTGCTCCGCTTTTAGTGTCTCGGCAGTTCGGATCACGACAGTTCATTCCCAATACCACCGGATTAAGCCAAACTGAATTTCTTTTCAAAGGGGAGTTCAAAGGAAAAATTCAGACCATCATGAGGGCTTGGGATCATTGTTACCGGATCAGGGTGGAAGGAGATACCGAGCACATGACTACCCCAGATTACGATCTTTGGAGATGTTTGAGGGTTAATAATGTGATTCCCGAATCTGATCAAGGACCAGCAGTGTCACTCGAAGAGCTTACAAGGGGTGGTACCGTCTGAAGCCGACATCTTAAGGAATGAACTCGAAGAAGTTAAAAGGAAAATGGACATCCAACAGAACCAACATGCGAGCGAACTCTATAAAGCAAGCTTAGAAGTTGACGAGCGGGACGAGATCATTAGGCAATTGAAGAAATTAAATGCAGATTTGAGCGACAAGAACACTCTTTATCAAAAAGATGCCCTTCTATTACAAGCAAAAATACAGAAGGCCGGTCGGAGTCAGTTCATAGCTGTGGAAAGAGAAAGAATGAACGGCATCCGTTTGGTGGAAGAAGAACGAGAAATCAACAAGAGATCGATCGAGAAAGAGATAGAAAGCTGCCGTTTGGCTATGGAGGAAGAAAAACGGTCCGCCAAGAAGGCCATTGATCAAGAGAAAGAAAGATTCAGGCAAGAAATCAGCAAGGGAAAATAAGCTGTCCATCATGAGAGAGAAAGCGTCGCCATATGGAAAAGAAAGTCCATGAGTAGTCGAAATAGACTGTTAGAAATGCAAAAACTGTACTATGACACTATTCAAAGGCTGGAGCAAAGCCAAAGTCAAAATGGCGAATTAAAAGGAAAGGTGGCGGAAGTCGAACACTCACTTCGAATGTACTTGCCAGAGAATAACTTCGCTGAGCTGCAAGAAAGAGAACGCGAAGTGGGTGTGTTACAAGCACGAATTGGGTCCCTCGAAGCAACTGTGGAAGATTACAAGGAAAGAATTAATGTGTTCGAGGAGGCTGCAGCTGGAGGGGACACCTATTGGCAGAAGAGACTACGCGACGCTGCTCGAATGGTACAGGACAGAGACCAGTATTACGCAAACCTAATGGTGGACATACAGCGAGTCGCCAGGTATGTAAATAATTTAGCTGTCGAGACTGAGACACTCCGACCTTTTATAGTCCCGGGAATGGAAGAAGCTCCTAGGTTCCTCAAGCTGCTCAGGGCAATTGAAAAATTAGGAGATAGAGCTAGAGCCTATCTATAGGACTCTGTGTTGTAATTAGATCTTTTGTACTAGGGATCTTTACTTTGTAACACGAACTTTGTGGTAATCAAGACCCTTTAATTCCCGTGGAAGTAGTTCAAAAGGGTGATTTCAGTGGAATCGATACCTTATCTGCATACATTCTTGCATTTGCATCATAACATTCGCATCATTATACATGCACTTATTTTTTGCAACCATATTAACAATATGAATATTGTGGCGTTGTGTGTAGTTAACCCGCAATCCTTCATCACCCATACTTTACCCGGCTACAAAGAAAGATCATGGAAGAAAGGATAAACAGTCTAGAAAGAGGGCAAAGAGAGCTCGAGACAAGGCTTGAAGAGGCCCAGAGAAGCCTTAGTGATCAGATTATTGCGAAATACAAACATCTATAGTATCCGACATAACCGCATTCTTTGGCAAAGAGTCTTGGAAAAAAAAGTAGAAGGAGAAAATGTTCAAGAACCGAGAAGGTACCCGCTCACTACAAGGTTCAACCAACTGCACCAAGCCAAAGCTAGGAAGGTGTATATTGACCTGCAGAATGTCTTCTAGCTTTCAAGTAGGGGCACCTGAGACTCAACCCCTCGATACTGAAGCACTTTATGAAGAAGAAGTGCTGGACCTGAACATGGTCGAAAGAATCAGGAATGAGGTAGAAAAAAAGTGGGAGGAAAGATTTCGCCTTATGGAGGAAAAATTTAAAGCGTTACAATCAATTGAAGAATCAGGAAATGACAATAGCGACTTAAGTCTGGTGTCTGATCTTGTCCTACCGCCAAAATTTAAAACGCCAGAGTTCGATAAATACGATAGAACCACATGTCCTTCTGCACACATAACAATGTACTGTAGAAAAATGGCGGCCTACCATAAGGACGAAAAGCTACTGATCCATTGTTTCGGGATAGTCTAATCGAGCGGCGGCGTTACGTTGGTACACTCAGTTGAGCAAGGCAAATGTTAAGACATGGAAAGATCTGTCTAAAGCATTTACTGAGCAATACAAACATGTATCAGACATGACCCCTAGCAGAATTATGTTAGAAAATATGGGGCAGAAGTCCAACGAAAGCCTGCGGCAATACGCCCAAAGATGGAGAGAAGTGGCCGCCCAAATCCAGCCACCCAAATCACGCCATTGTTTGTCAATACTCTGAAAGGGGCACTCTTTGATCGCATCATTAATAACACAACGCAGTGCTTTGCCGACTTAATCAGGACTGAGGAGTCCCTCGAACTGGTAATTAAGAGTGGCAGAATTGATGGTGGGGAAGGGTCTCGAAAGTATAACAAGAGAAATGAAGTAAACACCACCAGCACCTATACCGCCCCGAAGAACTTCACAGTCTCACAGCCACAAGCACCTGTGGGAAAAACACAAAACTCGAATCAAAGAGATGAGAGAGTCACCGAAAAAAAAGAAGAGAGAGAACTTTCACTCCCTACCTGTTTCGTACTCGAGAACTTTATTCCCGGCTGTATGAAGCGGACTGGTCCGCCATACATCGTTACTCCTGTCAATCCGCCCTTCCCGCCTTGGTATAATCCAAGCGCACATTGCGACTATCACGGCGGTACCCCTGGACATCCCACTGAGAATTGCCTTGCCTTCAAAAAGCTTGTGCAGAACTTAATCGATTCCGGGATATTGAAGTTTGAAGAGCTGAGTGTAGCCAACAACCCGCTGCCTAATCATGGGAGCAGAGGGGTAAATGTCATCGAAGAATGCTTTACCAGGAGGATAAAGGATGACGTGTCAGAAATCAAGTCTCCTTTACGGTGGGTATTTCAACAGTTATGCATGGCTCGTGTGATCGACAAAGGCATGATAACAAGGCAGAAGGAATGTGGAAAGTATTGTGAATTCCACCAGACTGAAGGGCATGATATCCAAGAATGTGACGAGTTCAAGAAATTGGTGCAGAAATTGATGAATGAAAAACAAATAGAATTCTTCGAGGAGCCCATGGGGAAGAAGGGGTTGGATGTACACATGACGGATAGCCCCAAGTCTAAATACGGGAAGGATAGACCTTTTATCATCTCTCCTAGGCCAGGGAATGCAGGTGTCTCCCAGAGAGAAACCAGCAAGATAAGTCCCAAGATCATCATTTCAGCACCATCTCCATTCCCATTCAAAGATATGCGACAAACTCCCTGGAATTATGCTGTAAATGTGACCATGCCAGAAAAACCAGAACACGATCAGGTAAAAGAGCCTACACTGAAAGACCAACAAAGCCAGAACGATGTGAACGTTGGTGAGGCAGGCCATTTCACAAGGAGCGGCCGATGTTATTCCTCCGAGGCTTTGAAAGCGGCTGAAAAAGATAAGGGGAAGAGTACAGCAGTTAGCCCTACGCAGATATTTGGAGAAGAACCTTCCCCAAAGATAAATGAGCCGGTAACTGAGGCCCAGGCCAAAGAATTTCTAAAGTTCTTGAGACATAGCGAGTACAGCGTAGTGGAACAACTACGAAAGCAACCGGCCAGGATCACAGTGCTGGAATTACTCTTGAGTTCAGAGAAGCATCGGGAGACGCTATTGAAAGTGCTGAATCAAACTTTTGTGCCCCAGGACATTTCTGTAACAAACTTGGACATGATAGTGGGGCATATTACTGCCTATAATCATATCACGTTCAGTGATGATGAGATCCCTGAGGGAGGAATGGGGTCTACCAAAGCCCTTAACATCACTACCCACTGCAAAGGGTATGTATTACCAGGAGTACTGATCGACAACGGGTCAGCATTGAATGTTTTACCTATGGTAAACCTGCAAAAATTACCAATAGATGGTTCGCACCTAAAGCCCAGCCACAACTCGGTAAGAGCCTTTGATGGTACGCAAAAAGGAACAATGGGGAAAATTGAGGTGCCCCTATTGATCGGACCAACTGAATATGTGATCGATTTTGTGGTGATGGACATAAAACCATCTTACAGTTGCTTGTTGGGAAGACCGTGGATCCACTTCGCAGGAGTTGTTCCATCATCATTGCACCAAAAATTAAAATTTGTAGTCGAAGGCAAGTTGGTCACAGTAGAGGCAGAGCAAGAATTTGTTGCTTCAGTGACATCTGACACCCACTACATTCAAAATGATGAAGATGCTGCGGAATGCTCGTTCTGAGCATTAGAACTAGTAAATGCCACATTCGTTTCAGAGGGAAGTCAGATCCCCTACCCCAGGTTATCTAATTGTACTAAGATGACCGTCGCAGAAACTCTGGGCCGAGGAGCCGAAATAGGAAAAGGGCTGGGGAAGAAATTACAAGGAAACCTGAGACCCAAGAATATGATAACCAAGAAGGATCGTTTCGGGCTGGGCTACCAACCAAATGTCCAACAGAAGAAAGAGGAATATAAGAGGAAGGAGGAGCAAAGAAAAGCCAGATCTAAAGGAGAAGACATTCCA
Source organism: Hibiscus mutabilis (assembly GCA_019671005.1). Taxonomy (NCBI): domain Eukaryota; kingdom Viridiplantae; phylum Streptophyta; class Magnoliopsida; order Malvales; family Malvaceae; genus Hibiscus; species Hibiscus mutabilis. Next base: position 52,200,348 of record CM033719.1, read on the forward strand.
TGGAGACCGATGTCCTTTCCTAGTTTGAAAGCCACTTTTGTCTCCGGAGGGTTCTACCAGCCAGGTTAAGATATTGGAGAGGCAATGAAGAAAAATGATGAACTGAACCAGGAGGAAGTACTCAGTGAATCATTTGAAGGGATGTACATCAACATGATAGCTGAAAAGGACCGAGACAACAAAATGTTGACCAACATCCGCCCTTGCTGTCCCGGGGAAACACTCGATAACTGGAGCTGCATTGATCTACCTGTAGTTTTTAGGAATAGATCAGAGTAATGCTCCGAATCAACATTTTGTTTTTGCCCATAAACAATGGGGATCTCTTGTATGGGGCACCTATGTTAACTTTTTGATTGAAATGAAAATATCCCCACTTTCCTAAAATGACCAAAGTCTCATTTATTTCATTCATGCATTCTTCATATTCATTCCCTTCATATAAAGCCGTCTCTTTCCCAATACAATTCATTCTCATTTAATGCAGGTCGCTCATGATCAATGATATGAATGATACCGGATCCAATCCTGAAGTGAATTTCGAATGCCCTGAGGTCTCAGAGGGAATTGAAGAAGGATATGATGAAATAAAAATTGAGATCCCGGAAGAGTTAAAGAGAATGGTGGACGACGAAGAAAGGCAGATCATGCCCCACCAAGAAGAAACAGAAATTGTCAACTTGGGGACTGAAGAAGAGAGAAAAGAAATAAAAGTAGGAACGACGATTTCCTCAAAAACCAAGCATGAACTGTTAGTCCTACTTCAGGAATTCAAGGATGTCTTCACCTGGACTTATCAAGATATGCCAGGGTTGAATACCGACATAGTGGTGCACAAATTGCCAACAAAATCGGAGTGCAAACCAGTACAGCAAAAACTTCGGAGAATGAGACCAGATATGTTGTTAAAGATCCGAGAAGAAGTGAAAAAGCAATTTGATGCGGGATTCTTGGATGTAGCCAAATACCCCGAATGGGTTGCAAACATTGTACCAGTACCAAAGAAAGACGGGAAAGTTCGTATGTGTGTAGATTATAGGGATCTGAACTGAGCCAGCCCTAAAGACAACTTCCCTTTACCACATATTGACACGCTGGTTGACAACACTGCAGGACATTCATGGTTTTCCTTCATGGACGGCTTCTCAGGGTACAACCAGATAAAGATGGACCCTAACGACATGGAGAAAACCACATTCATAACCATGTGGGGCACATTTTGTTATCGAGTGATGCCGTTTGGGCTAAAGAACGCAGGGGCAACATACCAAAGAGCAATGGTGACTCTTTTCCATGACATGATGCACAAAGAAATAGAAGTATACGTGGACGATATGATTGCCAAGTCCCGAACAGAGGAAGAGCACCTACAGAACTTGAGAAAACTATTCCAAAGACTACGAAAGTACCAACTGAGGCTCAATCCTGCCAAGTGTACCTTTGTCGTTACTTCTGGAAAACTCCTAGGATTCGTGGTAAGCAGAAGAGGGATTGAGATTGATCCGGATAAAGTGAAAGCCATCCAGGACCTTTCACCACCCCCCGCACGCAGAAAGAATTCTGCGGTTTCCTGGGGAGGCTGAATTATATCTCTCGTTTCATTTCCCAGTTAACCAACCAATGTGACCCGGTCTTCAGACTTCTTAGAAAGAATAATCCTGGCGTGTGGGATGAAGAATGTTAAAAAGCCCTAGAAAAGATCAAAAGGTACCTGACAAATGCTCCAATTTTAGTCGCGCCAGTACCTGGTCGACCACTAATTCTCTATTTAACAGTCTTTGAGAATTCAATGGGATGCGTACTGGGGCAACACGATGAGTCAAGAAAAAAGGAGCAAGTCATCTATTACCTAAGCAGGAAATTCAATGATTGCGAAACACGGTACCCGCCAGTGCAGAAGCTGTGTTGTGCCCTAGTTTGGGCTACCAAGCGGCTTAGACAGTACATGCTGTACCATACTACCTGGTTGATATCCAAGCTAGACCCATTGAAGTTCCTAATGGAAGCGCCAGCACTAACGGGAAGGATGGCCTGATGGTAGATGCTCTTATCCGAATTCGATATCGTATACGTTAATCAGAAAGCCGTAAAGGGGAGTGCCGTAGCAGATTTCCTAGCTAGTCGCGCTGCAGATGACTATGAGGCATTGAACTTTAGTTTCCCAGACGAAGACTTGATGTGCATTACAACCGAAGAAGAGGTTTCAGATGATAAGTCATGGAAACTTTACTTCGATGGAGCCTCCAACGCCCTCGGACATGGGATAGGGGCAGTGCTAATTTCACCTGAGGACGTCTATTATCCTTTCACCAGCAGATTGGAATTCTTCTGCACAAACAATATAGCTGAATACGAAGCTTGCATCATGGGACTGAACTCAGCCATCGAGAGAAAGGTTAAGGAACTTCGAGTGTTCGGAGATTCGTCCTTAGTCATTTACCAATTGCGCGGGGAATGGGAAACCAGGGACCCGAAGTTGGTCAAATATCACGAATTGATCCAAGAGCTCGCCAAAGAGTTCGAAAAGGTCAGCTTCAATTACCTGCCCCGAGATGAAAATCAGATGGCAGATGCATTGGCAACCTTGGCATCCATGTTTAAAACAAGATTCAAAAAGATTGAGTTCGGGAGTCGGTTACGGATGGGGAAGGATTAGCACCCCCACACTGCCCAAAATTGGTACTTTAATAATTACCGCTTTATTAATATTGGATTTTCCGGATTAAAGTGACGATTATTTTAAAATTCAGTCATAATTGCGAATAAATTTTAAGGGCCCCGTTATCCGAGAATAAACGCCCAACCACTATCACTACGCCTGATACTGGCCTCATTTACGCTCGGATAAAAGGGCACCGCATTAACAATTTATATCATATGCAATCTTAGTGGCAAAACTATAAAACATGGCAAAATATTTAAATGCAATAAAGATTGACATAACAGAATACTAATCTAACATAAATGATATACTAGACTAAAACATGCATATTTACATATTATTCTAAATAATAGATAAAAATAACTTTAACAAGTCAGAATAACAAGGCAGGAATAATTACGTATATAGACGAACAAATATTTCAGAAAGACATACATGCTAGTAATAAAACATATTTCAACATATATGGGACAATATATCGTACATAAAAGAAGACACACTAACACGTAACCTAAAAGCCAAGAAAACATACAATACGTACAAAAATACAAAAACATGCCGTTTACGAGTCAAATAGAACACAACATGCTTTAATACAAATAACTGGATAAAAAATATATAATTATCGTAAGCTTAATACACATATACATTTAAACATAAAATACGAGGCATATACGAGGGACGTAAAATAAAACAATATAATACATCAACATATACGACTATAATACGAACATGAGTATTTACAAAGAAACAGGACTGAAATGGAAGAAAAATAAAAGTCAGTGGCAGAAATTAAAGAACAATAATATGTAATTTCAGGACTAAAATGCGAAACAAACCGAACCTAAAAGTATCAAAACTGTAATTAGACCAAGGGGCAGACCCAAAATGAAAAATTCAAAAACGCGGGATGGTTAAGGGGGTAATTTTACCATTTAAAATCTGAATCGGTGTAATTTAGGGACTGAATTACAAGATTTTGAAATATCAGGGGGACTGGGATTGTAATTATACCATGTGGCAAGACAAAAACGACAATATTGAAAACGCGGGATGGTTAAGTGTGTGATTTACCCATTTAACGAAATAATAACAATTATATAAACCCTCTTTTTAGGCCGAAATCAAATTTTTGGCCATTCGTTTCATTTCTTCAGTTTTCATATAACCCATGTTCTTCATTTTCTCTCAACTGTTCTTATGGAACCCAGAATCCGGCGGGCGGCCGCCGTGTTCTCCGCCGCCGGCCGTCGCTAACCGACGCCGGCGAGCCTCCAAAACACACCAAAATAACCCCATTTTCTTCCTCAACATGAATCCGTGGTTGGATTCAGAGGATACACCCTTATTTGCCCTAGATCTAGAAAATACGAAGCGAAAAAAAATATTTTTTAAACCAAAACAAAACTACAAGGGGTCTTCCCCTCCCTTTAGTTCACCGTATCAGGCTTGGAGAAGCCGAAAGGCTTATCACTAAGAAAGGGAAGGCCCACAAACAGCGATGGTAAGACGACTCTCTTTTTTTTGTTTCTGTTTTCTTCTTTCGTATATGCATGCAAAAATAAAAAAGAGAAACGAGTATTTACCACTAGACTTTTCTTTCGATTCACTTGAATGTTTACAACTTTCAGTTTTTTTGTATTACAAGATCTCTGTTACCACTCTTTTTTTTTGTTACCCCTCTGTTATCTCCCGTTACAAAAGTCCCCGTTTCATATATATCATTGTCTTTGTTTTGGTGCAAGTTGCATCTTGCTTTTTCAGATCTGAACTGACAATTTTTGCTTGTTGTCTTGGGCATGTTCTGAACACGGGGGTTGAATATCGGCATGGTGGCGGTATGGGTATTCTGCCAGCGGCCAGACGCGTTCTCGGCCGTTAGATCAGATCTGATCTAACGGTCGAGATGGTTTGAAGGACGAACGGCCTGGATGAAGCCTCAATTTGATGAGACGGCTCCAGATCTTGACACGTGGAGTTCCGCAGTCGAGGAGTCAGAATGCGTGGATCTTACGCGCGCGTGGGATATTAAAGCGTCCGCGCGTGGACCACACGCGCGCGTGGCACTCGAACGGTCCATAGGTGTGGAACACGCGGCTGGCAGATATTTTTGACTTCTTGGTTGTATCGTGGCCGTTGGATCAGATCTTGATCCAACGGCCCACAGTTACCTGCACACCATAATTGTAATTAGATAAGATTTGGGTTTGGGCCAACCGGGCCTTGTAATTTGTTTGTAATTGGACTTGGACTTCATTTTTATTTGGGTTTAATATATTTAATTTTTTGATTTCATTTTATCAGCCCAATTATGTTAATAATAATATAATTAGTATTATAATAGCAATACACATACATACGAAAACGTATACTTATATTATACAAACATTAATTAATATAACATTCTAGCATACGTACGTATAATCATACATATAATTAACATAACATCTATATATTAATCAAATACGCTCATACTCTAGATACATACACGATACACATACATCATTAATACGTATACATACATAGCTTATAATATACATGCACACACCACACCATATATATATATTAGTAACATTCATATATAATAAATATACATGCAATATGTATTTACAAATGAAAATGAGTGATTACAGTTGCCCCTCTTTGCTTGTTCTCATGGAATGGGAAGCAAAGCAAAGATTCATAAGCACTCATTTTTATCAGACATCCCTGTTTGTAGCTTTGGAAAAACGTGTTCTTTTGGATATCTCCGCTCTTCCTTGGCTGAATCTTCAGGCTCGTAAGTTCTTCCTATATAGAGCTTCGTCACCTTCCGATCTTGGAGCTACAGTGCTCTTCCTATATAGAACCCTTCACTCAAAAACCCGAATTATGAGTCATTCCTTTCACTTCGAGACAAGAAAGCTTGGAGTCCTTCCTATATAGAACTCTTCGCCTTCAACGCTGGTTTCTCCTATATAAAACCTTTTGCGCCACCGATGGATTCTTCCGATCGGGAGTTCCTCCTATATATAATCGCTAGTCTTCAAATCTGGAGCCGTCAGTCATTCCTATATAGAACTTTTGGCGTCTGAAATCTCGAGCTACAGGTTCTTCCTATATAGAACCTTTCACTCTAAGACAATGAAGCTCGAGCCTTTCCTATATAAGACTCTTCGCTTTCGACACAACAGTTTTCCTATATAACCCTGTGTCATAGGTGAATTCCTTTGACTGGGAGTTCTTCCTATATAGAATCATGAGTCTTCACCTTGGAGCGCTCGGTCCTTCCTATATAGAACTTTTCGGCGTCTTGAAATCTTGGAGTTACTGGATTCTTCCTATATAGAATCTTTCACTCTAAGACATTGAAGCTCGAGCCCTTCCTATATAGAACTCTTCGCTTTCGACACAACAAGATTTCCTATATAATCTTGTGTGTCATGGGTGAATTCTTTCGATCGGGTCCTTCCTTCCTATATAGAATCGCTAGTCTTCACCCTAGAGTCACGATCCTTCCTATATAGAACTTTCAGCTTCTGAAGCTTCGGAGCGAAGAATTCTTCCTATATAGAATCTCTCTCTGGAGCTTGAAAACATGTGTCTTTTGTATGTAAAAACATTGTCTTCTCATTCGGGATTAACACCGCGATGGCCATCGATGTCTCTTTGAATCTGCAAATACCTGTCTGAGATGAAAACAAAATGCTATGACAAATGAATTGACATGCTCCTAATCCTAGTGATGTCTGACTATTCATGATGCATGAGTGTCAATATCTTGGTGGGCTTGTTTTGGTCCTTATTTGATCTTGATGTTCGCTTTCTCCTTTCTTACGGGCATCGATACCCCGCTTTACTGACAGGTTCAACCATCTCAACCTTTCTTTTTCTCCAATTACGACTTGGAATTCTAAAGTGCCCTTTTGGGTTTTCACTTTAGAGAGAGTTTTTTTTTGAGGGATGCCCTTCTGGGTTTTCACCCAAGAGATCTCTTTTGTTATCTCGTATGCCTTCCTTGAATAGATAGGACGTGCGCCATTGGTCATCCTACCTGGTTGTTTGAAGCTTCCCGTCTTCCCTATCGACAGCCATTATGTAAGGAACCAGAGGACGGAGATAACATCGTTTTCTTTGATCACCTGCATTTTCAAGGTTAAATCATAGTAATGCTTCGAAATCTCTTGTTTCATTATAAGCCTATGTTATCTTATTTGACTGAAATTGACAAGAAGGCCAGGAATGGATGCGCAAAAACATGGTTTTATTATGATTAAGGGCTTGGGATATCTTAAAAAGAAAGGTATGACACACATGAGTTAAGTATGAAAATACAAGATCCCTCATTATCTTCGATATGAATGATACATGATCCTGTCAACCGGTGTAGAATTTTTTTTGCCTGAAGCCTCCTCTTCATGATGTTCATGGGGATACCCTTCTCTTTGGATATTCAACTTTTCAATTTACCCAAGCCGCCCTTTGCGGGTTTTCAACTCGAGTCCTTCCTTTGCTTCAAGACGCCCGGTTTCGGGTTTTCGTCCTGAGCTCTCCATTTTGTTCTCTTTTTTATTTTTCATCATCATTCATTTTTTTTAGAGATAGTACTTCTTGATGGCATCAGAATTTACGGGATTTTTCAGCTTGTCCCCATCCATTTCTGTTAGGATCAGGGCTCCTCCTGAGAATGCCTTTTTTACGACGTACGGTCCTTCCCAGTTGGGCATCCATTCTCCTCGAGAATCTTTCTGGATAGGGAGGATTTTCTTGAGTACCAGATCTCCTTCTTTGAATTCTCTTGGGCGCACCTTTTTGTTGCATGCCTGCACCATCCGCTTTTGGTACATCTGACCATGACAAATGGCCTTTAGTCTTTTTTCGTCAATGAGATTTAGCTGGTCGAGTCTGGCCTGCACCCATTCAGCTTCTTCCAATTTTACTTCGTTTAAGACCCGGAGAGACGGAATCTCTACCTCAATTGGGAGTACTACTTCGGTACCATACACCAAGGAGTAGGGTGTTGCCCCTGTTGATGTGCGAATGGACGTCCTATAGGCGAAAAGGGCAAAAGGTAACTTCTCATGCCAATCCCTGTAGGTATCCGTAGTCTTCGCTATGATCTTCTTTATGTTATTGTTTGCTGCTTCCACTGCTCCATTCATTTTAGGACGATAGACTGGAATTATGGTGTGTTATCTTGAATTGAGTGCACACGTCCTTCATCATTTTGTTATTCAGATTGGAAGCGTTGTCGGTGATGATCCTTTCTGGCAATCCGTATCGACAAATAATTTCCTTCTTTAAGAACTTACAAACTGTAGTCTTGGTGATATTGGCATAAGACGCTTCCTCTACCCATTTAGTGAAGTAGTCTATGGCGACCAAAATGAAATGGTGTCCATTGGAAGCTTTCGGATGGATCTGCCCGATGACGTCCATGCCCCACGCTGCGAAAGGCCACGGAGAATTCATGGTGTGTAAAGGCGATGGGGGTGCGTGAATTTTGTCAGCGTAAATTTGGCATTTGTGGCATTTCCTAGCGTAATCGATGCAATCTCCCTCCATGGTCAACCAAAAATAACCGTATCTCATAATTTTCCGGGCTATAGACAGCCCGTTGGCATGCGTTCCACAGATCCCATCATGTACTTCGGCTAAGATTTCCTTCGCCTCCCGGGCATCCACACATCTCAGCAATGTTTGATCATGACTTCTCCTATGTAGGATCTCCCCATCTAGGACATATTTTGTTGCCATTTTTCTGAGCGTTTTTCTGTCATTGTCGTTTGCCCCTTCTGGATACTTTCGAAGCTTGACATATTGCAAGATGTCATAGTACCATGGGTTTCCTTCAATCTCTTCCTGTACATTACACATTGAGGACAATGCCTCACTCGAGTTTAGGGGGGATTGTTATTAGTAGTTACCATGTTTAGTTACATTCATCTTAAGTATTACATTTAGGATACATAAATTGCTTGCCATGCCTTTAGTTGGAACAAGAATTGCCTAGATTTGATGAATATCCAATGATGACTTTGCCAATGCACTTAATTGATAGAATTTTTATTCTAGGATAACCATGGAAAAACTTAGAATTTTACTATGATGCTAAATTTGATGAAACACTATTGTGATTTTATTGATTTAAGGAATTCTAGTGAACTTAGGTTGATAATTAACAAATTGGGGGATTAGAATAAAAATTGGATGAATGCTAGAGGTGCCCGAAATTGGCTCTAGCATGTGCTAAAAAAATTGATCGCTAGAGGTGCCCGAAACTGGCTCTAGTATGTGCTAAAAAATTTTTTCTAGAGGTGCCCGAAACCGGCTCTAGTCGAATAAAACTAAAAACAAAACACTAGAGGTGCCCAAAACTGGCTCTAGTTAAAACATGTTAAAAAGAACCCAATGAAGTAATTCGAAAACCTCTTGTTTGCATAGAATCTGAAAAATCAACTTGCACACAACTCCGCACACACTTACAAGCATTATAGTTTGAATCCGAGTAACTCCTAAGTTTTCCAAAAAATAAAAAGCCAATCATACTTTGTGCCCTGGTTCAGAGAACTGAAATCAAGTTCAAAGCTAAGTTTGTGAAAATTGAAGTCTTGGCAGGTAATTACGAGTTTGCATTGCTTGAGGACAAGCAATAGTTCGAGTTTGGGGGTGTGATAAGTGTTCAAAAGTACTATTTTTCTTACCCTTTTTACTCATATTATTGTTAGACTTAGGCCATATTAGTTGCATAATTATCCATTCATGCATTAATCCATGTTTCCTTCCATCGTTGAGCTTGATTACATAACTTGGTAGTTTTTGTGGGAAAAGATGCTGCGTTGGTGTGTTTTGTGTGTATGTGCAGGATCACTTGCCAAAGCAAGGCTAGAGCTAGTTGCCAGGGCAATACATGAAAGAGATGTCGAGCTAGTTGCCAGGGCAATGCATGAAGGAAACGCCGAGCCAGTTGCCAGGGCAATTGTCGACAAAGCAAAAGGTGATATGGTAGTCGAAATTGATGACTAGACAAGCCCAAGATGACGTGGAGCAAAGCCCAATCCCAAAGGAATTTAATTTCCATGAAGAGATTAAAGAAGAATTAAATTCCAAGAAGATAGGAGAAGTTCTAGTAGAAATATAATTATAATAAAGAATTATATTCTTTAAAGATAATTTAATTCCAACTTAACTTCCTCCTCAAAGAAGGACTTTGATCTAACCCTATAAATAGAGCACCATATCGTCAACTTGGAAGAGAGCAAGAGAGGGGAATTTCGACAACTCCAAGGAGAGCAAGAGGAGAGAATTTTCGACAAGCTTCCTTCTTCATCTTTTTCTTTCTTGTTCGATTGGGTTCATGCTAGGGATTATTTATCTTGTGTTTCTTTGGAACCAAGCCATGAACTTAATCTATTTGGCTATGGTTATTGTGTTTTGTGGTTGTGAGAAACTATTGGTTTTTGTTTAGGTAATAAAAGTTTGCACTTTTCTATTCAAGGTTTATTCATTATTGGTTCTTATTCTTGTTTGTGAGTGAATTGGGAGAGGATCTCGTGATTTCATCTATTTATCTAATATCGGGAGAGTTAGATTCAAGAAACGAATGAATATGATCTTTATTCAATCTATTGATGGTGAAGATTAATTCGGCTTAGGAATAAGTTAAGGATTTCAACGGCTAAGAGGAGCGCAAGATTGGTTGTTGTTCACCCTTGATTCACGCAGGGATGTATTATCAAGGCATGCACAAGTAGCTAGAGTTTCGACTTAGGGATAAGAAGAAACCATTGAAGAATGCTCTGCCGAACCTTGAAGGTTGCTGCCCGAGCGCCCAAGTAGTTGCCCAACTAGTTGCCCAGCAACCTTCGATTAGTTGCCAAGGCAACCCCGTTGTGTGTTGCCCACGACAACCGAGTTGCCCGTGCACTCTTTTACCAAGACGATCCAATCGGCTATCACACCTCAACTCACGATAACCTGCCTATCTCTCTCTCATTTGATCTCATCTTTTCTTTTTATTGCTTTCTAGTTTAGTTATTAGTTAAACTCCTATAATCCTTTATTTGTGTTTTTACTTTTTACAGTGCAAGAGACTAGATTCTTGAAGTGGCACCAATCCCTGTGGAGATGATATCTTTTATACTATAACTTGCAACGTGTACACTTGCACAATTGCGTAGCACTTATTATGCGCAACAACAAGCAAGAGTGTGAAGATGATCTCCCTCACAAGAACTAGTCGAACTTATGTTGAAGAAGACTTCGAAGGCACAAGTAATCAGCACTTGCAAAAACAAACTCACTAAATATTTCATAAATCAAAGAAAATATCCCTTACAATGATGGAGGCTTCATCCTTTTATAGGTGAAGGATAGACAAAGTAATTTAACTTCTACTAAAACAAGGAAAACCTAATCTAATTAAAAATAATAAAAAATAGCAGCCTTTAAATTCCTTGTGCTTGTGTGGCAAGGGATAGGGTGATAAGGCAAGTTATAAGCTGATAAGGGCTGGTTGCATGGGCAGCAAGTAAACTTGATAAAGGCTGGTTTGCTTGGGCAGCAAGTAATGGGCTGATAAGAGCTGTTTTGATTGGGCAGCAAGTAAAAGTTGATAGGGCCTTTATTTGGACGAATTTAAGGGTATTTGGGCTGGTTTAGATGATAAGAAATTGGTTCTTGGCCAAGGAGGCATGTGTGGGCTATTTTAAAAGCTAACTAGGACTAAAAACACTTGTAAATCCTAATTTGGGCTAAAAATAAAAATCTGACCCAATCTTTTATAGTAACAAGTATTGGTCTAATTACAATAAAAATGGCTAATTAATGGACATCTAAAGGCTCGTGGATATCTATCTCCAAAGGTGCAACAAGTTGAGTTTTTGTGACCCAATTATTCTTGAAGGATGTTAAGTGTGGACTTCCTTCAAGAAATTCTTCTTTCTTCATGGCAGCTCGTAATCCTTTGCTCACGAATACTTGGACGGTCGAATTCAGCTTGTCCTTGATTAGCTTAGACTTGGCTCGGTTATTGGGCCAAGTGGAAAAGTAAGTCCATCTTATCCTTGGAATTGCCTTGTGGTACATATATCACTTACCCTCTTTGAAGGAAAACCCCATCGATTTACTTTTCCAAAAATATGAGATGTTGTAAGATAGCATAAATGTGCTGAGCCTCTATTTTCACTTCATCTTATCTTTCTCTCAGATGTCAAGCAAACACCTCTATTGTCATCTTCTTCATCGAGCTCAAGCAAGCATTTTTTAAGGTTGTTTAAGCTTTTCTTGATTTCTCTACACCATTAGATAGCCCTTGAATTGGTAAGCCAAAGACCCCAAACAATTTTGATAATCCATAGATAGTTAGAGTTTAATTTTAAGATTTAAGTCTTGAAGACCATAGTTGAACCCATGCTTTTAAAGCATTAATCCATAGCAGTCTTATTGGTAAAGCTCTTCTAAGCTTAAATATTGATTTTGAATCCATAAGTATTGATTCTAACATCTCCATTTGTTTTACCTAGAACAAGTATTGGAGAAAGAAGTACCACCATCTCTTTCAAAAGCTAGGAACAAAGAGATTGTTATCCGAGAGTCTTGAAAGCTTCAGAAACTAAGGTGAGTGTAGTCAAAGTCTCGGGAGTAGGCTAGTTGCCTTTCTCGAACCTTTGAATATTGATTATTGCATTGCTAACCTTGTGTATTAAGGATATTGCATAAAAACATTGTTGATGGCTATATTGGTAAGTATTGGTAAGTACTTCATTGATTCATTATCCGTAGCATCATTGTTATTTTCACCGGAATCATTGAAGCATTGGCCATTGAGCATTGAATTTTGGTCATGAAATATTGAAATTGAAATGTTGCCATTGAATATTGTAATGAACTATTGTTATTGCTCATTGTCTTTAAGACATAACTATTGAACTATTGCTATTGATCTATTGTTATAGAAATAATGCCATTGACTCATCGTACCGAATCATTTCTATTGAAATTATTGTTACCAGACTATTGTTATTGAACCTTGGATTCGAGTAGGATTGGATACAATTGGCATGTCATAGAATTCATGAGCTCATTGGTACGAGTGGACTACGGTCTTTAGGCTACGTCCTTTATTGTGGTGCGGCAGATGTATGATGTGTTTTGGTCATATTGGTGGGCAGAAAGACTAGACCACTATTGTTTTTGGTGCGGCGTAAGAATTCGCGTATCCATACACCTTACATCGATCCAAGAAAACCTATTGAACATTGCAATTGCATTGATTATTGTTGTTGCATTGGTCATTGATATCGTGTAAACTTACCAATGGAGTACATGTCTATGTTTTTATTGTCATTGATAATATTGAAGCATGCTAGAGTGTATTCCTTGATTAATACATTGTTTATGACTACCTCACTAGGCAAAGTATGCCTAATACATTCATTTTCATGCATTTTAGGTTAAGAAGGTTTTGGGATCTAGATCGAGGTTGGTGCAAGTTTCTGTCAAGTCACCTTGTTGATAAAGTAAAGTTTATCAACTCTATAAACTCCTAGTATGGTGGCATAGGTGTTGTACAAGTCATATTTTACCCCTTTTGATGTATATGTGTTATGGTTAGCTTGTATAGGTTTATGGATCTAAGTTTGACCTTTTTAAAGTGGTTAAAAATGATTAAATATGCATAATACGCCTAAAAGAGGGAAAACATAGTAAATAGATTTGTTTAGCTTTGAAATTTTGCATTTTCATAGAATTAAACTAAATAAACTTATTGATAAAATTTCATTAAATTTGGATATGGTTTGGATGGGTAAAATGCTATTAAACCAGATAAAAATATACATTACAGACCCTGTTGTACCGATACAAGTGATGGCGTATCAGTATAGGCTTGCATAATTGGAATTGGATTAAAGGGTGTACCGCTACGGTTCGAGCGGTACAGCTACGGGATTTTGAATCTAGAAAATTAATATAGCTCGGTACTAATACGGTACTGATATACCTTATCGAAACCTGATAATATTAAATAATTATAGAAGCGCACGATACCTAGTATCGGTACGGGCATAGTGTAGTTAACCGTTTTAGCGGTTTTGGCCAAGACATATTAATACAATTGTATCCATATCGGTACGACCTATTGAATCTGTAAATCCTTAAGTTTTACTAAGCATAGCGTATCGATACGATAGAGCCCGCATCTGTACGACTACCTTTAATTAGTAACCGAATTACCGAACCAAGTAGAGGCGTATCGATACGACTCCATGGCTTATCGATACCCGTAGCGTTTAAAGCTGATGTAAAGATTAGAATGAAATTTTAGAATGTTGCATACTGATCACCAAGTTTCAGAGTTTAAATTTAGTTAGCATACGGGTTCTGATTAATATGAAAATTTATAGACATATTGTTTATAGTTCGAATTGCATTGTGGTATGCTTAACCTCAATAAGGGACCCTAATTTATCAAAACTACAAAATAGTCCATAACACTTGTAAAAGTTTAAAATTGCTCCAAGATAGCTAATGGTAGTATCGTATCAATAATAATGTATTGGACATTGTATCGTTTTGATAACTGAATTACCGTTTATCATCTAAAATACTGTATCGAACATTTGGTCACCGATAGCATATCTCGGCCTGGTTTCTTACCAGACCGGGAAGAGGGTGTTACATTTATGGTATCAAAGCTAAAGTTTAGTCAATTCTAGGACTAAAATGAAGTTACTGTGTTGTCATTGTATTTTATTATGCCACCTAGGAGTTATTTATTATATTTTGTAACTTGTCGACTAACCCGATCTCTTTATTTATAGATATCTGACTTTAATTAGGCTCGTATAGACGAGCATGTCACTGGCTCCTCAATTCATGGTGAGGAGATTAGAGGGGGAGACCCTCCAATTTCGCAAAATCCTCCGACACATAACCTTGATCCCGAGGTACAATCTGCTCAAGTCGAATGCTATAAGAACATGGCTGACATGTTCAAGATTTTTATGACCTCAATGAAGGCTGAGTAGATTTCTCAAACCCCTACCATTGTTGTCCTGAATGCCGGAGCTCCCATTGATAAGCTACCTCAGCATTGGGCCTACTCTTTTACCGGTCATGATGATGATGATCCTGAAATCTCTGAGCATTGGCTGGATAGTACTCTAAGAATCCTGACTAAACAACTATAGTGTTTCGATGAACACAAGCTTGAATGTGCTCTTGCCTTGCTAGCTAATGAAACGGTTTATTGGTGAGAGACTACCATTTTCGCAGTCATTGAAGAAGTTATGAATTGAGAGTTCTTCTTTTGTGAATTTCGAAAGAAATACATCAGTGAGTATTACCTCATTGAGAGGCGTGGCATCTTTCTTTATTTGAAGTAGGATAGACGACTTGTAGAGCAGTACATCCATGATTTCTGTAAGTATCGCAGGTACGGAGCAGAATATATTAAGAAAAAAGAAGAAAAATGTAGAATGTTCATCAATGGACTGAATGATGACTTACGCCCTATGTTCACGGCATTGGGAATTATCAATTTCTAGGACCAGGCAAATAGGGTAAAAGCTACTGAAGTTGCACAGAAAGCACATAAGGCCAGTGGATCAGGCAAGCCTAAGAAAAGATATCGAGATGACTCACATCTTCTTGAGTCTTTCAAGAAAGAGAAGTATCATTGTTCAAAATAGAATATGTATTCACAGCCTTTCCATTCCGAACATATTGCTAGGCCTCAAGCAGTAACCCAGTCCTTCCCTAGGGCTAATTCTATTGATGGGACTGGCGGTTATGGACAAGAGAAACAATTTCCAGTTTAGAATTTTTTTCCAACACAGACATCCTGTGGGGCAATGCCGTAAGAAGTCTTAAGCATGCTTTTACTGTGGCGAGATAGGATATCTCATTCGTGATTGCCCCAAGAATACTGTCAAGTCTACTTCTACATTAGCTAATCATTTATCTCTTGCCCAGTCCTTCTGAGGCAAGAGAGCAAAGCAAGGATTTTCAGGGAAGCCTATTGGCTTGTCTAAGGCATCATATAAACCTGAAACCAAGGCTCCTACACAGATGTACCATGTGAGGAGTAAGGAAGAAGAAGATAATCCCGATATTATTACAAATGCAATTGAATTATATTCACATCCTGTTTATACATTGTTTCATCCTGGATCTACCCAATCCTTTATAAGTATTATGTTAGTTAAACAATAAAGCCATAGTACCCTTATCTCTTTGATTCAGGTAAAAAAAAAATAGGATGAATTTTTCTTAATGGGGAGAGTTGTAACACTATAAAAACTTGTCTAGTCAGAATTAAGTTTCGGTGATCAAAAAATCTATATCGAAAAGGTCCAGATATTTTATTGACCTCAATTGTGAAATCAATTATATCATATTAGATTCTAATTGATTCTAAATTATAGAGTTTGGTCCTAATTGAACTCCTTGAAAACAATTTAGCGACTAAATTGTAAAAATTGGAAATTTGGGGGAAAAGTGTGAACTTTGGAGAGTTGAAGGACTACGCTAATAAATTTTCCATTTTAGGGGTGACTCACCTCCTAGGTTGTCACCCACTTCATGTGGGATTGCTAGGAGATTATGTCAAATGTTGGCTTTGTCATTGTGAAAAGATGATAGCTTGGGTGGCAAAATTAATTTGGATAAGAAAAGAAAAAATAAAATAGTATAGTATAGCTTGCCCTCTTTGAAGGGAAAACCCATTAGTTTACTTTTCCAAAAATAGAAGATGTTTTAAGATAGCATAAGTGTGTCGAGCCTCCCTTTTCACTTCATCTCATCTTTCTCTCAAATACAAAGTAAGCACCTCTATTGTCATCTTCTACATCGAGCTCAAACAAGCACTTTCCATGGTTGCTTAAGTTTTTCTTGATTTCTCTACACCATTAGATAGCCCTTAAATTGGTAAGCCAAAGCCCCTAAAAATTTTGAGAATCCGTGGATAGTTAGAGTTTAATTTCAAGATTTAAGTCTTGAGGACCATAGTTGAACCCAAGCTTTTAAAGCTTGAATCTATAAAAGTCTTATTGGCTAAAAGCTCTTCTAAGCTTAAATATTGATTTTGAATCCATAAGTATTGATTCTAACATCTCCCTTTGTTTTACCTAGCACAAGTATTATAGAAAGAAGAGCCATTATCTCCTTCAAAAGCTAAGAACAAAGGGATTGTTATCCGAGAGTCTTGAAAGCTTCAGAAACTAAAGTGAGTGTAGTCGGAGTCTCAGGAGTAGGCTAGGTGCCTTTCTCGAACCTTTGAATATTGATTATTACATTGCTAACCTTGTGTATTAAGGATATTGCATAAAAACATTGTTGATGGCTATATTGGTAAGTATTGGTAAGTACTTCATTGATTCATGGTCCGTAGCATCATTGTTATTGCCACTGGAATCATTGAAGCATTGACATGTAAAATCATTGGCCGTTGAGCATTGAATTTTGCTAATGAAATATTGAAATTGAAATGTTGCCATTGAATATTGTATTGAACTATTGTTATTGCTCATTGGCTTTAGGACATGACTATTGAACTATCCCTATTGATCCATTGTTATGGAAAAAATGTTATCGACTCATCGTACCAAATCATTGCTATTGAAATTATTGTTACAGGACTATTGTTATTAAACCTTAGATTCGAGTAGGATTGGATACAATTGACAAGCCATAGAATTCATGAGCTCATTGGTATGGGTGGACTACGGTCCTTAGGCTACATCCTTTATTGTGGTGCGACGGAGGTATGATGTGTTTTTGTCATATTGGTGCGGCGGAGGGACTAGACAACTATATCAATCCAAGGAAACCTATTGAACATTGCTATTGCATCGATTATTGTTGTTGCATTGGTCATTGATATTGTGTAAACTTACCATTGGAGTACATGTCCATGTTATTATTGTCATTGATAATATTGAAGCATGCTAGAGTGTATTCCTTGATTAATACATTGTTTATGACTACCTCACTAGGCAAAGAATGCCTAATGCATTCATTTTCATGCATTACAGGTTAAGAAGGTTTTGGGATCGAGATCAAGGTCGGTGCAGGGATAAATTAAAGTATGTCAACTCTAAAACTCCTAATATGGTGGCATAAGTGTTGCACCAGTCATTTTTTACCCCTTTTGATATGTATGTATTATGGTTGGCTTTTATAGGTTTATAGGTCTAAGTTTGACCTTTTTAAAAGTGGTTATAAATGACCAAATATGCGTAATAGGCCTAAAAGATGGGAAATGTAGTAAATGGATCATTTAGCTTTGAAATTTTGCATGTTCATAGAATTGAACTAAATAAACTTGCTGGTAAAATTTTGTTAAATTTGGACGTGGTTTGGATGGGCAAAATGCTATTAAACCAGATAAAAATATACATTACAGACCCTACCGTACTGATACAGGTGATGGCGTATCGGTACGGGCTTGTATAATTGGAACTGGATTAAAGGGCATATCGATACGGTTTGAGCTATACTGCTATGGGATTTTGAATCTGGAAAATTACTATAGCTCGGTATCGATAAGGTACCAATATGCCTTATCGAACCTAATAATATTAAATAATTATCATATGCGCACCGATACCCGATATCAGTACAAGCACAGTGTAGTTAAACATTTTAACGGTCTTGGCCAAGGCGTATCGATACGGTTGTAGATGTATCGGTACAGCCTATTGAATCTTTAAATCCTTAAGTTTTACTACGCATAGCGTATCGATACCAAACAGAGGTGTATCGATACAACTCCATACCCAATATCAGTACAAGCACAGTGTAGTTAAACATTTTAACGGTCTTGGCCAATGCGTATCGATACGGTTGTAGATGTATCGGTACAGCCTATTGAATCTTTAAATCCTTAAGTTTTACTACGCATAGCGTATCGATATCAAGCAGAGGTGTATCGATACAACTCCATGGCGTATCGACACCCGTAGCGTTTAAAGCTGATGTAAAGATTAGAATAAAATTTTAGAATGTTGCATATTGATCACCAAGTTTCAGAGTTTAAATTGAGTTGGCATATGGGTTCTGATTATATGAAAATTTACAAACTTACTCTTTATTGTTTGAATTGCATTATGGTATGCTTAACCTCAGTAATGGACCCTAATTTATCAAAATTACAAAATAGTCCCTAAAACTTGTAAAAGTTTAAAATTGGTCTAAGATAGCTAATGGCTGTATCGTATCAATAATAATGTATTGGACACTATATCATTTCAATCACTGACTTATCATTTATCATCTAAAATACTGTATCGAACATCGTTTAGTCACCGATAACACATCTCGACCCGGTTTCCTACCAGACCGGGAAGAGGGTGTTACATTTGTGGTATTAGAGCTAGAGTTTACTCGATTTTAGGACTAAACTGAAGTTATTGTGTTGTCATTGCATTGCATTATGCCACCTAAAAGTTATTTAATGTATTTTGTAACTTGCCAACTAACTCAATCTCTTTATTTATAGATATCTGACTCTAATGAGGCTCATTTAGACGAGTATGTCACCATCTCCTCAACTCATGATGAGGATATTAGAGGGGGAGACCCTTCAATTTCGTAAAATCCTCCGGCGCAGGACCTTGAGCCCGAGGTACAATCTGCTCAAGTCGAATGCTATAGGAACATGGCTGACATGTTCAAGATTTTTATGACATCGGTGAAGGCTAAGTAGATTTCCCAACCCACTATCATTGTTGTCCCGAATGTCTGAGCTCCCATTGATAAGCTACCTCAGCATCGGGCCTACTCTTTTACCAGTCGTGATGATGATGATCCTAAAATCGCTGAGTATTGGCTGTATAGTACTCTACGAATCCTAAATAAAAAGCTACAGTGTTTAGATGAACACAAGTTTGAAAGTGCCCTTGCCTTGCTAGCTGATGAAACGTTTTATTGGTGGGAGACTATCATTCTTGTAGTCCTTGAAGAAGTTGTGACTTGGGAGTTCTTCTTGCGTGAATTTCAAAAGAAATACATCAGTGAGTTTTACCTCGCTCAGAAGTGTGGCATCTTCTTTCATTTGAAGCAGGGTGGACGACCTGTAGAGCAGTACATCCATGATTTCTGCAAGTATTGCAGGTATGGATCTGAATATATTTAGAATGAGGAAGAGAAATGTAGCATATTCATCAATGGACTGAATGATGACTTACGCCCTAAGTTCACAGCATTGGGCATTATCGATTTCCAGGACCTGGTAAATAGGGTAAAAGCTACTGAAGTTGCACAAAAAGATCAGAAGGCTAGTGGATTAGGCAAGTCCTAGAAGAGATATTGAGATGACTTTCATCCTCCTAAGTCTTTCAATAAAGGGAAGTATCATGGTCCGAAACAGAATGTGTATTCACAGCCTTTCCACTCCGAATATATTGCTAGGCCTGAAGCAGTAACCCAGTCCTTCCCTATGACTAATTTTATTAATGGCACTGGTGGTTCTAGACAAGAGATACAATTTCCATTTTGCATTTTCTGCCAACACATGCATCCTATAGGGCAATGTCGTAAGAAGTTCAGAGCATGCTTTTTCTATGGCAAGATGGAACATCTCATTCGTGATTTCCCCAAGAATACTGTCAAGTTTACTTCTGCATCGGCTAATCCTTTATCCCCTGCTCAACCCATCCGAGGCAAGAGAGCAAAGAAAGGATTCGCAGGGTAGCCTAGTGGCTTGTCTAAGGCATCATACAGACCTAAAACTAAGGCTCCTACACAGATGTACCATGTGATGAGTAAGGAAGAGGAAGATGATCCTGATATCATTACAAGTGCCATTGAATTGTATTCACATCCTGTTTATGCATTGTGTTAGTGAAATAATAAAGCTATAGTACCCTTATCTCTTTGATTCAGGTAAAAAAATTTGAGGATGAATTTTTCATAAGAGGAAGAGTTGTAACACCCTAAAAATATTAGGTTCTAGTGATTAGAAAATCTATATCAAAAAGGTCCATATATTCTATCAACCTCAATTGCAAAATCAATTATACCGTATTGGACTCTAATTGAGTCTAATTTATATACTTTGGACCTAATTGAACTCCTTGGAAACAATTTAGTAACTAAATTTTAAAAATTGAAAATTTAGGGGCAAAAGTATGAACTTTGGAAAGTCGAGGGACTACCCTCATAAATTTTCCATTTGAGGGGTAACCCACCTCTTAGCTTGCCATCTACTTCACGTGGGTTTGCTAGGAGATGATGTTAAATGTTGGCTTAGTCATTCTGAAAAGATGATGGCTTAGGTGGCTGAATTAATTTGGATAAAAAAAGGAAAGAACAAAATAATATAGTATAGCTTACCCTCTTTGAAGGGAAAACCTATCTGTTTACTTTTCCAAAAAGAGGAGATGTTTTAAGATAGCATAAGTGTGTCGAGCCTCCCTTTTCACTTCATCTCAACTTTCTCTCAAATACCAAGCAAGCACCTCTATTGTCATCTTCTACATCAAGCTCAAGCATGTACTTCCCATGGCTACTTAAGCTTTTCTTGATTTCTCTACACCATTAGATAGCCCTTGAATTGGTAAGCCAAATCCCCCAAACAATTTTGAGAATCCATGGATAGTTAGAGTTTAATTTCAAGATTTAAGTCTTGAAGACCATAGTTGAACCCATGCTTTTAAAGCATGAATCCATACAATTCTTATTGGATAAAAGCTCTTCTAAGCTTAAATATTGATTTTGAATCCATAAGTATTGATTATAACATCTCCTTTTGTTTTACCTAGCACAAGTATTGGAGAAAGACGAGCCACTATCTCCTTTAAAAGCTAGGAACAAAGGGATTGTTCTCTGTGAGTCTTGAAAGCTTCAAAAACTAAGGTGAGTGTAGTCGGAGTCTTGGGAGTAGGCTAGGTGCCTTTCCCGAACGTTTGAATATTGATTATTGCATTGCTAACCTTGTGTATTAAGGATATTGCATAAAAACTTTATTGATGGCTATACCGGTAAGTATTGGAAAGTACTTCATTGATTCATTGTCCATAGCATCATTGTTATTGTCACCGTAATCATTGAAGCATTGACATGTAGAATCATTAGCCATTGAGCATTGAATTTTGCTAATGAAATAGTGAAATTGAAATGTTGCCTTTGAATATTGTATTGAACTATTGTTATTGCTCATTAGCTTTAAGACATGACTATTGAACTATTGCTATTGATACATTGTTATGTAAATAATTCTTTTCTCTGTAACCCCCTCGACCCGGCCTAGTCGCAAGATCGAATCGAACAAGCTACATTAGGTTTACCAAAGTAAACCGGAAAGATTAAACATAAGACACGTCCATTTTTTCTTTTATCTTATCTAGATGCATTTATACTTCCTACATGGTCATATTGTTCATAGGTGAGCACTCATCTCAAACGGGCGTCGTAACGACATCCAATTGGCCACGACACAATTTAGGGACAAAAATGTAAATTCAGCATTATTTAAGGACTTTTCCACTTTTTAAGTTACCAACCTTTAATTAGGTTCATTTCATGATTATATGTCAAAAATCAGCTCAAATAGACCCTCCAAACTCACACAATTGAGCCCACATCAATTAAGGACCAAATGAGAGAAAACAGAACTTCATTAAAGCCATTAACTAACTTATCAGCCTTGGGTATCGGTACGCACACTTGAGTATCAGTACGCCCCTTCCATTTCGAATTCTAAAATTTTCAGTAGCCAACTCTCGTACCGATACGACCCTGCGTACCGATACTTACCAAAACCAAAGGCTTGTACCGATCCTCAAACCCGTGTACCGAAACTCCATGCCAAACTCAGCCTTCCTGTACCGATACGCAAACCTGAGTATCGGTACGCTACTCTTAAAAAGCATTTCCGTATCAATACGCCTAACCCGCATACCGGAACCACAAGCCCAAAATGGATTCTCGTACCTATACATGAACATGCATACTGGTACGACTGGACCTGAATGGTCACAATTGGCTGGTTTAACATGCTTATTTCAAAACTAAACCATTTCATCACGCCACAAACTCTCATACAAAACTACCAAGATTCATCAGCAACTTAAACATCATAAGTTCAGCAACCAATTAGCATTCAAACATCCCATGGTATTCTAGAGGCATGCTTCCAAAAACCACTTTGTCAAACACCCCAAAATACACAAATAGGTTAATCTTAGCATATGCATCAATACAACACAACCCACACAACATAATAAACTTGCTCAAACCATCACAACAAGGCAATCATCAAGGAAGCTCTAGATGCATACCTAAGCTACCATTCACCC
The DNA here is from genome assembly GCA_019671005.1 of Hibiscus mutabilis. Classification (NCBI taxonomy): domain Eukaryota; kingdom Viridiplantae; phylum Streptophyta; class Magnoliopsida; order Malvales; family Malvaceae; genus Hibiscus; species Hibiscus mutabilis. The sequence continues at coordinate 52,223,289 of CM033719.1, forward strand.
ACAACTACAAGCAAGTAATAACTTCAAGCTTAGCAACATCAAACCATTCTCAAAGCCCATCATAGAAACATACTTAAATCCGTAAGAAATCAGGATTACAACTCCCAAAAACCATGGCAAACACATTGCCTTTTTAACCGGAAACATAAATTGAGTTCATACTCAAAAGTAGTTTATCTTTTGGATCCTTGCAAACCTTGACTTTGCTGCCCCGAACTTTAATGCTCTGCATCATTAGGAAAAAGAGAGCGTAAGCACTCATTCTTAGTGAGGATGCTCATAAAACAATGATGCACTAAAACCCATTTAAAACCACATGCTTGCTTTTTCCAAAACATGCTTACAACCAAAGCATCTTTCCATGATTCCAACTGAATCAAAACACAATAACTTGTATATAACAACATATACAATCCACGCTTAAATCCCAACGCATTTTAAACAAACCATGCTTAAATCCCAAAGCATTACAAACAAGGTTCAACATATGAACTTTCTCATATATTGGCATTTATAGTGACCCGAATAGACTACCTCTATCCTATACACAAATCGGATACACAAAATCTCTCATACCATGCCTAGTTAAACGGCATGATACCCCAAACCTTGCCTAGTTAAACCGCAAGCTTTGTTACCCTCGCCTAGTTAAATTGCGAGATCCCACCCTTGCCTAGTTAAACCGTAAGTGTACCGATCTTGCCTAGTTAATCCGCAAGATCACCATCAATTTGGGTTGCCTAGTTAATCCGCAAGTCCCAAATGAGGTCCCCAACAGTCCGAGTGGCCTTGTTACACCGCCATACCTCAAGGACCCATGGCCACGATCGATTTTGTTTATATTTTATAGTGCACTTTTAATCATATGGCATGCCAACTATATCCGATTGTTTTCTCACCTTGTCACATAACCAATATATTATTTACAAAACCATTTACTTACTGTTTTACAATGCCTTTCATAAAACACCACATATGCAAATCTCATTGCCAGTGCAATAACACCATTCCCAACCAGAATGAAAACCAACGCTCAGTAGCATTTAATATACTTTTAAACCCCTGCATATGTACTCAAAATCATACATTACCAGTAAGTAAATCATACCATATTTATCACAAAACATGCAAACATCATGCTCATATCTAAGCCGATATTCAAGACCAAAATAAGAGAAACTTACTTCTGAGCTTAGGTAAGTGTCTCACGCTTACCTTAAACTCCCAACAACCTTTACAAACCTTGTAAAGCATTTAAAATCAGTTTCCACTCACCGATATGCCTTGCCTTCCTTGCCAACGCGAATCAAGCTCCTGGCAAGCCACCAAACAACGTCAAGCTTCTTCACCTTGACTATCCCATGTTTTCAACACATAAAACCAGAGGATAAATGCATTAAAATGCATTCAAACTATTGCCTACACAACAATCTCCCGCAACTCCCAAGTTGCCCACTCAAAACTAACCGAAACATACCGAAAACACCATCAAACGTTTCCGAACTTAACCCAGCCATAAAACAGCAATTCAAGTCTTCAACCAACATCTAATAACATCCAAAAACCCTTTTCTTAACATCATTTTACCTCCAAAAAAGATTAAGCTTGATTATCTCCACAACAACTCAAAACTAGCAACCTAAATAATTAGAGATTCAAGAGTTTCAGGATTCTATTGATAAAAATAACTTATCAACATCAAAACACATCCAAAACCTATATTAAATCAATCTCAATTACTGGAAGTCAAATCCACTTCAAAAATCACTATGTTTCATCAATATTCCCAAAATAACTCAATTAAACATGGATAAAACGTTAAAACCACATTACAAGTTATAAATCAAGGATCAAATACTTGGGACTATCAATAAAGAACCATTTAACAGAGAAGATCACAGACCTTACTCCTGTTATGTGATTTCTCCCTCAATTGGCTTGTTTAAAGCTAAGAAAATGCAAGATTTCAATGAGATTTTGCAAAACAAAGTTAAAGGAACAAATTAAAACCAATAATCTGAGTGAAAAGAGTTCATTACCTCTGGATTTTGATGAAATTCTGAGTGTTTGGAAGAAAATAAGTTGAGAGAAAAAGGTTTAGGAAAAAGTTACATGAATTTCTTTTAAAAGCTAATAACTAACTTTAGATATTTAATCCTTGTTAAAACTCTTTTAAAACACATGTTTAAAGTGATTTAATTGAAGGGAGAAACCACCAGCCAACACTTGGTAGATTAGCTCCTAAAGGATTCTAAGGATTTGACTCTTTTGATTTTAGTCACTTAAAAATAGTTTTCCAAAAATCACATTTTGGTCACTAACCCAAAATGTCATATTTCTAATTTCCTTTCCCTAAAATTGATTCCACCAAAAATCAATATATATTAAAAAATGATTTTTAACTATTTTTATATATTTTTATCTTACCGAAAAATACACAGCTCCGAATCTGACTCGAATCTCTAACCCGATCCACCAGACCGTCTAATAAACCTCAAAACTGCTAGGCCCAAAAACACGGTGTTACAACTCTCCCCCATTTAAGGAATTTCGTCCTCGAAATTACCTGAAGGAAATAGATGCGGAAATTGCTCCTTCATGTCTACCTTGGTTTCCCAAGTAGCTTCCTCAACACCTCGGTGTTGCCACAAGACTTTCACGAGCTCTATCGTCTTACCTCGTAGAAATTTCTTACTGGCGTCGAGCATCTCTACAGGTTCCTCATCAAAGGATAGATCCGGCCTCAACTCCACATCCTCCACCGGCATAACATGTGATGGATCTGATCGATATCTCCTTAACATCGAAACATGGAACACATTATGAATTTTCTCCAACTCGGGAGGCAACCTCAACCGATATGCCACAAGACCCATACGCTCAATAACCTTGTATGGTCCAATAAACCTCGGACTAAGCTTACCCTTACGTCTGAATCTCATCACCTTTTTCCATGGTGACACTTTCAAGAATACGCGATCGCCTACCGAATATTCAACATCCTTACGCCTCAAACTCGCGTAAGATTTCTGTCGATCCGCAACCACTTTCAACTGGTCGTATACAAGCTTAACCTTTTCATCTGTGTCTTTCAACACATCCGGTAGGGTAACATGCTTTTCCTCCACATCAACCCAACATAAGGGTGTACAGCACCTCCGGACATAAAACACCTCATAAGGTTCCATCTGTATACTCGCCTGATAACTGTTGTTGTAAACAAACTCAACTAAAGGCAAGTGCTTCTCCCAGGTTCCTTGGAACTCGATAATACAACATCTCAGCATATCCTCCAAAACCTGGATAACCCGCTCAGACTGCCCATCCGACTGAGGATGATACACAGTACTAAAACTCAACCTCAAACCCCAAGACCCGAGGAAAACTCTTCCAAAACCTTACCGTAAACCTCAGATCCCTATCAAAAACGATGGATTTAGGTACACCATGCAAATGCACAATCTCCATTATATACAAATTTGCCAACTTATCCAAGGTGTACGTTGTATGCACCGGCAGAAGATGTGCACACTTTGTGAACCAGTCAACAATCACCCAAACAGAATTCTATTAGCTGGTGTCAACGGCAAACCTGTTAAAAATCCATGGTAATTCTCTCCTATTTCCTCTCAGAAATTTTCAGCGGTTGCAACAACCCAGATGGAAATTGATGTTCAGCCTTAACCCACTGACATACCATGCACTTGGAAACAAACTCAGCCACATCATTTTCCATCCCAACCCAGTAGTATACCCCCTTCAAATTACGATACATCTTAACACTACTAGGATGCATAGAAAAATGACTAGAGTGTGCCTCCTTCAAGATAATGTGCCTCAACTCCGAATCATCTGGCACCATTATTCGACCCTTGAAACACAAAACTTCATCATCATCAAAATGAAATTCTGTCGGATTACCATCTGCTATGTCCTTAACATGCTCAACCAACGAATCATCATACGGTTGCTTAGCTTTAATCGACTGCGATAACATAGGCTTAACTTGCAACTCAGCCAGCAAACCGCCCTTCCGTGTCACACTCAACCTTGCAAGCATAGCTCGAAGCTCAACCGCAACCTTACGACTTAATGCATCCGCCACTACATTGGCTTTACCAGGGTGATACTCAATGGTCAAGTCGTAATCCTTAAGCAACTCTAACCACCTACGCTACCTAAGATTTAAATCTTTCTAGGACATCAAATACTTCAAGCTCTTGTGATCCATAAAGATCACACACTTCTCACCATAGAGGTAACGTCGCCAAATTTTCAAAGCGAAAACCACAGACGCAAGCTCCAAATCATGAGTTGGATAATTGCGCTCATGAACTTTTAACTGCCTCGATGCGAAGGCCACAACCTTTCCATCCTGCATCAGCACACAACCTAAGCCAACATACGATGCATCACTATAAACCACAAACTCCTTCCCAAATTCAGGTTGAATCAACACAATATCATGTGTCAGAACTTCCTTCAGCTTCTCAAAACTGTGTTGCTACTTCTCCGTCCACACATAAGGAATATTCTTTTGTAACAACTTGGTCAATGGTGCCGCAATACTCGAGAACCCCTCAACAAAATGGCTATAATAACCAGCCAACCCAAGAAAGCTACGCACCTCCGATACAGACTTAGGTGGCTTCCAATTGAGAATAACCTTAATCTTCTGTGGATCAACGCGAATACCCTCCGCATAAACCACATGACCAAAGAATATCACTTTCTTTAGCCAAAACTCGCACTTGCTCAACTTAGCGTACAACTGATTATCCTTTAACACTTGCAACACTATCTGCAAATGCCGAACGTGCTCGTCCTCAGTACAGGACTACACAAAAGTATCATCTATGAACACCACCACAAACTGATCAAGATACTTATGGAACACTCTATTCATCATGTCCATAAACGCAGCTGAGGTATTTGTCAAACTGAAAGGCATGACCAAAAACTCATAATGCCCATACCTCGTACGAAATGCAGTCTTATGCACATCTACATCCTTAACCTTCAACTAGAAATACTCGATCTTAATTTTATCTTGGAAAACACCGATGCTCCATGAAACTGATCGAACAAGTCATCAATCTGCAGTAACGGGTACATGTTTTTTACCGTCAACTTATTCACCTGATGATAATTGATGCACATACGCATCGTACCATCCTTTTTTTTCACGAAGAAAACAGGAGCACCCCACGGAGAAACACTTGGTCGAATGAACCCATGGTCCAACAACTCCTGAAGCTGCGACTTTAACTCTTTCAATTCTTTCGGTGCCATCCTATAAGGAGCAATGGATACCATCCTTCTTTTTCAACATTGATAATTAATGCACATACGCATCGTACCATCCTTCTTTTTCACGAAGAGATCATGAGCACCCAACGGAGAAACACTTGGTCGAATGAACTCACGATCCAACAACTTCTGAAGCCACGACTTCAACTCCTTCAATTCTTTCGGTTCCATCCTATCAGAAGTAATGGATACCGGTGTTGTATCCTCATATGTCTCAATACGAAACTCTACATCCCTATTCGGAGGTAAACCCGCTAACTCCTTAGGAAAAACCTTAGGAAAGTCATAAACGGTCTGAATATCCTACACTCGAACACCCTTGGCTTTCGGATTCATAACAATAGCCAAATAAGTCTGGCAGCCATCAAACATCATCTTCTTCACTCTAACAGCTGAAACCACGTTGGACAAAAACTTAACACTCTCGCCAACCACCACAACTTCATAGTCGTCGGCCAACCTCAAGAAAATCCTCTTGGATTCACAATCCATGGCTGCTCTGTGCTCACTCAACCAATCCATACCCAAAATGATATCAAAACCACAGAATAGCAATTTCGTCAGATCTGCGGCAAATTCATGTCCTTCACCACCAAAGGACAACGCCGATACAACCTTCTTGTTGTAACTGTCTCCCTAAAAGAACTTGTAACTAGCATACCAACCTCTAAGATCTCAACAGAAATATTTAGCATAGATGCATGTTCACTCAAGATATATAAATGTGTAAACCCCGAATCAATCAAAGATAACAATGACAAGGATTGCAAAGTGAAAGTACCTGCGATCACATCTGCATCATTACGAACCTCATGGTGAGCAAAGACCCGAGCTGGTCCACCACCTTCAAGTCTCACCACTGCAATATGAGCCATACCCCTCTGATCATCCTCGCGCCTCTAAAAATTACCCCTGCCACAGCCTCGACCCCTAGTAGGTGCAGCAACCTGTCCTGGTGCATATCTCACAGCTCGAGGACAATCACGCTTCAAGTGATCAGATAAGCCACAAATCCAACAAGCTCTAGCATTACCCCAGTATATACCCGCGTTGGCCTATCGCATTGCTCACACTCTGATATAACACGAGCTCCCTGAGCACCCTGGCCAACTCCACCACCACGCCTGTGATCTGGCTTATGCCTCTTGTCCATAAACCTCCTATTCTACCTTCCAAAATAGCTAGAGTCTACCACTCTCTTACCTGAGTTCACACCCGCAGCCTAAACTGGTGCACCCAAGGACTGCTCGATATTCTTGGTCTGATTGACCAACACATCAAAATTTGTGTAATCTGCAGCGAAGAGATACGTTTTGATGTCATTTACAAGACCATAACGGAACCTATCACATCTCTGATGGTCATCTTGAACCAACTCCAGAGCATACTGACTCAACCGGACAAACTTTACCTCTTAATCAGCAATGGACTTGCCTCCATGAGATAGCGACATAAACTCGCGCTTCTTCTTATCTAAATACTGGGTACCAAGATACTTCCTCTTGAAAGCTCTCCAAAAGAACTCCCAAGTAACGTCCACCTCAGGAACGGCAGTAATTGTGGTCACCACCAATGATATGCATCCCCTTGCAGCAGAGATACAGTGCAACCTAACTTGCGCTCCTCATTACATCCCATCTGATTCATGATGCGAACCTTCTTTTCCAGCCAACCCTCGGCTGCCTCAGGGCTCAGTCCTTGAAAATCCTCACCTTCCAAACTCCTCAAACGCTGCAGGGGTAAACCTTGATTTGCCACCACAGTGGGTGTCGGTGCCTGGGCTTGCACTATCACCATCGCTACTTGAAAAGCTCCCGTTAGCGCCTAAACTAACGGGTTCAAATCACCATACACAGGCACTTGGTGAACCTGGGGTGCTTCACCCACCCCACATTCAACTAAATGAACCACTAGAGGAGGATGAGGTAAAACATGAGGGAGATTCTCTTATGTCTCATTATTCTGCCCAACCCCGGTAGTATTAGCCATAGATCGTGTCTCACGTCGAGCCATGCTAACAAAAGCACCAAAACACATTAGAGATAGGCTAGCATCAGGCAAATGATCCAAGTGAACTTTAAAACGCATTTCAAATCCTCGGTAATAAGAATGTGTTCCCAATTCATACCCCAATAGAATATTAAACAATCACCGAACATATACACAATCACCGTGCAGTTCAAACAACATTAGCTAGTTTTACAACAACATCTCAACCTTTTGCAAACATGTCTCTGATACCAACAAATAGAACCCCCTCAACCTGGCCTAGTCGCAAGACCGAACTGAGCAAGCTATATTAGGTTTACCAAAGTAAACCGAAAAGATTAAACCTAAGACACGTCCATTTTTTTCTTTTATCTTATCTAGATGCATTTATGCTTCCTACATGGTCATACTGTTCATAGGTGAGCACTCATCTCAATCGGGCGTCGTAATGACATCTAATTGGCCACAACACAATTTAGGGACCAAAATGTAAATTCAGCATTATTTAAGGACTTTTCCACTTTTTAAGTTACTGACCTTTAATTAGGTTCATTTCATGATTATATGTCAAAAATCAGCTCAAATAGACCCTCCAAACTCACACAATTAAGCCCACATCAATTAAGGACCAAAATGAGAGAAAATAGAACTTCATTAAAGTCATTAACTAACTTAACTGCCTCGGGTATCAGTACGCACACTTGAGTATCGGTACGCCCTTTCCAATTCGAATTCTAAAAATTCCAGTAGCCAACTCCCGTACTGGTACGACCCTGCGTATCGATACGTCTTACCAAAACCAAAGGCTCGTACTGAGCGTCAAACCCGTGTACCGAAACCCCATGCCAAACTCAGCCTTCTCGTACCGATACGCAAACCTGAGTATCGGTACACTACTCATAAAAAGTATTTCTGTATCGATATGCCTAACCCGCGTACCAGAACCACAAGCCCAAAATGGCTTCCCCTACCGATACGTGAACATACGCACCGATACGCCTGGACCTGAATGGTCACAGTTGGCTGGTTTAATATGCTTATTTCAAAACTAAACCATTTCATCATGCCACAAACTCTCATACCACACTACCAAGATGCATCAGCAACCTAAACATCATAAGTTCAGCAACCAATTAGCATTCAAACATCCCATGGTATTCTAGAGGAATGGTTCCTAAAACCACTTTGTCAAACACCCCAAAATACACAAATAGGCTAATCTCAGCATATGCATCAATACAACACAACCCACACAGCATAATAAACTTGCTCAAACCATCACAACAAGACAATCATCAAGGAAGCTCTAGATGCATACCTAAGCTACCATTCACCCACAACTACAAGCAAGTAATAACATCAAGCTTAGCAACATCAAACCATCCTCAAAGCCTAGCATATAAACTTGCTTAAAATCCGTAAGAAATTAGGATTACAACTCTCAAAAACCATGGCGAACACATTGCCTTATTAACAGGAAATGTAAGCCAAGTTCATACTCAAAAAGTAGTTTATCTTTTGGATCCTTGCAAACCTTGCCTTTGCTACCCTGAACTTTAATGCTCTGCATCATTAGGAAAAAGAGAGCGTAAGCACTCATGCTTAGTGAGGATGCTCATAAAACAATGATGCATTAAAACCCATTTAAAACCACATGCTTGCTTTTTTCAAAACATGCTTACAACCAAAGCATCTTTCCATGATTCCAACCGAATCAAAACACAATTACCTGTATATAAAATCATATACAATCCATGCTTAAATCCCAAAGCATTTTAAGCAAACCATGCTTAAATCCTAAAGCATTACAAACAAGGTTCAATACATGAACTTTCTCATATATTAGCATTTATAGTGACTCGGATAGACTACCTCTATCCTATACACATATCGGATACACGAAATCTCTCATATCATGCCTAGTTAAACCGCATGATATCCTAAACCTTGCCTAGTTAAACCATAAGCTTTGATACCATCACCTAGTTAAACCGCGAGATCCCATCCTTGCCTAGTTAAACTGTAAGTTTACCGACCTTGCCTAGTTAATCCTCAAGATCACCATCAATTTGGGTTGCCTAGTTAATTCGTAAGTCCCAAATGAGGTCCCCAACAGTCTGAATGGCCTTGTTACACCGCCATACCTCAAGGACCCATGGCTACGATCGATTTTGTTTATATTTTATAGTGCACTTTTAATCCTATGGCATGCCAACTATATCTGATTATTTTCCACCTTGTCACATAGCCAATATATCATTTACAAAACCATTTACTTACTATTTTACAATGCATTTCATAAAACACCACATATGCAAATCTCATTGCAAATACAATAACACCATTCTCAACTAGAATGAAAACTAACGCTCAGTAGCATTTAATATAATTTCAAACCCCTATATATGTACTCAAAATCATGCATTACTAGTAAGTAAATCATACCATATTTATCACCAAAACATGCAAACATCATGCTCATGTCTAAGCCGATATTCAAGAGCAAAATAAGGGAAACTTACTTCCGAGCTTAGGTAAGTGTCTCACGTTACCCTAAACTCCCAACAACCTTTACAAACCTTGTAAAGCATTTAAAATCAATTTCCACTCACCGATACGCCTTGCCTTCCTTGCCAACGTGAATTAAGCTCCCGGCAAGCCACCAAACAATGTCAAGCTTCGTTACCTTGATTATCCCTTGTTTTCAACACATAAAACCATAGGATAAATGCATTCAAACCATTGCCTAACAGCAATCTCCTGCAACTCTCAAGTTGCCCACTCAAAACTATTCGAAACATACCGTAAACACCATCAAACATTTCTGAACTTAACCCAACCATAAAACAACAATTCAAGCCTTCAAAAAACATCTAATAACATCCAAAAACCTTTTTCCTAACATCATTTTACCTCCAGCAAAGATTAACCTCGATTATCTCCACAACAACTCAAAATTAGCAACCTAAATAATTAAAGATTCAAGAGTTTTGGGATTCTATTGATAAAAACAACTTAACAACATCAAAACACATCCAAAACCTATATTAAATCAATCTCAATTACTAGAAATCAAATCCACTTCGAAAATCAAGGACCTTACGCCTATTATGTGATTTCTCCAAAATAACTCAATTAAACATGGATAAAACATTAAAACCACATTACAACTTATAAATCAATGATCAAATACTTGGTAATATCAATAAAGAACCATTTAACAGAAGAGATCATAGATCTTACCCATGTTATGTGATTTCTTCCTCAATTGGCTTGTTTAAAGCAAAGAAAATGCAATATTTCAATGAGATTTTACAAAACAAAGTTAAAGGAACAAATTAAAATCGATAATCTGAGTGAAAATAGTTCTTTACCTCTGGATTTTGATGAAATTCTGAGTGTTTGGAAGAAAAGAAGTTGAGAGAAAAAGGTTTAGGAAAAAGTTACGTGAATTTATTTTAAAAGCTAATAACTAACTTTAGATATTTAATCCTTATTAAACTCTTTTAAAACACATATTTAAAATGATTTAATTGAAGGCAGAAACCACCAGAAAACACTTGGTAGATTATCTCCTTAAGGATTCTAAGGATTTGACCCTTTTTATTTTAGTCACTTAAAAACAGTTTTCCAAATATCACATTTTGGTCACTAACCCAAAATGTCATATTTCCAAATTGATTTCCCTAAAATTGATTCCACCAAAAATAAATATATATTAAAATATGATTTTTAACTATTTTTCCATATTTTTATCTTTCTGTAAAATACACGGTCCCGAATCTGACTCGAATCTTTAACCCGATCCACTAAACCGTCTAATAAACCTCAAAACTGCTAGGCCCAAAATTAGGGTGTTACAGACTCATCATACTGAATCATTGCTATTGAAATTATTGTTATCGGATTATTGTTATTGAACCTTGGATTTGACTAGGATTGGATACAATTGGCATGCCATAGAATTCATGAGCTCATTGGTACGAGTGGACTATGGTCCTTAGGCTATGGCCTTTATTGTGGTACGGAGGAGGTATGATGTGTTTTGGTCATACTGGTTCGGCGGAGGGACTAGACAACTATTGTTTTTGGTACAGCGTAGGAATTCGCGTATCCATACACCTTATATCGATCCAAGGAAACCTATTGAACATTGCTATTGAACATTACTATTGAACATTTCTATTGCATCGATTATTGTTGTTGCATTGGTCATTGATATTGTGTAAACTTACCATTGGAATACATGTCCATGATATTATTGTCATTGATAATATTGAAGCATGCTAGAGTGTATTCCTTGATTAATACATTTTTTATGACTACCTCACTAGGCAAAGTATGCCTAATGCATTCATTTTTACGCATTCTAGGTTAAGAAGGTTTCGAGATCGAGGTTGGTATGGGTTTTTGGCAAGTCACCTTGTTGATAAAGTAAAGTATATCAACTCTATAAACTCCTAGTATGGTGGCATAAGTGTTGCACAAGTCATTTTTACCCCTTTTGATATGTATGTTTTATAATTGGCTTGTATAGATTTATAGGTCTAAGTTTGACCTTTTTAAAAGTGGTTAAAATGACCAAATATGCATAATAGGCCTAAAGGATGGAAAACGTAGTAAATGTATTCATTTAGCTTTGAAATTTTGTATGCTCATAGAATAGAACTAAATAAACTTGCTGGTAAGATTTCGTTAAATTTGGACATGGTTTGGATGGGTAAAATGCTATTAAACCAGATAAAAATATACATTAAAGTCTCTGCCGTAATGATACGGGTGATGGTGTATCGGTATGGGCTTGCATAATTGGAACTGGATTAAAGGACGTGCCGATATGGTTCAAGCTGTACCGCTAAGGGATTTTGAATCTAGAAAATTAATGTAGCTCGGTATCGATATGGTACCGATATGCCTTATCAAAACCTGATAATATTAAATAATTATCAAATTCGTACCGATACCTAGTATCTGTACGGGCATAATGTAGTTAGTTTTTTTAACGGTCTTGGCCAAGGCGTATCGATATGGTTGTAGCCATATCGGTATGGCCTACTGAATCTATAAATCCTTAAGTTTTACTAAGCATAGCGTATCGATGCGATAGAGCTCGTATTGGTATGACTACCCTTAATTAGTAACTGAATTGCTGAACCAAGCAGAGGTGTATCGATACGACTCCATGGCTTATCGATACCCGTAGCGTTTAAAGCTGATGTAAAGATTAGAATGAAATTTTAGAATGTTGCATATTGATCACCAAGTTTCAGAGTTTAAATTGAGTTGGCATATGGGTTCTGATTAATATGAAAATTTATAGACATACTATTTATAGTTCGAATTGCTTTGTGGTATGCTTAACCTCAGTAATGGGCCCTAATTTATAAAAATTATAGAATAGTCCCTAAAACTTGTAAAAGTTTAAAATTGGTCCAAGATAGCTAATGGATGTATCGTATCAATAATAATGTAATGGACATTGTATCGTTTCGATCACTGACTTATAGTTTATCATCTAAAATACTTTATCGAACATCGTTTGGTCACCGGTAACACATCCCGACCCGATTTTCTACCATACTAGAAAGAGGGTGTTACATGAGCTGACTTGGTAAATGGTCAATGATGGCCCAAATAACATCATGCTTAGCTGGAGTCAACGGTAGTCCACTGACAAAGTCCATGGTTATTATCTCCTACTTCCATTGGGGAAGTTCAATGAGTTGTAATAATCCAATAGGGACACGGTGCTCAGCCTTGACTCGCTGGCACGTAAGACACTTAGATACAAACTTTGTAATGGCTTTCTTCATACCAGACCACCAATACAATTTTTGAAGGTCCTTATACATTTTTATCGACCCTGAGCGAATTGAGAAAGGGCTACAATGAGCTTCTTTGAAGATATCATCACGAAGTGATTCATTATTTGGTATACAAATTCTATCACGGAAATACAAGTCTCTCAAAGTTAACTTTAAAGTCAGGATCATAATTACTCTGAAGCTTGGTGACAATGGCTTGTAATCTAGGATCTTGGTCAAGTAATGACTTGATTCTCATTACAATGGTAGAATAAACTTGGAGGTCAGCTACTAACGGTCGATGTTTCTGTAACTTAAAATGATCGTTGATAAGTTGAGAAGTATACGAAGGTTTACGGCTAAGTGCATCAGCTACAACATTAGCCTTGCCCGGGTGATACTCACTAACAAGATCATAATCTTTGAGAAGTTCCATCCATCTCCTTTGATGAAGGTTAAGTTCCTTCTATGTCAATAGGTATTTGAGACTCTTGTGGTCGGTATATAGATAGCATTTTTCTTCGTAGAGATAATGCCTTCAGAACTTTAATGTAAAGACAACCCCAACCAATTCAAGATCATGGGTAAGGTAGTTCATTTCGTGTGACTTAAGTTGAATTGAAGCATATGCAACGACTTTGCCTTCTTGCATCAATACGCATCCTAACCCTTGATGTGATGCATCACTATATACGGTGTAGTCCTTACCAGACTCAAGTTGGGTTAGGATCGGTGCGTGAGTCGATACTTGCTTAAGCTGATCAAAACTGCGTTGCTGCTTTTCAATCCATTCAAAAGGGGTATCTTTTCATAGCATAGGATTTAGGTTAATAGTGCTGCTATTATAGAAAATCCTTTAATGAATCTTCTGTAATAGCCAGCAAGACCGAGAAAACTATGAACTTCCCCAATATTCTTCAATGGCCTCCACTCAACTATAGCTTGAATCTTTTTCGGGTCCACTTGAATACCCTCTTCAGAAACCATATGTCCTAGAAATGAAACTTTGGTGAGCCAAAACTCACACTTACTAAACTTGGCATACAACTGCTTCTCCCGAAGGGTTTAAAGCACAACACAAAGATGGTCTCGATGCTCATCTTGATTCTTGGAGTAAATCAATATGCCATCTATGAACAACACTACAAACTTATCATGATAGGGTCTAAAAACTCAGTTCATGAGATCCATAAAGGCAGCTGATGCATTGGTTAACCCGAAGGGCATAACCAAAAATTCAGTGGTCATACCTTGTACGAAAAGCTATCTTGGGCACATCACATTCTTTAACTCTCATTTGATAGTACCCGGACCTTAAGTCAATCTTTGAAAAGATAGTTGCATCCTTAAGTTGATCAAACAAGTTATCAATTATCGGTAAATGATACTTATTCTTGATGGTGAGCTTGTTCAACTATCGGTAAACAATGCAAAGACGTATAGATCTATCTTTTTCTTTACAAAGAGGACCGAAGCTCCCCAAGGTGAGGAACTTGGCTGAATGAAACCTTTATTCAACAAGTTTTAAATTTGTGCCTTAAGCTTTGTGAGTTCAACCGGTATCATACGGTAAGGTACAATGGAAACCGGAGTGGTTTCAGGTTGTACTTCAATCCCAAATTCAACTTTACAAATGGGTGGTAAACCTAGAAGTTCATTGGGAAACACATCGGGGAATTCTTGTAAGTATCTATATCTTGCAACTGAGATTCTTCTTTACTTGCAGTAGCATATAACAATGATTTCTTACTCCTAGAATCCATGAGAGTTGCACTCTCCTTGCCAAGACCTCAAAGATACATTTTTTTCTTCGAGTAATCTACCCAAGCTTGATGCTCTCTGAGCCAGTCAAGCCCTAATATAACGTCAAACTCATGAATAAGGAGGGCCATAAGATTGGCCGAAAAGGTATCCTTTATATCATGAGGGGATAATTTTTGCATGCCAGTCTAATTACGACACTATCACCTAAAGGATTGGTTACGGTGATTTTGAAAGCTATAGGTTCGAATGTTAAATTGAATCTTTTAATCAATACAAAGCTTATAAAGGATTAGTGGATCCGGAATCAATCAATGCATAGACATGGTGAGTATACAATTCAATAGTGCCTGCTATAATATATGGATCCTCCTCACCCCTCTGCTCCTCACATGGTAAACTTGACCTAAAGTCTTGTATTCTTGTCAACTTGGAGTTCTTGTAGAGCCAGCTCTTATTTTAGCTTGTTTCTATCCTTTGCCCTTGAAAGATTGAGTAGGGGACGTTGTACTTGCCAGTGCAGTAGACTTTGATGTATTTATTGGATAATTTTTGATATAATGACCTTGTTCACCACAGAGAAATACTCTAGTCTGTCTATGGCACTATTCCGCATGATGTTTCCTTTGAAAAAAAATTACAGGTGGGGTATTGAGATTCCTGACCTGAACCTCTAGTACTCTCAATGGAAGTTGTTCTTGCAGCAGATTAGGACATGGTCTGTGGCTTAGCACTATTGCCTGATCAGAAGGGCTGCTAGTAGTATTGTTGCTTAAACCCTTGTTTCTTTCACTTCTTATACGGTAATAGAGGACGAGAATCATCTCGATGACTCTTTTTAGATCAGGTTAGTCTACTAATCCTCTGCAACCTTTGTGCAACTTCAGTAGAAATGGCTCGGTTCATGAGTTCTTAGAAATCTGTGATTCCCAATACAATAAACAAAGGTTAAAGCTCATCACTCAAACCTGCAACAAAAATTCTACATTTCTCCTCATCCTTTTTAATATACTCGGCTCCATACTTGCAATATTTGCAGAAGTCGTGGATGTATTGCTCCATCAGTCTTCTGACTTGCTTGAGATGCAGAAAGATATCCCGCCTTTCAACCAAGTAATACCCACTATGTATTTCTTCCTGAACTTACGCAGAAAGAACCCCCAGGTTATAGTTTCCTTGTAAGCTGTAAGTATAGTGGCCTCCCACCAATGTAGAGCCTCGTCTACCAACAAGCACTCCAGTTTGTGCTCATCTGAACATTGTAATTGCTTATTCAATATCCTTAATGTGTTATCTATCCAATATTCTACCACATCAAGGTTGTCACCAGCCCTGCCTACAAAGGTAGAAGCTCGATGTTGAGCAACTTATTGATAGGGGCTTAGGTCGTGGAAGTAACATCTACAGAGGACTGTGCAGACTATGCAGACTGCTCAGACTTAACAATAACCATGAATTGTTTGAACATCTCAATCATGTTTCGATAGCATTCAAATTGAGCAGTCTACAGTTAGGGGTTTGATGGTTCTTGTTGGGGAACTTGTAGATTCGAAGGGTCTTTCCCCCTTTTCTCCCCACCACGTGTCAAGGAGTCTGTAGTATGCTCAACTTCTTCGTGAGATTTTTCGGAGTTATACATCTTATAATATAAAAGAAAAAAAGATCGGATTAATTGCAAGTTACAATGTACACAACAATAAACTCCTATGTGGCATATGCAATGCAATGACAATATAATAGAATTCAATTTAGTCCTAGAATCGACTAAACTCTTGCTCTAATACCACAAATGTAACACCCTCTTCTCTTTCTGGTAGAAATTCAGGTCGGAAAGCGTTACCGAAGAACAATACGATGATCAGACCAATATTTACAATTACTTGCACCATAAATGATAAACCGGTGATTTTAGTGCGATGCAATAACTAATAACAATCAATAAAGCTTGCCCAAATTGTAATTAGGGGTTATTTGGTGACTTATACAAATTTAGGGACTAAATAGTAAAATAAGTAAAGTATAGGGTCTTATCAATAATTAAGGTTACCAATGTAGAAATTAATGCATGAATGTCTTGCATACAAATTTTCAATATATTTAGAGTTCATTTATACTTTCAATTAAGCCTTATAAAATTTAGTGGCCATTTTACAAGATTCTAAAACCTCTTTTAATCATCTTTTAAGTAACTTGCATGCCTTGGTACCGATACTCAAAGGGCTATATCGGCAGCCTGTGTCATGGTAGTTAAAATAGTTATGAACAATAGGGGTCGTACCGGTATAGGTATAGTCGTATCGGTACATTATGCTTGTCTTAATTAAGCTCAGATTCTAGTGTTAAATTGTCATACCAATACGCCTTGGCCGAATCGATACGCTTACCATGACATTAAAACGGTTAAGTTCGTTAGGCTCATACCGATACTGGGTATTAGTATGCATGGTCAACGCAACAAGTCAACTTTAGAGATCAATACGGTATCGATACAGTGCTACAGTGATTTTCCAGATTCATTTTCACGTACCAATACTTAATAGTCATATCGATACGCCCCTTTACACGAGTCACCAAAATGCATACTCGGACCGATACGCCATCACTCGTATCGGTACAGATAGACATGTAATGATAGATTTAGTCTGGTTTTTAATCATTTTAGGGGTCTTAACCTTGTCCAATTGTTACCAAAATTTTCAAGCAAGTTTTTAATCATCATTCTACCTACATGTCAAATTTCTTAGCATTTTGAATTCATTTGCCATGATATCACTTATTAATGCATTATAGGTCATGTTTACCAGTTTTCCAACTATCCAACATGCTGTATTCCATACGTTAGCTATTTCAACATGGTGAGCATTGTATACACACAAAATGGGGTTAAACTAACATGTCTAAACCCTATGCCACCTTGCTAGGAGTTTAAGGACAAGGTTAACATTGCGTGTAACTTGTGAACTTGCTTCCAAAATGCTTCATACTCTAATTCTTGATACAACAACCCTTTAACCTAAAAATACATGAAAATGAGATGCGTTAGGCTTATATAGCCTAGTGATGCAGTCAACAATAATGAAATGAACAACAATGGTATCAATAACATGAAAATCAATATAATGCATCTTAAACCATATTTTAACAATAATTTCAAAAACTTAATTCCTTAGATCGATATGTGAATGTGGATACACAAATTCCCAACCAACATCGCCAATAGGACCAAAACCAACACATCTCGACAACATCGCCAAATAGAGCGTTAACTCGAACCGTAGTCCACTCCGTACCAACAATATCCTTCAACATCGCCAATAGGACCAAAACCAACACATCTCGACAACATCGCCAAATAGAGCGTTAACTCGAACCGTAGTCCACTCCATACCAATGAGCTCATGAATTTTATGGCATGCCAATTGTAACCAATGACATTCGCATCCAAGGATTCAATAATTAGGCCGATAACAATAACAATGGCAATGTTAACTTGTCAACAACGGTGTATCATGATCAATATGGCCTTTCACAATATTCCAATGTTATCAATGACAATACCATGAATCAATAATCAATTTAGCAATGTAATAAGCTTACCAAAGCTTACCAATGATACCTTCAACAAGGTTTTCATGTATCCATACCTTGATTTCAATGATGGAAATACAATAAACCAATACAATGAAATCAAAAAGGCACCTAGCCAATTCCGAGACTCTGACTACATGCACCGATACTCTCAAAGCTTTTAGGGCTCTCGGATGACAATTCCTTTGTTCTTTGACTTGTTGGAATTTGATGGCTTTGGTGATTCTTCACCTTGATTCTTTTGAGCTATAAAGAAATAGAATCACAAGGATTTCAATATCAATAATAGATTTATAACAACTTATTAGCTATGAAAAACAACAGAGATTGAGCCTTGATATCCCTAGGAAATTCTAGGGTTCTTAATTTCATGGACTTGGATTTAAACATGGTTTTAGCCATGGAGTCATTGAATCAATTAAGGGATATTGCTTACCCAATCGATACCTATAGTTTAGGATTAAGAAGCTTGAGAAAATCAAAGCTTGGAGTATCCTCCAATGGAGGTGCTTGCTTGACCAACTAAGGAAGAAGATAAAGATGGATATGAGGTGTAGGCTTAGGAATTGACCGGGTAAGTTATCACTTCTTCTTTTTAATTTTCGTTATTCAATTGGTAATTCTAATTTAGGCTTTAGAGAACCCAACAATGAAGGAAGCCTTTTTTGGCATTCCATGTGGCTTAATGAATATTGGGTTGAGGGGCTAATTACTTAATTAATCCTTCAACTTCCCATACTTTACGCTTTTGTCCCCTAACTTCCAATTTTCTCAATTTAGTCACTAAACAAGTTTCAAGGTTTGCAATAAGGTCCTTAATCAATAACAATACTAATTTGGAATTTAATATTTCAATAATTGACCACTTGGTCAAAGGTCAATGCTATAGTTTGACTTTTTGATGTAAAATTTTCGGTTTCCAGAATTGAATTCCGACTATGCCCAGTTTTGGGGTGTTACAATTTTCTAAAAACAAGAAAATGATTTCAAAATTGAAAACAAAAAATGAAATGCTTTCTAAAACCAATTTGGAATTTGAAGCAAAAATCAAAGATTTTGAGCTTGAATTTTTGAATTTACAAAATTTACTTCAAATTTTGGAAAAAGATCATCAAAAGGAAATAGATGATCATAAGAAAGAAAAAGATTTGATTTGTAAGAGTTTTGAAAAGAAAGATAATTTTAACAAATCAAATTTTTATCAAAGACAATCTAGTGCCCCTAGATTTTTTAATGGTAAATATTTTAGAAGTATTTGGATCCCAAAAGGACTAATTACTTTAAAGAAAAAGGATGAAATTAAAAAATGATTTTTAAGGGGACTAAAATTTGTGCAACTAATGTCATTGGATCCAAAGCAATTTGGATACAAAAAATTACTTGATTGTCTTTTTATAGGTGTGATGGAGCATTGATCAACAAAGTGATGAACCATGGAAGCTCTATGCACACAAGGAAGATCACTTGAATAAGGAAGTCTTCATATCCTACCTTTGATTCAAGTGGTAAATTTAAATTGAATTTCTTTTTATTTGTTTGATTTATTTTCGAAATTCAGTTTCTTTTAATCATGAATTGTTGGACTAACATTCTATTTGATGATTGAGTAAGGGGGAGCCATTTTACAATAAAATTCTTATCTTGTCAAATTATTTTTAAACTCTCTATTGTTATTGTACTTCATGTCATTTCAAACTTTGTTTATCATTTTGATATAACAAATAGGGGAGAAAGGTTTAAAAAGTTAAATTTTCAAATGAATAAGGAGGAGCCTTTAACACTTTGATAAAATATTCTCTTATTCAAAATTTATTTTTACTAAGGGGGAGAATCTCTAGAACAATTTTTCAAGTTAGTTTTATTATATCAATAAGGGGGAGATTGTTAGGATATTTGTTTTGATATAATAATTGAAAAATAGTTTTGGACTAAATTGAAAAGATTTCAAAAATGATTTTAAGTCCAAACAACTTGAAAATATGTTTCAAAAGGTTTCGGAAGGCTTCAAAACCTTTTTAAATAGCTAAACCTGAGATTTCTTAAGGTCTGTACCAATACGGCCTCAACCGTATCGATACCTGCTAGGGTTTCAGCTACAGGAAAATTTCAGAACCAAAAACCTGTACCGGTACAGGCTTAGCTGTACCGATACAAAGGGGGTCATACCGATACGCATTGAGGTGTACCGATACCCCTGTGTTTTAACTACCCCAATGGCTATTTCTATGACAGATCGTACCGATACGCCCATAGGAGTATCGATACGCACAGGCTGATCAGAGCACAACAGCTATTTCTATAAGAAGGAGTGTACTGATACGCACACCCGCGTACCGATACCGAAGGCTTCAGAAAAGGAAATTCAAAATAGAAATTTGTCTCCAACGGCTCCAATCCAATCCCAACGGTCTTCAACGGCTAAGAACTTATTTGAGAGTATAAAAGGGTCCTTTAAGCTTCAACAATAACTAATGATCATCAAGTCAAAAATCTTTTGATTAAGAAATGTCTTAGTGCTCAAATTGTTTTATTTTGTATAAACAAACACTTGTGAGCTCAATTGTCAATGTATGCTCAAGTGTATTAGGTTTGGGTGAGAGCTTTAGAGTGCAAACATTCACCTTATGAGAGGGATTTTAGTTTGTTTTTATTTCTCTTGTAAATAGGGGTTCCCAAAGCTTTGGGCTATAAGCTTTGGGTGCTAGGCGTTGCGGTATAAGTCTAGATTGTAAAGGTTTCCTCTTGAGCCTGTAAAAAGGGAAGAAATTCATAGTGAATTTGGAAATTCTTAGTGGGGAAACTAGGGTAGTGGATGTAGTCTTGGTTTAGAAGCTGAACCACTCTAAATCCTTGTGTCATTATTTTCTATCTTTTTGCTTTCACCACCAATCACACAATTACCAATTGTCCACCACTTGGTGAGCAAATCGGTTGAAGAATTCAAGCCCATCAATATATATATATATATATAAATAATTGGCTATATAGATTATGTGTTGTCATAAATTCATACAGACACAAAGGGGTTCGACAGGAAAGTCATTTCGATCCAATCTATTTTTGGGGTCAAGTAAAGACAAAGGATATGTCAGTGACTTGGCACGCCAAAGCACTCTCTGAGGGCATGGAATGTCTAATTTTTTGGTCAGAATCGCGATAGTAATGTCTCTATTAGATTCTCTAGTCGAAATACGGGAAAACTCCATTCAATTTTTGATATATATAAGAAAAAATATGATAACCTAATTATTCGATTTTTCATAACAAATTATATTTGGTCCTTTTTTAAATCTTGAAATTTTATTGAAATAAAAGCAGGTACAACATTAACACTGCAACCAATCAAAAAGACAATTTTGGGGACTATATCCACCTAAAACTCAAACATAAAATAAAATGAAAAAGAAAACTCAAAGCACAATGAAAGTCGAAGCCTTCTTTTGAATATGATGTCCATCATTCATAGTAACCCATTAATCGTCAACAATATTCCTTTGTCTCTACTAAACTAGAGGCTTTAGAGATGATGAAGGAGTAGCGAGCGAACCAAAGCAAATTGTTGAACTAATATTTTGAAGTAACAAATTTTTTGAAGTAACAAATTAAAAGAAAAATATTTTTGGACCTAATCGAATATATTAGATTTCTCAAAATAATTTAAAGTTCAAACAAACTTGAAAATTTTGTTTCAAATATTTTCAACTTAGTCGAACATTTTTAAAATCAATATGATCCATTTTTGTACTTTAAAAGACTATTGTATAGACTTCAAGGCAAAAAGAATAGATACCTTAGAACAAGAGATCGGTCGCTTTGTGGACAGTTTGCTTGAAACTTCTCCTCTCAGCCTCCAAATGCAAAAAGATCGATCCTCTAAACTAAGGGATCGATCCCTCCTTGCAACGGTGAATTTTTTTTGTAGATAACAACTTTATTGCATCCCCAATGACTCTAAACGATTAGTATTCATAGAGATGATATAAAAACAATGTCAAAACATCTCAGCAACATCAAGAAACATAATTAAAAGAAAATATCAACATTAAAGAGTTTTAGAGTGCTTAATTGTTGTATTTTTCATTGTAAAAACACTTGTGAGCTATCATTGTTGTTTTTGCTTAAGTGTTGATTGTGTGAGAGCTTTAAATTGTGCAAACACTTGTCTTGTGATGTTTTCCTTGTTTGCTCATTTGTATCTCTTTTTGCATAGTGTAACTCAAAGTTTTGGGTATAAACCATGAGAGAGTTGTAAGGTTGCTCTTTACAAATTAGTGGATTTATGGAAAATCATTAGTGTGGATATCTAAGGTATTGGATGTACACTTGGTTTAGAAGTCGAACCACTATAAATCATTGTGTCAATTTTTTTTATATTTACGTTGCTTCCACCACTTAAAAGTCAATTCACCCCATCTTGGAATATTCGGTTGATAGAATCGAGCTTAACAAAAACTTACAGGCTGCTTCACAAAAAGAATATGAATACATCGGCAAACAACCACAAAATGGGATCTAACCACTGAAAAACCATCGACAATCGCAAATCAGATACAAGCAACGTGAGAATCTCTACACGGTCGCAGATCTACCGTTGAGGTAGGCGAACAACGTGCCATAAGTAGGGGTGTGCATTCGGTTAATTCAGTTAATCGATCGCACCAAATTACGCAAAATCTATTAACCAATTTTTTTTGTTTTAACTGTTAACTAAATCAAATTTTTTAAAAAAAAATAACCGAACTGATCGGTTAATTCGGTCAATTTTTGAATTAACCGAAATTTGTCATAAAATTTTTGGGTAAATTACACGAATGGTCACTAAACTATTCTAAAATGATCTTTTTATTCATTTAACTTTCAGAAGTTACAAAACAATCATTAAACTTATTGAACTATTTCAAAATGGTCATTGAATCATTGCACGTTATAAATTTTTTTATAAATTTTGAAAAGTTTAATGACCATTTATAATCAATCAATAAATTTAATGATCATTTTGTGCTAATTTAGTAAAGTTTAATGATCATTTTATAATATATCAAAGAAGTTAATGATCATTTTATAACTTTTAACAGTTCAGTGACTAAAAGTAAATATATGTAATATATGTGATATTTAATATATGATCATTTTGGTTAATTTGGTTAATTAACCGATTTCAAACCGAATTAACTGATAACCGAATTTGAAAAAAAATATTAACAGTTAATTGATGCTACCTAAAATTAACTGACTGAATTAACTGAAAAATTTAGTTCGGTCAGTAAATTCGATTAAAACTGAATAATGCACACCCCTAGACATAATGTAATATCCCAATTTTTGGACTAGTGACCAAAATATAATTTTTGAAAGTTTAGGGGTTAAAGTGTGAACTTTGGAAAAGTTTAGGGACCAAAGTGTAATTTCCAAAAGTTATGTAAGTTAACCCCATAAATGAATAGTTCACCCCCGAGAGTGGCATTTCCATGTTACCCGGATTTTTCATACGAGGCTTATATTATTAGAATTTTTGGATCGAAAGAAATTGTTAAGTGTGCTCAAACCAGAGTAGTTCAGGAATGGGTGACCTAATGGAAAGGTCCCATATTCAATATTTTGACTGATAAAAAGGATTTATTTTAATTCAATAATATTCGATATGAATTGTGGAGATAAGATTTCTAAGAGGAAATGTATCCGATAAAATTTCCTAGTAATTATCGGTATATCGGATCGAACTGAAATTTTAAAGACAGTTCCAAGAAATTATGGAAAATTCATAAAATATTATTTTATGAATATTTTATTACATTTGGTTGGATTCTAACTAGATTTAGTTAGATTTTTAAGGAATGGCAAATTTCAAGTCTTGTTAGTAAATAAAGTATAGTTGGAGGGCAAATTGGACATTTGCCATGGATGGCATTTTTGAAATATTTTGAAACTTTGAGGGCAATTTTGAAAGGTGAAAAACACATGGATTTGATCTTGGCCATTGATTTTTGATAAGATTAAATCTTGGCCATTGGATAAAAAGGGTAAATTAGTAAATTCACTAATTAAATGAATTTAATATTCATTTAGTTATGACATGTGGATTAATTAAAGGAGATGAAAAAATATCATCTTTTCTCATCCTAAGGCTGTTCGAAACTAGAGAAGAAAGGGGGAAAGAAAACTTTCAAAACTTTCAAGCCAAAAATTGAAGAATCAAGGCAAGTTTCAAGCAAAATTAATTAAGGTAAAGTGATATATGCTTGATTCTCTTCATTTTGATAGTATTTTTGCATGATAAAGGTCAAGTTGGTTCATGTACATGGATGAGGATGATTATGATTATGATTATGATTTTGATAGAATATGATGGAATTGGAGTAGTATTGTGTAGAATTGATGATATAGACATGAAATCAAGCTTGAATTTAGATTAAATTCTTGTTTGAAGTTATAAACCCTAACCCTAAGAATTTGGGGGTTTTAGTTAGGGAATTAAATTGAGGATGGAATTGAATAGAATATGATGTTGTAAGCTTGATTATGATGTTAGATTAAATAATTTCCCAAAGTTGAAATTTTAGTGACTAATTCGAATTGTTGGAGAAAATAAAGGAAATTATTGAATATTTATTTTAGGATTTGAATTGATGAATTATGATCAAAATAGCATGAATTGATGATTAGGGACCAAAATGGAAAATTTTGGAAGTAGAGAGATCAATTAGGCAATTTGAGAAAAATAAAGGATTGAATTTGAATTGATGATTATTTGATAGAAATGATGTTTCAAGCATGATAGGAAGTTAAAAGAATTAAAATGACAGGAAAAGAAATGTGATGGACCATTTTGAAATATTTTGAAATAAATTTTTTAGTGAAGGACTAAATTAGTCAAAGTTGGAAAGTCAATGGAAAATTTCTAGAAAGGTTAGAACTAAATAAATAGTTAGTTGGTACATGAATTTAATGTACAAACGTGGGGTAGTGACTAAAATGTCACTTTTATAAAGTTTAAGAATTAAATAGATATTAGTCTAAAATGAGTTAATAGTAATGGAAATTGCTCTAAATTGAGCTTGAACAATTATTTAATGTTCAAAATGGTCACTAAGAACCATAATGAACAATTGGTAGATGTCTAGAAGAAGAGTAATAAGGGGATGTTAGAATATTTAAAAAGTTAATTATGGAAGTTGTGTTGGATTCGAATTGTGGCAGTAAGTTAAATAAACTGCCATAAATTTTATTAAAAATGGTAGATGATGAATCTTATACCAATGTAAAGATATGGTTGTCTAGTTTCGTTTCCAACAAACGGAAGTTAATTTCAGAAGTTCCAAGTTAAAAGATATGGATATAAAATCTATGCCCAAATAAGTTATTGATGGGCAGGGTACGATTGAAATGCTATAGAATATATCGGTTTAGCATTTTGTGCAGGTATTACAGTGTTAAAAGTACATTTAGTGTATGGTAAGCACAGTCGTATAAATGTGCAGGCATTATGGTAAGCACAACCTTATAAATGTGTGGGAAGTACTTCGGAGCATAATTATCGGGATAGCCCTATAGTGTTAGTACTTAACACTTAGAGAATGGTCAGCACAACCTAATGTGCAGAATGGTTAGCACAACCTAATGTGCAGTATGGTCAGCACAACCTAATGTGTAGAATGGTTAGCACAACCTAATGTGCAGTGTGGTCAGCACAACCTAATGTGCAGTATGGTCAGCACAACCTAATGTGCGGAATGGTTAGCACAACCTAATGTGTACTATGGTCAGCACAACCTAATGTGCAGAATGGTTAGCACAACCTAATGTGCAGTGTGGTCAGCACAGCCTAATGTGCATAATGGTCAGCACAACCGAATGTGCAGTATGGTCAGCACAACCTAATGTGCAGAATGGTTAACACAACCTAAAGTGCAGTGTGGTCAGCACAACCTAATGTGCAGTATGGTTAGCACAACCTAATGTGCAGAATGGTTAGCACATCCTAATGTGATGTGCAAAGGAGGACAACCTTATATTTATTAGCACTTTGATGCAGTTTTATCTCGTGTGCTCAAAGTCCTCAAGACTACTTTGGATAATAATTTATATAATAAATGGTAAATAATTTAGAGAGTATATGAACTCTCGGAGTAAATGGCAAGCATGTTGGTAGGATTTTATATCTGGTTATATTATGTTAATACATGATTAACATAAGGAAATAAGAATATATGTATATAATGATCACAACGCACGGTTATTATTATCTTGACATGAGATTAAATCAGGTTGTATTGCATTGATTGTTATAATTGCTTCACTAAGTATATACTTAGCGTATGATGATTTTCATGCGTAGGTAAGAACAAAGATCGGAGTAAGGAGTAACATGCATCATTATCAGGAAGAAAAATAAATAGTATTGGTCATGACATCCTTGAATGCGTTTTGATGCTGCTAGTTGGCATGTATAGGTTATTAGTAGCTCGTTTTGAACTAATTTAGATATGTTTGTAATAAATTATACCTAGATATGTGGTTAATGGTTGATAGATAGTTTTATTAATCTTGGTGATGGCTTAATAGATTTTCTAGTAATGAAAATCGGGTAAATATTAGAAAATGAATTTTTAGAATAGTCGAAAGAATTTTTTATTTCAGGCGGTTTTTAAGCAGTTATGTTATTTATTGATTGTAGTAATAAACTGCTAAGTTGTTGCCTAAAATCGGAGTTAAATTGATTGGTGAAAAAAATTAGTAACTGTTGTTACGCGTAAAAGGGAAAAATGATAAATCGTCATTTCTATAGCATATAACTATTATGAATAGTGGTTAAGAAATCATGTGACACTCTATACTAGTGTTGGAAACTAAATACTAGTAAGGGTGTTACACATAAGGCAGAGAAAACGTGTCACAAAAGCAGAGTTAAAACGTGCCACAAAGGTAGACAAACATGCGCAAAATATAATAAAAAAGTCAAACAAAATTTATTTTTATTGAAAATTAGAATAAAAACTGAACAGAATAACAAACCAAAATGAGATATGAAAAAACAATGATAAATATGAACACCGATGATTGACAACTAACATTAAAATCAATGTTGTTGCCGATAAAATAAAATAAAAACTTACGGCTGAAAAAGAGAAAAAGTGGAAGACTAGGATTTTCTATGATAACAATTACTTGGTTTTGTTAAATTGAGTGTTTACCGTTTTAAATTTCTTTTACATGGGTTAAGGATGGGGGAAATTAATCGTAATTACTAAACCATGTTATTTTATTAAGGTTGAAGGAAATAAAAAGGAAATTTGGTGATGAATGATGATAATCGCTAGCTGGGAAGGAAAGTATGTTGGATATATGCAGTTTTTTAATTATCTTAATTCGAATTTATAAATTTGTTTAAAAATTGAATATATTTTTATTTATAAGTTATATGAGTATCTTATTTAAATTCGAATTAAATATAATTATTTGTCATCTACCTAAATTTGCAAAAAAAAATATCTGAATTTATATTTCAAATTATATGTCGAATATTCGAATCTACACAAATCAAAATATGAATCCACTTTTAGGGGTACTACTCGCACCCTTGATGAGATAGTTAAATGTATAAAAGAAATAGTTAGAATTAAACTTCACAGAAAATGTATAGCTTGTATAAATAGAGTTAATATACAGCTATGTACTGACTGGGGATACTTGTATAGACGAACCCCTGTCATAGGATGTTTATTGTAGCAGCATTTTGCTGTTTTTCTTGAATGAAATAAAACTGAACATTTTATCCAAAAGAAATATGAATCCGTTAAAAATTGAATGACCGAGGTTTGAATAATTGATGATGTCTATATGTATCCACGACATAAAGTAATTTTAACATCCAAATCTCAAATTTAGATTGTCATCCTATGACTAACGAAATTTATCAGCAAAACATATTTGAAAGTACAATAATAGAAAGACCTCAAGATTTATCGGAAGTGGATAAATTTATTAAAAAATATTACTTATAAGTTTGACAAATAAATTACTTTTCAAATTGAGTGTAGTTTGACAAAAAAAAATTAAGAGACGGTAGTTTAAGAATTTTATCATAAACCAATTATGTAATCTCATTCAAAATAAAACAACGTAGAACACTATGAACCTATGCAAGTAGAGTTTACCCAGTTATGTAAATAGGGATGACAACGAAGCGGAGCGGGTTTTTGGCCGACACAACTCCGATCCAAATTTTAGTAGGTTTCACCCGACTCTGTCCCGCCTAAAATTTTAAAGTAGAAATCTGACCCAAATCCGACCCGAGTTAATTTTATTTCTCAGGTTTTTTTTATATTTTCTTGGCTAATCTCAGATTTTCTAAGCAACCAAACAACCACCCGAATAAATGAATACATATTTCTAAAAAAATTAAAAAAATTTGACAGAAAGTTGATCCCCAAGAATCGGACAACTCAACTAGCTCGGATATCCGTTGTAGGTTTCTATGATTGCTTTTGTTATTCTCTTAAACATTGAAATGGAGTTCAATAGAAAAGAAAGAAAATGAGAAATAAAAAATAATGAAGAAAAAAACAAAAGAAAGGGAAAAATGAAAAAGAATCTCTAAAAAATGTTGAGAAAGAGTTAAAAAACTAAATGTTATATATAGTGGCATTCTTGTAAATATATTAAGATATATTATAATACTACTTGGGTTGGGTCGAGTCGAATATTTTGAGCCCTAAACCCGTTTATGACCCTGAAAATTTTAAATATATAGAACCGCCCTGCCCCAAAACCCGATTTTAGTAACAAAAACCCCGCCCCGAACGAGTCGTATTGGGTCGGGACCTTTCGGGGACGGATATTATTACCATTCCTATATGTAGATAAGATTGAATGTTTTTTACGTCAAACATATAAAATGTAAACATTATTTTAATACAAGACACGACTTGGATTCATTTTTGTTTTGTTTTATAGAATTTAGCAACGGTCTACTTATAAATGTCATTTCTCTGATGAAATATATGCTATAGGCACAATCTAGCGTAAGAAACGCCGGATGCATAAGATAGTGACCATCCTGTCTGCAACTGTATATTCATCATAAAAATACTACCATTACATACATTTATATATGAATATTTGGATAAAGATATAATACATTATATATATTCATCTCACTGAATGTTTTGATTCTCTAAAAACCCTAATTAGAAAGATGTAAAGCCTTCATTCTCAGATGAATTTGAGTCATCACATGGAGAGTGGTTGTGTCTACCTTCATAAGTTGTGATCACCATTCGACAATCCTCAGACAATCGTTCAACTCTCTTCTTCACTCTGCAGTTGTTGTGCGTGCAACGATAGTAGCTTCTGCACCAACCAAAACCTCAAACAAAACCTTTGGTAAGAGATGGATAATATGCTTTGTAGCATCCAACCAAGATGAGTCTGCAAATATGCTTAAAGACTGTGGCTAGCTAGCCCTAAAAGCATTGACCATACCATTCTAATAACATATCTGAATAGAAGGCTACCTACAGCCACTATTTGGAATGAAATGAGCACTGAACTGCAATGAAAATGTATGATTGAGTGATGGAACAAACAAGTGCGCATGCAGCAGTGGTCAGCTTTTCTTGAAGATGGATCTATTTTGAAGACCACACTTCACAGGATGCTACAAGTCATCAACTCGTGATGCAAAAAATGTGTCAGAAATTGATTGCTTTGTTTGATTTTCTAGGATAAATTTCACATAAATGTTTAGGCAAACTTGTTCGAGTACTGTTGACAAATTTGTGATAAAAACTTTAACTTAAAAGCTATCATTTGATCAAACGAGCTAGAAAAGAAATCTAAAAGGAAAGCATAGAAAAAATAATAATAAAAGCGCGTATGTACCTCGGATAAAGGCTGTTCTTGACAACCTTCTGCCCGTATTTTCTCCACTTATAGCCGTCGTCTAGCACATCCACATCGCTTCTCGTCTGGAAACAAAACCTTGGTTCCCTAAGCTTTCTCCTAACCTTCACTTTGTTCTTCTCCAAGGCTGAGTTCCTCCACCTGCCAAAACCCCAAAGCTGCTCTATAAGAACATGAAATGCAGACTTTCTCATATCAAACTACTAAGTGTCTTTCTTCATATTCTGTACAGAAAGCATCCCGCTAGCAAGCTAGGGCAGATCTTTAAGGATTTTTTACATCTAGAGCATAATATGAGCCGGGTAGCGTGCATGTTGTTTTGGTGGGAAATGGGAATCTATTTTCAGTGCGCATGATACTTGAAAGAGAACATGACCCATAAAAGAGAAAAGAAAAGATGAAGCTAAAAGAGATAAGAAGTCAGAATACCATGAATTATTATTTCCATCCTTGGCGTGACTGCCGCAGTTCTCATCGTGTACAGCTTTGGGAACGGGATCTAAGGTCCCTGCCTAAAACATTTTTCCACACCAACATACACACATATATAAGGTACAAGGACCAGTGATCTAACACCACTTAATATACCAAGAAAAATCATAAATAAACTGAAACTTGGAAAAAACATATTGTACTTCAGCTTGGAGAAGACAAAGGGTTGTCTTTGGTAAAACCCAGGGTTCAAATAACAGTCTTGCTACTGCAATAGAGGCAGTTATAGCGGTAACGACACGGTCCGAAACCGCTATTGCCGAAAATAGCATTGCGCAAAGACGTAAATAGCATCCGTTACTACAACCGCAATAAAATACTATGACGGAAAACATAATTCTCATTGAGCCCAACTGTATATACCTGGTCATTATGGCCGAATCTGATGGCGGTGGGGGAATTGGTGGTATTACTAATAGGGGAAGTACTGAGAGGCTGAGATATAATTTGATGAGAAGACTGAGAGGGAGCCAAGAAACCCATAACTAGGTTCTCTTCAAACTGTATAAACCCAGTTTCATGGATCGCCTGTGGAGTACTGGCGAACAAGACTTGCAGACCATAACTAGGGACTCCTCTTTCTCCTCCTTCCATTTGCTTTCAAACAAAAAAACAAAACAAACAATCTGTTGTCCTCACAAGATTGCTTACTGGTTTTCGTAATTGCTTGTTTTGTACAGCAAATAGGGCGATTGAGTGCTCTTTGGAAACGCAGAGCGCCTGGTCTGGTTAACTAGTAGACGCTGGAAAGAATCTTTCTCCCGGAGATTATGCTTTTTCTCATCTTGTTGTTGGTCGTGCTGCGCCCAGACTTGCACAGCTTTCTCTAAATGCACAGTGAAACCAAATTATTAAGCGGATACGCAAGTATAAGAAGGAAAAACAGGGAATATAATAGGACATTATTATTACTTATGAGTTAATAGTTTTTGGTTTTTATGGAATTCTTTTGATGCAAGCATGTATGTGTAAGAGAGCTGGTTCAATGGGACATGTATATCATTTCTTTTATTGACTATTGATATTTTTTTAGTATTCATTTTCTCTTAATTCATCTTTTCATAGCTAGGTATATATAGGATCAAGATGCATAATTAAAATAAATTTTGGGCTTTTTCCCTTTTGGAAAAAAATGAGGTTTTTGAATATAAATCTTTGAGCTGAAATCATATGTAATAATGTACTTCATAATTGTACTAAATAAGGAAATATATGTGTCGATGTATAACGAAAGGGATCGTAGTTTATAATTACAGGATAATTCGTTTCTGATCTAGATAGAGAATGGTGATCTAAGATCTAGATATGACATTTTTTGAGAACGAAAATGGTACTATGACTATGGGGTAAGAGAGTCTCCGCCAAAACTCGTTCAGAAAAGGAAAAAAAAAAAAACCCTCTTGTTAGGAGGGAAAAGAAAAGTCATCCTCTTGCCCTTAAATCATAAGATGCTAGGTATAAGATGACTGTTGATGGTGATTAGTAGGGTTCGAATGAGTCTCACTAATATTATTTGTTATTTATTACTAGGATATAACAATGTTTTTAAAAAAATAAGAAATATATAAATTGAATTTGAGAATATGGGGATAAATCTATACAATATTGTATACCCTAGTTAAGACTTCATAAATCTATATATGCATTTGATAAATATATTTCTCAAAACATATATATGACTTTAGAAATAAAAAAGAATAATATCAGTCCGATTTGAGGGTGTATAGGTACTGATATACCAGCTGTTTTAATTGATATTTCAAAGTAGCCCCAACAAGAATGGACTTGATTGCAGCTCAACCCTAGAGCTAAGTTGGATACGTTGATGTCTGCTCTATGTATAAGAACAATATGAGGTAATTTATAAAAACTAGAGTATATAGATTATATTTAATTTATAGAGGGGCATGGACGGTTAATTTATCGAAATAATCCTTTTAAAATAATTATTTAGATAAATAACCTCATCTAAGATTATTTAGATAAATACTCTTTTTTTACTTTTTAGCCTAATAAGATAAAACTCGCTTTTAATTAAATGCGAGTTTCAAACTTACTTTTTGGTGGAGGGCGGGTTTGGCCAACGTGGACTGAAAAGAGTATTTATCTAAATAATCTTGGATGGAGGTTATTTATCTAAATAATTATTTAAAAAAAAGGTTGTTTAGATAAATTAGTCGGCATGGGTTGTATAAATTTGTATTTAATTCTTGTATTATATGAAAGTTATGAATTCAAATCTTATTTTAATTTGGTTGTTTTTAGTTTTTGTATTTTTTAAACTTTAAAATGTTGGTTATAAATCGAATAATAATCATAAAATATGTTAATCAAATTCTTCTATCAATGTTGGTATCTTTAATTTTATATTTTAATTTTTCATAATTTGATCATATTATCCGTGTATTTTTTAAGTCATAATTGAAATTTTAGAACTTAAAAAAGTATAAAATAAAATTTATCAAATTAAAATGTGATAACTAACTCTTAAATTTTTGGATAACACAAAAACTTATGGTAAAATTTAATATATATATATATATATGAGTAGAAATTAATCCTTTGTTTTTTTCGGTATTCTATTTATGCATCATCATTAAAAAATTAGGTTTAGGGTTTAGGATTAGCGTTTAAGGACTAAGGTTAAGGCTTAAGGTTAGGGTTTAGAGCATTGGATGTATGGTGAATTTTTTAGGGTGTATAATTTAGGGTTTAAAATTTATAATTTAAGGTTAGAACTTAAAATTTAATTTTGTTTAGTATTGAGACAAATAAAAAGACATAAAAAGGAGCATATGATTTTTGTCATATATATTGTGGAGCACATTTGTAGCCCTATAGATATGGGGTAGGAGTTGCACTTGATTTTGTTCCTCCCCGACCAACCAATATAAATATTTACTTGAC
The DNA here is from genome assembly GCA_019671005.1 of Hibiscus mutabilis. Lineage (NCBI taxonomy): Eukaryota > Viridiplantae > Streptophyta > Magnoliopsida > Malvales > Malvaceae > Hibiscus > Hibiscus mutabilis. The sequence continues at coordinate 52,257,041 of CM033719.1, forward strand.
AATAGATACCATGCACTAAATATTATATGCTCATGAAAATATATAAATAAATCTTGATATATGGGGTAGGAGTTGCACTTGTTTTATCACACAGACAAATCTTGATTCAAACTCAACCATTACCAAACACACATCACATTTTTGAGAATTTTTAGATTGTTTTGATAAGAAAATTTTTTAGTTCTTTTTCTAACGAAAAAGTTTAGTTAATTATTTTTTTGAAACAATTTCTATTTATGGGAGAAAAAATTTGTTCTTACTAAATATTAAATCTACAATTTGAAAAATAAGAAATGTATCAACTGAAAATTTTTAACTACATGCTTTAAAGATTATTCACAAGTTAATTAGTTAGTTTGCCTTTGGATTAAAATTCAAAAGTACTTAGCTTCTAGTTACATGCACTGTGCTTTATAGAAACATGATGGAGGATGGAATTAGTTAGTGAAACGGATGTGCCTTAATTATGTTGTCTTAAATCACTCTGTCTATGATTTATTCATTTATTTAAGCAAAGGTCGACACGTGGGTAATGCTAACGAGAGATGTTCTCGTGGCCGTACTAAGAGGTTAATAAAAGCGCAGTAATGTTGAGGGTTATAGCGAAGCCAATAATTAAAAATTAACATGAGCAAAAATATTTAAAATAAAAATAATAAAAGATGGCTTAAGGGTTGTTTTTGTTGGTGTAATAATTTAAATTTATCAATTTCGCTCATATTATTTTTTTTTGCATTAATTTAGCTCATGAACTAATTCAATTGCATCACAGTTGTTCTTTGACCAACGAAAGCTAATGTTGATCGTTACGGTGATGACATGGTGGTCAACTATTCTAATGTAATAATCCACCTGTGAAAATGATATGGCAGAGGGATAAAATTAATTATTTGACTTTCGTCAGTCAAGGGACAACTATGATGCAATCGGACTAGTTTATGAGCCAAATTGATAAAAAAAAACGTAGAGGCAAAATCAATAAATTAAAACTATTATATGGGTAAAAGTAGCCCTTAAGCCATAAAAAATTAAAAATATTGTTAGCAAATTTGATCTGTTGATTTTAAATAAAGCAAATTTATTTTTATTTATTCTCTTACCAACAAAACAAAAACCATTTTATGATACTAAAGCAGATAAAATAAATTTTAATTTAATATTCTACATGAGGCATAATATGGGTAAAGAAAATGAGAAAAACTTTAATACACGTAGTTTACACGGACTTTTTAATTTTAGGGGTTTAGGGTTTAGTTTAGGATTTAGGGGTTTGGGTTGTAGGGTTTAGAATTTAAGTTTATTGTTTAGAATTTAGGGTTTAAGGTTTAGGATTTGGGGTTTAGTTTTTAGGGTTTAGGTTTAATTTTGATTTATAGTAAAAATAGACAGGCTTGTGTAAAATTTATTTTACACAACCTGTGTATCAAATTTAAACACAAAGAAAATTACACAATACTTTATATTTAAATTCTAAATCTTTAAGCCCTGAATCTTAAACTTTAAACTCTAAAATTTAATCATAAATTCTGATTTTTAAACCTACAATCTAAATCATTAAACTATAAATTAAATTTATAAATTTTAATAAATTTTTGTAAACTTTAATTTATAAAAATTTAAATAATATTTTTTTCATAATGTTAATTAGAAATTAATGTCAAGTTTTATTAGAAAACTATATACTAGAGAGAGAGTGGTGGGTCATGGAGGCAATGAGAGGTGGGGTTTAATATCAGAAATGTAAAAAGAAAAAGATGGAAAATGGGTAGGGGCTTTCAAATCCCTGGCAAATCAAATTCCAATATGCAACACACATAAGTCACATTATACAGGGAGCATAATCTGTCCACTCGGACCGACCTTTCCCTGCCAGAAATAAGAACCATGATAACCCCCACATCTTTCCTTCGCCATTTCTCTCCCTTTCCACTCACCTGTTACTTCACCCACAGTATCCTCCTCTCTAAGTCCCTCCTCCCCCCATGAAAAGACCTTCCCAACTCCCTCCACAAGAACAGCAACAGCTACTGTAGTTCTCCTTAATTAGTAAGGACACAAAATTTTATATTAAAAATATATTAAAAATTTAAAAAATTTAAGCTTAAATCATTGATAAAAAATATAAAAAATACATAAATTATACAAAAATTTAATCCCTCAATCCATCCCTACCCCAACTACTTTGAGAAAGCAACGTGAAGATCTTATTATTCTCCGTAAAGTTGTAACTTCCGTTTGCACTTTGCAGTGTTTTAATCTCATCATTAGCCACAAAGATAAACTAAGCTTTTGCGGGAGGATGATTGCTTAGCTTTGCTAATGCTGGCTCTCCCTTCCTTTAAACTGTTGAGTTTTGAAGGAATGTTATTTCTCTTATATTACAAGGCAACATGATTACCTTATGAATAAACAAACATATCCCTTAACGGTTATTATGTGAGGGATGGTTTGGATTAAAGAATATAAGATTATATTTCGTAATAAAATTTTGGGTTAATATTTGATGCACCGTCAGTGAAGTTTTTTATCATAAGCGAGCTTCAAACCATGCCATGTGTTATTTTAGGGGTACTAAACTCTACACACACTAAAAACCAAACCCCTAAATTTAAATCTTAAATTCTAAATCTTAAAAATTAACCCTAAAATCATAACCTTAAACAATAGACTCTAAAAATACACTTGTGGAAAATATCGTTTTTCACTGCCAATACATCAAATTATTTTTCTAAAATTATAATAATGTAGGGTTACAAGACAAAAATATCCAATGTATGATATTATATTTTATTTCATTTGACTAAAATGTAAGATTCAGTTGTATGGTTAAGAACTTAAGATGGTGTAAGTTTATTTAGAAACACATTTTGTTAAAGCGTTCTTGTTATTAAAATATTTTTTAACAAATTTAGTTCCTTTAATATTTTTAGTATTAATTTTCATAAAATTATGATAAATTATTTTTATTTTATATATGAATAAGTAAATATATAAGATTGGAATAAATTTATAAATTAACAATTATAACAATTCATGAAAAGTGATTGTATCACCCACCATAATTATAATTATAATCACAATTAATATACTAATAAATAAATCAATGTGTAAATATACTAATTTTAATTTTGGTGTATCACATATATTGTTTCACTGTTAAAAGAATTATAATTTTAATGGACTTAAATATTATTTGAGAATAAATTGATTAAATAATAAAAACAACGAAGGTAAATCGATCTGAAATTTAAATTTACACTTGTAATCTATAAATAATGGAACTAGACTTTATATTACCAACAATCATTTGTCTAGTGAGATTAGTCATTAGATTCCTTAAGCAAGGCCAAATGTTTAAATTCAGATATTGTAAATAAAAAAATAAGCTAGGAGTTGTTACTCCCATAGTAGACTTTTCCGATATCTAATCCAGATTAATCAATCAATAAATTATATATCATAATTATAAAAAAACTACGCCTTATATTATAGATCTTAATTTATTTGAGAACGTGGGATTGCAAGATAATTGAAGTGTTAAGAATCAAACAATATAACCATAATATAAGATTCCGATACCCTAATCCTTAAGGTATATGCTTTTTTCTCTCTCACTATTTCCTATAAAACATTAATGCGGCTATTGTAGACGGTCGGATCAAAACATATCTTATCTGTTCCCTAATTTTCTTTTCCTAGGAGAGAATGCCACACGACAGATAAAAAAGGTGCGGGAGAATTGAAACTAAAGATGTCTGCTACAAAGTCAAGGGATAATGAGAAGAAAAAGGACATTTGCAAAATTTGAGCTGCCACAATGGAAGCATATACCATGTTGCCTGATCATGTCGTGCTTCAGCTACTGTGAAACCAATTGGATTCGAACCATGAAAACCAATTGGATCACTGTAAATCGTAGTCTATAGTTAGATGAATATATTATATAGTTCTTTCCTCTTGTTTATTGCATTGCCCCCCAAATGGTTGTGTCTGTCCAAGTGGTGCCCACTGTGGCGATGGTAGTGGAAACTAATGGTCTTTTTCCCAAGTAACAATTTACGTACGATACTATTCCTCGTAATAAATTCCCTTCGTATTTAAGGCTTAAATAAAAAAATGCCTAAATTATATTTTTTATATTGTGAATAAAGTAAAGAAGAACATGAACAAAAGAAAGATAGGAGACAAAGAAAGAGACTTGTATTATTCTCAATATGGTGTTGTATACAATACTTTCTCCAAACTCTATATTTATAGGTAAAAGAGAGAAACCTTAATTCCAATGGGTATTAAACCCTAATGATAAAGTATATTAAAGTCACATTTAATACATGGATATTCACCATAAATAAATATTCATAACACTCCCCCCTTGGATATCTATGAAGATAATGTGTCTCGTTAAAACTTTACTAAGATAAAAACCCTGCGGGGAAAAAATTCTTAGTGAAGGAAAAAGAGTACACACATCTTTGATATGCATAGCATGTTGTCTCATTAAAAACCTTACCAGGAAAATCCATTGGGACAAAACCTCGGTTAAGGAAAAAAGAGTGCAATGCGTATTTACTCCCCCTCATGAAAACATCACATAAGATATTTGAATCTTCACAATTCAATCTTGAATACAATCTTCAAATGTTGAAGTAGACTATGCACTTGTGAATAGATATTTCAAATTACCGTTTGAAAGGTTTCATCAAATACTATTTATCTACGGATCATGAGGGACGAAACTTTGAAAACATATGTTTTGTTTTTGTTACTTTTGATGTATTCACTTTTCGATTGAAATATAAATTTTACATTATTTCTGTACAAGATAGCTTGCATTTTATCTTGTGAAAGCAGTTCACATATCTTCCGGATATGTTTAGCCAAACACATTTTTCGGCTTTGCCTCGTGCATAACAATTATTTACATGATTTGAAAATCACCAACATCCAAATGAGTTGGACCAACAACGCCATAATTATTTTCGCCATTTTCATAAACAAAATTTGTTTATATTTTTTCCCTTTATCATTCATGATTGTGGGCTTCGGCGTTTGACAAGTACAAGACCAATGGTTTGTACCATCGCATTGATAACATAAAGATTTTAATAAGACCTCAATCACTATGGTTATCCTTATAATCCCACTTCTGGTGGGTCTAAGCATTCTTAAAATGATAATCTTATCCATGTTTATTTTTATGGCCTCAACCACGACCACAATTGCTAATGTGGCATTTATTTTTTCACTATAAAATGTCTCATTCACTTCATGGAATGGAGCGAAGCCAATAGGTTTTTAAAACCTTTTTCACTATATTGTCTCTGCAGGACAACATTAATTACGTGAAAAGTGGAGTATATTTTTCTAACATATCTTCATCAGTGATACTCTGACCACAAAATTTTAATTTAATTTGAAACATTCACATCTGAGTTTTATTCACTGCCATATAGTGAATTATCATATTTGCATTCACTTCAAGGAATGAAACAAATCCAATAATCGCATGGAATAAACATCATGCTTGCATTCACTTCAGGGAATGCCTCCCATAAAAATTCTTGGATCAAGACGAATTTTTGTAACTTGAACTTGGGAGAAGTCTATAGTCGAGTTTTTCGACAGAGAACAATTATTGCTTTCAAGCAAATATAGACTTTATAATAGTCATACTATTAAAGAATAATTGATCAACCAATATATATAATATTTACCAGACTAAAAAAACAAGATGTCAAATAAAAAACTTATAGGTATTGAATTTGCTTTCAGTCTTTTTATTTTGATTGAGGTTTCAATCCAATAAAGAACCGTACTGGAACCTGGTTCATCCTCGGCGAACAGTGAAATAATCACACATTTTCATCATAATGTTTTGTGAACCTTAAAAATCAAAACACCAAATACCGAAAAATATTAATAAAAATTAATCTCAAATATATATATGTATATATAAAGCAAAAGTAAATGAAAAAAATTTGTTGAGGTACATATAGCCTAGGGAATTCGAAAAATATCACTGTCAAGTGACATATCCAATCAATCGCTCTTCATTTTCCTTAAAGTAGCGGTTGGTCATTCTATCACCATAATTTTCAAACTAAGTTGATCTCATAGGTTTCCTTGAAGGCTCAATATTTGTTCATGAAGTTATATATATAAACTCGGTGCAACAAAAACATCATTGAATATTAGAACGAAATAATAATCAACTAATAGTTCAAAATATACTGACCTTAATATAAGAGTGATTAACAACCACTATATCGATATATAAATAAGAAAACATACCAGTATTTCTAAGTTAAGTTGAATATACGGTAGATGTAGTCACCAATATCTTGTTGAAATCTTTTTCAGGAGTTGCCGACAAGAACCACGGTTATTGAGCGAGATCATGCTGATAACGTGCTGTGAATAAAGTAAAGAATAACATGAACAAGAGAAAGATAGGAGACAAAGAGAGAGACTTGTATTATTCTCAATATAGTATTGTATACAATATTTTCTCCAAACTATATACAGGGCCGTCCCTGAGGGTGGGCCATAAGGGCGACGGCCTAGGGCCCACCCTATCCAAGGCCCACCGTTTATAATTATAAGTGTTTAATTTTTCTTTAATATTTATTATTAGGGTCTAATTTTTTAATATTTGTTATTAGGGATTTACTATAATTTTTTTCAACACTTGTTATTTGAGACCTAATTTTTCTTCTTCAATATTTATTATTAGACATACTCTTAAAATTAAAAAAAAAATCAACATTTGTTATTATGGGTCCAATTTTTTTGCAATACTTATTAATAGAGGCCCAATTTTTTCCTAGTACTTGTTATTAGAGGTCTACTCCTACAATATATTTTTTAATATTTGTTATTAGGGGTCTAATTTTTTCCTCAATGCTTGTTATTAGGGACCTTTTTTTTCCAATATTGTTAATAGGTACATATTATTAAAATTTATTTTTTCCATCATTTGTCATTAGAGCCTGATTTTTTTTCTAATACTTATTATTAGGAGCCTATTTTTAAATAGAAAATACTTTGATACACAAGCTTGTGAAAACTTTAGTTTACATAAGCATTTAAAATTTAGGGTTTAGAGATTTAGGTTGTGCTTTAGGGTTTAGGGGTTTAGGTTGTATGATGTGGAATTTAAGGTTTATTGATAGAATTTAGAGTTTAGGGTTTAGGTGTTAGGGTGTTAGGGCTAGAGATTTAGGTTTTAGATTTTATAGCTTAAATATGAAGAGTTGTATAATTTTTTTTACACAGCTTGTGTATTAAACTATAACCCTTCTTAAAATTTATTTTTTTCAATACTTATTATTAGGGGCCTAATTTTTAGGTTCGCCCCTAGGCCACCAAAGTCTCAAGAAAGGGCCTGACTATATATTTATAGGTATAAGAGAAAAATCCTAATTTCAATGGAATTTAAACTCTAATAACAAAGTACATTAAAGTCTCTTTTAATATATGTATATTTACTATAAATAAATATCTAATAATTAGATAGTGATTTAACGGTAGATGACTTAATTGAGACCACTTAAATAATTAAGTGGTCATAGCGATACAATTAAAAGTATAATAATTATATCAAAATTATCTGATAATTAGGTGGTAATTTAAGTAGTTTATCCTACTATTTCTCGAAATAATCCGCGATGAGTCTGGTGGCAATAGAAAACCACTGAATTTGGTTTTATTCGAAAAGGAACATGTGAAAGGCAAATGAAGCCAAAATGCTTTTCAATCGGACAATTATACACAGTTTTATTATCTTCAATGTAAAGAGTAAGAGAAGGTAACAACATATGCTGTGGCTCTGCTCAACAATGATTGCAAATTTTGTCAGATATTCCTCAGCCATATCAACAACGACAGCATTCCAACGCAGATTCTAGATTTATTCCTATTCCTGTCCTATAATTTAAAACCCAAAGCTAGAAATTAGTATCTGAAACGGCGAACTTCCATTTGAAAAAATGGTAGAAGCAAGAGATTAAAGCATAAGCAGGGGAAGCGACATGTTCATGATTTCTGCATCCAGGATTCAAAAGCGTAATGATTAAATGCTCACACAAGGATTACAGATTGAAGCAATAAGGGAGGAAGTATCTATCTGGGAAGTTCTAAGGTGACATGCCTTACAATAAGGTTAAAACGAGGCTCAATCGAAATTCTTACTAAAATTGTAAGAATTTCAGTATCGATTTTTTGATATATACCGAATTTCTTATAAAATGTGTAAAACTTTCGGTATATACCGAATTTCTTATAAAAAATTTAAAATGCTTGAAAGTGTAAAAATTTTAGTATATACCAAAAAACCGATGCTAAAATTCTTACAATTTTTATAAGAATTTCGATATCCACCTCATTTTAGTCTTATTTTAAAGCTTCTTATATTAAAAAAAACCCTATCTAAAGCCAAATCTCCCTCCCTCTCTTTCTCTCTCTCTGTTCCATGCAATAATGATGGCATTTTCCAATCAATTCTTAAAGTCTTGCAAGGTTCATGATGATGGAGTGAGGCATCAGATATTTGGTGGTCCCCACAGTTCCTATTCATTCTCAATCATCAATCTGTTGTTTCATTAATGGGTGTTTGAGGGGAATGTAGCTCAAACTTAACTATCCTTCACCAAACTTTGATATCTTCATTTATCCATCATCTCCATGCTTGAATCAACACAATGAAATTTACATGTTACGAAAACAAAATCTTAATCAGTTCCCTTTTACGAAATGGAACCCACCCCAACTGATCTGGAAAGAAATGACTGAAATACATAGATACTGGTTGAGGATTTGGTTAGTCCCGGCCGGGGCGTGTGCTGCCGCTTTGCGCGCAGTTGATGACTAGAATTTCTTCAAATCATTTCTTTCTCGTGGCCGTGGGGGCGGAGGGTTGAGGGAGAATTACACTTTTTCACTTAATTATGTAGGACTAATGTTTCTTACAACCCAATCAAATACGGTCTGGTTTCTTAAATGGTTTAGCCAATTTGCTGGAAACGCCATACTCCTTGCTTACCTACTATAAGGGCCTGAATTTCATTACGTTCAAATTTCAATTAACAATAGGTTATTTTGTCATTGATCGACTAATTCAAATCGGATTTTATAAATGCCTATTAGAGGGGCAAACCTTCCAACCTAATTTTTTTCTATTCACAATGCCATGATTTGAACTCCCAAGTCTAACCTCGTTTAAGAGATCTAACATCTCATCTCACTAGACCAATTAGTTGTTATATCAATAATAGGTCTTTAATTTGCTGAATTTAAATTTAAGAGTTAATTGCACCAAACATTTTTAAATAGTGATTTAAATTCTAAATTGATACTCAAATTTTTAAAGATTCTAATTGGATCTTCAAACTTTAAAACTTTCTAATTGAGTTCTCAAATTATCAGTATTGTTTCAGTTAGGTCTTTTTGTCAAGTTAACCATAAGCTTTGACATTAACTACTAGCTTAATTCTAATATAGAGTATACTTAAAACACGTGAATCAAATTTTAAATTTTGTACGCCTACTGCGTGATAACTTTAATCGTATGTGTTGAAAAACAAGCTTTTTAAAATTTAATGACAATATAATTTTTAAAATGTCATCCAAAGTGTCCATGATGTGCACATGTGTTTAATATATATATATATATATATATTAAATACACTCACGCTAGAAAAACTAATTGAAATGATATTAATAATTGAATAATTAAATTTAAGAGGGAGCAAAATTCGACTCGAATTGAAAAAAATAAAATCTTTCGACTTGTCTTGACTCAAAAAAAGAACTTGACTCGTTTAGACTCAACTTGAAATTTCTTAAACACGACTCGATTCAAAAAACTCTAAATAAAATTTAAATTGTAAAATAAAATTTAAATAACTCAAAATTTTTAATAATTAGTGAATCGACGTGTGAGCGCGCACGTGCGCGTGAGAATCATTTTCTACTACTAAGTTGTGAATACAAGTTGACCAAATCGAACTAAAATGTGTTTTTCATTGCGTTTTTAAATTGGTTTTTGAAATCAAAAGCTTTTTTGGACCAATAACAAGGAAGGACATGTGTTTATGAGATGTAAAAAAACTTTTTAAACCAACTTTTTAAACCAAATTCAAAAGTTCAAAAATAAAATTTGACTTTTTATTAAAAATATCCTTTTTCATTCCTTACCTTACCACTTATTGGAACACTTGAAATTTCTCCAATAATCAATATAAAGCTAGAAAAAAAAACCATGTAGAAACAAAGAATTTACTGCAAAATAGAGAATATAGAAACAAATTATAATTGCTCTTAAATAACTGATGAAACGGCTTTGGGCAAATAATCTAAATGGATTAAATAATTTAAAAAATAAAGTATTTTAAGGGATATTTTAGAATTATAGCAAAATTTACAGTGTAGGGAGAAGTCGCCATCTACAGGGGGCGACTTGGGCTAAGACGCCACCTGCAGGTGACGACTTCTCCGTAACTTGTAATAGTTTAATATTTTTCCTTATCGATTCAAGACAAAATTAGGGGGAAGTCGCCACCTGTAGATGGTGTCTTCACCCAAGTAGCCACCTGCAGAAAGCGACTTCTCCTTGTACTGTAAATTTTGCCTTAGATTCCGAAATATCTCCTAAGATGCCCCAAAACTCAAAATATTGTTTGGGTTCCTTTTTTTCTCCAAAATAGCTCTAATGAAAATATAAATTGTTTCTCATTTGTCTCGAAACCAATAAGAAATCCATCCACATGTACGAACACACATGATAGATTATGAAAATGTACTTTTAGATTTAATTATATAGATTTAAGACTAAGTGTAGTATATCTAAAAAAAAGACATAGTAGTGTGTAACATTAACGGTTAGAGATGTGTAACAATGTGTTTCGCTCGTTTTAGACTCATCCTAATTATAAGCATAACTCTTTCATATCCATGGAAAATTTCAAAATTTTATATATTTAAAAAAATTCTTTGATCTAATTTCAAACCCATAGAATTTTTAAAATCTCATAATTTTTTATATAAATTTTTAAGTATAAAAGTTCGCACCCCTAACATAAGATCATTCATAAGTCCTACCCCTAGACATAAAATTCAAACATGTCGCCAACTGAAATTTTATTCATACAAACCAAAATACTGTTACTTCTAGTGCACAAAAATACTGTTACTTCTATTGCACTTGATTCATGATACATGTTACTTCTAGTGCACAAAAATATTGGCATCATACAAACATCTTAAACGGTAACCAAAGGCAATTAACTTATTAAAAAGTTTATAAAAAATTCACTAACAAGAAACAAACATGATAATGCCATGATCTGCAACAGCTTAGTCGAAAAATCTACTCATAGATCCAGGGGTGAAAACTGCTCTGCCAGTTAACAGGGCCTTCTGGGAACCACAAAGCAATTTCCTTCCTTGCACTCTCAACTGAATCACATTCCTGCAAAAAAAAGACAAAAAAAATCAACACATTGATATGAATTATTGCCACGGATCGAGCAAATAATAAGACATGTATGTCGCATTCCAATAAATGGAAGGATAGAAGAACTATCTATACCTGCCAATGTCGATTGCAAAGTCGCCACGGATTGTTCCGGGAGCAGACTCAGCAGGGTTTGTGGCTCCAATAATCTTGCGACCAGTGGTAACAACATTCTTACCCTCCCAAATCATAGCAACAACGGGGCCCGAGATAATGTACTCTACGAGACCGTTAAAGAAGGGCTTTGGAGAAAGGTCTGCATAGTGCTTCTCAGCGAATGATTGATCCACGGTGATGAGTTTCAAACCTAAATTAGGCACATCCAAAGTGAAATAAGTAATGTTCCAACCAAAAGCATGTACAGCTAAAAATCAACACTAAATTTCAGTAGAATTAGAAAAGAAAATCCATTTTGTCAGTTGAATTCAAGTATAACTGAAGTACTGCGAACATTCATATCATCTCTAATGCACTTAAAAACCAATTCTTATAATACTTGGAAACCAACTCTAAGGGGGTTTACCTTTCAAATAGAAGCCTTTCTTCTCAAATCTGCTAATGATTTCACCAACCTGAAAGACATAGCAATCTGAATAAGAAATACAGTTTTTCATTTTTAAACCCACAATCGAACAAATAACATGCAACATTAGAAAAGAACGTGAGAATCTTTCATACGTTCCAGAATTCATTTCTCATGATCTTGGCATGCAAAAAAGATTAAAATAGAACTAAAACAACATTCATATGCTACCCAGTATAAAAGATTAGCCAAATTAGACCAATATTCTCCCCGGGTAACCCAACTAAAAGAGTTCACTAAGTTCCATACAACTGAAAATCGAAAATGTGTTGTTCAAGTTAACAGGGCTAAGAAAATCAGACCACCAAGGTGTTTTCTGTTTTAATCTCTAGCAGTTCAGGGAGTCGAAACATTGGGATAAAATTAGAGGTGAAATGAATTAAAATTGAAAGAGTGGAAGTAGAAGAATTACCAATCCCCTTTGGACGCCATCAGGCTTGGCCATGATGAAAGTTTGCTCCATCTTTCTCTTTCTTAACGTCTAAGAGCTGGCCGCCTCGCTGCTTAGTTAATGCCAATGCGAGAAAGAAGAGAGTATAAGGAGTTTATTAGGGATGCAAAAAGCTGACCCGACCTGAAAACCTGACTGAAACCTGTTCGAGTCAGAACCTGGTTTGATCTGAGGATGCGATGACCCGAAACTGATCTATAACCGACTGTTGTTGACCCGAATTCGAGTTGGACCTATTACTGTAGTAACCGAACTTGACCTGCATCCGACTGAGAACGAACTGAACCCGAATTGAACCTGTTACTGTGGACCCGAAACCCGACCTACACCCGACTAAAACGAACCCGAACCCAAGACTAACCTGGCAGATAACCGATATTACCCGACTGAATCGACCCGAAATCCGATTTTACCCGACTTGTTTTCAACCCGACTTATTAATTGACCTGACTTGTTTTGAACGCGACCTGTTGTTAACTTGAACTAATATTGATCTGGCTTGATTTACCTAACATGTAATTGAGGAAGCCTATGATTTGATGAATTTAAAGTGTTGATAAATGTAAACTATTATTTTTTTAAATCAATTTAAAGTGTTAAATAATCTTTTTGTTATATATACATATATAATCAATTAAAAATATCAAAAACAAAGAAAGATTGGATTTAGATATTCATTGGACACTACTAAGTTTTAAATTTTATTAAATAATTCAATGCTTAGTAATAATTCAATATGCTTAGTAACTCATTCAATATAAATTATTTGTCAAGGTTGAACTACTAAGTTTGAACTAAATTAAAGTTTTAACTTTCATATTGATGTTATCATGTGTACAATTACATGTTTACATCCATATCAAAATTTATTATATGTTATAATAATAATGATAATGTTTGAATTGAATTAACTCATTAAACTTAGAATCTAATTGAGCTAAACTAAAATCTAGAAGCATAAATCACGGACATAATTAAAAGAATTCTAAAACTAAATGTGAAATTTCAATTAAATTAATCTAAGTTGGGACTCAATTGAATTAAACTAAAATAATTGGTTGAAAAAAAACAATTGGTAAAAAAGGGAAAAAGACAAAATTTTGGAGGGAAATAAGCCACCAATTTTTTAGGTTTGAGATTAATTTACTTTTAATCTAAAAATTTTGGAGGGTTAAAGCCCACCCAAAATTTGGAGGGAATTAGTAGAATTTCTATTTTTGATAATTTAGTCTAATAATATTTTTGTTTATTCTAGTTCCTACAATTTAATTTTTAGTCAAAATTGCCCCATGTTTATTTATATTTTTGACAATTTAGTTCAATTTATTCTAGTCCCTAAAATTAAATTTTTACTCCAAATTAACCCATATTCATTTTTTTGTATTTTATTCTACTCCAAATTTCTAGTTCCTACATTTATAATCAATTAAAATTTTAAAAAAAGAAAGAAAGAAAAGCATATTTATGTTTTTTATATATTTATGTTTTCTTTTAACCAAATCACACTTGACTCTACTAAGTATATATATTCATTTGTCTTTTTTTATTAACTTAACCAAATTTTATTGATTAATTTGACCAAATTTTATTGGGGAAGATTGAAAACTTTTTGCTGATTTGATAAAATTCAAATATTAGAAGGTTAGCCGTTTCCATTGTTTTAAATTCATAGTTGTAAGTATAATACCGTAATTTTTAATTATTGTACACAAATTAAAGTTGTTGATAAATAATTTTGATGAAAATGAAGTAAACTTGAGAATATAATTATATATTTTAATGTTATAAATGGCGGGAAGAGTTTTTGAATGCCTTTGATTTCAATAAAATTAGGATTATAATTATATATTTTAATATTATAAATGGCGGGAAGATTTTAGGATTTTTGGCGCTAATGCCATTGATTTTTTTTCTTATAGGGTGAGCAAAATGGTTGGTCACTTATATTTTATAATTTTTCATTTTTATTCTTTAAATTTTTAAAAAATAACGTTTTGATCACTTATAATTATTTACATTATGTGTAAGTGGATCATATATATAATATTTTTAGGGGGCTAGAGCTTCGGCCAGACCCTTTTAAGGGTGTATTTATACTTAGGGTAAATATATTATTTTGATAATTTTATTTTATTTTAATTAATAATTATAATGTATTAATTAATTTTTAAATTAATTTTTAATTATAATGTATTTAATTAAAATTATTAGAGTATATTTAATTTATTTAAATTATAACTTTAAATTAATATTTAATTAAAAACTATAAAGTTAATACATTTAAATTAAGGGATGAGATCCAGTTATATGGTATAAAACTCATTTAGTTTTACACTCATTTATTACCATCATCCAACGGTCTAAAATTAGTGTAAAACTAAATGAGTTTTACACCATGTAAGTGGATCCTAACCCTTAAATTAATATTTAATTTAATATTTAAATTCTTGTAATTTTAATTATAATGTATTTAATTAAATTATTAGTGTATATTTAATTTGTTTAAATTATAACTTTAAATTAATATTTAATTAAAAATTTAATATTTTTAATTAATATTTAATTTAATATTCAAATTATTGTAATTTTAATTATAATGTATTTAATTAAAATTACTTGTGTTTGTAAGATTTAGGGGTTGAGATTTAGGGTTTAGGGGTAAATGTGTCAAGTTTAGTGTTTGGGGTTATGGGATTAGTTTAGGGATTAGTCTTGCAAGTAGCAATTATTAGCGATCGAAAGATTTAGGGGTTGAGGTTATGAGATTAGTTTAGGGATTTGGGGTTTATTTTTGTTCACATTGGTCCCTAAAAGTTTATTTTAGCCGAAATTGACCCATATATATTTCTATTTTTGGTAATTTAGTCTAATAATATTTTTGTTTATTCTAGCCCTACAATTTAATTTTTAGTCAAAATTGCCCCATACTTATTTATATTTTTGGCGATTTAGTCCAATAATATTTTTGTTTATTCTAGTAGATAAAATTTAATTTCTAGTCCAAATTGACCACTATTCATTTTTTATAATTTAGTCCAATATTTTTTAATATGCTTATATTTTTGTTCATGTTAGTCCCTAAAATTTTATTTTTCACCAAAATTGACCCTTATTTATTTCTAATTTTTGTAATTTACTCCAATATTTTTAATATGATGATATTTTTGTTCATGTTAGTCCCTAAAATTTCTATGACTTAAGGTTTATGGTTTATGATTTAGGGGCTAGTGTTAATGCTTTAGAGTTTATGGAGTAGTTTAGGGTATATATTGTAGTTTATAGTTTATGATTTAGGGGTTAGTGTTAATGCTTTAGAGTTTATGGTGTAGTTTAGTGTTCAATTAATTCCCTACAAATCTTTATTTAACCAAAATTAATCCTTATTTATTTTTAATTTGTGTAATTTAGTCCAAAATTTTAATATGATGATATTTTTATTCATTTTAGTCCCTACAAAATTTGTTTTTAACTAAAATTTACTCATTTTATTTCAATTTTTTATAATTTAGTCTAATAAAGTAAAGATGGTGTTATTGGTTCATGTGATTAATTTGGATTCTTTAAGGTTTAGGGTTTAGTATCAATGATTTATTGTTTAGTATTAGTGGTTTATGGTTTACCTTATGGTTATTGGTTTATGAAATTAATTTTGATTCATTAAGGTTTATGGTTTTGGGTTTAGTATTAATGGTTTATGGTTTAGTTTAAGGTTATTGATTTACGAGATTAATTTCGATTCAACTTTCTAATTTATGCATTTGAATTTGAAATCAAAGCTTCATGTGTACAATTAAACTAAATTTCAACTTTCAACTTTCATGTGTAAAATTACATGTTTACATCCAAATCAAAATTTTGTGTATAATTATATTAAATCAAAATTTATATGGTATAATAATAATATTATTATGTCCGAATGGAATTAACTTATTAAACTCAGGATCTAATTGAGCTAAATTAAAACCTAGAAGCATAAGTCATAGACATAACTAAAAGACACTAAATGTGGAATTTCAATTAAATTGATCTAAATTTGGACTGAATTGAATTAAATTAAAACCTAAAATTGAAAATTTAGGACTTAAATAAAAAATATCTAAAGTCAAAAGTGCTAAAAAAAACAATTGCCCCTAACCTAAAAAATCAGGCGGGACTACTTTCCCGGATTCCCTCCCACCTAATTTAGGTTAGAGATTAATTACCCTTTAAGTTCTGCTGTGTTTTAAATGTTGCATTTTAGTCCTAATATTCACTTTTAAGTTTTAGTTTAATTCAATTTAGTCACAAGTATCCCTAATTCAATTTAAGGGTATATTTTTATTCATATTAGTCCCTAATTTTTTAGCTGAAATTGACCCCTATTTATTTTAATTTTTTGTAATATAGTCCAGTGTTTTTAATGATGATATTTTTGTTCATTCCAGTCCCCAAAACTTTATTTTTAGCTGAAATTGACCCATATATATTTTTATTTTTGGTAATTTAGTCAAATTTTATTTTTGTTTATTCTAGTCCCTACAATTTAATTTTTAGTCAAAATTGCCCTGTATTTATTTATATTTTTGGCAATTTAGTCCAATAATATTTTTGTTTAGTCTACTACCTAAAATTTAATTTTTAGTTGAAATTGACCCTATTCATTTTTTTGTAATTTAGTCTAATATTTTTAATATAATGATATTTTGTCCATGTTAGTCCCTAAAATTTTATTTTTTAACCAAAATTAATCCATATATTTTTTTATATTTTTGTAATTTAGTCCAATATTTTTAATATCATGATATTTTTGTTCATGTTAGTCCCTAAAATTTTATTTTTCACCGAAATTGCCCCTTATTTATTTCTAATTTTTGTAATTTACTCTAATATTTTAAATAAAGATGATATTTTTGTTCATTCTACTACCTAATATTTATTTTTAAAGTGATTCGTGTTCGTGAAAGGCGTTAAATAATTCACTCGAAATGACCCAACCCAAAGTCTATCGGCTATTTGTACCAAACTCAAACTTAATATGAATTCGAAACCCGAATTAACCCGACCCGAAATGAAACCGACTTGAAATTACCCGACCTGAAATGAACCCGACCTAAAATGAACCCGACCTGAAATGAACCCGACCTGAAGTCTACCCGAGCCTGAATTAACCCGTCAATTAACTGATTAGGACCCGAACTATTTTGACCCGACTTGAAATGAACCCGACCTGAAATGAATCCGACCTGAAACTGACTCGCACCCAACCCGAATCGAGTCTAAACATCAAATCGACATAAAATGACTTATATTCGATTTGACCCGACCTGAAACCCATCCGATTACATGTTTTTACATCCTAGAGTTTATATATAATCGTACTACGCGGCGCAACCCTAGTTTCAGCCGCACTTGCAATTGCAAAAGAATATCCAAGTCCTAAACCTAAACTTGGGGTATTTTGTCTCAAAGACAATATCCCGGTCCGAAAAGGGATATGTGGTCCATCCACCTCCTCTCAACAATTGTTTGGGCAGAGGCCGAAGGTTATGCGTTTTTTTAGGGTTATAATGCTTTGAAATAAAAAAAATTAGGAAAATAAGTTATCTAGAACATTAATTTATGATCTATGACATTTGCGAAAATACAAATAGAATTTATATAATGTTTCATACGAGTTTTTTGGATTTAATTTTTTTAATGGGCTAGAGACAGGTCTGGTTCTGGGTCAGGGTAACTAGGGCGTTCGTCTAGGGTCTATCACTTAGATAAGTTATATGTTTGTAATCGAATTATATTTGTTGTTAAGTGTCTAATTTTTTTCCAATATTTATTATTAGGGGTCTACTCTTAATTTTTTTTCTAATACTTGTTATTTGGAGCCTTTTTCCCAATATTTGTTATTATGAGCATATATTTAAAGTTTAATTTTTTTTCAATATTCGTTATTAGGAGTCTAATTTTTTCAATACTTGTTATTATGAACCTATTCTTAAAATTTATTTTTTCATTACTTGCTATTAGGAATTTAAATAGCGGTATGCAACCGCAACAACAATCGTTAGATGAAAGTAGAGACACCATATGAAACCGTGATACCTCAACCGTTATGTCCACAATAACGTATATTATTAAAAAAATTCATGATCGCGACACTCGCAGTGATCAAAATAACATCTGTAATGTCTTCAACTACGATAAACGTAACAAGACCGCAAATACGATCACAACTACAATTTAAATCTCCGATTTATGACTCATCTTTTAGATTTGTCCTGGGCCACAAAAAGCTCAGGGTTGACCCTGGCCAAAGAAAACTCGTCATGTGACCCTGTCGAATTCTCCAAAATATTAATTTCTTAAATGGACTAAGGAAACTCGTCCGATCGTCTTGATGTATTTTTTTGTAAAAAAAATTTAATTATATTTTAAAAAGAACTCGTTGCGTAGTCTTAACGAGTTTTCTGGTAATCGTTGGAGGAATACAAACGTCAAAAGACAGGCATTAAATTATTAGGGATTCGGACAACCGATTTTGGATACAAATAAATAGTTTGGGGGACTAAGATTTGGGTACTAAAAATATAGACCTGGAAGAAAATATAGATAATTTTGTAGGGAGGAGAACTTTTTTGGGGAAGAAATTCAAAGCAAACCTAGAAATTGTCGAATATTACTAGTTTTGATAATTATGTGGTTAATTTTTTTAGAATTGTGTTATATTTTGTGTGTTTTTTTGAAAGTTTGATGTTGAAGGAAATCAAGTGGTGGCGGAACATGTAAAAGATTTCTGAGAAAAGTTTGAAGTTTGAAAGAATTATATTTATAGTTAATTAACTTTTGAATAGTTATAGTTGATAAGAGTTTAGGTTTTTAGATGCTATGTTTTTTTTTGACAAGGAAAAGAAAGTTTCATTAAAAGAAAACTGAAAATTGAACAAACAAGACGAATCAACAAACAAGGTCAAAAAAGGCACGAAACAAACCCCAAACATTATGGGAAGAAGCAGCCACACATGGCAACAAACAAGACACAAGCAAGACAAAACAAAGCAAAAACATAACTGTAGGAAGAACAGGTCCCAACACACAGTCAGTCCCTAAACCCAAGGAGGTGACACCTCTGCGAGAACTCCATCCGTAGGCTTTTTTTTTATTTGATCGAGTAAAGGATCTTGTCATCAAAGAAGTTGAATGAGTCAAATTGAGAGCAAGGGACGAAACACCGCAGGAAAACCACATCGATGAAAGACTCTTTAACCATAAGATAACAGGGCAAAAGCAACAAAAGCAGCACGAAAAGAAACCTATGCATAACCAGGGATCAAACACCAAACACCTTAAGGGAGAAAGGAAACGAATTATCCCTAGGGAAGAAGAAAGGATAAAAGCTATCTTTTGGACCTTCCAACAACTGACAATGGCTAAAACACAACAGCTCATCTGTAATGCGGATGATCATGAGGTGAATCATCCGCAACTGAACATAAGACATTTTCTTTGAAAACTGAAACCCTCATCCCACAGGCCAAGTGTTGACCATAAAAGAAAAGATAAAGCAAGGCTAGTGCCAAGATGGTTCCAGCATGAAGATCATCACCCAAACTAACTTAAAAAACTAATTTCCCCTACTCGCCTCATAAAAGGCACCGTGTTCCATAAAAGCAAGGTGAACCATAACATTTGTCCTCCGAACACTCAAAAGGATGATGAAAGCTGGTGGCAGTACCCAAGCAAATAGGAAGTACAAGGAAGAATTGTCAAAATCGAAAAAAAAGGGACCAAAACCCAAAAAATCTGGACGTTGACCCATGAAAAAGACAAAACCCACTTTTCTTAACAAGCAGCTCTCTTTTCATTGAGCTTGAAAAAGTCTCATCCATGTTAAACCCTCTCTTATTTTTTTCTTTTACCTACAATTTCCATAGCAAACATGGATTCTGCTATGTTATCTCCAATATAGGACAACAGATCTGCAGATAGAGCAATATTGGAGATAGGACAATAGATCTGCAGATAGAGCAATAGGTGCTAGCATGGAAAAAAGATTTGGAGCATTAAACCCATGCAACTTTTTAGGTTTATCCCCCTGATCGAGATCGAAGAAAAAAGACTTGACTTATTTGTAGAGTCCTAGATTGACTTCTCATATCTAGCCCCCTTTGATCGAGTATATCAAATAAGGAAATGTAATATCCCAAATTTTGGCTAGTGACCAAAGTGTAAATTTTGAAAGTTTTGGGGTTAAAGTATGAACTTTAGAAAAGTTTAGGGACTAAAGTGTAAATTTCCCCAACAAGTAATTTTATTCAGTATAAGATTAAATCGGATTAAAATAGGTACCTTAATATCGGTTTTAAGAATTAAGATGCAGAAAAAGGTACCGAATTTGGATCGAATGAAATTGTTAAGCGCGCTCAGGCCAGAGAAATACAAGGATGGGTGACCTTCGGGAAGGTCCCATCAAAGTGTTTCTGATCGATATTTTGGACTCAGTAAGAGTAGAGAAAATTCGTATGGATTATCGATAAAGGAATTCTAAGAGGAATTTTATTCTATGAAGATTTTCGATAAGTATCAGAAAATAGACTGAGTTAAGAAAATTCAGTCTAAGTCCTTGGAAAGGAAGTTTTTATAGGATAATAGAGTTCATTTCCCGAATATGGAAATATAGAATTTTCGGAATAAATTCAATAGCTCAGAAAAAGGTAAAATTGCAGTAGAAGTATTTTATGAATAT
This sequence comes from Hibiscus mutabilis, assembly GCA_019671005.1. Taxonomy (NCBI): domain Eukaryota; kingdom Viridiplantae; phylum Streptophyta; class Magnoliopsida; order Malvales; family Malvaceae; genus Hibiscus; species Hibiscus mutabilis. The sequence goes on from CM033719.1 coordinate 52,278,303, forward strand.
CGGGAAAATCTGATCGAACTAGAATTTTAAAGACTGATCCAAAATCTATGGAAAAGTCATAAAATACTATTTTATGAATATTTTATTATATTTGTTTGGATTCCAACTAGACTTAGTTGAATTTTTACAAGAATGACAAACTAGTAAATAAAAACTAGTTGAGGGTAAATTGGTCATTTGGCCCCAGTGACAATTTTGAAATATTTAGAAAGTTATAAGGACAAATTTTGGAAAGAGGAAATGGGAGATTTAATCTTAGCCCTTGATTGATGATAAGATCAATCTCAACATTGGATTAAAAGGGCATTTTATTAATTTCACTATCTAAATGAATTTAAAATTCATTTATACAAGACATGTGGCCAAATTGGATGAAAAATAAAAGATGAAGACCATTCTTCATCTTAAAATTTCGAAATATGAGGGGAGAAAGAAAGAAAAATAGAGAAAAATTTTCCAAGTTCGATTCAAGCCCCAAAACTCGGTTTTCAGGTAATCTTTTCAACTACAAAGTTGTTCTACTCTTCAAGCTCTATCTTTTGATATCAATAATTCATGGAATTCATGCTTGATTTATGAGAATTTTCATGAGAAATAAATTAGGGTTTCTGGACTAAATTGGGGGTTTTGAGATTTTATGATTTCATGATGAAATTCAAGTTGAAAACCAAGTTTGTGTGATGTTAAAATCATGATATTGAGTTGGGATTTAAGTTCTACATGCTTAGATTATTATGAAGATGATTAGGATTTATGGATTCAAGTTTAATTTAGGGTTTGTGATGTTGAATTAATGATTTAGTAAGCTTGATTTGTTGTTTGGAAGCAAGACCCTAAGTTAATTTGATAGGGACCAATTCGGCAATCTTAAAAGTTAGAGGACCAAATCTGAATTTGCATGGAATTGGTGTGTATTTATGTTATTAAGGATGTTGGAGATGTGAAATTGATGTTAGAATGCTAAACCGATGTTAAATTGAATTAGTGACCATTTTGACAATTTGTCAAAGTTAAGTGACCAATTTGGAAATGAGGTTTTGGATAAGGACTAAATCTGAATTTTAGTTGTAATGATGGAATTAAGGTGGTAATGTTGAGTTGAAGACTAATTTGCAAAGTTAAGAAAATTGGATCCTTACCTTTGCATTATTAGTGACCATTCGATAAAGAAGGAAAATTAAAGGGAATTATTTTTGAATATTTATTTGATGAAGAAAGTGATACATTAGTGGTTTGAAGCAAGTGATGGGACTAAATTGACAAGAAGAAAAATAAGAAGAAGTTAGTATAAATTAGAAGTTTATTATGGAAAGCTATGTAGAAGACTGGTTTTGACAATAAGTTTGAAAATTCACCATAAATTTTACAAAAATGGTTGGAAGGTGAATTTTATACCGATGTAAATATTTGTTCGTCTAGTTTCGCCTCCAACAAACGAAAACTGATTTCGAGTTCCGAGTCAAAAGATATGAATTTTTAAGTGACGAAAGGTCAGAAAATAGAGCACCAGTCTGTTCCAAATTCCAGCATTGTAATTGACTTTGAAAATTCGCCATAAATCGTACAAATTGAATTTGGGCTATTAATTTATATGGTTGAAAATCTTACTAAATCTAGTTTCTTTCAGAACAAACGGAATCAAATTTTGAGTTTTAGAATATTTTATAGAAATATTTCTTTGAAGGTAGTGCAATCTGTCGGAAAATGAGAATTGATGCATTTTGTATCTAAGGTTAATAAGTAAGCTTGAAAGGGGTTAATGGAAGTTCTAAATGGTAATTAAAGACCAAAAATGGGTTTTGGACAGTATAAGGAAGGAAGGTATTTTTTTTAGAATTTTTGTATATTCGAATGACTAGATTCGATAACATGTTTAAAGTATTGTTAGATTTGAATCTAATGAATGTTATTCGTATTTATATGATCAATGAAGTTTGATTTGGATCAAAAGAAGGGTCGAGGTATTATGAAGGAAATGATCGAGTAGAGCTTAGTGAGGCAAGCTAATAAATGGCCAAGGTGAGTGCATTTTTACATATTATATATATATATATAATGTGAGAAAGAAATATAATATGTCAACCTAGAATGATTTGAAAGAAAAAGAATTTGAATCGTAAATTGATATATTTTATAATAATTTTTAAATGGTTTATAATGATCTTTACAAGATATTGATGTTAAAAGCCCTTTGTATGATTATTGAGATTCTTGGTATAATTGGTATGCCAATGAGGTGGAGTATAGTGATATAGTGATACAGCGACGCTGTGTTTTACAGCTATGACCTAGTGATACAGTGATGTTGTTAAATTACAGCAATGGTATAGTGATACAGTGATTTATTATGGCACAATATATTAGTTGATGCTGCACATGTGCATACTCAATAGTGACTCGCATACCATGCATTCTCAATTACATTATATTGGGCTATGAAATTGTAGCGATGTCCCTCTTTTGTTTATCGCTAAATAAAACGTGGCTTTTTCGAAGTGTTTTTGAAAGGTGTTTGTGATTCTTTTGGATATAAAATATTTATTCCATGGGGTTTTAAAAGAAACCGCATTTAAAAAATGGAGTCGCCACCGGCCACTTAGGTAGGCCGGACACCATAAAACCAGAGATTCAAAAAGATTGGGTTCGGGAGTAGGTTACGGATGGGGAAGGATTAGCACCCCCACCACCGCCCAAAACGGTACTTTAATAATTACCGCTTTATTAATATTGGATTTTCCGGATTAGAGTGACGATTATTTTAAAATTCGGTCATAATTGCGAATAAATTTTAAGGGCCCCGTTATCCGAGAATAAACGCCCAACCACTATCACTACGCCTGATACTGGCCCCGTTTACGCTCGGATAAAAGGGCATCGCATTAACAATTTATATATCATATGCAATCTTAGTGGCAAAAATATAAAAAATGGCAAAATATTTAAATGCAATAAATATTGACATAACAGAATACTAATTTAACATAAATAATATACTAGACTAAAACATGCATATATACATATTAATCTAAATAATAGATTAAAAACAACTTTAACAAGTCAGAATAACAAGGCAAGAATAGGTACGTATAGACGAACAAATATTTCAAAAAGACATGCATACTAGTAATAAAACATATTTCAACATATATGGGACAACATATCGTACAAAAAGGGTAAATACACTAACATGTAACCCTAAAAAACAAGAAAACATACACACATATAAAAATACAAAATATGCCATGTACGAATCAACTAAAACATAACATGCTTAATATGAATAACCGAGCAAAAACAAGATACATAATTATCATAAACTTAATACACATATACATGTAAACATAAAATACGAGGGATATAAATAAGACAAAAAATACATTAACATATACGATTATAATACGAACATGAGTATTTACAAAGAAATAGGACTGAAATGAAAGAAAAATAAAAATCAGTGGCAGAAATTAAAGAACAATAATATGTAATTTAGGGATGAAAATGCGAAACAAACTGAACCTAAAAGGATCAAAACTATAATTAGACCAAGGGGCAGACCCAAAATGAAAAATTCAAAAACGCGGGATGGTTAAGGGGGTAATTTTACCATTTAAAATATGAATTCGGCTAATTTAGTGATCAAATCGAAATAAAATGGAAAAGAAAAAGGACCGAAATCGTGATTAACCCATGCGGCAAGACAAAAATGAAAATATTGGAAACGCGGGGGGATTAAGTGTGTGATTTACCAATTTCAAAAATAATAACACCTATATAAACTCTATTTTTATACCGAAATCAACTTTCCCCTCATTTCTTTCATTTTCAGTTTTGTAATATTGCTTATGTTCTTCATTTTTCTCTCAAATATCCCCTGAAACCCAGAATCCGGCGGCCGGCCGCCGTGTTCTCCGCCGCCGGCCGCCGCTAACCGGCGCCGGCGTGCCTCCAAAACCTACCAAAATAACCCCCTTTCCGTCCTCGACACGAATCCGAGGTTGGATTCAGAAGATACACCTTTATTCGCCCTAGATCTAGGAAATACGAACAAAAAAAACATTTTCAACCAAAAACAAAACTACAAAGGGGCTTCCCCTTCCTCCAGTTCACCATATCCGGCTTGGGGAAGCCGAAAGGCTTATCACTGAGGAGGGGAGACCCACAAACGGTGACGATAACGACCTCTAACTCTCTCTCTCTTTTTTTTTACCTATCTTTTTTATGCATGCAATAAAAGTAACAAGAAATATACCACTGGACTTGCGTTGCCTCTTTTTTGTATTTCTGAAGAAACTTCTTACAATACACTTTCTGTTTTTTTTGTTACAATCTTCTCTGTTACCACCCCCCTATTTTTTTGTTACCACCTCTCTGTTACAACCCTCCGTTTTTCCCCCTTTTTGTTACAAAAGTCCCCGTTTTATATATATGTTTCTTTGTTTTGTACAAGTTGCATCTTGCTTTTTCAGATCTGGACTAACAAACTTGTTGCTTGTTGTATTTGGCATGTTCTGAGCACGGTGGTTGAATATCGGCATGGTGGCGGTATGGGTGTTATGCCAGCGGCCAGACGCGTTCTCGGCCGTTAGATCAGATCTGATCTAACGGTCGAGATGGCTTAAAGGACGAACGGCCTGGATGAAGCCTCGATTTGATGAGACAGCTCCAGATCTTGCCACGTGGAGCTCCGCAGTCGAGGAGTTAGAACGCGTGGGTCTCACGCGTGCGTGGGATATCAAAGCGTCCGCGCGTGGACCACACGCGCGCGTGGCACTCGAACGGTCCATACGTGTGGAACACGCGACTGGCAGATATTTTGGCTCCCTGGTTGGATCGTGGCCGTTGGATCAGATCTTGATCCAACGGCCCACAGTCACCTGCACACAATAATTGTAATTAAATAGGGTTTGAGTTTGGGCCTTGTAATGATATTTGGACTTGGACTGTAATTTTTATTTGGGTTTAATATATTTAATTTTTTGGATTTCATTTTATATCAGCCCATTAATAATAATATAATTAGTATTATAATAGCAATACACATACATACGCAAACTTATACTTATATTATACAAACATTAATTAATATAACATACTATCATACGTACATATAATCATACCCCTAACTAACATAACATCTATATACATTAAACAAATACGTTAGTACTCTATAGATACATACACGACACACATACACTATTAATACGTATACATACATAGTTTATAATATACATGCACACACCACACCTTATATATATATATTAGTAACATTCATGCAAACAATAAACATATAATAAATATACATGCAACACTAATATGTATTTACAAGCGAAAATAAGTGATTACAGTTGCCCCTCTTTGCTTGTTCTCATGGAATGGGAAACAAAGCAAAGATTCATAAGCACTCATTTTTATCAGACTTCCCTATTTGTAGCTTTGGAAAAACGTGTTCTTTTGGAACTATCCGCTCTTCCTTAGCTGAATCTTCAGGCTCGTAAGTTCTTCCTATATAGAGCTTCGTCACCTTTCGATCTTGGAGTTATAGGCTCTTTCTACCTAGAACCCTTCACTCTGAAGCCTCGAGTTATGAATCCCTCATATATAGAACCTTTCATTCTAAGACGGTGCAGCTTGGAGTCCTTCCTATATAGAACTCTTCGCCTTCAACGCTGGTTTCTCCTATATAAAACCTTCTGCGTCACTGATGGATTCTTCCGACTGGGAGTTCCTCCTATATAGAACTGCTAGTCTTCAAACCACGGTTGTCAGTCCTTCCTATATAGAACTTTTCATTTTGAGACGGTGCAGCTTGGAGTCCTTCCTATATAGAACTCTTCGCCTTCAGCGCTGGTTTCTCCTATATAAAACCTTCTGCGTCGCTGATGGATTCTTCCGACTGGGAGTTCCTCCTATATAGAACTGCTAGCCTTCAAACCCTGGAGCCACCAGTCCTTCCTATATAGAACTTTCCATTTTGAGACGGTGCAGCTTGGAGTCTTTCCTATATAGAACTCTTCGCCTTCAACGCTGGTTTCTCCTATATAAAACCTTCAAGCCGCTGATGGATTCTTCCGACTAGGAGTTCCTCCTATATAGAATCTGCTAGTCTTCAAACCCTGAGCCGCCAAATCCTTTATATATGGAACTTTTGGCGTCTCGAAATCTCGAGCTACTGTGTTCTTCCTATATAGAACCTTTCACCCTAAGACATTGAAGCTCGAGCCCTTCCTATATAGAACTCTTCGCTTTCGACACAACAGATTTCCTATATAATCTTGTGTGTCATGGGTGAATTCTTCATTGGGAGTCCTTCCTATATAGAACTGCTAGTCTTCACCTCGAGTCACAATCCTTCCTATATAGAACTTTCAGCTTCTGAAGCCTCGGAGCAGAGGATTCTTCCTATATAGAACCTCTCTCTGGAGCTTGGAAACATATGCCTTTTGTATATGAAAACACTGTATTCTCATTTGGGATTCACACCACGATGGCCATCGGTGTCTCTTCAGATTCGGGGATTTACACCGAAAATGGCTACCAATCTTTAAATTTTAGGGACTCACACCGAAGGTGGCTGCCGAAACTTCTTCAAATTTAGGGACTCACGCCAAAAATGGCCACCAAAACTTCTTCAAATTTAGGGACTCACGCCGAAAATGGCCGCCAAAACTTCTTCAAATTTATGGACTTACGCCGAAAATGGCCGCCAAAACTTCTTCAGATTTAGGGACTCACGCCGAAAATGACCGCCGATCTTTCTTCAAATTTTAGGGACTAATGCCGAAAATGGCCGCCAAAACTTTTTCAGATTTAGGGACTCACGCCGAAAATGGCCACCGGAACTTCTTCAGATTTTAGGGACTCACGCCGAAGGTGGCTACCAAACTTTTCAATGAAATCCACTTCTTAATGTTATTTGATAATTCTTCAGGTACCTGTCCAAAATAAGCAAAAATTGACATGCCCCTATCGATATGATGCATGCAATGTAATGGTTTCTTTCTTTTCTTTTCTTTTTTTTTAGCTTTTTTGTTCTAAAGTCTTACACCCTGAAAGGTCGCTCCTCAGATTTCTTCATCTCTCTACTGCTTTATTGTATGCTCTTAAATCCTCATTTGAACATGCTTTTATACATTTTGTGCGAAAGGCTTTCTTGTCTTTAGAGTTATCACCCGCCTTCATAAATGATCTTCTGGTTCTTATATTATTCTTATAAGAACCCTTGTCATCTTCTTGGCTTGGCGTTGCCCCATTCAACCACGGGCTCCACTGCTTTGAATTTTCTGGCCTATCATATAGAGCCTTGATCTATTTCTAGTCACCAGGGTGAGCCAAAATGCTTCAATCCCTTGAGCTCTTCCTTGATCTTCTCGTAGCATTTCGATGGGAACTAACTTTCGGTCCCTATGCTTTAAATCTTTGGAGACTCACTGTTTACTTTTTACCGTCCCCTCACTTTGTAAGCTCATTCTTGTCATGTTTCGTCCTTCATTTTCTTGAACCAAACAAGGCATCGTGGCTGGAATTCGCTTCTTGTTCTTGAGCTGTCTGACACCTATACCTCTGTTATCATCTTCATTCTATGCATTGTGAGGTCATTTCTGGTTAGGGGCTCCAATAGTATCCGCCTCCTTGTGTTCTGGGTCTTACCCCTGAAGTAATACATGGAAATTTTTGTTGCTTTAACTTGTCAATTTGCTGATTGGTGTCCCACTGAAGGGTATCATTTAGATTAACATACAAGATTTTGAAAACACAGCATAGGAGATCTGGATATCATGTGCAAGAGTGGCTTAGATTCAACCACTTGGTAATTCAAAGATGTGAAGTCTTCCCTGGTGACTCGGTTCATCCTCATGATTACCGCGTTGCTGCAGAGTACTACTCTTTCTCAATTCTCATTATCTACTCCGCCCCCAAAAGGGTAGGCTTGTATAACCACTTGAGCGCATAAATATTACTCTAGGAATAGAGTTCTGGGTGGTGCGAGTCTTAATTTTTCCCATGATATCGCCTATTTTCTTTTTTTCTTTTTTGTTTTTTTTGTTTTTGTTTTTATCATTATTTGAGGAAATCAATTCGTCACAGTCCTTTGTCTTGAGGACAACGATGGAGCAAACAACACTGCCCCAAGTTACTCGGCATAGTCACGATTTGAAAATATTACCATCATTCATGAAGCTAAGGTTTCTTGAATTGGATGATGTATCTCCACCCTATCGCTTCAGCGGAGTGCCTCAAAATTTCCATACTCTTATCCGAACAAGCCTATTACCAGGTTTCGAACATAGGAGTACTTTTTATTATTATTTTCTCCTTCTTTATTTTCATTTCTTTTTTCTTTCTTTTCTTTTTCTCTTCCTTTTTTGTTTATTTTTATTTTACTACCTAGAAGATTATGCCTAGAGTTTCAATTTCAAGCAACTCTACATGGTTGACATTTAGAACTTTTTCGTCCTTGAATATCATCGAAAGAGTAATAATCTCGCTTTGCTGACCAGAGTTTGGTGGGGAAGATCACACATCATCGTTGTCACGACATCTATCTAATGTCACATCTTGCAATTGATATCCAGCGTCCTACAACGGCGAGAAAATATCTATGTACTTTCAAAAACATTATATGTTAAGCGAAATGTGTTCTTTATTTAAATAAAAATCAACAAACATGCCCCATCACAAAAGATCTTTGCCACATGGGGGCCACATAGAGTTGATCCCTTGTATTACTTCAGGAAGGTATTTTAATGTAGAGACATCTAGGGCTTCTTCAGCACTATGTAGATTTGCTTCTCATCCTTGGTCTTCCACTGCTTGATCAGCTCTTGTGTCAGGGTTCCATCATTGACCAGCTTCTTGATTTCCTCCAGTAAAGGTCTACATTTTCTGGTGGGATGCCCCGGTGCCCCCATATGGAATTCGCATGTGCTACTCGAGTCAAAACTATGGGCATACAGATCAGGTGCACTCTTCATCGGCCTAGGAACAAGATAGTGACCCTCTACCAGATGAGGCCAAATGTCTGAGATAGATATTCCAAACACTTCCAAATTTGCGCTCGTCCGAGGAATTTTCCTTGATGACCCCGATTTGTCAGTCTGTCTCCTTCTTTTACGGCCACGCGAACCCTGGAGATGACACTCATTTACCTCTTCATCCTTATCTATCTTATCTTCGATTCGGTCCTTAGACTTAGACCCCAATTTTCCTTCTTTGACTGCGTATTCTATTTTTTCTCCAATCGTCATGAAATCTTCGAATCCGTTTCTCGATTTCTCCAACATCACATCGAAGAAGGGAGAGGGAAGCGTTGCATGAAATAAGGGAGTCAACTCTTCTTCCGCTATAGGGGGCTGGACTTGGGTCGCCAGACATCGCCACCTTAATGCATATTCCCTGAAGCTTTCACTTGGTCTCATTTTCTCATTCTGAAGAAACTGTCGACAGGATGCTAAATCTAAAGCATATTTGTATTGATCCAAAAAGGCATTAGCGAGGTCACCCCATGACCTAACTTGGTTTCTGTTCAAACGGTTATACCACACTGATGCTGGTCCCGTCAGGCTATCATGGAAATGGTGGATCAACAATTCTTCGTTCTTCATGTATCCTTCCATTTTTTTACAAAACATGGTTAAGTGAATCTTCGGGTAGCTGGTTCTGTCATACTGCGCAAATCCGAGAACCTTGAAATCTGGAGGAATGACCAAATCAGGGACTAGGCAGAGTTCTCTCGTATTGAAAACATTTATCTTCTCTTTCTTCTTAAGCTCTTTCTCAATTTTTTCTTCTAACTGGTTAAGCCTCGACTCTTCAATTCGTTCCATTTTCTGATTAATTCTGCCATCGAACCCCATGTATTAAATGATGAAGTGCCATGCGATGATAAAACAATGCAAAGAACATGATGCAAATGCAATGCATGAATGCAATAAAGCATTGATTCCGCAAGTGATTTGTCCCTATAGGACATCTTTCATTCAGACCAAGAGGTTTCATTACATCCGGTATTAGGGTTTTACAGATAGCGGTGAGCCCTGGCACCTAATGTCTTGGCCTCATTTAATAGTCCTGTCAGTTTTCCTTCGCGGTCCAATGTCGGATCCATATTCTGGCTTATTGGTGCTGCTGCATCGGCTAAATCTGCTACCTGTTGAGCTATTTGTCGGGCTTGAGTCGTAACCATCTTCATGTCCCAGTCTTTCTCCCGTATTGTTTGCTCGGCCTTTTGTAGCTTAACGGTTATTGCCCCAGCACGGATCTCACTGGTATGTAAAGTAATCTCGAGCCTCGCTATCTGTTCTTTGAGTGCTGTGTTTTCCATTTGGAAGGCTTGTGATTCATTCCTTTCCTGGTGCAGACTTGATTTCAGGATATCTTCCATGGCCAGACTGCTTTCCAACTCATTTTGGAGAAAGTCGCGTTGGCCCTCAGCTTCTTCCAGCTTCTGTGATAATGATCTGACTTTATTTTTACTATTCTTGCATTTCTGCTTCCAGCGTTCTGAACCGTTCCTTAGCTGAATCATACCATTGACCCACTCTTCCGCGGTGTCACCCAGACCGAAACTCTTGAATTCAAAGTGTAGCTTCTGGTACTTGTCTTGTACGTTTTTTAATTTCATGCTCAGATTGTGCCTCTCATGCTCAAGCTGGTCGCGCTTGTGTGCAAGTTCATCTTCTGAGACACTTTTATTCTTGACTCCTAACTTTATCCCGCTTGAGTGACCTACTTCTGTGTTACCTGAACCTTGGGCTCGGTATTGACCTTCCTTCACTTTGCCCCTCGGGCAACGGCTGGCTGGCTGAAGAATCGGGGTTGTCCGTCTTCGAAATCCAAAATTCCCATTCTGATAAGATCTCGAACTCTGTCCTTCAGGGCCCTACAATTTTCAGTGTGATGACTCGAATCGCCTATGTGGTAGCTGCACCAGACACGACTATTGTAATCCTTCGGATAAGAAGGTTTTCTCGGTACAGACTTCATTGGTATGATAAGGTTCCTTTCAACAAACAACGGAAGTAACTCGGTGTATCTCATGGGTATAGGATAATGTTTTCTGATGTCATTAGATTCTCGAACTTCCCCTGGTTTTGCCTCTGTTCCCTGGGTATCTACCCCAGATATGCTACTTGTCTGCTTCTTGAGATTGATCACAAAGGGATTCGATTTGTCATATTTAACGGTGTTGTCTATTTTGACATTCTGACCATTCTGTTCCGCATTCTGCTCCCTGATCAAATCTTTTCTGAGTTCGACATGATGCTTGCCTTTCATCATGGCATTCATCCGGTCCATCATCTCGGACATCTGCTTCTTTAGTCCTTGTATTTCATCTTGTTTGTGATTGACACTGCTTACCGAATCTGTTCTGGTGTCCTTGAATGGTTCTTCTTCGGCTGTCACTGTCCTAGTCTTGGGATGGAACTCTGGAATTGGACCCCCTTCCGTCAGGTCAAAGAACCTTTGGTCCATTATGAACAATCTTCTATTATGGGAGAAATCACTCGGGAATCAATGCCCCTGTGTAATGTGAATGCGATGATATGCAAAAACAAAGCAAAAGAAAACAAGTCAGTATCGGACAAAAATGATAAGTACGTAATAAAAGGGCAAATTAAATGCGATAAGCAAACAAGGCAATCCTATTTACATTCCATCTAAGACACCTAGGTTATCCGCATGACTCTAACAGGGTGGGTTTCTATGTGTTCTCTACATGCAGTTTTGGTTCTAGGAGGTACCCGAATTGTCCTCGCTGTCCTCTACTAAGAGTAGCAAGGCCCCCGATCATAACCCATTATAGGCTCCTTTCAACCGAGTTCAATTCAGGGGGACCCATTCGCTTATGCCCGTACGAAGAAACGATATCCTTACGAAAGCATAAGGTACTCGAGCCCCGAAGGTACTTGCTAGGCCCATACGGGAGAACGATATCTCCACGAAAGCATTAGCGTTTTCACCCACTTAAAAAGACGGGTTTATATGCCATATTTTAAATGCGTTAAAATAAACGCGCAATTATGACCGAATGTTAATTTAATAGTCACTTTAACCCAGAATTTCTAATATTAATAAAGCGGTAATTATTTTGAAAGCTTGACTCTCATTTGTTTTTGAAAAACAAAAAATTATCCCTAGCGGAGTCGCCATCTGTAGCGATGTCCCTCTTTTGTTTATCGCTAAATAAAACGTGGCTTTTTCGAAGTGTTTTTGAAAGGTGTTTGTGATTCTTTTGGATATAAAATATTTATTCCATGGGGTTTTAAAAGAAACCGCATTTAAAAAATAGAGTCGCCACCGGTCACTTAGGTAGGCCGGACACCATAAAACCAGAGATTCAAAAAGATTGGGTTTGGGAGTAGGTTACGGATGAGGAAGGATTAGCACCCCCACACCGCCCAAAACTGGTACTTTAATAATTACCGCTTTATTAATATTGGATTTTTCGGATTAGAGTGACGATTATTTTAAAATTCGGTCATAATTGCGAATAAATTTTAAGGGCCCCGTTATCCGAGAATAAACGCCCAACCACTATCACTACGCCTGATACTGGCCCCGTTTACGCTCGGATAAAAGGGCACCGCATTAACAATTTATATATCATATGCAATCTTAGTGGCAAAAATATAAAACATGGCAAAATATTTAAATGCAATAAATATTGACATAACATAATACTAATTTAACATAAATAATATACTAGACTAAAACATGCATATATACATATTAATCTAAGTAATAGATAAAAAACAACTTTAACAAGTCAGAATAACAAGGCAGGAATAGGTACGTATAGACGAACAAATATTTCAAAAAGACATGCATACTAGTAATAAAACATATTTCAACATATATGGGACAACATATCGTACAAAAAGGGTAAATACACTAACATGTAACCCTAAAAAACAAGAAAACATACACACATATAAAAATACAAAATATGCCATGTACGAATCAACTAAAACATAACATGCTTAATATGAATAACCGGGCAAAAAAAGGATACATAATTATCATAAACTTAATACACATATACATGTAAGCATAAAATACAAGGCATATACGAGGGATATAAAATAAGACAAAAAATACATTAACATATACGATTATAATACGAACATGAGTATTTACAAAGAAATAGGACTGAAATGAAAGAAAAATAAAAATCAGTGGCAGAAATTAAAGAACAATAATATGTAATTTAGGGACGAAAATGCGAAACAAACCGAACCTAAAAGGATCAAAACTGTAATTAGACCAAGGGGCAGACCCAAAATGAAAAATTCAAAAACGCGGGATGGTTAAGGGGGTAATTTTACCATTTAAAATTTGAATTCGGCTAATTTAGTGATCAGATCGAAATACAATGGAAAAAAAGGGACCGAAATCGTGATTAACCCATGCGGCAAGACAAAAATGAAAATATTGGAAACGCGGGGGGATTAAGTGTGTGATTTACCCATTTCAAAAATAATAACACCTATATAAACCCTATTTTTAGACCGAAATCAACTTTCCCCTCATTTCTTTCATTTTCAGTTTTGTAATATTGCTTATGTTCTTCATTTTCTCTCAAATATCCCTTGAAACCCAGAATCCGGCGGCCGGCCGCAGTGTTCTCCGCCGCCGGCCGCCGCTAACCGGCGCCGGCGTGCCTCCAAAACCTACCAAAATGACCCCCTTTCCATCCTCGACACGAATCCGAGGTTGGATTCAGAAGATACACCTTTATTCGCCCTAGATCTAGGAAATACGAACAAAAAAAAAACATTTTCAACCAAAAACAAAACTACAAAGGGGCTTCCCCTTCCTCCAGTTCACCATATCCGGCTTGGGGAAGCTGAAAGACTTATCACTGAGGAGGGGAGACCCACAAACGGTGACGGTAACGACCTCTAACTCTCTCTTTTTTACCTATCTTTTTTATGCATGCAATAAAAGTAACAAGAAATATACCACTGGACTTGCGTTGCCTCTTTTTTGTATTTCTGAAGAAACTTCTTACAATACACTTTCTGTTTTTTTTGTTACAATCTTCTCTGTTACCACCCCCTGTTTTTTTGTTACCACCTCTCTGTTACAACCCTCCGTTTTCCCCCCTTTTTGTTACAAAAGTCCCCGTTTCATATATATGCTTCTTTGTTTTGTACAAGTTGCATCTTGCTTTTTCAGATCTGGACTGACAAACTTGTTGCTTGTTGTATTTGGCATGTTCTGAGCACGGTGGTTGAATATCGGCATGGTGGCGGTATGGGTGTTCGCCAATGTCGAGACGCATTCTCGGCCGTTAGATCAGATCTGATCTAACGGTCGAGATGGCTTGAAGGACGAACGGCCTGGATGAAGCCTCGATTTGATGAGACAGCTCCAGATCTTGCCACGTGGAGCTCCGCAGTCGAGGAGTCAGAATGCGTGGGTCTCACGCGCGCGTGGGATATCAAAGCGTCCGCGCATGGACCACACGCGCGCGTGGCATTCGAACGGTCCATATGTGTGGAACACGCGACTGGCAGATATTTTGGCTCCCTGGTTGGATCGTGGCCGTTGGATCAGATCTTGATCCAACGACCCACAGTCACCTGCACACAATAATTGTAATTAAATAGGGTTTGGTTTGGGCCTTGTAATGATATTTGGACTTGGACTGTAATTTTTATTTGGATTTAATATATTAAATTTTTTGGATTTCGTTTTATATCAGCCCATTAATAATAATATAATTAGTATTATAATAGCAATACACATACATACGCAAACGTATACTTATATTATACAAACATTAATTAATATAACATACTAGCATACGTACATATAATCATACCCCTAACTAACATAACATCTATATACATTAAACAAATACGTTAGTACTCTATAGATACATACACGGCACACATACACTATTAATACGTATACATACATAGTTTATAATATACATGCACACACCACACCTTATATATATATATTAGTAACATTCATGCAAACAATAAACATATAATAAATATACATGCAACACTAATATGTATTTACAAGCGAAAATGAGTGATTACAGAAACGAATAAAAAGTAATAAGTACAAGTGATCTAAATAAAAGTGAAAAGTGAAAAGTGAAAGTGATACGATTCAAATGAAAATAAGTGATTTACTGGATATTTGATTTGACATGACATTGCCTTATATATGTATATGAGATGTTGATTGTTACAGGTTACATGACAGAGGAACGACTTCGATAAGTCATTCTATACGATTCTAAATTCTTATATGTTATATTCATTATTTTATTTATTATGCAATTTTTATTAAAATTAAAGTGTTTTACTTTGATTTATAAGTTTTGCCTCACTAAGTTCGTACTTAGCGTGTGTTTGTTTCACACGTAGATTAAGATGGAGTATTTGAAGAGGAGTCGAGCATGCTGATCAAGCTTCAATCTGCAAAACATCAGTAAAATATTCTAGCTTATGATAATCTCTAGTGGACATGTAATTATTTAATTGCTAGTAGAGTATGATGCATTAAATTAGACTAAATGATAGATAAGTAATCAGTTTTGATGATGAATCGTATATGGATAAATCAAATTAAGGCATTAGCATTGCAACAGAATAAAGCTAAGGGAGAAAGGATAATTACTTTGCTAATAAGAATAATCGATAATCACGTAAAAATTTTAAAGTCAAGAAAGGGCCTAGATAGCGAACCTAGTTTTCACCCTGAATTAAATTGTTGTTTTTAATAATTGCCAAATATGTTTTAAAATAATTAATTTAGGGTTGAAACTAACTAACTGCACATAGGTTGTGTTTTCAAGAAAACCGAGAAAGGGTTAGATTTACATACTAAAATTTGTAAATACTTAAAAAAATAAATTTATAAGTCGAGATTTCTTTAAATGACTCAGTAACATCTTTAATGTATATTCGATTTACGAGTATACGTTGAGGGTGTTACACGAAACCTCAAAGTAGGCTTTGATTTGGTCCGAGACTATCTCAGGAAAGCCGGGAAAAAAACTTCCTCGAGATTGGGCTTACGTTTGACTAATCCTCCTGAAAACCTAGAATTGTTAGACTCTAAACAATTGATAGAATCGATGTTAGAAACCCGTACAATATTTTCCTTCTTGGTCGAAGAAGTTGTTGTCGGACCACCACCAGAAGGAGTTGAAAAATGGTCTCTTGATCTCCATTCTCCTAGAAACCATACCAAATCTTCCTTGCAAACTTCAGACTCTCCATCATAGCCAATGGTCGAAGAAGACATGTGTCGGCTTATTCAAACAATATAAGATCGACCCTTGACCCTACCTGCTTCAAGATCAATCGCCAAAGTATACCATTACCCCCACTAGAGATCGGGCTAGGGTAACCCACCGAGAACGGAGCTCGCACCGAGCCACGCAGCCAAAAGGGAAAGGAACATCCTTCACGAACCACCGGTCATGGAAGCCAAATCTTCTCCCCACACTCACTCGTTGCCACCTGTTATCGTTATCCAGATCAAACCCAAGAGAATACCGATAGTGCCTCTCAGAAGGGGAAATCCACACTACCGAGACCACAAACGAGCAAAACTTTAGTGGGAAATGAGTACATAAAAGGAAAAAAAAGGGACTTGAGAGACTGAAGGAAGAAGAACCCAACTATTTGTAGTGGTTCTTTTACACTCATGGTGAGCATGATGGGGTCTTCAACCAGTGTTTTTTTAGGTGCTATGTTAATTTAGTAGAATTGTTATAGTCGAAATTATTTGAGGAATTAATTTAATTGTATAACAATTATTTAGTATGACTAATTTTCAAGGGTGTTCAAAATTACACTACTGAGATATCAGGCCCGTTGACCTGATAAAAAATAAAGGGTAGATTTATCTTTTCAAAAAAATTCAGGTCGGGTATCCTGTCCTTTAAAATTTTTTGGGTTACGGGTAGAGTCTGGGTCATAAATTTTGAAATATACGAGTACCCGACCCAGTTATATATCTTTATTTTTTTATTACTAAGATTTTTCAGTTAAAAATTAAAAAATAAAATATTTTATTTCTAAATATTTTACACTAATTTTTAAATCTACCATTTTTTAGCGTTCCCAAAAACATAACTCCGTGCAATGCTTAAGCACTAAAAAAAACAACAAAATTGATGGAATGCAAATTCACACTTTCAAAGAATTATCAAACTACAAAAACGCTTCAAGACCTCTCGGGCGAATAGAAATCCTTTATCCTTTTCGAACAAGAAATTTCTATTCCTCTAGAGCAAGGTGCATAAGTGTTCATTGGTGCGTCCGTTGACACCTTTACTGCTTTACATAAGATGATAGGCGAATCTGATTGAATTTTTCTTTAATTTCATTAACTGTACCTTTGAATGAGGGAATTATCAAACACTATACTTCTTTTTGACAAATCCTAAATCTAATCCTAATTTTACCTAGAGGAGAGGGGAATGGGGACTCTAGGGGAAAGGAAATGAGTTCTCTTAATGGGTCTAAAACGCATGACCTAAGGGAATATAAGTGAATAAAGATGAGCAGCTTGACCAATCGGCCAAATGATCAAACACAATACTATTAAATTCTTGACTATTCAACCACAGGCATGAGACAATGAGAAAATTGTGCATATTAACTAACCAAAAAATATAACACTTTATGTTTTTTTAAGATAATAAGGACGAATCAATCTTCAGATTTTATAGATGATAGATAAATAGATAGATAGATATGCATAATGCGCCTTATATAACTCGAACAAGTACTCTTAGCGTTTAAGGCAATGTAAGGATTCTAGCAGCTTGAATGCACCTTGACATCATTAGATTTCATTTTAGAAAAAAAAGAAGAGCAATAAACCAATATGCTTTTAGGAATCTTTTGCTCTATTCAGTCTAAAAAATAATTGAATAACGACAAGGCACACTCCATAGCTATGTTGGAAAATATGAGTAATTGAAAACTTTGAGTCATAATTTTTATGGGTAAAGATAGATAATTGAATCATTAAATTATGGTTTCACATTGTACTCCATGATACCTTTACAACAATATTTCATATACTCAAAATGGTTGAGTGATGAAGGAGAAATTGATGCTCAACATAGGCTACTTGTGAATTGTGTTAAGAAAAAAAATGAGAAGCTTATATCTTACATGGTGGGATACCAAATGTCAGATATGTTTATACACAAGTGTTATGCTTGGGAAGAGGCAGGGACATTAATCTCACATCGGAAAGGCAAAGGGAGGTATTCAGATATATAAGAGGTGGTGCTGCACATCCTATCAGACATGTATTTTAGGAAGAGGGTAATGGCCCCGTGACAAGTGGTATCAAAGCGACCCTTTGACTACCTGATTTCATGCCTAGCTCCCATAAGTGGGGTAGACACGGTGGACAACTATGACAATGGCCCATCAAAAGCGTGGTTAACTCGTGACGAGGGCATCATGAGGTTGAGTGAGGGAGAATGTTACGTCTGAGAAGAGGTGGGGACATTAATCCCACATCGAAAAGGAAAATAGAGGTATTGGTATATATAAACGAGGACGCTGGACAGCCTATCAGACATGTCTTTTAAGAAGAGGGTAATGACCCCGTGGCACATGACTCAACTTGATAGACATTGAATGACTTAAGATGAGATTGTGCCTCATGTGTAAGTGTTAGGGTGCAAGTCCAAAACTGTCAAATTTAGAGTTGGGGTGCACTTGCACGATGTGGGTGACGCGAATGTTTGAACTAGGAGCATGTGAATATTTTAGCCCAACACGAAATATTTTTTGCTTAGGTAGAGCATATCTTTTTAAATATTTTAAATTAAAAGAACAAATAAATGGTAATATATTGTATTAGTGAATCTTTTAATTCAGATATTATTTTAGGTAATATTATGTAATTCACATACGAATATATTCAAGCATATACGATTAGGGATGGGCATTTTACCCGACTAGGTTTTGACCCCATCTGACCTGATCAGGTCAGATTTTTTAATGAAAAAATTGGGGTCGGGTTTTTTTGTTAAGGGTGAACTTGGGTCGGGTTTAGGGTGGAATATATCTGACCCGACCCAACCCCAGGACTAATTGTGTAATTTTCCCTAAATTTTTAGGGATATTTATAATAATATCACCCAATTTATATATATTTTTATAATTAGGTCCTTCAAATTAAATTTTTATTTACAATTTAGTCCTTTATTAAGTCCCCTATTTTTTTTACAATTAGGTCCCTAAAATTATTTTTTTCTATAGGTAGGGTTGGGTCGGGGTCAGGTTTAGTATATTTATTTTTGGGTCAGGTCAGGTCAATTTTTTAAAGAATATATTCGGGTCGGGTGCAGGTTTAGGGTATTTATTTTCGGGCCAGGTTCGGGTGTGCCAAAAATTCAGCCCGACCAGAACTGTGCTCATCTCTATATACGATACCAATGACATTTAATACTTGAATATTATTTCCAATAATTCTTTCATGTTAAACTCTATTTAGATCGTGTAAACCCTACACAAAAAATACACATAATGTAACGACCCGATTTTGGAATCCGAGAGTTGGGTAAACCCGAGTTGTTGACCTTTCTTGTTGGATTGAGATATTGGGCTGTAATGGGCCCCATAAGAGTTTTGGTGGGCTTCCATGAGTTGTTGGGCTTAGATGTTGGGTTTGTGTTTGGGTGAGGAAGGGTTAATGAAGGATGAAGGGGTAATTTCCCCTCAAGAAAAGACAAAGGTTGATGCCTTCTTTATTTTTCTGCATTTTGGAAGGAGGATGAAGTCATCCTTATCTCCATCTTCTTCCTACCATCTTCCCCCTTCAAACACCCACCCAACTCAAAGTTAAAGATGAAAACTTGTTGTTGAGATGAAATCCCAGATTGATCATTAAGGAGAAGTTTATCAGCAGCTCAAGATCTTTATTTCAAGGTGTTTATCTCTAGGTTGGTGGAATTTGAGTTTGGAAGCTTAAACCATGGAAAAGAGGTGGAAGAAGCTTGGTGGGTGCTTCATTTCAGATTTGCTTACTTAAGGTCAATACATTTCTGACTCCTACATGTAATGAGGATCCTAAAATGATTGCTTTGCTTGGTGTATGGTTGTATGTTGCTAAGGTTGGGTTTTAGAAGCTTTAAACCCCTTTAATGGTAAATCAAAGATTGGATGTTGATAATGTGTAAAATTGGTAGAAATCCACCTAATAACTTCCCCATAACATGTAGGCTTAATTTGAGGTTTAACTATTGAGTTTAGAGGGAAAATTAGAGAAATCCAAACTCTAAAAATAAAGTTTTGGGCACGTGTATCGATATGGGATAGGCCAGTATCAATACGCTCTCTTAGAAGTGAGCTTTTCTAGGTATTTTTACAAGGGGTATCGGTAAGGGCCAAGAGCATACCGATACCACTATTCTATTGCCAATTCCAGTAGCAAAATAGTGTATCGGTACGCTAAGGGGCATTTTGGTATGAGTAGGGTATTGATACGCATGGTATGCATTACTTCTTTCGAATCTAAGGTGGGTATCGATACTCGAAGAGGAGTATCGGTACCTAGAGGGGCGTATCAATACTCGCTAGGTAATCTACCCAAAAAGTTTGAATTTGCGTTCACGGGTCCCATAATTCGAGGTAAAAGGCCTAATAGGCATCTAAAGGTGTAAAATGAGTTGTAAAACAGAGAAATCGAGATTAATACCCAATATGCGAAATAAATGGCTAATGACTGGTATTCTTTGGGTGAATTGATTGTATTAGTAACCCATAAGGATCCTTAATGGATCAATCAATGTTGTGTGGCATGTAGGGTCCTTACTGGGTGTTGAAGGGACGCCTGTATAGTCTAGTTGCTTTGGATAATGAGATAATCTAATGAGAATATCGTGAATGAACTTGAAAGACATGATTAATAATTGTAACGAATTGAAATATGCCTTGGGGCATTTGTAATGGTTCATCTTGATTCTTCTTATCTCTTGGTGAGATGTATGGATGCTCGGGGATCATATGTATCTTGTGTGTTATGGTAAACAATATGGATGTCCTAGAGTCAGTTCAAGGGCACTTATATAAGGGGATGTGTACTTCGGGCTGTATAATCGAGTACATCTGACGTATCCACGAACTATGTAATCTGGGTGTGGTTAGAAACCTATCCGTAGCTATGGTGAACCAGATAAGGAAATATAACTCGGTGGGCTGTGTGAGCTCGAGTAACTTGATGGGCTATGTGAGCTAGACTAACCTGATTGGACGAGTGACCTCAGGTAAAGACTGCTTGTGGCTATTGTGATCCAAGTATTTTTTGGATGTATCTGTGGCTATGGTGATCCAGATATAGTCTAAATAACCCGACGACTACGTGATCACAGGTAACCCGACGGCTGTGTGAGCATGAGTAACGTAGGGCTTCGTTGGCCAGTGTGTAGGGCATGTATGGTTATTTATGCTTGCTGTATGGATAATAGTTGATGGCTATGTTACCCTAAGGCTGTGTGATCAGGGCACGATATGCTGTAACTCAATGGACTGTGTGAGATTGAGTAACTCAATGGGCTGTGTGACCTCGAATATGGTAAGCTTGGTAATGGCATGTGAGGCTTCTTATATTTTATTAATACTTTGAGACATGTTTGGGAACTCTAGCTAGGGTAGGCTAGAAGACGTTCTTTAATTATATGGGAAGCCTTATCTTTGCACTCTTGACTATATCATCATTCTTGCTTGTTTTATGATATTCATGAATTGTGGTAGAGTAGAAATGTACCACTGAGCTTTGTTAGCTCTGCGTGCGAAATTATGGTTTTTTCGTGCGTAGGTTGACAGGTTATCTCTTGGAGAGCACATCGTGAAAGACTTCCCACCATCGAGCTAGCTTCAGAGTACATTACTTGATATTTTAGTTTGGACTAAAATGTATTCATAGAACCATACCATAGTCGAGTCTGTAACTCTATTTGAACTATTATTTTGTATACGATATATTTTAAATTGGAGCTCCTATTTTGTAAAACTCATTTCAAATGTTATTTATCTATGTGGTTTTATGGAAATGGATGTTTTTGAGAAATGTCAAAGTTGTGATTTTAAATGGAAAATTTGATGGATTGGTTTTTAGGAGACCCGAATGTAGCACTTCGGATTCAGATTGGGATTGGGGTGTTACACATAAAATTTTTGAAACTTTCTCTACATGTTTTCAAAACAATATTTTCCAGTGATATAAGAAGACGAGGTAACAATTCACTGATCACTATAGATGTGTTACTATTGTGCTCATTTCGTTGTCGTATCGTGAGAGATATACGTTCAATGTTTTTCGGACACCATAGGAATGGAAAATCTGTCTTAAGGAAACATTGCTTTCAGAGGCCTCAACGATTTTTCTCATTTGATTTATTTTCAAATACAAGTAAACAATTTCAATATACTGTTTTTAATATTCAAGTTCTGATTTCTTTGCTCTGACTAACTCGAACCGATCTACGTTGCACCCCTGACTTTGGTGGGCGAGTCTTACAGCGAGAAATTTTTGCATACACAAGGTCTCAAGCTCGAGACCTACTTAAGCGGTACCAAACTGCTTACCATGTGGACCAACTCCATTGTAGAGTCTTTGTTTTCTAGTAACCACAAAACCTTACTTTAACGAAACTTCCATTGGAATTTTATATTAGGATAAATTAATTTTATCATCACAAAATTACTGATCTAATTTTATTTTGATCACTGAATTATAAATTTTGTCAATTGGACCACTAAGCTATTAAAATAGTTTTAAGTCATTGACCATTACATTTAATCACCGTTACTTACATATTCTATCAATTTGGCCTTAACTCTTAATTTTAATTTAATTCAATAATTTTAATCCTCAATCAGATAATGGCATGTGTCACTATCTTAATTAATGCTAAATTTCTCCAATAAGAGGGTGACATGTGTCATTATCTAGTCAATGGATTAAAATTATTGAATTAAATTAAAATTAAGACCAAATTAATCAAATGTGTAGGTAAGAAAGACTAAATGTGTAATTATACAAAATTTCTTAACTATCATGTAATCAATTTTGTCAAAAGGTAACAACTAGTGGTTTGATTGAAACCATTTTAATAGTTTAATGGTTTAATTGACAAAATTCATAGTTTAATGATCAAATTAAAATTCAATAAATAGTTTGTTGGGAGGCTCGAACGATCTACCGAATGCCAAGAGGGGGCGAATTGGTAGCTTTCCACTAAGGATTTTCCCAAATTCACTATGAATTTCTTTCCTTTTTCTAGGCTCAAGAGAAAACCTTTACAACCTCAAAGCTTATACCCTAAAGCTTTAAGAAAACTCTCTCTTACAAGAGAAAAACAAATAAAAAACAAGAAAACCCTTGCAAGGTACAATGTTCGCACAATTAAGCTCTCACCCAAAACGTAGCACTTAAGCATATATGACAATTAAGCTCACAAGTGTGTTCTACAAAGAAAATGACAATTAAAAGCACAAAACACTTTTCTTAATCATATAATGTTGGCTTGATGTTTCTTGTTTGTCCATGGCTACTTGATTGAGTCTTTTAAACCCTCTAATGTGTTCATGACCGTTACTAGCAGTTGGGGCCTTTATTTCCCGCAATAAATGCAGTTCTGGACTCTTCAGTATCAGTATACGAGAACTGGTATCGATACCTGTTCTTAAGAAAAATAGCCATTAGAACAATTATAACACAGAGGTATCAATACGCTATACAAGTGTATTGATATGCACCATCTCGTATCGATACAACTAGGCTAGTATCGGTACAGAAACTGGCTACTAGAATTTGGAAAACTTAGGGATGAAAATCATATCGGTACTCTTAGAACCGTATCGATACGGGGTCCTCTAGGTATCGGTACAGGTCAAATCGTATAGGTACTCAGGACCAGTTTTTGACACTTTAGCTATTTGAAATCGTTTGGAACTTGTCAAAAACCCTTTGAAAACATTTCAAACATATTTTTTTTTCAAGTTTATGGACTTTTAAAATATTTTGGCAAATTAGTTTAAGTCCAAAAACATTTTTCATTAAGTTATATCAAAATCAAATGTCTCAACAATCTCCTCTTTCTTTGATATAATGAAACCACTTGAAAAATTGTTTTTGTGAAAACTCTAAAACTTCCCCTTAGAAAAATAATTTTAGAAAAAGAGAAATATTTTTAGAAAATATTAAAGCTCTCCCTTTTTCTTTTTGAAATTAAAATTTTCAAACACATCTCTCTCCCTTTTTGTTATATCAAAATATTTTCAAAATAAAGTTTGAAATCACATTTTAGTTCAAGATAAGAATGGAGAGTTAGATCCAAAAAAATTAACAAATGAAAGAAATTTTAGAAAATGGCTCCCCCTTAATCAAGCTTCAAATAAATTGTTAGTCCAACAATTCATTAAAAAAAAATTGAATTTCAAATAAAATAACCAAATAAACCAAGAAATTCAATTTAAACATGCCATTATATAAGAAAATCAAATAAACACATGAAGGCATGGCAAAAAAGGAGACAAAACAGTCCCTTTTTGATTGTCCGTATTTGTAATATCCCAAATTTAGACTAGTGACTAAAATGAAAATTTTGAAAGTTTATGGGTTAAAGTGTAAACTTTGGAAAAGTTCAGGGCCAAAGTGTACTTTTTAAAAAGTTATGTAATTTAACCCCGTAAATGAATAGTTAACCCCCAAGAGCGGTATTTTTGTGTTATCGTATTTTTCATACGAGGCTTATATTATTCGAATTTGGATCGAATGAAATTGTTAAGCATGCTCAGGCCAGACTAGCCCAAGGATGGGTGACCTTCGGGACGGTCCCATAAAAGTGTTTCTGATTGATATTTTGGACTCATTAAGAGTAGAGAAAATTCGTATGGATTATCGATAAAGGAATTTTAAGAGAAAATTTATTCTATGAAGATTTCCGATAATTATCGGAATAATAGATTGAGTTAGGAAAATTCAGTCCAAGTCCTTGGAAAAAAGGAAGTTTTTATGGGAAAATAAAGTTTATTTCCCATATATGGAAATATAAAATTTTCGGAATAAATCCAATAGCTCAGAAAGGGTAAAATTGTAGTAAAAGTATTTTATGGATATCGGTATATCGGATCAAATTGAAATTTTAAAGACAATTCCAAAGACTATGGAAAATTCATAAAATATTATTTTATGAATATTTTGTTAATATTGGTGAGATTCTAACTAGATTTAGTTAGAAATATGGTGGAGAGGTTATAAAGCTCAAAGAAAGAAAATTTAGAAATCGTATCGAATGAAATTTGAATATTTGGATCGAATATATATCATAAATTAAAATTTATGATATTTGGGGAAGGAGGCAGGTTAGAATGGAACCAATTTGGTTCAATTTTTATGGAATGGCAATTTTAAGTCATGTAAGTAAATAAAGTCTAGTTGGAGGGCAAATTGGTCATTTGCCATGGATGACATTTTTTAAATATTTTGGAACATTAAGGGTAATTTTGGAAGAACATTTACACATTGGTTAAATCATGACCATTGATTTTGATGAGATTGAATCTTGGCCATTATAATAAAAGGGCAAATTAGTAATTTCATTAGTTAAATGAATTTAAAATTCATTTAACCTTTACACATGAGTTAAATAGATAAAAAGATGATAAAAAAATCATCTTATGAACCCAAGGGGCTGTTTGAATTCAGCAGCAAAGAAGGAGAAAAAATATCAAAAATTTTCCTATCCATTTTCAAGGTTTTTGATCAAGAATTCAAGCAAAGTTGTTTGAGGTAAAGTGATCTACTCTTCATTCTCTATAATTTGATAGTAAAATTGCATAGAATTATGAATTTTAAGTTAGGGTTTGGAGAGAAAGAAATTAGGGTTTCATGGAATTTTGTTAGAAGTGATGTAGTAGATGATGAATTAAGCTTGGTCTTGATGAAAACAAGCTTGAAATCAAGTTAATTCCATGTTTGAAGTTATAAAACCTAACCCTAAGATTTGGGGGTTTTAATTAGGAAGCTAAATTAAGGATGAAATTGATTGAATTATGATATTAGGAGACATATTTTGATGATATGTTGAATAATTTCCCAAGTTGTAAATTTTCCTGAAGCTGTATCGGTAGGCCTCATTGCCTTATAACAATTTTGTCGTACCGGTACTCACAGATGAATATTTCCCAAAATGGCCTATCAGTACCGGTACGACACCACCCGTACCGGTACGCCTGTGTTTGTAATGTCATAATTTGTCTGGTTTTTATTCGATTTAAGGGCCCTAACCAAGTCCAAAGTTTACCAAATTTTACCAGCAAGCTTATACACCATAAATCTACATGCATGTCAAATTGTATGCCAAAACGAATCCATTTACTCAATTTCCCCTTATTAGTGCAATTATGGCCATTTTACCAATTCCATCAAAACATTAGCCTACTATATTTCATGCTTTAATCCATTCAACATAGTGGACCAAATGTACATACAAAATGTGGCTAAACTAACTTGTCTAGACCCTATGCCACCTTTCTAGGAGTTTAAGGACAAGGTTTACATTACATACAACTTGGTGACTTGCTTCAAAAACGTCATTGCTCCGGTCCTCGATCCGACTAACTTTAACCTAAAAATACATAGAAATGAGATGCATTAGGCTTATATAGCCTAGTGAGGTAGTCAATAACAATGACATGAATATCAATGATATCAATAACATGTATAACGATGTAAATGCATCTCAAATCATGATTTAACAATACTTGCAATACTTGTTTATTTTCCTTGGATCGACATGTAATGTGGATACGCGAATTCCTAACCAACAACGCCAACAACAAATGGTCAATATCCTCCAACATTGCCAATAAGACCAACACTAATGCATCCCGCCAACATCGCCAAATAGAGCCTTAGCTCAAGGACCGTAGTCCACTCCGTACCAATGAGCTCATGAATTCTATGGTATGTCAATTGTATCCTATGTCCATTCGTATCCACAGATTCTATGCTTAGGCCAATATCAATAACAATAGCAATAACCATGACAATAACATTAACATAACAATATAGTATAATCAATATGACCTTTCTCAATATTTCAATGATATCGATGACAATGCAATAATCCAATAATTAACTTGACAATGCAATAAGCTTACCAATGATACCTTTAACAAGGTGTTCCTATATTCATACCTTGATCGATGATGATAATACAATAAATCAATATCAATGAATTCGGGAAAGACAACTAGCCAATTCCCTAGACTCCGACTACACTCACCGATACTTTCGAGGCTTTCAAGGCTCCCGGATGACAACTCCCTTATTCTTAAGCTTGGTAGAATTGGAAGGGTTTGGTGATTCTTCACTTTGAATCTCTCGAGCTACAAAGAAATATGAATTTACAAGGATTTCAATATTGACTACGAATCCATAGCAACTTATTAGCTATGAAAAACAATAACAAATAGACTATGATATCTCTAGAAAATTTCTAGGGTTCCTTGACTTCTTAATCTTGGATTTAAACATAGTTTAGCCATAGAATTGATAAATCAATTGGGGGGAATTGCTTACCTGATCAATAGATATAATCTATGATTAGGAAACTTAAGAAAATCAAAGCTTGAATTATTCTCCAATGGAGGTGTGTGCTTGGCTTAGCTAGAGGAAGAAGATGACTCAGTGGTGAGGTGCTTGCTTGAGAGTTAACCGGGTAAGATTTTCAACCCTTAATCCATTCTTTTAATTGTTTAGCTTTTCTTTGGATGAAGGAATCTCATCCCAAATTACCACGTAGGTGGTGACATTTATTAAGGAGGGGTTAATCGCAAGGTTAGTCCCTCAACTTTTCAATTTTTATACTTTCCCCCCCAAGCTTTCAATTTTCTCAATTTGGTCACTAAAATAGTTTTAAAAGTTTACAATAGGGTCCTTAAACAATATCAATACTTAATTGAGATTCAATAATCCAACAATTGACCATTTGGTCAAAGGTCAACTCTATAATTTAACTTTCTGGTGCAAGATTTTCGGTTGCCGGAATTAAATTTCGACTAGGCCCGATTTTGGGGTGTTACACCACTAAGGATTTTCCCAAATTTACTATGAATTTCTTCCCTTTTTCTAGGCTCAAGAGGAAACCTTTACAACCTCAAAGCTTATACCCCAAAGCTTTGAGAAAACCCCCTCTTATAAGAGAAAAACAAATAGCAAACAAGAAAACCCTCAAAAGGTACAATGTTTGCACAATTAAGCTCTCACCCAAAACCTAACACTTGAGCATAAATGAAAATTAAGCTCACAAGTGTGTTCTACAAAGAAAATGACAATTAAAAGCACAAAACAATTTTCTTAGTCATAGAATGTTGGCTTGATGTTTCTTGTTTTTCCTTGGCTTCTTGATTGAGTCTTTTAAACCCTATAATGTGTTCATGACCGTTACTAGCCGTTGGGGTCTTTATTTCCCTCAATAAGTGCAGTTTTGAACTCTTTGGTATCGGTACGCGAGGACCAGTATCGGTACCTTTTCTTAAGAAAAATAGCCGTTGGAACAATTATAACACAAGGGTATCAATACGCTATACAAGCGTATCGGTACGCATCCTCTCGTATCGATACGGCTAGGCCAGTATCGGTACAAAAATTGACTATTAGAATTTGGAAAACTTAGGGATGAAAAAGCGTATCAGTACTCTTAGAACCGTATCGATACGAGGTCCTTTGGGTATCGATACGGGTCAAACTGTATCGGTTCTCAGGACCAGTTTTTGACAGTTTAGCTATTTGAAATCATTTGGAACTTGTCAAAAACCCTTTGAAAACATTTCAAACATATTTTTCAAGTTTATAGACTTTTGAAATATATTTGCAAATTAGTTTAAGTCCAAAGATATTTTTCATTAAGTTATATCAAAATCAAATGTCTCAACATAGTTTAATGGTCATGGAGTATTTTATCCTTTATATTACAAGATCAAACGCAGCTTCGAATAAATACAAATAAGGGTAAATTACCTACTTAACACCCCACCTTTACTTGGGTTTGTCTTAGTGCATCAACTATTTTTTTTTGCAAAACCATATCTAACGTTATGTTTTGTTTCTATTTTATTGCCCACCACTAAAAAATAATGATAAATTTTTAGGAGAGAGAAAATCACATGTGGCAGGCTAACTAGGAGAGAGAAAATCACATGGGACAAGCTGCCACGCAATTTTCTCTCTCATATTTAACCTGGCACGAGTTGTTTATTATGATTTTATTCTATATGACAGGTTGACTAGGAGAGAGAAAATGACATGGTAACATGTCACATGTGATTTTCTCTCTCCTAGTCAGCATGCCGTTAATTTTTCGTTAGCGGGATATCAAAATAAAAAAAGTAACGTTAGATACTATTTTGTCAAAAAACAAATATGGTAAAAAACAAAAACAAAATAATAGGTTGCATACTAAATGATAGTTTACACTAAAATATAATTAAAATATATATAAAGTATAGAGAATAAAACCCTAGTCGTAACTGCAAAAGAGACAAATATACAATTGACAGAGTTTTTTCTTTCGCTGTTAGATTTGTATTTCTCTTAATTTTTTTGTTTTTTCTTTATAGGCATGGGCAGAGCTACACGAGGGAAAGGGATGCCAGTTGACGCTCAAAATTTTGAAAAATTTATATATGTACTTTATATGAAAAGTTACGTATAAAAATAAAAATTACATCATCTTTAAAAATTGATACCGATTTAAAAAATAATTGAGATCCTTTAATTTTTGATAAACATTATTTGACTCAATTTGCTTTTAATAAAATATGAGTTAACACCTAAAATTTTGACATTGTAATATAAATTTTGATACCAATTCCTTGGTCATACCCTCCGGTTGGTTGGTTGGTTGGTTTAAAGCCAATACGGACGCTGGCCGTAGTTTATTCGATGGAAGCTCAATTTGTGGAGGCGTTATACGTGATCATAATGACAACTGGTATGTTTTTTTTTAAATATATCGGAGTGTGCTCACTGTTAGAAATAGAGCTACGGCGAGCGTATGTTAGTGTGTTGTATGTTTGAGATTGAGGGATTACTGAACTGGTGGCGGAGATGAATTACATGGATGCTATACGGTTATCGCAAGGTCATGCCCTCGACAAGGTTCGTCGACCATTCTGTAACATATCCGTGAGTTGGGGAATCGAAACTAGACTATTCAATTCCAGCACGTTCCTCGTGCCAAAAATTGTGTGGCTGAATTATTGCTAAACTCGCAACTCCGTCAAACTTGGAGGTTTATGACCTTCTCAACCCCCCGAATGTCGTGGTCAGTTTGCTTAATGGTGACTGCCTGTAGTAAGAGGGTGATGGTTTTATTGGCCTTGTTGGTTTATTGTTGTTAGTGGCTCGGGTTTGTCCCGTTGTTTCTCTAAATGGGTATTATCGTGTCTACTATTTTTTTCCGACTTAATTTAAGAGGGTTTTTAATAAAACACATGATAATAATTCTCGTGTATGATTATCCTGTTAATAAAATCATATCCCATCCACCAAAAAAATATACGATGATTGTCAACAATCTCATGACCAGGTGGTTAAAAGCTCACAGTTGACATCCTCCCCTATCCTCTAGGTTGTGGGTTCAATATTCATTAGGAGCAAAGTTCACCTCCCTAGGTAAAAATTGTTCAAAAAAATTATACAATAATTAAAATTTGGAAAATATTCTATGCAAAGGATGTGGAAATTTTGTTTTTTATAAGTGAATTTAATTTAGGGTTTAATGTATTAGTTTAATGTTTAAAGTTTAGGGGTTTGTATTGTAGTGTTTAAATTTATGGTTTATGGTTAAAATACAAGTTTTGGATATTAGAATTAGGGTTAGGGTTTTAGAGTTGATTTAAAATTTAATTTTTAGAGTAAAATTTGTTATGTTGTAGAAAAAATTTCAATGCAAGTGGATGGAATAATAACACTTAAGACTTAAGTTTTTCATGAAACATAAAATTATTCTCTTATATTTTACAGGTTTCAAACTCACTTCTTTTACGAATAAAGGTCAATTTGATATTATTTTTT
This sequence comes from Hibiscus mutabilis, assembly GCA_019671005.1. NCBI lineage: Eukaryota > Viridiplantae > Streptophyta > Magnoliopsida > Malvales > Malvaceae > Hibiscus > Hibiscus mutabilis. Next base: position 52,309,389 of record CM033719.1, read on the forward strand.
TAAATGTGGTTGAATAATATTTTAAAATTTAAATGTTTAATATTATTAAAATATACTTTTTTAATAAATAATATATTTTTCTAATTATTGTTTTGAAAATATAGAAGAATTATTAATATAACTGAAGACAAAAGAAAATTTTCGTTTGAAAGTGTTTTTGTTAAAAATTGTTAAATTTTCTTTTTCAAAATCACTTTTCAACTTAAATTAGAAAATACATTTGGCCTAAAATTTTACTACATGTTTTGTACTAATTTTGATCTCTCAAATTTACTACAACCTTGTTTGCAATTAGAGAATAACTGATAGCGGATTACATTAGCTGATAACAAATTGCATTAACTGATTTGACTAGCGGATTGCATTAGCTGATTGTATAAAAATGTTTGGTAAAATTAACTGATAACATGTAGCCGTTTGATTATTTAAACAAACATAATAACATATAATGACATAATTATATTCGATACTTGTTTAAATAGTGTCAGGAATAATTTCCTGCACCGTGCAATAGAAGAAATGTAGAGAATAGAATAGAAGAAAAGAAGGAGAAATAGATCAGATTCAGAATAGGAGAGAAAATTCTTAGTATGTGCCTAATCCCCTGTTACAATCAATTCCCTTCATATATTTTCAAACCCTTACACAAACAAACAAAATGAAGCCACGTAAGGCTGTTGGGTCTCTCATTTCACGCGTCCCTTTACGCACATCAGTTATATTCTGCTGCTGACTAAGTCTTTGAGCTGGCTGAATTTGTTGTTGCTGACTTGCCCCTCATTCGTAATAAATAGTTAATTGTTATCGATATTTAATATTTATTAATATTAATTAGATTATAAAAAATTTAATATAACATTTATAATCATATTTGAATGATCCATATATTAATTTATTATTCATATAAATATTTTTAATATAATTTAATTAAATAAAATTTTAAATACAAATATAAACGTGTAAGAATAAAAAGAAAAAAATATTAGTTTATAAGTGTCACAATATAAATACATGAGGGTAAAAATTTAAATAGGAAAAGTTAAATTTAGGTTATTTTGAGATTTTTGATAATTGTTAAAGGTAAAAGGGTATTTATAACTTTCATGTCAAAAACTCTAATTTCAAAAAGCTCTTATTAGTAGCTTTTTCAAAATTAGAGATTTTATCTCAATCCGCTATTCACCAAACATTCAAATTAACGAATTTGATCGATTAAACATTTAATTTTAGCTCAAACATTTAATTTTGGCTCAAACATCTATTTACCAAACATAGCCTACATATTTTATACTACTTTTGATCTGAAGAATATTTTTAATTCCAAAAACAACTTTTTCTTGATTGAAAAAAACAACTTTTTTTATTTAAATACATGGTTGCCTTTATTTAATAATAAATCTCGAGAACAGTAAAAGGTTTTAAAGAAACAAATTGAAAGAAAAGGAATAAACGATAAAAACCAAGGCAAGTAAAACAGCAACCGGCTAATCTTCTTCTCTCCACGAGCTAACCGAGCTTCGAAGTAAAACGTCGTTCAGAGAAAACGGAGAAGGTAAACAGAAAGTGGTAGATCCTAAACACAGTCAACTTTCTGAAAATAAATCAAGGTGGATCGAGCCATCGATTATCAGATTCCACCAAAAGCAGCGCTAGAGGTGACAATCGGGTTGTTCGGTTCAGGTTCGATTAGGGTCATTTCAGTTTGGGTTGACTTTCGGTTCATGTTGCTTTCAGTTCAGGTTTGGTTCGGGTTGGATCGGGTTTGAATTAGATTTAGCTCGAGTCTATGGTATTTCGGGTCGGGTCAATATCGGATCGGTTGAGTTTTCGGTTCAAGTCAAAACTGGGTCAGTTGACTTTTTAGTTCGGGTCAATATCGGATCGATTGACTTTTTGGGTCGGGCCATTATCAGGTCAGTTGATTTTTCGAGTCGGTCAATATCGAATCAGCTGAATTTTCAAGTCGGGTTAATCTTTAGATGTTCGGGGCAATTCAAGTTATTTGATTATTTTTCCAAAAGTGTATATATAATTATTGATATATTTTTGCAATTTTTTTTTGTCGATCTTATCATGTAGGCTCAATTTCAACTCTAAACTGTTTAATGTTTCGAATTCAACCAACATTAAGAGTTGTCAATTTGATCCAATTGAACCTATAAGACGTGTTAGAATTTATAACTTGAATTTCATAATGTGACTATTATCGAGTTTTAACTAGCTATTTTTTAATTTTTGAAATAAAATTTTATATTAATTCTAAGACCAAATTAATTTAACAGAATTAAAATTGGACTATGTAAAAATTATTTAATAAAAAATTAATTTTATCATATTTATTTATTTAATTATCAATAAAATTAATTTAAGTATATTTTAATTGTTAAACATTTAATTGTGTATTTAAATTTTTTACTTGGTTACTTAATTAATATCATAAACAAAATCAAATAATATATATATATATATTGTAGTAGCCCAATTCTATCCCATTATACTATTACAGCCCATTACATAATAAATACATTACCCAAATAATTTTGGCCTATATCCAACCTAAGACCCAAATAACCCAAACAATACCCATTATTACCAAAAACCCTAAATCCAAACTGAACCTAACCCTAATATTACAAACTCTAGCCGCCGCCTTCATCCCAAGCCGTTGAAGTCGCCGTCGTTCAAGCCACTGTCGACATCCTAGTTAAACTCTAAAATTTTTTTATTACCCTCTGCCACCCTTCCCTCGTCATCACTTCATCTGCCACCACGACAACATCTCACCGCCACCACATACCACCTGTCCCCTTTGCTTTCCACCCCGATTCAAAACCCTATAAAAGAGATATGGACCGGCAAAAAAGGGATTAAAGATTAGAGACGAAAAAAATGAAAAATAAGCTAAAAAATATATTAGAGACGGGAAATTGAACACAAAAAATATGAAAAAAGGGATTAAATCAAAGAAAAAATAGAAAAAAACAAAACAAAGCAAAAGGTAACTATCACCAAAAACCTTTCGCTTTGTTCAGATCTTTGAAAATAGAGGGTGATTTGGGAGAAACCAACCTAAAATTCGGCTTTAGGACAAAAAACCGAGTCAAACAACCCCTTGCATGCCCTTCGGCTACCACGAGCGGTGGTCGCCGTCGTCGGCAGTCGACGGCCGACGTAGCAGCCCTCGGCAGCTCTAGGCTCTGGCAGAGTGGGGAAATGAGAGAATTTGAGAGAGTTTTCTTGGTTTTTTTAAGATATCAACAATAAAATGAATTTTTATGGAATAAATGGGTACTTAAGGGCTCATCAAAACGACGTCATTTTGGTGCCGACCCTTAAGGCCCAAAACGATGTCATTTTGCTCTCCAACCCGCATAGCAGACCCGACCTGGCTAGGATCCGCACCCTTTTAAGCTGAATGGGATAATTGCAGCCTTAGTCCCTCTACTTTTGTATCCTTGCAATTTGGCATTTTAATTTTGTTTTTTTTTTTATATTTTGTCCACTATTTTCTTTATTTTATGTTTATTATTATTATTATTATTATTAATCCTATATTACTACAATAATAATATTAATTAGCCTTATTATTATATACTATTGTTATTAGTAGTATTATTATGTATTACTTTTGCTATTATTGCTATACTATTAAATTACTATTATTTTTTTATTATTAATATTATTATTTACATAATATTTACGATCTAATATATATTCGTATACATCCTATATGATTTTTAATCAAATTTTAAATTAAAATGACCTCTTTTTAGAGATTATTGTGAAAAACGTATCTCGAACGGAAGGGGTATCGCTTTCCGTTAATCTCTATCGCAAAAATACAATTTTTAATCCTAAATCATAATTTTCAAAACATATTCCCTTCATTCGGGAGTCCAACGGAAATTATGCCCCGGGTGTAAGGGTGTAAATTTATTTCATACAAAAATATATTCTTTCAAATATTTTAAGGGATCACAAATTTTAAATTAAATTTGAATTCTTAATTTCCATCGTTTAGACAATACGTAATCGACCAGGTACCAATTTTGGGTGTTGTGGAGGTGTTCACCCTTCCCCACACGTAACTGACTCCTGAACCTATTTTTCTAGTTTCACAGGCCAAAACTCATTGTTTTAATAAAATGACAAATACATGTTTTATTAAAATAGTCGGGTTTCCAGGTGATCCAATCTCACATAAATTAAAAAGATTGGTGGCGACTCAATTCAAAACCAATTTTTGTAAAAACGCGTCAAGCACACCATAGCGGGGCGGGGCCGTTGTTACAGCTTGGCGACTGCGCTAGGGACTACCTTTTTTTGAGAGTCGAGCCACTAGTCGATTATTTTTTGTCTTAACGAGTGGAAACTATAAATTCAGTTTAACTTATTTTGTGATCCATTTTCCTGTTAATTTTTTTTAAAAAAGTTTTTTTAATTTTCCCTGATTTTTTGCATATCATGAGCTCTGCACCCGAGCTTCGTCCCTTTTAAGTTGGAGTGAGAAGCTATGCCTTCGTGAGGTATGGCCTCTGTGCAGGATAGTGGATCGCTTCCTAGGTATATGTCCTTTTTTTCTTCATGAGATTTTTGTCTCCGTGCAGGCCTAGGGAAATATATCCCCCTGAATTGTGCTTACCAGCCTTAGTAGGATAGTAAATACAATTCGGGTACTTTTATTAGAACCGAACCACATATAGTGAGCCATAGCAGCCCACCTTGTTTAAAGCCATACCAAAACTCTGCCCGTTTAGAAAGTCACCCTATAGGTGCATAGCAAAAAGAGATGGGGGATTTAATTTCTTTCAATTATGCCCTTTAATTTCAGTATTTATTTATTTGTTTATTTATTTCGCAATAAGTAGATACCATGTCTATATTTTATGCGAAACAAGCATGCTGGTAGATAGCATGATGGGGTGGGATTTAATTTTCTGAAAGCATGTCGGGTAGAAAGGCATGTTCCAGGGATATTTAATTTAGCTTTTATTTATTTATTTATTATTTATGCTGAGACTAACGCGTTTTGTTTTGTTTTGATTTTGTTTGCCCTTGCATTCTTTATTTTTATTATTAAAAAAGGTGTTGAGGCAAGTTCGACTGTTATGAAGGATATGCTCTAGAGAACTGATTTCTTGATATGGTGGAAGGAAACCTAGGCGTGCGAAGGTGGTCAGAGGAGACTCAACACCAAAAAGGGGACAGTCTGCTAGAAGGCAAAAAGTCAGAGCTCTGGGATTTCACCAGTATTAGATCGACTCAGAACCATCTGCAAGAATTAAGAGAAATCTGGTACCAGTGGGATGAAGAAAAAAACAGTTGTTCTACAGCAACTGCGGTGATCTACATTATTTACTAGACGTCAGTATCAATAAAGTTTTGTTCCAAGCCTTTATCCAGTTCTGGAATCCTGCCTACAGTTGCTTTACTCTAGGAGATGTCGTTTTGGTACCAATGATTGAAGAATACACTGCTTTGGTCCGTTGCCCAAAAATCCAGGTTGATAAAGCCTACTTCAAGTCTCTTAATTCTCCAGCATTTTAGAAAAAACTGCTCAAAATGACCGGCATGGACGAACAATGGGCTAAAGCCAGGATTAAAGAAAAAGGCGGAACTAAGTGCATCTCTTGGGAATTCATACGAGACTTGATCGAAGTTCAACCCAAGCGAGAAAAATAGGTTTAAATGTTTGCCCTGACCATCTATGGTTTGGTCATCTTTCCCAAATCGTTAGGGTATATTGATGATGGTGTTATGGAACTGTTCGATCACCTTAACAAAGAGATTACTCATGTTCCATCAATTATACCCGAAACTTTCAGGTCTCTCAGTGCTTGTAGAAGAAGCGGTGAGGGAAGTTCATCGATTATGCTTAGCTTTTGTTGGTCTGGTTTCATAGCCACTTTTGGAAGCTGGAGAAAGTTTCTTATCGAGCATGCTTTGAAAATTACTCACCGTTAAAGGATCTGGCTTCCACACAATGGCATGAGAACATCTCTCATGACAAATGGATAGTTATTTTCTGAAAACTCCAGGAAAAAGACATCGTCTGGAAAGCACGATGGTTCTTCCCTGAGAGTATTATATACAAATGTGGAGACTATGACTGGGTCCTTCTACTTGGAATTTGGGGTGGAATTGGATATACTTCGTTGCTAGTATCCAGGCAATACAGGTTGAGGCAGTTTATCTCGGTAAAAAGAGGGCTGGCTACTACGAATTTCCATACAAGGGTAAAAGCTACAAGAAAACTGTTTCCATGATCACTAAGGCTTGGAAGCATATTTACAAGATGGAGTCGTTTGATGAGAAACCTAGAGTTACGCTGGAATATTAACGATGGAGAAGCATAAGAATTAATGACAACGTCCCTTTACCAAATCTAGAAAAATATACCGGTGGAGGAGCATTTGCAGGTTGATCCCTCAAAAATGGAAATCGCAAAGCATGATTTTGAAAAGAAGTACTTCGTGATGGAAAGACAACTATCAAGGTTAGAAAATGAAAGGAACCAGTTGAAATTTGGTATTCAGTCCCAGGAACAAGAGATCGAAAGGCTGAGGAAGGGAAAAAGAAAAGCCGAAGAAGATTTGAACGGCTTACAGAGTGATTACAAAAAGCTCCGTGAATTAGCAAGGTATGCTGATCTCGAAAAGACATCTACAAAATGGAAGCTTGAAATTCGAGGAGAGAAGGAGAGAGCCGATCTCTGGAAAGACGATTCAAAGATGTGTAGACATAGCAAACATCCATGGAGGAAGAATTGTTCGGTAGCAGAACCAAGAATATAATTTTGAGAGGCCAAATTGTTGAGCTAGAAGAATCTATACAGAGGCACTGTAACCGAGACTCTGTAGCTGAATTAAAAGTAAATAAGGAGAAGAACGAATCTCTGCAAAAACAAGTCGAGGAATTAGAGGTAGCGTTGCAGACTTGCCAGGGGCAAATTGACAATTTTGAAGAAGTTCAAAAGTTGAATGATCACCGTTGGAAGACAAGGCTGCAACAATCTCAAGATCAAGTCTGAGATAGAGACCTTGTTATGACGAAAACCCTCGTCCAAGTACGAGAAGTAGCAGAACACTTGCAGACTCTAGCCATTCAAGCTGATGTTTTGAGCTTGCAAACTGAGTCAGAATCTAATTGGGGCAAGAAGCTGGCATGGCTCTTCAGGAAGATCAAGACTCTGGGTGTTAAGGCCAAGCAGTATATGAAATGGGCCCACCTTATGTAAAGAAACTTGTTCTCATGCAAGTTTCCTTTTGAAATTTGTACTGAAATCAACACATTTTGTGTAAAATATGTTGTGGTACTAATATAATATGTGTTTTGCATGTATATCATGTTTTGTCATTTGCATCATGTTGCATCATATCATTTTTACTACGATCTTAATTTCTTAAAGAATTATTATCGCAGTAATTCTGGGACATACAAAACCACAGATTCAACACGCTTACTTCACTAGAAGCAAAGCTAAAAGCATGGAAGAGATATTGGCAAAAGTTGATAAAACATGTGAAGATATTAAGAAGGATATTGAGAACTAGATGAAATGCAGCAGGAGACTCGCGCCCACATTTCGCAGTTGCAAGAAGATTTGTTAGCAAAGATAGTTGAGATGTTGACAGGAAAGAATCCCGAGAAGAAGAAAGTTGTTGTTGTAAACCCCAGTGCGCTGATAGACGACTGAGTTAATCCTCTCGGTAAGGCCCATCTTCCAATATAGACTCTTATACCAAGACGACAGCTTGTTCAAGCTAAATTTTCACTGAAAGGGGGAATGGTAGTTCATGATAACCCTAACGAGTATAACGTTCCTGATTTTAATGAAATTGATAAACTAAAGGTCGAGCTACTAAAATAGTTCGAGGATCGATGGAAACATATAGAAGAAAAATATAAGGCTATAGAAAGTGTAGACCAAGTTCCTGGGTAGATGCAAGAAAATTAAGCTTGGTTCCGGATTTGGTACTCCCTTCCAAGTTCAAGATGCCTAATTTCAAAAAATACAACGAGACCATTTGTCTCGAAGCTCAAATTACAATGTTCGTCAGGAGGATGATGGGGTATATTGACAATAACCCCCTCTTAATTCACTACTTTCAAGATAGTCTGACGGGGTCTACTGCAAAATGGTACAACCAGCTGAGTCGTTCCAAAATTAAAACTTGGAAAGATCTAGCACATGCATTCGTTAAACAATATAGCCATGTTATCGATATAACTCTTGATCGGGTTATATTGCAACACATAGAAAAGAAACCTAATGAGAGTTTCAGGCAATATGCACAACGCTGGAGAGATGTAGCAGCCCAAGTGCAGCCGCCACTATTAGAAAAAGAGGCAGTGATGCTTTTCATTGGTACACTAAAGAAACCATTCATCAGCCATATGATAGGAGGTGCGACGCAGGACTTCTCCGACTTAATAATGAATGGAGAAATGATTGAAAATGCAATCCGAAGTGGAAAGATTGAAGACGAGGAAAACTTGAAGAAACAAAACTATAAAAGGAAGGAGGGCGAGGCCAGCAATACATGTGTCTATAATGTCGGCTATTCAAAATCACTGACAGTTGGACAACCCAAAGCTGTGACCTCAAATACCAAAACTTCCTCGAAGCAAGAATCTAATTAGAGAGCAAAAGTGGAAGATATGGAATTTACTCCTATCCCGATAACGTATGCGGAGGTATATAAGAATTTGTACAATGCACATGTGGTGTCTCCATATTATACAAAACCAATACAACTCCCTTACCCAAAATGGTACGACCCCAACGCTCAGTGCGATTATCACGCAGGGATCACGGGGCACTCTATTGAGAAGTGTATCGCTTTTAGGAAGCTTGTTGAAAAATTCATAAAAATAAGGTTTGTAAGATTTGATGACTCCATGGGGCAGGGTGCAGCTGAGAACCCATTGCCCAATCATGCCGAGCCAGGAGTAAATGCAACTGCCAATTACGAGAATAGAAGAATCAAAACTCGTATTGAAGATGTGAAGTCTCCATTAAAGTAAATATGGTAGAAGATGGTCGAAATGGGCTTGTTGCAGCAAGGCTCAAGAGACAAGACGTAAACTTCCAAAGACCACTATCCATACCATGGCAAAGGAGATCATGACATCCAAAATTGTATGGAGTTTAGGGCTCTCATCCAAAACTTGATTGATAACAAAGAATTAGAGTTTTTCAAAGAAGCAGAGGTTTTGGCTGCAAAAGTGTCCCCTAAGAATAACCATAGGGGTAATTTCCCGGTCGTGATCATCTCATGACCAAAGAAATGCGAAGGAGTCGAGGGTACATGAGTAAAGGTCACAATTTAAAAACCAGATCCTTTCCCGTACCATGATAACACGAAAGTCCCGTGGAAGTACAACTGTGAAATAATAATTCAAGGAAATGATGCTTTAGGAACTGCTTCAAAGGAAGTGAATGACGTTGGTTTCTTTACTAGGAGTGGAAGACGATATGTCCCTAAGGAAGCAGATGACCCCAAAGGAAAAACCTTGATAGTTGAGCCTGAGAAAAAGAATGACGTTGAACCAGAATCGCCTATCAACGAGCCAGTTAAATAGGATGAAGTGAAAGAATTCCTGAAGTTCTTAAAACACAGTGAATACAGTGTTGTCGAACACCTTCGTAAACTACCGGCTCATATATCGATATTATCCTTACTGTTGAGTTTAGAATCACACCAAAGTGTACTTCTAAAAGTGCTAAATGAGACTTTCGTTCCTAATGACATTTCGGTGAATAAGTTGGACAGGTTGGAAAATAATCTAAATATTGATAATTTTATCCATTTTAATGATGATGAGATACCCCCAGGTGGTATGAGGTCTACCAAGGCTTTGCACATAACTACTCGGTGCAAAGGCTATACGGTGTCGGGGGTCCTAATTGACAGTGGATTCGCTCTGAATGTGCTGCCACTAGCCACTTTGAACAGACTCCCAATAGACAGTTCTTATATGAAGGCTTGTAATACTATAGTTCGAGCCTTCGACGGTACTGAGAGAAAAGTGATGGGAAGAATTCAAGTGCCGCTGTAAGTGGGCTCAAACACCTATGATGTTGATTTTCTGATAATGGATATCAAACCCACATATAACTATCTATTGGGGAGACACTGGATCCATTCAGCCAGGGCAGTGCCATCATCACTACGCCAGAAATTAAAGTTTGTCTTTGACGGACGGCTTGTCACTGTGGATGCTGAAGAAGATATCATAGCTTCTATCACTAGTGATGCCCTTTACATAGAAATTGATGAGAAGGTCGTGGAATGTTCATTTTAGTCATTTGAATTTGTCAATGCAACCTTCATTGCTTAAGAGAGTTGGATTCCCACTCCAAAGTTGTCTAAAGTTACGAGAATAAGAGTCAAACTGACGGTGGGAAGATGAGCCTGAGTTGGTAGAAGATTAGGAAAATACCTACAAGGCAGGGTCAGCGCACCATTTTTAATCAATAAACGAGACTGCTTTGGCCTGGGATACAAGCCAAACGCCAAACAGAGAAGGAGCGAGATTGCAAAGAAGTAGGAAAATAGGAAGGCTTGTCTGAAAGGAGAAAAGGTCAACTAGGAACCTCCGGCTTTTCCCCTCCTTTCTAAAAATTTTGTATAAAGAGGGTTTATTCACCCCAAACAACTTAAGAAAGATGAAGAAAGTGAGCTGAGAAGGATGTTGGGAGCATTGGACATCAATGTCGCGACTATTGAGGAAAATGAAGGAATATATCTAAGGGGAATTTGTCCTTATACCCGTGGAACTGTTTTGAACAACTGGACTGTTGAAGAACTCCCTACGATGTTTAGGAATATTTCAGAGTAATGTTCAGAACACACTTGTTACTCTTGCCCGAGAGCAACAAGGGTCTTTTTGTAAAGGGCCTAAGCTTACTATCTTTATGTCAATGAAATAATACTTTTTGTGTCCTATCTGACAAATATTTTTTCATTTTTCTTATTGTTTATTATTCCTTATTACACTTATACCATAAATTACCCATTCCTAAAATTCATTTTTTCCATGAACATCATTATTCATGTTAGGTCCCCTAATATCAACGTATTGAGAGACACTGAGACTGATCCGAAACCTATTTTTGAGCAAGATATGTGTCTAGATAAACCTTAGGACTTTGAAGAAGATTAAGATTGTGATCTGTCTCCTGATCTATTAAGAATGGTCAAGCAAGATGAAAAACAAATCTCACCACACCAAGAGTCGGTGGAAAGTGTGAGCCTGTGAGATGAAAATGAAAAGAAAGAGGTAATGATTGGGACATGCATCATCGCAAAAACAAGACATGACCTGATTAAGCTACTCTTAGAGTTCAAAGATGTCTTCGCATGGTCCTATCAAGACATGCATGGGTTGAGTACAGATGTGGTGGTACACAAACTCCCTATAAAAGAGGACTGCAAACCAGTCCAACAGAAGCTGCGAAGAATGAGACCCGATGTACTACTGAAGATAAAAGAAGAGGTAAAGAAGTAGTATAATGCCGGGTTTCTTCAAGAAGTCAAATATTCAGAATAGGTGGCCAATATAGTCCCTGTCCAGAAGAAAGACGACAAAGTCTGAATGTGTGTTGATTACTGAGATTTGAATAAGGCCAGCCCGAAGGATAATTTTCCATTACCTCACATCGACACCCTGGTTGATAATATAGCAAAACATTCTTTGTTCTCCTTCATGGATGGTTTTTCAGGCTACAACCATATAAGGATGTACCCTGATGACATGGGGAAAACAACATTCATAACGCAATGAGGAATGTTCTGTTACAAGGTGATGCCCTTTGGACTTAAAAATGCAGGGGCAATATATCAACGGGCCATGGTTGCCCTGTTCTATGATATGATGCACAAAGAAATTGAGGTATATGTCAATGACATGATTGTTAAGTCTCAAACTGAAGAAGAGCATGTCGAGGCCATGAGAAAATTATTCTTGAGATTGAGGAAATACCAGTTGAAGCTAAATCCCGCTAAATGTACTTTCGGGGTTGTATCTGGAAAACTACTGGTTTTATAGTTAGCGAAAAGAGGATTAAAGTTGATCCAGACAAGGTCAAAGCCATTCAAGACTTACCACCCCCGCGCACTCAGAAGGAAGTAAGAGGCTTCTTGGGAAGATTAAATTACATCGCTTGGTTCATCTCATAATTGACCGAAAAGTGTGATCCTATCTTTTGACTTCTCAAAAAGCACAACCAAGGGGAGTAGAATGATGAATGCCAGGAAGATTTTTGAAAAAAATCAAATACTACCTGATAAATGCCCCAGTTTTAATGCCGCCTATCCTGAATAAGCCATTAATACTATACTTAACTGTTTCCAAAAATTCTATGGGATATGTACTGGGCCAACAGACGACTTAGGAAAGAAAGAGAGTGCGATTTATTATCTCAGCAAGAAGTTTACAGAATGTGAAGCGAGGTATTTTCCAATTGAAAAGTTGTGTTATGCCTTGGTCTGGACTACTAGAAGACTAAGGCAGTACATGTTGTACCACATGACCTGGTTAATCTCAAGGTTGGATCCTCTTAAATACTTGATGGAGTCGACTGCACTGACAGGAAGAATGACCAGATGGTAGATTATGTTGTCAGAATTTGACTTGGTTTACGTAAGCCAAAAAACTGTGAAAGGGAGCGCAATTGCAGACTTTATAGCCAACCAAGCCCTAAAGGACTATGAACCTCTAAACTTTGACTTCTCGAATGAAGATCTGATGTGCATCGAGGAAGCTACCTTAAAAAATAGGTATTGGAGGTTGAAATTTGATGACGCCTCCAATATCGTAAGCAAAGGAATTGGGGTAGTATTGGTCTCTCCATAGGGCGATCACTACCTTTTTGCCAGTAAGCTTGATTTTTATTGCACAAAAATGTAGCAGAATATGAAGCATGCGTTATGGGTATTCAAGCTACCATTGATCGTAAGATTAAATTGCTAAAAGTATATGGGGACTCCATACTCATGATTTATCAACTCTGTGGAGAATAGGGGGCCAGTGACTCCAAGTTGATGGATTACCGAAATCTCGTCCTAGACTTGATTAAGGAGTTCTATGAGATAACCTTCCACTATCTCCCATGAGAGGACAACCAAATGGCAGACGCCTTGGCTACTCTATCTTCATTAATTAAAGTCAACAAACAGTTTGATTTGAGGCCCATACAAATGAGTATATACCAGTCTCCAGCCTATTACTATAACATTGAAGAAGGTGAGAAAGACGAACATCCTTGGTATCACGACATTTTACAGTACATGAAAAGTCATGAATACCCAGAGCAAGCCACCAAAAATGAAAGGAGAACACTACAGAGGCTAGCAAGTGAGTATGTCATTGAAAGAGAGATTTTGTGAAAAAGAAGGAAAGATCAAGTTCTACTACGATGCGTGGATGCTGTTAAAGCCAAAAAGATCCTCGAAGAAGTCTATGAGGGTGTGTACGGAACACACGCCAATGGTTTTACTATGGCAAGGTAAATTATGAGATTCGGCTAGTATTGGTCCACAATGGAAGAAGACTGTATCAACTATGCCAAGAGATGCTACAAGTGTCATTTACGTAGATAAGATTCATGTCCTTCCGTCCCCGTTACATGTTATGAACTCTCCATGGCCATTTTCTACGTTGGGCATGGATATTATCGGGCCTATATCACCAAATGCTTCCAATGGACATCAGTTTATCTTTGTGGTTATTGACTACTTCACCAAATGGGTAGAAGCAGCCACATACACTAATGTCACCAAATCCGTAGTTAGCTGATTCTTGAAGAAAGAAATCATATGTCGGTATGGGATTCCAGAGAGTATCATATCTGAAAATGCACTGAACCTGAACAATAAGACCATAGACGAAGTGTGTAAACAGTTCAAGATACGACATCACAATTCGTCACCATACCGCTCTCAAATGAATGGAGTGGTAGAAGCGACCAATAAGAACATTAAAAGAGTTGTTGGAAAAATGACAGAAACTTACAGAGACTGGTATGAGAAGCTACCATTTGCTCCATATGCTTATCGTACACCAGTTAGAACCTCTACCGGGGCAACATATTTTTTATTAGTTTACGAGATAGAAGCGGTGCTACCCATTGAGGTCGAGATTCATTCCCTTCGAATTTTGTCAGAATTGAAATTAGATGAAGCATAATGGATCCAAGCCAGATATGACCAACTGAATTTGATTGAGGAAAAAGACTGAAAGCCATCCAACATGGTCAAATGTACCAGAAGAGAATGGTGCGAGCTTATAACAAGAAAGTTTGCCCAAGAGAATTCTAGGAAGGTGATCTAGTACTAAAAAAGATCCTACCAATTCAGAGAGATTCTCGAGGGAAATGGATGCCAAATTGGGAAGGACCTTGCGTAGTGAAAAAAACATTTTTTGGAGGAGCTTTGTCTTGGCTGAAATGGATGGTGAAGATATGCCAAACCCTGTAAATTCTGATTCAGTCAAAAAGTATTTTACTTGAATCACTAAAACAAATACAAAGAAAAAACAAAAACAAAAAAAAACAACAAAGTGAAAACTCGAAAGGGCGCTTAAAAAAGTAAAAACCCGAAAAGGGTGCTAAAAAAAGAAAAAATGAGGGTTCAAGATGAAAACCCACAAAGGGTGTCTTGAGACCAAAAGAGGTTTTGAGTTGAAAACCCGAAAAGGGCGGCTCAAATTTTGATCAGAAGGGGCTAAGGCATCCGACAAATCGTTCCCTAAAAGGTTTGGTTGCAAGAGAGAATTTTGCGGATATCCGCAAAGCATTCGAGGTCCCCTAAACACATATCAGGCACAAAAAGGTTCTCAGCAAGCTGATCTAGTGTGGCTCGCTCGTTCGATATCTGGGGCACCTAATTTTTTTTTTTGCTTTATTCTCTTTCGATGTTTGCCATCTAAAAACATGAACCTTACTCTCAATAAATTCTTCATTCCATCTTATTCCTTTGTTTACACGAGTATTATACATTGACATAACGATCAGTAAGCTAATAATCTCATGAATATGAAAAGATCTCTTTACATTGATTTTGAAAGATTCCTAAAAGTACAGGGACCTAAGGCAATATTGACTAAAAAAGGACATTTCTATGGGTAAAAGGCTCAAGGAAAAAGAGACATCACCTTTAGTCATACACCGAGGAGATGACTAGGAAATGTGGGGCAAAGATTTATCTAGTGACCCGATCAGATCTGAAGAAAATAAGGTCTGGCGACTCAAATTAAATAGAGTCCGAATACCCAATGATGTCAGTTTCAGGGCAGATATAGATGCTCAAGCCGGCTCTAACATATGAACGTTTTTTAATCGCATTTAGCATTCATTAGACATATTTAAGATAGGATCATTTGATTCATAGCATCCTGAATGTATCTGCAAAACAAGTTTTTACAGATTCTATCTATCCAACAACTGGTGAAACATATCGACTCAATAACAAGTTTGTCTCCTTGGAGTTGCAGTGGAACAAATCTCGCCAGAATCATCTTATTTCCCTAAAATTGCAATAAAATTGACGATATGGTTCATTTCCCTGAGGATGTAGTGGGATAAACCCGACAACAAATTTGTCTCCCTAAATTTGCACTAGAACAGACGAAATCACAAGTTTATCTCCCTAAGGATGTAGTGGAATAAACGCGACGGCAAACCTATCTCCTTGAATTTGCAGCGGAACGGATAAAGCCACACCAACCTCATCTCCCTAAAAAAGCAGAGGAATGAGCATAGTTTCAAAATCATCTCCCTGAGGATGCAGTGGAATGAATACACCAGCAAGTTCATCTCCTTGAGGATGCAGCGGAATGGACACCTTGAGTCGTCTCATTGAATTTGCAGTGAAACGAACAAAGCCCTGGCATAATCATCTCCCTAAATTTGTAGTGGAATGAGTATAACAACAAATTCATCTCCCTGAGGATGTAGTGGAATGATTACATCAGTAAGTTCATCTCCCTGAGGATGCAGCGGAATGGACACCCTGACTCGTCTCACTGAATTTGCAGTGGAACGAACAAAGCCCTAACATACTCATCTCCCTGAATTTGCCGTGGAATGAGTATAACAACAAATTCATCTCCCTGAGGATGCAGTGGAATCAGTACACTAGTAAGTTCATCTCCCTGAGGATGTAGCGGAATAGACACCCTGAGTCGTCTCCTTGAATTTGCAGTGGAACAAATAAAACCCTGACAGACTCATCTCCTTGAATTTGCAGTAGAATGAGTATAACAACAAATTCATCTCCCTGAGGATGCAGTGGAATGAATACACTAGCAAGTTCATCTCACTGAGGATGCAGTGGAATAGACACCCTGAGTCGTCTCCCTAAATTTGCAGTGGAACGAACAAAGCCCTGACAGACTCATCTCCTTGAACTTGCAGTGGAATGAGTATAACAACAAATTCATCTCCCTGAGGATGCCGTGGATTGAATACACCAGTAAGTTCATCTCCCTGAGGATACAACGGAATGGACACCCTGACTCATCCCCCTGAATTTGTAGTGGAACGAACAAAGCCCTAACATACTCATCTCCCTGAATTTTCCATGGAATGAGTATAACAACAAATTCATCTCCCTGAGGATGTGTAGCGATGTCCGTTTTGCTAAAAAATAGGGTTTTCGAAGTGTTTGTGGTTGTCTTTCGGGTATTAAAATATTCATTATGTGGGATTTTAAAAACCTCGTTTTATTTAGAAATTGGAGTCGCCACTGGAGGTAGGCCGGACACCATAAAACCAGAGATTCAAAAACTGTTGGGTTTGGTAGTCAGTTACGGATAGGGAAGGATTAGCACCCCCACACCGCCCAAAATTGGTACTTTAATAATTACCGCTTTATTAATGTTAGATTTTCCGGATTAAAGTGACGATTAAGTTAAGATTCGGTTATAAGTGCGAGTGGATTTTAAAGGCCCCGTTATCCGAGAGTAAACGCCCAACCACTATCACTATGCTTGATACTGGCCCCGTTTACGCTCGGATAAAAGGGCACCGCATTGACATTATATATTCCATTATGCAAACTTGGTGAGCAAAATATAAAATATGGCAAATAATTTAAATACAATACAAATAAATATTAACATAATAGAATACTAATCTAACATAAATAAAATACTAATCTAAAACATACATACATAAATATTAATCTAACTCATAAATAAAAACAAATTTAACATAAATAAAATGCTAACATTCATAAATACTAATCTAAAACACAAATAAATATTAATCTAACACATAAATAAAAACGAATCTAACATAAATAAAATATTAATCTAAAACATAAATTTAAAACATAAATTTAAAATAACTAATACTTCATTAAATTATGAAAATTACAACACAAATAAAAGGGGAAGAAAATATACCTAACTAGGAGCTCGAATGATGAACTCCGACTGAACCCCCATCGAGGACCATCGAGATCTACCACGACCTCTCCAAAAATATTAACTAGATCGGATCCAAAATAGGACCCCGATCGAATGTTGGACCGAACCAACTAGGGCAGAGGGCACTGCCCCGAACCCCGGCCAGCCTTGCGACCGGGCTAGCTCCCAATTGGGGAGCCAATTTTCTTGCCAATTTCATGGCAATTTTTCCTGTGATTGGCTGCCCCATTGTAAGCCTTTATATAGGCAAGGGGTGGGTGAAATGGGGGTGACGTGGAGCATGCTGCTCCACGCAGTTTTTTTTTTACTTTTTAATTTTTTAATTAATAATAATATATTTTTATTATTATTTTTGACTTTTCATTAGTTTTACATTAATAATAATATTATTAAAATAATACTAATAACACTAAATCTCGGTAAAAAATGAGTGATTACAATTGCCCCTCTTTGCTTGTTCTTGTGAAACGAGAACAAAGCAAAGATCAAAAGCACTCATTTTTGACCTACTTCCTTGTCTTTGGCTTCGAAATCACGTGTTCTTCTGGAACTCTCTACTTTTCCTTAGCTAAATCTTCAGGCTTGTAAGCTCTTCTTATATAGAACTTCGTCACCTTCCGATCTTGGAGCTACGAGCTCTTCCTATATAGAACCATTCACTTTGAAGCCTCGAGTTATGAGTCCCTCCTATATAGAACTTTTCATTATGAGACGGTAAAGCTTGGAGTCCTTCCTATATAGAACTCTTCGCCTTCAATGCTGGTTTCTCCTATATAAAACCTTCTGCATCACTGACGGATTCTTTCGACTGGGAGTTCTTCCTATATAGAACTGTTAGTCTTCAAACCCTAGAGCCGCAAGTCCTTCCTATATAGAACTCTTAGCTTCTGAAATCTCAGAGTTACATGTTCTTCCTATATAGAACCTTTCACTCTAAGACAGTAAAGCTCGGAGCCCTTCCTATATAGGACTCTTTGCCTTCAACACAGCGGGTTTTCCCTACATAAAACCTTTTGTGTCATGGGTGAATTCCTTCAGCTGTGAGTTCTTCCTATACAGAACTGCTAGTCTTCACCCTAGAGCCGCATACTCTTCCTATATAAAACTTTTAGCTTTTGAAACCTCGGAGTGGTGGATTCTTCCTATATAGAACCTTTATCTTCACATTTGGGATTCACGCCAAAATGGCTACCGATCTTTCTGGACTCACGCTGCTAAGGCTGCCGAAATCTTTTTTCAAATTTTGAGATTCACGCCGAAAATGGCTACCGACCTTTCTTCAAATTTGGGGATTCACGCCGAAAATGGCTACCGATCTTTTTGGACTCACGCTGCTAAGGCTGCCGAAATCTTTTTTCAATTTGGGGATTCACGCCGAAAATGGCTACCGATCTTCTAGGACTCACGCTACTATAGCTGTCGAAATCTTTCTTCAATTTGGGGATTCACGCTGAAAATGGCTACCGATCTTCTAGGATCTACTATAGCTGCTGAAATCTTTCTTCAAATTTTAGGATTCACGCCGAAAATGGCTACCGACCATTTTTCAGATTTGGGGATTCACGCCGAAAATGGCTACCGATCTTTCTGGACTCACGCTGCTAAGGCTGCCGAAATCTTTTTTCAATTTGGGGATTCACGCCAAAAATGGCTACCGATCTTCTAGGACTCACGCTACTATAGCTGCCGAAATCTTTTTTCAATTTGGGGATTCACGCCGAAAATGGCTACCGATCTTCTAGGACTCACGCTACTATAGCTGCCAAAATATTTCTTCAATTTGGGGATTCACGCCAAAAATGGCTATCGATCTTTCTTTAGATTTGGGGATTCATGCCGAAAATGGCTACTGATCTTTTTGGACTCACGCTGATAAGGCTGCCAAAATCTTTTTTCAATTTGGGGATTCAGACCGAAAATGGCTACCGATCTTCTAGGACTCACGCTACTATAGCTGCCGAAATCTTTCTTCAATTTGGGGATTCAGGCCAAAAATTGCTACCGACCTTCTAGGACTATAGCTGCCGAAATCTTTCTTTAATTTGGGGATTCATGCCAAAAATGGTTACCGATCTTTCTTCAAATTTAGGGACTCATTTCGAAAATAACTGCCAATCTTCTAGGACTCACGCTGCTATAGCTGCCGAAATCTTTCTTCAAATTTTAGGGACTCACGCCGAAAGTGGCTGCCAAACTTTCTTCAAATTCAGGGACTCACACCGAAAATGGCTGCCGGTCTTCTAGGACTCACGCTGCTATAGCTGCCAAAATCTTTCTTAAAATTTTGGGGACTCACGCCGAAGGTGGCTGCCAAACTTCTAGGACTCACGCTGCTATAGCTGCCGAAATCTTTCTTTAAATTTTGGGGACTCACGCCGAAAGTGGCTACCAAACTTTCTTCAAATTCAGGGACTCACACCGAAAATGGCTCCCGATCTTCTAGGACTCACGCTGCTATAGCTGCCGAAATCTTTCTTCAAATTTTGGGGACTCACGCCGAAAGTAGCTGCCAAACTTTCTTCAAATTTGGGGACTCACACCAAAAATGGCTGCCGATCTTCTAGGACTCACGCTGCTATAGCTGCTGAAATATTTCTTCAAATTTTGGGGACTCACGCCGAAGGTGGCTGCCAAACTTTCTTTCTTTAATGAAATCCACTTCTTAATACTCTTTGATAATTCTTCAAGTACCTGTCCAAAACAAGCAAAAATTGATATGCCCCTATCTATATGGCATGCAATGTAATGCTTTCTTTCTCCTCTTTTTCTCTTTTCTCTCTTCTTATTTTCTTTTTTTTCTTCTTTTTTTCTTTTTTTTTTCTTTTTTCCTTCAATCTCTTCTTATTTTTTCTTTTTCTTTTATTTTTTCTTCTCCCTCTCCCTCTCCCTCTCTCTTTCTTTCTCTTTTTTCTTTTTTCTTTCAGCCCCTTTTTTGTTCTAAAGTCTTACACCCTGAAAGGTCGCTCCTCAAATTTCTTCATCTCTTTACTTCTTCACTATATGCTCTTAAATCCTCATTTGAACATGCTTTTAAACCTTTTGTGCGGAAGGCTTTCTTGTCTTCAGGGTTATTACTTGTCTTCATAAATGATCCTCTGGTTCTTATATTATTCTTATAAGAACCCTTGTCATCTTCTTCGCTTGGCGTTGCCCCATTCAACCACGGGCTTCACTGCTTTGAATTTTTTGACCCATCATACAGAGCCTTGATCTATTTCTAGTCACCCGGGTGAGCCAAAATGCTTCTATCCCCTGAGCTCATCCTTGATCTTCTCGTAGTATTTTGACGGGAACTAACTCTCAGTCCCTATGCTTTAAATCTCATCATCATTCATTTTTAAAGTAATGCAAAAGGTAATTTACGTGCGTATATTTCAAAAAATAATGATTGTTTGAAAAGATAACAGTCATTTTGAAAATCACAACTTGGAGGGGATACCAAATATTTTGAAAACATTGTTTGGAACAAATGGTAAACATTATTTTTCGTTTTTGAGGACCAAACATTTTTTTAAAAAATTAATGTTTGAAGAGTGTTAAACAAAATTCGAAGTATATTGCCAAACATTTTAAAAACTAATGTTTGGGGGAAATGGTAAACATCAAAACTTTTGGAGAAAATGTCAAACCTTTTAAAACATGTTTGCCCCCAAAATATCAAACACCATAGCACATCTGCTTCAAATTGCCAGAGATCAACTCTAATGAAGCGCATATTTAGAAGATCTTGACCGTTGTGGGGATATATGCAAATTTATAGTTTCTTATGGTCTAATAGGCTTTTGAGAGGAACAACCCTACCTAGTTTCTACCTCGTTTAAGGTGGCTCTCTTAATCTCACTATCTCACCATGCCCCATCCTTCCCTCATTTGGGTGTCGATCAAGCACTTCGAAGTTTGACATTCCTTGAAGCAAAGTTAACCCTTATAGGCGGAATGAAATCTGAAGACATTCTCATTCAACTTGGATATCTATGGATGACCATAATGGTCTTTGGGGGATTGTAATGTAGGCCTTGGGTTTATGGTTAAGTGAAACAGTATTTCTGTACTTGTGTAACTTGGATATGCCCATTATTCCTTCCCTTTTTGGATCACTTTAGACTGCCCATTTTCGGGTTTTCACGCTAGAGTTCATTTCTTTTCTTTTTACTGTAGGCTGCCATTCTGCTATATACTGATGTTCATTTTCTGTTCAAGAATGTTTTATCCTCCAAAACTCCTCGAAACTGAGATTTCTTGAATGAAGGGCTACAAATACATTTATGGGTATTCTTGTGATTGGCACGCCCAGATGAAATGTTATTCTTTGTTTATTCTTTTCTCTTTTTTTTTCTTTTCTTCTTTTTCACTTTTTCTCTTGGATCGCTCTAGACTGCCCATTTTTAGGTTTTCACCCTAGAGGTCACTTCCTTCAGTGTATTTTGGTTGGATATTGATGCCAGCAGGCTCAGGCAGACTACTATTTTTCTTCATTTTTAGGATCACTCTAGACTGCCCATTTTTTGGGTTTTCACCCTAGAGGTCATTTCCTTTTTCGAAATTGGCAATCTTCGGGCCGACTTGTCTTCACTTGGCTTCAATTCGAGCTTCAATACTAATTTTCAAAAACGATATTTACTTGAAATGTGGATTCCTTGTGTTTCTTGCTCATAGTTGAAGTCTCGTTCTTGTATTGTTTGATCTGTGTCTAAAGCATATACAGTATTATTTCTTTCTTTTTCTTTTTCTTTCTTTTTCTTTTTTAGACTGTCCATTTTGGGTTTTTAGCATTTAATCTATTTCTTCTTATTCGAGTCTATGAATGTATCCTCGAATCAACACGTATCTATACTGGTATTGATGCTATCTTCCTCTCGAAGTTAATTGCCTCTCTGCAGCTCTTCTGATATTTACTCGATCTGGGTTGCTTTGGCCTTCTGATTGCCATTTCTCTTCTTTTCTTTGGTTTTTGATTTGGACATATCCTTTCTTTCAACCACTTTCTTCTGATGATTTTCTTATCTTCGTATCCAATATATCTGGTCTCATCTCTGTCTTCTGGCAAAGTAAAAGAATATCATTCGTTGTCAAATTCATAGATGTCTTGAGAATGCCTTTAGGGGTAGAGGTTTAGGGTCAACTCTCGTTTCAAGGATCTTAAACGACAAACGCCTGAGAAGATAAATTCCTAAAATGGGAACTGCCCATTGTCTAAACGCTCACTTTGTTCCTCTGCTGGCCTAAGTAAACTAGCAGATACTCACATTTACAGTATCCACACAACATTCAATCTCTTCTAAATATATGCAACTTAGAGTTGATCTTTGGATCGGAAGCAAATGTACTGCTGTATTCAAAATTCGAGGACCTGATATAGAAATGATATATACATATGTCCATTCAAAAATGCGTGTATATGCATATGGGAAAACTACCCCATAAAAATAAAATGTTTAAAGAATCAAGAATGTAAAAATGCTTTCTAAATGGAAATGTGATTTTTAATTCTAAAAAATATCTGTTTGAGAGTTTTTTTTTCAAAGCATTGAGAATTTCTTTGCGAACTGATGGGAAAACCATAGGGAGTTTCGGACTGCCTCCCGAGTACTAACTCATTCCCTCATTTGTAGTGTAGGCTTGCCTCTTCTCTTGTTTTCCACCGTTGGATCAACTCTCTCGTCATGACTCCCTTGTCAACCAGCTTCTTGATTTTTTTTCTATTAACGACCCCAAATTTCTTAGTGTCATGCGTCGACGCCTCAATGTGGAACTCACATATACTGTATGGATCAAAACTGTGAGCATATGAGCTTGGCGTAATCTTTATCGGCCTTGAGTTAAGGTACTAACCCTTGACCAGATGAGGCTATATGTCCGAGATGGAATAATCCGAATATCTCTAAATATGTACTTGTTCGAGGAATTTTTTTCAGTGATTCGGGGGAATCTGCATGTCTTCTTCTCTTACGAACACGAGAACCTTTGAAAGTGGTACCCGTTTATCTCTTTCTTTCCTTATGCTCCTAGGCATGTCTAGTATTTTAAACTTAGGTCCCGAAGTACATGTTTGATTCTCTCTCTGACTGTCATGAAGTCCTCAAAGCTGGCATTCATTTTCCCGAGCACCTTATCAAAGAAGAAATAAGAAAGGTGGCATGTAATTCACTTTTCTCTTTATCTACGGGAGGTTGCACCTGGGTCGCTAAACACAGATACCTCAAAGCACATTCCTTGAAGCTTTATCAGGTTTCATCTTCGTACCCTGGAGATACTGACAACTCGGTGCTAGGTCCAAAGCATATCATATCACGGTAGGTCCTGCTAGACTGTCAGGGAAGTAGTAGATCGGCAATTTTTCAATGCAGCCCTCCATCTTTTTTGCAGAATATGGTCACGTGAATCTTGGGGCGTCTTGTTCCGTTATCATGCGCAAATTTGGAGTCTTTGGAATCTGGAGGAACGACCAAATCAGGGTTCAAACAGAGCTTTCTTGCATCAAAGGCATCAAACTTCTTTTTTTCTTTCTCTTTTTCTCTCGAGCCCATCTTTTAACTACTCGAATCTTGATTTTTGAGTGTCTTCAATTCTTTTATCCATGATAAAACCCTAATTGGTCTCTGACTTACTCCTCATAAAATTTATGCAAGGTAATAATAATGCAAGGTAATGATAATATCATGTAAAACATGCCAGGATCGTGGAAAGCAATGCAATGCAATCCTAAAATATAAGCATGAGTGCAATAAGGTATTGATTCCAAAAGTGATCCCCATAGAACGACGTTCATTGAGGCCAAAAGGTTTCATTATATAAGATATTAGATATTTACAGTTACTAATAAGCTTCAGTGCCTACTTTCTTAACTTCATCTAGTAGTTCGGTCAACTTGACTCCATGGTCCAACACTTGGTCCATGTTCTGACTAAGCCTGCCACCTTGTTGACCCGTCTTACCTGCTCGGGTAATATCGATCTTCGGGTCTTCATCTATCCTCTGCTTAGTCTTTCGTAGCTTAGAAGTTATCTTTTCCAACTGAAGAGTGTTGGATTGTCATTGCTCTATCGTAAACTTGTTTCCATAACTCTTGTTAATGGCTAAGTTATTCTGTAGCTCATCTCTGGAGACTGTCATACCTATTCCCAATTCCCTCAAACTTACCTGATAATAGCCTGACTTGATTCTCGCTTGACTAGTTTCTCTTCTTCCAATATTCTGAGTCGTCCTTCAACTGGACAACACCGTTCATCTATTCTTTAAAGGTGACCCAATCTGATATTTTTAAACACTCAATAATGCTTCTGGTGATAATTCTGCAAATTCAATTTTATCCAAGTTATCTCTCTCTTATCTGAGCGGGCTGAACTCGAAAGAATATCCCTCTCCTGGGATGCCCCTATCTCCGATCTTCAAATTTAACTCGCTTGAGTGACCCATTTCAGCATTACTCAAACTTTGTCCTGGATATTAATTCTTCCTCGACTTTTCCACTCGGGTGATTGTTAGCTTACTATAGAATTGGGGAACTCCGTCTTTGAAACCTAAAATTCTCATCGCGATAAGATCTTGAACTCGTTCTTTAGGGCCCCGCAATCCTCAATACCGTGACCCAAACTTCCTAAACGGTAACTGCCTCTAGCATGTATGTCGTAAACTCTCGGATAAGACGGTCTCTTCGCTAGAGACTTCACCGAGGTAATAAGGCTCTTCTCGATGAATATTAGGAGTAGTTCGGTGTACCTCACAGGAATCGAGATGTACTTCTTTTCATTACTTTCTTCTCGGGTTTCTTCTGGACCGAGCTTTACTTTTTGAAATCCCGACTCAGACATACCTTTCGCCTGTTTATTGATACGGATCACAAAAGGGTTCAATTTGTCGTATTTGGCTGGCTTGGAGGTAGAATTCTGACTATCCCGCTGTCTATTTTGATTCTTAGTCGATTCTTCTTTCGGTTCGATGGATCGTTTACCTTCCGTCAAAGTATTCATCTGATTCATCACTTCTTCCCTCTGCTTCTTTCAACTCTTACACTTTACTTTGCTCAATACTAGTACCGTGTCTCATTACCTTTTCTGACCTGAAGTCTTCAGATGGTTCCTCTTCTATTGTCTCTGATCTTATTCTGGGACAAAACCCTGGATCCGTGCCCTCTAATATCTGACCAGACGACCCTTTGCCAATTATTAACGATTTCTGAGATTTGAGAAACCACTTCGGGAATCAATACCCTATAAATGCGAGAATGCATGCAAATACGGTGTTGATTCTCGAACAGTCTTTGAAAAACTTTCAATAGAGAAAATGTATGTTTTCAAGAAATTAATAATGAATTACAGGAAACAGTTGAATTTATTTTGGAGACCTTGACTTCGGGAAGCAAAACCTGTGCTCCACGTCTCGACGTCGTCTTTAGGATGATGGATGACTCTGTCTTCTCCTTTTATTCTTTTCTATGGACTCGTGACGTCATGATCTTTATTTTTGTGGCTTCTGAAAAGGACATAAGACAATATATTTTCTTCTGTAGATCTGGGTACGTCTAAACAGGGATGGATTCTATCGATCCTAGGGGAGTACTTTAAAACTTTTTGGGGTTTAAATTAAAATTTTCAAGGATCATTTGGTTTAAAAGTTCCCCCTTTTTATTATCAAAAAGTTTTAACTTAAAAAATGAAACTTTTAGGTTTCTTTTTGTTATTATTATTATTCTGAAAGTTTTATGAGGGAAAAAGATTCAAAGCAAAATAATATTATTTTCAATTTTTTTAAATGAGTTAAATTAAAATATGAGATTTTTAGAAAATGGTCAAATGTGAAGATTTAAAATTGAGGTTCTACGGCCCTGACTGAATCTTCTGCGTCGCATGTGCCTTACTATCGTACCGTCTTCTTTCGCGATTGGTCTTTGCTCGGCCTAACTTGATACTGCAATATTATCGTTTTTGGCAAAGCAGACTTTTTCTATTTTGAAAGCCTTTTAATGAACTGTTCTTGAATTAATACCATGTCATGATATGCAACATGAATGCAAATAAAGGCGTTGATTCCGCTGGTAATCACCCTTTCGAACGACTTTCATGGGAATTAAAGGGTCCAGATTACAAAAAGGGTCCATATTACAAAATGAGTCCCTATTACAAAAAGTCTTAATTACAAAACAAAGTTCTACACGTAAGCCCTAGCTCTACCTCCTAGCTCCTCAACAGCTCTGAGCAACTTGATAAACCTTGGTGCTTCTTCCATGTCCGGGGTTACGAAAGGTCGGAGAGTCGCGGCTTCGGTAGCTAAGTCATTCACACACCTTGTAGCTCGTTGTATGTCCACCATCAGGGTCTCGTGTGTATACTTTGGCACTATATGCATGCTTGGAAAATTGTTAGCTCGGATCTGTTGATTAATCTCTGACCAATGTCGCACGACTGGATCGATGCCGTCCTTCTTAAGACACTTTTTTTCCATGATGAAAGATTTTCTAATCGGGCAAACCACTTGAATCAACGCCTCTATATAATGTGGATGCAATGATAATGCAACAAAAGTAAGTGTAAAATAAAAATAAAACACAAAAAGAAATGAGTTAGTACCGGATAAAAATAATAAATACATAAATAAAAGGACAAATTAAATAAGGTAAACAAACAAAACAACCCTATTTATCCAGTCTAAAACACCTAAGGTTATCTGCATGGCTCTAACAGGGTGGGTTTCTATGTTCTATACATGCAGTGTTGGTGCTAGGAGGTACCCAAATTGTCCTTGCTGTCCCCTACTAAGGGTAGCAAGGCCCCCGATCATCACCCATTATAGGCTCATTTCAATCGGGTTCAATTCAGGGGGACCCATTCACTTATGCCTGCACGAAAGAACGATATCCTTACGAAAGCATAAGGTACTCGAGCCCCAAAGGTACTTACTAGGCCTACACGGGAGAACGATATCTCCACGTAAGCATTAGCGTTTCCCCCACTTAAAAAGGACGGGTTTATATGCCAAATTTTAAATGCGTTAAAATAAACGCGCAATTACAACCGAATTTTAATTTAATCGTCATTTTAATCCGAAAATTCTAATATTAATAAAGCGGTAACTATTTTAAACAGCTCGACTCTCTTTTTGTTTTTTAAAAACAAAAAATGGTCCCCATCGGAGTCGCCATCTGTAGCGATGTCCGTTTCGCTAAAAAATAGGGTTTTCAAAGTGTTTGTGGTTGTCTTTCGGGTATTAAAATATTCATTCCATGGGGTTTTAAAAACCGCATTTTATTTAGAAATTAGAGTCGCCACCGACCACTTAGGTAGGCCGGACACCATAAAACCAGAGATTCCAAAACTGTTGGGTTCAGGAGTCGGTTACGGATGTGAAAGGATTAGCACCCCCACACCGCCCAAAATTGGTACTTTAATAATTACCGCTTTATTAATGTTAGATTTTCTGGATTGAAGTGACGATTAAGTTAAGATTCGGTTATAAGTGCGAGTGGATTTTAAAGGCTCGGATAAAAGGGCACCGCATTGACATTATATATTCCATTATGCAAACTTAGTGAGCAAAATATAAAATATGACAAATAATTTAAATACAATACAAATAAATATTAACATAATAGAATACTAATCTAACATAAATAAAATACTAATCTAAAACATACATACATAAATATTAATCTAACTCATAAATAAAAACAAATTTAACATAAATAAAATGCTAACATTCATAAATACTAATCTAAAACACAAATAAATATTAATCTAACACATAAATAAAAACGAATCTAACATAAATAAAATATTAATCTAAAACATAAATTTAAAACATAAATTTAAAATAACTAATACTTCATTAAATTATGAAAATTACAACACAAATAAAAAGAGAAGAAAATATACCTAACTAGGAGCTCGAATGACGAACCCCGACTGAACCCCCATTGAGATCTACCACGACCTCTCCAAAAATATTAAATAGATCGGATCCAAAATATGAGCCCGATCGAATGTTGGATCGAACCAACTGGGGCCGAGGGCACTGCCCCCAACCCTGGCCAGCCTTGCGGCCGGCCTAGCTCCCAATTGGGGAGCCAATTTTCTTGCCAATTTCATGGCAATTTTGCGTGTGATTGGCTGCCCCATTGCAAGCCTTTATATAGGCAAGGGGTGGGTGAAATGGGGGTGACGTGGAGTATGCTGCTCCACGCAGTTTCCTTCTTTCTTTTTTTTACTTTTTAATTTTTTAATTAATAATAATATATATTTATTATTATTATTATTATTTTTGAATTTTCATTAATTTATATTAATAATATTATTATTAAAATAATACTAATAACACTAAAACCCGGTCAAAAATGAGTGATTACAGGATGCAGTGGAATGAATACACCAGTAAGTTTATCTCCTTGAGGATGTAGTGGAATGGACACCCTGAGTTATCTCCCTAAATTTGCAGTGAAACGAACAAAGCCCTGACAGACTCATCTCCCTGAATTTACAGTGAAATGAGTATAACAACAAATTTATCTCTCTTAGGATGCAGTGGAATGAATACACTAGTAAGTTCATCTTCTTGAGGATGTAGCGGAATGGACACCCTGAGTCGTCTCCCTAAATTTGCAGTGGAATGAACAAAGCCCTGAGAGACTTATCTCCTTGAATTTGCAGTGGAATGAGTATAACAACAAATTCATCTCCCTGAGGATGCAGTGGAATGAATACACCATTAAGTTCATCTCTCTAAGGATGCAGCGTAATGGACATCCTGAGTCATCTCCCTGAATTTGTAGTGGAATGGACAAAGCCCTGGCAGACTCATCTCCCTGAAATTGCAGTGGAATTAGTATAACAACAAGTTCATCCCCATTGAGGGTGCAGTGGAATGAACACACTAGCAAGTTTAACTTCCTGAAATTGTAGCGGAATAAACACACCAACAGATCATGTCTCCTTGAAAATGCAATGGAACGGATCACCATGTTCACCCTAAAAAGACTGTTTTGGCTTGGGATACAAGCCAAACGCTAAACAGAGGAGAAGATCAAAGACAGAAAATGCCGCACAAAGTATAACCAAACAAGTTCAGACAGAATTGGTTCTCCTTTTTTTTGCCCTATTGCCGTTGCACAACAATAAGAAAAGAAGGACAACTGTAGTATCCCAATTCTGTCCCATTATACTATTACAGCCCATTACATAATAAATACATTAGCCAAATAAGTTGGGCCCATATCCAACCTAACACCCAAATAACCCAAACCATACACATTAACCCAATAATCAAAAAACCCTAAATCCAAACTGAACCTAACCCTAATATTACAAACCTTAGCCGCTACCCCTTTACTAACTCTAGCCTTCAGCCGCCACCGCCTTTACCCCAAGTCGTTGAAGCCACCACCGTTTAAGCTGCTGCCGACATCCCAGTTAAACCCTAAAAATTTTTATTACCCTCTACCACCCTTCGCCTCATCATCACTTCCCTTGCCACCACGACAATATCTCACCGCCACTACGTACCACCTGTCCCACTTGCTTTCCACCTCACCCCGATTCAAAACCCTATAAAAGAGATATGGACTAGCAAAAAAGGGATTGGAGATTAGAGACAGAAAAATAAAAAAAATAGCCAAAAAATATATTAGAGACGGGAAATCGAACACAAAAAATACGAAAAAAAGATTAAATCAAAGAAAAAAATAGAAAAAAAGCAAAAGGTAAATATCACCAAAAACCTTTTGGTTTTGTTTAGATCTGTGAAAATAGAGGGTGATTTGGGAGAAACCAACCTAAACTTCGGCTTTAGGATGAAAAACCGAGTCGAAAAACCCCTTGCATGCCCTCCGGCCATCACGGGCAGTGGTCACTGTTGCGCGTAATAAGTGCTACGCAATTGTGCAAGTATACACGTCGCAAGTTATAGTATAAAAGATATCGTCTCCACAGGGATTGGTGCCACTTCAAGAATCTAGTCTCTTGCACTGTAAAAAGTAAAAACACAAGTAAAGGATTATCGAAGTTTAACTAATTACTAATCTAGAAAGCAATAAAATAAAATAAACGATGAATTCAATTGAGAGAGATAGGCTAGGTTATCGTGAGTTGAGGTGTGATAGCCGATTGGATTGTCTTGGTAAAAGAGTGCATGGGCAACTCAGTTGCCGTGGCGACTTGCACAACGGGGTTGCCTTGGCAACTAATTGATGGTTGCTTGGGCGACTAGTTGGGCAACTACTTGGGCGATCGGGCAGCAACTTCAAGGTTCGGCGGAGCGTTCTTCAATGGTTTCTTCTTATCCCTAAGTCGAAACTCTAGCTACTTGTGCATGCCTTGATAATACATCCTGCGTGAATCAAGGGTGAACAACAACCAATCTTGCGCTCCTCTTAGCCGTTGAAATCCTTAACTTATTCCTAAGCCGGATTAATCTTCACCATCATTGGATTGCATAAAGATCATATTCATTCGTTTCTTGAATCTAACTCTCCCGATATTAGATAAATGGATGAAATCACGAGATCCTCTCCCAATTCACTCGCAAGCAATAATAGGAACCAAGAATGAATAAACCTTGAAATAGAAAAGTGCAAACTCTTATTACCTAAACAAAAACCAATAGTTTCTCACAACCACAAAACACAATAACCATAGCCAAGTAAATTTAGTTCATGGCTAGGTTCCAAAGAAACACAAGATAATTAATCCCTAGCATGAACCCAATCGAACAAAGATGAAGGAAGAGGCTTGTCGAAATCCTCCTTGCCCTTGATGCTTGTCGAAAATTCTCTCCTCTTGCCCTACTTGGACTTGCCGAAATTTCCCTCTTGCTCTCTCTCTCCAATTGTCGAAATCTCCTTGATATTTATAGGGCTAGGCCAAAGTCCTTCTTTGAGGAGGAGTTTGTGTTGGAATTAAATTATCTTTAAAGAATATAATTTTATTCCTATTAGAACTTCTCCTATCCTCTTGGAATTTAATTCTTCTTTAATCTCTGCATGGCAATCAAATTCCTTTGGGCTTGGGCCTTGCTCCATGTCATCTTGGGCTTGTAAAATCATGAATTTCGATATCCATATTGCTTTTGGTCTTTGTCGACAAATGTCATGGCAACTGGCTCGGCGTCTCCTTCATGCACCGCCTCGCAACTAGCTCGGCATATCCTTCATGCATTGCCCCGCAACTAGCTCGGAATTGCTTTGGCAAGTGATCATGCACATACACACACAAAAACACACCAAAGCAAAGCATCTATTTCACAAAAATCACCAAGTTATGTAATCAAGCTCAACGATTGAAGGAAACATGGATTAATGCATGAATGGCTAACTATGCAACTAATATGAGCCTAAGTCTAACAATAATATGAGTAAAAAGGGTAAGAAAAATAGTACTTTTGAACACTTATCACACCCCCAAACTCGAACTATTGCTTGTCCTCAAGCAATGCAAACTCATAATTACCTGCCAAGACTTCAAATTTTCACAAACTTAGCTTTGAACTTGATTTCAATTCTCTCAACCGGGCACAAAGTATGATTGGCTTTTTATTTTTCGGAAAACTGAGGAGTTACTCGGAATCAAACTATAATGCTTGTGAGTGTGTGCAGAGTTGTGTGCAAGTTGATTTTTCGGATTCTATGCAAACAATAGGTTTTCAAATTACTTCATTGGGTTCTTTTTAACTTGTTTTAACTAGAGCCAATTTCGGGCACCTCTAGTGTTTTATTTTTAGTTTTCTTAAGTTAATTTAATCGACTAGAGCCGGTTTCGGGCACCTCTAGTTAAAAAAATTTTAACGCCTCCTAGAGCCAGTTTCGGGCACCTCTAGTGATCAATTTTTTTGCATATGCTAGAGCCAATTTCGGGCACCTCTAGCCTTCATCCAATTTTTATTCTAATCTCCCAATTAGTTAATTATCAACCTAAGTTTACTAGAACTCCTTAAATCAATCAAACCACAACAAAGTTTTCATCAAATTTAGCATCATAGTAAAATTCTAAGTTTTTTTTTTTCATGGTTATCCTAGAATAAAAATTCTATCAATTAAGTGCATTGGTAAAGTCATCATTGAATATTCATCAAATCTAAGCAATTTTTGTTCCAATTAAAGGCATGGCAAGCAATTTATGTATCCTAAATGTAACGCTTAAGATTAATGTAACTAAACATGGTAATTACTAATAACAATCCCCCCCAAACTCGAGTGAGGCATTGTCCTCAATGCATGCATAAAAATAACGCAAAATAAAAATAAAATGCATACGAGGACTTACTCCGAGAGTTCGTCATCGTAGATGATTAGTTTCCTTCTAGTTGGCGTCTTGACTTTCTTGCTTGAACGCGATGGTTGTTTTCTTGTTGCCGGTGGTGGAATCGATCCTCGTACGGGGTTTTCCTCATCATCCTCTTCATCAATGTCAATGGCTTTTCATTTGGAGGATTCAATTGGTGCGGTCTTTATTGGTTCAATGGAGGACTCGTCCGAATCTGAAAAATCGTAAAAATGATTCCGTAGGAGTTGATTCGCACATAAGTGCTTTACCTTTGGCTTTTTCAAAGGTTGCCGGGCATTGTCGAGTTGGTTGCCGTGGCGTCGCCTTCCTTGGTTGCCGTGGCAAGGATATCGGCGGAAATATTGGGAACGGCACACGGTTGTCCGGGTACTTTTCTAGGATGACTTGGGTGATGGCATTGTTGTGCTCCTTCATGTACCGCATGAACATTAGTTGCCGATCTTCAATTTGCCTTAGGCGGCTTTCCAATGGGTGCAAAAGTGCTTCAAAGTGTCCCGGATTAATGGCCGAGTTGCCTGGCGTTAGGTGCTTGGGCATTAGGGATTTCGCGGGCGGCGGGAGTTGCCGTGGCAATTGGAGGCCTTGAAGAATCTCCCCTGCCTCTCCCATTAGCTTCCGGATTAGTGTTTGATTCCAACCAGACTTGGGTAGGGCCTTTTCATCGGTGGACTCACTGGGACATGCATCTCCTTGCAAAGATTGGAAATTAAGCAAGGGAAGAAAAGATAACCCTTATCTTTTGAGCTGCATACAAAAATCTCATCGCAAATAATTTTTCCAATGTTAATGATGCGATTATGCAAAATAGAATGTATGAGCAAAAGACGTGGTATGTCAACGGTAGTATTGTGTGTGGAGGGCATTAAAGAAGTTTTAACAAACTTATTCCATAGTTTTGCCTCGGGTTTAAGCCGAAGGCGATTTACCGTGCCCTTGTATTTACCGTCGTTCCAATGAGTTCCCGGTTGAGTGAGTTCTTGAAGCACCTTGTCGAGTTGCTTGGGATTGATTTGGTCAACGAAGGCTTGATGTTCGTCCTTCTCAATGTAAAGTCCGTAAAAGGTGTTGATGCTTTCGGGACTTATAAGTATGGCCTTGTCACGAACAAAACATAAGGATTATCCGGGTTAGGTGAGTGAGCATAGAATTCTCTTACCCATGAGATGTTACCCGTTTCCGGTTGATGGCAAAAGATTTGCCACTTTTGATGTGCAATCCTTTTGAAGATGAATGGTTCAAGGCCAAATCTTGAGATCTGAGTATTCAAAGCCTTGTTCTTCATGAATCTTCCGGCTTTCAAACTTTGATTGAAATCTTTCTTGAACCACCGGTGTAGCAAACTTCTTGTATCTTGGTTCTTTGGAGGAACTTGGATGAACTAAAAGTTTAATCTTGGATGCCATGTATGATCTTGGTTGTGAGTAAAAACAAAGAAAAGAAAAGAAACTAAAAAGTTGCAAGATAGAAAGTAGGAATAGGTTAAGGGTGATGGGTTTTATAGAAAAGATAGGTGGGTGGGATTAGGGAAATCGACAATTGGGTTAGGGTTTGGTAGGAATTTTCGACAAAAGGGGTTTTGGTTAGGATGAATTGGAGGCTTTATATAAGCCTTAGATTCAGCCCATTAGTTTCCTTGTTGAAGATGTTTTCCTACTTGGTTTAGAATTCCTTCTTTCTCTTGAACTTCCTTTCCTACAATTCAAAAACCAATCAAATAAGGATTAAAATTAAAGATAAACTAATAAAGAAAATAAATAAAGATGTGTAATAGGATTCTTAGACTTGAATAAAAAAAATCTATCCTAAAACTACTAATAATCGGCAAAATAATAAAATAATAAAAAATAATAATCGGAAAAAAATGAAAAATAAATAATTAAATAATCGACAAAAACAAAAATAAAAATAAATAAAAATAAAAATAAAAATAACAAAGGGGAGAGCATGCTCATGCATCTCCTAAATTGACCACTTCCTTGTTACGTTCCACATGGGCACCATTGTAGTGCTTCAATCTTTGTCCATTAACTTTGAATTCATGGTTGTCAGAGATGGACTTGATTATCACGGCGCCATGGAAGAATGGTTTGACGACTTCAAATGGTCCCGACCATCATGATTTCAGCTTTCCCGGGAAAAGTTTTAGCCGAGAATTGAATAGGAGAACTAGTTGCCCTGGCGTGAATTGCCGTGGCAATAGTTTCTTGTCATGCCATCGCTTTGTTTTCTCCTTGTAGATTCGCATTGTTATAGGCGAGTGCACGAAATTCTTCTATCTCATTGAGATCCATCAAGCGCTTTTGTCCGGCACTTTCCCAATCCATATTCACGGTCTTGATTGCCCAAAGACGCCTTGTGCTCGATTTCCACCGTAGATGACATGTTTTACCATAGACAAGTCGGAAGGGGGACATACCTAAGGGTGTTTTGAATGCGGTCGATATGCCCAAAGTCGTCATCTAGTCTTAATGACCAATCCTTCCTTGAGGGATTTACAACTTTCTCGAGTATTCCCTTCAATTCTCGGTTGGAGATTTCTGCTTGCCCATTGGTTTGTGGGTGATATGCCGTGGCGATCTTGTGTGATATGCCGAAGCGTTGCAACATCTTGGCAATTAGTCCATTGTCAAAATGCTTGCCCCGTCGCCGATAATTGCTCTCGGCATCCCAAACCGTAAATATGTTTTTCTGCAGGAATCGTTGCACGGTCTTGGAATCGTCGTTGGGAACTACAGCTGCCTCTACCCATTTAGACACATAGTCGACGGCGAGTAAGATGTAGAGGTTGCCGAATGAAGATGGAAAAGGTCCCATAAAATCGATCCCCCATACATCGAACAGTTCCACCTCGATGATGTTCTGAGTGGCATCTCATGTCGCCTAGAGATATTGCCCGTCCTCCGCAACGATCACATTGCTTGTAAAAGTCTTGGGCATCTTTGTACAATGTTGGCCAATACAAACCGGATTGCAAGACTTTGGCATGGTATTTGCGAGTTCCTCCAAAATGTCCTCCATAGGGTGAAGAATGGCATTGCCGGAGTACATTCTGTTGCTTTTCTTGAGGACACATCGGCGTATAACCCGATCTGCACATTGTTTAAACAAAAGAGGCTCGTCCCAAAAAGTAATGCTTAGCATTATGGCGGAACCGCTTCTTCCCTTGGTGAGTAATGCCATACGGAAAAATACCACAAACAAGGAAGTTAACTAAATCTGCGTACCAGGGTATTGCCGGGGCATGTGCTGCCGTAGTGTCTGCTCCCAAAATTGCCGAGGCGTGCTCGTCAAAGACTGCTGCTGGCGTCGAGAGTTGCCGAGGCGTGTGCTTCCATGGTTGCCGAGGCGTCATGGGCTGTCGAGGCGTCAAGGGTTGCCGAGGCGATTAGAATTTGTTCATCCGGGAATGCATCGCATATCTCTAGATCCGCGTCCTCTTCCCTATTGCGTTCCAAACGTGATAAGTGATCGGCCACTTGATTTTCTGTTCCTTTCCTGTCCTTAATTTCAATATCAAATTCTTGTAAAAGTAATATCCAACGAATCAAACGAGGTTTAGCATCCTTTTTAGCAAATAAGTATTTGATTGCCGAATGGTCCGTATGAACAATTACCTTTGTACCAATTAAATAGGATCGAACTTGTCAAATGCGAAAACTACAGCTAGTAACTCTTTCTCCGTTGTTGTGTAATTCACTTGAGCATCGTTAAGAGTTTTACTAGCGTAGTATATCACATGGAAGGTCTTACTTGTGCGTTGGCCTAGGACTGCTCCTACCGCGAAATCACTTGCATCACACATGAGCTCAAAAGGTAGCGTCCAATCTGGTGGAACAACAATGGGTGCCGAGGCAAGCTTTTTCTTTAGGGTTTCAAATGCTTGAGTGCAAGAATCATCAAAATCGAAGACTTTATCCTGTTCAAGCAGATTACACAAAGGTTTAGTGATTTTAGAAAAGTTATGAATGAACCTCCTGTAAAAACTCTGCATGTCCGAGAAAACTTCAATTCCTTTAACCGAATTTGGTGGGGTAATCTCTCGATCACGTCCACCTTGGCTTTGTCTACTTCAATTCCCTTGGATGAAATCTTATGGCGAGCACTATTCCTTCATCTACCATAAAGTGGCATTTCTCCCAATTGAGGACTAAATCCGTTTCTTCGCATCTTGCCAACACCCTCTCTAAATTGCCGAGACAGCCGTCGAAGTCATTACCAAAAAAATCAAAAAATCATCCATGAAGATCTCAAGGAAGTCTTCGACCATGTCTGAAAAAGAGCGCCATCATGCATCTTTGGAAGGTTGCGGGGCGTTACACAATCCGAACGGCATCCTTCGGAAGGCATAAGTACCGTAGGGGCATGTGAAGGTTGTCTTTTTCTTGATCTTCTCGGTGCTATGGCAATCTGATTGTAACCTGAATAACCATCAAGAAAACAAGTAAAAGGGTTTACCCGCAAGACGGTAAAGCATTTGATCAATAAAGGGTAATGGGAAGTGATCTTTCCTAGTGGCTTTGTTTAGCTTTCGATAGTCCATACAAACCCTCCAACCGGTCACAGTCTGGTTGGGATAAGTTCATTATTTTCATTGCTTACCACCGTTATACCTCCCTTTTTCGGCACATTGTGTATCGGACTTACCCACGTACTATCGGAGATAGGGTATATAATGCCGGCGTCAAGCCACTTGATGATTTCTTTCATTACAACCCCTTTCATGGCATGATTCAGTCTCCTCCGGGCCTCAATTGAAGGTTTGTGATCATCTTCCAACAAGATCTTGTGCATGCACACCGCGGGCTAATTCCCTTCAAGTCGGCAATTGTCCACCCTATTGCCTTTTTATGTAGCTTCAACATGTTGATCAACTTCTTTTCTGCTCAGGCTGTAACTTAGAGGAAATAATTACAGTAATGTATTATCGATCCCTAAGTATACATATTTCATTTGCTCGCAATTGTTTCAACTCAAGAATTGGTGGATTTTTGATAGAGGGTTTTTCGATCTTACCTTCCTTACCCGAGTAGTCCAGTGGTTCAAAGTATGTACCTGGTCGATTGACTAGCCAATTTGCCTCTTCTGGTTGTTCCTCATCGACCGGCTCTTCATACTCCTCGGGTTCCTCTTGATCGGCAATGTAGTTGCCGAGGCAACTAAATTCCTCATCGGTTAAACTCTGCCGTGGCATGAAGTAGTTGGCATTCTTCGGATCATCGGCATGCCTTAGTGTTTGGAACACATTTAGTTTTACCTGCTGGTCATTCACCCTCATTGTGAGTTCTCCTTTTCAACATCAATCAAAGTTCTCCCCCGCTAGGAATGGTCTTCCGAGAATGATAGGCGCATGCTCATCTCGCTTCACAATCTAAAACAATAAAAGTCAGCGGGAAAAATAAATTTATCAACTTTTACCAAGATGTCCTCGATTTTTCCCTCTGGATGCACATAGGATCTGTCGGCTAGCTTTGTAGCATAAACTGTTGTAGGTCTTGCCTTCCCGATTCCTAGTTTCGAAAACCGATTTAGGCATCAAGTTTATGCTAGCCCCTAGGTCGCATAGTGCTTTCCCGACATAGTGATTTCCAATAGAACAGGTATTGTGAAACTTCCGGGATCCTTCAACTTGGGCGGCATACGATTGTGCAACATTGCCATGCATCCCTCATTGCGGCAATTGTTTCAAACTCTCCTAGCCTTGTTCTCTTGGACACAATGTCTTTAAGAAACTTGGCATAGTTTGGCATTTGTTCAATTGCTTCCACCAATGGCAAGTTGATGTGGACTTGCTTTAGGATATCAAGAAACTTCTTGAATTGGTATTCTTGCTTTTGTCGCTTCAACCTTTGTGGGAATGGTGGTGGAAGTCGGATATCTTCGATCTTTTCATTGGTTTGAAACCTGATTGACGGCATTACAGGGACATCCGAGTTGCCGATGTGTTACCAATCGGGTTGCCGCGGCGTGCTTATCGCAAGTTGCCGAGGCGTCATCGGTTGCGAGGCATGCTTATTGCCGGTTGCCGCAGCAATTCTTGGTTCAGCATCCGAGACTTTGCCGCTAGGTTCGTCTTGCTCTTTTTGTGGAGTTTTGTTTGACGAGCGGGTTTGAACCTCTCTAAGTTGTTGGCCACTTCGGTGGTGATTGCCTTACATTGCTCATGGCCGGTTCCTCTTGCGACTTGATATCGCTAGGTAAACCTCCTTGTGGTCTAGTATTCAGATTTTGAGCAAATTGTCCGACTTGATTTTCCAATGATTTGATTGCCGCCTCTTGGTTTTGCAATCTCATCTCGGTCCTGTTAATAAAAGCATCAGTTCTTTTTTATGAAATTACTATTCTCAGCCATATAAGATTCAGTTTTCATCATAAAAGCATTTAGAGAATTTTCCAAAGAACTAGATGTTGTCGGTTGTTGCTGCGGCATCTGTTGTCGTGGCATATTTTGCTGGAATCCCGATGCTTGTGCATTCTGATTGTTCTGGTTTAGAGCATTGTTGGGATTACTCCATGAAAAATTTGGGTGCTTCTTCCAAGCTGGATTGTATGTATTTGACATCATGTTGTTGCCCCGATTGTAATTCCCCACATAGAAGCTAGATTCCGGATTCTGCATACATTCAGAAGAATTATGGTTATCGCCACATAACTCACAAAAAGAATCCATTACCTTGACTTCATGTGTGTTGTTTGGTTTTTGCATGTTCTGGACCATCTTGGTTAAAGCGGCCAATTGTGCCGAAATTGAATCTGATGATCCTAGTTCATGTATTGTGGCTTGGCGTCTAACTCCTCCTCTTCTGGTAGATGGGAATTGATAATCATTCTTGGCCAGCCTGTTTAAGATTTGCATTGCTTCTTCCGGTGACTTATCTAGGAGTATGCCGTTTGCCGGCGCTCTAGCATCATCCTTGTTGGTGTATTCACGGCATTGTAAAACATTGTCACTTGAGTCCACACCGGGAATCCGTGTAGAGGGCATTTGTGTAGAAGTTCTCTATATCGCTCCCAAGCCTCGTACATGGATTCATCATCTGCCTGCCGAAAAGAAGTAATGTCGTTACGAAGCTTATCAGTTAAATTTGTAGGATTAAATCTAGCAAGGAAATCACGACAAAGATCAGTCCAAGATGCTATGGATCCAGCAGAATGCTATTTAGCCATGCTTTCGCCCTATCCCTCGGTGAATAGGGAATAATCTTAATCGTAAGACATCGGGGTGACTCGTGTATCTTGAACGAGTTGCAAATCTCGAGGAAAGATTTCAGATGTTGTCGTGCATCTTCAGCTTCTTGAGCCGCCAAATTGACCTATTGTGTTGATCATATTAAACATTACCGGTTTCAACTCAAAGTGGTCGGCTTCAATTTCGGTGCGACAACTCCTGGGTTAAGTCCATCAAGATCTTCTTCAAGATAGTCTCGAATAGTTACTGCTTTCGTGCAAGAATCACTCCTCCTCCCGCTCGAACATCTTGATTAATATTGCCGTCTTGATTTGCCATTGCTTCTCTTATCCTTCGTCTAAGTCTTTGTAAGGTTCGTTCGATTTCGGATCAAAGGGATATTCTCGGTGAAGTCGGTCTCGCCCGGTCATATACCAATGCAAAACCAAAGTTTGTTAGCCCTTTGAATTTTAAACAAGAAAAATAAAAAGAAAGTGCAAGAAAGTAAAAACAAAGTCGCTGTTGCCAATCCCCCGGCAACGGCGCCAAAAACTTGTTGCGCGTAATAAGTGCTACGCAATTGTGCAAGTATACACGTCGCAAGTTATAGTATAAAAGATATCGTCTCCACAGGATTGGTGCCACTTCAAGAATCTAGTCTCTTGCACTCGTAAAAAGTAAAAAAAACAAGTAAAGGATTATCGAAGTTTAACTAATTACTAATCTAGAAAGCAATAAAATAAAATAAAAGATGAATTCAATTGAGAGAGATAGGCTAGGTTATCGTGAGTTGAGGTGTGATAGCCGATTGGATTGTCTTGGTAAAGAGTGCATGGGCAACTCAGTTGCCGTGGCGACTTGCTGTGCGGGGTTGCCTTGGCAACTAATTGATGGTTGCTTGGGCGACTAGTTGGGCAACTACTTGGGCGATCAGGCAGCAACTTCAAGGTTCGGCGGAACGTTCTTCAATGGTTTCTTCTTATCCCTAAGTCGAAACTCTAGCTACTTGTGCATGCCTTGATAATACATCCCACGCGTGAATCAAGGGTGAACAACAACCAATCTTGCGCTCCTCTTAGCCGTTGAAATCCTTAACTTATTCCTAAGCCGGATTA
Source organism: Hibiscus mutabilis (assembly GCA_019671005.1). Lineage (NCBI taxonomy): Eukaryota > Viridiplantae > Streptophyta > Magnoliopsida > Malvales > Malvaceae > Hibiscus > Hibiscus mutabilis. The sequence continues at coordinate 52,350,371 of CM033719.1, forward strand.
ATCTTCACCATCATTGGATTGCATAAAGATCATATTCATTCGTTTCTTGAATCTAACTCTCCCGATATTAGATAAATGGATGAAATCACGAGATCCTCTCCCAATTCACTCATAAAGCAATAATAGGAACCAAGAATGAATAAACCTTGAAATAGAAAAGTGCAAACTCTTATTACCTAAACAAAAACCAATAGTTTCTCACAACCACAAAACACAATAACCATAGCCAAGTAAATTTAGTTCATGGCTAGGTTCCAAAGAAACACAAGATAATTAATCCCTAGCATGAACCCAATCGAACAAAGATGAAGGAAGAGGCTTGTCGAAATCCTCCTTGCCCTTGATGCTTGTCGAAAATTCTCTCCTCTTGCCCTACTTGGACTTGCCGAAATTTCCCTCTTGCTCTCTCTCTCCAATTGTCGAAATCTCCTTGATATTTATAGGGCTAGGCCAAAGTCTTTCTTTGAGGAGGAGTTTGAGTTGGAATTAAATTATCTTTAAAGAATATAATTTTATTCCTATTAGAACTTCTCCTATCCTCTTGGAATTTAATTCTTCTTTAATCTCTGCATGGCAATCAAATTCCTTTGGGCTTGGGCCTTGCTCCATGTCATCTTGGGCTTGTAAAATCATGAATTTCGATATCCATATTGCTTTTGGTCTTTGTCGACAAATGCCATGGCAACTGCCTCAGCGTCTCCTTCATGCACTTTGCCACGCAACTAGCTCGGCATATCCTTCATGCATTGCCCTGGCAACTAGCTCAGCATTGCTTTGGCAAGTGATCCTGCACATACACACACAAAAACACACCAAAGCAGCATCTATTTCCACAAAAATCACCAAGTTATGTAATCAAGCTCAACGATTGAAGGAAACATGGATTAATGCATGAATGGCTAACTATGCAACTAATATGAGCCTAAGTCTAACAATAATATGAGTAAAAAGGGTAAGAAAAATAGTACTTTTGAACACTTATCAGTCACCGTCACCGGCAGACGACGACTCTTAAGGGCTCATCAAAACAACATTGTTTTGGTGCCAGCCCTTAATGCCCAAAACGACGTCGTTTTGCTCTCCAACCCACATAGCAGACCCAACCCAGCTAGGATCCGCTCCCTTTTAAGCTGAATGGGATAATTGCAGCCTTAGTCCCCTCGCTTCTGTATCCTTGCAATTCGACATTTTAATTTTTTTTATATTTTGAACACTACTTTCTTTATTTTATGTTTTTTATTATTAATAATATTATTATTAATCCTATATTATTACAATAATAATATTAATTAGCCTTATTATTATATTATATATTATACTATTATTATTAGTATTATTTTATGTATTACATTTGCTATTATTGCTATACTATTAAATTACTATTATTTTTATTATTATTAATATTATTATTTGCATAATATTTACGATCTAATATATATTCATATACATCCTATATGCTTTTTAATCAAATTTTAAATTAAAATGACCCTTTTTAGAGATTATCGTGAAAAACGTATCTCGAAAGTAAGTGGTGCCGCTTTCCGTTAATCTCTATCGCAAAATACAAATTTTAATCCTAAATCATAATTTTTAAAACATATTCCCTTAATTCGGGAGTCCAACGGAAATTATGCCCCGGGTGTATAGGTGTAAATTTCTCTCATACAAAAATATATTCTTTCAAATATTTTAAGGGATCACAAATTTTAAATTAAATTTGAATTCTTAATTTCCATCGTTTAGACAATACATAATCAACCAGGTACCAATTTTGGGCGTTGTGGGGGTGCTCACCCTTCCCCACACGTAACTGACTCCCGAACCTATTTTTCTGGTTTCGCATGCCAAAACTCGTTGTTTTAATAAAATGACAAAAACATATTTTATTAAAATAGTATGGTTTCCAGGTGATCAAATTTCACCTAAATTAAAAAGATTGGTGGTGACTCCATTCAAAACCAATTTTTGCAAAAACACATCAAGCACACCACCGCGGGCCAGGGCCGTTGTTCCATATATATTATTTTATTATAAATATATATGATATACTTTGTCTTTAAATTGATATATTTTTGTTTAAATTGGAATATTATTTCTAAATTCTAATTAATTTAAATAATTTAAATAAAAGACCAAATCAAATAAACAATTATATATATATGAAAAAGTTGGAAGTTAGATTTCAACTTTTCACTCCAACACACACATATATATGTATATATTATTTTATTAAAAATATATATGATGTACTTTAACTTTAAATTGATATATATATATATATTCATTGGAATATTACTCCTAATCAGTTCAAATGTCTTCCTATCTCTCTATAAATAGATATGTTTGGTTTCACTGTTTTACATCTTGAAAAATTCTCACAAATCCCGATGCATAAACTAGAGTAGAGAGAAAATTGTTGGAATTATTTAGTATTTTCAATAAGATAATTTCTTGCAAAATAATCATTGCGATTATTTAGATTTTCAATAAGATCTTTTGGCTTGAATCGTAAATCTAGAAGAAATTCGGGTCGTGCAGAATAATTCAAAGACTTGCGTCAAGGAATCAAATTCTTAAATACACAGGTATTAGACAATTGATTATATTTATAGTATTACATATCATGTTTGATTTTTTTTAAAAAAAATTAAAAGCTTTCGCAACATTTTTAAATTTTTTTAAACCAAGACTAACATATTTATTTTAGAGAAAATACAAATATATTAAATCACGTTCTCGAATATTTAGAAATATTTATTAGAGTTACTTCATGACTATGTGATAATCTATTATTTTTTAACTTGTGTTAAATTTCTTGTGTTATCTTAAGTCCTCCAAATTAGATCTATTTATCATTCGGTTTATGTTCTTTGTTCTGACAATCATGGAATCAAATGCTAGTGCATGCGATATCAAGTTCATACTAGCAACGTTTTAGTACCGGAAGTACAATATGTTTCTGTCGCGACCATTTTTTTAAACCGGTGTGTAAAAATAGCCGAACGATTGATCTTTTGTAAAATTAGGGTTTTTGACCATTTTATCCATTTTTATTAAATTTACCCTTTTATTTACTTTTGAAAATCAACTAGAGTCCCCACCGATCACTTCGAGGTAGACCGGACACCGTAAAACAAACCAGAGATTCATTTCTTTAAAAGCTAGGTTCGGGAATCGGTTACGTGTGGGGAAGGATTAGCACCCCCACAAGCGCCCGTTATCAGTACCTTAATTTTACGTGGCATTTTCGCATTTCAAATAATTATTTGTATTTAATTTATTCTATAATTATTAATTGAATTTAAATTCCAAATGCAGATATCCTTTTATAAGGAAATTCATCTTATACGAATATAAGATTAAAAGCACCCCGTTAAGTGGCACCCCTATTCATATTTAAAAAATGAATTTCCAACATAAAAGGTTTTAAATGAATGATTTATCATTGTCTTGTTCATTTTAAATTCTAACCTAAAAATGGTTCTAATTAATTAGGTTATTTAAACTAAGAATATTAATTAATTTAAAAGGCTTTCATGAGAAAATGCCAATTGATTGAATATCATCAATGTATTAAAGCCCCAAAATTTATAATATTCCTAATTAATTAATCAATCTAATTAATTAAAGCACTAACCCTAATTAAGGCTCTAATAATTAACTAAATTGATATTCAATTATAAGTGGAAACACATATTAAATATAATTCATTATGACCAACGTTGAGATAACACCCCATTGTAAACAATGGAACACCATCCAAATTTAAATTTTAAAGTTTATATTTAATACACATTTAATTACTACAATTTTCTACTCACTTTAATTATTGAATCCTAATTAGAGAACCTAAACTAAAGGCTCTAATAATTAATTAATATTATGTAATTAAGTTATCTAGAATACAATATTTTATGCTCAATTTTAAAACATGTAATCATACATATAAATTAAACAATTTTAATTAAATTAACAATGAAATTTAGGACTAAATTGAAAGAATTGCAAACTAAAGAGCTTAATTTTATTGAATTAATGACCAGATTGCAAAGATTACAAAAAGAAGGCCAAATTTCTAAAGATCCAGAAAGAAGAGCGCGGACCTTGTGCCCGACCCGTTTGAAAACACGTGGGTTATTTTAACCCGGTGCCCCTTATAAGCTCTCAACCCGAGCTGACTCGCCCATAATTCATCCTCACGCTCTCTCTCCTCCCATAGCTCTCCTCAAATGCTCTCAACTCTAACAAACCCCAAACCCAAAAAACTTCCCAAACTCGATCAAAAACCCCACATTTCGGATGAATTTTCATCTGTGTTCATCCGTTTTGGATGAACACCAAATTTTCCGACCACGAAGCACCGCCTTAACCACCCTTCAATCCATATCAACCCCACTCCGATCAGTCAACCATGTTTCCCGGCCACCGTCTCTTCTTTCCCGGTCATCCCTAACCTAAACTCCGACCACCATCTGAAACTACCGTAAGGCGACTTCCAGCCACTATAGGGCGATTTTCAGCCACGCTAACTACCGTGCCTAAACCCTAAACCTACCAAAATACTCCATTTTTAGGCTTAATCCTAGATCTAACACCCGATTCAACAGAATCTCCCATCTTCCCTGCCTAAACTACCGACCTGAACCAATATCTATCATTTTCAACTTCTCCAGTACCTAAAATTCTCTCCGAAGACCACTAGAAACAAAACTCCAGCAACTTTAAGATAGGTTTCCGATGACTTTTTTTTACTATTTTTTAATTTTTAAACCTAGATCTAACATTTTCCTTATTTTTATTGCAAGAAATAAAAGATTCAAAAAGAAAGCTACCTTCTGGTGTGAACGATGCAGACTGGTGACGGCGTGGCTTCCTCCTCCGACGGCTTGTCTTCTCCGATGACTCTTGACCTTCTAGGTAACTCTTTAGCTTTCTTTCTCTCTCTCAATTATTGTTGCAATTACTATAGCAATTATTCTCATTATTGTTTTCTCTCTCTATTTATAAGAGGGGTAAATGATGACATCACAGCCTGTTAACTGTTGATAGCTGGCTTGGGGCAAGGTTTAATCCGAGTGAGGCATAAACGAGCCAGTAGCAAGATGCCACGTGGCCATTTGGGTGGGATAAAGAAACACACATGTGTTTTTTTAGGCTACTTGTATCCGAAATTAATTGTAAATGGGCGGGAAATTTAATTGTAATGAGTTTTGGCTTTTCAACTGGGTTTTAACACTGTAAATGGACATTTGGATTGTATATGGACTGATATTTATTTTTTGACTATTACTTATTTATATTTTGAGTTTGTTTATAATATTTATTATTTACTTATTTATATAGCACGATCAAAATTTAGGTATTACAGCTGCCCCTCTTTGCCCATTGCTGTAGAACAGGAATATGGTAAAGACTGAAAATGCACGAATTTGACCCGACTGATACGCCTTTTCTTCTTTTCTAGAAATCTTGAACAAGTTCTCCTCATTACGAACTTCCCAATCCTTCTATCAAAATCTACCACAAAGTCTGAACTAGCTCTTCTCATTAGGAACCTATTCATTCTTCGTGGCAACACTGATCTATCTCTCTTCAAAAGTTTCGAGCAAGCTCTTCTCATTAGGAAATTCTTGTTCTTCTCAAAAACATTGATTTGCCTCTTTGTAAAGGCGTTGAATAAGTAAGTCTTCTCATTATGAACTTCCTCATTCTTTAAAAGGGTGAACTCTTCTCTTTATGAGTTATTCCTTCTTCATTTGGACGAGTTCTTCTTATTAGGATCTCTATGACGAACTCTTCTCATTAAAAGTTCTTTACTCTTCAAAAGGGCGAACTCTTCTCGTTAGGAGCTCTCCATCCTTTGTTGGGAGAAATTTTCTCATTAGGAATTCTTTATTCTTTGCTGGACGAATTCTTCTCATTAGGAATTCTTCATTCTTTGTTGGGCGAATTCTTCTCATTAGGAATTCTTCATTCTTTGCTGGACTCCTGTCAAAACAGATCAAAATGCTTTAATGAGGGTTAGTATGACCCTAATTTCTACATATAATGCATGAACCATGGCTCATTGGGCATCAACAAACAGCTTCCACTTTTCGGATAACCAATTTGACTCTTCTTAATTATGCTTCTTCACTAATTCTCGTCATGCGCTCGCACTTCATCTCATATTTAGAATTAGCCTTCAAAACCACTTTTCTGCGTTTTTGGACATGTTCTCTAAAGTGCCCTTTAAGGTTTTCACTTATATTGCTTTCTGAAAGTGCCTTTTCAGGTTTTCACCTTTTCTTTTTCTTTTCTTTTTTTTTCTTTATTTTTTCTCTTTTCCTCTTTTTAGCCCTCTTTCGGGTTTTCACCGTATTTTTTCACATTTCCCTTTTATTCATTTCTCTGTCATTCCAACCTGTTTGGTTGCTGCTTGATTCAGGCATTTCTTTATTTCCTTCATCTCTATTTCTGCTGGCACAACATTCTACTCAATTTTCTCTTTATACACCCCTCTTCAATAGCCTGGAGTGCTAAAGTTTATATGCATTCCTTAAAACACAATAATACCAAGAAATCATCTATTTTTCATGAATTATGCTAATCTACTTTCATGATGCTTTGGAATAATAATAGAAGGCTCGGAAGAGAATTCATGAACTTTGTTAAAGCTTATAAGTAGGAATACAATAGATTTTTGAAAGAGTCATGGCAAATTAAAACAACAAAAATAAAGAAACAAAGTCAAATATTCGGGCATCAATAGTATGAAAGATTCAACAACCTTTTCGGCCAAATGTAGCTTTGAGCTTGAACCCTTGTTCAGCAGACTTCAACGTTGTCAAGATGTTTACAGATGTCAAATCCCTTTCAAAATACTGGGTATCTTAGAGGTTCTAATTGTCGGATGCCTAAACACGACACATATGAGCTGCCCTTTGCGGGTTTTCAACTCAAATCCACCTTTGGTTTCAAGACGCTCTTTGCAAGTTTTCATCTTGAACCCCCAATTTTCTTTTCTTTTCTTTTTTGTTTTTTCTTCTTCTTTTTTTAATTTTTTTAATATCTTTGGTGCCCTTTTGGGTTTTCACCTTAGATATTTTATTTTGTGAAGCGCCTTTTTCGGGTTTTCACTCTGCTTTTTCTTTTCTTTTTCTTTTTCTTTTTTTATCTCTTTTTTCATTCTTCAAACGTAATGTTTTTAACTGAATCGGAGTTCACTGGCTTGTGCAACTCTTCACCATCAATTTCAGTTAAAATCAATGCTCCTCCAGAGAAGGCCTTTTTGACAATATAAGATCCCTCATAGTTAGGCATCCATTTCCAACGAAAATCTCGATGTATTAACAAGATCTTTTTTAGCACTAGATCACCCTCTCAGAATTCTCTGGGCCGGACTTTCTTATCATAAGCCTGCATCATTCTCTTCTGGTACATTTGACTGTGACATATGGCTTTCAACCTCTTTTCTTCAATCAGGTTCAAATGATCAAATCGATCCTGTACCCATTCTGCTTCGTCCAATTTCACCTCAGACAAAACTCGAAGAGATAGAATTTTGACCTCAATCGGCAATATTGCTTCCATTCCGTGGACCAAAGAATACGGTGTTGCCCCAATAGAAGTTTGCACTGAAGTTCGATACGCAAATAGAGAAAAGGGTAACTTCTCATGCTAATCTTTATATGTATCTGTCGTCTTTACTATAATTTTCTTAATATTCTTATTTGCTGCCTCCACCTCACCATTCATCTTTGGGCGGTAAGTCACAGAATTGTGATGCATGATTTTGAACTGCTCACATGCCTCTGCCACTACCTTATTGTTGAAATTAGTGGCGTTATCAGTAATAACTCTTTCAAGTAACCCATAACGACAGATAATATCTTTCTTTAAAAACTTGCAAAATGTTGATCTTGTGATATTAGCATATGAGGCTGCATCTACCCAATTGGTAAAATAATCAATGGCCACAAGAATGAAGTGATGTCCATTAGAAGCTTTGGGATAAATCTGACCAATGGCATCCATGCCCCAGACTACAAAAGGCCATGGTGAATTCATTGTATGAAGGGGTACTGGTGGAGAAGTGATTTTGTCCGCGTATATCTAACATTTGTGACATTAATTGGCATACTCAATCTAGCCCTCTTCCATGGTTGACAATAATATCCATATCTCATAATTTTGTGGGCTATCGAAAAGCCATTGGCATGTGTTCCACATATTCCATCATGTACTTCTGCCAAGATACATCTGGCCTCTCGAGCATTAACATACCTTAGTAATATCTAATCTTTGCTTCTTTTTATACAGGATTTCACCGGGAAGCACATATCCTGTAGCCATTCTCATGATTGTCCTCTTATCATTATCATTTGCCTCTCTGGGATAAGTCTGGAATTTGATGTACTGTAAAATATCATAATACCATGGGTTTCCATCTACTTCTTCTTCTGTGCTATAACAATGTGTAACATCCCTTTTCCGTATTTATCACCAAATACGAGTCAGTGATGTTACTAACAAAGATTAAACCCATATGTTTTCTTAATATAGAAAATTGGCAGCCTGCACTGCCTTTACTTAAAAATTTATAAAAAAATTTATAGACATCGAAAATTCGTTCCGAAATTTTATAATTAAACTATATTCATTAAGCTTTCTAACCATATAAATTATTAGCCTAAATTCATTATACAAAAATTCAAATAAATCCTTAGATTCACGTCACAGCCCAGAATTTCAAAAATTCTGCTACCCTGTTTTCTGACCTTCCGTCGAATAAAAATTCATAACTTTTTACATACAACTCGAAATCAGTCACCATTAATTTTGTAAGAAACTAGACAAAATTTTTAGTTCATACATATAAAATTCACCATATAAGTCCAATTGTAGAATTTATGCTGAATTTTCAAACTCGCTTATTTTGAAAACACATTTGGACAGATTTTTAATCTTTCTACCTTAAGACCCAAATTTAATAAAACTTAGTCCATTATCATTTATAGATATAATAGAACTTACTAGTTTCATTATCTATATTATCACAACTATTAAACAACCATATTTGGTAATAAGTTATTACAACCCCATTGATTATACATGCCATCTAGTACATTTCTAAAAGAAAGGATGGATGTCATTACATTACTATGAGTATGGAGATATACCTCCCAAAATATGAAAGTGATGCTCGGCTACTCTTCTTTCGAAGCACCTTTAAAACCTACGCATGAAATTCATCATACGTTAAGCATATACTTAGTGAGGCAACTACATTTCATTCAAATGCAATTTAACATAGATATCAATATACTAAAATAACAATGCATATGATCACCTACCATTTTATGCATATTAGCATATATGACACGATATAAGTATAATAACATATTACATGGTAATAACCTTGATTCTTACCAATATCGTTGCCATATTCATCATCGAGCTTTCAAGCCTTTTTATCATGTTTTTCAATTCATTTAGCCCAAGTATTGAATTAAGGAAATTTTTGTATGCGAGTCATCCCCCCTATACTTACTTCAAATTTTCATAAAATTCTGAGCTCATACGATTACCCGAATTATACTTAAACTTTAACCGCAATTTCCCAATAATAGAAACATCAGATCAAACCATAGTTTTTATATTCGATCCACACCCTTAGATGATCTATCTATTTATGGAATAAAAATAATTATTGGGAAAATTACTATATTGGTCCTTGAACTTTTCTCAACTTTTCACTTTTGTCACCAAACTTTAAAACTTTATGTTTTAGTCACTAAACTAAAACCACTAACTTTTGATTCTTTACGTTTTGGTCACTAATCAAATAATGAGATATTACAATTCTCTCCCCCTAAAAAAATTCGTCCTCGAATTTTTAGAACATACCTAGATTAAACAAATGCGGATACTGTTTTTTCATCCGTTCTTCAGTTTCCCATATGGCTTCTTCCACTTTGTGGTTTTTCCAGAGCACCTTAACCAGTGGAATCGATTTGTTCCTCAATTTCTTCACCCTATGAGCTAAAATCTTTACTAGTTCTTCTTCAAATGTCAAATCAGGCTGCATCTCAACTTCTGCAGGTGAAATGACATGAGAAGGATCCGACCTATATTTGCGAAACATCGATACATGAAAAACATCATGAATCTTGCTCATTTCTGGTGGTAAAGCCAATTGATACGCCACCGGTCCAACTCTTTTCAAGATTTCATACGGACCAATGAATCTGGGACTAAGCTTCCCTTTTCTTCTGAATCTCATTATTTTCTTCCATGGTGAAACTTTCAAAAATACCTTGTCTCCTTCCTGATACTCAATATCTTTTCTTTTTAAATCTGAAAAAGCCTTTTGTCTGTCGGAAGCTTCCCTTAGATTATCTCGAATTATCTTTACTTTTTCTTCAACTTCTTAAATCAAGTCAGGTCCAATAATCTTACGGTCTTCCAACTCAAACTAATTTAATGGTGTCCGAAATTTTCTTCCATAAAAAGCTTCATACGGTGCCATTTTAATGCTCGACTGATAACTGATGTTATACGCAAATTCGGCCAATGGTAAGTACTTTTCCCACGAACCTGCAAACTCAATGACACACGCTCTAAGCATATCTTCAAAAATCTGAATTGTTCTCTCTGATTGTCCATAAGTTTGAGGGTGGAAGGCAGTACTAAATTGCAATCGGGTACCCAATGCTTCCTGTAGTGCTTTCCAGAATCTAGAAGTAAACCTGGGATCTCTGTCAGACACAATGGAAATAGGAACTCCATGTAGTCTAACAATCTCCCAAATATACAACTCTACATATTTACTCAAAGAGAAATCGGTTCTGACTGACAAGAAATGTGCTGATTTGGTTAATCGATCCACAATCACCCAAATTGAGTCTTTCCTACTTGGTGTCAATGGTAATCCAGTTACGAAGTCCATAGTCACTTTTTCCCATTTCCATTTTGAAATAGTGATTGGTTGAAGTAATCCTGATGGCACTTGATGTTTTGCTTTAACTTGCTGACAAGTTAAGCATTTAGAAACGAATTCTGTTATAGTTCTTTTCATTCTTGGCCACCAAAAATGGCTTTTCAAATCCTGATACATTTTATTTCCTCCCGGGTGCATCGTTAAAGGACTATAATGTGCTTCTGTAAGGATTTCCTTTTTCAATTCTTCATCTTCGGGAATATAAGCACGTCCTTTATAATATAAACATCCATTGGACTTCACCTCAAAGTTTGAAGATTCTCCCTTTTTAATTCCCTTTTTCTTTTCTAAACTATTTTCATCTTTTTCTTGTGATTCTTTGATTTTGTCTATCAAAGTAGACTTGATATTCAGCTCAGCAAGTAAATCACCATCATCCAATATTGATAATTGAGCGTTTGATATCCGTAGAGCTGAAAACAACTTTCGGCTAAGTGCATCTGCCACTACATTAGCCTTTCCCGGTTGATAATCAATAATTGCATCATAATCCTTAATTAGCTCAATCCATCGCCTTTGTCTTAGATTCAACTCCTTCCACGTTAAAAGATATTTTAGGCTTTTATGGTCCGCGTATATATAACATTTTTCACCATATAAGTAGTGGCGCTAAATTTTTAAAGCAAAGACAACCACAGCTAATTCCAAATCATGAGTAGGATAGTTCCTCTCATGAGTTTTAAGCTGCCTAGAAGCATAAGCCACCACTTTCCCGTCTTGCATAAGTACACAGCCCAAACCATTGTGTGATGCATCACTATACACCACAAAATTCTTACCCGATTCAGGTTGAACTAACACTGGAGCTTCTGTCAAGACTTTCTTCAATCTTTCAAAACTTTCTTGACATTCTTTAGTCCATATAAAAGGTATATTCTTTCTCAGCAGTTTGGTAATAGGTGCAGCAATCATCGAGAAATCTTTCACGAACCGGCGATAATATCCTACCAATCCAGGAAAACTTCTAACCTCTGCAATATTTTTAGGTGGTTTCCACTCCATGATAGCTTGAATTTTTTTAGGATCAACCCGAATTCCTTCAGTCGATACTATATGTCCATGAAATGTCACCTTAGAAAGCCAAAACTCACATTTAGATAGTTTGGCATATAACTTCTTCTCCCTCAAGATCTGAAGAACTATTCTGAGATGAACATCATGTTCCTCCTTGGATTTCGAATAAACCAGGTTATCGTCTATGAATACCACTACAAACTGATCCAAGTATGCCTGAAAAATTCGGTTCATCAAATCCATAAATGCTGCTGGGGCATTAGTTAATCCAAAAAGCATTACCACGAACTCGTAATGTCCATATCGAGTCCTGAAAGCCGTCTTTGGAATATCCTGCTCTTTAATCTTCAATTGATGATAGCCCGATCGAAGATCAATCTTAGAGAACAATGTGCCCCTTTAATTGATCAAAAAGATCATCAATTCTTGGTAATGGATATTTATTCTTTATCATCACTTTATTAAGTTGACGATAATCAATACACAATCTCATTGATCCATCTTTCTTCTTTACAAATAATACAGGTGCTCCCCATGGTGATATACTTGGCCGTATAAAACCTCGATTCTGCAATTATTGTAGCTGTAATTTGAGTTTCCTGAGTTCAACAGGTGCCATACGATACGGTGCAATTGATAAAGGTGTTGTACCGGGTAAAACATCAATTCCAAATTCTACCTCTCTATCTGGAGGTAATCCTAGTAATTCTTCTGGAATACATCTGGAAATTCCCGCACTGTAGGTATATCTTCTATTTTCACTCTCTGCTTCAAGGTATCAATTTCGGGAGTTTAATCTATTTCACAGCCATCCATCAACATTTCATTCGTAACCACAACCAAAATAACATCACTACGATGATTCGGCTTCTCGCCCACGAATATTATTCGTGATCCATTTGGATTGGCACTCAACCACAACATTATATATAAATAGCCAATCCATCCCCAATATTATTTCGAACTCACAAAACGGTAATTCCATAAGGTCAGCGGGGAAATCCACACTCTGAATTTTAATAGGACACTGACGGCAAATCCTCTTAACCTTAGCACTCTGGCCTATTGGATTGGTTGCTACTACCTCACTCGTAATTAGTTCTACTGGAATGTTTCTTTCTAGTATGATTATAGAACTAATATATGAATGAGTGGAACCAGGATCAATTAATGGAAAAATAGGTCTATTAAAGAGTTCAAGCATACCTAATATCACATCAAGATCATCTTTACTCTTTATGGTCTTGATGTTTATGCACCTTGGTGGGAATTCCAACCTCGGTTCCCTTTATTTCTCTGAGAAACAGCCACCGATTGGTTCTCTTGTAATTATGGACAAGCTCGTTTGAAATGACTTGGCTTCCCACATTGATAACACACTGTCTCCGGTGCATACCAATATCGACCAGGATGTCTTCTTCCACAAGTCTTGCATTCAGGTCTATTCTAAAATCCTTCACCTTTACTTCCACTAGTTTATTGTGGACTTGTTTGGATTTACCCGTAGAAGAATTCTTCTTTACGGACGACATCGACCCAACTGATCCTTGCTGCTGAAATCCTTTACCCATTTTAGACCAGGGTAAGACACTGGGACCCCCAGGTCGCTTAGTTGACTGTGCTTTCTTCTCAGAAGCTTCTTCTTGTTCCACTCTCTCTATTCCTTTAGCTCGGTTAACCGCAACTTGAAATTCAGACAAATCGAGAGCAACCAAGACTTTCTTATACTCCGGATCTAGGCCTCCCACAAATTTATTAACCCTGTTCTTCTTAGTCGGAAGGAGCTTTGTAGCAAACCGGCTAAGCTTATTAAACTCATACTCATATATCGATATGCCTGCTTGCTTTAGATTCATAAACTGAGTCCTCATATCCTCAATGAAAACATCACCAATGTACTTGTTCCGAAACTCTTTTAAAAAGAATTCCCAAGTAACTCGTTCCCGAGGAATCTGAGAAGTAATGGTGGTCCACCAAATTCGAGCAGGCCCCATCAGAAGTGATGTTACACCTTCCAGTCTTCTTGACTATCCCACCGGATAGAGTCCAACATAATTTTAATATCATTTAGCCAAAAGTCCACAGACATCGGATCAACATTAGAATCACCTTGAAACTCTGATGCCTTGAACTTCCTCAACTCCCTTGGCACAGACACTGGTTTCGGTCTATTTAAGATATCATCTAATGCCTGCAGGAACAATTCACGATCCTGAACCGGCATGTCTTGCTGTCCTTGTACAAGTGCCTGACCTTGATATTGCTCCTGAGGTACATTCTGATTTACCTAGTTACTTCCACTCTGCACAGGAACCTCCTGTTCAAACGCATGTCTAGAACCCTGATGGTCCGACATTTGAACAGAACACATTTTCAACAAGTTTCTTAATATAGAGTAGCATTACTAATTATAGAGCATCAAAGTATCTGCACATAATCATTAGTAATTATGACATCCTAGTGGCATGTATACAATTCCCACTCATTTTTAAATTCAATTTCTATCCAGAATCGACTAAAACTGAGGTTCTAATACCAATTAATGTAACATCCCTTTTCTGTATTTATCACCAAATACGAGTCAGTGATGTTACTAACAAATATTAAACCCTTATATTTTCTTAATATAGAAAATTGGCAGCCTGTACTGCCTTTACTTAAAAATTTATAAAATATTTTATAGACATCGAAAATTCGTTCCGAAATGTTATAATTAAACTAGATTCATTAAGCTTTCTAACCATATAAATTATTAGCCTAAATTCATTACACAAAATTTCAAATAAATCCTTAGATTCACGTCACAGCCCATAATTTCAAAAATTCTGCTACCCTATTTTTTGACCATCTGTCGAATAAAAATTCATAACTTTTTACATACAACTCGAAATCAGTCACCGTTAATTTTGTAAGAAACTAGAAAAAAATTTAGTTCATACATATAAGATTAACCATCTAAGTCCAATTGTAGAATTTATGCTGATTTTTCAAACTCACTGCTTTTGCATACACATTTGGACCGATTTTTAATCTTTCTACCTTAAGACCCAAATTTAATAAAACTTTGTCCATTATCATTTAAAGATATAATAGAACTTACTAGGTTCATTATCTATATTATCACAACTATTAAACAACCATATTTGGTAATAAGTTATTACAACTCCATTTATTATACATGCCATCTCGTACATTTCTAAAAGAAAGGATGAATGTCATTATATTACTATGAGTATGGAGATATCCCAAAATATGAAAGTGATGCTCGGCTAATCTTCTCTCGAAGCTCCTTTAAAACCTACGCATGAAATTCATCATACGCTAAGCATATACTTAGTGAGGCAACTACATTTCATTCAAATGCAATTTAACATAGATATCAATATAATAAAATAACAATGCATATGATCGCCTACCATTTTATGCATATTAGCATATATTACATGATATAAGTATAATAACATATTACATGGTAATAACCTTTATTCTTACCAATACCGTTGCCATATTCATCATCGAGTTTTCAAGCCTTTTTATCATGTTTTTCAATTCATTTAGCCCAAGTATTGAATTAAGGAAATTTTTGTACGCGAGTCATCCCCCCTATACTTACTTGAGTATAGTATATTATGTACACTTTACTGGAAGTGCTTAGTACCGAAGTGCTTTTGTATACTTACCGGAGTATACAATTATTAATTATTTTGCACTTTACTTGAAGTGCTTATAATAAAATTGCACTCTACCGGGAGTGTTAAAATGTTTATACAGCTGTTTATGACTCTATGGATATCCAACTATACTTTTAATTTCCTATCTCATACTTTGGGCTTTATGTCAATCATAATCTCATACATGGCAACATATATACATATTAAGCAATTCCTATACAAAATAAGATTCCATGAACAAGTAGTGATCTATGCATGTATTTTCAATTCTTGACATATTTTTAACATGTCAATTATATGATGAATGACATAAAGATCATGCATTGCACTCACCTTGACACTTTCAAAAGTAAACTTTATACTAGCCTCACTAAGCTTGGTTGCACTTCTTTCTTTACTCGTTTGATCTCGAACTAGCATGTTATCTGCATGTACATTAAATACATGACACAAGCAACCTTAAGTACATGTCCAAACCTTACTAATACATGTACATACCAATATGGAAAAATTAATATTTTCAACCAAGTACTTCTTTTTAACCACAATGCTCCCAATACTTTAATCACATCTCAAATTACACACTACAACCAATAATTTGATAATTTCCCTTTAAACCTATATTATCCCTCTTAGGGTTTATAAACAAAAATTTGGAAACTTCCACATTTTATCTCAATTTTCAAAAATGTTAATACCAAAATGATCATTGTATCATAGCAAACAACATACCCAAGCTTCTTGAATATTGCCAATTTTTCACTTATTTCACCCAATTTACACAATTCACAAATTGGTCCTAAAATGATGTTTTCTTCAATTCAAAAACATAATTCAACTTAGAAAACATCATTCTAATCAAATCCATCATCAAAATAATTTTTACAAAATTTCCCTTAATATTATTCATTTTGTTGAAATGGTCCATATAGGTTTATCTAGAAGTTTTCATCATTTAAAGCATCTAAACAACACTACAACACCATTTCCAACTTGATTAAGCCTTAAAACATGAAATCTTAACATGCTCTTCAACCACCCTAATCATCAAACTCAACTTAGAGACATGGAAACTAAGCAAAACTTATGTCAAAAGATAGAGAATTCAAAGGAGATCAATTTCTTATTTCATGTATCTAACCAAAAACCAAGTAAATCAAGCCAAAAATTGAATTGAAATTTTTGCTCTTACCTTGCTAGGGGTCTCGGCTACTTAGGAGAAAGATGAGCAAATTTCTAGTCTTTTCTATCTTTAATTTTAATGCCAAATGTCTTCTAATTTGACTATATAATAATAAAAATCTCTAAAATAGTCAAATGACTATTTCACCCCTTAGTTGTAACCAATCATAGGCCAACACCTATATTTTATCCTCTTCCATAATAAATTTTCATTAAAAAGTATAGGTGAAATGTCTAAAATGCCATTAATGAAATAATTTATTTTCAAAAATGCTATTCCACCCTCTATACAAAATATTGAATAGAATCGAATCTAAACTGATTTAAAAATGATTCAAAACTTTGATGCTATGCTCTTCGGGTCTTTTTAAGACTTCCTTCAAATTTTCATAAAATTCCGAGCTCATATGATTACCCGAATTATACTTAAACTTTAACCGTAATTTCCCAATAATAGAAACATCAGATCAAACCGTAGTTTTTATATTCGATCCACACCCTTGAATGATCTATCTATTTATGGAATAAAAATAATTATTGGGAAAATTACTATATTGGTCCTTGAACTTTTCTCAACTTTTCACTTTTGTCACCAAACTTTAAAACTTTATGTTTTAGTCACTAAACTAAAACCACTAACTTTTGATTCTTTACGTTTTGGTCACTAATCAAATAATGAGATATTACAATTCTCTCCCCCTAAAAAAATTCGTCCTCGAATTTTTAGAACATACATAGATTAAACAAATGCAGATATTGTTCTTTCTTCCGTTCTTTAGTTTCCCATATGGCTTCTTCCACTTTGTGGTTTTTCCAGAGCACCTTAACCAGTGGAATCGATTTGTTCCTCAATTTCTTCACCCTATGAGCTAAAATCTTTACTGGTTCCTCTTCAAATGTCAAATCAGGTTGCATCTCAACTTTTGCAGGTGAAATGACATGAGAAGGATCCGACCTATATTTGTGAAGCATCGATACATGAAAAACATCATGAATCTTGCTTATTTCTGGTGGTAAAGCCAATTGATACGCCACCGGTCCAACTCTTTTCAAGATTTCATACGGACCAATGAATCTGGGACTAAGCTTCCCTTTTCTTCTGAATCTCATTATTTTCTTCCATGGTGAAACTTTCAAAAATACCTTGTCTCCTTCCTGATACTCAATATATTTTCTTTTTAAATCTGAATAAGCCTTTTGTCTGTCGGAAGCTTCCCTTAGATTATCTCGAATTATCTTTACTTTTTCTTTAACTTCTTGAATCAAGTCAGGTCCAATAATCTTACGGTCTTCCAACTCAAACCAATTTAACGTTGTCCGACATTTTCTTCCATATAATGCTTCATACGGTGCCATTTTGATGCTCGACTGATAAGTGATGTTATACGCAAATTCGGCCAATGGTAAGTACTTTTCCCACGAACCTGCAAACTCAATGACACACGCTCTAAGCATATCTTCCAAAATTTGAATTGTTCTCTCTGATTGTCCATAAGTTTGAGGGTGGAAGGCGGTACTAAATTGCAATCGGGTACCCAATGCTTCCTGTAGTGCTTTCCAGAATCTAGAAGTAAACCTGGGATCTCTGTCAGACACAATGGAAATAGGAACCCCATGTAGTCTAACAATCTCCCAAATATACAAATCTACATATTTATTCAAAGAGAAATCGGTTTTGACTGACAAGAAATGTGTTGATTTGGCTAATCGATCCACAATCACCCAAATTGAGTTTTTCCTACTTGGTGTCAATGGTAATCCAGTTATGAAGTCCATAGTCACTTTTTCCTATTTCCATTTTCAAATAGCGATTGGTTGAAGTAACCCTGATGGCACTTGATGTTTTGCTTTAACTTGCTGACAAGTTAAGCATTTAGATACGAATTCTGTTATAGTTCTTTTCATTCTTGTCCACCAAAAACGGCTTTTCAAATCCTGATACATTTTATTTCCTCCTGGGTGCATCGTTAAAGGACTATAATGTGCTTCTGTAAGGATTTCCATTTTCAATTCTTCATCTTCTGGAATATAAGCACGTCCCTTATAATATAAACATCCATTAGACTTCACCTCAAAGTTTGAAGATTCTCCCCTTTTAATTCCCTTTTTCTTTTCTAAACAATTTTCATCTTTTTCTTGTGATTCTTTGATTTTGTCTATCAAAGTAAACCTGATATTCAGCTCAGCAAGTAAATCACCATCATCCAATATTGATAATTGAGCGTTTGATATCCGTAGAGCTGGAAATAACTTTCGGCTAAGTGCATCTGCCACTACATTAACCTTTCCCGGTTGATAATCAATAATTACATCATAATCCTTAATTAGCTCAATCCATCGCCTTTGTCTTAGATTCAACTCCTTCCGCGTTAAAAGATATTTCAGGCTTTTATGGTCCGTGTATATATAACGTTTTTCACCATATAAGTAGTGGCGCTAAATTTTTAAAGCAAAGACAACCGCAGCTAATTCCAAATCGTGAGTAGGATAGTTCCTCTCATGAGTTTTAAGCTGCCTACAAGCATAAGCCACCACTTTCCCGTCTTGCATAAGTACATAGCCCAAACCATTGTGTGATGCATCACTATACACCACAAAATTCTTACCCGATTCAGGTTGAACTAACACCGGAGCTTCTGTCAAGACTTTCTTCAATCTTTCAAAACTTTCTTGACATTCTTTAGTCCATATAAAAGGTATATTCTTTCTCAGCAGTTTGGTAATAGGTGCAGCAATCATCGAGAAATCTTTCACGAACCGGCGATAATATCCTACCAATCTGAGAAAACTTCTAACCTCTGCAATATTTTTAGGTGGTTTCCACTCCATGATAGCTTGAATTTTTTGAGGATCAACCCGAATTCCTTCAGCCGATACTATATGTCCATGAAATGTCACCTCAGAAAGCCAAAACTCACATTTAGATAGTTTGGCATATAACTTCTTCTCCCTTAAGATCTGAAAAACTATTATGAGATGAACATCATGTTCCTCCTTGGATTTCGAATAAACCAGGATATCGTCTATGAATACCACTACAAACTGATCCAAGTATGCCTGAAAAATTTTGTTCATCAAATCCATAAATGCTTATGGGGCATTAGTTAATCCAAACAGCATTACCACGAACTCGTAATGTCCATATCGAGTCCTGAAAGCCGTCTTTGGAATATCCTGCTCTTTAATCTTCAATTGATGATAGCCCGATCGAAGATCAATCTTAGAGAACAATGTGCCCCTTTAATTGATCAAAAAGATCATCAATCTTGGTAATGGATATTTATTCTTTATCGTCACTTTATGAAGTTGACGATAATCAATACACAATCTCATTGATCCATCTTTCTTCTTTACAAATAATACAGGTGCTCCCCATGGTGATATACTTGGCCGTATAAAACCTTGATTCTGCAATTCTTGTAGCTGTAATTTGAGTTCCCTGAGTTTAGCAGGTGCCATACGATACGGTGCAATTGATAAAGGTGTTGTACCGGGTAAAACATCAATTCCAAATTCTACCTCTCTATCTGGAGGTAATCCTAGTAATTCTTCTGGGAATACATCTGGAAATTCTCGCACCGTAGGTATATCTTCTATTTTCACTCCCTGCTTCAAGGTATCAATTTTGGGAGTTGAATCTATTTAACAACCATCCATCAACATTTCATTCGTAACCACAACCAAAATAACATCACTACGATGATTCGGCTTCTCGCCCACGAATATTATTCGTGATCCATTTGGTGCCTTTAAAATTAATCTTTTTAATCGGCACTCAACCACAGCATCATATATAAATACCCAATCCATCCCCAATATTATTTCGAACTCACAAAACGGTAATTCCATAAGGTCAGCGGGGAAATCCACACTCTGAATTTTAGTAGGACACTGACGGCAAATCCTCTTGACCTTAGCACTCTGGCCTATTGGATTGGTTGCTACTACCTCACTCGTAATTAGTTATACTAGAATGTTTCTTTCTAGTATGATTATAGAACTAATATATGAATGAGTGGAACCAGGATCAATTAATGCAAAAATAGGTCTATTAAAGAGTTCAAGCATACCTGATATCACATCAAGATCATCTTTACTCTCTGTGGTCTTGATGTTTATGCACCTTGGTGGGAATTCCAACCTCGGTTCCCTTTATTTCTCTGAGAAGCAGCCACCGATTGGTTCTCTAGTAATTCTGGACAAGCTCGATTGAAATGACTCGGCTTCCCACATTGATAACACACTGTCTCCGGTGCATACCAACATCTCTATTCTAAAATCCTTCACCTTTACTTCCACTAGTATTATTGTGGACTTGTTTGGATTTACCCGTAGAAGAATTCTTCTTTACGGACGACATCGACCCAACTGATCCTTGCTGCTAAAATCCTTTACCCCTTTTAGACCAGGGTAAGACACTGGGACCCCCAGGTCCCTTAGTTGACTGTGCTTTCTTCTCAGAAGCTTCTTCTTGTTCCACTCTCTCCATTCCTTTAGCTCGGTTAAACGCAACTTGAAATTTAGACAAATCGAGAGCAACCAAGACTTTCTTATACTCCGGATCTAGGCATCCCACAAATTTATTAACTCTGTGCTTCTCAGTCGGAAAGAGCTCTGTAGCAAACCGGCTAAGCTTATTAAACTCATACTCATATATCGATCTGCCTGCTTGCTTTAGATTCATAATCTGAGTCCTCGTATCCTCAATGAAAACATCACCAATGTACTTCTTTCAGAACTCTTTTAAAAGGAATTCCCAAGTAACTCATTCCCGAGGAATCTGAGAAGTAATGGTGGTCCACCAAATTCGAGCAGGCCCCATCAGAAGTGATGTTACACCTTCTAGTCTTCTTGACCATCACACCGGATAGAGTCCAACATAATTTTAATATCATTTAGCCAAAAGTCCACAGACATCGGATCAACATCAGAATCACCTTGAAACTCTAATGCCTTCAACTTCCTCAACTCCCTTGGCACAGACTCTGGTTTCGGTCTATTTAAGATATCATCTAATGCCTGCAGGAACAGCCCACGATCCTGAACCGACATGTCTTGTTGTCCTTGTACAGGTGCCTGACATTGATATTGCTCCTGAGGTACATTCTGATTTACCTAGTTACTTCCACTCTGCACAAGAACGTCATGTTCAAACGCATGTCTAGAACCCTGATGGTCTGACATTTGAAAAGAACACATTTTCAACAAGTTTCTTAATATAGAGTAGCATTACTAATTATAGAGCATCAAAGTATCTGCACATAATCATTAGTAATTATGACATCCTAGTGGCATGTATACAATTCCCACTCATTCTTAAATTCAATTTCTATCCAGAATCGACTAAAACTGAGGTTCTGATACCAATTAATGTAACATCCCTTTTCCGTATTTATCACCAAATACGAGTCAGTGATGTTACTAACAAAGATTAAACCCTTATATTTTCTTAATATAGAAAATTGGCAGTGTGCATTGCCTTTACTTAAAAATTTATAAAAAAATTTATAGACATCGAAAATTTGTTCCAAAATTTTATAATTAAACTAGATTCATTAAGCTTTTTAACCATATAAATTATTAGCCTAAATTCATTACACAAAATTTCAAATAAATCCTTAGATTCACTTCACAGCGCAGAATTTCAAAAATTCTGCTACCCTATTTTCTGACCTTCTGTCGAATAAAAATTCATAACTTTTTACTTACAACTCGAAATCAGTCACCTTTAATTTTGTAAGAAACTAGAAAAAAATTTAGTTCATACATATAAGATTAACCATCTAAGTCCAATTGTAGAATTTATGCTGATTTTTCAAATTTACTGCTTTTGCATACACATTTGGACCGATTTTTAATCTTTCTACCTTAAGACCCAAATTTAATAAAACTTTGTCCATTATCATTTATAGATATAATAGAACTTACTAGGTTCATTATCTATATTATCACAACTATTAAACAACCATATTTGGTAATAAGTTATTACAACCCCATTGATTATACATGCCATCTAGTACATTTCTAAAAGAAAGGATGGATGTCATTATATTACTATGAGTATGGAGATATCCCAAAATATGAAAGTGATGCTCGGCTACTCTTCTCTCGAAGCTCCTTTAAAACCTACGCATGAAATTCATCATACGCTAAGCATATACTTAGTGAGGCAACTACATTTCATTCAAATGCAATTTAACTTAGATATCAATATAATAAAATAACAATGCATATGATCACCTACCATTTTATGCATATTAGCATATATTACATGATATAAGTATAATAACATATTACATGGTAATAACGTTGATTCTTACCAATATCGTTGCCATATTCATCATCGAGCTTTCAATCCTTTTTATCATGTTTTTCAATTCATTTAGCCCAAGTATTGAATTAAGGAAATTTTTGTACGTGAGTCATCCCCCTATACTTACTTGAGTATAGTATATTATGTACACTTTACTGGAAGTGCTTAGTACCGAAGTGCTTTTGTATACTTACCGGAGTATACAATTATTAATTATTTTGCACTTTACCTGAAGTGCTTATAATAAAATTGCACTCTACCGGGAGTGCTAAAATGTTTATACAGCTGTTTATGACTCTATGGATATCCAACTATACTTTTAATTTCCTATCTCATACTTTGGGCTTTATGTCAATCATAATCTCATACATGGCAACATATATACATATTAAGCAATTCCTACACAAAATAACATTCCATGAACAAGTAGTGATGTATGCATGTATTTTCAATTCTTGACATATTTTTAACATGTCAATTATATGATGAATGACATAAAGATCATGCATTGCACTCACCTTGACACTTTCAAAAGTAAACTTTATACTAGCCTCACTATGCTTGGTTGCACTTCTATCTTCTTTCTTCACTCGTTTGATCTCGAACTAGTTTGTTATCTGTATGTATATTAAATACATGACACAAGCAACCTTAAGTACATGTCGAAACCTTACTAATACATGTACATACCAATATGGAAAAATTAATATTTTCAACCAAGTACTTCTTTGTAACCACCATGCTCCCAATACTTTAATCACATCTCAAATTACACACTACAACCAATAATTTGATAATTTCCCTTTAAACCCTAAATTCTCCCTCTTAGGGTTTATAAACTAAAATTTGGAAACTTCCACATTTCATCTCCATTTTCAAAAATATTAATACCAAAATGATCATTGTATCATAGCAAGCAACATACCCAAGCTTCTTGAATATTTTCCAATTTTTCACTTATTTCACCCAATTTACACAATTCATAAATTGGTCCTAAAATGATGGTTTCTTCAATTCAACAACATAATTCAACATAGAAAACATCATTCTAATCAAATCCATCATCAAAATAATTTTTACAAAATTTTCCCTAATATTATTCATTTTGCCGAAATGGTCCCAATAGGTTTATCAGGAAGTTTTCATCATTTCAAGCATCTGAACAACACTACAACACCATTTCCAACTTGATTAAGCCTTAAAACATGAAATCTTAACATGCTCTTCAACCACCCTAATCATCAAACTCAACTTAGAGACATGGAAACTAAGCAAAACTTATGTCAAAAGATAGAGAATTCAAAGGAGATCAATTTCTTATTTCATGTCTCTAACCAAAAACCAAGTAAATCAAGCCAAAAATTGAATTGACATTTTTTCTCTTACCTTGCTAGGGGTCTCGGCTACTTGGGAGATAAACCAATTTCTAGTTTTTTCTATGTTTAATTTTAATGCCAAATGTCTTCTAATTTGGCTATATAATAATAAAATATCTAAAATAGTCAAATGACTATTTCACCCCTTAGTTATAACCAATCACAAGACAACACCTATATTTTACCCTCTTCCATAATAAATTTTCATTAAAAAGTATAGGTGAAATGTCTAAAATGCCATTAATGAAATAATTTATTTTCAAAAATGCCATTCCACCACCTATACAAAATACTAAATAGAATCAAATCTAAACTGATTTTAAAAAGATTCAAAACTTCGATGCTATGATCTTTGGGGCTTGTTAAGACTTCCTTCAAATTTTCATAAAATTTCGAGCTCACACGATTACCCGAATTATACTTAAACTTTAACCGTAATTTCCTAATAATAGAAACAACAGATCAAACCATAGTTTTTATATCCGATCCACACCCTTAGATGATCTATCTATTTATGGAATAAAAATAATTATTGGGAAAATTACTATCTTGGTCCTTAAACTTTTCTCAACTTTTCACTTTTGTCACCAAACTTTAAAACTTTACGTTTTAGCCACTGAACTAAAACCACTAACTTTTGATTCTTTACGTTTTGGTCACTAATCAAATAATGGGATATTACACAATGAGCATAAGTCTCGTAGCTCTACATTTGAATTGGCACCATATCTCCTGGTTTATTTGCTAGAAATGCCGAAGCCAGTGTAGCCAGGGCATCAGCCATTTGATTATCTTCCCTGAGGAGGTAAGTGAAGGTGACTTCTTTAAACTCTTTCATCAACTCTAGGATCAACTTTTGGTAATCAACCAACTTTACATCCTTTGTTTCATATTCTCCGCGAAGTTGGTAAATCACCAATGCAGAGTCTCCATATACCTTCAAAATCCCCATTTTCCTTTCAATAGCAGCTCCCAAACCCATTACACAAGCTTCATATTCTGTCATGTTGTTGGTGCACACGAATTTCAATTTGCCTGTGAAAGGATAATATGTATTATCTGGGGAGATCAACACTTCTCCAATCCCACGTCCCAGGGCGTTAACTACTCCGTCAAAGTATAATTTCAGGCTTCCTTCTCTGTATTTCCATTTTCCTCCGTAGAGATATTCATCACATCCTCACCTGGAAATCAAAGTTCAGGGACTCATAATCTTCCAGGCGCGACTAGCCAAGAAATTTGCTATTGCACTCCCTTTTATTGTTTTCTGGCTTACATACACGATATCAAATTCTGATAACAACATTTGCCATCGAGCCAATCTTCTAGTCAGAGCCGGTGCTTCCATCAAGAACTTTAATGGATCGGGACGGGATATCAATCAAATAGTGTGGTGAGTACCATACTTCATATTCTGTAAACTTTTTACTCAAGTAATATATGGTTCTTTCTTTCCTTCTTGTATCATCATGTTGCCCTAGTACACACTCCATCGAATTCTCATGAACTGTTAAGTAGAGAATCAGTGGTCTATCTGGAACTGGTGCTACCAAAATCGGAGCATTTATCAGATATTTCTTTATCTGGTCAAATGTTTCCTAGCATTCTTCATCCCTTTCGCCTGGATTATTCTTTTGAAGCAATTTGAAGATTGGATCACATTTATCAGTCAATTGAGAAATGAACCAAGAAATATAATTTAATCTTCCTAGGAAACCTCGAACTTTTTTTTGAAACAAGGGGGAGGAAGATTCTGAAGTGCTTTCAGCTTGTCTGGGTCAATTTCAATTCTTCTTCTGCTAACCACAAAGCCTAGGAGCTTTCCAGATGTAACCCCAAATGTACATTTATTCAGATTGAGTTTCAACTGGTACTTCCTTAATCTTTGAAACAACTTCTTCAGATTCTGAATATGTTCCTCTTCATTCTGGGACTTGGCAATCATGTCGTCCACGTACACCTCAATTTCTTTGTGCATTATGTCATGGAAAAGAGTTACCATAGCTCGCTGGTACGTTGCCCCATCGTTCTTTAGTCCAAAAGGCATTACTTTGTAACAATATTTTCCCCACAAGGTTATGAATATCGTTTTGTCCATGTCTTCTGGATCCATCTTTATCTGATTATATCCCGAAAAGCCATCCATGAATGTCCTGATGTATTATCCACCAGAATATCTATGTAGGGTAACGAAAAATTATCTTTTGGACTTGCTCTATTCAAATCTCTGTAATCTACACACATACGTACTTTTCCATCTTTCTTTGGAACCGAAACTATATTAGCCACCCATTCTGGATATTGTGCCACTTTTAGGAAACCAGCATCAATCTGCTTCTGTACCTCTTCCTTGATTTTTAGTACCATTTTCGATCTCAATCTTCTAAGCTTTTGCTAAACCGGTTTTCATTTTCGCTTTATTGGCAACTTGTGTACCACTATATCTATATCCAGTCTTGGCATATCTTGATAAGACCAAGCGAAGACATCTTTAAACTCGCATAGCAAATCGATCAACTTTTGCTTTATTTCTAATGAGAAAGCAGCACCGATCTTCATCTCCTTCTTAACTTCTTTTGTGCCCAGATTCATAATTTCTATTTTTTACTTGTGAGGTAAGATCTACTTGCCTTCTTTTTCAACCAACCTCAGTAATTCGTTAGGGATTTCACATTCTGTCTCATCTTCGACCTCATCAACTTCTATTGAACACTATGGCTGCTCAAAATCTAATTTGGGATTGGTTCAGAATCATTCATACAATTAATAGTTGAAGACCTACAAGGAAAATAATAATATACGTTTGGAAAGGATGCAAGAAAATCAAGAAACATGTTTGCCATTTGAGAATCACAATGAAAATATCGTTATTGAAAGTAAACTTGCATAATAGCCCTTTACAGATAATCCCTTATACTCATGAGCAAAAGTATGAGGTGGTTCTTGGCATTTACTTTGTTTTATTCTTAAAGACTAAGGGGAGATCTTCATATGTCTAGTTGTCCAGGATTTCACCAGGAAAGCATGGACGTATTCCCTCTAGAAACTTGCCAGGCTGGGATCCCTCAAATATACCATTGATGCACAGCTTTCCCACGCTTTCACCGAAGATCTCATCTTCTTGAAGCCTCAGCGTCTCTTGGATGTCCTTCTCCAGTTGCTTCTCTATATTAACGAACCCATGCGACTTGAATATGCTTGTCAAGTCTGGAAAAGTCATGGGCTCCCAAGTAGTTTCAATTCCCAAGATATAGGCCCTTCTTCGATCCTCATTCTTTTTCAGATCTTGCTTCTTCTGTTGAATGTTTGACTTAAAACCAAGCCCAAAACGGTCTTTTTTCCTTATAACTGGTTTAAGATACAGACAACCCTGTAAATCTTTCCCAAATCCCTTTCCAACCTTTGCTCCCTTGCCGAGTGTCTCACGAATCGTCATCTTGGTGCAGTTTGATAGCTTCGGGTAACGTATCAGTTTTTCTTTAGTGAAAAAAGTTGTATTTACAAATTCTAGAGCCCGAAATGAACATTCCAGAGCATTGTCATCTGTCTCAATATATGGAACATCGGTAGACACATATGCAATAATGTTTTCTTCGGCTCCAATACTCATCAGCTTTCTTTTAATTACAAACTTCAATTTTTGGTGTAAAGACGATGGTACTGCGCCAGCAGAGTGAATCCAAGGCCTTCCCAGCAAGCAACTATAAGTCAGCTTTATATCTATGACCACAAAGTCAACGTTATAAACCACAAGACCAATCAATAGTGGCACTTCAATCTTTCCCAAAATCTCCCGGGTTGTTCCATCAAAAGGCCTCACCGTATTCGTGTAAGTTTTCATATGAGAATCATCGATTGGCAACTTTTACAAAGTCGCCATCGGTAAAACATTCAACGCCGACCCATTATCAATCAATACTCCTGGAAGAACATGCCCCTTGCAGTGAGTTGTGATATTTAAAGCCTTGATAGATCCCATTCCTCCGTTTGGGATCTCATCATCGATAAAGGTGATGTAGTTATCAACAGCTATGTGGTTTACAATCATGTCCAACTTATGTACCGATATATCATTCGGGACAAAAGCCTGATCAAGCACCTTCATCAAGGAATTGTGATTTCCTTCTAAACTTAACAGCAACTAGAGGATGGAAATCCTAGCTTGTTGTCTTTTCAGTTGTTTAACAATACTGTACTCACTATGCTTTAAGAATTTCAAAAACTCTTGGGCTTGCTCTTCAATGAATGGCTCATTTATTATTGGGACCGATTCCTCCCCAAATATTTTTTCTGGCACCGCTAGAACCTTTACTTTCTCTTTTTCAGATTCATTAGAAACTTCTAGAGAATAACATCTCCCGCTCCTAGTGAAATGCCCAACTTCATTCACCGTCTCCCCATTAGACTTTTCTACTTTCTTCGTTTCTTTTAGTAATTTTACTTCCTCTTGAAGCTTTGACTCTTCACGTACTATCACATTAACAGCGTAATTCCACGAGACCCTTCGACCGGCTTTACATTACTGGGGGCACTTCCAACTTTTGGTCTAGCAAAAATGATCAATGGTCTGTTTACCCCATACCTACCTCCTAAACTTTCAGAAGTACATACCTCAACTTCTTTTCTCTCACCCCTTTTCTCAAAGAATTCAATCTCCTTGTTATTCATCATCTTCTGGATCAAACATCTGAATTCAACACAATGCTAGATTTCATGTCCATCCACTTGATGAGATTCACAATAAATGTCTGATTCCACCTCTTTTTCAACTTTCATGTCTATCTATATCATTCCAGCACTATATAACTGTTTGAACACCCATTTCAATGGAGATCTTATCTCATACACATAGTCTTTAGTTTCTTGGCCTCATCATCTTCCTCTATTGCATTCACTCCTCGCCCTCCTTGGCTCGGCAAAGGATTAGCTGCTATATTAGGTTCATCAAACTTCAACACCCTGGTATTCACTAAATTCTGGACCATCTTCTTGAACGATGTGTAGTTCTCAATTTTATGTCCTAGGACCCTAGTGTGATACTCACAATGTGCCTTTGGATCATACCATGTAGGGAATAGAGGTTGAAGTAGTGTAAGATAATATGGTATCATCAAATCTGCATCAAACAACTGTGAATATAGCTCCGTATATGACACCAGTAAAGGTGTAAAATTCATCATGTCATTTCTCGAGCCTCTATTCAAATTTTGTGAACTTCCTAATTCACCAGATGATGAAATTGTAACATTCTTTGGAGCCTCATAAGAACTCGTGTTGTTCACTTTGTTATCTTTCTTCTTAAAATACTTAGGGAACTTTCTCCACTTTCCAATCTTCCACTCTTAATTGCTGCTTCAATCAACTCACCAGTCATCACCATATCAGCAAAGTTATGAGTGGCGTTCCCTATCAGTCGTTCAAAGAGTGGTCCTCTCAAATTATTTACAAACATGTGATTGATTTTATTTTTTATTAATGCTGGCTGTACTTGTGTTGCTACCTCCCTCCACCTTTGTGCATACTGACGGAAACTCTCAGTAGGTTTCTGTTCCATAGCTTGCAACATGACCCATCTAGGAACCATTTTAGTCACATACTTATATTGTTCCTCGAAATCTCCAGAAAGATCTTTCCGCGACCTAATATTAACCCGACTTAACTGAGTGTACCAGCGTGCTGCCGAACCCGTCAAACTATCTTGAAAATAATGAATCAACAATTTTTCATCCTTCAAGTAAGTAGCCATCTTGCGACAGTACATGGTGAGATGTGCTTTCAGACAGGTCGTCCAATCATATTTCTCCAAATCTGGTACTTTGAATTTGGGTGGGAGGATGAGATCAGCAACCAAACTTAAATCAGCAGTACTAGATCCCTGTATATTCATCTTTTGCATTTCTAACAGTCTGTCCTCCAGGGCCTTACAACTCTCCTCATATTTCTTCTCAATCTCAACATGAATTTTTTCAACTACATTAACAATGTTCAGATTCGAGACTTCATCGTTACTTTCAAAATTTGCTCCAATATGGACCGGGTGGCTAGCAGTTGCTCCAGCTAGATTAATTTGGACCTTCTTCATAGGAGCTGGTCCTTCAGTTTGTTCCTTCATATTAGATGTAGTGTCTATCTGTTCATTCACATTGTCTGTAGTACCCTCATGTATCTTGCTCTTTCCAGATTTCTTTGGTCCCAACAAAGTAGTCAGGTGACTGATAATATCTCTCTTTGTTTGGGCAAAGTGATCCTTCATTGATTGTTCAATCCTGTCAAGTCTGTTCTGCACCTCAACATGATCATTCTCAAGACTAGCAATTTTGTCCTCAACAGCCATGGTCCTAGAGCGTAAGCGTGTTTCGTATGAATGCGGAATGATTACAATTCAAAACAAACTGCCATAGAACCTTTCTTTGTTAAAAATATTTTTATTAATAGGAAAATGATGCCATATGTTACTGCATGAATGTATGAATGGATAAGGGGGTATTAGGCCCAAAGACTAATCTTTAGACAAAAATCCATTTAACTAGGAAAAGTCGACTACATGAAATGGATAACTTCAATTACAGAAAACTATTAGCCCTAACTCCTAGGTTAACTATCTCGTTCAACAAACGAATGACCATTTCTTCGAGCTCTAGATTGATGTTAGGGCGTTGTAGTAGTTTAGTAGCATCCTTCGACAATATCTGCACATACTGAGTAATGCTTCTTACTCGTCCCTTGAAGATAACCAGTTCATTATTCTGATCTTGGACTGTATGTTGAGCTGTTTCATACTTCAACTTCCACATGCCGATTTCTTGATACACTGCTCCTTCAAAATTTGCAAGTTTTCCTCTTAAGTCCTGAACCGTGCTTTCTAACTCAATTACCTTTTTCTTCAACTCTTCATTCTTTTCTTCCGCATCATCTCTTCCTTCATTGTAATGCCCTGTGAAGACTTGCTCCATTTATGATATATGAGACATTAATTCTTCATTATGCACTAGCATTTTCGTATTCTGGGTTGACAACTGTGAATTATGTGCCTTCTTTCCTTCTAGCCTCTTTTTAGTGCGGTATCCCTCAAGTCTTTTATCTTTTTCTCGGATGATTTCACAATATTTTCGTACATTTTCTTGTAGTCATTCTTTTCCTTTGCAACCCTATCTAATTGTTCAGATAAATTGTTGTTCACCTTGCTCGTGCCCCTTTTTGTCGCTTTTTACACTCAGAATGAATTTCCTTCAGGTCCTTCAATTCTTGACTAACTCTCTGATTCTGTTCACAAAGGTCATTTTCTTGCCCTTTTGTACATCTATCTCTAATGCTGCCATGGAAAGTTTTTGTTTCAACTCTTCAATTCGTTTTTCATACCCTTCCAACTCCTTTTCGTGGTCATGTTTCAACTTTTTCACTACCGATGGTGCATCCCTCACATTTTCATTGGTCAAACCAGTGTTACCCAGACTTTTCTTTAGAACATCATCATTAACCCTTCGAGCCTTCTATTCCATATAATTTGGCATGACCTCTGACCCATCTTGAAGCTTTACTCTTCTCTGTGTCTCCTAGGCTGTTGCAACATCCTTCACTTTTACCTTATAGCCCTCCATCTTGTGCATATACTCGAACTCTTCCATACCAGCAATAGCAGGAATGAACTGTCTTGATCCAAATTGATGGGACACTAATAGTGGGTAGTAAGTTGTTCCTCCCCAAATCCTTGGCAACGGAACCCAGTCAAATTTTCCACATCGGTATAAGTAGCTAATCAGATTCAACCAAGGAGATTTCCAGACAACCTCTGAATCTTTCATGTTAAAAAAGTGTTCCTTCCACTGATCTTCTGTCATTCTCTCAATCGGACATGTAGTGAGGTGTTCCCCTAGTGGTGAATAATCAACACAGAACCTACGATCTCTATATGGTGTAACCCATCTATGACCTCGAAATCTAACCTCTAACAATTGAGCATAACCCCAGAATCTTCCATCCCCTGTTCTTTTACAAGCAGTTAGTGTTCTATAGGTCTCTGCCAAGATAGCTGGCACCGGGTTTACCTTATTCCCTTAGCGTTCAAACAATCCTAGAGTTGATGGATCTATATAATCCGGAGTTCTTGGAAATAACACCAGCCCATAGATACAGAGAGCGTATAAGCTTCTATTCCTTCCTGGCTCATCACTCGCTTGAATCAGTTCTTGAATAACCTTCCAATGCATGCGTTCATTATCCTCAGTCAACTCGTCGTTCCTTTTTTGTTTTAACTTCCCATTGAACCAAGTCTTATTTTTCCAGTAATTGCCTTCAACTTTCTTCTAAAGGTTGAATTATTAGGGGGCCTCGTATAAATGTTGTCTTTCTCAAATCTCGGGCAGTGAATCAAAGCCTCATTCTCCTCTAATATAGGTGTCATATCCACTTCCCCAAATGTGAAACAGTTGTATGCCGGGTTCCAGTATTGTGTCATAGCCCTGATTAGTTCTTGGTCTACCGGGACGTCTAATAACATCACTATATCCCCAAAATCTGTCTGAAAAGCCTTCTTCATAGTTTCATCCCATTGTTCCCATATCATTTTAAGCTCCGACAAATAACTATTCTGAGATGAATTCATCCTTGCAATGTTCTTGGTTCGTGTTACATAATCTCCCCAAATATTATCCCCTTTTATGAACTGGGTTTCTTCTGACAATAACCATACTGCAGTATTATCCTCTCCATGTTTATCAGACCCTTCAGCCATATGAGACATTTCCTATTTGATTAACTTCAAACTCAATACCCATATGAATGCAATTATGATGCCATATAGGAAAAAAACAAAAAACATGCCAGTGCCTCACAATAATATTGAAAACGAAATAAGCTTAAATTTGATGTAATAAAAAACACAAACAATAACCAGAGAAGCATATTTAAAACAGCAACACCCTGTCCTAGGTTCCTGTCAGGCTCTAATGGGGTAGGCTTCTATTACAGCATGTGGGTTTCGATCTAGATTCTAGGTACCCGAACTGTCGTTACTGGACTATAGAAAGACATCGATTCGGGAGTATACGGGCCTTTATAGCGGAGGCATAACCTCATGGTGTATAAGGTTGGTATACTGGAAGGAGGGTAAAATTCTGATCATAGAGCTGAATAACTTACGTAAGATCATGCCTCACTCCCACTTAAGGGTGAAAAGCCTCGAGTAGAAGGCTTATGCATGAATGACAGTTTATATCACACAAGAAAAAGCTATCTCCATTCTTTCTAAAATTCATCCAATAATTATCGAAAAAATTAAATTCAAATTATTATCCTAAAATGCCAAAATGACACGCAAAATTAATTAGGTCTGACTCTCGTTCTTTTTTAAACAATCCCCAGCGGAGTCGCCAAGCTATCGCAACCATTTTTTTTAAAACCGGTGTGTAAAAATAGCCTGACGATTGATCTTTTGTAAAATTAGGGTTTTGACCATTTTATCCATTATTATTAAATTTACCCTTTTATTTACTTTTGAAAAACAACTAGAGTCGCCATTAATCACTTTGAAGTAGACTGGACACCGTAAAACAAACCAGAGATTCATTTCTTTAAAAGTTGGGTTCGGGAGTCAGTTACGTGTGGGGAAGGATTAGCACTCCCACAAACGCCCGTTATCGGTACCTTAATTTTACTTGGCATTTTGAATAATTATTTGAAATTAATTTATTCCATAATTATTAATTGAATTTAAATTCAAAATGCAGATATCCTTTTATAAGGAAATTCACCTTATACGAATATGAGATTAAAAGCACCCCGTTAAGTTCCACCCCTATTCATATTTAAAAAATGAATTTCCAACATAAAAGGTTTTAAATGAATGATTTATCATTGTCTTGTTCATTTTAAGTTTTAATCTAAAATGGTTCTAATTAATTAGATTATTTAAACTACGAATATTAATTAATTTAAAAGGCTTTCATGAGAAAATGCCAATTAATTGAACATCATCCATGTATTAAAGCCCCAAAATTAATAATATTCATAATTAATTAATCAATCTAATTTGATTAAAGTACTAACCCTAATTAAGGCTCTAATAATTAACTAAATTGATATTCAATTATAAGTGGAAACACATATTATATATAATTCATTAAGACCAATGTTGAGATAACACCCCATTGTAAACAATAGAACACCATCCAAATTTGAATATTAAAGTTTATATTTAATACACATTTAATTACTACAATTTTCTACTCACTTTAATTATTGAATCGTAATTAGAGAACCTAAATTAAAGGCTCTAATAATTAATTAATATTATGTAATTAAGTTATCTAGCATACAATACTATATACTCAATTTTAAAACATGTAATCATATATATAAATTAAACAATTTTAATTAAATTAACAATGGAATTTAGGACTAAATTAAAAGAATTGCAAACTAAAGAGCTTAATTTTATTGAATTAATGACCATATTGCAAAGATTACAAAAAGAAGGCCAAATCTCTAAAGATCCAAAAAGAAGAGCGCGGACCTTGTGCCCGACTTGTTTGAAAACACGTGAGTTATTTTAACCCAGTGCCAAAATGGCACCGATTCAACTCGCCCTTAAAAGCTCTCTGTAACACCCTCAACGTATATTCGATGATTAAATACACATTGAAGATGTTATTAAATTATTTAACAGATTTTCTGACTTGAATTTAAAAAAAAAACATTTAACATAAATCTAGTTTACAAAATAACCATTTCTCAACTTTCGAAGTATTCATAGCCTATTCTCATATTACTAGTTTTGACCCTGAATTGATTTAATAAACATATTAATCAGTTATTAAAATAAGTATGTAACTCAAGGTGAAAACTAGGTATACTGCCTAGGCCCTTTCTTGAATTTCAAATCGTTATGTGATATACGATAATTAAAAACTTTACCTTTAAAACAAAAAACGAATAAATTGATACATGCCCACTAGAGAATATCATAATTTAAAATGTCTTACTGATGTTTGGCAGATTGCAGCTTGATTAACATGCTTGACTCCTCTTCCAGTAAGTTTCCACAACCTACATGTGAAACAACACAATCTAAGTATTCACTTAGTGAGGCAACTATAATTTAAAGTAAAGCGTTTCAATATATATAGAATCATATAAAATAGGCTTATCAAGTCATTCCTCTGTCATGTAACAGTGCAATACATTTCTTGCAAAATGGTAAGTGATTCAAGTACAACTTATATCATATCATATCATAAAACAAGTATAAATTTCATGTTCTTAGTATTTATCAGTCATCATGTAGTCATTTGCAATATAACCTTCCTTTAGAAATAGCTCAAAGTATATAATATGATATCAAGGTACGTGAGTCATCTTGATAAGACACCATAGTGTCTAACATAACGTGAACATGAGTACGTACCCGAGGACACTCTTTGCTCCTCATAAAAACACCTCGTCAATGCTATTAGCAATGTGGGCTTGGATCCCTAGGGTGCACACCAAGGGCTTGGGTCCCCAAGGTGGAAGTGACACCGTAGTGCCTAACTTGAACATGACAGATGAGTACGTATTCGAGGACGCTCTTTGCTCCTCATTAAAGCACCTCTTTAATGCCATTAGCATTATGGGCTTGGATCCCCAGGGTGCAACACCAAGGGCTTGGGTCCCCAAGGTGTATGTGACATCGTAGTAGTCACAAAACATGAAACATAACATAACTTGCATGATGTTGTTGCTAAGGACTTTATGGATATCCAACTATACCATGAACTCTCATATCATAGTACTTGGGACTTTCATTTCATTATCAATCAATCATTATCATTCATGTAAATGGGCAATTCACATCCCATATTTCATCATAATTTTTCATATGTACTTGCCATTACTGTATTATGCATCAATGTAAATCATATAAGTCGATATTAGGCAGTTCATACCCAATATCAAAAATCCGATTTATCTTAGATAAATCTTTATGCCATATCAATGTATCACATATGCCATTTAATACTTCATGTCATTTGCATAACTTTGATCAACATACTTTTTCATTAATATCAAGGTTGACTCATCGCAAGTCTTCTTCATATCGTATATATAAAATAGGTAAAGATGCACTCACATACATCGTTGCAAAAGTAGCCTCACTAAGCTTATTTGGTAACATTTTCTTTTCCTCTAATACTTGTGTCTCCCTCAGTCTCCCTCGGAACTGTAGAAGACCACTCGAATATATATACATTACCATTCTTTTGTTAGACTCAAATCTAACAATGCTAACTTAATTTACAAAACACAATTATTCGAATATAAAATATTTTTGAAATTTTCTCCCAATTTCCATGTGATTGCCGATTCGGTCCTAATGTCTTTAGTGACCATTTTGGACATCAAACAATTGTTCAAGCTCAAATTAGAACAATTCCATTACTACTTGTTCACTTTGGATTTTATCCCTTCAAGCTTCAAACATTACTAAAGTGAAACTTTAGTCACTAACTTCACAAAAGTACTTGAATTCATTCATTAACCAACTAATCTAACATTTCTAAAATTCTACCAACTTTCCCTTTAATTTAAAGTACTGATCGAATTGGTCCCTTACAAACAATTTCCATTTCTGAAATGGTCCTTCACCATTTCTTTTATTGTCTTTTCAATCCTTCACTTCAAAATCAATATCTAAATCACTCAAATAAATTTTCCAACATAGTAATCTTCAAATACATAATTGTCATATTTCAACCCTTTGCTCTCTAATTTGTCGAAATAGTCACTAGTTGACAATTCAAGGATTTTAGCTTTAAAACTTTGCAATTGGGCCCCCAATCATCAACTTTACATCACAATCATCACTTAACATAAAAAAATAAGAATTTGTACTCTTCTTATACACCATTGCCGAATTGGTTATCCACTTTTAACAAATTGTCAAAATGGTCACTAGCTCGAATAATCACCGGTTTAGCATTCTAACTTCATTTTCATGCCTCAAACATCATTAACAGCATAAGTACATTTCAAATTCTAAAAATCATAATTGAACCCCTAACTTTAACACCTTGCTAAATTAGTCCTTTAGGGTTTAAATTTAGGGTTTTGATTCCAAACAACAAATCAAGCTTGCAAGATTACTAACTCATCATAACAAACCCTAATTTAAGGTTGGATCCCTAAACCGTAATCTTCTTCAAGGTTACTGAATTGTTCCAACATCATTCTTGCTTGATTTTAACATAAAATCGAGCATAGATTCATAAAATCATAAACCCCCAAGTTTGAACATAATAATTTCTTTCTCATATCAAATCTCATCAATCAAGCATGAAATCCATGAATAATTTACATCAATAGATAGAGATTGAAGAGAAGAACAACTTTGTAGTTCGGAAGATTACCTAAAAATCGAGTTTCGAGGCTTAAATCGAGCTTGTAAGATTTCCTCTTCTTTATCCTCTTTCTCCACGGTTTGGGAATGAATTTTTTGGATGATAACTCTTCATATATAATATATTTACGCCACTTGTATAAATAAAAATGAATTTTTAATTTATTTTATTCCAATTTACCAAAATGTCCCCCAACTGAATTCATATTTACTAGTTTACCATTTTGTAAAATTCTAACTAAACTTATTTGGATTCCAACCAACCACTATTCATCCATTAAATAAATCTCAAAATTCCTTCCATGTCCCTTCTTGGTGAAAAGACCAAAATACCCTTTACCAATCAACTTTTTTACAAAATTGCCATTCTAGGCAATTTCAGTCAAATAAATTTAATCCAAACATTTAACTCTCCAAATATCCATAAAATAATATGTTATAACTCTTCCAAAGTCTATGGAATCATCTCCGAAATTTTAGCTTGATTCGATTTGCCGATAAATGTCGAGAATTTTATCGGTTACTAAATAAATTCCTTAATCAAAATAAATCATAGGATTCATCCTGAATCGAACTAAAAATATTTCCAAAACTTGGGAATAATTTTTATATCCTTCTTCTATCATATAGTAAAATTTCATAAATTTCCAGTTCGATCCGGATACCCGAATTCTACTTAAACTTTGACTGCTATTTCCTAATAATCAAAATATCGGATCAAACCGGTTATTTCACATTCTATCCACACCATAAGGTGCTCTATATGTTTATAAAATAAAACCCCCTAACTTTTGGGAATTTACAACTTTAGTCCTTCAACTTTTCATATTTAGTTTTGTACCACACAAGTTTTGACTGCTTATCATTTTGGTCACTAAATTTTTAAACTTCAATTCCATTTCATATTTTCCCCAGATTTCAACGAAACTTTGCAAGTACACTAATTAGCTTCCTCTCTATCATCTGATGTTTTTAAATCCCAAAAATTCCTTTTCCATAACCCATAATCGAAGAAATCCTAACTTTTGCATTTGTCATTTTAGTCACTAAGATAGCTTTTAAGCTATTATCTTAGTACTAAATGGTCCTTAATCAACTTAGTGAAAATTTGGGGTATTACATTCTCAACCCGAGCTAACTCGCCCATAATTTATCCTCACACTATATCTCCTCCCACAGCTCTCCCCAAATGCTCTCAACTCTAACAAACCCCAAACCCAAAAAACTTCCCAAACTCGATCAAAAACCCCACCTTTCGGATGAATGTTCATCCGTGTTTATCCGTTTTGGATGAACACCAAATCTTTTAGCCACGAAACACCACCTCAACCACCCTTCAATCCATGTCAACCCAACTCCGATCACTCAACCATGTTTCCCTACCACCGTCTCTTCTTTTTCGATCATTCCTAACCTAAACTCCGACCACCATCTGAAACTTCGACCATCACCTCACTTCCGTCGGCCGCTACAAGGTGAATTTCGGTCGCCATAGGGTGATTTCTAGCCACTGCCGACTACCGTGCTGAAACCCTAAACCTACCAAAATACTCAATTTTAAGCCTAATCCTAGATCTAACACCTGATTCAATAGAATCTCCCATCTTCCTTGCCTAAACTACCTACCCGAACCAATATCTATCATTTTCAACTTCTCCAGAACCTAAAACTCACTCCGACGACCACTCAAAACAGAACTCTAACAACTTTAAGATAGGTTTCCGATGACCTTTTTTATTTATTTTTTTTCTTACTATTTTTAATTTTTAAACCTAGATCTAACATTTTCCTTATTTTTGTTGCAGGAAATAAAAGATTCGAAGAGAAAGCTACCTTTTGGTGTGAACGATGCAAATACAGTGACGGCGCGGCTTCCTCTGATGACGGCTTGTCTTCTCCTGTGACTTCTGACCTTCTAGGTAACTCTTTAGCTTTCTCTCTCTCTCTCAATTATTACCGCAATTACTGTAGCAATTATTCTCATTATTGCTTTTTCTCTCTATTTATAGGAGGCGTAAATAATGACGTCACAGCCTGTTAACTGTTGACTGCTAGCTCGGGGTAAGGTTTAATCCGAGTGAGGCATGAACGGGCCAGTAACAAGCTACCACGTGGCCATTTGGGTAGGATAAAGAAACACACATGTGTTTTTTTGGGCTGCTTGTATTCGAAATTAATTGTAAATGGGAGAGAAATTTAATTGTAATGAGTTTTGGGTTTTCAACTGGGCTTTAACACTGTAAATGGACATTTGGATTGTATATGGAATGATATTTATTTTTTTTGACTATTACTTATTTATATTTTGAGTTTATTTATATTATTTATTATTTACTTATTTATATAGCCCGATCAAAATTTGGGTATTACAGTTTCAAAGAGACGAAGTAAGGTTTGGAAACATTTTCAAGTATTGACTCAACACAAACTAAGGATGGAAAAGATATGGCACTTTTTAAGTATTGCAAAATTGCTTCGTCCATATGCAACTCACATTATGGAACCTCTAATATGCAAAAACATATTGAAAAATGTAAACACTATATTGCATATAAGGATAGTTTGGGAGCAGATGGAGAAGAACTAGAAAATCATGTTTATGACCAAAAGGTCTATAGAGAGTTGATACCTAAGGCAATTACAAAGCATGGATATGCTTTTTCCTAGGTTGAACATGAAGGTAACAGGAAAATTCATGCATATTTGAATTGTCGAGTTAAAAGTATATGTAGAAACACCGCAAAAGCTGATTGTTTGAAATTGCATAGAAATTTAAAAAAAATGATATAAAACAAACTCTTTATAATGTACCTGGTCGTATTTCTTTGACATGTGACATGTGGACTTCTTGTCAAGCTTAGGGATATTTGTGTTTGACTGCTCATTATGTAGATGCTAATTGGAAGTTAAATAGTAGAGTTTTAAACTTTTTTCACATTGATTCACCACACACCGGACATACTGTAACCCCCTCGACCCGGCCTAGTCACAAGACTGAACAGAGCAAGCTACATTAGGTTTACCGAAGTAAACCGAAAAGTTAAAACCTAAAACACGTCCATTTTTTTCTTTTATCTTGTCTAGATGCATTAATTCTTTCCTACATGTTCATATTGTCCACATGTTTGCACTCGTCTCAATCGGGCATCGTAACGACATCTAATTGGCCACAAACACAAATTAGGGACCAAAATGTAATTTTAGCAATATAAAAGGATTTTTCTAATTTTTAAGTTACCAACCTTTAATTAAATACATTTCATGCTTATAAGTCAAAAATCAGCCTCAAACGATCATCCATGCTGAAATAATTGGCAAAACAAGATTCATGGACTAAAATGAAAGAAACTAGAACTACCTTTCCAAGACAT
Source organism: Hibiscus mutabilis (assembly GCA_019671005.1). Classification (NCBI taxonomy): domain Eukaryota; kingdom Viridiplantae; phylum Streptophyta; class Magnoliopsida; order Malvales; family Malvaceae; genus Hibiscus; species Hibiscus mutabilis. The sequence goes on from CM033719.1 coordinate 52,391,651, forward strand.
TAACAGAAACAACGGTATCCGTATCGATACGCTGTAACACCCTAATCAGTATTCTATAATAACTACCAATTAGAGTATCACAATTTTTTATTGCGTAAAATCATTTACCGAATTTTTATCCTATCGAATTAAGTCCGATTTCGGGCAGCAACTTAACAAATCTTATCTATAAAGTATATAGAATATAACTGCCTAAAAACTGTCTAAAACAAAAATCTACCTGATTGCTTAATTTTTCTCTATTTGATTATTACCCGATTTTAATTAGAACATGATTACTCATCATCTACTATGAACATAACTAGTCTATAAATTATTACAAACCATATATAAACTAGTATGTAACCGGCAAACTTTAACATATACATGTCATCTAGAAACATCAAAATACATCAAAGGATGTTATTACTGATACCGTTAATATACTCCGAATAGTAGGATGCCCGCTCCTTACTCTGATTTCTATCTTTTACCTACGCGTGGAAACCATCAAACGCTAAGTATGTACTTAGTGAGGCAATAATAATATTCAATGCAAATAACATAACAATAACTAATAATATGTAATTGTTTTCATGCATTTAAATCACTAGATATGACTTACCATCATATTAATCATACATAAGTATGATTTAAACGGGATATACATTTTCTTACCAATATACTTGCCATTATTTTAAGAATGTATAAACTCTTTAACCCGTTTATCCATTATTTATCGATTTCATAACCCGATTTATAGCTCGATTTCTTAGCCCGATTTCACGGCCCAAATATAGACCTTTGAGGACCTTAGATACACGAGTCAAATATGAACCGAAGTGCTTCCCGTACATTTATAAGGTTGTGCTAACCATACACTAAGTGACCTTTAGGTACACTATAGTGCTATCTCGAATTCCCGATTATGCAGCGTGCTGCTGGAATCTATGGCATGCCAACTATATCCTATCCCTCAATTGACTTATTTGGGCATAATTTCCGTATTTATTCCATCCATGTCAATGTATATCAATATAATTGAACATTAGGCAGTTCATACCCGAAATAACATTCGTAGCATACCATCATCAACAACTAGTGATTAATGCATTTGTTTTCAATCTTTGACATATTTATATATGATAGATGACATAAATATCATGCCAATATATAAACCAGGTAGACTCGTACTATAGCTTGTAGCTTTACTCTTGAACTTTTTCCTTATCTTTGCACTTGTTCGCAAAACGATCTTGATCACGTTCACGATCTATAAAATCATTGTTTACCAAATATATACATTTCAAAGCGTATGTTAGTATCAATCTAACATAGACATATATTAGGAATAAAATTCCTAAAAATAACCATATAGTGAATTCTTTTAGAATTCAACTCAACTTTCCAAATTATTAAAAATGGTCCCATGCCATTAAACTTTAGATTCAGTCATTACACAACATATTCAAATATTTCAAAATACTTTCAAGCTTAATACATAGCTTTCTAACCAATTTCCATTTTATTCCCATATTTTCCTTAATTTTCCATTTGAGCTTCAACACTTTGAAAACTTCCAAAATGATCCAATTGAATCTTCTAACACCAATCTTCAACATAACACATCAACTTTTCAACATTTTTACCTTAATCCTTAAATTTCCCAAAATATGCAAAAAGGTCCCTAGAACTTAACAAAGTTCCAAATTGGTCCAAACAACATTCTAAGCCTTGTAACATCATTTTCCCATCATTTCTAACCATAGGAAATTTTTCCAAAATTTTCCCTAATTTTCTTCCTAAATGCCGAATTTGAAGAGTCACTCTAGACAAAATTTTCCAACATGATTCAAGCATGAATTCAAATTCTAAACCTCATTTCCAGGCTTCTATAATTATTCTCACATCAAAATCAATCCAAATTCAACTTCCTATCAAAACCTTAACTTTAAACAAATTAGGATTTATCTACTTCGTAATAGTTTTAATCATCATACAAGCTTGGATATGATTCTACAACAACTAAATCAAAATCTCATCTTAAAACATCATATATAGACATCCCCTTCATCCATCAAATTCACAAAACTAAGGTTTCAAGCAAGGAAAGCATGACCAAATGGTACCAAAAGATAGAAAATTTCAAGTAGATCAGCTTCATATTTCATGCTTTCATCCAAAATCTAACCATATAAGCTTGAAAAACCAAAATAATTTTTTTCTTACCTTGGGTGTGAGTTTCGAATAAGGGGAAGTAAGATGGAGAAATTCTTGATTTTTTTCTATCCTTTTAATTTAATTTAAGCCATTTGTCATCTTTTTAATTAAATGAAATTAAAATTCATTTTATGATAAAATGACCTTTTTGCCCTTGAAATCTAAAGCTCCATATCAAGCCACATGTCTACCTACCAATCCAAGGGTCAAAAATAATCCAAGTAGTTAGTGATTACCAACTTTGCCCTTGGAATTTTCCAAAATTACCATCTTACCATTTTTCATCCAACGGTTCATATTTAACATGGAAATCTACTTTAAATCAAATGGTCCATGTTAAATCCTACCATTTTAAGACATGGAAATGACATTTTTAACCTTGCCTTATCATCCTGTAAAATATCTTGAATATCTGATTCGATCCGATTACCCAAATATTTTTTTCGAACTTTGCCGCTTTATAGCAAAAAATACAAGCTCCGTACGAAAAATCTTAGTAACACGAAAACTTCATTCTTGGGGGTGAACTATTCATCTATTGGACTAGAATACATAACTTTTGAAAATTACAATTTAGTCCCTGAACTTTTCCAAAGTTTATACTTTGACCACCAAACTTTCAAATTTTTCATTTTGGTCACTAACCAAAAATTTGGGATATTACAATTCTCCCCCTTAAGAAAATTCATCCTCGAAGTTTCCTTACTTACTTAGTTCAAAAAAGTACGGATACTGCTTTTTCATTGTTTCTTCTGTCTCCCAAGTAGCTTCCTCTACCTTGTGATTTCTCCACAAGACTTTAACTAGAGGAATCTTCTTGTTCCTTAATTACTTTTCTCCTCGAGGAAAAATTTTCATAAGTTCTTCATCTTATGTCAAATCTGATTGAATCTCGATCTCTTCTGGCGTAATAACGAATGAAGGATCCGATTGATATCTCTGAAGCATGGACACATGAAATGCATCATGAACCTTACTCAATTCCGGTGGTAAAGCTAGTTGATACGCCACTGGACCAACTCTCTTTAAGATTTCATAAGGACCAATATATCTTGGACTAAGCTTTCCCTTTCGTCCAAAGCGTAATATCTTTTCCATGGTGAAACCTTTAAGAATACTTTATCACCAACCTCGAACTCATTATCCTTTCTTTTAAGATCTGAATATAACTTTTGCCTGTCAGAAGCAGCTTTGAGATTATCTTGAATTACCTTTACCTTATTCTTTGTCTCTTGAACAAGATCTGGTCTGTTGATCTTTTGATCCTCCAACTTGAACCAATTCAACGGTGTTCGACATTTTTTTCCATATAATGCTTCATAAGGTGCCATCTTTATACTTGATTGATAACTGTTGTTGTAGGCAAACTCAGCTAATGCAAGATATTTTTCCCATGAACCTGCAAAATTAGTTATACATGATCTGAGCATATCTTCGAGTATCTAGATAGTTCTTTCTGATTGTCCATCTATTTGGGGATGAAAGCAATGCTGAAATGTAGCCGAGTTCCCAATGCTTCATGTAATGCAGTCCAAAACCTCAAAGTAAATCTTGGATCTCTATCATAAATGATAGACATAGGAACTCCATGCAATCTAACAATTACCTTAATATATATCTCCGCCAACTTGTTCAAAGAGTAGTCTGTTAACTGGTATGAAATATGCCGTCTTCGTCAATCGGTCCACAACCACCCAAATCGAATCTTTCTTACCTGGCGTTGATGGTAAACCTGTTACAAAATCCATTTTAACTTTTTCCCATTTTTACTGTAGAATTGAGATCGGTTGGAGCAACCCTGATGAAACTTGATATTCTGCCTTTACTTGTTAACATGATAAGCATTTAGCAACAAACTCAGAGATAGCTCGTTTCGTGCCAGGCCACCAAAATCGACTCTTTACATCTTGATACATTTTGTTACCTCTTGGATGCATAGTTAAATGACTAAAATATGCTTTTGAAAGTATTTCTTTCTTTAGATCATCATCTTCAAGAATGTACATGTGTCATCTATAGTATAGGCACCCATTTGATCTTATTTCAAAATCTTTAGATTCACCTTGTTCCACTTGTTTCTTCTTTTCCAAGCATTCCTTATCCTTTGCTTGCAACTCTTTAATCCTTTCTATAAAAGTAGTCTTAATTTGAAACTCAGCCATTATTGCACCATTTTCATGTAACCTTATCTGAGCATTCAACATTTTAAGGCAGAAAATGTCTTCCGGCTAAGTGCATCTGCTACCACATTAGCGTTCTCCGGATGGTAATCAATGATTACATCATAGTCCTTAATCAGTTCTATCCATCTTCTTTATCTCAAGTTAAGCTTCTTTTGAGACAACAAATATTTTAAACTTTTATGATCCATGAAGATGTAGCATTTTTCACCATATAAGTAGTGACGCCAAATCTTCAATGTGAATACCACTGCAGCCAACTCTAAATCATGAGTAGGATAATTCCTCTCTTGAGTTTTGAGTTGTCGAGAAGCATACACTACAATATTTCCCTCTTGCATCAATACACACCCCAAACCATTATGGGATGCATCATTATATATTGTGAAATCTTTCCCGAATTCTGGTTGTACTAAAACAGGAGCTTCTGTTAATATCTTCTTCAATTTTTCGAAGCTTTCCTAACATTTATCTATCCAAATAAATGGCACATCTTTCCTTAATAGCTTAGTTATAGGAGCGGCAATCATTGAAAATCTTTCACGAACCGCCTATAATAACTAGCTAATCCCAAGAAACTTCTCACTTCAGAGACACTTTGTGAAACTTTCATTCGAGTATTGCTTGAACCTTCTTAGGATCAACTCGAATTCCTTCCTCAGAGACAAGGTGTCCAAGAAAAGCTACTTTCGACAGTCAAAATTCGCACTTTGACAGCTTTGCATATAACTTCTTTTCTTGGAGGATCTGAAGAACTACTCGAAGATGAGTATTATGATCCTCTTTAGTTTTTGAATAAACCAATATATCATCTATGAATACCACTACAAACTGGTCTAAATATGGTTGGAATATCTGATTCATCAAATCCATAAAAGTTGCTGGTGCATTTGTAAGTACAAAGGCATTACTACAAACTCATAATGCACATATCTAGTTCTGAAAGTTGTCTTTGAGATATCTGCTTCTTTGATATTCAATTGATGATACCCCGATCGAAGATCAATTTTAGAAAACACTGTTGCTCCTTTAAGTTGATCAAAGAGGTCATCAATCCTTGGTAAAGGATATTTATTCTTCACCGTCACTTTATTAAGTTGACGGTAATCCACACATAACCTCATTGATCCATCATTCTTTTTCACAAATAAGACTGGAGCTCCCCATGGTGATATACTTGGTCGTATAAAACCTTTATCCAATAATTCTTGCAATTGAGCCTTCAGCTCTTAGAGTTATATAGGAGCCATTCTATAAGGTGTTATTGATATTGGTGATGTTCCAGGAAGCACATCAATACCAAATTCCACCTCTCGATCTGGAGGTAATCCTAGTAATTCATCCGGAAACACATCTAGAAATTTCCGCATCGTGGGTATACTTTCCAGATCTATCTTTGCCTCTGGAGAATTTATCACATGAGCTAAATAAGCTTCATACTCACATGATAACAACTTCTTACCAGCTACAGCTGCAATCTCATGGCTCAAATAATTTTGCCTTTCTCCTTCAAATACTATTTCCGAACCATCTGATCCTTTTAAGACTACCCTTTTTAATCGGTATTCAACCATAGCGTTATATACCGACAACCAATCCATTCCAAGAATAACTTTGAACTCTTGGAAAGGTAATTCTATAAGATTGGCTGGAAACTCTCTTCATTGGAGCCTTATAGGACACTTTTTGCATATTCGAACTACTTTGGCACTTTGTCCTAGGGGATTAATAGCAACTACCTCACTCGAAATTTGTTCTACTCGTATATTTCTTTCAAGTACTACTTTAGAACTAATATACGAATGGGTAGAGCCCGGATCAATTAATGCAAAAATAAATCTGCCAAAGAGTTCAATCATACCTGCTACAATCTCTGAATCATCACGATCATGAGAAGTCTTGATATTGTATACTCGAGCAGCACCCTTGTCTTCTCGACCAGAAATGGTTGTGGATACTCCTGGTTTGTCGCCTTTATTTTCTCCATTTTTTTGAGGCGCTGCAACTGATCGATCAGAGTGAAGTTCTGGACACTCCCTTTTGAAATAACCGGCTTGTCCACAATAATAACATTCTCCACCAGCAAACCAGCATCGACCAGAATGCCTCTTACTACAATGTTTACATTCTGGAGGAGGACGAAATCTGAAACCCCGAGTACCCGAAATAACAGTCTGAGTTTGTTTAAATTTCCCTCTTAAAAATCCCTTTTTAATAGAAGAAGCTGACGTTGCCTGGCTTTGCTGTGGAAAACCTTTACTGCGTTTAAATGACGACACAACAAAAGAACTTTTGGATCTTTTTCCTGATTGGACCTGTTTTTCTGCTTTTTCCTCAAGATCCACTTTCTCTATAGCCTTTGCTTGATTCACCGCTTCTTGAAAAGTGGTGAAGTTTTGGGAAACCAATACCCTTTTATGTTGAGAGTCTAACCCGGTTATGAATTTATCGATCCTGGATTTTTCGGTTGGAAGAAATTCTTTTGTAATCGACTCAGTCTATTGAATTCACATTCTTATTCATAGATTATCCTGCCCAATTGCTTCAAATCCAGGAACTGCTGCCCCATTTCCTTAATGAACAGATCCCCAATATACTTTTCTTTGAATTTCTTCTGAAAGAACTCCCATGTAATTTGTTCTGGAGGAATTCGTGCAGTAACTACATTCCACCACACACTGCTTGTTCCATCAAAAGAGATACTACTCCTTCCAATTTTCCTTGATCATCGCAAGGAATCCTACTTAACATAATCTTAATATCATTCAACCAATAATCTGCAGCCATAGGATCAGCATCAGTATCACCTTTAAATTATGGTGCTTTCATTTTTCTTAATTCATTTAGAACTGATACTGCTTCTCTCCTATTGATAATAGCATCCAATGCTTAAAGAAATAAACCTTGTTCTTGACCAGGCATATTTCTTTGTTCCCGAGCTACTGGCTCCACATTCTGCTGCCCCTGAGGCGGATTCTGATTCACCTCATTACTTCCACTCTGAGCAGGCATATCTTGCTCAAATGCCTGATGAGATTCCCAATGATCTAACATCTGTTAATGTCGCAATCATCCTTTATAAGTAAGGAGTAGCAACATTAATTACTAGGCATCCAATTATACTCATACAAATATCAGTAATCTTGACATCCTAGTGGCATGTATATAATTCCGACTATCTATATACCCGATTTATGTTCAGAACTGGCTAAACCTGTAGCTCTGATACCAATAAATGTAACACCCTAATCAATATTCTATAATAAATACCAATTAGAGTATCATAATTTTTTATCGCTTAAAATCAATTATCGAATTTTTATCCTATCGAATTAAGTCTGATTTTAGACAGCAACTTAAGAAATCTTATCTGTAAAGTATATAGAATATAACTGCCTAAAACAAAAATCTATCCGATTGCTTAATTTGTCTCTATTTGATTATTACCCGATTTTAATTAGAACATGATTACTCATCATCTACTATGAACTTAACTAGTCTATATATTATTACAAACCATATATAAACTAGTATGTAACCGGCAAACTTTAACATATACATGCCATCTAGAAACATCAAAATACATCAAAGGATGTTATTACTGATACCATTAATATACTTCGAATAGTAGGATGCCCGCTCCTTACTCTGATTTATGTCTTTTACCTACGCGTGAAAATCATAACACGCTAAGTATGTACTTAGTGAGGTAATAATAATATTCAGTGCAAATAACATAACAATAACTAATAATATGTAACTGTTTTCATGCATTTAAATCACTAGATATGACTTACCATCATATTAATAATACATAAGTATGATATCAATAGGATATACATTTTCTTACCAATATACTTGCCATTATTTTAAGAGTGTATAAACTCTTTAACCCGTTTATCCATTATTTACTGATTTCATAACCCGATTTATAGCCTGATTTCTTAGCCCGATTTCACAACCCAAATATAAACCTATGAGGACCTTGGATACACGAGTCAAATATGCACCAAAGTGCTTCCCGCACATTTATAAGGTTGTGCTAACCATACACTAAGTGACCTTTAGGTACACTATAGTGCTATCTCGAATTCCCAATTATGCAGCGTGCTGCTAGACTCTATGGCATGCCAACTATATCTTGTCCCTTAATTAACTTATTTGGGCATAATTTCTGTATTTATTCCATCCATGTCAATGTATATCAATATAATTGAACATTAGGCAGTTCATACCCGAAATAACATTCATAGCATACCATCATCAATAACTAGTGATCAATGCATTTGTTTTCAATATTTGACATTTATATATGATAAATGACATAAATATCATGCCAATATATAAACCAGGTAGACTCGTCGCAAGTCTTACCAGTGATGTATAAAACATCCATGTGTCATGTTATGCATGCATTGCACTCTCCTGATGCCTCTCTAGAAAACCTTACTATAGCTTGTAGCTTTACTCTTGAACTTTTTCCTTAGCTTTAGACTTGTTCGCAAAACGATCTTGATCACGTTCACAATCTATAAAATCATTGTTTACCGAATATATAAATTTCAAAGCGTATGTTAGTATCAATCTAACATAGACATATATTAGGAATAAAATTCCTAAAAATAACCATAAAGTGAATTCTTTTAGAATTCTCCTCAACTTTCCAAATTATTCAAAATGGTCTCTTGCCATTAAACTTTAAATTCAATCATTACACAACATATTCAAATATTCCAAAATACTTTCAAGCTTAATACATAGCTTTCTAACCAATTTCCATTTCAATCCCATATTTTCCTTAATTTGCCATTTGATCTTCAACACTTTGAAAACTTCCAAAATGATCCAATTGAATCTTCTAACAGTAGTTTTCAACATCATACATCAACTTTTCAATATTTTTACCTTAATCCTTAAATTTCCCAAAATATGCTAAAAGGTCCCTAGAACTTAACAAAGTTCCAAATTGGTCCAAACAACATTCTAAGCCTTGCAACATCATTTTCCCATCATTTCTAACCTTAGGATATTTTTCCAAAATTTTCCCTAATTTTCTTCCTAAATGCCGAATTTGAAGAGTCACTCTAGACAAAATTTTCCAACCTGATTCAAGCATGAATTCAACTTCTAAACCTCATTTCCAGGCTTCTACAATTATTCTCACATCAAAATCAATCCAAATTCAACTTCCTATCAAAACCCTAACTTTAAACAAATTAGGATTTATCTACTTCCAAATAGTTTTAATCATCATACAAGCTTGGATATGATTCTACAACAACAACTACATCAAAATCTCATCTTAAAACATCATATATAAACATCCCCTTCATCCATCAAATTCACAAAAATAAGGTTTCAAGAAAGGAAAGCATGAACAAATGGTACCAAAAGATAGAGAATTTCATGTAGATCAACTTCATATTTCATGCTTTCATCCAAAATCTAACTATATAAGCTTGAAAAATAAAAAATAATATTTTTTTCTTACCTTGGGTGTGAGTTTCGAACAAGGGGGAAGTAAGATGGAGAAATTCTTGATTTTTTTCTATCCTTTTAATTTAATTTAAGCCATTTGTCATCTTTTTAATTAAATGAATTTAAAATTCATTTTATGACAAAATGACATTTTTGCCCTTGAAATCCAAAGCTTCATATCAAGCAACATGTCTACCTACCAATCCAAGGGTCAAAAATAATCCAAGTAGTTAGTGATTACCAAATTTACCCGTGGAATATTCCAAAATTACCATCTTTCCATTTTTCATCCAACGGTTCATATTTAACATGGAAATCTACTTTAAATTCAATGGTCAATGTTAAATCCTACCATTTTAAGACATGGAAATGACATTTTTAACCTAGCCTTATCATCCTATAAAATATCTTGAATATCGTAATCGATCCGATTATCCGAATATTTTTTTCGAACTTTGTCGCTATATAGCCAAAAATACAAGCTCCATACGAAAAATCTTAGTAACACGAAAACGTCATTCTTGGGTGTGAACTATTCATTTACGGGACTAGAATACATAACTTTTGAAAATTACAATTTAGTCCCTGAACTTTTCCAAAGTTTATACTTTGACCACCAAACTTTCAAAAATTTTATTTTGGTCACTAACCAAAAATTTTGGATATTACATACGCTGAGTCCCGTATCGATAAAATTGTGAACCCATCATTTCGATACGGCAATACTCGTACCGGTACGCCACTTTGAATATAAAATACCTTTTAAAATCCTTTAACACCGTACCGATACGGTCACCTAGTGTTCCGGTACGCGGCCTCATTCCAAAAAGTGAAATTCTAGTAACCAGGCGTATCAAAACGCCCATACCTGTACCAAAACACCCTGTCCTTATTTGCCAAGCCATACCGATACGGTCCCCCGCGTATCGATACACCTGGGCTTGTAATCTCAAAATTAACTGGTTTTTTCACACAATTCTAGACGCAATTGGCCCCTAGCAACTTGCATACATGCATATCAATATTGAATATACATAAACTATCATTTATACCAAGGTTAGGCAAACAAACCAACCTCCTACTTCCAAAGGACCACTCTAAAGGCATGCTTCTTAGACCACTTTGCCAAACATACCAAAATGCACAATTAGACTATTCTCAGCATAACAACACACTCAACATAGCATACTAAACATGGTCAAACCAGCACAACAGATAAATCCACAAGGGAACTCTAGATGCATACCTAAACATCCATTCAACCACAACTATAGGCAAGTAATAACATCAAGCTGAGCAACATCTGACCATCATCAAAAACAAGCATAGAATCATTCTAAAAACCATAATGCAACAGATTTACAACTCCCAAAAACCATGGCGAACACATTCCTTATTAACCAGAAACATAAACCGAGTTCATACTCAAAAACAGTTTATCTCTTGGATCCTCGCAACCCTGCCCTTTGTGCCCCGAACTTTAATGCTTACAACCAAAGTCTTTCATGATTCCAACCGAATCAAAACATAACAACCTTTATGTAACATCATATACAATCCATGCTTAAATCCCAAAGCATTTTAAACAAACCATGCTGCAATCCCAAAGCATTGTAAACAAGGTTCAACACATGAACTTCCACATATATTGGCATTTATAGTGACCCGTATAGTCTACATCTATCCTATACACATCGGATACATGGATCTCTCATACCATGCCTAGGTAAACCGCAAGATATCCCAAACCTTGCCTAATTAAACCGCAAGATTTGACACCCTCCCCTAAATAAACCGCGAGATTTCACCCTTGCCTAGTTAAACCGCAAGTGTCCCAACTTTGCCTAGTTAATCCGTAAGATCACCATCAATTTGGGTTGCCTAGTTAAACCGCAAGCCCCGAACAAGGTCCCCAACAGTCTGAGTGGCCTTGTTAAACTGCCATACCTCAAGCACCCATGGCCACGATCGATTTTGTTCATATTTTATAGTGCACTTTTAATCCTATGCCATGCCAACTATATCTGATTGTTTTCTCACCTTGTCAGATAGCCAATATATCATTTACAAACCATTTACTTACTAATTTACAATGCATTAAACAAAACATCACATATGCAAATCCCATTGCCAATGCAATACACCATTCCCAATCGGAATGAAAACCAATGCTCAATAGAATTTAATATACTTTCAATCCCCTGTATATGTACTCAAAATCATGCATTTCCAGTAAGTAAATAATACCATGTTTATCACCAAAACATTCAAATAACATGCTCATATCCAAGCCGATATTCAAGAGCAAAATAAGGGAAACTTACTTCCGAGCTTAGGTAAGTGTCTCACGCACACCCTAAACTCCCTACAACCTTTACAAACCTTTGTAAAGCATTAAAACTAGTTTCCACTCACCGATACACTTTGGCTTTCTTGCCAACGCAATACAAGCTCCCAACAAGCCACCAAAACAACGTCAAGCTTCGTCGCCTTGATTATCCTCTATTTTAAACACATAAAACCAGAGGATAAATGCATCATTATGCATTCAAACCACTTCCTCAGAGCAAAACCCCATAACTTTCAGGTTGCCCACTAAGAAACCATCCCAAAACAAACTGAAATCATCATCAAACGTTTCCAAAATTTAACCCAGCCATAAAACAACAATTCAACCCAACAACCAACATCTATTAACATCCAAAAACCCTTTCCTAACATCCTTTTACCTCCAGCAAAGATTAAACTCAGTTATCCCCATAACAACTCAAATCTAGCAACCTAAACAATTAGAGATTCAAGAGTTTCGAGATTCTATTGATAAAAACAACTTATCAACATCAAAAAACATCCAAAACATATATTAAATCAACCTCAAATACTAGAAATTAGATCCACTTCAGAAATTACCATGTTTCATCAATATTTCCAAAATAACTCAATTAAACATTGATTAAACATTAAAATCACATTACAACTTATAAATCAAGGATCAAATACTTGGGAATATCAATAAAGAACCATTTAACAGAGGAGAACACAGACTTTACCCCTGTTATGTGATTTCTCCCTCAATTGGCTTGTTTAAAGCTAAGAAAACATAAAATTTCAATGAGATTTTACAAAACAAAGTTAAAATCAATAATATGAGTAAAAAGAATCCCTCACCTCTGGATTTTGATGGAATTCTGAGTGTTTGGAAGAAAAGAAGTTGAGAGAAAGGTTTAGGAAAAAGTTACGTGAATTTCTTTTAAAAGCTAATAACTAACTTTATATATTTAACCCTTCTTAACACCCTTTTAAAACACATGTTTAAAATGATTTAATTGAAGGGAGAAACCACCAAAAAACACTTGGTAGATTAGCTCCTTAAGGATTTGACCCTTTTGATTTTAGTCACCTTAAAACAGTTTTCAAAAAATCGCATTTTGGTCACTAACCGAAATGTCATATTTCCAAATTCCCTTTTCTAAAATTGATTCCACCAAAAATCAATATATATTAAAAGATGATATTTAACTATTTTTCCATATTTTTATCTTACCAAAAAAATATACGGTCCCGAATCTGACTCAAATCTCTAACCCGGTCCACTAGACCGTCTAATAAACCTAAAAACCGCTAGGCCCAAAACCGGGATGTTACAACTCTCCCCCACTTAAGAAATTTTGTCCCCAAAATTAGCATGAGGAAACAAATGCGGAAATTGTTCCTTCATATCCGTCTTGCTTTCCCAAGTAGCTCTATCGTCTTACCACGTAGGACTTTCGTGTTGGTATCGAGGATCTCTACAGGTTTCTCATCAAAGGATAAATTCGGCCTCAACTCCACATCCTCCACCGCCATAACATACGATGGATCTGATCGATATCTCCTCAACATCGAAACATGGAACACATTATGAATTTTCTCTAACTCGGGAGGCAACCTCAACCGATATGCCACAGGACCCACATACTCAATAATCTCGTATGGTCCAATGAACCTCAAACTAAGCTTACCCTTAAGTCTGAATCTCATCACCTTTTTCCATGGTGACACTTTCAAGAATACGCGATCGCCCACCGCATATTCAACTTCCTTACGCTTCAAATCCGCGTAAAATTTCTATCGATCCGCAGCCGCTTTCAACCAGTCGCATACAAGCTTAACATTCTCATATGTGTCTTTCAACACATCCAGTAGAATAACATGCTTTTCCCCCACCTCAGCCCAACATAAGGGCATACGACACCTTCGGCCATATAACGCCTCATAAGGTGCCATTTGTATACTCGCTTGATAATTGTTGTTGTAAGCAAACTCAACTAAAGGCAAATGCTTCTCCCAGGTTCCTTGGAACTCAATAATACAGCACCTCAGCATGTCCTCTAAAACTTGGATAACCCGCTGAGACTGCCCATCCGACTGAGGATGATAGGCAGTGCTAAAACTCAACCTCAAACCCAAGGACTGGTGCAAACTCCTCCAAAACATGGCCGTAAACCTCGGATCCCTATCAGAGACAATGGAATTAGAAACACCATGCAAGCGCACAATCTCAGCTATATGCAAATCTGCCAACTTGTCCAAGGTGTACGTTGTATGCACTGGAAGAAAATGCGTACGCTTTGTGAATCGGTCAACAATCACCCAAACGAAATCCTTTTTTAGTCTGTGTCAACGGCAAACCTATTACAAAATCCATGGTGATTCTCTCCCATTTCCACTCTAAAATTTTCATCGGTTGCAACAACCCAGATGGAAATTGATGTTCAGCCTTGACCCGCTGACATGCCATACACTTGGAAACAAACTCAGCCATATCCTTTTTCAACCCAACCCAGTAGTATACCTCATTTAAATCACGATACATCTTAACACTACCAAGATGCATAGCAAAAGGACTAGAATGTACCTCCGTCAAGATAGTGTGCCTCAACTCCGGATCATTCGGCACCACTATTCGACCCTTGAAACACAAAACTCCATCATCATCAAAATGAAATTCAATTGGGTTACCATCCGTTATGTCCTTAACATGCTCAACCAACGAATCATCGTACCGTTACATAGCTTTAATCAACTGTGATAACATAGGCTTAACTTGCAATTCAGCCAGCAAACTACCCTCATGTATCACACTCAACCTTGCAAACATAGCTTGAAGCTCAACCGCAACCTTACGGCTTAATGCATCCACCACTACATTGGCTTTACCAGGATGATACTCAATTGTCAAGTCGTAATCTTTAAGCAACTCCAACCATCTACGTTGCCTAAGATTCAAATCTTTCTGAGACATCAAATACTTCAAGCTCTTGTGGTCCGTAAAGATCACATACTTCTCACCATAGAGGTAATGTCGCCAAATTTTCAAAGCGAATATCACAGCCGCAAGCTCCAAATCATGAGTTGGATAATTGCGCTCATGAACTTTCAACTGCCCCGACGCAAAGGCCACAACCTTCCCACTCTGCATCAGCACACAACCCAAGCCAAACATACGATGCATCACTATAAGCCACAAACTCATTCCCAGATTCAGGTTGAATCAACACAAGAGCATGTGTCAGAACTTTCTTCAGCTTCTCAAAACTGTGTTGCTGCTTCTCTGTCCACACATAAGGAATGTTCTCCTATAACAACTTGGTCAACGGTGCTGTAATACTCGAGAACCCCTCAATGAAACGGCGATAATAACCAGCCAACCCAAGAAAATTATGCACCTCTGATACATACTTAGGTTGCTTCCAATTGAGAATAGCCTCAATATTTTATGGATCAACACGAATACCCTACGCAAAAACCACATGACCAAGGAATGCTACTTCCTTAAGCCAAAACTCGCACTTGCTCAACTTAGCATATAGTTGATTATCCTTCAACACTTGTAACATTATCCGCAAATGACAATCATGTTCTTCCTCAGTACGGGAGTACACGAGAATATCATCTATGAACACCACCACGAACTGATCAAGATACTCATGGAACACTTTATTCATCATGTACATAAACGCAGTTGAAGTATTTGTCAAACCGAAAGGCATGACCAGAAACTCATAATGCCCATACCTCGTACGGAACATGGTTTTATGCACATCCACATCCTTAACCTTCAACTGGTAATACCCCGATCTTAAATCTATCTTGGAAAACACCACTGCTCCACGAAACTGATCGAATAAGTCATCGATCCGCGGTAACGAGTACCTATTCTTTACCGTCAACTTGTTTAACTGAAAATAATCAATGCACATACGTATCGTACCATCTTTCTTTTTCACGAAGAGAACATGAGCACCCCACAGAGAAACACTTGGTCAAATGAACCCATGGTCCAACAACTCCTGAAGTTGCGACTTCAACTCCTTCAATTCCTTTGCTGCCATCCTATAAGGAGCAATGGACACTAGTGATGTACCCTCATATGTCTCAATAAGAAACTCCACCTCCCTATTTGGAGGTAACCCGGTAACTCCTTAGGAAAAATCTCAGGGAAGTCACACACGGTCCGAATATCCTGCACTCAAACACCCTTGGCCTCTGGATTCATAACAATAGCCAAATAAGGTTGGCAGCCATCAAACATCATCTTCTCCGCTCTAACAGTCGAAACCATATTGGACAGAAACTTAACATTCTCGCCAACCACCACAACTTCATAATCGTCAGCCAACCTCAAGGAAATCCTCTTGGATTCACAATCCACAACTGCTCAGTGCTCACTCAACCAATCCATACCCAAAATGATATCAAAACCATGGAATGGCAATTCCATCAGATCCACGGAAAACTCATGACCTTGCACCACCAAAGGCAATGCCGGTACAACCTTCTTGTTGTAACTGTCTCCCCAAAGGAACTAGTGACTAACATGCCAACATCTAAGATCTCAACATGAACATTCAGCACAGATGCATGTTCACTCAAGATATATGAATGCGTATACCCCGAATCAATCAAAGATAACAATGACAATGATTGCAAAGTAAAAGTACCTACGATCACATCCGTGTTATTACGACCCTCACGGTGAGCAAAAACCTGAGCTGGTCTACTATCTTCAGGTCTCACCACTGCAGCACGAGCCAGACCCCTCTGACCATCCTCGCGTCTCTGAAAACTACCCCTGCCATAGCATCGGCCCCTAGCAGGTGCAACAACCTATGTTGGTGCATCTCTCACAGCCCGAGGACAATCACGCTTCAAGTGATCAGATGAACCACTAATTCAACAAGCTCCAAAACTACCCCAGTACATACCCACGTGGTGTCTACCGCATCGCTCACACTCTGGTGTAACACGAGCTCCTTGAACACCTTGGCCAACTCCACCACCACGCCTGTAATCTAGCTTATATCTCTTATCCCTGAACTTCCTATTATGTCTCCCAGAATAGCTAGAGTCAGCCACTCTTTTACCCAAGTTCACACCTGCAACCTAAATTGATGCACCCAGGGACTGCTCGATATCCTTGTCCCGATTGACCAACACATCAAAATTCGTGTAATATGTAGCCATGAGATACGTCTTAATATCCTTAACAAGACCATAACAGAACCTGTCACATCTCTGGTGATCATCTAGAACCAACTCCGAAGCATACTGCTCAGTCGGACAAACTTCACCTCGTATTCAGTAACAAACATGCCTCCCTGAGGTAGCGACATAAACTCGCGCTTCTTCATATCCAAATACTGGGTACCAAGATACTTCCTCTTGAAAGCTCTCCGAAAGAACTCCTAAGTAACGTCCACCTCAGGAACGCCAGCAATTATGGTCACCCACCAATGGTATGCATCATCTTGCAGTAGAGATACAATGCAACCCAACTTGTGCTCCTCATTACATCCCATATGATTCATGATGTGAACCGTCTTTTCCAACCAACCCTCAATTGCCTCAGGGATCAAACCCTAAAATTCCTCACCTCCTCAAACGCTCAAAGGGTAAACCTTGATTTGCCACCACAGCAGGTGTCGGTTCCTGTGCTTGCACTCCAGCCATCACTACCTGGAAATCTATTGTTATTGCCTGAACTAACAGAGTCAAATCACCATACACAGACACTTGGTGAACTTGGGGTACTTTACCTGCCCTAACGTCAACTAGAGGAACCACTGAAGGAGGAGAAGGTAAAACATGAGGGATATTCTCTTTTGTCTTATTATTTTGCCCAACCCCGGCAGTATTAGCCATTGATCGTGTCTCACGTCGAGCCATGCTAACAAAAGCATCAAAACACGTTAGATTTAGGCTAGCATCAGGAAAAGGATCCAAGTTAACTTTAAAATGCATTTAAAATCCTAGGTAATAGGCAATGTGTTCCCAAAACATACCCCAATAGAATATTAAACAATCACTGAACATATACACAATCACCGTGCAGTTCAAACAACATCAGCTAGTCAAACAACAACATCCCAACTTTTTGCAAACCTGGCTCTAATACCAACAAATGTAACCCCCTCGACCTGGCCTAGTCGCAAGACCAAACCGAGCAAGCTACATTAGGTTTACTGAAGTAAACTGGAAAGATAAAACCTAAAACACGTCCATTTTTTTATTTTTTCTTGTCTAGATGCATTAATTCTTTCCTACATGTTTATACTATCCACAGGTGAGCACTCGTCTCAATCGGGCATCGTAACGACATCTAATTAGCCACAAACACAAATTAGGGACCAAAATGTAATTTTAGAAATATAAAAGAGGTTTTCTAATTTTTAAGTTACCAACCTTTAATTAAATACATTTCATGCTTATATGTCAAAAATCAGCATCAAACAATCATCCATGCTCAAATAATAGGCAAAACAAAATTCAGGGACAAAAACTAAAGAAACCATAACTGCCTTTCCAAGACATTAATAGAAACAACGGTATCTGTATCGATACGTTGAGTCACGTATCGATACGGTTGTGAACCCATCGTTTCTATACGGCAATACCCATACCAGTACGCCACATCAAGTATAAAATACTTTTTAAAATCCTTTAACACCGTACCGATACGGTCACCTAGTGTTTTGGTACGCAGCCTTATTCCAAAAAGTGAAATTCCAATAACCATTAGGCGTATTGAAATGCCCATACCTGTACCAAAACACCCTATCCTTATTTTCCAAGCAGTATCGATACGATCTCCCGCGTATCGATACGCCTTGGCCTGTAATGTCAAAATTAACTAGTTTTTCACACAATTCTAGATGAAATTGGCCCCTAGCAACTTGCATACATGCATATCAATATTTGAATATACATAAACTATCATTTGTACCAAGGTTAGGCAAACAAAACAATCTCCTACTTCCAAAGGACCACTCTAGAGGCATGCTTCTTAGACCACTTTGCCAAACATACCAAAATGTACAATTAGACTATTCTCAGCATAACAACACACTCAACATAGCATATTAAACCTGGCCAAACCAGCACAACATAGCAATCTACAAGGGAACTCTAGATGCATATCTAAACATCCATTCAACCACAACTATAGGCAAGTAATAACATCAAGCTGAGCAGCATCTGACCATCATCAAAAACCAGCATAGAATCATTCTAAAAACCACAATGCAACAGATTTACAACTCCCAAAAACCATGGCAAACACATTGCCTTATTAAACGGAAACATAAACCGAGTTCATACTCAAAATCAGTTATCTCTTGGATCCTTGCAAACCTTGCCCTTTGTTGCCCCGAACTTTAATACTCTGCATCATTAGTAAAAAGAGAGCGTAAGAACACATGCTTAGTGAGGATGCTCATAAAACAATGATGCATTAAAACCATTTGAAAATTATATGTTTGTTTTCCAAAACATGCTTACAACCAAAGCCTTTCCATGATTCTAACTGAATCAAAACATAACAACCTTTATGTAACATCATATACAATCCATGCTTAGATCCCAAAACATTTTAAACAAACCATGCTTAAATTCCAAAGCATTATAAAGAAGGTTCAACAAATGAACTTTCACATATATTGGCATTTATAGTGACCCGGATAGTCTACCTCTATCCTATACACTTCGAATACACGAATCTCTCATACCATGCCTAGTTAAACCGCATGATATCCCAAACCTTGCCTAGTTAAACCGCAAGATTTGACACCCTTGCCTAGTTAAACCGTAAGATTTCACCCTTGCCTAGTTAAACCGCAAGTGTACCAACCTTGCCTAGTTAATCTACAAGATCACCATCAATTTGGGTTGCCTAGTTAAACCGCAAGCCCCAAACGAGATCCCCAACAGTCTGAGTGGCCTTGTTAAACCGCCATACCTCAAGGACCCATGGTCACGATCGATTTTGTTTGTATTTTATAGTGCACTTTTAATCCTATGGCATGCCAACTATATCCGATTGTTTTCCCACCTTGTCACATAGCCAATATATCATTTACAAACCATTTACTTACTGTTTTACAATGCATTAAACAAAACATCACATATGCAAATCCTATTGCCAATGCAATAACACCATTCCCAACCGGAATGAAAACCAATTCTCAATAGAATTTAATATACTTTCAATCCCCTATATATGTACTCAAAATCATGCATTTCCAGTAAGTAAATCATACCATGTTTATCAACAAAACATGCAAACAACATGCTCATATCCAAGCCGATATTCAAGAGCAAAATAAGGGAAACTACCTTCCGATCTTAGGCAAGTGTCTCACGCTTACCCTAAACTCCCAACAACCTTTACAAACCTTTGTAAAGCATTAAAACCATTTTCTACTCACCGATACGCTTTGCCTTTCTTGCCAACGCGACACAAGCTCCTGGCAAGCCACCAAAACAACGTCAAGCTTCGTCGCCTTGATTATCCCCTATTTTAAACACATAAAACCAGAGGATAAGTGCATCATTATGCATTCAAACCACTACCTCAGAGCAAAATCCCGCAACTCTCAGGTTGCCCACTAAGAAACCATCTAAAACAAATCGAAATCATAATCAAACGTTCCAAAACTTAACCCAACCATAAAACAACAATTCAACCCAACAACCAACATCTATTAACATCCAAAAACCCTTTTCTAACATCCTTTTACCTCCAGCAAAGATTAAACTCGATTATCCCCACAACAACTCAAATCTAGCAACCTAAACAATTAAAGATTCAAGAGTTTTGGGATTCTATTGATAAAAACAACTTATCAACATCCAAAACATATATTAAATCAACCTCAAATACTGGAAATTAGATCCACTTAGGAAATTACCATGTTTCATCAGTATTTCCAAAATAACTCAATTAAACATTGATAAAACATTAAAATCACATTACAACTTATAAATCAAGGATCAAATACTTGGGAATATCAATAAAGAACCATTTAACAGAGGAGATCACGAACCTTACCCTGTTATGTGATTTCTCCCTCAATTGGCTTATTTAAAGCTAAGAAAACATAAAATTTCAATGAAATTTTGCAAAACAAAGTTAAAGAATCAAGTTAAAATCAATAATCTGAGTGAAAAGAATCCCTCATCTCTGGATTTTGATGGAATTCTGAGTGTTTGGAAGAAAAGAAGTTGAGAGAAAAAGTTTAGGAAAAAGTTACGTGAATTTCTTTTAAAAGCTAATAATTAACTTTAGATATTTAATCCTTCTTAACACCCTTTTAAAACACATGTTTAAAATGATTTAATTGAAGGGAGAAACCACAAGAAAACACTTGGTAGATTAGCTCCTTAAGGATTCTAAGGATTTGACCCTTTTGATTTTAGTCGCCTTAAAACAGTTTTCAAATAATCGCATTTTGGTCACTAACTGAAATGTCATATTTCCAAATTCCCTTTTCTAAAATTGATTCCACAAAAAATCAATATATATTAAAAGATGATTTTTAACTATTTTTCCATATTTTTATCTTACCCAAAAATATATGGTCCCGAAGCTGACTCAAATCTCTAACCCGGTCCACCAAACCGTCTAATAAACCTCAAAACCGCTAGGCCCAAAATCGGGGTGTTACACATACCATGTATAGTGTTGTGCTAGATATGCTTCAGGAATGGGGTATTGAATATAAGATATTTTCATTACATTGGATAATACTTCTATTAATGATAAAACGCAAGACAATTTAAAAGAAACTTTTAATGCTCGAAGGGCTTTATTATGTAAAGGGGCTTACTTTCATATTCGATGTGATGCACATGTGTTGAATCTAATTGTTAAAGATGGACTCAAGGTAATTGAACATATTGTTGTCAAGATCAGAGAATGTGTGAAGTACATTAAATGGGAGAATCAAGAAAAAAATACTTTTCGACGTAGTGTGAAGTTAGCTAAGGTACAAGAAACTAAAATGTTGTGGTTTGACGTTCTTATAAGATGGAACTCTATATATATGATGCTTGATAGGTCTATTCTATATCGTGAAGCTTTAAGTAAATGGTTGTTTTAGATTTTTTTTCATCATTGTCCAAACAAAGAAGAGTGGAAAATGCTTGAGAAAATTTGAGATAATTTAGAACCATTTTTTGATATAATTGAATTATTTTCAAGAAGTGATTATCCTATTGCAAATTTATACTTTGGGAATGTTTGGAAAATTTTTATGCTTTTGAAAGAGTTGAAAAAAAGCAATGATGTGATTTTAAAAACAATGGCAATTGAAATGAATAAAAGTTTGATAAGAATTAGTTCAACTCAAGTGAGGACGACTATGGCACATTATTTGCCTTTGCAGTAATTCTTGATCCTCGTTTTAAGTTATCTTTTCTCAAATATTGTTATGAAAAAATATTTGAGGATGAAATAGAAGTTGTTATGAAGATTCGTGATGTCAAAGCTAAGTTAGGAAAGCTTATTAAAGAGTATGATCCAGAAACGCAT
This sequence comes from Hibiscus mutabilis, assembly GCA_019671005.1. Classification (NCBI taxonomy): domain Eukaryota; kingdom Viridiplantae; phylum Streptophyta; class Magnoliopsida; order Malvales; family Malvaceae; genus Hibiscus; species Hibiscus mutabilis. The sequence continues at coordinate 52,414,358 of CM033719.1, forward strand.
GCCCTACATGAAACATTATTAGAATCAAGCTCAAACTCTAATACCGAGAGCTCGTATGGAAACCAGAAGCACAAATTCGATCGTTTTACAGTAAGTTTAATATTTTTTAAATATTTTACTATTTCCATATTTTTTTGGTTTCTATTTCTTTATTTACCCGTTTATTTTCTATTCCATCTTTTATATTTTTCTAGGACCATGACAAGGAAGAGACCATGATTTTGGATTATTCAAAGACACATTTGGATGTTTACTTAGAAGATCCTAAAATGGATAGGAAAATTGTTGAGCTCAAATTCCTTCAAGTCGAATTGCTTGCCAAGTGGTGAAGAAGTTGATTGTTGGGTGATGGTGGTGGAAGCAAAAGATAAGGAAAATAACACAATGGTTTATAGTGGTTCAAGCTTCTAACAAGCTCTACATCCACTACCTTAGCTCCCCACTAAGGATTTCCAAAATCTACTAAGATTTCTTACCCTTTTCTAGGCTAAAGAGGCAACATTTACAACCTAGACTCAATTACCAAGTCTAGCATCCAAAGCTTACAACACAAGTTTGGGAATCCTTACCAACAAAAGAAATAAAGCAAACAAGAATTCCTCTCTACAAGGTATATGTTTGCACTCTTTAAGCACTCACCCAAATCCTAAAACACTTGACCATATATAACAATTAAAGCTTACAAGTGTTGTCTATACAAGAATAAGAAATTTAAGCACTAAGATAAATTTTCATCATAATATTGTTGACTTGAGGATCATTAGTTGTTTCTAAAACTTGAAGGATCCTTAAATACTCCCAATTGAGTTTCTAGCCGTTGGAGCCGCTGGAGGCTTTATTTCCCACAGTAAATGCAGTTCTAGTGTTGTTCGTATCGATACGCGTGTACCCATATCGGTACAGTTACTAGCCGGTACGCTCAGTCTTGCTAACCGTATTGAAACACCTTGGGTCGTATCGGTACGCCTCGGTCTATTTGGTAAACCGTATCGGTACGACTTGGTCTATTTGGCAAACCGTATCGGTACACATTAGTCTATTTCGGTATGCCCTGCAATTTAAATAGTTGTTGGGATAGTTCAAAACTGGATCGGTATGCCATATGGCGTATTGAAACGATCCACTCCATATCGGTACGCCTAGGGGCGTATCGGTAATATTTTTGGTTACTGGAAAAATACTATAGCTGAAACCCATGGACCGGATCGATACAGGGTATACCGTATCGGTACGCCTGTGTTGAAAACGTTAGTTTAGCTACTTTAAAACATTTCCAAAACCTCTCGAAAACTTTTCAAACTTATTTTCAAGTTGTTTGGACTTAAAACCATTTTGAAATCTTTTCAATTTTATTCAAAACTATTTTTCAATTATTATATCAAAACATAAATCCTAACAATCTCCCCATTTTTGATATAATAAAACTAACTTGAAAAAAATTGGTTTTGAGATTCTCCCCCTTAGTAAAAATAAAATTTGAGTAAGAGATGAATTGTTAAAAATCTTATAAGCTCCCTCTTATTCATTTGAAAAATCAATTTTTCAAAACATTCTCCCCCTTCTTGTTATATCAAAAATGGTTCAAACTTTAAAGATCAATAACAATGGAGAGTTAAAAAAATTGACAAAAAATAAGTTTTGTTTTAAAATTGGCTCCCCCTTACACAAGCATCATTCAAATGTTAGTCCAACATATATGATAATTAGTTGAATTAAAATAAATGACTCAAATTAAAAAAAAAAATCAACTAAATTTACCACACTTGAATTAAAGTCAGGATGTGAAGCCTTCCTTCTTCAAGTGTTCTTCCTTTGTGTGTATAAAGCTCCCTCTCAATCTTATCACTTGTTGATCAAAGCTCCATCACACCTAGAAAAGATAATCATTTGATTTTTTGTATCCAAATTGCTTTGGATCCATAGGCATTACTAGCACATAATTTAGTCCCCTTAGGAATCCATTTTTCAATTTCATCTCTTTTAGTTGAAGGAATTAGTCCTTTTGGGACCCAAATACTTGTAAAAACTTTTCCATTAAAAATCTAGATGCACTAGGTTGTCTTTGATAAAAATTTGATTTTCCTAAATTGTTTTTCTTTTCAAGCTCTTTGGAAATCAAATCTTTTTCTTTCTTAAGATCATCAACTTCCTTTTGATGATCTTTTTCTAAACTTTGAAGCAAATTTTGTAAATTTAAAACTTTAAGTTCAAAATCTTTTAATTTTGCTTCAAATTCCAAATTGATTTTTAAAAGCAAATCATTTTCGATTTTTAATTTTGAAATCATCTTTTTATTTTTTGAAAATGAAGCCTTGAACTCAAAAACCAATTTGTCATAGGCTTCTTGTAACTCATCAAAAGTATATGCATTTGAATTTGAACAAGATGAGTTAGAAGTTACCTCCCCCTCATTGAGGGCAATGAAGCATAGATGGGCTATTCATCTTCATCGTTGGAACCTTCATCACTCCATATAGCCACATATGATTTCTTTGATGATGATCCCTTTTTGTTGAAGCGAGGGCAATCATATTTGGTGTGCCTTGTCTCCTTGCATTTTGAGCACTTTGGGGGATCCACCATCTTTTTCTTCTTCAATTCATGCTTGAATTCTTTTGTATTGCTCTTCATGAATCGAGAAAGTTCTTTGAAGAGATAGGCCATCTCTTCATCCTCACTTTCCTCCTCACTTGATTCTTCTTGGTGGCTTGTGGAGGATTGAAGAGCAATGATATTGACATCAACTCCTTGCTCTTTGATTATCTTCTCATTCTCCCTCTTCAAGGGTAGAGACATCATCTCATGGGTGAGAAGAGACCCTACGAGCTCTTCAAGCTTGAGCTTCTTCAAGTCTTTTACTTCAATAATGGTTGTCTTCTAGCTCTCCCATGATTCAGGAAGTGAATAAATCAACTTCCGAACAAGTTTGTCTTCCAGAATCTCTTCTTCAAGTCCTTTTATCTTGTTGACGATCGTGGAGAACTGGTTGAACATACTCTTGATGTCTTCATATGGGTCCATCTTGAAGTTTTCATATTCGAGGTTGAATAGACCAAGCTTTGTCTCATTCACCTCATTTGTACCTTCATGGATTGCTTCAAGCTTTTCCCATAACTCCTTGTCACTCTCACAAGAAGATACTTTTGCATACTCATCGGGGCCCAATGCACAAAATAGAATGTGTATGGCCTTACAATTAAGCTCTATCTTCTTGTGATCTTCCGTGTTCCATTCCACCTTGTTTCGTGGTAGCACGTACGATCCATCTTCAACTACGTCCCAAAGACGGTAGTCTTTGCCTCTCATGAAGAGCATCACCTATGCTTCCAAAAAGCATAGTTTTCACCGTTGAAGAAGGGTGGCTTGTCAATGGATAGCACCATGAAAGTTTGTTGACTTTTTTGTTGGTCGAGCTTGCTAGATCACCTCAATAGGTGGTTAAACCTTCTCGATTGAGCCTCGCTCTGATGCCAAGTGTTGAGCTCGAATTCCTTCAACCGAATTGCTTGTCAAGTGGTGGAGAAGTTGATTTTTGGGTGATGGTGGTGGAAGCAAAAGATAAAGAAAATAACACAAGGATTTATAGTGGTTTAAGCTTCTAACAAGCTCTACATCCACTACCTTAGCTCCCCACTAAGGATTTCCCAAATCCACTACGATTTCTTCCCCTTTTCTGGGCTAAGGAGGTAACCTTTACAACCTAGACTCAATTACCAAGTCTAGCATCCAAAGCTTACAACCCAAGCTTTGGGAATCTTTACCAACAAAAGAAATCAAGCAAACAAGAATTCCTCTCTACAAGGTCTATGTTTGCACTCTTTAAGCACTCACCCAAATACTAAAACACTTGAGCATGTATAACAATTAAAGCTCACAAGTGTTGTCTATACAAGAATAAGAAATTTAAGCACTAAGACAAATTTTCATCATAATGTTGTTGACTTGAGGATCATTAGTTGTTACTGAAGCTTGAAGGGTCCTTAAATACTCCCAATTGAGTTTCTAGCTGTTGGAGACCGTTGGGATTAAATTGAAGCTGTTAGAGGCTTTATTTCCCGTAATAAATGCAGTTCTAGTGTTGTCCGTATTAGTACGTGTGTACCTGTATCGGTACAGCTGTTAGCCGTTACGCTCAGTCTTGCTAACTATATCGAAACACTTGGGCCGTATTGGTACGCCTTGGTCTGTTTGGCAAGCCGTATCGGTACAACTTGGTCTATTTGGCAAACCGTATAGGTACACATTGGTCTGTTTCAGTACGCCCTGTAATTTAAATAGTCGTTGGGTAGTTGAAAACTGGATCGGTATGCCATGTGGCATATCAAAACGATCCACTTCAAATCGGTATGCCTAGGGGCGTATCGGTACGGGTTTTGGTTACTGGAAAAATATTGTAGCTAAAACCTTTGGATCGTATCTATACAGGGTATACCGTATCGGTACGCCTGTGTTGAAAACGTTAGTTTAGCTACTTTAAAACATTTCCAAAACCTCTCGAAAACTTTTCAAACTTACTTTCAAGTTGTTTGGACTTAAAACCATTTTTGAAATCTTTTCAATTTTGTCCAAAACTATTTTTCAATTATTATATCAAAACATAAATCCTAACAATCTCCCCTTTTTTGATATAATAAAACTAACTTGAAAATTTGGTTTTGAGATTCTCCCCCTTAGTAAAAATAAAATTTAATAAGAGATGAAATGTTAAAAATCTTATAAGGTCCCCCTCATTCATTTGAAAAATTAATTTTTCAAAACATTCTCCCCCTTTTTGTTATATCAAAAATGGTTCAAACTTTAAAGATCAATAACAATTGAGAGTTGAAAAATTGACAAATAATAAGTTTTGTTTTAAAATTGGTTCCTCTTACTCAAGCATCATTCAAATGCTAGTCCAACAAATATGATAATTAGTTGAATTAAAATAAATGGCTCAAATTAAAAAATTCAACTAAATTTACCACACTTGAATTAAAGGGAGGATGTAAAGCCTTCCTTCTTCAAATGTTCTTCTTTTGTGTGTATAGATATCCCCCTCAATCTTATCACTTGTTGGTTAATGCTCCATCACACCTACAAAAGACAATCATTTGATTTTTGGTATCCAAATTGCTTTGGATCCATAGGCATTAGTAGCACATAATATAGTCCTCTTAGGAATCCATTTTTCAATTTCATCTTTTTTAGTTGAAGTAATTAGTCCTTTTGGGACCCAAATACTTCTAAAAACTTTTCCATTAAAAAATTAGGGGCACTAGATTGTCTTTGATAAAAATTTGATTTTCCTAAATTGTTTTTCTTTTCAAGCTCTTTGGAAATCAAATCTTTTTCTTTCTTAAGATCATCAACTTCCTTTTGATGATCTTTTTCTAAACTTTGAAGCAAATTTTGTAAATTTAAAACTTTAAGTTCAAAATCTTTTAATTTTGCTTCAAATTCCAAATTGGTTTTTAAAAGCAAATCATTTTTTACTTTTAATTTTGAAATCATCTTTTTATTTTTTGAAAGTGAAGCCTTGAACTCAAAAACTAATTTGTAATAGGCTTCTTGTAACTCATCAAAAGTATATGCATTTGAATTTGAACAAGATGAGTTAAAAGTTACCTCCCCCTCATTGAGGGCCATGAAGCATAGATGGGCTACTTCATCTTCATCGGTGGAGCCTTCATCACTCTATATAGCCACATATGCTTTCTTTGATGATGATCCCTTTTTGTTGAAGCGAGAGTAATCGTATTTGGTGCGCCTCGTCTCCTTGCATTTGAGCACTTGGGGGAATCCACCATCTTCTTCTTCTTCGATTCATGCTTGTATTCTTCTATATTTCTCTTCATGAATCGAGAAAGTTCCTTGAAGAGATAGGCCATCTCTTCATCCTCACTTGATTCTTCTTGGTGGCTTGTGGAGGATTGAAGAGCAATGATGTTGACATCAACTCCTTCCTCTTTGATTATCTGCTCCCTCTCCCTCTTCAAGGGTGGAGACATCATCTTATGGGTGAGAAGAGACCCTACGAGCTCTTCAAGCTTGAGCTTCTTCAAGTCTTTGACTTTAATAATAGCCATCTTCTTGCTTTCCCGTGATTCGAGAAGTGAATAAATCAACTTCCGAACGAGTTTGTCTTTCGGAATCTCCTCTCCAAGTCCTTTTAGCTTGTTGACAATTGTGGAGAACCGGTCGAATATACTCTTGATGTCTTCACATGGGTCCATCTTGAAGTTTTCATATTCAAGGTTGAGTATACCAAGCTTTGTCTCCTTCAACTCATTTGTACCTTCTTAGATTGCTACAAGCTTTTTCCATAACTCATTGGCACTCTCACAAGAAGATACTTTTGCATACTCATCGAGGCCCAATGCACAAAATATAATGTGTATGGCCTTATAATTAAGCTCCATCTTCTTGCGATCTTCTGCGCTCTATTCCGCCTTGTTTCATGATAGCACGTACGGTCTATCTTCAACTATGTCCCAAAGACGGTAGTTTTTGCCTCTCATGAAGAACATCATCCTATGATTTCAAAAAGTATATTTTTCACTGTTGAAGAAGGGTGGCTTGTCAATGGATAGCGCCATGGAAGTCGGTTGACTTGTTTGTTAGTCGAGCTTACCGGATCGCCTCAATAGGTGGTTAAACCTTCTCGATTGAGCCTTGCTCTGATACCAATTGTTGAGCTTGAATTCCTTCAAATGAATTGCTTGTCAAGTGGTGAAGTTGATTTTTGGGTGATGGTGGTGGAAGCAAAAGATAAAGAAAATAACACAAGGATTTATAGTGGTTCAAGCTTCTAACAAGCTCTGCATCCACTACCTTAGATCCCCACTAAGGATTTCCCAAATCCACTAAGATTTCTTCCCCTTTTCTAGGCTAAGAAGGCAACCTTTACAACCTAGACTCAATTACCAAGTCTAGCATCCAAAGCTTACAACCCAAGCTTTGGGAATCCTTACCAACAAAAGAAATCAAGCAAACAAGAATTCCTCTCTACAAGGTATATGTTTACACTCTTTAAGCACTCACCCAAATCCTAAAACACTTGAGCATATATAACAATTAAAGCTCACAAGTGTTGTCTATACAAGAATAAGAAATTTAAGCACTAAGACAAATTTTCATCATAATGTTGTTGACTTGAGGATCATTAGTTGTTGCTAAAGCTTGAAGGGTCCTTAAATACTCTCAATTGAGTTTCTAGCCATTAGAGACCGTTGGAATTGAATTGGAGCCGTTAGAGGCTTTATTTCCCGTAATAAATGCAGTTATGGTGCTATCTGTATCGGTACGCGTGTACCTGTATCGGTACAGCTACTAGCCGTTACGTTCAATCTTGCTAACCGTATCGGTACGCCGTGTCGGTACGCCTTGGTCTGTTTGGTAAACCGTATCGGTACGACTTAGTCTATTTGGCAAACTGTATCGGTACGCATTGGTCTGTTTTGGTACACCCTGCAATTTAAATAGCCGTTGGGGTCCGGTCGTGGGCATTTTCAGCGTAGAGAGGATGGTTAAAGGATAGTTGCTCATATTGTAGCTATTTAACCTGAGGGTGGTGGACAGGTGAGGGTTTTCACCAGTCGTGTGAGAAGGAATAATATCGATGTGATTGTAGGTACATTTACTTTGCGATCCATACCAATGCTTTCTTTGATAGATTCTGGTTCTACAAATTCATACATCTTGCGCGAACCTGCATGTTTGCTTGATATACCTCTAGAGGTGTTAGATGTTGGTATGCTGGTAACTAGTTCTTTTGGTAAGACAGTAGTTGCTAGTAGGTTGTATAGGAGATGTCTTTTGATAGTTCAAGGCCATGTGCTTGAGGCTTATTAGATTGAGTTGCTATTTTTATGGTTTTAATGTAATCTTGGGGATGGATTGGTTGTTTGAGCATAGAGTTGTGGTTGATTTTGGGACCAAGCGAGTTTCGTTGAAACTCGCTGAAGATTACGAAGTGTTGGTTGTGGGGGAGAATGATAAATTCTTGTCCAATGTTGTTTCGGCTTTGGAAGCGTGGAAATTGTTAGGATATGGGAGTTAAGCATATCTAGCTTATGTTATGAACCCAAATATGAAGCAAGCGCGAGCCCAGGATATCCACACCATTTGTGATTTTTTAGGAGTGTTTTCGAAAGAGTTGTCAGGATTACCACTAGATAAGGAGGTAGAGTTTTGCATTGATATGTACGCGGATACGGCTCTAGTGTCGACTGCACCATATCGCATGGCACCGAAAGAATTGAAAGAGTTAAAGACACAACTTGAAGAGTTGTTGGACCATGGTTTCATTCAGCCTAGTGTGTCACCGTGGGGAGCACCAGTGTTGTTTGTTAAAAAGAAAGATGGCACGATGAGAATGTGCATTGATTATCGGCAACTGAACAAGTTGACGATTAATGTGGCGTATCAAAACGATCCATTTTGTATCAGTACACCTAAGGGCGTACCGGTATGGTTTTTGGTTACTGGAAACATACTGTAGCTGAAACCCTTGGACCGTATCGATACGGGGTATACCGTATCGGTACGCCTATGTTGAAAACATTAGTTTAGCTACTTTAAAACATTTAAAACATTTCCAAAACCTCTCAAAAACTTTTCAAACTTATTTTCAAGTTGTTTGGACTTAAAATCATTTTTGAAATCTTTTCAATTTTGTCCAAAATTATTTTTCAATTATTATATCAAACCATAAATCCTAACAAAAACAGAACTTGACATCCTTAATTCTTAGAAACAGAATGAACAGCGGTATGAAAGGCTTTCTTATCTTGCTAGAGATATTTTGACTGTGCCCCTCACCACTGTTGCTTCAGAATCAACTTTTAGCATTGGAGGTCGAAATTTGAATAAGTGGAAAAGTTATTATATCCCTGAAAATGTGGAGGCTTTGATAACAACTCGTAATTAGTTGTTCGGTTATGAATATAGTTATTTATTACCTTTTAAATTTATTTTTAATTTCCTATAGGAAATCTTGTTAACTACACAATCTTCTTGCACTACTAGTCAATTGCATTTTCTTACTTTAACTTAAAAAAATACATTTGCTTAATTTTTTTATAATACATTTGCTTAATTTCTTATTTCACTGGCAAACAAAATAATAATTTTTTGTTATTGTTTATGTAGCTACCGAAGATGACGAGTTTCTTGGCTCTAATGTTGATTGGACTGTAACAAAATCCAACAATTGATGCATACATTATTTATGTTTATTTTGATATTACTTTATTAATTTTTAAGTTTTATTTTAAAAAAAAACTTAATATAATTAAGTTTAATATGTAAGGGTAGTCTTTATTGATTTTTTGACTTGGTTTATAGCAGATATTACTATTATTTAGTTTGTTAATCATCACATTTAACACCTTATAGAGTACAAGTTTTTGGCCAAAGAAAAAACACTTTATGTTCACGAGATTGTTGTCTGGTTATGTTTGGATTATTTGCCTTAGTTTCTGATTAGTTTGTATTAGCTTACATATTTTAAGTTGCGATCATGGTTAGATTCTGGACGGGCAATTGGAATAAAAGAGAGTTTAGTTTTTTGTATATTTTACATCCATTTTATGATCTATGGTTCGAATTCGTGGTTTTCCTTATCAATAATGTCGTCTCCAATGTTCGAATTTAGATTCTCTCTTTGAAAGTACAATGTACCTTGCCAATACACTCAATCCTTGTTGATGAGATAAAAATAATCTTTTCTAATTTATTTTTTTGAAACATTTCTAATTTATTTTTTAATAATAAATTTAACGCTATTTCTGTTAAAAATAGACGTAATAGTAATATCACTTTTGAAAGATAATTCTTTATTTGAGACTTTTGTTTCATGTTAATTTGTATTCGTAAAAAATGAAATTTCTTTTCGTTTAAAGTAAACTACAATCTATCGTCTAAGAGATATAAATTAAAGTTAACCACATTAATACACATTTTTGGGTAGTAACTAGTGAGTAACTTTATTTTATAATCCTTAATATCAAATACTATCGAATCCGATATAAAGATGATCTTTCAAAGGAGAAAAGATATAAAGAAGAATAAAACATGCATATTTACTATTTATCATATTACTAAAATTATCAGATTTCGAAAAATTAAATTTGAGTTTTTTTGTTCGAGTTAATTTTTTGTTCGGGTTACTTTCGGTTCGGGTTAATTTTCGATTCGGTTTTCTTTCGGTTCGGGTTGTATTCAGTTCATATTGCTTTCGGTTCAAGTTGCTTTCGATTCGAGTTGCTTTCGGTTCGGGTTGACTTTCGGTTCGGGTTGTATTCGGTTTGGATTGCTTTTGGTTCGTGTTATTTTCGGTTCCGATTCCTTTCGATTTCAGTTCAACTAAAAATCGGGTAGGGTTTAATTCGGTTCTATTTAGTTCGGGTTCAGATCAAATTTAAACTATTATATTCGGGTCCAAATCAAGTCTAAGATCGAATAAATTAATTTGGGTCTAGAGTTTAGGGTCATGTTTACCAGGTCTGCGCAGCAAGAAAAGAATTTCCTCCCCCCAGAAACGATCGAGATCCCCTTGGGAAGTATCTCGTGCAAGCTCATGGGCCACTCGATTTCCAGATCTTGGGGTGAATTGGAACTGGCATGCACTGAAAGATCTTGGGGTGAAGGGCATGTAGAGCTGCCAAGGCTTCTGCTGCAAAAATGAGTCCACTCGGTAAGCTTTCGGACGACATGCACCCATTACGGCCCTTACAGAATTACGAACCACAATACCTGACCATGATTCATTTCCTGATGAATTAAATTTCGCATCAAAATTCACTTTAACAAAATTGTCTGCAGGAGGAGACCATCGAGAAGCTTCTACGCGTGCTGGAGCCTGGATACGTGGGGATACTGTTTCCACTTTCAGACAGTAGGACCGGATGAACGTGGTAAGCTCCTCTTTGTTTTGGATCATGCCTTCATGATACTTATTGTTTCTTGCAAAACAGAGTGACCATATAGTAACTAGGACTTCTATGTGTTTCTGTCCTGATACATGCTGAAAAATTCAGGAGAGCCATTTTTTAAACTCATTATGTATGAAAAAAATCTGGCCAAGAATAACCAAGATGAACCCGTACTGAATAGGCTAGAGCACAATCACGAACAATGTGTATAATATCCTCATTGACATCAGTACATGTAGGGCAAAAATGATCATGTGCTATTCTTCTAACATACAAATTACTTTTGGTAGAGCAAAATTTTTAATAAATTTTCATACCTGTAACTTGATTTTGGAAGGGCATTTAACTGACCATAATGTCTTATAAAGTAGCTTATCAGACTGGCTCACATTTGATTGATCAAGTAGGAGTCTATACGCACTCCGAACCGAGTAATAACCTGATGGCTCACCACTCCAAACCAAACAGTCAGCCTGATGAAAATGTGATAGGGGAATAGCTAGGATATGATTTGATTCCTCTGTAGAAAATAGGGAAGAGACCAACTCTTCATTCCATTCATTTGTGCCTGGATGCATTAAATCTGAAATCCCAGATAATTGAGTTCAAATGGGGGGACTCAATTTTCCTTGGATAATGGCCTGGAAGCCAAAAGTCGTTCCAGATGTTAATGGAGGTGCCCGTCCTCACTTTCTATCTGATCCCAGACTCCAATAGTCCTCGTGCACTTCATATACTCCACACCAAAGAAGGCTGATAACCAAGACGAGCATAAAGGAAAGATAATCCAGAATAATACTTGGCTTTCAGATGACGACCTACCAAAGATTCAGGTCTCGTTAAAAGTCTCCAGCCGTGTTTCGCTAATAAAACCACGTTAAACTTCATTAAATCCCGAAATTTTAAACCACCAGCTTCTTTCCATTTACAAAGTTCATTCCATACACACCAGTGAATGCCCTTCCTTTGTTCAGATTTTTAAAAAGTAATGCAAAAGAAAGTTTGAATTTATTTTTCTCTCTCGTCTTGCAATATAAAACTTCTTCAAGGCCCATTTTACATATATGTTATTTAGCGCGTATGTATGTATGTGTATATATATATTATCTCGTACATAATTGGTAAAAAAAAAATTAGTTCCATAAGTGTCTTAATTTTAGAGTTTAGGGTTTTAATTTAAGGTTTAGAGTTTAGGAGTTTTAGTGTAGGGGTTTTAAAATTTAGGGTTCATGATTAGAATTTAGAATTTATTGTTAGAATTTAAGATTTAGGGTTAGGGTTTAGGCTTTAGGGTAATATAGTTAGGGATTTAGGTTTTAACCTATAAACCTTAAATTTTAACCCTAAACCCTAAATTCTATCAACAACCCTTAAATTCAAAATTATTACACTTAAACTCTTAAACCATAAATGAAGTCCCTAGACTCTAAACTTAAAGCGCTTGTATAAATAAAGTTTTCACAAATACTTGTGCATGGAATAATACCCATATATATAATGATAATTTTAAATATTTCAAAGCTACGAAGCATATTACCCCTAAATCTAACTGATTAAAAAAAATCACATCGCTCCTAAATCCGACTGAAATTAAGAAAAAACCCATCTCATCCTTCCCCGAAACTTGATTTGAAAAAGAATTTGACCCTATTACATCAAGCGTGAATGTTTTTTTAACGAAAATTTTTAATTTTATTAATTGAAAGAAAGAATTACAAAGTATAACACATTTTAATATTTATGGAAATAAAAATATTAAAAAAATTTAAGAGTGTGAAAGATAAAATTAAACACAATTCATCATAAAAAAAAATTGTTTCGTCTTCCAAATGAAATTTCAGTAAATATGAACTTTAACCAGAAACCTCCATGTATCAAGCATTTTTTTCATTGCGAGTTCTTGGCACATTAGCAAACTACCACAAGGGAATTCGAAAAATAACATATCCCTGATTATCTTGTGACTTGAAAAGCTCGATAATACTTGTTATCTGAACGCTAAACTGTCATAACATCGGACAATACTTTCATAAAGACAGAAAAATCCTGCAAAAAATAGACAAGCAAACTGTCATACAAGCAGACAAAAAATAGCTAGAAAAACATATGTAAAATAACTTCTGGTAAAGCAAAATAAAGAAAACTACGAAATTAAAAAAAAAAAAACAAATGATTTCTCATCAAAAGAGAAGAATCTTATTTATATACAACTATCCTAAACACTAAAAATCCTAAAATATAAATTTTAACCATAAACCCTAAATTTTAAACCCTACCCTCTAAACTCATAACATTTAAACCCTAAATTAAAACTCTAAACCCCTAAATAATCCCACTTATAAAAACTTTGTTTTCTATCGTCAGTGTAATAAGAACCCTTAGATCAAAGCCCCGTGATTCTCTATTTCTTTTAAAAAAGAGCTCAACCCACAAGAACTGTTCATGATATTTTAAAGAAGGCGGGGGTTTTTACGGAACTTAATCTTAATCAAACAAAATTCAAGTAATAAAATACGAAAAAGAAGGTGTGGATAATTCATATCTAGCTTTGTATAAATTTTTTTATTATTTTCTTCCCTCTTTTGTTCTATTCATACTAATAAATTTATTATTCATATTTCTTATTACTATGCTACTATAGAATATTGCTACTCTACTATAGAATAATAAAATATATTTTATAGAATATATTCTATAGAATATCGTGTTTTATAACAACAAAATCATATTTTATGGAGCTAATTTTATTGATATAAAATATATAAAAAATCAATTCAATAAATGAAGTAATTGCATTTTTAAAAATAACATATAATATATAAAAGTAGAAAATAGAAAATATTAATAATAAATAATAAATAATAATAATACTAATAAGTAATAATTAATAAAAAAAATTGACTTAATTCTTTTTTTTTCATTTTATTTTTTATAATCTTTTTTCTATTCTTTATAATAAGTTTTTTTATTGTAATTGTATTGAAACAAAAAAAAAATAGATAACAATGGAACGAATAAGACAGGAGGCGATCCACCAATTTTCACTTAATTCTATTTATATGCTATGTTTTTTATTTAAGAATTTCGTGTTTTTTTATTTTATGTTAATTTTTGCTAATTTCGTTTTTTGATTCTCTCATGCAATTCAATTTTTTTATTTTAATAGTATCTACATATTTTAATTTTTTTATAATTTTGAGGTTGCTAACTTAATAGTAGAGTACTCAGCTTTTAAGTGCGATTAGCATTTTTTACACATTTGTATGAAAAAAAGTATTTGTTCATACCATCGTAAAATTTGTAAGACCACGACTGATTTTAAAAGAGGTGGATGAAAAAAAAAAGCATGTCATATAAGATATTTTTGCAATTCTAATCTAAACACTGGGATTTTTTTTCTTATCTAAAAACTAAGTGCATTGCTTCTATTTTTAGAAGGGAACAAAATACTAATAAAAACGAAAATAAATACATCAGAAAAACAAAAAAAAAGTTTGAAAACAAAACCTAAATTTGACAAAAATTAAAATCGTAATTAGCATTGAATTCCAATGCCCGTCTCATTCATTAGCACTGAACATATCAAACAAACAGTCATTATAGATGATTTCAATTACAGGCTTCTACGAACATATAGAATGTATTGATTTCCTGATTTACCATTGTAAAAAAAAGCTATACAAATAAGATTTTATCTACTATGTTTCTTAGGATGCCCCATCTCTTTTAACTGTGCTTTTAAAGCAGCATGCTCCTGCCACATCCTCTCTAACCGAGCTTCAACCGTCGTCATCTCTTCTTTAAGGTGATGCATCCGCTTCTCCAGCCAAGCCATTGCTTCAGCTCTGCTTTCTCCGCCGCCACCCATCATACTACCCATGTACTCTACTGGGTAACTCACATGAACTTGTTGCGGTCGGTTTAAGAGCACGACAATGCTTACCTGCAGTTAAAAACCAAAAAGAGGAAAGCGAGTTGTAAGGAACCAACAATACAATATGAGAATGACTAGTTATTACGGAGAAGCTATGGAGTGCAACTAAAAAAATTAAGATAACAAGTTACCGTGGGGAACCACGAACCTGCATCAGGAAGATCACAGCAAAAGCAATGGCTAAGACTAGTGAAACATGGCCTTGGCGTTTTAAGTATGAGTAGGATTTCCTCGCAAACTCTCCTAACAAAGATGAGATGGATAGAGCGCTAGTCAAACTTTCTTGCAGAAGATGCCCAATTTGTTGGTTAACATCCTGAGAATCGGACATCTGCAATGTCCTTACTGGATCACTTGTATTACGAGATCTTTCTGAAGGTTCCATGGCAGCCATTTGCTTTTCAACTTGGACTTCACCATTTTCAGTTGACATTCCAGAAGGATCTACTCCTGCTTGAAACAAAGGAGCTACGGTCAGTAATTCTGATATCTGCATCACTGCCCAGATCATAAACATCATTCGACAAAATTCTTGAAATTTTCTTTTCTGATGGTCAGAGTTTAAACCTCCTTGTTTATCAGTGTTCTGCTTCAACAATTCATGTGCCTGAAACATTAATGATAAAAATTCTTTCGATCAATGTTCAAACAAACTCCACAAAATAAACATAAAATAGAGAAGAAATATAAATACCATGCCTATCCATGTTGCATAAGCCTCTCGACACTCTTCCAGAGTAGACTGCACTATTTTCCCTGTACCATGTGCATGGCATCAGATTCATTAATATAGAATCAAAAGGTCCACTGCGTAAGCTATTCAAGAAAAAGAACACCGTAAATCCTTCGGAGCTCATATTCAAAGAATAAAAAGACCGGCAAATTCACAAGTTCAAAAACAATTTTTAGAAGTGATACGAACTGGTTTTGCAACTGCCGAAAACTCTCCCTATTTCTTGTCAAATAATTCCTTCCTCTACAAACCATAAATAATTTATTTCATTCTAAATCTTTTTGGCACTTCTGCAATAAAATTTCAGATGCGATTATAATGAGACATGTAAATGCAAGTCTTTGTAACTGGAGCCGCAACAATAGAAACTCAGCAGATCAAAATACAAAGTTGCAGCACAAAAGATGTATAACCATAAGAACACCCAATAAACAAGAGTTTCATCATCATTCAGAGGAGGCAAACCTTTCCAAACAGTTTTCTTACTAAAAGCCACATTAACATAAACCTGCAAAGCGCAGCCTTCTTCTGGGCCATCGTCTCTTTTTACATCCCAAAGCCCCTGATCACATACAGGGCAATTTCAAGAACATATCAGGAACATTTTTGACTGAGCTTAAAGTGTCACAAACAGAACAGACACAGATTATGCACAAAACAGGAAATCTTTCGGAACAAATAAAAGCAGAACCGTTATTCACGACCTTTTTCCACGGCTTAGAAGTATTCACATTCAGCATCGCCACAAGTTTTATCTCGTTATATAAACTGAAACAGAGAAAGTGGAGCTCCAATACCCTCTCTTCCGTTCTCCATGATATATACCCCAATATGAAAAATTCTAAAGCAGATAATTTTGTTTAAAAAGCTCATTTCAGTTAGCTCAAAATCTTACATGCCAGGTTCGGGTATGCTTAATACCATGATTTAATTTAGCACATTGACCAAACCTGGGCAAACAATGATTTGGATCATCAAAGATTACCAGCATAAATTAGGGGTGTGCATTCGGTTAACCGATCGAACTGAATTACTCAAAATTTATTAACCGAATTTTTTTCCTTTTAACCGTTACCGAACCTAATTTTTTTCGAAAATTTTTAACCGAACTGAAAAAAATTCGTTTAATTGTCGGTTTCCAAATTATAAAATTTTGGGTAAACTACATAATTGGTCACTAAATTATGCTAAAATGATCTTTTTAATCACTAAACTTTCATTTTATGCTATTTTGATAAAAGTTTAATGATCATTTTATAATATATCAAAAAATTTAATGATCATTTTATAATTTTTAAAAGTTCAATGACCAAAAATAAATATATGTAATATATATAATATTTAATATATAATAATTTCGGTTAATTAATTGGTTTTGAACCGAATTAACCGATAATCGAATTTCCCAAAAATATTAACCGTTAATCGAACCAACCTAAAATTAACCGACTGAATTAACCGAAAAATAATCAGTTCGGTCAGTTAATTCGGTTAAAACCGAATACTGCATACCCCTAACCTACACATCTTTAAAAGCTTCTTGAAATGCAATGGACAGATTTGTCTCCAATATATATTGCACAAACATAGACCAACAAGATGTAGACATGTCATCACGCTTTTGTTTTGAATTCTCAATTTGAAGAGCTAGAGTGCAATTTTCCTCTATGTCTGAAAATTCTGACCCATAATCGTCTTAAGAAATAGCAGGATAATTTATGCCTAACAGTGACAAACTAGGGAATGAAGAACAGTAGAAAACTTCACACATTCAAGCATGTTTAAGGGAGCTTATGTCTAAAAATTCTGACCTAATCTTCTCTAAGAAATAGCAGGACAATTTATGCCTAAAAGTGAAAAACTAGGGAATGGAGAACAGTAGAGCACTTCACACTTTAAAGCATGTTTAAGGGAGCTTAGGTCTAGCTTGTACCTGTACACGGAAATAATCTCCATATGGTACATCACTGATCTCTTGTGATGTCTCCATAACCAAATGACTGTTGAAAGTATAAGTGATATTGTCAGGATATATACAAGGATAAAAAAAGTATAAAAGATCTAAAGGAAAAAAAAACAAGGCAGCCACCCAAAGAATGAAAAGTTAATGCATATTCCCAGTTTGAGCATTGTGTTTAAATGCATGGAAGAATAAACTACTTAGTGAAATGTAAGGGTAGAAAAATACTGGGATAAATTTTTGGTTTTAGCATAAGAACCAGAAACAGCGATATTTTACTCATTCCACGTATCAAAAACTGCAACTTCAATAATATTTCTCATTAAAACTATAGACACACTAATGCCTCTAATTTTAGAATACACTTACACCCTCAGAGAGAATTTCCATATGTTGTTTTATGAGTTGGTTGTTTTGGACTATCAAACATATCAAGAGTAGGGGTGTAAACAAGCCGAGTCAAGCTCGAGTAGTGTTGAGCTCGACTCAGCTCATTAAGATTTCGAGTCGAGTTCGAACTCGAGTAATTTTTAACGAGCCTGAGAAATCTGAGCTCAACTCGGCTCGTTAATAACTAGATACGAGTTCGAGCTTGATTCGAGCACAATCGAGTTAAGTGTTGGCCGATCTTTGACCGTGTCGAATTCGAGTCGCACGCCATTTGTCATGTCTCATTTAAAGCCCTATCAAGAAACTTTGATACACAAGTTGTATAAACTCAAGCTTGTTAAATTTAGAGTGTTAGTTTAGAGTTTAGGTTGTTGAGTTTAGAATTTAGGATTTAAATTATAGGGTTTAAAACTTATGTCTAGGGTTTATATTTTAGAGTTTTAAGTTTAGAAATTTAGATTTAAATTATAAAAAATAAAAAGTTTAGTATATTATATTTCCGAGTAGCTCGCGAGCTTTTCGAGTCGAGTATCAAGTAGCTTGGCTCGACTCGTTAAAAACTCGAGCCGAGTATGAGCTCGAGTCGGGCTCGAGTAGCTCACGATCTGTCTCGTCTCATTTACAACTCTAATCAAGAGTAAAAGGCCCATTCCAATGATGCATTCCTCCAGAGAAATAATAATAACAAATAGACATTGTCTTCAACTATATAATAGCATATAAGGCACCACAAAGTATCATCAACCTGTTTCTGTAAATTCGAAATTCCTGGGTTTCCTGGCAGCTACCAAATTTTGCACCTTGATAAAAACAAAAAAACGTTAAAGCTTAAAGAAAGGCAGCATTAACTGACTTGATATTTAAACCAGTGCTGAATAAGTCAAAAGAAAAAAAGCTTTTTGTGCCATTAAGATTTTCCTTGTCCTTATTTCAAAATAAATAAAGAATAATAATAATAATAACAACAACAACAGCAATTATAAGAAATGATGCTAATGTCAGCACAAATAATAATTTCAGGACAAAAGGATGGCATAAAAAGGGACTAATACCAAAGTATATTTTAATTGGATGTTGAAATGACACATCACGGCCGTGTCCAAATTCGTCATGAGGGCACCATGAAGAGCACTTAAATTCTGTAAAAATAACCATTTATTAAGCATAAAGGCATGTGTGCAATAAGCGGTCATTTTTATAATATGATATAATCAAAAAATTAACCACGAACATAAAATAAAATGCACATTTGGAAATTATATAATTCTGAAAGTTCAGAGCAGAATACCTTTATCTCCACACCTTCTATGAAAAGATTCAATGAAATTAACAGCCTTATCTGAAAAAAACAAATTGAAGAACTCCTCTACCTTAATCTGCAGCCCAAGAAACATTACTTCAGAATAAAAAAGAACATACCGATGTTACAAATATTTTGCAATATGGTAGAACTTTAGGAAAATGAGTTCACAATTATTACCGGGAACATTGTTTCAGCAACTTTAGTAAAACATTCAGCAACTGCATAACAAAGAAAAAATAGATTGCAACAACATTTACAAAAAAGAAAGTGTAGTATACTATAAAAAAATGAGACTAACTAGATGCAATATATCATCCCTCAGCACAAAGGAAGAAAGCGGAGAATCTATGGCCTCATGTCCGCATCTGAATAAAATTAAGTTGTAATCAATGTTGTATGAACCAAACTGGAGGTCGAACAGGTCAATCCACCGGTTTCCGATTCATTAAATAAAATATAAAGAAAGTTTTAAAATAAAGAAAAAAATATTAAAATCATAATCGATTCAACCACCAGTTTTTTTGTTCCAGTTTTATCGGTTCATAATGGTTCGCTTTATTTCCAGTTTTATATCACCACTCAGACCAACAGTTCCTGGTTCAACCGACCGGTCCAATCCTATTGTGACAACACTAGTTGTAATCTTCTAAGTAGCATTCAGAATTATTGATACTTGGGGAAATTATGGATTAGGCAATTTATCTCAATTTTCTCTCTCTACAGATCACGTATCTTCCTCTATTGTTCTCCTTGACTCCACCCCCGGTTCTTTTTTTCCTTGTTTCAGCCTCTTACTCGCTCTATTTTTCTATTCTCACTTTCCCCTATTTCTATCTCTCTTCTTCCATCCATGGCACACCATACTTCTATATCAAGATCATTTGAACCACTCGTCTAGACTCTAGAGTAGAGCAAGGAGTGAAACCCAATCACACATAACATTAAATACATAATCGAGGAACTTGCTATGTAGCAAATTGTGAAATTAGACAGCAACAACCCGAAATGATGAGCTCAAAATGAGATAACATGAACATGAGAAAGTTACAGTTCAGAACTGCAGTAACTAACCCTTTGGCGCGTCACAATCCTCTGGCTTCCATGAATAAGTATCTCCAGATGTTGAAACCCCAGTATTTATAACTGATCCAGGACTTACTATTGCATCAGTTTCAGATGTAGATGGAACCTTAGAACCGCTAGAAGTGGGAACAACCTCATTCCTATATGGAAAAATGCACTTAGATAAATAATTCACTAATTCACAGGTTCATATCCATACAATAAAATAAAATTTAAGAAAGCCTCCAAGGAATTCACGAGAAGGTTCCCAAACCGTTCTGTTCATAAATAATACCTGTCTGCAGATTCCATGTCATTTAGTGGGTTTTTGGAGCTATTGATATTTTCAACTGCAACAAAGTAATTCTCTTGGGCACTGGACTCAGACATGGAATCCTAAAATCAAATGGAATTAGAAAATAACCAATGGGAAATACACAATTTGGTATTACTAAACTATGAACCTCAGTTTTTAGAACATATGGGGAAAATGTCTTAAATTTTATTTAATGAAATAAAAAATGTCACTGAAATCCTTACATACAGATAAAAAAAAGACCATGAAATCAGCATATGATACAAAATACCTCTAAAAGAAGCACGGCACGAGCAGTGAAAAATCAGTTGTTCACATTTAAGATGTGCACGTATGTTGTATCAAGAAGGGGTAATAAATGATTTGGGTAACCTTTACCGCATAACTAATGAATTGCTTACAGTAAGAGGCAGAAAAATCTTCTTCAACAGTAATCCTAAGCTGTGATTTTTAATTTTAATTTTTCCAATAAACAAGCTGTGAAATATAAGATACCTGTTGTTCTGTAATTTCTTGGGCTCCATTACCATACTGCACCCATCCATCATTAATGAGCTTGAAAGCTTCATCACGAGATAGGAATGATGCAAAGAAGTACTGCCAAATCAAAAAGTCGGGTCAGATAGAATAATTAATGCATGCACGCTTAAAAAAGCACGTAGAAGAAATATGCATGGCAAGTAACAGTACCCTCTTTCCTCCGGCAAATATTTCTATTGCATTAGGAAAGATTCCGGCAGTCTTTGCTCTGTTAACACTTGTAATTTCATTGAAGGCAATGACTTTCTGCAGAAGGAACTCATAAGATATTCCAATATCATATCATTGTTACATAAAAGTTAAAAGAATTGGCAGGGAAACAAGACACTGAAAAACAAACCATGAATAAAAAAACAACTTCTGAGGAATACCTTTGTTTCAAATCCAAATATATTGGAATAAAAGCAAATGTAACGAACAAACAGGTACATGTGACCCTGCAGCAGAGTAAAGAAATCATCTAAGTAAAGCATGCCAATTCAAGGCAGTAAAGGTCACTGCAAAGATGTAAATTACCTGAAGAAGAATACTCTCCTGGAATGCACAGTTGAAATCCTGAACAAGGAACTGCGGCAGAGGACAAAAGAAACTAATTAAAAATTGTTTTTTTATAGAATTCTAAAATGCAAGATGGTGAGAGAATTTTCAACTAAAGAGGAATTCATTCAGCAAGTATTTTCAAAACTATCACCAAAAGTAAACTAAAAAAATGGTATAGAATCCATGCTATAAGAATGTTTAGGTATCACGCAATACTTGCATGCAATGTCGTTATTTCTGTCACACTAATCATGATAAAGAATGGTTTACAGAACAAAGACTTCAAACAAGGAGGAGACTACAAGAGATCTGCTGACCCATGCTAATCATGAATAGACTAAAAACAAGGAAACGCGTCTAGTTTTGAAATTAGAAAAAGGTACTTCAAAAGAAGTTTAGAGATAACAATAGATACCATTTAGACCTAAAGTAGAACAGAAAGCATGAACAAGCATTTTAAAATACAAAAAACTGGTGATTGCGACTCATTAGAGACGCTCACCTCTTCAGGTGGAAGCCTAAACAGTTGGCGGTATTCTTCACTCCTCAATGCAGACGGAGACTGAAATTCAAAAGCATCAGATTTAGCCATAGTGCTAGAAGGTTTCAATCCTGTAAAACTAAATTCTAAATATTATCCTATTTCAAAAAAAATTCTCAATATTATCCAAGTTCATCAACATCATCGTCTTCTCTATCTATTATTGGATAAAATATTTGCAAATCCTTCAAAGAAAAACAAGAAAGCTTCAACAGATTTCTAATAACAGAAAGTTTGGTGAGAGCAACCTTCAAAGAAAAAAGTTATGTGAAAAGTAAATATCACTTAATGGTGTAATTACTTTAGAACGTGGGCATAATTATCAAGAATTTGCAAAAATGAATTCAAAACATAATCCTAACCTAATCTACTTTCTCGCTTTCTTCTCAGTACAATTGTAAAGGGAGCAGGGAAATGAATTAAGCTATTAGAGAGTGAAAGAGAAAGGAACCTGAATTTCAACATCTTTGTTGGTAGGGTTGGTTGAAGAATTGGAGGGATCATTGCGATCGGGCGTGTCGGTGGGGGACACGTCGTTTGGCAAAGGTAAAGAAACAGAAACGTCGCCGGATGATACTTTAGAAAGAGAACGCTCCATAGAAGACCTCGGAAGATCGATTCTCTCTGCGGCAGCAGAGGTCACCGCCATAGCAGGGGAGTAAGAGCCGATAGAGATGGCGGAGATCTGAGTTTTCAGTTTTTTTTTTTTTTGGTGGAAGAGTCCAAGGGGGTAGTTGAGAGAAACTACGCCGTTTGACAAACAGGGACTGATTCTGAAAGTGGAAGCTAACAAGCTTCCAGCTTTGCAGTCTATTTCACTGCCACGCCAAGTCTTTCAAGGCGAGACGTTGACTACCTCAAACGTGGCGTATTTTTGAGTGGATGAAAACGACAACCGCATGGTCCTCCGTTGACACTATCACGCGCCGGAGTCACAACGTCCGGTCAAGTTATTTTTTTATTGGGAAAAATTCTCCCAACTATTTTGGGCAACCGAGCTTTTGTGTGGCACAATAGAATGTTATTGGACTTCCGACTGCTATTAGGATAAATTATCTAAAGGGTAAACTATCAAAATGGTCACTTACTATACTTTTGCTCTCCAATTTCAAAACACTAATGTTGTGGTCACATGATTTTTGTTTTTAAACATTTGGTCACTCGGGTGTTAAATGATGGTAGACAATGAAGATGTGCGGACTTGGAATAGTAAAAAGAAGGGTAAATTACTTAGATAGTCACTAAACTATTATTTTATTTTTATTTTGACCATTGAACTAAAAATAATTTGTATAATTACACATTTAGTCTATTATATATATATACATATAATCAATTTAGTCCTAATTTTAATATAAAAACATTTAACTGGAAAGAAGAATTTAATGCAAAACATTCACGGGCGTACTCCCTATAGGGGTGAGAATTGGGTAGGGAATATCTGAAAATCGTGGGGATCTGAAATCGACTAGGATGAGGAATAATTGAAATCTTCACCCTCAAGGACGTGGACGAGGGAAGTTTTATCACCGGAGCTCAAATGGGAATGAAGACGGGGATTGGTATATTCGAACCGTGAGGATAACCAAATTGTAACCGTATAAATAACTGTGGGGATCCCAAAAAATATTCACATGTATGCCCGATATTTTACAAGATTTCTAAATATATATATATACTTATTTATCTATATACCCCTAATATATATCTTAATAAAAACTAACTATATTATTATACTTTAACTTTCTCTCAAACCTAGCCACACTTAAGTTTCTCAACAGCTTTATATCTTAGTTTTTAGATATAAGTTAAAACTCTTGTCTAAATCTTTCCCAACACAACACCCTTTCAATCTTCATCATCTCGTAACTGCTTCTAATCGAAGTATCCAGACTTTATATTTTGAACTAAATTGGTCATTTATTTTGGTTAGTAAAATAGAAATTTTGTTTAATTTTTTGGAATGAGGATTCACTTAAAACCACGAGGATCCATGCAAAAAAGATATGGGACTAAAAAATCCCCAAAGCATTTAATGGGAATTCAAAACTGTCCCCACCCCACTCGATTTCCACCCCTAACTCCCTAGCTCTTACAGAATCAATGATGTTTCTATACTCAACCAAAGCAAAACCTTAAAGTGAAAAGAAGAAAATTTGCTCAATGGGACAAATTTTAATATAAAATTTGTTGGTGTTAATATCATTTTCTAGAGATCCCTTCCATTGGTGTTTCTTGTCTCATTTCTTTAATAGTGTAATTATATAAATTGATTATATGTGTATATATGAAGAACTAAATGTGTAATTATACAAATTGTTTTTAGTTCGGTGATCCAAATAGGAATGAAGTAATAGTTTAATGACTATCTAGGTAATTTATCCTTCTTTTTAATGTATAATTATAAAATGTCTATTTAAGTTTGGTGTATTAGTTTGGTTTGAGTTGATTTTCAATTCGGGTTGCTTTCGATCCGAGTTACTTTTGGTTCCGGTTGATTTTTAGTTTCGGTTAATTTTTGTTTTAGCTCAAATTTGGGTCGATTTGGTTCGGGTTCATAACAAGTTTAGACTATCATGTTCAAGTCCATATCGAATTTCATGTAAGATAAATTGGTTCGGCTCTAGATCAAATTGACCGGTCTAATCCAACTCAAAGCCACAGGTGTTAGTTGTTTAAATTATATTTATGTCACACATCGATTACATAGCACTTGTTTCCTGGAGAATGTAGGCATGGATTTTAAGTAACATAAGGAATCATTATAATCACTTTGTGTCCAACATCGTACCTTTCTCTTCAAATTATTTGACTAAAATATTTGTCGTCTGTTATAGGATTCGCATCTCACGCTTTCTCTCAACCGGATAAGCAAGCAAATCAATTGAATAAACAGCTTTTCTATTTCCTCTCCAAATCCGGCGAATCCAAACAGTTCCTACCACTGTTTATGAACATGGAAAGTGAACCCGGTGTCTGGTGAATGCAGTCAACATCTTGTCTTCGAGCAAACAACCACCAACCGGACAAGTGGATGCTGAGGCTGACCACTCACTCAGCCACTCAGTGGTTTCATCTGCCCGTTTTGGCCTAATAACTCAACGCGCTCACCTTTCGATTATTGATTGTTACGGGAGAGATCGACATGGATAGAACCATTCACGCGCATGCCTCCGATGCGTACATCTGTGGCAACTTTAGGACAGCCTTTTACCTTCCAGACATCCTTTTCCTTGAAAGGACCTTCCAGACATCAACTGTTCGTAAATGGGCTGTGTCGGGCGACAGAGAATCTTATTGGTTCGTTTCCCA
Source organism: Hibiscus mutabilis (assembly GCA_019671005.1). Lineage (NCBI taxonomy): Eukaryota > Viridiplantae > Streptophyta > Magnoliopsida > Malvales > Malvaceae > Hibiscus > Hibiscus mutabilis. The sequence goes on from CM033719.1 coordinate 52,439,902, forward strand.
CAGTTGATGAAACGTTTTAATTTTTTGGGATCTCAAAGTCAAATTTTCACTCCTTTTGTTTTTACGAAAATAGTTGCGATGTTAATGGGTATACGTTTAAGTTTTAGGCCCTGTTTTTTTATTGTTTTTAAAATTAATTTTTGATTCAAAAAAGTTGATTTGAGATAAAAAGTAAAAAAAATTAGGCTAAAATTATTTTTTAGTTTAGTTTGAAAAGTGTTTTTTAAAAGTTAAAATTTTAACTTTTAGCTTTTTTAAAACAATTTTTAAGTAAAATTACTTATATACTATCGTTTATATAACAAATCATTTTATATTTTTAAAAAGAATGTCTAAAATAAAAATTTTATCTACTTAAAAGTATTTTTTAACAGTAATATCAAACACTCCAAATAATCTAAAAACACTTTTTAAAATTACTTTTTAAAATCACTTCCGTATTTTACAAAATAATATCAAGCCGAGCCTTAACCAGTTTTTTTTATTGGTCAACAATGTCGTCTGTGTTTGGTGATGTGAATACAAAATGCTGGAAAAATGCTTATTGTTGGCCTTTTGAAGAAGTAAATAATTATATGGTTGAATTATACAATAATAAGATATGTAATCAGAGAATGAAGTCTAAGGATAGAGACTTCCATCAGATGAATAAAACTAAAATGAAATAAAGAATTTCATCTAATAAAAAAACGTCGACATTAGTGGGTTAAGGAGTAACGCGCACACAACATATAGATTAGATTGCCTTGTTTGAACCCAGAACATTTAAAAAAAAAACATCATTTACTACTGAGATCACTCAATAGGTCACAGGCAAAGAATGCGAGAATAAGGGAGGTCTCACTTTTACTGTATTCAAAAAGCAAGCTCAGATTTATCAGAAAAGTAAGTAGATGTCCTTGAGTTTTTTTTTTATCGATAGAGTCAATACGAGACTTATAGTTAGCATTCTGACTCAACGTACATGCTCGTCTCACTTTCACTTCTTCCTTGTCCTACTTAACCGCTAAAGGATAGTCTTTTTAGGCGAAATCTTAGAAGCATGCGAAGGTGAAATAAGTCTTTCCCTCGATTGGAGCATGGATTGACTTTCTTTAAACGAGTTAGCAGGCGATAGCGAAATGGCTATTCCTGGTTTTGCCTCAACCAAGTCTTTCTATTTTAAGATTCGATTTCTTTTAAGGGAAGCAGATCCTTATCTCACTACTTCGGGACAAGATTTAACTGACAATAAGCTGGGAAAGCCTCACGGCCTGGTGGTCGGCATAACAATAATGACATTTGTCGATATGCCACCGCCTGTTTACTAAGATCATCATATATTATTAACGTGTGCATTCCATTATCTAGGAAATATTCCTCGCGGCATCAAGTCCAACCCTAAAAAACATAACATAAAAAGAATGACCGAGAAATAAAAAAAGTGTTAAAAGACACAGATAAACTTACCGCAAAGACAGAGAAAAACGTGTAAAAATGCGAAGTTATTCTTATTAAAAATAAAAGAAACAAAGAAAAAAAATAAAGATGAAACATAGTAAAATAAAGGGAAAAAATTAATTGTTTTGGACAAATTTTAAATATGAGGGAACAAAGATAAGCAGCTTGTCTATCGACTAAATGTGCTTGTTATTTTTTTTCAAATTGAATGAGATAATTTATAAACATAGTTATATTATGGTTAAATATTCAAATAATGGTGTAATGTTTTAGGGTTGTTCACATAACGGTTTAACATTTCATAATATTCTTAAATTTGTTCAAATAAAAGCCAAGCATTTACTCAGTCAAATAAGGGCTATGACGTTTTTGAATTTGCTCAAACAAAAACAATCGTTACTTTTAGAAGTAAATTTGCTATTATGGCCATTTTTTATGAAATATGACATGGTATTAAAAATATTTGATTAAAAATAAATTAAAAGTAAAAAGGTGTCAAAAATCTTAGCTCATTATCAGGGGTGGTTCAAAGATTTAAAGCGCCCTGTGCAATTTATTAAAATGAGGCCTTTCATTTATAATATCAAAAAATATATATAAGTTTTTTTCTTTCAAATAAAGTTCCCTTAATACAAAAAATATTAGATTACTCTCTTGATCAACATAAAATGACTTACAAACATCTAAAAGTCTAACAGTTTCACTTAAAAGTGATGTTCTTCTTGCATATTTTAAAGCAAAATCATCTACACCGCTTTCGATATCAACTTCTTCCAAAAAATCAGTCGCGATTGCCATAAAAGCAAGTTCATTAAGTATTTCTTGTGACATAGTTGTCCATAAATATGACTTCACAAACTTCAATTTTAAAAAGCTTCGTTTTGCAGAAGAACCGATAATAGGAATAGTTTATAAAACTCTATATGCAATTGTCGTATTTGGAAAGCAATTAAAACATTTTGAAAACTTTAATAAATCCATTGCTCTTGTTTTTTTCCTTTGGGTAAAAGCTCTCTAAGTAATTTAAGCTCAACAAATAACTCATTTCCATCAAAATTAGATACTCATCTTTCCTAAGAGCATTTTCAAAACTATTAAAATGAGATTTGAGATTAACGTCATCCAATAAATATAATTAATCATAATAAAACAAGAAGCTAAAAATATGCTTATATAATTGATATTGTTCAAACCTCATATCCAAAGAAATAATGGCTTGATCGACAATATACAATAAGTATTGAATTCCAAATGACTCATTGGGAGACATTAATGTTTCCTCACCATACTATGCGCTTTTGAGAAAACATAAGATCAATTCCAAATTCATTGGCTATTTTTCTAGTTGTGTCTATGGCACTTAAAAATTCCTTATCTTATAACTTTCGAAAAGGGAAATAAGCCTATTTTATCTCATCTATAGTAACATCAATCAACATGTCTTTTTACTGTAAACATTTTCTAACTAAGTTTACAACAAACAAATTTCATACCAAATGATTGTAGATAAAGGAAATTCAAAACTACTAAGCTCGTTTATTGCTGATATTTAATCGTACTTTTTATTTCAGGATCATTATCTGTATAAGCTACTTGAAGTAAGACTTTTCGTATTTCAACAACTTGAAATCTTATTGTCTTAACACTTTCAACACGACTTACTCACCGTGCAACCGAAAATGATTTAAGAGTTAAGCCTTTCACATTTTCTTTTAATATATGTCACATCTTTGTAGAATTAGCAAATAAAGTAATAATGTGTCGAACTATTCTAAAAAAATCTCACTTTTATTGAAATGATTGCAATGTTGCACAAAACTATGTTAAGATTATGACAACCACATGAAGTATAAACACTCTAAGGTTCAAGTCTAAAGGTCTTTTTTGCACACTTTGATTTTTCCCTTTCATGTTCAACCTGTAATCATACCCTTGCCAACATATATCCTGACACGCATCTTATTAATTTCCCAAAATACCTTACATCTTTAAAACAAGATTTGTTGGTAAACTTTTTTAGAAAATAATTATATATATAATGATTTATTTTGGGCCCTCTTTTTTCGGGGGCCAAGTGTGGTCGCACAAGTTGCGCATGCCCAAAACCACCCCTGATCATTATTTGAGCATATTGTCACGGGCTGCCAGCCTATGACCGAGATGGCCGCACACCAAGGGGTCTGTCCAAGTACACTACGTGCTTTACCCAACCGAGGGACCCAAGTTCGCACCAACGTTGCACACCATGGAGCCGAGTCAAGCACCCCATGTGTTACCCATGAGAATGAGACCCGATGGAGCACACTCCACGCACCCAAGGAGGTCCAACCGAGTATAATCTATGCTACACATGCCATGGAGCCCGAGTCAGCCCTATTGTGTACACTTGGGGGCCAAGATGAGCCCCATCCGAGTTGCCCATGATCCTAGGGCCCGATTCAGCACTGAGTATGCTATCGATGAGGTTTTGGCCAAGCAAACTGGGCCAATTCAAGCCCAATCCGCCCAATAGACCAAGACCATTGAAAGGAGATCATCTTTTGACCAACATACATGGAAAGATATCATTCTTTGAGCCACACTTGGGGAAAGTATCCTTGTCACCTAAGTGTAATATCCTTGAGTGATTCTTATCCTTTGTACATTTGACAACATTGTATTTGAGTGATCTTATTTCCATAGTTAGGAGATAAGAATATTTGGATTGATCCTTAGCCATTGGATCAAACCATCCTAGACCGTTAGATGCTAGGAAGTGAGCCTATAAATAGAGGCTCACTCTCACCATTTGTATTCATCTTTCACTTTTCATTTTCTTGAGTAAAGAGTTATATTTATCTTCATCATTTCTCTAGTTTTCCTTGCTTGCCTTGCCTTAGTATTTTTCACTGACTTAGTCTTCGACTAAGATCGTCGACTAAGGCCGTACGGATCAGCTAGTCATACTCTAGCCCTATGATAGTTGGTATTAGAGCTAAATTTTTGCACACAACCGAGTAAGGGATGTCAGGCAACAACGGATCTGACTCTAAGTATGAGGGTCGTTGTGTGACTCGACTAACGGATAAAGCCAAGAGGGCTAGTTCCAAGGATCGACTCACTACACTTGAGGATAAGGTTACCCACCTTGGGGGGAGAGGCTCGAAGCGGTTGAGGTCAGCTTAGAGAAGCTTGACACGATGGTGACACACTCAAGGAAGAGTTCAAAGGTACTCTCAATGAGATCGTAGAGCATGTCGATCAGCAAGACGATTCTCTCAAGGACGAGGTGACATCACTTAAGAAGATCATGGAAGATCTTGCAAACTAAGCCGAAATAGCAACACTCAAAAAGGAGATTAAAGATATCAAGATCGAGTTGCTCATTTGCAAAGCCGTTATGAGGAGTGGCATGATAACTAGCCCGACGAAGGTGCTAGCCGATGTCCTAAAACCGAAGGAGTTTAAAGGGACGGGAGATGCTCAAGATGTGGAGAATTTTATCTGAAGTATAGATCAATATTTCTACCACATAAGAATCATAGATAAGTCCAGAAAGGTAAACACTACGTCCACTTATTTAGCTGACATAGCTCTTTAATGGTGAAGACACACGTGCTTTGAGGAGAAAGGCAATGATATTTCTATCGAGACTTATGAAGCATTCCAAGCCGATATTAAAGAGACATTCTACCCCCAAAATGCCCAACGTGAATTACGAACAAAACTATGCCAACTCAAGTATGATGGCTCAATCCAAGAGTACGTGAGGCAATTCTCCGAGATAAAGCTCTAAATTCCAAATTTAGAGAGAGGCGAGGGTTTCTCTATCTTCATGGATAGACTCTTGCAGTGGGCAATTTAGAGTTGAAGATGAGGGGAGTCTAAGTACTCTATAAGGCTTTGGATGAGGCTGAAGCCATAACTAAGTTTAAGAAGATGTCTAAGTCACCCAAGTTAAAGCCGAGACATGGATGCAATAATTGGGGAGATAAAGATCGGCAAGCCAAATATAAGACCAAGGAAGAGCCTCCGAATGGCAACGGGAAGACATCGAACAACAAGCTCAACAGGTTTTTATACCTTAGGAGAGAAATGATCGAGGTCTAGTGAGATGCCTCTATTGTGAGGGGCCTCACTATATAAAAGATTACCCAAAAAGGCTAGTCTTTCTGCCATCTAAGGAGATGTTGGAGAAGAAGAAGATTTCAACCAACTTAGGTCAATTATAAGTTCATTTCAAGCCAAGGTGGTCATAAGAAGAAGTGGCTTATATTCGTAGACGTGACAGTTGCCAGAAAAAAGCTGAGTGCACTGGTGGACACAGGTGTATCTAAGTTGTTCGTGTCTGAGCAAGTTGTCAAACGCCTTATCCTGAGAGTTGAGAAGGCTAATGGATGGATCAATACCGTTTATTCCAAGGAAGAGCCAATTGTGGGGATCGCAAAATGAGTAGACCTTCAACTTGGTAAATAGAATGGTAAAGCATCCATAAAGGTAACCTCGCTTGATTTACCAAATAAACCCCGAAGAGATTACGATAGAAATGTCTATTTTTCCCTTTTATCTTGTCTAGATGCATTATTAGGTCCTAAGGTGATCCTATGAGTCATAGTTAAAATTACAACTTAATCGGGCGTCATTTCGACATCCAATTGCTTAAAAATGCCTTATAGGGACTAAAATGTAATTTCCATTATTTTATAAGGGCTTTCATAAAATTAAGGTTACCAATCCTCGATTAATCATGTTACATGCCTTCATGTTAAATCTCATCTCAAAATGACCATTCAATCTCATTTAATTGCATAATTAAGAAACAGAGACTAAAATGCAAAGATTTCAAACATTAGATAGCATCTAAACAAAATTAACGGTCAGTGTACTCGGTACACAGAGTGTCTTACGATCGTCGAAACGACCACCCTCAGAAAATACAGCTTTGACTCGTATCGATCCCCTTCATTTTACCTCAAAACCCAAGATTCCAGTGTATTTTGAAAATTAGGATTACAAGATAGCTAAACACCTTATCGAAGTGATCGTGATCCCTCAAACCTATCGATACCAACATTGTTTCATTTCCTATGTTGTACCGATATGGTGGCTATCAAAGCGTACCAGTACACCTAGGCTTAATTCATCACTTTGAGCCTCAAACAGATCCCCACGATCGAAACCCGAAATACCTTATCGGTGCGTACGTGAGACTTGTATTGACCTCTAGGTCTAACATATGACACTTTGGCTCAATCTCACACCCTCCATTCAACTTCTAATCATCATATGGCATCCCAAACATTTAATCATCAAACATATCAACATAGATTGAGACTATACTAAGCATGGCATAATCAAGCAATCACCTATGATCATGATTTCTACCCAAGCATGCTTATTGTCTCCCAACCCCTCGAAACTAGTTACCAAACATCAAACAAGTCCAAAACATTAATCTAAACTTTTACAAAAAGGAGTAACTCAAAGCACATCTCCCAAAAAAACCCAGTCATATTGCCTTCTTATTACTACTTAGCGTAAATTAAACCATACTTTGTAATAAATCGACTCTTGGATCCTCGCTTCCTCACGTGCTTCCCAAGAAGCTATTTCTCTATATTGATGAGGAAAAGAGAGCGTAAGCTATAAGCTTAGTGAGGGAATTGCAAAAGCACTCATCAATGCATTTAAAACCATTTGATTCAAATCACATGTAATTATCTCATGGCAAAACCTCCCATGCTTTTCATATCACCTCAAATATGCACATTTAAATCATTTTCAACACATGTATTATGGATTCAATCTCTACCTCAATTTAAGCTTCACTCCACAACACCTTTATAACAAGCTTAAAGAGTAACACATGTATAAATCTCATTATACAAATAAAGTCCATTTCATATGATACATTATCTCATATACTGGATTTCAAGTGACTCGAAACCAGCAACCTTTCATTTCATAAAACACATCGGATACACGTATTTCTTAAGTGGTTCCCAAAACCACTTTACATACATACCTCAACCGGAGCAACGGCACACTTGCCCACCCCAATGGTTCAAACCGGAGTAACAAAACATTTACCCACCTCTACAATTTGAATGTATAAATCAACCAGCAGGAGAAAATGAAACATTTACCCACCTCAACCACTGCGGTTCTCATGTTGGAGATTACAGACACTTAATACCCCTCGACAAACATGAGGCAACTTTTTATAGTGCACTCTAAACCCTATGGCTAGCCAACTATATCCGATATCATTTTAAACACAACCACTTGCCAATATATTCAATAAACAACATTACCTCACTCTTTTACATATGCATCAAATCAAACAAACACAAATACATTAAACCATGTATTTTAACAATCCCAAAAATACTTTCATAAACCATATGGAATTCTCAAATGCCATTATCTATGATCATTTGCACCATCTTTCACTTTCAAAACATGCATAATACAATGAGTAAATAAACTACCACATGTGCATGAGATTTCATTTTGTAAAACCGAAATCGAGAGAAAGCTCAACCGATACTTACTTCTGAGATTAAATAAGTGTATCAAACTTTATCTAAACTCGCACAACTCATTTTCAAACCTTTTAACAGTAAAACACTTTTCCACTCACCAACAATCCAAAGCTTGCTTGCCGATGTGTGAATCAATCTTTCGAAGCTCACGTGCCTTCTTCAAAAGCCAAAGGATTCAACTCCCCTACTTTACCCAATCAAAAACAAAGGATTAAAACACATCTCTATAACACAAACCTCCAGCAACCAACAAACACAATATCGCCTCACAAGGTTTCTTCAAACACTCCTCTAAAACTATCAAGAACACCACCAAACCTTGCCTAAAAAAAGCCCAGCCAACATTTAACTATTCAAGCACATTTACAACATCAATTAACATCCAAAAACATCTTAAACGCGTCCCTATACCTCCACCAACACTACAGCAGCAAAATCACCCCAAAACTAACTATATCCAACCTACAAAACTAACAATTCACATAGTTTCGGGATTACATTGATTAATCAATTCTTTCAACATTAAAACACATCCAAATGGAGATCTAATTCCATTAAATTCATCACCATAACAGATTAGAATCAATTTCCAACAATTTTCTAAGAAAATTCAATTTAATCATCAAATCCATATTAAAATCATAATTCCTTAACATAAATCAATAACAAAGGATCAAGAACTTGGGAATTTCAATAAAAAACCTTTAATTAGAGGAGAGAAATGAAAATCACCTCTAATTATTGATTTCACCCTTAATTGGACAAGCTTTGATAAAATCCAAAGAGATTTTGCAATAGAACTTGAAGAAATCAATTAGAAATAAAAAATGAAATCAATATGAATTGATTCCTGGAATTTTTAGAGTATAAATCTTAGTTTGGTTGCTGAGAATTTGAAGAAAAAAGGTGGGTGAAAAGTAGTTACGTAAGAAAGTGAATTGGCAATTAAAAATCTTTTTAATAAATTCATTTTATTTTATTATAAAACCATTTAAAATACCTTAAAATAGCCTAAATTAAGAGAGAAATCTGTTGAAAAAGATTGGTCAAATAGCTCCTTAAAGATTCTAAGTTTTGACCCTTTTACGATTTAGTCACCAAAAACAATTTTGAAAACTTTCAATTTAGTCACTAGACCAAAATGTCTTAAAATCAGACTTAATTTCCTCAAATTGAATTATCTAAGTTCCTTAAAATATCAATTAATTAATTTCTATTATTTTTTCATATTTTATTTTACCCAAAAATCTATTTTATAGAATTACATTCCTGAAACTATTCGAATTGCCTAAACAGGTTATCTCGAACCACTTACCCGATCCAGCCCACATCTAGGCCCAATTTCATGGCGTTACAACTCTCCTTCTCTTAAGAAAATTCATCCTCGAAATTTACCTGACGGTAAAAGATGAGGGGATTGTTTCAACATGTCCTTCTTGCTCTCCTAGGTAGCTTTCTCCACACTGTGGTGCTGCCACAACACCTTTACCAACTCTATGGTCTTTTCGCGGAGAACTTTGCTACTCGAATCCAAAATTCTCACCAGTTCCTCATCATAGGTCAAATCCATATTCAACTCAATCTCCTCAATAGGCATTACATGCGAAGGATCCGATCTATACCTCTGAAGCATCGACATATGGAAAACATCATATATCTTTTCTAGCTCTGCCGGCAACCTCAATCTATACGCAACTGGACCAATGCGCTCCAACACCTCATACGGTCCAATAAACCTAGGACTCAGCTTACCCTTCCGTCCATATCTCATCACCTTTTTTCATGGAGAAACCTTCAAGAACACACGATCACCAACTGTATACTCAATCTCCCTTCACTTCAAGTCATCATAAGACTTTTGCCGATCCGAAGCCCCTTTCAAGAGATCACTAATAAGATTTACTTTCTCATTGGTACCTTTCAACATATTCGGCAAAGAAACATACTTCTCTCCTGCCTCTGCCCAACAAAGTGGCATACGGCATCTTCTACCTTACAAAGCCTCGTATGGTGTCGTATAGATACTAGATTGGTAACTATTATTATAAGCGAACTCCACAAACATCACCTGCTTCTCCCACGATCCTTGAAAATCTATGATGCAGCACCGCAACATATCTTCCAACACTTGGATAGCACGCTCAGACTGACCATCCGTTTGAGGATGATACAAGGTATTAAAACTCAACCGTGTACCCAAAGCCTTATGCAAACACTCCCAAAACCTTATGGTGAAATATGAATCTCTATCCGACACAATAGACTTCAGTACTCCATGCAACCTCACAACTTCAGAAATATACAACTCTGCCAACTTATCCAGAATATACGTTGTATGCACAGACAGAAAATATGCACACTTCATAAACCTATCCACAATCACCCAAACGGAATTCTACTTTGATGGCATCAAAGGCAAACCGGATATAAAATCCATATTGATTCTCTCCCATTTCTACTCAGAAACCTTTAACGATTACAACAACCACTAAGAAAACTGATGTTATGCCTTAACACGTTGACAAACCATGCAACGAGCAACAAAATCCGCAACATCATTTTTCAAGCCAACCCAAAAATACTCTCTATTCAGATCTCGATACATCTTCATACTCCCCGGATGCATAGCAAAAGGACTCGAATGTACCTCAGTCAAGATAGTGTGCCTCAACTCTTCATCCAGCGGCACCACCACCCGACTCCTAAAGCACAACATCTCGTCCTCATTAAAACCAAAATTCTTTTAATTCTTATCCAAGATATCCTTAACATGAGGCACCAACGTTTCATCATATGGTTGCTTCTCTTTTATCATCGGCAACATTGAAGGCTTCACTTGCAACTCTATTAACAACCTACCATCCCACTTTATACTCAACCGTGCAAACATTGCCCTTAACTCCACCGCGAGCTTTCTACTCAAGGCATCCTCTACGACATTCACTTTCCCTGGATGATACTCAATCGTTAGGTCATAATCCTTAAGCAACTCCAACCATCTTCGTTGCCTAAGATTTAAATCCTTCTGAGACATAAAACACTTCAAACTTTTGTGATCCGTGTACACGATACACTTCTCACCGTACAAATAATGTCGCCAAAGGCAAACACCACCGCAGCCAACTCAATGTCGTGCATAGGGTAGTTGCGCTCTGGCACCTTCAACTGTCTAGATGCATAAGCTACAACCCTTCCTTCCTGCATCAACACACACCCTAAACCCACGTACGATGCATCACTATACACAAAAAATTCCTTCCCTGACTCAAGTTGAATCAAGATTGGAGCTTGCGTCAAAGCTTCTTTCAACTTGTCAAAAGCTTGTTGTCTTGCTTCCGTCCACTCGAAACTCACATCCTTCTGCAACAACTTTGTCAAAAGAGCAGCGATCTTTGAAAAACCATCTACAAAGCGTCTGCAATATCCTGTAAACCCTAGGAAACTACAGGCTTCCAAAATAGACTTCGATTACTTCTAATTCAAAATAGCCTCAACTTTTTGCGGATCCACATGAATACCCTCGACCGAAATAACATGACCAAGGAAAACCACCTACTTGATCCAAAACTCACATTTACTTAGCTTGGCATAAAGCTTGTTGTCCAACAGCACTTGCAACATAATTCAGAGATGTCGATCATTATCTTTCTTGGTACGTGAGTACACAAGAATGTCATCGATGAACAGTACCATGAATTGGTCCAAAAACTCATGGAATACACTATTCATCATATTCATGAACGTTGCCGGTGCATTTGTCAAACCAAATGGCATCACTAGAAACTCATAATGCCCATAACGTGTGCAAAAAGTTGTCTTCGGCACATCTTTATCCTTCACCTTCAACTGATAATACCCCGACCGCAAATCAATCTTAGAAAACATTGTAGCACCCCAGAACTGATCAAAAAAATCATCAATACTCAGCAAATGATACTTGTTTTTAATCGTTAACTTGTTCAATTGCCCATAATCAATGCACATTCTCATCGTGCCATCCTTCTTTTTCACAAACAACACTGGTGCTCCCCACGGTGACACACTTGGCCAAATGAACCCATGATCCAGCAACTCTTGCAACTATGTCTTCAGCTCCTTCAACTCATTTGGTGCCATACAATATGAAGCAATCGACATCAGAGTCGTATCCACAAACGTCTCAATGCAGAACTCCACTTCCCTATCCGGCGGTAAACCAGGTAACTCTTTCGGAAACATTCTTGGAAAATAAAAAACTGTGCGAATATCCTGGGCATGCGCTTTCTTCATATTCGGGTTCATAACATAGGTTAGGTATGCTTGACCCCCAAACTCCAACAACCTTCGCGCTTTCAATGTGGAAACCATATTTGACATGAACTTCACATTCTCGCCTACAACCACAACTTCATAATCCTCGAAAAGTTTCAAAGAAACTCACTTGGCTTCAAAATCCACTACAGCTTTGTGTCGAGACAACCAATCCATACCCAAAATCACATCGAATCCGTGAAATGGTAACTCTATCAGGTCAGCCTCAAATACATTTTCTTGGACCATCAAGGGATAACTCCTATACAACTTTCTAGCTACAACCATCTCACCAAAAGAACTTGTTACCCGCATACCAACGTCTAACAAATCTATAGGTAAATCCAACAAACATGCATGCTCGTTCAAAATATAAGAATGTGTAGAACTGGAATCAATCAAAGATAACAAAGGTATAGATTGTAAGGTAAAGGTACTTGTGATCACATCGGTATCATTCCTCCCTACACGGTGAGCAAAGACCATCATTGTTCCACCCTCTTCTGGCTGAACCACCACGGTATGATCTACCACTCTCTGTCCATCATCCATAATCGCTGAAAATGTCCACGGCCACACCCACAACCCATCTACACCAAAGCAACTGGTACATGAGCTTGACCTTCTCTAGCCAATTGCGGACAATCCCTCCTAAGATGATCCCTCAATCCACAGCTCCAACAAGTGCCTATATCATCCCAACATTTCCCTAAATGCTTTCTACCGCATCTCTTACACTCAGAAACTCTAGCATAGGTATTATGTCCTTAAAAACCACGACCAGCACCATTTCCTCCACGCCTTTGATCTAGAAGATACCTTCTATCTCTATGCCTCTTATAATGATCCTTACCAACATCAAACTTTGCACTCCTCTTTCCTACTAAAGAACTTTTAGAACGAGCAGACAAACCCAAATTTTGTTTTATGTCATTTGCTCAAGAAACCAGACCATCAAACTCTGTGTAGTCGGTAGCCAACATATACGTCTTCACCTTCTTCATCAACCCGTAACAAAATCAATCACACCTCTATAGCTTATCCAAAACCAACCCAAGAGCATACTTACTCAACTGCACAAACTGAATCTTGTACTCAGAAATAGACATGTTTCCTTGCTTCAAAGCCCTAAACTCCCTTTTTTATCATCCCTATATCGAGTTCCCAAATACTTATTCCTGAAAGACTCACAAAAGAATTCACACGTAACATTGGCAGGTTCAATTCCCGCGATCATAGTTATCCACCAACTATAAGCATCGCCCTGAAGCAACGACACAATACACCCCAGCTTGCATACATTCGTACACTCCATCTGGCCAAGAATCTTCTCAGTACTAGCAAACTATTCCTCGGCTGCTTCAGTAATCAAACCTCTAAACTCAACACCACCTAGGCTACGCAAATGCTCCAAAGGTAACCTAGTATTAACAATTGCATGCGCTTGTGTAGGTACATGCACTTCAGCTATGGCCGCCTGAAAAACTCTCGTCGTCACTTGGACTAACGGTGCCATATCACTAAAAATAGGTGTTTGGGGTGCCTGAGGCACACCTCCCTCTACTCCAACTCCAGTAGGAGGATTCGATGGAGGAGGAGACAACTCATCATCATGTGTATCTACCACACTACCCGTTTGAGCTCTAGTCTTTCGTATCGGTACCATACGCGAAAATATGAGTCTAAACATAATAATGCAACAAAACAAAACAATTAGGCCAGCTCACAGCAAGAATCCAAGTCACTCTTGTTTAAAAACAAAATCATTTAACTCAAGTAGTAATAAGACAATGTGTCCCAAGTTTAAACACCTCAAACATACCACATGTCGAATACAATTTCATAAATTCAATCATCGTGCATGTCAAACAACATATTCATACAACATCAACCTAGCAAACAAACATAACCCACCTCCCAACAATCATAACCTGGCTCTAATACCACCAAATATAACCCCATTGACCCGGTCTAGTCGCAAGACCGAATCGAGCGAGCTACATTAGGGTTTACCAAAATAAACCCTAAAGAGATTACGATTAAAATGATCCATTTTTATTTTATATTAACTAAATGCATTATTAGGTCCTATGGTGATCATACGGGTCATGATTAAAATTACAACTCAATCGGGCGTCATTTCGACATCCAATTGCTCGTTAACGCTTTATAGGGACCAAAACATAATTTCCAAATTTTACAAGGACTTTCATGAAATTAAAGTTACCAATCCTCAATTAGTCACGTTACATGCCTTCATGTTAAACTTCAACTCAAAATGATCATTCAATCTCATTTGATTGCACAGATAAGAAACAGGGACCAAAATGCAAAGATTTCAAACATCAAATAGCATCTTAACCAAATTAACGGCCATCGTACCGGTACATGTTTCTTGCATATCAAAATGGAAGTAAAGGACAAGAGTGACAAAGGCTTTGACCCATACCTCTCCCCTTCATTTTACGGGCAAACCTAAGTATATTTTGAAAATTAGGATTTTAGTAGCTAAACACCGTATCGATACGGTATCTAAAATTGAAGGACACCAATACTCATTTGATCACTTTGCACATATTCTTTTCCCTTATCAGGCATATCGGTATGCCTGGCTATTTAAGCAATCTAAGCCTCAGATAGATCCCGCATCATCAAACACGAGGGTTGTACTATTACATACCGGATGGGACTCAGATATTGACCTCTAGGTCCAACATATGACACTTTGGCTCAATCTAACACCCTTCATTCAACTTCTAATCATTATATGGCTTCCCAAACATTTAATCATCAAACATATCAACATAGATTGAGACTATACTAAGCATGGCATAATCAAGCAATCACTTATGATCATGATTTCTACCCAAGCATGGTTATTGTCTCCCTACCCCTCAAAACCAATTACCAAACATCAAACAAGTCCAAAACATTAATCCAAACTTTTACAATAGGGAGTAACTCAAAACACATCTCCCAAAACAATTCGGTCACATTACCTTCTTATTACTACTTAGCGTATATTAAACCATACTTTGTAATGAATTGACTCTTAGATCCTCGCTTGCTCACGTACTGTCCGAGAAGCTATTTTTCTACATTGATGAGGAAAAGAGAGCATAAGCTATAGGTTTAGTGAGGGAATCGCAAAAACACTCATCAATGCATTTAAAACCATTTGATTCAAATCACATGTAATTATCTCATGGCAAAACCTCTCATACTTTTCATATCACCTCAAATATGCATATTTAAATCATTTTCAACACATGTATCATGGATTCAATCTCTACCTCAATTTAAGCTTCACTCCACAACACCTTTATAACAAGCTTAAAGAGTAACACATGTATAAATCTCATTATACAAATAAAGTCCATTTCACATGATACATTATCTTATATATTGGCTTTCAAATGACTCAAAACTAGTAACCTTTCATTTCATAAACACATCAGATACACGGATTTCTCAAGTGATTTCCATAACCACTTTACATACATACCTCAACCGGAGCAACAGTGCACTTGCCCACATCAACGGTTCAAACCGGAGCAACAGAACATTTACCCACCTCTACGGTTTAGATGTATAAATCCACCAGTGAGAGAAAATGAAACATTTACCTTCTTCAACCGCTGCGGTTCTCATGTTGGAGATTACAAAAACTTAACACCCCTCGACAAACATGAGGCGACTTTTTATAGTGCACTCTAAACCCTATGGCTAGCCAACTATATCTGATATCATTTTAAACACAACCACTTGCCAATATATTCAATAAACAACATTGCCTCACTGTTTTACATATGCATCAAATCAAACCAACACAAATACATTAAACCATGTATTTTAACAATCCCAAAAATATTTTTATAAACCATATGCCATTCTCAAAGGCCATCATCTATGATCATTTGCAACATCTTTCACTATCAAAACATTCATAATACAGTGAGTAAATAAAACCATTGCATGTGTATAAGATTTCATTTTGCAAAATCAAAATCGAGAGAAAGCTCAACCAATACTTACTTCTGAGCTTAGATAAGTGTATCAAACTTTATCTAAACTCCCACAACTCTTTTTCAAACCTTTTAACAGCAGTAAAACATTTTTCCACTCACCAACAATCCAACGCTTGCTTGTCGATGTGCGAATCAAGCTTTCAAGCTTTCGCGCCTTCTTCAAAAGCCAAAGGATTCGACTCCCCTACTTTACCCAATCAAAAACAGAGGATTAAAATACATCTCTGTAACACAAACCTTTAGCAACCAGCAAACACAACATCGCCTCACAAGATTCCTTCAAACACCCCTCTAAAACAATCAAGAACACCACCAAACCTTGCCTAAACAAAGCCCAGCCAATATTTAACTATTCAAGCACATTTACAACATCAATTAACATCCAAAAACATCTTAAACATGTCCTTATACCTCCAGCAACACTACAACAACAAAATCACCCCAAAAACCAACTATATCTAACCTAGAAAACTAACAATTCACATAGTTTCGGGATTACATTGATTAATCAATTCTTTCAACATTAAAACACATCCAAATGGATATCTAATTCCATTATATTCATCACCAAAGCATATCCAAATCAATTTCCAATAATTTTCTAAGAAAACTCAATTTAATCATCAAATCCATATTAAATCATATTTCCTTAACATAAATCAATAACAAAGGATCAAGAACTTGGGAATTTCAATAAAGAACCTTTAATTAGAGGAGAGAAACGAAAATCACCTCTAATTGCTTATTTCTCCCTTAAGTGGCCAAGCTTTGGTAAAATCCAAAGAGATTTTGCAATAGAACTTGAAGAAATCAATTACAAATCAAAGAGGAAATCAATATGAATTGATTCCTATAATTTTTATAGTAGAAATCCTAGTTTGGTTGCTGAGAAAGTTGAGAGAAAAAGGGTGGTGAAAAGTAGTTACGTAAGAAAGTGAATTGGCAATTAAAAATCTTTTTAATAAATTCCTTTTTTATTTTGTTATAAAACCATTTAAAAATACCTTAAAATAGCCTAAATTAAGAGAGAAATATGTTGGAAAAGATTGATCAAATAGCTCCTTAAAGATTCTAAGTTTTGACCCTTTTACTATTTAGTCACCAAAAATAGTTTTGAAAACTTTCAATTTAGTCACTAGACCAAAATGTCTTAAAATCATACTTAATTTCCTCAAATTGAATTCACCAAATTATTTAAAAATTAATTTTTAATTTTTCATATTTTATTTTACCCAAAATATTTTATATATTTTATTTTACCCTAAAATCCATTTTATAGAATGCTTGAGAACATTAAAGAGGACCTATCCCACGACCCTTTTGCCAACATCATTTGTCTTGAGTACCAACAAGACATTGTGGAGACCAAGCCGCAGATAGATCAAAGACACAAGGACATTATGTCCAAGGTAAGTGATTCAATATTTAAAGAATTGAACTTGTAACTCCCCGGTTTTGGGCCTAGCGGTTTTAGGGCTAGTTAGACGGTTCGGTGGACCAGTTAGTGATTCGAGTCAATTTCGAGAATAAATATTTTTGAGTGAGTTAAAAATATATAAAAATGGTTAAAAATCATTATTTATTATATAAATGATTTTTTTGAACTCAATTTTATGAAATTGAAATTGGAAGGGTGACATTTCGGTTGGTGAGCAAAATGTAAGGTTTTAAAGCTATTTTTAAATGGTGACTAGTTTGAAAAAAGGTCAAATTCTTAGAATCCTTAGGGAGCTATTTTACCAAGTTTTGGCAGGTGGTTTTTCCCTCAATTAAGGTTTTTAATATGTGTTTTATTAAATAATTAAAATGAGATTTTAATATTAAAAGGTAGTTATTGATTTTATAAAGATTTGACATAAACTTTTCTCTCAACTTTTCTCCTCACTTCTATTCTACCAAACACTCTTGATTTCATCAAATTTCAGAGGTGATAGATCTACTTTCTTGAATTCTTGATTTATAGATTATTCTTCATCTTTGATTTACAAAATCTCATTGAAATCCTTTATTTTTCAAGCTTTAATCAATCAATTGATGGAGAAATCACACAATAGAGGTAATGTTCATTTTCTCCTCTATTGAATGGTTCTTTATTGATATTCCCAAGTATTTAATCCTTGATTTATGATTTATAATCTGATTTTATGTTTTTATGATGATTATTTGATTAAATTGGGTTTAATTGATGAAACTGAGGGAGATCCATATTGGATCTATTTTTCAGTGTTGATGATTGATTTTAAACATGTATTGGATGTTTTATAATGTTGATAAGTTGTTTTTAACATTGGAATCCCGAAACTCCTTGAATCCCTAATTATTTAGGTTGTTAGATTTGTGTTTTTGAGGTGTTGCGGTGGCTGTATAGTTGCTGGAGATGTAAGGATGATGTAATCCTGTTTTTAAGTGTTGATTAATGTTAATGGAAGTGTTAGATTGATAGTTTTGTGGCTGGGTTGTGGTTGGATAGAGTTAGATGATGATTTCGGTTGTTGTGGTTGGGTAATTGTGAAAGGATTGTCGATGTACGCGAGGAATGTTGCTGCAGTGGTTTGAATGCATTGTGATGCATTAATCCTCTGTTGTTGTGTGGTTAAAACAATGGTGGTTGGTCTGGAAGCTATCGGTGAAGCTTTAGAGGCTTCGGACCCTTGAATTCGCGTTGGCAAATTGAGGTTTCGCGTATTGGTGAATGACAACGTGGATTTTATCTTTGAAATGGTTTAAAGGTGGTTTATGGGAGTTTAAACTTAGCTTAAAACATTGGTTTAAAATCGGAAGTAAGTATAAAGTGGTTTTCTCTCTCGGTCGTGATATTATGAAATGAATTTATGCACTGGTTCTGAATTACATGGTACCTATTGTTTAAGCAAGTTTTAAAGTATGTGAGATACTGTTTTTAATCATGAAATGTTGAGGGATGTACATGGTAAGTGATCATTGTAAGTATGTGGAAATACTTGTTGAAAAGCATGGTTTGTTGATTTGGAAAAATGTTTGGTTTAATGCGTATAAAAACAATGAGGTATGTGGGTAATTGTGAATTATATTGGCAAGTGATGTGGTTGAAAAATGTTATCAGATATAGTTGGCCGGCCATAGGATTGATAGTGCACTATAAAGAGTCACCTTGGATGTCGAGGGGTTTTGTACAGTGTACCGAATACTCCATCAACGTAACCTAACGGTCGAGGGGTTATATAGTACCGTATACTCCCGTTAGTGGATTAAGCATCTAACGAGGGTTGGTGTCCCCGTGGGTTGTAAGTGTACCCGGTTGTTATGTACCGCTATTGTGACTGTATCGCTATTCCGGTTGAGATGACTTGAAGTGTTGTGAGGACACTTGTTGAATCCATGTATCCGATGAACTATTTTGTTAATGGAACTTGGTTAATGATCACTTGTAAGCCAATATAATTGTTGATGTGTCATGTAAAGGTTTATGTTGTATAATGTGATTTATACATGTTTACTCTTTAAGCTTTGCATATAGTTTGTTATGTATGGGAAGGCTTAAATTGAGGTTTAGCAATGGGATTTGCTGATGGTTAATGACACATGTTGCATATGGTTTAATATGCTGGTTTTTGAAAGTGTTAAATGCATGGTTTTGAAGGCATGATGTTCAAATGATGATTTAAGTGATGTCTAAAAGATGATTGAAATGAGATTTCAATGTGTTGATGAGAAATGGTTTTAAATGCATTGATGGTGTGTTGTTTTTGAGCACTCCTCACTATGCCTAGTGTGCTTAGCTCTCTTTGTCCATCAATGCAGAGAAATAAAGATTCGAAGGCAGCGAAGAAGCAAGGGATTACCAATGACTTGATGATAAAAGTATGTTTTGAATTAGACTCTGAGTAATAAGGGCAATGGTGTTTCTGTTGTTGATTTGGGAGATGGTTGGTTAAACTCCTTGTTTGAGCAAAGTTGTTTGCTGCTCTTGGTTTGTAAATGGCCATTTTGGACTGTTGGTTGCTTTGATTTTGAGTTTTAGGCTTTGCTTGGCTCGATTTTTAGGAAGCATGCCTCTAGATTTTCATTTGAAGTGTGATGCTAAGAATTGATGATGAATCTATGTTGTCTTACTGTGGCTTGACCCTTAGATGTGCTGGATACATGTTAGAACCATGTTAGGGTGTTTTGGTATGTTTGATAACAGGTTAAACCATCAAAACATGACATTTTAGGTCCATGCATATCAGTACGCGTGTCCCTGTTTCGGTATGGACAAGCCATTCTAGGCTTAGCGTATCGAAATGCGGGTATGTGTTTCGGTATGAGCTTAGGCCAAATGTGGCCAGTGTTTCAGTACGCGGGCTGAGCGTACCGGTACGGGTAAGCTTTTCTAGGCTTAGCGTTTCGGTGCAAGAAGAACCGTTTTGGTATGGGGTAAGTGTAATAGGCAGTGCGTATCGGTACGCGAGGGCGTTTCGATACAAGTTTTGGTTACTGGAATTTGGGGATTTTGAAATAGCAACCATGTACCGATACACGTGTAAGTGTACCGATACGACTAACCATTAATTAAGTTATTTGGATGTTTTAAAGTTCTGTTTTCTTGCGTTTTAATCCCTGATTGTTGTGGATGCAATTGAATGAGTATGGATGATCATTGTGAGCTGAGTTTCAACACGTATGCATGAAATTAGATTAATTAAAGGTTGGTAACATAAAAATGGGTTAAGTCCTTGTAGTTTTCTAGAATTGCAATTTGGTCCCTAAATTGCAATTGTACCCAATTGAATGTCAATTCGACGCCCGATTGAGTTAAGTTTTCACCCACTATCATTATGAACACATAGGATAATAATATGTGTCTAGTCAAGATAAAAGAAAAAGATAGACGTGTTTCGAATATCTTCTTCATGGTTTACCTTGGTAAACCTAATGTAGCTCGCTCAGTTCGGTCTTGCGATTAGGTCGGGTCGATGGGGTTACAGAACCTTACACATGGTAATTCTATTATTCACAGGTTGACTACGAGACCGTACGAGGAACTGGACTGAGTAAAAGAGCAAGTAGGCGAGGAGGCCTACAAAATGGAGTGGCTGCCAAATATGTGAGTGGACCCTGCTACCACCAACATGCCCAAGCCATTAGACGAGGTTGCCGATGACCCAGAGCGGAGTGAGCTAAACCGAGCACCAATAGGAGTAAAATGCTCCTATGAGAAGGAGGCACCAATCATCCAGACGGTCCGAGCACCAAATCCTATCCCAAGGCACAAAGGCCTTACACTTTGGAAGAGACCCCCCGAAGCCGAGAGTAAGGGGGAACCTACTAGGGAGCCGCGATAGTTCAAGGAGAAGACTGCCGAGATTTATTACCAACAAGAGATGATGACCTCGCTAGAGTCAGTAGGGGAGATGTCATGGGCCGTTAGCCTATGACTGAGATGGTCGCACACCAAGGGGCATGTCCAAGCACACCATGTGCTTCACCCGACTGAGAGACCCAATTCTGCACCAACGTTGCACACCATGGGGCCGAGTTAAGCACCCCATGTGTTTCCCATGAGAAAGTGACCCGAATGAGCATACTCCACGCACCCAAGGGGCCCAACCGAGCACACTTCATGCTGCCCATGCTATGAAGCCCGAGTCAACAACCATTGTGCACATCTGGGGGCCCAGACTATCCCCATCTGAGTTGCTCACAACCCTAGGGCCTGATTCAACACCGAGTATGCTATTGAGGAGGCTTTGGCCAAGCAAACTAGGCCAATGCAAGCCTAATCCGCCCAAGAGACCAGGAACATTAAAAGGAGATCATATTCTGACCAACACACATGGAAAAATATCATCCTTTGAGCCACACTTGGGGAAAGTATCTTTGCCACCTAAGTGTAATATCTTTGAGTGATTCTTGCCCTTTGTACATTTGGCAACATTGTATTTGAGTGATCTTATTTCCATTGTTAGGAAATAGGAATATTGGGATTGATTTTTAGCCCTTGGATCAAACCATCCTAGACTGTTAGATTCTAGGAGGTAAGCCTTTAAATAGAGGCCCACTCTCACCATTTGTATTCATCTTTCACTTTTCATTTTCTTGAGTAAAGAGTTATATTTCTCTTCATCATTTCTCTAGTTTTCCTTGCTTGCCTTGCCTTAGTATTTTTCCCACAAGCTTTCGCAGTTCTAAGCATTCTTGCTTAGTGATTGTAAAGGCTGACTTAGTCTTCGACTAAAGCCGTACGGATCAACTAGTCAGACTCTAGCCCCGTAACAATATGCAAAAATATTAGGACTTTTTGACCGTTTTGAAATATTAGACCCTTATATGAGCAAAGTTAAAACGTTAAACTATTATCGAACATTTAAAAAAAAATAATTTGTTTGATACACATGGTGTGTAAACAATGGAAAATTCTACAGCGTACGTCGAACACCGCTGAACATCACTAACACTGAACATCGCTGAACACCATTAAATTAATTAATAAAGATTAAATTTTTTAAGGACCCAATATACAATTAATAATTTTTTTAATTAAATTATTTATATATATATATTATATTTTCAATCTTTATTTTCAAATAATTAGATCAAATATCACCCCTAAATTAAAAAACCTAAATCTTTTCCTTTGCCATTTCGGCCATCGCCACCGTTAGCCACCGCCTGTCGGCGAGATTGTTGCCATCGCACCTCCATCCCTGCTGCAGTCTGACCGCCGTTCCCTGCCGTTCGCGCAGCAAATCCGGTATGGGTTCTGTTTCAAATTTTGGGTTTTCACTTCACGTTACTGGCTGAAAGTGTTACAAATAATCCTGAACTGTGCAGGGAGCCTTTGGATACATGCGTGGCGACTACGAAGAACACGAAGACTGGAGTGATTGCTGGGGCTACTGTTGGTGGGGTGACAGTTGCTGCGATAGGTGTGGTCATCGGTCTTTTCTTCTATCAACGCAGATTATCTGCCATGAGGAAGAAGGATGATGATCCAGATGGAAACAAATGGACCAAGATCTTAAAGGGAGTTAAAGGCATCCAGGTATAACTTAATACATCCATATAAAATTTGAAGCTAATACTTGTTCTTTGATTATGGTTTGATACGTGATGTACTGAATGCTGATGTTATTTTAGGTTTCCATGTTTGAAAATGTGGTTTCCAGAATGAGATTAAGCGACCTTATGAAGGCGAAAAACAGTTTCCAAAAGAATAATATCATTGGTTCAGGAAGAACAGGGACAATGTACATAGGAGTCCTTGAAGATGGAACCTCGCTAATGATTAAGAGGTTACAGAATTCTCAACACTCGGACAAAGAATTTTCGGCTGAGATGGCTACTCTGAGAAGTGTGAAACACAGTAACTTAGTTCCCCTTTTATGTTTTTGTGTGGCGAAGAGGGAGCGGCTTTTAGTTTACAGATTCATGGGAAATGGTACTCTCCATGATAGCTTGCATCCTGAGGATGATGCTAACCAGTCGTTCGAGTGGTCCTTGAGGCTTAAAATCGGTATGGAGGCTGCCAAAAGATTTGCATGGCTCTACCACAACTGCAATACTCGTATACTCCATCAAAATATAAGCTCTAAGTGTATCTTACTAGATGCATATTTTGAGCCCAAAATATCCGATTTTGGTCTTGCTAGACTCATAAGCCCGGTTGATACACATCTGAGCACCTTTGTGAATGGCGAGTTCGGAGATTTAGGTTATGTTGCCCCAGAATAATCGAGAACTCTCGTGGCCACTCCAAAAGGAGATGTCTGCAGCTTTGGAGTCGTCCTTCTTGAGTTGGTCACTGGTGAAAGACCAACCCATGTAGCCAAAGCCCCCGATAGCTTCAAGGGAAGTATGATATCCAACGATGGAAAACTTCACAATGCTACGATACATCCTTGGTTGGGAAGGGTGTTGACAATGAAATTTTCCAATTTCTTAAATTTGCTTGTAACTGTGTATTGCCACCTCCCAAGGAGAGGCCTATCATGTTTGAAGTATACCAGCTTATAAGATCTATCCGGGAACGATACAATTTTACTGCCGATGATGAAATTTTGATGCCTTCAGATTCTAGAAATGTTGATTATTTAGAGGAACTTATTGTTGCTAAATAGATCAACGAGAACAAGTGAAGAGATACGAGTTGTGGTGAGTACTTCTTGTGCAAGTTTAAATAAAGGTTTAAGATGACATGTACTCATTGTAATGGCATAGGTTATAGTTTCTAAGCCTCTAATTAAATTAGGGCTCTGTAATCTTAGGTTCGTTAGTATGTATTCTTATCTTCTTCTTTCACCCTTAAGTTATCTTGCATGTAGGATATGATTAGTTCACAGGCAAAGCTACATTATAAAGTGTAATCGATTTTATAATTGTGGATTCTTGTCTTCCTTATTCATTAATATGATATTATATCTTGCTGAGGGCTTTCTCCTATTCATGTGATGTGTATACCAAATATTGAAATACTTTAAATTTTAAAAATAATTTAGATAAAAATTAAATGTAAAATACAAGTATAATATCATAAATTTTTATCAGTTAGAAAAAAGATGATGGGTTTTGAGAAATAACTTAGAGAGTAAAATAGAAAAATAGTTAATAACTAATATTCGACTTATTGCAGAGAGTAATATTTCTTTTGTATTTTAATCATATTGAGCCATTATATAATTCCTACTAAATAAAGCTTTAATTTAGACTAAAGAAAAAATACAGGTATCGCTCTTTATTCTTTCTTGGTTAAAGGAAAAGCTCTCTTTCCTCCTTTCAACTGTCCCAAATAACCAAACAATTAAAAAAATAATATTGGCGATGACAGATTAGACTTATTTTTCTTCTAATTAATTGTTTAAGTATAATCATAAATTATGTTTTTCTTGCCCCAGTTTTCAATGGCTTTGCTCTGACTAATCTGGATCGACTCGTGTCACACACCTAGTTTTGGTGAGTAAGTCTCCTAGCGAGAATTTTCTGCATACAATCTCATACTCGAGATATACTTAAGCGATATCAAACTGCTTATCACTTGGAGTTAATCATAAATTATGTTAAAGTTTTGATTAAAAATATTATAATATCACTCCATGTTACTATGTGATGAATTCTTAACTGAGTATAATTTTGTTCATTTATTGTTATTACGTATTAAATAGTTTCATAAATTGTAATAAAAAATAGTGAAATGCTCTAACCTAACCCAAGTACCCAAGCCTTTCCATCCTCGTAATTTATTACAACTGATGCAGTGAGTCGAGCTGTAAGGAATTGCCTAAAGAAATCAAATTTCACAAACCCAAACCTCAAACTCCCCTTTCCATGGAGTTTAATTGCTCATCTTCCAACACCATCCCTGTAGTTTCAACTTTTGCATCCCCTTTTGACAATTCTACTGCAGCCAATGGCTCAACCAGGAAACCCATCCGCATATTGCCTTGGAATGTACCATTCACCAGTAACCAATGCCTTACGGGAAGCCAAGTCCCAAATATTTGAGAGACTCCTTGACCCACCAAAAGATGCTCCCCCCAGAGTGAGTTGCTCACCAAACCCCTTCTCGAAGCAGGACCAGCATCCTTTATAATTTCTCATCAGATTACATCTTAAGAGAACAGTACAGAGATCCCTGGAATGAAGTTAGAATTGGGAAACTGCTTGAAGACCTTGATGCTTTAGCTAGGACTATCTCTGTTAAGGCACCTTCTTTTTGTTCTTTTACAAAAATTTGTTCTTTTTGCAGTTTATGGTTTAAAAAAATGCAACCTTGTTTTGTTTCCTTCTACTTTTGAATGGCTAAAGTTGCGTGCTTTGTTTGTGAAATAGCATTGTTCAGATGATGATAGCACAAGTCCTCTTTTGCTGGTAACAACTTCTATTGAACAGATTGTTTTGAAGAAGCCTATTAGTGTTGACATTGATCTCAAAATAGTTGGTTCTGCCATATATGTTGGTAGGTCATCAATTGAGGTTCAACTAGAAGTCATCCAGTCCACTAAAGGTGCTTTAATCTTAAAACTTCTGTTTTTTAGTGTTTGCAAGATGGAAATATCAAGAAGTTGGAAATATCAAGTTGGAAAATGAATTAGACTATTGGATTATTGTTATAACGTAGCTTCTGTTTTTTAGAAGGGCGAATTTTATCAATCAAATTGAAGATTAACTCATTATAATTGCATTGAGAGGAAATATGAATTCTACATTTGCAGAGATGTTTTTGAGTATCAAGAATCTGTAATTCCATTTCATTTGTTCCGTCTTTATTTGCTAATGTTCAAATATATATCATAATAGCAAATTAGTTATGAATTTTCCTGAAATTTTGATATTTCCCGATACTTTAGAGCATAATGTTGTTACATAGTATACAGTATTAATGTTTAGAGAGCCATAGGATGTCTCAGTTAGTCAGTTTGTAGTTAATCTCGATGAAAATTCAAGTTAAAGCATGGACTTCTTTGCCTATTTTTTAGTTTTCACTTGTCTTTTACTTTATCAATCATGCTACATTCCTTAAGGATTCCTTTCCATAACTTATTTCAATGGATGAGAATCGACAAGGTATGTTGGAATTCTTGAAAGCCTTATTTGCTTTCATCAACGGGTTATTTACTTATCAGCTTTATAATTTCTCCTTGAGGCTCCCTACTATTTTTACATCTTCCCTTATTCAACCTATGTTTATAACAAGTTTGCATAATTTCATACTTTTGTCCTTCAAGAAGTAGAGGCATGTTGCCCGTTCCCTGACATTTTATGCAACTTTGACGTGTGGGTGCTGTAGTATCATCTATCTTATGACGGTGAAATGTTTTACCTTAATGATACTTTGTCCCGAGCTGACTGTCAAATTTAGGATATTGCTTCTCACATAATGTTTATGCTATGTTGATATGTTTTGATAGTCTTTGTAATGGCTCCGAGTTTCCATAACCTAGAAAGTATCAATATTTTTTGAGTTAATGAAAAGTAATTTGTAGTTTACTGCACAGCTGTTACCTGTTAGCAGTGTGATTTTGTAGAAAGTCTGTTGTTTATAGAAATTATCTTGAAGTTTGGCCATGATGATTTAGAATCTGATTAGATGATGTTATTTCTTACAGAAAACTCGGATGTTTCAAATTCAGTAGCTCTAACGGCCAACTTCATCTTCGTCAACCGACTTTCACCAGAAACTGAACACGAGAAGTTTCTATTTGAAGAAGCTGAAAGCAAAAGCAAATTGAGAAAAAGGAAAGGAGTAGATAGAATAGAATTTGAAAATGGGGAGGTAAATAGACTGGAAGCACTCTTGGCTGAGGGCCCAATCTTCTGTGATATGCCTGCCTTGGTTTAAGGGATACCCGTATTGAAAATGCTTTGATCTGCCAACCACAACAGCGGAACATCCATGGTCGTATTTTTGAAACAGAACCCTTACCGGATTTGCTGTGTGAACGGCGAACAGGCTCGAACGGTTGTTAGATTGCAGTAGAGACGAAGGCGCGGCGACTACAATCTCACTGGCGGACGGTGGCCAATGGTGGCGGCGGTTGGAATGACAAAAAAAAAAGATTTAGGGTTTTTTAATTTAGGGGTTAGTATTTGATCTAATTATTTGAAAATAAGTATTAAAAAATATAGTATATATGAAAAATAATTTAATTAAAATTTTATTTTAAATAATTATTAATTATATGTTGAGTCATTAAAATTTTTAATCTTTATTAATTAATTTAATGGTGTTCAGCGGTGTTCAGTATTAGTGGTGTTCGACGCACGTGTTAGACTCACCGTAAACAATTGAAATATGCATATTTACTCTTTAAAAAAATAAAATCTAAACTCATAGCTTTAAACCTTAAATTCTAACCATACATCATAAATTTTAAGCATTGCAAACTAAATCCATAAATCATAAACTCAAAATAGAAAGAATTATACAGTTTGCTTTCCCAGCACGGTTATTGAATAATTTTACTTTTAAAAATATGATATTTATATAAACAATCCATCCTGAACTTTAACATTTAACATTATCTTTTTTTTTATTCAAAACATTATCTTATTTTTGCGCTTTCAAAGATGAAAATAACAAAGTAAATACACACCCTACGTACGTGACATGTATCCTTATCTCATAGTAATAAATATTTTCTCTCTTAAAAGTATTCACTCCATTCATAAGTTTATACTTTATAGTTTCTCTACAGGACTTGTTTAGATTAAGTAAAGGGTAAACTACAGTAAATGTCACTCAATCATTAGAAAAATTACATTTGGATAGCCCAATTGTTAAAAATTATAATTGGATCACTCAATTAATATTCTAGTTACAATTTAGGCCACTCTCCCATTTAAATTCAAACAGACGTTAAAATGTTGTTGTCATGAAATACATTGGAGGTCACTCAATATTAGTGAAGTTACAAACAAGTCACTCAATTATTAAAACTTACAATTAAGTCACTCGAATAAAATTTGGTTACAATCAGGTCACTATTCCGTTAAAATTCAAACGAACTTCTAACAAGGCTTGGTATAATAATAATTTTAGTCCTTGAAACTTATATATTCTATCAATTTAATCCTAATTCAAAATAATTCAATAAATTTAACCTTTCATATTAAAAAAATATCAATTAATATTTGTTTTGATTAATTTAACAGGAGCTTATAATTAGAAAGTTTTTAGATTTTAATAATAAAAAAGTGTTTAAGAATTAGTAAATTTCTAAATACGAACAAAAATTTTAAATTATTGCAAAAGTTAAATAATTTTTTTGCAAAGAACTTAATTAATATTTTTATAATAAAAATTTAGTAACTTACGTGGTAGCAATAACTAAAATATGATTTTTTTAAAAAAAATTACATGATAGCAGTAACTAAAACCCGAAGGTTTTCATAAATAATTTTAAATAGATTTCAATGAGTTTAATTTTAATGTAGATATTAATTACAAATCTAACATTAAAAACATTTATAATTTTTTTATATCAAAGCACAAGAAGATACTATCGCGCCCCGTTATTAATTAATTAATTCAAATAAAGTACTCTAGTATTAACGATGGTATACAATTAATTTGAGAGAGAGAAATGACTAATTGATATATTTTTTAAATATGAAGGGTTAAATTTATTGAATTATCTTTAAATTATGACTAAATTGATAGAATATATAAGTTTTGATGACTAAAACTACATTATATCAAGACTTGTTAGATATCCTTTGAATTTTAACAGAAGTGTGACCTCAATTGTAACCAAATTTTAATTAAGTGATATGTTTGTAACTTCACTAGTAATTGAGTGACATGTTTGTTACCTTACGATAACATTTTAACGTATATTTATATTTAGGATAAAGTTCATAAACGATCACTGAACTTTGTTAAAAAACAAAATGGTAACTAAACTTTCAAGTGTTACAAAATGTCAATTAAACTTTATGTTTTGTAATAAAATGGTAACTCGGCCGTTAAATACTTAACATGACTGTTATGAAACTTTGTA
Organism: Hibiscus mutabilis; assembly: GCA_019671005.1. Lineage (NCBI taxonomy): Eukaryota > Viridiplantae > Streptophyta > Magnoliopsida > Malvales > Malvaceae > Hibiscus > Hibiscus mutabilis. The sequence goes on from CM033719.1 coordinate 52,469,641, forward strand.
TAATAACACATTTAGTCCTTCATATTTACACATTCAATCAATTTAGTCATAATTTTAAAAAATTGAATAAATTTAGCCCTCATTATTTACATATTTTTTCAATTTAGTCCTAGTTAAAAGAAATTAAGCCAAACCAATTACTTTCTCCATTAACAAGGAAAACAAGTAGCTTAAAAGGGTATAATGCAGCTGCTATTGTTGCTTAATTTTAACAAAAGGATGCCCCCCAAAAATTGAACCTTATTCGGATGAATGCCCAGCAAAGTACCCAACTCGTCAAAACTATGACAAAGACCTAGCTCTTTACATTACTCACAAAGAAAAATGTAGGATGCACAGCACTCATAGCACAATAATTCCCATACCTTTGAAGCAAAATTTTGTCCCACATTCAACAATGTATAAAAAGGAGCCTCGTGTTACTTCTCATATCTTTACATTTGGTGCACCCACTTTTCCAAGGTTACCCTTTGCATTTCCACCAGCTTGGCCAGCAAAGTGCTTCCCGCTGGATGCCTCACTAACTGAGGTTGATTTCTTTATCTGCTAACAAGAAACAGGCAACAGAAAGTTTAAAAGAAAGCCTAATCTCACTTAGGTTACCATACACAAGGATTAACAAAATGTCAAGGGCATAGAATCGAATCCCCCCCTTCACACAGCCGCATATGTAAAAATGTTAGGCAATGTGGTTAGTAATCCAAGAAAATAATAAATAATAAAATAAAATACTGAATTTATTATTATATCGAACAAAATAAAATATACGTAAATCGAATAATACAAATAAAATGAAGTGATGTAAAATAAACCGTAATTTTGATTCAAGAGAAACGAGTTGAGGCATGTGAGAACACAATTTTCTTAAGACAGATTTTCGGTCACTCCTATAGTGCTTGAGATACGTTTGTCGTCTGTCTCCCAAGATACAAGAACTATATGATCAACTGTATTAGCACATCTGCGGATACAACAACTATATGATCAACTGTATTAGCACATCTGCAGTGATCACGAACTGTAACCTTGCCTTCCTCTATCACTGAAAATACTTTAGAAAATCAAAGAGTAAAAAAAATAGTAGAAAATCTCTGTGTTTTTTCATTAGTAAAACCTAGTAGGTTTGCATGCTATTTATAGGGGTAGGAGTTTCATTGGAAATAAACTTATGAATTATCTGAATTTTATTTAAAATAAAATTCATTTATCAAATAGCATTATCACAATAGTATCAGAAATAAAAGACAATATCTTATCATATATTTATACTTTTAATTTCAAAATATTTAAAAAATAATATCCAAATTTAAGGATAATCTCTGATCATTTATCCTTTTATTTGAGATATTAAAATGCTATATTTAAGGAAAATTATCTCGTAATGGGTTAAAATATCTGCAAGCCCATGGAGGGCCCGACCAGTCCGGACATTCGCGTTATCCATATCATATCAGCTTAAGTTATTTAATAACCACCAAGTAGAGTATTGTATATAAACATATCCCACGCTTGGTAACTCATCAATATGGGATATAGGCTTTTCCTTTTATTAACTCAATTCACAAGCCTACTTTGAGCATTAATTTCTCATTCATCACTCACCATTTTGAATGTATGAGATATCATTGTAAAGGTCTCATGGAGTACAATATGAAGACGTAATTTCATTATTCGAATCTCCATCTTTACCTATAGAAAATATGCCTCAAAGTTTCCACTTTATCATTTTTTCCAACAATCCCCTACATGAATGAAATTGATTTAATCAAAACATTTTGACTCGATGTGGTGATAGATTCTATGATCTATAGCTGCATTGGATAGGTAGGTGTCCACCCTTGAACCCTCCATTATGAAAGTATATTTACTTTACTGGCTTACCAGCATACGTGGTGTCATTGAATTGTTCTTCCGTTTGTGTAAACGATGATATACTTCACACAACTATTTCTCTGGAAAGAATATTAGTCTCATGGGATGTCCATATAGTCATGGACATCTTCTGGTTCTGCAAGAGTCTGAGAGAACTATGCCCCAATAGTCTCCTTGAAGCGCCCCACTTTACTCTCACATAGGTGACTTATGTTGTTCGGCTCACCGAAACACACAATGGTCATTAAAAGCATTGCTTAGCCTATTCTATTTTTGATCATTGTTCACATCATAGTAACGCACTTGGGAGAAGAACTCCTACAGTGACCGCACAAGGTCTATGCAAGTAGGTTGTCTCTTTGAACCTAAATCTTGGGATATCCAGTCAACTAGGTAGGGTTTTCCTTCACATAGCGCCTTAAATTTCCCTGGGCTTCAGTTGCATTCCTTTTGATGTTTTCTCAACCTGATCTCGATTCAAACCTCTCATTAGCGGATCCGCAACATTATCCTTTGATCTTACAAAATCAATAAAGATAGCCCCATATAAAATCAACTGTCTAATGGTATTGTGTCGTCGACGTATATGTCTGGACTTACCATTATACATAAAGCTCTATGCTATACCAATTTTCGCTTGGTAATCACAATAGATGCACATTGTGGGCACATGCTTTGGCCATTCAGGAATATCCTCCAAGAAATTCTGAAGCCATTCGGCTTCTTCTCTAGACTTGTCTAGAACTACAGACTCAGATTCTATTATGGGTCTGGTTATAATCGTTTGTCTTGAGGATTTCCATCCACTTCTGCCTTTGATATCTTGAATATCAGATATTCAACTGGCATTGTAGTATCCTTTTAAATAGTAGGATCTATGGTATAATGCAATCGATAATCTTGAGTATATCTAAGATATCTCAATACCCTCACAATCACTTTCTAGTGATTTCCACCTAGATTGCTTGTGAATGTACTTAAACTACTTATAGTGAAAGCAATATCTGGTCCAGTATAGCTCAAGGTACATTAGTCAGCCTATGACCCTTGCATATTCCACTTGGTCAACATTTTGTCCTTTATTCTTGGACAGATCTTGCCTCGTGTCTAATGGAGTTCTAGTTATACCAGAATTATCCTTGCCAAATTTCTCAAGAATTTGTCCACATAGTGTGACTATAGAAGACCTTCATGTAACTGTTTGATTTGGATGTCCAAAATCGTATCGTCTAGTCTCATATCTTTCATGTTAAATCTTGAATTTAACATGTCTTTGATACGTTTTTACCATTTCATTGTTGCTTCCAACAATGAGTATGTCATCAACATATAGATATAGAATAATATATCTAATGTCGGTAATTTTGACATATACACATTTGTCACACTCATTATCTTGAAGTCATTTGTCATCAGGACACTATCGAATTTCTCATGTCATTGTTTTGGTAATGAGGTTGTTACCTTTCCAAGACACCCCACATTTTTAAGTATTTGTAGGAAGGGTTTATTCCCTTCCATATCTCATATGGTGTCTTATCTCTTTAATTTTGGGGAACTTTATTTAAAGGGTAATTAGCTAATAAAATAGCTTCCCCCTACATGTTAGGCATATTTTTGAAGTCTTAGTTCTTTTTAGAAGTCATTTTCAAAAATATAGTACCAACATTACTCATATAAAGTTTCTCCTCATCTTAAAGCAATTGAAGCATTTCCCATGAAATTTTTTTCTTGAACACACCGTCTAATCCACGGTTTGTTTTATTGAAGTTCTTTATGACTTCCATTACGTTTGTCATGGTAATATTTGTCTTAGCAATATTTACTGTAGCAACATTTGAAGGTGGTAACAACATTTACCTTATCCTATCTAAATAATAGGAGGATCATCTTTTAGATCTTTGACCAAGTTTATCATGGTCAAATATGCAACTTCTTTTGTTGCCACATTTTGAAATTCTTTCCAATGAATTTTACTGGTTTCCCATTGTGTCACATAGTCACAAACCAGAAACAAAAGATTATGAATCTGTTAAAAGTCAAGAATTTAGTCATAGACTAAAACTAGAAACAGAAACATAATTTCTAACATTTGTTAGACAATAGGATTTTAGTAAACTAAAACTCTAAAATAAAAGTTCACACGGTCTTAATAGAAAGAACAATAATGAACAGTGCACCAGGTAGGTAAATTACGAAAAGAGAAGTGGTGCTCTAGGTACGCTTAAATACCAAGTCTTTCAAAGAACAAATCCTAGACATGCACTTTCGTATTGTTTTTCAATCACCATTTATGAGTTTCATTCTCTTATGCTTAAGGAAGTTCTTGAAGTCGTTCCAAACAGGGGTTAGCTTTCAAATGACTAAAGCCTGAACAAATTCACTTCCACCCATTCCTTTTGCGAGAATACCATGAGTGATCAGTTAAAGTCACTGCCTTTGATTCATAGTAATTTGGAATCAATCATCTCAAAATTAAGGATTTGGTAACTAAGAGTTTCTTAGCACTTACATCTTTTATTTTGTACTTACGGTCAAACGACCCTCACAATTCTTTAGCCATTTTTAAACATTGTATATGTCGTAACATGCATCAGATAAGGCTTTCGACATAGAAAAAAAATAAAGTTCTTCCATGCTTTGATTCAAGACCTCGGTCGAAATCAACGCTTTGAATTCAGTAACCAATGTTACTTCTAGTAATAATTCTGTTAGAACAGATTTGTCCACTTTATTTGAAAAGAGATCAGTAAACCGTTAAAACGGTAGGAATTAAATTCCTTAAAACAAATTTATTTACAAGATCTCAATTTATAAACTGATCAAGATTCCCAATAAATAAATTCAACGATTTATTTGCTTTTACAAAATAGATCATACTTGATTCCTAAGAAATAAATTCGGCAATTTATTTCCTTACAAAGTTAGAACCATATAAGATTCTCACGAAAATAAATTCAACAATTTATTTTCCTCGCAACGTTCGAATCATATAAGATTCTTTTGAAAATAAATGCAATGATTTATTTTCTTTTCCAAGATAGAACCATACTAGATTCCCAAGAAAATAAATACAATGATTTATTTTTTTCTAAAATTGAATCATACAAGATTTTCATGAAAATAAATTCAATAATTTATTTTCTTTACAAAATTAGAATCAACGCAAGATTCCAACGAAGAAATAATTTTAGTGATTTATTTCCCTTATATCTTCTGTTAAACAACATGATTAGTGGCACTAAAACCCGAAACAGAGATACCGTTGCAACTCAATTCGGTTTAACAAACAGAAATAAAAAGAAATTATTCCTTTGATTTTAATTTCGGTGATTCTTGTTTGGAAGGAAGATCCAGTAAACTCGTTTTAAACGGCGGGAATTAAATCCCGAAACAAATTATTTACTATATCTTGGATTCCAAATAAATCAAGATTACGTCTGAATATCCTATTCGTCTCTATAAAATTTCTCAAAAGAAATTATTAGTACGAAAGAAAATAATTCAATATTTCAAATTTAATACTTACATGAACGTTTATAGGCGAAATTTTACCATGATAATATCATAATAATATTATCAAATAATATTATAATTTAATATGGACAAAATCTTACTATAATTAATTGATGGCGATGGTGAACTGGACGCAATCCTTGAAACGAATTGAACTACCGATTTTTTTATTTCAATGGCAGTGCTCTCCAAATTTGTTTTGTTGTAGCAATGTCATATTGCAAATTTCATCGAACTCTACAATATGAATAGTCAGATAGCAAATTGGTGCCGCTACAACAATTTCAACATCACAGAAATTATAGAAATATGGATAGCCGAATAGAAAATTTGTTAAGGTCTTGTTGTGGTGCGGAACACTGCTTTAAATACTGTAACCTGTTAGTCTTGGATTAAAATTACGTGAATCTATCTTAAGATTGTTAGATAATGGGTTAGTAATCTAATAAAATAATAAATAATAAAATAAAATACTAAATTTATTATTATACCGAAAAGAATAAAATATTCATAAATTGAATAATACAAATCCAATGAAGCGATTTAAATAAACCGTAATTTTGATTCAGGAGAAATGAGTTGAGGCCTATGAGAACACAGTTTTCTTAAGATAGATTTTCGGCCACTCCTATGGTGCTATACGTTAGTCGTCTGTCTACCAATATACAACAACTATATGATCAACTATAGTAGCACGTCTGCAGTGATCACGGACTGTAACTTTGCCTTCCTCTATCACCGAAAATACTTTAAAAAATCACAGAGTAAAAAAAATAGTAGAAAATCTCCGTGTTTTTTCATTAGTGAAACCTAGTAGGTTTGCATGCTATTTATAGGGGTAAGAGTTTCATTAGAAATAAACTTATGAATTATCTGAATTTTATTTTAAATAAAATTCATCTATCAAATAACATTATCACAATAATATCTGAAATAAAAGATAATATCTGATCATATATTAATCCTTTTAATTTCAAAATATTTAAAAAATGATATCCAAATTTAAGGATAATCTCTGATCATTTATCCTTTTATTTGAGATATTAAAAATGCTATATTTAAGGAAAATTATCTCGTAATGGGTTAAAATATCTACAAGCCCACGGAGAGCCCGACTAGTCCAAACACTCACGTTACCCATATCATATCAACTTAAGTTATTTAATAACCACTAAGTAGAGTCCTGTATATAAACATATCCCACGCTTGGTAACCCATCAATATGAGATATAAGTTTTTCCTTTTTCCTTAACTCAATTCACAAGCCTACTTTGAGCATCAATTTCTCATTCATCACTCACTCGTTTTGAACATATGAGATATCGTTGTAAAAGTCTCATGAAGTGGAATATAAAGACGTAATTTCATTATTCGAATCTCTACCTTTACCCATAGAAAATGTACCTCAAAGTTTCCACTTTATCCTATTTTTTCCAACAAAAAGAATACAAAAGACAAATACATCTCTTAGTTTATAATTGCAATGAAAGGGAAGTAGGCACTTAGCGCTGGCAGCCGCTCTTTGTGAACCTCATTTGTAAGATGCAGACCCCATTTATCCTTTTATTTGAGATATTAAAAATGCTATATTTAAGGAAAATTATCTCGTAATAGGTTAAAATATCTACAAGCCCACGGAGAGCCCGACTAGTCCAAACACTCACGTTACCCATATTATATCAACTTAAGTTATTTAATAACCACTAAGTAGAGTCCTGTATATAAACATATCCCACGCTTGGTAACCCATCAATATGAGATATAAATTTTTCTTTTTTCCTTAACTCAATTCACAAGCCTACTTTGAGCATCAATTTCTCATTCATCGCTCACCCGTTTTGAACGTATGATATATCGTTGTAAAGGTCTTATGAAATAGAATATAAAGATGTAATTTCATTATTCGAATCTCTACCTTTACCCATAGAAAATATACCTCAAAGTTTCCACTTTATCATATTTTTTCCAACAAAAAAAAATACAAAAGACAAATACATCTCTTAGTTTATAATTGCAATGAAAGGGAAGTAGGCACTTACCGCTGGTAGCCGCTCTTTGTGAACCTCATTTGTAAGATGCAGACCCCATTTATCCTTTTATTTGAGATATTAAAAACACTATATTTAAGGAAAATTATCTCGTAATGGGTTAAAATATCTACAAGCCTACGAAGAGCCCGACTATTCCAAACACTCACGTTACCCATATCATATCAACTTAAGTTATTTAATAACCACTAAGTAGAGTCCTGTATATAAACATATCACGCACTTATTAACCCATCAATATGAGATATAAATTTTTCCTTTTTCCTTAACTCAATTCACAAGCCTACTTTGAGCATCAATTTCTCATTCATCACTCACCCGTTTTGAACGTATGAGATATCGTTGTAAAGGTCTAATGAAGTAGAATATAAAGATGTAATTTCATTATTCAAATCTCTACCTTTACCCATAGAAAATATGCCTCAAAGTTTCCACTTTATCATATTTTTCCAACAAAAAAATACAAAAGACAAATACATCTCTTTGTTTATAATTGCAATGAAAGGGAAGTAGGCACTTACCGCTGGTAGCCGCTCTTTGTGAACCTCATTTGTAAGATGCAGACACCCCCCCCCCCCCAACTAAAGTCATAAGATTAATATTAGATTCCCTTTGTAAACAACTATTACAATTAAGCAACAATAGCAGCTGCATTATACCCTTTTGAACTACTTGTTTTGCTTGTTAATGGAGAAAATAATTGATTTGGCTTAATTTCATTTAACTAGGATCAAATTGAAAAAAATATGTAAATAACGATGACTAAATTTATTGATTTTTTTCGAAGTATAACTAAATTGATTGAATGTGTAAATATGGACTAAATGTGGTATTATGCAAAGTTTCATAACAATCACATTAAGTATTTAACGGCCGAGTTACCATTTTGTTACAAAACATAAAGTTTAATTGCCATTTTATAACATTTAAAAGTTTGGTTACCATTTTATTTTTTTAACAAAGTTTAGTGACCGTTTGTGAACTTTACCCTTATATTTAAACGAAAAGTAATTCAATTGTAATTTTTAATAATTAGACGACTTAATTATAATTTTTAATAATTGGATGACCTAGTGTAACCTTACTACAATTAATTAATTCGTATAATGTTGGCAACGAAGTCGACCCTTTGCTCCATACCACTAGCTAATAGGCCACGCCTTTGTCAATAGTAGCCGTAGTACTGCATAAAACCTACGGTGAAAAAAGAGGATCAAATATGTTAAAAGGTAGCGGAAAATAACATACCAATCATATAGATTTTGAAGAAGTAGGTCGGCCCAATAATTTTTTGTACGCTCAATAAAATTGTTGGAGAACTAAATCAAACCCTAGTTATTACCAACATTAGAAAACCCTTGCCGCTTTGAGTGGTTCTCTCTCCCTTTGTTTTTTTTTTTAATTTTTTGTTTTTTTTATCGGCCGTTTGACCTTTTTTCATTTTGTTTTCGACTAAAGTTGGATTTGGCGTCGTCACAATTGAACAAGATGGTGCTCTTTCGGTTATCCAGCAGATCTCTCTGTTTCGAGCCCTCGAACTAAATTTGGATATGTGATCACAATCACTGTTTCTTGTTCGCGATTGAGTTATGGTAATGATCGTGTTGTCAACGTGCCTAATTATAATATGCATTTTTATGTTGTTTATTGATGATTTTACCTTTCATCGTCGATCTTTGATGATTTTTGTATCAATCTTTTGTTTCGAGTCTTTGGGTTGGGTTTTTACCTTTTCCTTGTATGGTCGTGTTATGATCTCAAGACGCCATTTTTGTTTACTAGGAATATGTTTTGGATTAGATGTTTTTGTTTACTATATTGTGAACTTTTATTGTAATTTTGGATATATCCTCATTCAATAAAACTATCGGATTTCAATTAAAAAAGTTCGGCCCTACCTTTAACAATGTGTATGTTATTTTGACATCATTATGCATTATTAAGGGTAAAGTTTACAAATGGTCATTAAACTAATCTATAATGTTCATTTTTGTCATCAAACTTTCAAAATTTATAACACAGGCATTAAACGTTAGATTTTGTTACAAAATGGGCACTAAACCATTAGATGCCGTTAACAACTTAACGGCGGGATGACTTTGCAACTAAAGTAATATATTAGTTGTTACAAAATGATCATTAAACTTTGTAAATGTTATAGAATGATTATTGAACTATTTGATTGTTACAAAATAGTCATTGAACTATTTAATTGTTACAAAATGATTTGTTATAACATGATATACAGTAAGTTTTTGTAGTTGATTTCAAGAGACTTTGTTTCCAGAAACGTTTCAAATGAAGGATGAAAGATATTTTGGTTTCCAAAAGCATTTCTTGGAAGAAAACCTTTAATTCCTTTAATTTGAAACATTTCTTGAAAAAAAACCTTTAATTCATTTCATTTGAAACATTTCTTGGAAAAAAGCTCTTAATTCCTTTCATTTGAAACGTTTTCTGAAAACAAAGCCTTGAAATTAATAGCAAAAAAACTCACAACGTAACTTGTTATAACCAACCATTTTGTAACAATTAAATAGTTCAATGACCATTTTGTAACAATTAAATATTTTAATGAGAATTTTTAACAATTAAATATTTTAATGATTATTTTTTAATAATTAAATAATGAATTTGTTATTTTATAACAATTAAATTGTTCAATGATATTTTTTAACAATTAAATAATAAAATTTTCATTTTATAACAATTAAATAGTTCAATGACCATTATGTATCATTTAAAAAGTTTAGTGACCATTTTGTAACAACTAATATATTACTTAGTTGTTCGGTCAACCTACAGTTAGGCTGTTAACAACATCTAACGAATCTAGTGCCCATTTTGTAACAAAATTTAAAGTTTAATACATATTTTGTAACTTTAAAAGTTCGGTGACCAAAATAAATATTTTAGTACAGTTTAGTGATCATTTGTGAACTTTACCCTAAAACAAAAACAAAAACTTGGGGCTAGTTTTGTAATTGCAGTAGAAAAATGTTTTTTTAAATGCTTATGAAAAATATTAAAAAACTTTTTTTAATTGTTTAGTTTAAAACATCAATGTTTAATATTGGTGTCAAAAATATTTTTAAGTAAATAAAATGTCTATTTTAAACATTATTGTTTAAATATATATAAAAACTAGAAAATTGAGTAATTTTGATCAAAAAAGTTAAAAAAAGTTAAAAAAAATCAATATTTAAAAAATATTTTTCAAACCAAATTGAAAAACATTTTTGGCCTAAAAATGATACATTATGTATTACTTTTGACCTAAAAAATAATTGAATTAAAAAAATAACTTTTAAAATGAAATGTAGAACAAGACTCTAGTTGATTTTTTTATTAAATTTGATAAATTTTACATGTGATGATGTAATATTTTGGTCACGCTCACAACTAGAGACGTCAATTGGGCGGGAGGGTTTGAAGGGTACTCTTCTTACACCCATCCCCGTCAAGAATTTTCATCTCCATCCTCGCCCCTTGACCCGTTGCGAATCTAAAATCTAAAACATCCCTGCCCCGCAACCCACAATACTAAAACTATCCCCGCCCCCATCACCCACGTGTGTCCTAAGATCCTCCCAATCTCCTCTTTACCCGTCCCATGACCCATTCATATAATATATTTATTAATATTAGTTAAATAAATATAAATCAAATTTGTTATGAAAAAAAGTATGAAATGCTTGTCATCGGACTCCCACCATATGTGTGACATTATTCTAACTGTCACAATTTAAAAAAAATATAATAATATACGAAATTAAATTTTGTACAACACAAAAGTTTGGACTAAAAAGATACTAAAGTCTATTGTAAAGGACCGAAAATAACACAAATAACATGTAACATAATATTTCAATTGTTGTAACAAATAAACAATATAGAAAGAACTAAAAAGAAAATAACAATGAAAAAACCTTTAAAAAATAAGAACAAATACCAATAGAATCTAAATAAGATACAACATTAGAAAATAAAATTAAAAAATAGAAGAATAACATATCTATGGGGAGGACTGAGGAGAAGAAAACAAACCTTAAAAATAAGGCTTAATGGCAGACAACAGTAAAGAAGAAATCAATAAATATAAATATTATATATATATATATATTCATAATTATTCCAAGATAAGCCAATATAAATTATCTTAAATCTGACTCTGATTCAAACTGATACTTTCAAAAATATTTATATATTTGATATGATCAATCTCAAGCTCAATTATATATATATTGAACTTTTCATTAATATCTAAAGACAAGTCAATATGAATTACCTTAAATTTGACTATGATCCAAACTGATATTATATTTTTAATAATATTTATAATAACATGTTATAATATATGTTGGGCAGGTGGGGATGATGAAGAGCGGGTGGGGATGGGGAGGCTACAAAGGCATATTCACCCCTTCCCCACCATGCACGACGAATCTAATTTTTATCTTCATCCCCGCCCTACAACCCGCAAAATTTATAACCATCCCTATCCAATTGAATGCGAAGCGGGGCGAATCCCATCAAAATCCGCCCCACTGACATCCATACTCACAACTTTATATGTTGTTGAGAGGCTGCTAATCAAGTATTGCTTTAAGAATATTTTAATAACCTATTTTTGTCTGAGCCTTTGGGCCCAATTAAATACAACCCAGAACCAAATTAAATACCCAACAACCCATTACACCCAAATACCCTAATTACAAATATACCCTAACCCTAAAAAACCTAAACCTAAAAAAACCCTAACCCACTTGCCCTAATCAGCCGCTGGCGCCCCTTGGTTTTCCACCTCCCCGCGCATGGCCGACACGCGCGACGTCATTGGCCACACTCGCCGCCCATCGGCCACTTGCCTGGTACAATCGCATTCCACCGTCCATCGCTACTTCAGACTTGCAAAAGCAAGACAACTTGTAATATTTTTTATTTTAAAAATATGTATCAAAGGGGTTATAAAGACCCAAGAAACAGATCTGTAAAAGGAGGATTTTTCGGAAAATAAAAAAGAGGATTTAGAAAAATAGAAAAGTTTTTTTTCAAGTTTATCATCATCCTAAGAAATCAAACACAAAAAACATATATAAAAGAAAGATATAAGAGAACCGAATATGAAAAGGTAAAAGAAAAATTTTTATACCTTCGTTCTTCTTAGATCTAGGCGCTTAGAGTCCATTCCAAGTAAATTTGAGGTCGGATCCGAATTCGGGGCGTTGAAAAGAGATGAAAAGGTGCGACCTTTCACATTTTTGACCGTCGAAGGCGGTGGCGACCACCGCCGATAATCGAAGGTTTACGACAGCTCACTGTGGAGGCCGGGGCCGACCGAGGTAGAGAACAGAGAGGGAAATAGAGATATCTATTTTTTAAATCAAACACCAAATGATTTTTTGGGTTAAAATAACTATTTAAGGGCTCATCAAAATGATGTTGTTTTGGTGCCAACCCTTAAGGCCCAAAACAACGTCGTACTATCCCCTTACCAGTGCAGTGGCCCGACCCGGGGAGAATCTGCGCATTTTTTTGAAAATGGGTAAATTATTTTTTGGTCCCTTCGCATGGGAAAATGCCTCGCGCAGTCTATGTAAGTTTTAATTATTTTTCAATTTGGTCACTAAATTCAATTTAATCTGATTTTCATGGGGAAATTACCGGGTTAGTCCCTCTGCCCTAAAATTATTTTCAGTTGGTCTTCCGCATGGTTTATTTCTCTCCACATTCCTTGAAACTCTTGAATGTTTTGCAATTTTGTCCCAAAATCTGACTAAATAAGTTTTAAATGGGATATTTACATTTTTGGTCCCTCAAACTTTTAATTTTGTCCTAATTCGAGGGTATAATTGCGGATTTGGTCCCCAATCTTTGTAAATTATTTATTTTCACCCCATTATATTATTTTTAATTTATTTTTGGCACTTTTTCTGTTTATTTTAATTTTATTCATTTATTTATGTACTTATGTTATATTCGATATGTTTATTATTATTTTTACTTGTTCATTTATTATAATTAATTTATAATTTGTATATCATATGTATAATATATGTTTAGTATATTTATATGCATATATAATGTTAGTATAATAAATTTATATGTATTTATAATATATTATCATAATGTGAAATGTAAATATATATATATAATATGTTATTATGTATATTTAATGTATATATAGTATTGTATAATGTATATTATATTCATATATGATATAGTATATTTATATGTATATTATCATAAAGTTTTCCTATTTATTTAATGTACTTACTATATTATGTATATTACATTATACTTCATATATTATGAAATATATGTACATTATTATTTTTAGTATATAATATGTGTATATTATATAATATCGTATATATACATTATGTTATTACATATTATTTTTATTTCGGTTTGAGTATATTGTTACGTATTTCTTTTAATATATTAAAGAAATATTTTCTACTTTATTTCAGGAACCGGCTAGGAAGTGGTGTCTTGACTTATTTAGGTGTCATATTCTCAGTTGTTGTAAATAAGAAAATACTCTTCATAGACCGTTTTTTGAGGATTAAATTTTAAATTAAAATTTGAAATTTTGTTTTCTTGCAACGACAACACTTAATCAACGCGGTACCAATTTTGGGCGATGTGAGGGGTGTTAATCCTCCCCCACGCGTAACCGACTCCCGAACCCAAACATTTTGAATCTTTGGTTAATTTTTAACGATGTTCGGCCTACCGAAGTGGCCGATGGCGACTCCATCTCCCATTTTTGAAATTTTTACGATATTCTACTAGAGTGTCATCGCGGTCTCCGGGTGTCATCTCTTTTGATGTCGTAAAGTATTTTTAATCTTATTTTCAAAAAGAAAAAAAACGTCTATGACAGCTTGGCAACTCCGCTGGGGACATTTTTTTTAAAGAGAGTCAGGCCAATGTTGATTTTGTGTTGTCTTGCACGAAATTCAAAAATTCAGTTTAATTTAATTTTTAATCCCTTAACATTCATGCATGAGTTTTCTACCCAAGCTCCTCGACCCTTAAGTGGGAGCGATTACTTTACTTTGTGGGGTTTTCACCCCCGTATAGTGTTGTAATGTGCTCATGGAGTTTGATCCTTATATTCTATAGAGTTTTCACCCCCGAATAGTATAAGGGTCGTGTTCCCCCAAATCGACGTCCTTGCGACAGTTCGGGTACCCTTTACTTTGGATTCGAACCTTATATAGTGAGTTGTAGGAGCCAACCTTTTAAGCCATGCGAAACTCTAGCGGTCACCCTTTTTAGGCTTTGACGCCTTTGTTTGTTTTTTCATGTACAATTTTTTTTATCTATTTTAATTTTTATCTTATTAATTTATTCATTTGGTTATTTTAATATGGATTGACCTCATTTCCTTTTTGATCGCATCATATTAGACCCATTTATTTTGCATTAACTGCATAACAGAGCATGACATTTTAATTCTTGTACAATATCCCAATTTTTTTGGTTAGTGACCAAAATGAAAATTTTGAAAGTTTGGTGGTCAAAGTATAAACTTTAGAAAAGTTTAGAGACTAAATTGTAATTTTCAAAAGTTATGTATTTTAGTTCCATAAATTAATAGTTCACCCCCAAGAATGACGTTTTCGTGTTACCCGGATTTTTCGTACGAGGCTTGTATTTTTTGCTATAAAGCGATAAAGTTTGGAAAAATATTCGGATAATCGGATCGAATCGGACATTCAAGATATTTTAAAGGATGATAAGGCAAGGTTAAAAATGTTATTTCCATGTCTTAAAATGGTAGGGTTTAACATGGACAATTGGATTAAAGTAAGTTTTCCATGTTAAATATGAGTCGTTGGATGAAAAATGGCAAAATGGTAATTTTGAGAGATTTCAAGAGTAAAGTTGGTAATCACTAACTCCTTGGATTGTTTTGGTAGGTAAACAAGTGGTATGATATGGAGCATTGGATTTCAAGGGTAAAAGGTCACTAGATATTAAAATGAATTTTAAATTCATTTTAATTATATTAAAGACAAATGGCTAAATTGGAAACAAAAGAAAATTCAAGATTTTCTCCCCCATCTTTTCGCTTGTTCGAAACCTCCAAGGCAAGGAAGAGAAAATTTTTCTTCTTGATTTTCAAGCTTATTTAGTTGAAATTTTGATGAAAGCATGAAACATGAAATTGATCTTTAGGAAATTCTCTATCTTTTGGTACCATTTGTTCATGCTTTCCTTGCTTGAAACCCTAGTTTTAAGATTTTGATGGATGAAGGGGATGTTTATATATGATGTTTTAAGATGAGATTTTGATGTAGTTGTTGTTGTAGAATTATATCCTAGCTTGTATGATGATTGAAACTACTTGGAAGTAACTAAATCCTAATTTGTTTAAAGTTAGGGTTTTGATAGGAAGTTGAATTTGGATTGATTTTGATATGGGAATAATTATAGAAGCTTGGAAATGAGGTTTAGGAGTTGAATTCATGCTTGAATCAAGTTGAAAAATTTGGATGTAGAGACCCTTCATATTCGGCCTAAAGGGAAAAATTAGAGGAAATTATGGAAAAAATTCCTAAGGTTAGAAATGATAGGAAAATGATGTTACAAGGCTTAGAATGTGTTTGGACAAATTTGGAACTTTGTTAAGTTCTAGGGACCTTTTCGCATATTTAGGGAAATTTAAGGATTAAGGTAAAAATGTTGAAAAGTTAATGTATTATGCTGAAAATTGATGTTACAAGATTCATTTGGATCATTTTGGAAGTTTTCAAAGTGTTGAGGATCAAATGGCAAATTAAGGAAAATATTGGATTAAAATGAGAATTGGTTAGAAAGCTATGTATTAAGCTTTAAAAGTGTTTTGGAAATACTTGGATATGTTGTTTAATAATTGAATTTAAAGTTTAATGGCAATGGACCATTTTGAATAATTTGGAAAGTTGAGGTGAATTCTAAAAGAATTCACTTTATGGTTATTTTTAGGAATTTTATTCCTAATATATGCTTATGTTAGAATGATACTAACATACGCTTTGAAATGTATGTGTTTGGGAAACGATGATTTTATAGATCGTGAACGTGATCAAGATCGTTTTGCGAGCCAGTCTAAAGCTAAGGAAAAAGTTAAAGAGTAAAGCTACAAGCTATAGTAAGGTTACTAGTGAGGCATCAGGTGAGTGCAATGCATACATAACATGATACATGGATGTTTTATACATCACTGGTAGGACTTGCGATGCGTCTACCTGGTTTTAAATATGTCAAAGGTTGAAAACAAATGCATTGATCACTAGTTATTGATGATGGTATGCTATGAATGTTATTTCGAGTATGAACTGCCCAAGGTTAAATTATATTGATATACATTGCCATGGACGCAACAAATACGGAAATTATGCCCAAATAAGTCAATTGAGGGACAAGATATAGTTGGCATGCTATAGAGTCCAGCAGCACGATGCATAATCGGGAATCCAGGATAGCACTATAGTGTACCTAAAGGTCACTTAGTGTATGGTTGGCACAGCCTTATAAATGTGTGGGAATTAGCACTTCGGTGCATATTTGACTCGTGTATCCAGGGCCCTCATAGGTTTATATTTGGGCTATAAAATCGGGCTATAAAATCGGTCTGTGAAATCGATAAATAATTGATAAACGGGTTAAAGAGTTTATATACTCTTAAAATTATGGAAAGTATATTGGTAAGAAAATGTATATCCGGCTTATATCATATTTATGTATGATTAACATGATGGTAAGTCATATCTAGTGATTTAAATGCATGGAAATGGTTACATATTATTAGTTATTGCTATGTTATTTGCACTGAATGTTATTGTTGCCTCACTAAGTACATACTTAGCGTGTGATGATTTTCATGCGTAGGTAAAAAGTAGAAAGTGGATTAAGGAACAAGCATCCTACCTATCCGGAGTATATTAATGGTATCAATAATATCATATTTTGATGTGTTTTGATAATTCTAGATGGCATGTATATGTTAAAGTTAATCGGTTATATACTAGTTTACATATGGTTTGTATTAATTTCTAAACTAGTTTATGTTTATAACAAAATATGAGTAGTTATATTATCTTTAAAATCGGGTAATAACTAAATAGAGATAAATTAAGCAATCAGGTAGAATTTTGTTTTAGGCAGTTATATTTTATATACTTTATAGATAAGAATTTTTAAGTTGCTGCCTGAAATCGGACTTAATTCGATAGAAAAAAATTTGGTAAATAATTTTACGCGATAAAAAATATATTGATACTCTAATTGGTATTTATTATAGAATACTGATTAAAGTGTTACATTTATTGGTATTAGAGCTACAGGTTTAGCCGGTTCTAGATATAAATCAGGTATATAGATAGTCAGAATTATATACATGCCACACTAGGATGTCAAGAATACTGATATTTGTATAAATATAATTGGATGCCTAGTAATTAATGTTGTTACTCCTTACTTGTAAAGGATGATTGTGACATTAACTGATGTCAGATCATCGGGAATCTCGTCAAGCATTTGAGCAAGATATGCCTACTTAGAGTGGAAGTAATAAGGTGAATCAGAATCCACCTCAGGGGCAACAAAATGTAGAGCCAGTCGCTCAGGAACAAAGAAATATGGATGTACAAGACCAAGGCTTATTTCTTCAAGCATTGGATGCTAATATCAATCGGAGAGCAACAATATCAGTTCCAAAGGAATTAAGAAAAATGAATGCACCAGAATTTAAAGGTGACACTGATACTAATCCTATGGCTGCTGATTATTGTTTGAATGATATTAAGATCATATTAAGTAGGATTCCTTGTGATGATCAAGGAAAATTGGAATGAGTAGTATCTCTTTTGATGGAACATGGCAGTGTGTGGTGGAATGTAGTCATTGCACGGGTTCCTCTAGAACATATTACATGGGAGTCATTTCAGAAGGAATTCAAAGAAAAGTATATTGGGGATCTGTTCATTGAAGAAATGAGGCGGAAGTTCCTGGATTTGAAGCAATCGGGCAGGACGGTCTATGAATATGAATATGAATTCAATAGACTGAGCCGATTTGCAGAAGAATTTCTTTCAACTAAAAAATCTAGGGTCGATAAATTCATAGCTGGGTTAGATTCTCAGTATAAAAGGGTATTGGTTTCCCGCAACTTCACCACTTTTCAAGAAGCGGTGAATCGAGCTAAAGCTATAGAGAAAGTGGACCTTGAGGAAAAAGCAGGAAAACAGGTCCAGTCAGGAAAAAGATCCAGAAGTTCTTTTGTTGTGTTATCATTCAAACGCAGTAAAGGTTTTCCACAGCAAAGCCAAGCATCATCAGCTTCTTCTGCTAAAAAGGGATTTTCAGGAGAGAAATTTAAACAAACTTAGACGGTTACTACGGGTTCTTAGGTTCTAGATTTCGTCATCCTCCAGAATGTGAACATTGTGGAAAGAGGCATTCTGGTCCATGATGGTTCGTTGGTAGAGACTGTTATTATTGTGGATAAGCTGATCATTTCAAAAGGGAGTGCCCAGAGCTTCATTCTAATCAGTCAGTTGCAGCATCCTAGAAAATGGAGAAAATAAAGGTGGAAAACCAGGAGTATCCACAACCATACCTACTCAGGAAGATAAGGGTGTTGCTCGAGTATATAATATCAAGAATGCTCATGATTGTGATGATTCAAAGATTGTAGCATGTATGATCAAACTCTTTGGAAGATCTATTTTTGCATTAATTGATTCAGGCTCTACCCATTCGTATATTAGTTCTAAAGTAGTACTTGAAATAAATATATTAGTAGAACCAATTTCAAGTGAGGTAGTTGCTATTAATCCCCTAGGACAAAGTGCCAAAGTAGTTCGAATATATAAAAAGTGTCCTATAAGAATCCAACGAAGAGAGTTTCTAGCCAATTTTATGGAATTACCTTTCCAAGAGTTTGAAGTCATTCTTGGAATGGATTGGCTATCGACATATGACGCTATGGTTGAATGCCGATTAAAAAGGGTAGCCTTAAAATGACCAGATGGTTCAGAAATAGTATTTGAAGGAGAAAGACAAAATTATTTGAGTCATGAGATTGCAGCTGTAGCTGCTGGAAAGTTATTATCATGTGAGTACAAAGCTTATTTAGCTCATGTGATAAATGCTCAGGAGACAAAGACAGATCTAGAAAATATACCCACGGTGCGGGAATTTCCAGATGTTTTTTTGGATGAATTACCAGGATTACCTCCAGATCAAGAGGTGGAATTTGGTATTGATGTACTTCCTGGAACAACACCAATATCAATAGCACCTTATAGAATGGCTCCTACAGAACTCAAAGAGCTGAAGGCTCAATTACAAGAATTATTGGATAAAGGTTTTATACGACCAAGTATATCACCATGGGGAGCTTCAGTCTTACTTGTGAAAAATAATGATGGATCAATGAGGTTATGTGTGGATTACCGTCAACTGAATAAAGTGACGGTGAAAAATAAATATCATTTACCAAGGGTTGATGACCTCTTTGATCAACTTAAAGGAGCAACGGTGTTCTCTAAAATTAATCTTTGACAGGGATATCATCAATTGAAGATCAAGGAAGCAGATATACCGAAGACAGCTTTCAGAACTAGATATGAGCATTATGAGTTTGTAGTAATGCCTTTTGGACTTACAAATGCACCGACAGCTTTTATGGTTATGATGAATCGGATATTTCAACCATATTTGGATCAGTTTGTGGTGGTATTCATAGATGATATATTTGTTTATTCAAAAACCAAAGAGGATCATGATACTCATCTTCGAGTAGTTCTTCAGATCCTCCAAGAAAAGAAATTATATGCAAAACTGTCAAAGTGTGAATTTTGGTTGTCTGAAGCAGCTTTCCTTGGACATATAGTTTATGAGGAAGGAATTCGAGTTGATTCTAAGAAGGTTCAAGCAATACTCGAATGGAAGGTTCCGCAGAGTGTCTCTGAAGTGAGAAGTTTCTTGGGATTAGCTGGTTATTATCAGCGGTTCGTAAAAGATTTTCAATGATCGCCGGTTCAATAACTAAGCTATTAAGGAAAGATATGCCATTTGTTTGGACAGAAAAGTGTCAGGAAAGCTTCGAAAGATTGAAGAAGATATTAATAGAAGCTCATGTTTTGGTACAACTAGAATTCAGAAAGGATTTCACTATATATAGTGATGCATCCCATAATGGTTTGGGGTGTGTATTGATGCAAGAAGGCAAGGTGGTAGCATATGCTTCTCGAAAACTCAAAACTCATGAGAAGAATTATCCTACTCATGATTTAGAGTTGGCTACAGTGGTATTCGCATTGAAGATTTGGCGTCACTACTTATATGGTGAAAAGTTCTACATCTTCACGGATCATAAAAGTTTGAAATATTTGTTGTCTCAAAAGGAGCTTAACTTCAGACAAAGAAGATGGATAGAATTGATCAAGGACTATGACGTGATCGTTGATTACCATTCGAGGAAGGCTAATGTGGTAGCAGATGAACTTAGCCGAAAGACATTTTCTTCTTTAAGAATGTTGAATGCTCAATTAGGATTGTAGGAAAATGGTGCAATAATGGCTAAGCTTCAGATCAAACCTACTTTGATAGAAAAGATTAAAGAGGTACAAACAAAGGATAAGAAATGTTTGGAAAAGAAGAAACAAGTGGAACAAGGTAAATCTAAAGATTTTGAAATAAAATCAAATGGGTGCCTATACTACAAAGGACGTGTATATATATTCTTGAAGATGAGGATCTAAAGTGGGAAATACTTCCGGAAGCACATTTCAGTCCTTTAACTATGCATCCAGGAGGCAACAAAATGTATCAAGATGTAAAGAGTCGATTTTGGTGGCCTGGCATGAAACGAGCTATATCTGAGTTCGTTGCTAAATGCTTAACATGTCAACAAGTAAAGGCAGAATATCAAGTTCTATCAGGGTTGCTCCAACCGATCTCAATTCCACAGTGGAAATGGGAAAAAAAGTTACAATGGATTTCGTAACAAGTTTACCATTAACGCCAGGTAAGAAAGATTCGATTTGGGTGATTGTGGATCGTTTGACTAAGACGTCACATTTCATACCAGTTCGAACAAACTACTCTTTGAACAAGTTGGCAAAGCTATATATTAAGGAGTTTGTTAGATTGCATGGAGTTCATATGTCTATTATATTCGATCGAGATCCAAGGTTAACTTCGAGGTTTTGGAGTGAACTACATGAGGCATTGGGAACTCAGTTGCACTTCAGCACTGCTTTTCATCCTCAAATAGACGAAAAATCAAAAAGAACTATCCAGATACTCGAAGACAAGCTTAGAGCATGCATAATTAATTTTGCAGGTTCATGGGAAAAATACCTTCCATTAGCTGAGTTTGCCTACAACAACAGTTATCAATCAAGTATTAGGATGGCACCTTATGAAGCATTATATGGAAGAAAATGCCGAACACCGTTGAATTGGTTTGAGTTGGAGGATCAAAAAATTATCAGACCAGATCTTGTTCAAGAAATGGAGAATAAAGTAAAGATAACCTCAAGGCTACTTCTGACAGACAAAAGTCGTATTCAGATCTTAAAAGAAATGATATTGAGTTTGAGGTTGGAGATGAAGTATTCTTAAAGGTTTCACCCTGGAAAAATATATTACGCTTTGGACGTAAGGGAAAGCTTAGTCCAAGATTCATTGGCCCTTATGAAATCTTAAAAAGGGTTGGTCCAGTGGCGTATAAATTAGCTTTACCACCGGAGTTGAGTAAGGTTCATGATGTATTTCATGTGTCTATGCTTCAGAGCTATCGACCGGATCCTTCACATGTTATTACACCAGAAGAGATCGAGATTCAATCGGATTTGACATATGATGAAGAACCTGTGAAAATTTTGTCTCGAGGAGAAAAGCAATTACGGAACAAGAAGATTCCTTTAGTTAAAGTCTTGTAGAGAAATCACAAAGTGGAGGAAGCTACTTGGGAAACAGAAGAAACAATGAAAAAACAGTACCCATAACTTTTTGAACCAAGTAAGTAAGGAAAATTTGAGGACGAATTTTCTTAAGGGGGAGAATTGTAATATCCCAAATTTTTTGGTTAGTGACCAAAATGAAAATTTTGAAAGTTTGGTGGTCAAAGTATAAACTTTAGAAAAGTTTAAGGACTAAATTGTAATTTTCAAAAGTTATGTATTTTAGTCCCGTAAATGAATAGTTCACCCCCAAGAATGACATTTTCGTGTTACCCAGATTTTTCGTACGGAGCTTGTATTTTTTACTATAAATCAATAAAGTTTGGAAAAATATTCGGATAATCAGATCAAATCAGACATTCAAGATATTTTAAAGGATGATAAGGCAAGGTTAAAAATGTCATTTCCATGTCTTAAAATGGTATGATTTAGCATGGACCATTGGATTAAAGTAAGTTTTCCATGTTAAACATGAGTCGTTGGATGAAAAATGGCAATATGGTAATTTTGAGAGATTTCAAGGGTAAAGTTGGTAATCACTAACTCCTTGGATTGTTTTGGACCCTTGGATTGGTAGGTAAACATGTGGTATGATATGGAGCATTGGATTTCAAGGGTAAAAAGGTCACTAGATATTAAAATGAATTTTAAATTCATTTTAATTATATTAAAGACAAATGGCTAAATTGGAAACAAAAGAAAATTCAAGATTTTCTCCACCATCTTTCCTCTTGTTCGAAACCTCCAAGGCAAGGAAGAGAAAATTTTTCTTCTTGATTTTCAAGCTTATTTAGTTGGAATTTTGATGAAAGCATGAAAAATGAAATTGATCTTTAGGAAATTCTTTAGCTTTTGGTACCATTTGTTCATGCTTTCCTTGCTTGAAACCATAGTTTTGAGAATTTGATGGATGAAGGGGATGTTTATATAGGATGTTTTAAGATGAGATTTTGATGTAGTTGTTGTTGTAGAATTATATCCAAGCTTGTATGATGATTGAAACTACTTGGTGTAATCACTCATTTTTACTTGTAAATATATTAATATTGCATGTATATTTATTATATGAATGTTACTAATATAAGGTGGTGTGTGCATGTATAAGCTATGTATACGTATTAGGGGTGTATGTATGTCGCATATGTATCTAGAGTATGAGCGTATTTGATTAATATTTAGATGTTATGTTAATTATATGTATGATTATACGTACGTATACTAGAATATTATATTAATTAATGATCGTATAATATAAGTATATATTTTTGTATGTATATGTATTGCTGTTATAATTATACTATTATTATTATTGGGCTGACAAAATGAAAAAATTAAATATATTAAACCCAAATAAAAAATTACAGTCCAATTACAAATCCAATTACAAGGCCCGTTTGGCCCAAATCTGAACCCCATTTAATTACAATGTGCAGGTAACTGTGGGCCGTTGGATCAAGATCTGATCCAACGGCCACGATGCAATGGAAGTCAAAAATATCTGCCAGGCGCGTGCTCCACACGTATGGACCGTTCGAGTGCCACGCACGCGTGTGGTCCACGCGCGGACGCTTTAATATCCACGCCTTCTGGCTCCTCGACTGCGGAGCTCCACGTGGCGAAATCTCAAGCCGTCTCATCAGATCGAGGCTTCATCCAGGCCGATCGTTCTTCAAGCCATCTCGACCGTTAGATCAGATCTGATCTAACGGCCGAAAACGCGTCTGGCCGCTGGCAGAATGACCACACCGCCACCGCGCCGATATTCAGTCCCCGCGTTCATATTATGCCAAAGACAACAAGCAAAGTGTCAGTTCAGATCTGAGAAAAGGAAGATGCAACTTGCAACCAAAAACAGAGGCAATAATATATATGAAACGGGGCTTTTGTAACGGGGATGGGCTAGCGAAAAAAAAGATTAGCGAAAAAAAAGAGAGAACAAGGGTAGTAACACAAAAAACAGAGATCTTGTAATACAAAAAACCCTGAAAGTTGTAAACATCGAAGATAATCAAAAGGCAGTCCAGTGGTAAATTTTTGTCTCTTTTTTTCTTACCTGTTTTCTTTACATGCATATACGAAAGATTAACAAAAAAAACAGAAATAAAAGAGGAGAGTAGTCTTACCGAATCGTTTGTGGGTCTTCCCTTCCTCTGTGACAAGCCTTTCGGCTTCTACAAGCCAGATCTGGTGAACTAAAGGGAGGGGAAGACCCCTTGTGGTTTTGTTTTGGTCTAAAAAAAATAATTTTGGTTCGTATTTCCTAGATCTAGGGCGAATAGGGGAATATCCTCTGAATCCAACCTAGGATTCATGTTGAGGACGAAAATAAGGCTATTTTGGTGTATTTTGGGAGCCTACCGGCGCCGGTTAGCGGCGGCCGGCGGCGGAGAACGCGGCGGCTGACCGCCGGATTCTGGGTTTTAATAAGAACATTTGAGAGAATGAAGAACAGAGAGTTCTTACAAAAATAAAAAAAATGAAACGAATGACCAAAATCTGATTTCGGCCTAAAAAGGGGGTTTTTATAGTTGTTTTTATTTTGCTAAATGGGTAAATTACACACTTAATCCCACCGCGTTTTCAACATTTTCATTTTTGTCTTGCCGCATGGTATAATCACAATCCCAGTCCCCCTGATGTTTCAAAAGGTTACAATTTCGTCCCTAAATTACATCGAATCAGTTTCTGAATGGTAAAATTACACCTTTAACTATCCCGCGTTTTTGAATTTTTCACTTTGGGTCTGCCCCTTGGTCTAATTACAGTTCGGGTCCTTTTAGGTTTTGTTTGTTTCGCAATTTCATCCCCAAATTACATATTATTGTTCTTTAATTTCTGCCACTGACTTTTGTTTTTCTTTCATTTCAGTCCGGTATTCTTTGTAAATACTAATGTTCGTATTATAATCGTATATGTCGATGTATTCTATTATTTTATTTTATTTTATGTCACTCGTATATGACTCGTATTCTATGTTTACATATATATGTGTATTAAGATTATAATGGTCATGCGTTTTTTATCCAGTTATTTATATCAAGCATGTTATGTTTTAGTTAATTCGTACATGGCGTATTTTGTATTTTATGTTTGTATGTTTCCTTTTTTAGGGTTACATGTTAGTGTACCTACCCCTTTTGTACGATATGAGGACCCGTATATGTTGGAATATGTTTTATTACCAATATGCATGTCTTTTCGAAATATTTGTTTGTCTATATGTACTTATTTCTGCCTTGTTATTTTGACATATTATAGTTGTTTTTATCTATTATTTAGAATAATATGTATATATACATGTTTTAGTCTAGAGTATCATTTATGCTAAATTAATATTCTGGTATGTCAATATTTATTATATTTAAATGTTTTGCCATGTTTACGTTTTTGCCACTAAGATTGCATATCAAGATATAACTTGTTAATGCAGAGTCCTTTTATCCGAGCGTAAACGGGGCTAGTATCAAGCGTAGTGATAGTGGTTGGGCGTTTATTCTCGGATAACGGGACCCTTAAAATATATTCGTAATTATGACCGAATTTTAAAATAATCATCACTCTAATCCGGAAAATCCAATATTAATAAAGCGGTAATTATTAAAGTACCAATTTTTGGGCGGTGTGGGGGTGCTAATCCTTCCCCATCCGTAACCGACTCCCGAACCCTGTCTTTTTGAATCTCTGGTTTTATGGTGTCCGGCCTACCTAAGTGGCCGGTGGCGACTCCATTTTTATGAGGTTTTTGTAAACCCCTACGGAATAAATATTTTATATCCAAATACCTTTCAAACATACCTTTCAAAAAACATTCGAAAATCCTCGTTTTTATTTTAGCGATATTTGGACAAAAAAAGGGACATCGCTACAGATGGCGACTCCGCTGGGGACTGTTTTTGTTTTTTTTATAAAAAAAACACAAATGAGAGTCAAGCTTTTAAAATAATTACCGCTTTACTAATATTGGGAGTTCCGGATTAAAGTGACTATTAAATTAACATTCGGTCATAATTGCGCGTTTATTTTAACGCATTTAAAATATGGCATATAAACCCGTCTTTTTAAGTGGGGGGAAAACGCTAATGCTTTCGTGGAGATATCGTTCTCCCGTATGGGCCTAGCAAGTACCTTCGGGGCTCGAGTACCTTATGTTTTCGTAAGGATATCGTTCCTTCGTACGGGCATAAGCGAATGGGTCCCCCTGAATTGAACCCGGTTGAAAGGAGCCTATAATGGGTGATGATCGGGGGCCTTGCTACCCTTAGTAGGGGACAGCAAGGACAATTCGGGTACCTTCTAGAACCAAAACTGCATGTAGAGAACATAGAAACCCACCCTGTTAGAGCCATGCGGATAACCTTAGGTTTTAGACGGGATAAATAGGGTTGTTTTGTGCTTATTTCTGTTTAATTTTGTCATTTTATTTATATATTTATCAGTTTTATCTGGTAATCGACTTGTTTTCTTTTAAGCTTTTTGTTCTTTTTCTCATACATCATTGCATTTGCATCGCATAAAGGTACTGAATCAAGTGGTTTGCCTGATCAGAAAGTCTTTCACTATGGAAAAAAGGTGTCTTAGGAAAGAAGAGCTTAATTTGTCAGTCAGACATTGGTCAGAGGTCAACCAGAAAATCCAAGGAGACAGTCTGCCTAACGAACGCGTAATAGCTGGATACACCTATGTGAGTCTCCAACAAAACGACTTGTGGGGTCTTCAAAGCATTTGGGAAAGATGGGACCGAAGACTACAAGACTTGTTCTGCAATAGTTATGGCGACATCGCGCACACCATGTATATGTTCGGATTAACCAGCCCCTACTCCGAGCTATAGTCCAGCTCGAATCCGCTTTTTGTCGCTTCACCTTCAATGGGCAGGGACATGATGCCTACGGTAGAAGAGTACACTGCTTTACTTAACCAGAAAAATATTCGGAAGATTGGATCTACGCCAAGCCTCCAAGGAATCGAATTACACCGCTAAACTCAAAACCTTTGCGGGAATGAGTGACGATTGGGTTAGTGGCCTCTTTCAAATCCGAGGAGATAATACTGATCTTTGCATGGGAAAGTATTCGGGACATCATATCAACACATCCGCATTTGAGGCAAAGAAAATGGACTTATTCGCTTTAGGAATATATGGCTTGGTGATCTTTCCAGTACTACGGGAACATTGACATAGCCATTCGGATTTGTTTGAGCGGGTGAAACGGAAAGCAAACCCGGTACCAGCAATCTTGGTCGAGACTTTCATTTCCTTAAACGCTAGCCGCGGAAACATGAAGAAGGGCGTTTTCGAGGCTGCGCACAGCTATTACAAGTATGGATCCGTGAGTCACATGTGGAAGACGCCGACGCTGGTCCTCGCCGGGATATCCTTCCAAGGTTTTTCTCCTTTACGAGAATACTTAGCAAAGGAATGGCGAGAAGATTTGAAAACAAAAATGTGGACCAGTTTCTTCAGGAACATTCAAGATGAAGATATAGCATGGAGGGTCCCATGGCTCGGTAAAGTTAATTATTTTCTATACAGTTGTGGTGACTTCAACTGGCTGATGATGTTAGGATTACATGGAGGGATCACTTGTGCTCCACTTTTAGTGTCTCGGCAGTTCGGATCACGACAGTTCATTCCCAATACCGCCGGATTAAGCCAAACTGAATTTCTTTTCAAAGGAGAGTTCAAAGGAAAAATTCTGACCATCATGAGGGCCTGGGATCATTGTTATCGGATCAGGGTGGAAGGAGATACCGAGCACATGACTACCCCAGATTACGATTTTGGGAGACGTTTGAGGGTTAATAATGTGATTCCTGAATCTGATCAAGGATCAGCAGTGTCACTCGAAGAACTTACAAGGGTGGTACCGTCCGAAGCCGACATCTTAAGGAGTGAACTCGAGGAAGTTAAAAAGAAAATGGACATTCAACAGACCCAACATGCGAGCGAGCTCTATAAAGCAAGCTTAGAAGTTGACGAGCGGGATGGGATCATTAGGCAATTGAAGAAATTGAATGCAGATTTAAGCGACAAAAATACTCTTTATCAAAAAGATGCCCTCCTGTTACAGGCAAAAATACAAAAGGCCGGCCGGAATCAGTTCATAGCTGTGGAAAGAGAAAGAATGAATGGCATCTGTTTGGTGGAAGAAGAACGAGAAATTAACAAAAGAGCGATCGAGAAAGAGATTGAAAGCTACCGTTTGGCTATGGAGAAAGAAAAACGGTCTGCCAAGAAGGCCATTGATCAAGAGAGAGAAAGATTCAGACAAGAAATCAGCAAAGGAAAACAGGCTGTGCATCATGAGAGAGAAAGTGTCGCCGTATGGAAAAAAAATCCATAAGTAGTCGAAATAGACTATTAGAGATGCAGAAACTGTACGATGACACTGTTCAAAAATTGGGGCAAAGCCAAAGTCAAAATGATGAATTAAAAGGAAAGATGGCGGAAGTCGAACACTCACTTCGAATGTACTGCCGCAGGAATAACTTCGCGGAGCTGCAAGAAAGAGAACGCGAAGTGGGTGTGTTACAAGCACGAATCGGGTCCCTCGAAGCAGTTGTGGAGGATTACAAGGAAAGAATTAATGTGTTCGAGGAAGCTGCATCCGGAGGGGACACATATTGGCAGAAGAGATTACGCGACGTTGCTCGAATGGTACAGGACAAAGACCAGTACTATGCAAACCTAATGGTGGACATACAGCGGGTCGCCAGACATGTAAATGATTTAGCTATCGAGGCTGAGACACTCCGACCTTTTATAGCCCCGGGAATGGAAGAAGCTCCTAGGTTCCTCAAGCTGCTCAAGGCAATTGGAAAGTTAGGAGATAGAGCTAGAGTCTATCTATAAGACTCTGTGTTATAATTAGATCTTTTGTACTAGGGATCTTTACTTTGTAACACGAATTTTGTTGTAATTAGGACCCTTTAATTCCTGTGGAAGTAATTCAAAAGGGTGATTACCAGCGGAATCAGTACCTTGTCTGCATGCTTTCTTGCATTTGCATCATAACATTTGCATCATTGTACATGCATTTAGTTTTTACAACCATATTAACAATATGAATATTGTGGCATTGTATGTAGTTAACCCGCAATCATTCATCACCTATACTTTACCCGGCTACAAAGAAAGCTCATGGAAGAAAGAATAATCAGTCTAGAAAGAGGGCAAAGAGAGCTCGAGTCAAGGCTTGAAGAGGCCCAGAGAAGCCTTAGTGATCAGATTGCGCAGTCACAAACATCTATAGTATCTGACATAACTGCATTGCTGGCAAAAAGTCTTGGAAAATGAGTAGAAGGAGAAAATGTTCCAGAACCAGAAGGTACCCCGGCTCACTTCAAGGTTCAACCAACTGCACCAAACCAGACTAGGAAGGTGTATATTGACCCTGCAGGAATGTCTTCCAGCTTCCAAATAGGGGCTCCTGAGACTCAACCCCTCGATACTGAAGCATTTTATGAAGAAGAAGTGCCGGACCTAAACATGGTCGAAAGGATCAGGAGCGAGGTAGAAAAGAAGTGGGAATAAAGATTTCGCCTCATGGAAGAAAAATTTAAAGCGTTACAATCAAACGAAGAATCAGGAAATGACGCTAGTGACCTAAGTCTGGTGTCTGATCTTGTCCTGCTGCCAAAATTCAAAACACCAGAGTTCGATAAATATGACGGAACCACATGTCCTTCTGCACACATAACGATGTATTGTAGAAAAATGGCGGCTTACCATAAAGATGAAAAGCTACTGATCCATTGTTTCCAGGATAGTCTAACTGGAGCGGCGTTACGTTGGTATACTCAGTTAAGCAAAGCAAATGTCAAGACATGGAAAGATTTGTCTAAAGCATTTTCTGAGCAATACAAACATGTAACAGACATGATCCCTAACAGAATTATGCTAGAAAATATGGGGCAGAAGTCAAATGAAAGCTTGCGACAATATGCCCAAAGGTGGAGAGAAGTGGCCGCCCAAATCCAGCCACCTATCTCGGAGCATGAAATCACGCCGTTATTTGTCAATACTCTGAAAGGGGCACTCTTCGATCGCCTCATTAATAACACAACACAGTGTTTCACCGACTTGATCAGGACTGGGGAGTCTCTCAAACTGGCAATCAAGAGCGGCAGAATAGATGGTGGGGAAGGGTCTCGAAAGTATAACAAGAGAAATGAAGTAAACACCACCAGCACCTATACCGCCCCGAAGAACTTCACAGTCTCACAGCCACAAGCACCTGTGGGAAAAACACAAAATTCAAATCAAAGAGATGAGAGAGTCACCAGAAAGGATAAAGAGAGGAGAACTTTCACTCCCCTACCTGTTTCATACTCAGAGCTTTATTCCCAGTTGTACGAAGCAGACTTGGTCCGACCATACATCGTTAATCCTGTCAATCCACCCTTCCCGCCTTGGTATAATCCAAGCGCGCATTGCGACTATCACGGCAGTACCCCTGGACATTCCACTGAGAACTGTCTTGCCTTCAAAAAGCTTGTACAGAACTTAATCGATTCTGGGATATTGAAGTTTGAAGAGCCAAGCGTAGCCAACAACCCGCTGCCCAATCATGGGAGCAGAGGAGTTAATGTCATAGAAGAATGCTTTACCAGGAGGATAAAGGATGACGTGTCAGAAATCAAGTCTCCTTTACGGTGGGTATTTCAACAGTTATGCATGGCTCGTATGATCAACAAAGGCATGATAATAAGGCAGAAAGAATGTGAAAGTATTGCGAATTCCATCAGACTGAAGGGCATGATATCCAAGAATGTGACGAGTTCAAGAAATTGGTGCAGAAATTGATGAATGAAAAACAAATAGAATTCTTTGAGGAGCCCCTAGGGAAGAAGGGGTCAGACGTACACATGACAGATAGCCCCAAAACTAGATACGGGAAGGATAGACCTTTTATCATCTCTCCCAGGGTAGGGAATGCAGGTGTCTCCCAAGGGGAAACCAGCAAGATAAATCCCAAGATCGTCATTTCAGCACCATCTCCATTCCCATTCAAAGACATGCGACAAATTCCCTGGAATTATGCCGCGAATGTGACCATGCCAGAAAAATCAGAACATGAACAGGTAAAAGAGCCTACGCTGGAAGACCAACAAAGCCAGAACAATGTGAACGTTGGTGAAACAGGCCATTTCACAAGGAGCGGCTGATGTTATTCCTCCGAGGCTTTGAGAGCAGCTGAAAAAGATAGGGGGAAGAATACAGCAGTTAGCCCTACGCAGATATTTGGAGAAGAACCTACCCAAAAGATAAATGAACCGGTAACTGAGGCCCAGGCCAAAGAATTTCTAAAGTTCTTGAGACATAGCGAGTACAGCGTAGTGGAACAACTACGGAAACAACCGGCCAGGATCACAGTGCTAGAATTACTCTTGAGTTCAGAGAAGCATCGGGAGACGCTATTAAAAGTGCTGAATCAAACTTTTGTGCCCTAGGACATTTCTGTAACAAACCTGGACATGATAGTAGGGCATATTACCGCCTATAATCATATCACATTCAGTGATGATGAGATCCCTGGGAGGAGAATGGGGTCTACCAAAGCCCTTAACATCACTACCCACTGCAAAGGGTATGTATTACCAGGCGTACTAATCGACAACGGGTCAGCATTGAATGTCTTGCCTATGGTAACCCTGCAAAAATTGCCAATAGATGGTTCGCACCTAAAGCCTTGCTACAACTCGGTAAGAGCCTTTGATGGTACGCAAAAAGGAACAATGGGGAAAATTGAGGTGCCCCTATTGATCGGACCAACCAATATGTGATCGATTTTGTGGTGATGGACATAAAACCATCTTACACCGCTTGTTGGGAAGACCGTGGATCCACTCCGCAGAGTTGTCCCATCATCATTGCATCGAAATTAAAATTTGTAGTTGAAGGCAAATTGGTCACAGAGAGGCAGAGCATGAATTCGTTGCTTTCGTGACATCAGACACCCCCTATATTCAAAATGATGAAGATCTTTGCGAATGCTCGTTCCGAGCATTAGAACTAGTAAATGCCACATTCGTTTGAGAGGGAAGCCGGATCCCCTACCCTAGGTTATCTAATTGTACCAAGATGACCGTCGCAAAACTCGGGCCGAGGAGCCAAAATAGGAAAAGGGTGGGAAGAAATTACAAGGAAACACGAGACCCAAGAATATGACAACCAAGAAGGATCGTTTCGGGCTGGGTTACCAACCAAGTGTCCAACAGAAGAAAGAGGAATATAAGAGGAAGGAGGAGCAAAGAAAAGCCAATCTAAAGGAGAGGACATTTCTGTGGAGGTCGATATCCTTTCCTAGTTTGAAAGCCACTTTCGTCTCCGGAGGGTTCTACCAGCCAGGTCAAGATATTGGAGAGGCAATAAAGAAAAATGATGAACTTAACCAGGAGGAAATGCTCAATAAATCATTTGAGGGGATGTAAATCAACATGATAGCTGAAAAGGACCGCGGCAGCAAAGTGTTGACCAACATCCGCCCTTGCCATCTCGGGGAAACACTCGATAACTGGAGCTGCATTGATCTACCTGTAGTTTTTAGGAATAGATCAGAGTAATGCTCCGAATCAACCTTTTGTTTTTGCCCATAGACAATGGGGATCTCTTGTATGGGGCACCTATGTTAACTTTTGATTGAAATGAAAATATCCCCACTTTCTTAAAAATGACCAAAGTCTCATTTATTCCATTCATGCATTCTTCATGTTCATTCCCTTCATGTAAAGTCGTCTCTTTCCCAATACAATTCATTCTCATTTAATGCAGGTCGCTCATGATTGACGATATGAATGATACGGATCAATCACGGAGTAAATTTCAATGCCCCGAGGTCTCGAGAGAAATTGAGGGAGGATATGATGAAATAGAAATTGAGGTCCCTAAGAGTTAAAGAGAATGGTGGACGACGAAGAAAGGCGATTATGCCCCACCAAGAAGAAACAGAAATTGTCAACTTGGGGACTGAAGAAGCGAGAAAAGAAATAAAAATAGGAACGACGATTTCCTCAAAAACCAAGCATGAACTGATAGCCCTACTTCAGGAATTCAAGGATGTCTTCGCCTGGACTTATCAAGATATGCGAGATTGAATACCGACATAGTGGTGCACAAATTGCCAACAAAATTGGAGTGCAAACCAAGACAAAGAAAAACTTGGAGAATGAGGCGGATATATTGTTAAAGATCCGAGAAGAAGTGAAAAAGCAATTTGATGCTGGATTCTTGGAGGTAGCCAAATACCCCGAATGGGTTGCAAACATTGTACCAGTACCAAAGAAAGATGGGAAAGTTCGTATGTGTGTAGATTATAGGGATCTGAATCGAGCTAGCCCTAAAGACAACTTCCCTTTGCCACATATTGATACGCTGGTTGACAACACCGCAGGACATTCATGGTTTTCCTTCATGGACGGCTTTTCAGGGTACAACCAGATAAAGATGGATCCTAACGACATGGAGAAAACCACATTCATAACCATGTGGGGCACTTTTTGTTATCAAGTGATGCCGTTTGGACTAAAGAACGCAGGGGCAACATACCAAAGAGAAATGGTGACTCTCTTCCATGATATGATGCACAAAGAAATAGAAGTATACGTGGATGATATGATTGCCAAATCCCGAACAGAGGAAGAGCACCTACATAACTTGAGAAAACTATTCCAAAGACTACGGAAGTACCAACTGAGGCTCAATCCTGCCAAATGTACCTTCGCCGTTACTTCTGGAAAACTCTTGGGGTTCGTAGTAAGCAGAAGAGGGATTGAGATTGACCCGGATAAAGTGAAAGCCATCCAGGACCTTTCACCACCCCGCACGCAGAAGGAAGTCCGCGGTTTCCTAGGGAGGCTAAATTATATCTCTCGTTTCATTTCCTAATTAACCAATCAACGCGACCCGGTCTTCAGACTTCTTAGAAAAAATAATCCTGGCATATGGGATGAAGAATGTCAAAAAGCCCTAGAAAAGATCAAAGGGTACCTGACAAATGCTCCAATTTTAGTCGCACAGTACCTGGTCGACCATTAATTCTCTACTTAACGGTCTTCGAGAATTCAATGGGATGTGTACTGGGGCAACACGATGAGTCAAGAAAAAAGGAGCAAGCCATCTATTACCTGAGCAGGAAATTCAATGATTGCGAAACACGGTACCCTTGAAGACATAAGCTGTGTTGTGCTCTAGTTTGGGCTACAAAGCGGCTCGAGGCGATAAAGACATGTTATACCATACTACCTGGTTGATATCCAAGCTAGACCCATTAAAGTTCTTAATGGAAGCGCTAGAGCTAACGGGAAGGATGGCTCGATGGCAGATGCTATTATCCGAATTCGACATCGTATATGTTAATCAGAAAGCTGTAAAGGGGAGTGCCGTAGCAGATTTCCGGGCTAGTCGTGCTTCGGATGACTATGAGGCATTGAACTTTAGTTTCCCAGACGAAGACTTAATGTGCATCACAACTGAAGAAGAGATTTCAGATGATATGTCATGGAAACTTTACTTCGATGGAGCCTTCAATGCCCTCGGACATGGGATAGGGGCAGTACTAATTTCACCTGAGGACGTCTATTATCCTTTCACCAGCAGATTGGAATTCTTCTGCACAAACAATATAGCTGAATATGAAGCTTGCATCATGGGACTGAACTCAGCCATCGAAAGAAAGGTTAAGGAACTTCGAGTGTTCGGAGATTCGTCCCTAGTCATTTACCAATTGCGCGGGGAGTGGGAAACCAGAGACCCGAAGTTGGTCAAATATCACGAATGGATCCAAGAGCTCGTCAAGGAGTTTGAAAAGGTCAGCAATTTACCTACCCCGAGAAGAAAATCGATGGCGGATGCATTGGCAACCTTGGCATCCATGTTTAAAACAAACACACCGGCAGAGAAATGAAGCCCATTGAGATGCGAGACGTTTGAAAAACCTGCTCATTGTTGTAATATACAGAAGAGATTGACGGAAATCCATGGTACTATGACATCCCGCAATATGTCAAGCTTCAAAAGTATCCGAGAAGGGCAAACGACAATGACAGAAAAAGCGCTCGGAAAAATGGCAACAAAATATATCCTAGATGGGGAAATCCTATATAGGAGAAGTCATGATCAAACATTGCTGAGATGTGTGGATGCCCGAGAGGCGAAGGAAATCTTAGCTGAAGTACATGACGGGATCTGTGAAACGCACGCCAACGGGCTGTCTATAGCCCGGAAAATTATGAGATACGGTTATTTCTGGTTGACCATGGAGGGAGATTGCATCGATTACGCCAGAAAATGCCACAAATGCCAAATTTACGCTGACAAGATTCATGCACCCTCATCACCTCTACACACCATGAATTCTCCGTGGCCTTTCGCAGCGTGGGGCATGGACGTCATCGGGCAGATCCATCTTAAAGCTTCCAATGGGCACCGTTTCATTTTGGTCGCCATAGACTACTTCACTAAATGGGTTGAGGCAGCGTCTTACACCAATATCACCAGGACTACAGTTTGTAAGTTCTTAAAGAAGGAAATTATTTGTCGATACGGATTACCAGAGAGGATCATCACCGACAACGCTTCCAATCTGAACAACAAAATGATGAAGAACGTGTGCACTCAATTCAAGACAACACACCATAATTCCACAGTCTATCGTCCTAAAATGAATGGAGCAGTGGAAGCAGCAAACAAGAATATAAAGAAGATCATAGCAAAGACTACGGATACCTACAGGGATTGGCATGAGAAGTTGCCTTTTGCCCTTTTCGCCTATAGGACGTCCATTCGCACATCAACGGGGGCAACGCCCTACTCCTTGGTGTATGGTACTGAAGCAGTACTCCCAATTGAGGTAGAGATTCCGTCCCTCCGGGTCTTAAACGAAGTAAAACTGGAAGAAGCTGAATGGGTGCAGGCCAGATTCGACCAGCTAAATCTCGTTGACAAAAAAAGACTAAAGGCCATTTGTCATGGTCAGATGTACCAAAAGCGGATGGTGCAGGCTTACAACAAAAAGGTGCGCCCAAGAGAATTCAAAGAAGGGGATCTGGTACTCAAGAGAATCCTCCCTATCCAGAAAGATTCTCGAGGAAAATGGACGCCCAACTGGGAAGGACCGTACGTCATAAAAAAGGCCTTCTCAGGAGGAGCCCTGATCCTAACAGAAATGGAGGGGGACGAGCTGAAAAATCCCTTAAATTCTGATGTCGTCAAGAAATATTATCTCTAAAAAAATGGAGAGCTCAGGACGAAAACCCGAAACCGGGCGTCTTGAAGCAAAGGAAGGACTCGAGTTGAAAACCCGCAAAGGGCGGCTCGGGTAAGTTGAAAAGTTGAATATCCGAAGAGAAGGGCATCTTCATGAACATTGTGAAGAGAAGGCTTCAGGCAAAAAGTTCTGCACCGGTTGACAGGGTCATGTATCATTCATATCGAAGATAATGAGGGATCTTGTATTTTCATACTTAAACTCATGTGTGTCATACCTTTCTTTTCAAGATATCTCGAAGCCCTTAGTCGTAATAAAGCCGTGTTTTTGAGCATCCATTCCTGGCCTTCTTGTCAATTTTAGTCAAATAAGATAACATAGGCTTATAATGAAACAAGAGATTTCGGAGCATTACTATGATTTAACCTTGAAAATTGCAGGTGATCAAAGAAAACGATGTTAACTCCGCCCTCCAGTTCCCTACATAATGGCTAGGGAAAGTGAGAAGCTTTAAACAACTAGGTAGGATGACCAATGGCACATGTCCTATCTATCCAAGGAAGGCACACGAGATAACAAAAGAGATCTCTTGGGTGAAAACCAGAAGGGCAAAAAAAAAACTCTTTAAAGTGAAAACCTGAAAGGGCGCTTTAAAATTCCAAATCATAATTGGAGAAAAAGAAATGTTGAGATGGTTGAACCTGACAGTGAGGCGGAGTATCGATGCTTGTAAAAAAGGAGAAAAAGGACGTCAAGATCAAATAAGGACCAAAACAAGCCCACCTAGAGATTGACTCTCATGCATCATGAATAGTCAAAGCATCACTAGAATTAGGAGCATGTCAATTCATTCATTTGTCATAGCATTTTGTTTTCGTCTCAGACAGGTATCTGCAGATCCAAAGAAACATCGAAGACCATCACGGTGTGAATCCCAAATGAGAAGACAATGTTTTTACATACAAAAGACACATCTTTTCAAGCTCCGAGAGAGGGTTCTATATAGGAAGAATCCTCTCTCGAGGTTTAAAAAGCTGAAAGTTCTATATAGGAAGGACTGACAGCTCGGGGTGAAGACTCATGATTCTATATAGGAAGAACTCCCAGTCAAAGCAATTCACCCATGACACACAAGATTATATAGGAAATCCTGCTGTGTCAAAAGCGAAGAGTTCTATATAGGAAGGGCTCCGAGCTTTATTGTCTTAGAGTAAAAGGTTATGTATAGGAAGAACCTGTAGCTCTGAGATTCCAGACGCCAAAAAGTTCTATATAGGAGGGACTGATGGCTCCAAGGTGAAGACTCGCAGTTCTATATAGGAAGAACTCCCAGTCAAAGCAATTCACCTATGACACAGGGTTATATAGGAAACCTGTTGTGTCGAAAGCAAAGAGTCTTATATAGGAAAGGCTCCGAACTTCATTGTCTTAGAGTGAAAGGTTCTATATAGGAAGAACCTGCAGCTCTGAGACTTCAGACGCCAAAAGTTCTATATAGGAAGGACTGACGGCTCCAGGATTTGAAGACTAGCAGTTCTATATAGGAGGAACTCCCAGTCAGAAGAATCCATCAGTGGCGCGAAAGGTTTTATATAGGAGAAACCAGCGTTGAAAGCAAAGAGTTCTATATAGGAAGAACTCCAAGCTTTATTGTCTCAAAGTGAAAGGAATGACTCATAATTCGGGATGTCAGAGCGAAGGGTTCTATGTCGAAAGAGCCTGTAGCTCCAAGATCGGAAGGTGACGAAGCTCTATATAGGAAGAACTTACGAGCCTGAAGATTCAGCCAAGGAAGAGCGGAGATGTCCAAAAGAATTCATTTTTCCAAAGCTACAAACAGGGAAGTCTGATAAAAATGAGAGCGAAGGGTTCTATGTCGAAAGAGCCTGTAGCTCCAAGATCGGAAGGTGACGAAGCTCTATATAGGAAGAATTTACGAGCCTGAAGATTCAGCCAAGGAAGAGCGGAGATGTCCAAAAGAATTCGTTCTTCCAAAGCTACAAACAGGGAAGTCTGATAAAAATGAGAGCGAAGGGTTCTATGTCGAAAGAGCCTGTAGCTCCAAGATCGGAAGGTGATGAAGCTCTATATAGGAAGAACTTACGAGCCTGAAGATTCAGCCAAGGAAGAGCGGAGATGTCCAAAAGAATTCGTTTTTCCAAATCTACAAATAGGAAAGTCTGATAAAAATGAGAGCGAAGGATTCTATGTCGAAAGAGCTTGTAGCTCCAAGATCGGAAGGTGACGAAGCTCTATATAGGAAGAACTTACGAGCCTGAAGATTCAGCCAAGGAAGAGCGGAGATGTCCAAAAGAATTCGTTTTTCCAAGGCTACAAACAGGGAAGTCTGATAAAAATGAGTGCTTATGAATCTTTGCTTTGTTTCCCATTCCATGAGAACAAGCAAAGAGGGGCAACTGTAATCACTCATTTTTACTTGTAAATATATTAATATTGCATGTATATTTATTATATGAATGTTACTAATATAAGGTGGTGTGTGCATGTATAAGCTATGTATACGTATTAGGGGTGTATGTATGTCGCATATGTATCTAGAGTATGAGCGTATTTGATTAATATTTAGATGTTATGTTAATTATATGTATGATTATACGTACGTATACTAGAATATTATATTAATTAATGATCGTATAATATAAGTATATATTTTCGTATGTATATGTATTGCTGTTATAATTATACTATTATTATTATTGGGCTGACAAAATGAAAAAAATTAAATATATTAAACCCAAATAAAAAATTACAGTCCAATTACAAATCCAATTACAAGGCCCGTTTGGCCCAAATCTGAATCCCATTTAATTACAATGTGCAGGTAACTGTGGGCCGTTGGATCAAGATCTGATCCAACGGCCATGATGCAATGGAAGTCAAAAATATACGCCAGTAGCGTGCTCCACACGTATGGACCGTTCGAGTGCCACGCGCGTGTGGGTCCATCTTGCGGACGCTTTAATATCCCACGCGCGCGTAAGATCCACGCGTTCTGACTCCTCGACTGCGGAGCTCCACGTAGCGAAATCTCAAGCCGTCTCATCAGGTCGAGGCTTCATCCAGGCCGATCGTTCTTCAAGCCATCTCGATCGTTAGATCAGATCTGATCTAACGGCGGCAAACGCGCGCGTCACCGGCGAATGACCACACCGCCACCGCGCCGATATTCAGTCCCCGCATTCAGATTATGCCAAAGACAACAAGCAAAGTGTCAGTTCAGATCTGAAAAAAGGAATATGCAACTTGCAACCAAAAACAGAGGCTATATATATGAAACGGGGCTTTTGTAACGGGGATGGGCTAGCGAAAAAAAAGATTAGCGAAAAAAAAGAGAGAACAAGGGTAGTAACACAAAAAACAGAGATCTTGTAATACAAAAAACCCTGAAAGTTGTAAACATCGAAGATAATCAAAAGGCAGTCCAGGGGTAAATTTTTGTCTCTTTTTTTCTTACCTATTTTCTTTACATGCATATACGAAAGATTAACAAAAAAAAAACAGAAATAAAAGAGGAGAGTAGTCTTACCGAATAGTTTGTGGGTCTTCCCTTCCTCTGTGACAAGCCTTTCGGCTTCTACAAGCCAGATCTGGTGAACTAAAGGGAGGGGAAGACCCCTTGTGGTTTTGTTTTGGTCTAAAAAAAATATTTTTGGTTCGTATTTCCTAGATCTAGGGCGAATAGGGGAATATCCTCTGAATCCAACCTAGGATTCATGTTGAGGACGAAAATAAGGCTATTTTGGTGTATTTTGGGAGCCTCTACGCGCGGTTAGCGGCGGCCGGACGACGAGAGAAACACGGCGGGCCGTCCACGACTCGGGTTTTAATAAGAACATTTGAGAGAATGAAGAACAGAGAGTTCTTACAAAAATAAAAAAAATGAAACGAATGACCAAAATCTGATTTCGGCCTAAAAAGGGGGGTTTTATAGTTGTTTTTATTTTGCTAAATGGGTAAATTACACACTTAATCCCACCGCGTTTTCAACATTTTCATTTTTGTCTTGCCGCATGGTATAATCACAACCAGTCCCGATGTTTCAAAAGGTTACAATTTCGTCCCTAAATTACATCGAATCGGTTTACGAATGGTAAAATTACACCTTTAACCATCCCGCGTTTTTGAATTTTTCACTTTGGGTCCGCCCCTTGGTCTAATTACAGTTCGGGTCCTTTTAGGTTTTGTTTGTTTCGCAATTTCGTCCCCAAATTACATATTATTGTTCTTTAATTTACGCCACTGACTTTTGTTTTTCTTTCATTTCAGTCCGTATTCTTTGTAAATACTAATGTTCGTATTATAATCGTCGTATATGTCGATGTATTCTATTATTTTATTTTATTTTATGTCACTCGTATATGACTCGTATTCTATGTTTACATACATATGTGTATTAAGATTATAATGGTCATGCGTTTTTTATCCGGTTATTTATATCAAGCATGTTATGTTTTAGTTAATTACATATGGCGTATTTTGTATTTTATGTTTGTATGTTTCCTTTTTAGGGTTACATGTTAGTGTACCTACCCTTTTGTACGATATGAGGACCCGTATATGTTGGAATATGTTTTATTACCAATATGCATGTCTTTTCCAAAATATTTGTTTGTCTATATGTACTTATTTCTGCCTTGTTATTTTGACATATTATAGTTGTTTTTATCTATTATTTAGAATAATATGTATATATACATGTTTTAGTCTAGAGTATCATTTATGCTAAATTAATATTCTGGTATGTCAATATTTATTATATTTAAATGTTTTGCCATGTTTACGTTTTTGCCACTAAGATTGCATATCAAGATATAACTTGTTAATGCGGAGTCCTTTTATCCGAGCGTAAACGGGGCCAGTATCAAGCGTAGTGATAGTGGTTGGGCGTTTATTCTCGGATAACGGGACCCTTAAAATATATTCGTAATTATGACCGAATTTTAAAATAATCGTCACTCTAATCTGGAAAATCCAATATTAATAAAGCGGTAATTATTAAAGTACCAATTTTTGGGCGGTGTGGGGGTGCTAATCCTTCCCCATCCGTAACCGACTCCCGAACCTTGTCTTTTTGAATCTCTGGTTTTATGGTGTCCGGCCTACCTAAGTGGCCGGTGGCGACTCCATTTTTATGAAGTTTTTGTAAACCCCTACGGAATAAATATTTTATATCCAAATACCTTTCAAACACACCTTTCAAAAAACATTCGAAAATCCTCGTTTTTATTTTAGCGATATTTGGACAAAAAAAGGGACATCGCTACACTTGGAAGTAACTAAATCCTAATTTGTTTAAAGTTAGGGTTTTGATAGGAAGTTGAATTTGGATTGATTTTGATATGGGAATAATTATAGAAGCTTGGAAATGAGGTTTAGGAGTTGAATTCATGCTTGAATCAAGTTGGAAAATTTGGATGTAGAGACCCTTCATATTCGGTCTACAAGGAAAAATTAGAGGAAATTATGGAAAATTTCCTAAGGTTAGAAATGATGGGAAAATGATGTTACAAGGCTTAGAATGTTGTTTGGACCAATTTGAAACTTTGTTAAGTTCTAGGGACCTTTCGCATATTTAGGGGAATTTAAGGATTAAGGTAAAAATGTTGAAAAGTTAATGTATTATGCTGAAAATTGATGTTAGAATATTCAATTGGATCATTTTGGAAGTTTTCAAAGTGTTGAGGATAAAATGGCAAGTTAAGGAAAATATTGGATTAAAATGGGAATTCTAAAAGTGTTTTCAAAGCTATGTATTAAGCTTTAAAAGTGTTTTGGAAATACTTGGATATGTTGTTTAATAATTGAATTTAAAGTTTAATGGCAATGGACCATTTTGAGTAATTTGGAAAGTTGAGGTGAATTCTAAAAAAATTCACTTTATGATTATTTTTAAGAATTTTATTCCTAATATATGCTTATTTGGAATGATACTAACATACGCTTTGAAATGTATGTGTTTGGAAAACGATGA
Organism: Hibiscus mutabilis; assembly: GCA_019671005.1. NCBI lineage: Eukaryota > Viridiplantae > Streptophyta > Magnoliopsida > Malvales > Malvaceae > Hibiscus > Hibiscus mutabilis. The sequence continues at coordinate 52,512,245 of CM033719.1, forward strand.
TTTTATAGATCGTGAATGTGATCAAGATCATTTTGTGAGCCAGTCTAAAGCTAAGGAAAAAGTTCAAGAGTAAAGCTACAAGCTATAGTAAGATTACTAGTGAGGCATCAGGTGAGTGCAATGCATACATAACATGATAAATGGATGTTTTATACATCAATGGTAGGACTTGCTATAACCCCCTAGACCCGGCTATGCGACACACCTAAATCTAGGAGGTCACATTAGGGTCACTTGAGCGACCCACTGAAAAATAGAAGAAAACTCTTAGAAATAAATTTAAAAGTGTAAAATAACATTTCTGTTAAAACTATATTAAAATTTCCTGTATACAAACTAAAATCTAGAAAACCAAAAAACGGACTCAATCGTAAAATAAATCGTGACATACTTGCCCACTAGTACATAGGTACCGTACTCCATGCGCAACGTCAAGAGAACTCCAAACCGATATCGGTCATAAATCTATAATCGAATTTCTCTAACCGCAATGGTGAAACAAAGTGAGTTTAGGAAAGCTCAGTAATACAGAACTACCAAATGATGATGTAGACAAATACATGTAAGGTAAAACAAAAACATGGTATAGTATAAAACTATCACGGTGTTCTGGGTATCCACAGGTTCCAATTACAGTTCATTTTAAATTCTTATCTATCATCCATCTAAACTCCAATAGGCTGTTTTCTAGTACTGCATCTATAAGGCATTTACCCAGGCCCATTGGGCATAGGTGCTGACCTAAAGGGGTGTATTGGGTCCAAAAGTATCGTCCTAACTGAAGCATAAAAGTATGAATACATAGTGTATTACCTTAGCCAAAGCGTAGGAACCTGATACAGTAGTCATAAGAAATTACCCTAGCTGAAGTGTAGGAACCTGATACAGTAGTCATAAGGAATTACCCTAGCCGAAGCGTAGGAACCTGATACAGTAGTCATAAGAAATTACCCAAGCCGAAGCGTAGGAACCTGATACAGTAGTCATAAGGAATTACCCTAGCTGAAGCGTAGGAACGTGATACAGTAGTCATAAGGAATTACCCTAGTCGAAGTGTAGAAACCTTATACAGTAAAGAATTAACAGCTGGATCAGGGCTGAACCTTCAGTAACTTCATACTCTATCCCAAGTACCCAGTAATAGTCTAAGCAATGATAATAGTAACAACACTAATAATCAGTATTAACAGAAATCAATATTAATCAGTAGTAATCAATAATAACAGTAATAACGATAATCAATAATAAGGAATGACAACAGAAGATACAAAGCAAACCATTCAATCAGATAGGTACACCTTTAAGTATTCGTTTCTTAGAACTGACTATAGTGTATTGCAAAGTAGATCACCTTCACTAATTAACCACTACACGAACTATGAGAAATCGAGCATGTATTCAAGTGGTATTTTCCAAGTATTCGAACATGTGCATTTCACCCGAACTCATTCCATAACATCAAAAGTACCTTGAAGAATAGGTTACTCTTACTATTAGCTATGTACTTTCCCCAAATAAATTGAACATGCCTTCATATGGTATTCTTCCAATATCACATTAGTATCCGAAATGACTAACAAACACGATAGTATATTACCACTTTCAAAGCTAGTTTATTTGTTTGGCTTTACTGGAATTTTCTTATTCCAAGTCTTAGAGGTATTTTCAGTCATTTTAGTATTTGAGGGTATTACAGACACTTCGATGCCCAAGGGTATTTTAGTCATTAAGATACTTTCGGTAATTCCAAACAATTTATTCATTTCAATTCTCGAGGGTTTATCTATGATTTCAGTTAATTTGTCAATTCATTCACTACTATCATTTAGATCAGTTCAGGAATACGTAGAATCTTCCAGTAAATTTATCTTCAGGTGTTTGTCCAAAGTTTAGGTAATCTAAGTGTTTTGTTATCTTACATATTTGCAATCTTGATACCGAATTCCTTCCCAATAGAACGAGGATTTCATATAAAGTAATCATTTATCAGACTGAGTGTAAAATTTTAGGACATTTCCTTTGTTAGGGGTATTTAGGTCATTCTTATTTCTTGAGTGTATTATTGTTATTTCTTAACGAAATATTTTAAATATTAAATCATTTAACTCTATTTATCAGATCGGGAGATTATGTCTTATTAACCATTTACTGAACTAAGGATCCTTTCGGTCTATTAAATTCCTCTTTCGAGTAATTCGATCTTATCCAAATTACCATTCTATTATCTCATAATTTAATTGACTCAAGCAGAGTTAAAAGTACACTTAGTTGTACTCATGCAAACTTTAGCCTAGAACCAACATGTATCATAAAACATGCAAGAGGTAGTAAAGTATTACCTTAAGTCCTTGCTTTATTAGTCGACCCTTGAAATGACATTCGAGCACTCTTGAACTCGAATTCGACGTCCCACAGCATCCCAGATCCAAATTTATATGAATGCCTTCAGTTAACCTCAATCCAAAATCAGTCATTAATCACTTTGCCTTTAAACTGAGTAATGAAGTATAAAAGTAGGTTCGGGTCTAATATCAGATTTGGAGGCTTTGGGTTAAAATTTCATAAAACTGACTTCAAAATTAGACTCCGGATGTCGAAAAACATAAAATAAGGGTTTTCAGAAAATTTTAACTTTTTGGTCAAAGTCAATGCTGACGTCAGCAGTCAAAGTCAATCTTGGCGTCATCAAACAATAATCAATGGTCAATGTTGATGTCAGCAGTCAATGCTGACTTCAACGGTCAATGGTTTAACTCGGTGAGTTGACTCCCTAGGTTGACTCGGTCAAGTTAACTCACTGATTTAACTCAGCCGGGTTGACTCAATGAGTTAACTCGGTCAACGAGTCGGGTTAGAACGGGTCGGGTTGATTCGGAATCGGTTCAAAGTAAAACTGGTTCAGGGCTGGTTTAGGCCTGATTCAGGCTAGATTCAAGCCCGGTCACCGACTAGCACGGCTGAAAATTGCCCCAGGCGGCGCGTATACTCCACGTGCAGACAAAATGGCCCGAAAATGGTCCAAAATGCCAATATTTCACCAGAAAATGCCTCTAAAACATACCAAACACCCAAAACAAATCAAACAAGCCGAAATCTAAACCAAATCTAACCTAACTTACCCTAACCTGAATGATCTCCGACGAAGGTCTTAATGGCGACGGTTGGCAGCTGGCGGCTAGGGGTTTTGGTCGCCTCATCGAGAGGAAGGTAGACGCGACGGATGAGTCTCGAATGAAGGTCGGAGATAGCCAAAATCGATGTTAGAAGGTTCGAATTTAAACCTAAAACTCGATAGGTTTCAAACTACGATTGCCGGCGATCGAAATGGCGATTGCGCGTGTGGCCAGGGGGTTTTGGATGGGAGGAGCTCAGGAACAAGGTGGCGACGGAAAGGGTTGAGGCCGAACGGTTAAACGAGGGAGAAGGGTCTGGAATGCTTGGGGTGTTTTGATTCGAATAAATTTTGAAAAATGAGGGGAAAATATCAGCTGGTTTTTATTTTTAAAATTCGATACCCCAGCCCAACTATATCTTAAAACAAAATTTTGGAAAAACAAACATTAAGAGCTTCCTAGCTCAGTTGGCCGGGTTCCTGGCCTCCCAAACTGCAGGTTGTGGGTTCGAAACTCCACACCCGCAACCTCCCTACATCATTTTTTATAGGTGTTACAACTCTCCCCTCCTTAAAAAAAATTCATCCTCGAAATTTACCTGGATTAAAAAGGTGGAAAAACTACTCTCTCATAGATTCATCGGTCTCCCACACTGGTTATTCCTCATACGATAAATTCGGCCTTAGCTCCACATTGTGAACCTGAATGATGTGACTCAGATCAGGATGATAACGCCTCAACATAGACACGTGAAAAACATCATGAATATGACTGAGCTGAGGAGGCAAATCAAGCTGATAAGCAATAGGCCCAACTCTCTTTACAATACGATACAGTCCAATGAATCTCGAAGTCAATTTACCTTTACGCCCAAATCTCAAAACTTTCTTCCATGGAGATACTTTTAAAAAGACTTGATCACCTACCTCGAACTCAATTTCTTTTCTCCTCTGATCAGCATAATACTTCTGCCTACCAAACACCTCTTTCAGGTGATCACGGATCAATCTGACAGTCTCCCGAATCAACTCGGGGCCTAGGGTCTTCCTATCATGCAACTCTATCCAGCATATGAGAGTATGACATTTACGGCCATACAGAGCCTCATACAGTGCCATGAATATTTGTCTCATAACTGTTATTATAGACAGACTCAGTCTAGAATAGAAATCATCCCAACTACCACAGAAGTCAATCATACAACCCCAAAGTATATCACTTACCTTTGGCGTAATATTCAGGCAACTATTTCCTTTGTATATAACGGAATCACCACAGGATATACACTTTTATCACGTTCACAAATGTGTTCCTTTTAAATTAATAATACTTTTATCAAATTTCAATCAGAATATTCTCAAACATCATCATTATCACTGAATAGCCTTACATGTTATCTTATATCAGTTATTTCACATAATAGAACATTTATTCTTAATCTGAATAAGATCTTCAGTTTCACATGCACTAACCATCTCAGGTTCTTTATCCAGATTCAAATTTATCACGTTAATCCAAATCATGGATGAACATTACTGACATTCCTTGCCAGTACAGATCAAACTATTATAGACAGAATGGTTAGATGCACTTTTTACCGGAATTGATTCAACATCGGAGTCCTGGCTTGGTGGAGTACGGTTAAGGTCAAGGGGCATGCACAGACCAGACAACCTATGCCAGACAATCGGCTGATTTAACCTAGAAAAATGTAACTCTAAGCTCCGATACCACTAAATGTAACCCCTAGACCCGGCTATGCGATACACCTAAATCTAGGAGGTCACATTAGGGTCATTGGAACGACCCACAGAAAAATAGAAGAAAACTCTTAGAAATACATTTAAAAGTGTAAAATAACATTTCTGTTAAAACTATATTAAAATTTCTTGTATACAAACTAAAATCTAGAAAACAAAATGTAGACTCATCGTAAAATAAATCATGATATACATGCCCACTAATACATAGGTACCGTACTCCACGTGCAACATCAATGGAACTCTAAACTGATATCGGTCATAAATCTATAATCGAATTTCTTTAACCTGCAATGGTGAAACAAAGTGAGTTTGGGAAAGCTCAGCAATACAAAACTACCAAATGATGATGTGACAAATGCATGTAAGGTAAAACATATACATGGTATAGTATAAAACTATCACAGTGTTTCGGGTATCCACAGGTTCCAATTACGGTTCATTTTAAATTCTTATCTATCCTCCATCTGAACTCCACTAGGCAGTTTTCTAGGACTGCATTTATAAGGCATTTACTCAGGCCCATTGGGCGTAGGTGCTGACCTAAAGGGGTGTACTGGGTCCAAAAGTATCGTCCTAACTGAAGCATAAAAGTCTGAATACATAATATATTACCCTAGCCAAAGTATAGGAACCTGATACAATAGTCATAAGAAATTACACTAGCCAAAGCATAGGAACCTGATACAGTAGATATAAGGAATTACCCTAGCCGAAGTGTAGGAACCTGATACAGTAGTCATAGAGAATTACCCTAGCCGAAGCGTAGGAACCTGATACAGTAGTCATAAGGAATTACGCTAGCCGAAGCGTAGGAACCTGATACAGTAGTCATAAGGAATTACCCTAGCTGAAGTGAAGGAACCTTATACAGTAGTCATAAGGAATTACCCTAGCCGAAGCGTAGGAACCTGATACAGTAGTCATAAGGAATTACCCTAGCTGAAGTGTAGGAACCTGATACAGTAGTCATAAGGAATTACCCTAGCCAAAGCATAGGAACCTGATACAGTAAGGAATTACTAGCTGGATCAGGGCTGAACCTTCGGTAACTTCATACTCTATCCCAAGTACCCCAGTAACAGTCTAAGCAGTGATAATAGTAACAACAATAATAATCAGTATTATCAGAAATCGGTATTAATCAGTAATAACAATAATCAATAATAAGTAATGACAGTAGAAGATACAAAGCAAACCATTCAATCAGATAGGTACACCTTAAGTATTCGTTTCTCAGAACTGACTATAGTGTATTGCAAAGTAGATCACTTTCACTAATTAACCACTGCACGAACTACGAGAAATCGAACATGTATTCAAGTGGTATTTTCCAAGTATTTAAACATGTGCATTTCACCCGAACTCATTCCATAACATTGAAAGTACCTTGAAGAATATGTTACTCTTACTATTAGCTATGTACTTTCCCCAAATAAATCGAACATGCCTTCATATGGTATTCTTCCAATATCATATTAGTACCCAAATGACTAACAAACACTGTCGTATATTACAACTTTCAACGCTAGTCAATTTGTTTGGCTTTACTGGTATTTTCTTATTCCAAGTCTTAGAGGTATTTTCAGTCATTTTAGTATCGAGGGTATTACAGACACTTTGATGCCTAAGGTTATTTCAGTCATTAAGATACTTCCGGTAATTCCAAACAATTCATTCATTTCAATTCTCGAGGGTTTATCCATGATTTCAGTTAATTTGCTAAATTTTAGTGCCTGAGGTTATTTCGGTCATTTCTACCATCCCAATCAATTCATTCACTACTATCATTTAGATCAATTCAGGAATACATAGAATCTTCCAGTAAATTTATCTTTAGGTGTTTGTCCAAAGTTTGGTTAATCCAAGTGTTTTGTTATCATACATATTTGCAATCTTGATACTGAATTCCTTCCCAATAGAACGAGGATTTCAGATAAAGTAATCATTTATCAGACTGAGTGTAAAATTTTAGGACATTTCCTTTGTTAGGGGTATTTAGGCCATTCTTATTTCTCGAGTGTATTATTGTCATTTTTAACGAAATATTTTAAATATTAAATCATTTAACTCTATTTATCAGATCGGAAGATTATGTCTTATTAACCATTTACTGAACTAAGGGTCATTTCTGTCTATTAAATTCCTCTTTCGAGTAATTCGATCTTATCCAAATTACCATTCTATTATCTCATAATTTAATTGACTCAAGCAGAGTTAAAAGTACACTTAATCGTACTCATGCAAACTTTAGCCTAGAACCAACATGTATCATAAAGCATGCAAGAGGTAGTAAAGTATTACCTTAAGTCCTTGCTATATTAGTCGACCCTTGAAACGAAATTCGAGCTCTCTTGAACTCGAATTCGACGTCCCACAACCTCCCAGATCCAAAGATATACGAATGCCTTCAGTTAACCACAATCCAAAATCAGTGCTTAATCACATTGCCTTTAAACTGAGTAATGAAGTACAAAAGCATGTTCAAGTCTAATATCAGATTTGGAGGCTTTCGGGTTAAAATTTCACAAAACCAACTTCAAAATTGGACTCCAGACGTTGAAAAACATAAAATAAGGGTTTTCGGAAAATTTTGACTTTTTGGGCAAAGTCAACGCTGATGTCAGCAGTCAAAGTCAATGCTAATGTCATCAAACGACGATCAAAGGTCAATGCTGACATCAGTGGTTAACGGTTTAACTCGGCTGAGTTGACTCACTAGGTTGACTCACTGAGTTAACACAGTTGGGTTAACTTACTGTGTCAACTCGGTTAACGAGTCAGGTCAGAACGGGTCGGCTTAACGGGTTGGGTAATTTCAGAATCGGTTTAGAGCAGAGCCGGTTCAGTGCCAGTTTAGGCCAGTTCAGGCTAGATTCAAGCCCGGTTCAGGCCGGTCATTGACCAGGGCGACCGGAAATCACCCTAGGCAGTGCGTGTACTCCACACGTGGACAAAACAGTTGAGAAATGGCCCGAAATGCCAATTTTTCGCTGAAAAATGCCTCTAAAACACGCCAAACACCCAAAACAAATCAAACAAGTCAGAATCTAAACTAAATCTAACCTAACTTACCCTAACTCGAATAATCTCCGACGAAGGTCTTAACAGCGGCGGTTGGCAACTGGCGGCTAGGGGTTTTGGTCTCCTCGTAGAGAGGAAGGTAGCCGCGGCAGAGGATTCTCAAACGAAGGTCAGAGATGACCAGAATCGACGTCAGAAGGTTCGAATTTAAACCTAAAACTTGATAGGTTTTAAACTCTGATTGTCGGCGATCGGAATGGCGATTGTGCTCGTGGCTAGAGGGGTTTTAAATGGGGGGAGCTCAGGAACAAGATGGCGGTGGCGGCGGAAAGGGTTGAGGCCGAACGGTTAAACTAGGGAGAATGGTCTGGAATTCAAAAAATCAGCTGGTTTTTATTTTTAAAAATCGATACCCCCAGCCCAACTATATCTTAAAACTAAATTTTGGAAAAACAAACATTAAGAGCTTCCTAGCTCAGTTGGCTGGGTTCCCGGCCTCTCAAGCTACAGGTTGTGATTCGAAACCCCACACCCGCAACCTCCCTACATCATTTTTAATAGGTGTTACACTTGCGATGAGTCTACCTGGTTTATATATTGGCATGATATTTATGTCATTGATCATATATTTGACATATTTTAAATTTTTCAAAGGTTGAAAACAAATGCATTGATCACTAGTTATTGATGATGGTATGCTATGAATGTTATTTCACGTATGAACTGCCCAAGGTTAAATTATATTTATATACATTGCCATGGTTGGAACAAATACGGCTTATATCATATTTATGTATGATTAACATGATGGTAAGTCATATCTAGTGATTTAAATGCATGGAAACGATTACATATTATTAGTTATTGTTATGTTATTTGCACTGAATATTATTTTTGGCTCACTAAGTACATACTTAGTGTGTGATGATTTTCATGCGTAGGTAAAAAGCAGAAAGTCGAGTAAAGAGCAGGCATCCTACCTATTATGAGTATATTAACGGTATCAGTAATATCATCTTTTGATGTGTTTTGATAATTCTAGATGGCATGTATATGTTAAAGTTAATCGGTTATATACTAGTTTACATATGGTTTGTCTTAATTTCTAAACTAGTTTATGTTTATAACAAAAGATGAGTAGTTATATTATATTTAAAATCGGGTAATAACTAAAGAGAGATAAATTAAGCAATCGGGTAGAATTTTGTTTTAGGCAGATTTTAGGCAGTTATATTTTATATACTTCATAGATAAGAATTGTTAAGTTGCTTCCTGAAATCGAACTTAATTCGATAGGAAAAAAATTCAGTAAATGATTTTACGCGATAAAAAAAATATTGTGATACTCTAATTGGTATTTATTATAGAATACTGATTAGAGTGTTACATCTTGCATTTCACCAACATGAAGTACTGATTCACGACTGGTTCCCAATTTGAAAAGGATTTATCATCGGGAGGAAATCTAGTACCCTAGATATTAACGCAATATTCGAAGTTGTAAATAAATCTCGTGAGTTTGGAAGTTGAGCCACATAAACCATTTTTGAGTCAGTACCTCCGCATTTAGGACATGCACCTTGCACTTACATGCATTCATTTTTTGTAAAAAAATTTAAGACTGATCCTTGGATGTCCTGTGACAGTGATACTGGGTAGAATAAGAAGTCAGCCAATTCAGCACCTCTACGAAACAAGACCAAAATGGTGAATGACGATAGCGTGGATAAAATGGAGCAAACTCAAAATGATCTACAAGTGGAGCTAACCCGAAAATTAGAAGACCAATTAGCCCAGGCCCAACAAGAAATGAGAGAATAAGTCGCGAGATCTCAACAAGATATGATCGGCAAACTAGCACAAATGCTAGGGTTCAAGCCTCTTGAACAAGAAGGGGACTCCGTTATCAACCCAGGGGAAAATCCCACCGACAAGGGTGAAGATCCTACATATCCTCCTAGTTTTACTCCCATTCAAGCCACGGTGCAACCAAAAAATTAATCTCAGGTAATTCATTCTTGGAGGAAGTTACAACTGCATCCGACCGATACCTTTGGTCCTGCAAACCTACCTTCTGCTTCAGAAGTCAAACTGGGGGCAATCAAGTTGAAAATTTTGTCTCAGAGATGGATTAGTTGATCGAAACTGAGAAACTAAAAATTGAGACTTTGAAAAAAAAATCGAGGAGCGTTGCAAACGACTCAAAGAAAAGATGGAAGCCATGGAGGTAGTAGATACCTTCAGTGGGTTTGATGCTAGTGAACTTAGCCTTGGCCCAGACTTTGGTGCTACCCCCTGTTGCGTGTTTTAAGTGCTACGCAAATTGTGCAGGTGTACACGTCGCAAGTAATAAATGATAAGTATCGAGTATCGTCTCCACAGGGATTGGTTTGGGCCACTTTGCTTAAGTCACTACAAATGTTTAAAGAAATAAATGTAATGATGAATTAAGATCAAATAACTAAATCTAAAGAATTAAAATAAAAGATAGAGTAATCGAATAAGAGAGTAGGTCGGGTTATTGTGAGTAGTGGTGTGATGATTGAAGGCACCGTCGTGGTAATTGATTGCTAGAGTCGCTCAATCGTTCCGTCAATTGGCTCTAGTCGGATTGCCTGGGCAATTCTACGATTGCTTGGGCAATTGGGAATGGAGCGATTGCATGGGAAATTGGGAGATAACCTTCAAAGTTCGGCGAAGCGTTCTTCAATGGTTTCTAGTTATCCCTAACTTGAGACACTATTAATTGTGCATGCCTTGATAATACATCCCTGCGTGAACCAAGGGTGGACAATAACCGATCTTGCACTCCTTTTAGCCGTTGAAATCCGCAACTTATCCCTAAGTCGGATTAGTCTTCACTATCGATTGATTGTATGAAAACCATGCTCATTCGTTTCTTGAATCTAACTCTCCCGATATTAGATAAATGGATGAATTCACGAGATCTTCTCCCAATTCACTCGCAAAATTAAGAACCAAGAATGAACAAACACTGAATTCAAATTGTAAACTCAAATACCTAAACAAATCTAATCGTTTATCAAAACCATAAACCCCAAATAACCCAAGCCAATTAACATCAATTCATGGCTGGGTTCAAAAGATATACAAAGAATAATCCCCAAACATGAATCGAATGAACTAAAAATAAAGAAGATAATGATGTGCGATTAACTCTCTCTTGTCTGATTCCCTTCTCCTCCCTATGCGTGAACCATCTCTATTTATAGAGGATGATCTGATCGGTTTGTGATGGTAGAAGAGGTTGGATTGTATTCAAGTTCCATGGAGATAAGATCCTAATCCAATTTAAACTCTTCAATTCTGCAGATTATGTTGTTGATAAGGATGAGTTTAAATTGGAATTGAATTGGATAAAAGAGATAATTAATCTCTCTTATCTTTATCCTCAAACTTCTCATAAATCCGAGTCTTTATCTCCCTTCAAACTCTACGTGGAAGTCTTGATTTTGGGGGCTTTATCCCTTGACTTTCGTGCTTATCCTGATTCAAATGGACTGGTCCCGACATGCCTCAGCAATCAGCTCAGCACGGCCTTCAAAAATCAGCCTCAATTGCCACGGCAGAGCCTTCAATTTTCTTCCTTAATTGCCACGGTAATTCCTGCTTGCCAAGGCAATCCTACCTTGCACAAAATTAACACACAAAAGCAGCAACTTTTCTACGAAAACCAACCAAAATGTAATACCAAGCTTAAAATGGAGGAAAATAAAAAATATGCATGAATGACTACAAATGTAACTAAAATGAGCCTAAGTCTAACAATAATATGAGTAAAAAGGGCAAGAAAAATAGTACTTTTTCACACTTATCACACCCCCAAACTTGAACTATTGCTTGTCCTCAAGCAATGCAAAACTAACAATTACCGGCCAGACTTTGACCATCAAGAATTTGCTTCGTACCTGTCTTCAATCCTCAAAACCGTGGCACAAAGTATGATTACCCTTCAATTTTTCGGATAACACATGAATTACTCGGAACCAAACTATAATGCTCGTGACAATGTGTGCATGAAGTTGTGTACAAGTCGATTATCAGGATTCCATGTAAACAATAGGTTTTTATCAAATTAATTATCGGGGCATTTAAATTTTTATTTTTACTAGAGCCAATTTCGGGCACCTCTAGCAAAGCATGCAACTTCTTGTTTTAATTTTTGTCAACTAGAACCAATTTTGGGCACCTCTAGTGATTCTTTAATGTGTAACAACTAGAGCCGGTTTCAGGCACCTCTAGTGATTCTTAACTAGAGCCGGTTCCGGCACCTCTAGCAAGAAATTTTTAATTTCAATTTACCCAATTTTAAGCAACCTAAGTTTACTAAGTCTCCTTTAAACAACAAAACACAACTGTGTCAATTTATATTCAGCATCATAGTGAAATTCTAAGTTCTTTCCATGCAAATCCTAAAATTAAAGGTTCTTTCAATTAAGTGTAGTGACAAAAATTTTATCATTAGATATCCAACAAGTCTAGGCAAATTAAATCCAATCAAAGGCATGACAAGTAATATATGCAACCTATATGAGACAACTAGATGAATACAACTAAAGATGAAACTAAATAAAAACAAACACCCCCCAAACTCGAGAGAAACATTATCCTCAATGCGTGCAAGTAAAAAAAATTAAAATACAAATGAGTTAGTCGGAAAGGTCGTCACCTTGAATGATGAGTTTCCTTTGAGCCGTTTGCTTGATTCTTTTTTCGGTTTGCGGTGGTTGAGTACGTGTGGCTAGTGGTGCGGCTTGAACCCTTACTTCCGCAACCTCATTGTTTGTTGTATTCTCTTGATCGACCTCTTCAATGATCGAAGCTTTACGCTTCGTCTTTGGTTGTGCAGCTGGTGGCGATGTCACTTTATTTGTGCAGCAGTTGCCGCGGCATCCTTAATTGCCGGGGCAAGTAGTTCGGCAGGAACACCGAGAAAGGCACGGTGCTATCAGGGTACTTCTCCAAAATCACTTGAGTGATGGTTGTGTTGTGGTCCTTCATGTACTGCATGAATAGAAATTGACGAGCCTCCATTTGCTCCAATTGATAGGATAGTGGGAGGAGCATCTCTTCGATTCGATTCATGTTCACCGAGGTAGGTTTGCTTGCCTGGGCATCAGGACTTGCCGAGGCATCAGGAATTGTCAAGGCATTTTTGGTTGCCTGGGCAATTGTCGGAACATGGGATTTCTTTGGTAGCGTTGGTTCTCTTGTCAGTTCCTCGTCCATGATTCGTAAAGTATGTGTTTATGGCAGCGACATCAACAAGAATCGCTCTACCTCTCACATAAACACAAGGGTTATCCGGATTAGAAATATGACAATAAAATTCCCTTACCCATGAGATGCCTCCCGGTTAGAAATCGCCTCTCAATGAGTGGAGACACGAATCATCGGCAAGAAGACTCGAGTGCTTGGGAAAAACTTAATCCAGGCATGGTTTTTTATTTCTTGTGGGTTCTTGATTGGAAAAACTAAGTAAACTAGAAAGGAAAAGACTTAAGAGTTCAAGACGGAAAGGAAGTAAGGAAACTCCTTATCCCTTGAAACTCTCATCTTAAAAAATAAAAATAAAATGATAATTATCAAAATAAAGGATAAAACTAAAATAGATAAAAAGAAAGCTTGAGAAGAGTCGTTTCTGATACTTCTTATAGTCCATTCGCACATTCCATCGGGTGACAATATTGCCCAAAAAGAGTTGGGCCAATGTGCTCACAGCTACTCCCTTTTTCGTTACCATGGTGGAGGTTTCTTTCTTTCGTGTTCCCTTGTAGTCCATGTATATCCTCCACCTTGCTATTATTCCTAAAGGCATGAATATATTATTATAAAAAATTATATCAACATCCAACCATTTAATTACCTCATTCTTGTTGACCTCCGTCATGGTTGGCTGTAGCCTTCGTTGTTGTGGCAATTACTGCTCAAGCCAATTGCCATGGCAATCATCTGCCAAAATTCTATGAATGTCAAGGGAAAAACCAATCTTATGAAAAGCTAAATGAATCCAACCATCGTTTTCTTTAGGCTTCTCAAACATCTCCAACAATAGAGATTTGGATGGCTTTAGATCTACCAACTTTGATTCCTCAAGACATATCTGCAATGGATGGGGTGAGTTTTTAAAGAATTCAAAAGGTTTAACAATCACCTGCTCATAGTCCATTAGCAAAGTATTATCAATCTGTTGATCTTGCATGTGGTCATGCAATTGCTGTGATAAAGGTGGATGAGAGCAATTTGCTGTAGCATTACTCTTTTCAGCCTCTCGAAATATTATCGCGGCATTGCTCTATTTAGGTTCCTCAATCATTGCCGTGGCAATTCGTTGCATAGGCTCATCAAGTGTCGGGCAGTCTTTCTCATTGGCAGGTTCTTGACTTGGAGTTTTTAATTGATTATCACACATCGGGGATCTCTCTTTGTATTGCTCTTTCTCATCTTGCCTTAGGATTTTAGTATCCCTAGGAATTGATTGTTGGGGCATGTTATCCATCGCATATGTGGATCTCCTCAATTGATCTTCTGAATCCCTCAAGGGTGCATCTAACTTAGTTATCCTTGCATCCATGGACTTTGATAGCTCTCGAATCTCTTCAATTGATCTGTCAAGTCTAGCCAAAGAAGCTAGCAATGTTTCCTCCAAGGAATTGGAATGTGCTTGAAAAGGACTATACTGCCTTGGCATATCTGTTGCAGCAGCAAAACTGTTATGGTAAAAAAATTGAGCATTTTGATTATACCATGTAGGATTTTGCTGATGGTTCCATTTAAGGTCCTCCTTGTAGCCATATGCACTGGGATTGTAAAGGCAATCTTCAAACACATGATGTTCTCCATAACAAGCGCACGAGTTTTCCATGGTATATGCTTTTCTCGGTTGGTATAAGTAATCATCGGTGAGTGTGAGAAACTCTTGATTTGATTGATTTCTATCTTCCATCATCAACTCTTGAATAGATCAACTTTTATTTCCCCACATGTTGATGTCCCTTAACTTTGTAGCACACCTAATTTTTTGTTTATAAAACAAACAAAAAAAGAAAAGTTAGTATAAATAAAAAAATGCAATAACAAAAACAACTAACACCAATTGCCAATCCCCGGCAACGGTGCCAAAAACTTGTTGCGCGTAATAAGTGCATCGCAATTGTGCAAGTGTACACTTCGCAAGTTATAGTGTAAAAGATATTGTCTCCACAGGGATTGGTGCCACTTCAAGAATCTAATCTATTGCACTGTAAAAAGTAAAAGAACACAAGTAGAAGATTGTAGGAGTTTCAACTAACAACTAAACTAGAAAGCAAATAAGTAAAAGAAGATGTAATCAAAAGAGAGAGAATAGGCCAGGTTATCGTGAGTTGAGGAGTGATAGTCGATTGGATCGTCTTGGTAAAAGAGTGCAAGGGCAACTCAGTTGCCGTGGCAACTTGCGCAGCAGGGTTGCCTTGGCAACT
Organism: Hibiscus mutabilis; assembly: GCA_019671005.1. Taxonomy (NCBI): domain Eukaryota; kingdom Viridiplantae; phylum Streptophyta; class Magnoliopsida; order Malvales; family Malvaceae; genus Hibiscus; species Hibiscus mutabilis. The sequence continues at coordinate 52,527,623 of CM033719.1, forward strand.
AATCGACGGTTTCCTGGGCAACTGGCCGGGCGGCTGGGCAGCAACTTCAAGGTTTGGCAGAGTGTTCTTCAATGGTTTCTTCTTATCCCTAAGTCGAAACTCTAGCTAATTGTGTATGCCTTGACAATACATCCATGCGTGAATCAAGGGTGAACAACAACCAATCTTGCGCTCCTCTTAGCCGTTGAAATCCTTAACCTATTCCTAAGCCGGATTAATCTTAACCATCAATAGATTGAATAAAGACCATACTCATTCGTTTCTTGAATCTAACTCTCCCGATATTAGATAAATAGATAGAGTTACGAGATCCTCTCCCAATTCACTCGCAAACAAGAATAAAAACCAAGAATGAGTAAACCTTGAATTAAAAGTGCAAACTCTTATTACCTAAACAAAATCCAATTGTTTCTCACAACCACAAAACACAATAACCTTAGTCAAATAGATTTAGTTCATGGCTAGGTTCCAAAGAAACACAAAACAAAGAATCCCTAACATAAACATAATTGAACAAGAAAGAAAAAGATGAAGAATGGTTGAAGCCTCTTGTTGAAATCTCTCCCATTTTGCTCTCTTGGAGTTGACGGCTTGGTCTCCTTTAAATAGGAGGTGGCTAGGTCAAAGTCTCTCTTAAGGAAGAAGTTAAGTTGGAACTAAATACTTTTAAAAGAATATAATTCTTTATTATATTTAAATTCCTTCTAAATATTCTTCTATCTTCTTGGGATTTAATTTCTCTTTGACCTCTTCATGGAAATCAAACGTCTTTGGGATTTAACTTTGCTCTACGTCATCTTGGGCTTATCTAGTCATCAATTTCGACTGCCATATCATCTTATCCCTTATCGAAAATTGCTCTGGCAACTAGCTCGGCATCTCCTTCATGCACTGCCCTGGCAATTGGTTCCAACCTTGTTTAGGCAAGTGATTCTGCACACACACAAAAACAACTATCGGCGGCACCATTTTTCCACAAAATTAAGCAAAATATGAAATCAAGCTTGTCCACCAAGGAAACAATGCAAACATGCATGAATGGCTAATAATGCAACTAATATGAGCCTAAGTCTAGCAATAATATGAATAAAAATGGTGAATAAAATAGTACTTTTAGACACTTAACACCCCCTAAGTTTAAGGTGTCGAAATTTGAGAAATATGACGAGACAAGTTGTCCCCGTGCTCATCTTACCATGTTTTGCCAAAGAATGACGAGATATGGTAGAGACGACAAGTAATTAATCCACTGCTTTCAAGATAGTTTAATCAGATCCTGCACCAGATGGTATAATCAATTGAGTCGTCATCAGATAAAATCATGGAAAGACTTGGCCAAGGCTTTTCTAGAGCAATATCGGCATGTCAGTGATATGGTACCGAACCGTTGGACTTTACAACACATAAAGCAATGGACCAATGAAAGCTTTAGGCAATATGCACAACGCTGGAGGGATGTAACAACACAAGTTCAACCCCCCACTGGGTGAGAAAAAGACAATGTTCATATTTATCCAAACATTGGAGGGCCCAATTCTAGATCGCCTTATAGGAAACACAACTACCAATTTTGCTGATCTAGTGCTATTTGGGGAGCTCATTGAGAATGCTGTTAAGAATGGGAAGATCGACGCCGGTGGAAGTTCATCCCATAAGAAGCCATCATACGGTAAGAGGGACAATGAAGTAAATTCTTTGGGAATTATAATGTTAATTTTTTGAAGCCATTGACAACAATACAACCCAAAGCTACGAGTTCCCAAGATTCTGCAAGCCAAGATTCTGGACAACAAAGGAATACTGAGAGGATAGATTTTACTCTGCTACAAGTTCTCTATGGAGAACTGTATAAACAATTATTTGACAACCATTTGGTGGCACCTTTCTTCCAAGCTCCAGTACAACCTTCTTTCCCAAGATAGTATAAAGCCAATGCAAGATGTGACTATCATGCAGGGTAAGTAGGTCACTCGATCGAGAACTGCATAGGTTTTAAAAAGCTTGTGGAAAAATTTATCAAGCTTGGGGTGGTAAGTTTTGAAGACTCGGGTGGGCCAGCTACAAGCAAGGATCCCCTACCAAAGCATGAAAATGCCTGAATATATCAATGATGCCTTTTTGAGAATGACCTGTGCGAAAGTAGCCCATGCCTAATGGGTCCAAGTATTATACTGTATTGACCACAATAGGTCCCCTTGCAGTTTTCATCTCTTTCAAAGTGATGTTCTTTTGTGTATCTCACTTGTCTGGGCCCAATGGCAATGAGAGCCTTTTGTAAGGGTAAAAAATTACAAGTTTTAATACATTTTGTTCACCTTAATTTGATTGTACCCATGCGTAATGTGAATCAAAATCTATATATAACTTACGCCTTGATTTAGTATGACCATGACATTAGGCATCATAATTTTCGAAGATCGAATTTGCTGCAAAGCGCATTTGAGGCATACACTCGAAAAAATAACTCTACAGAAAGATGATCAAAGCCAATGAAGATTGAGGGCATCTTCACAAAACAAGACTGAGAACTCAATCCGTCAAGGGTATTCCTTTGAGGGTCAAAAAATATATAATAATAAAAATAAAAAATCATTCACACATTCATTGAGATCATTTAACATCAAGTGCATGCATCATACATACGAGTTATCATACACATTAAACATAAAATTAGGGGTATTCACGATACATTTATTTTTGGTGTGAACGCAAAAATAGGTCCAGGAAAGAGACCAAAGAACCTCAATCGTGGGGGCGACGACATGATAACCAACCTATAGCCCCAAAAGAGGCCAAACATACAAAAAAGTTGAAATATCAAGATGAAAGGTATCAAATCAAATTTTTTTTGGACAATTGCTAACAAATATTTTGTTTTGTTTTTATGATCTCACTTCTTCGCCAGTGACATAGTAGATCCCTATTTTTTTCGATCTTGTCTCTCCATCAGTGGTATTGCAAGATCAAATTCTCCTTTAGATCTCATCTCTCCGTCAGTGGTTTAGTAGATCCCCATACATTCTAGATCTCGTCTTTCTATTAATGGTGCAGCAAATCAAACGCTTTATAGATTTTGCTTTTTCGTCAAAGCAAATTGTCCCTTCGAACCTCGTCTCTCTATCAGTGGTGTAGTGGATCCTACATTTTCCATATTTGGCCTCTCCGTCGATAGTGTGGTAGATCAAATTTTTAAAGATATTGTTTCTCTATTGATGGTGTAGCATATCAAAATTATCCTTCGAATCTCGTCTCTTTGCTAGTGATGTAGTAGATCCTACTTTTCTCGATCTTGCCTCTTCACCAGTGGTGTTGCAAGATCAAATCTTCCTCCGAATCTTATCTCTCCATCGGTGTTATATTATATCCCCACACATTCTAGATCTCGTCTCTCCGCCAGTGGTGTACCAAATCAAACCCTATCTAGGTATTGCCTCTTTTTCAGTGTTGTAGCTAGACCAAATTTACCAATTCCTGATCTTGCCTCTTCGTCGGTGTTGTAGCTAGATCAACCCCATCAATTCCAGACCTTACCTCTTCATCAGGTGTTGTAGCTTGTCGAACTATTAATTTCAGACCTTGCCTCTTCGTCAGGTGTTATAGCTTGGTCGAACTATACTATCCTCTGATCCTGCCTCTTTGTCAGGTGTTGTAGTCGGGCCAAAATTTATTTTTTTAGATCCTGCCCCTTTGTCGGGTGTTGTAGTCGGGCCAAAATTTATTTTTTAGATCTTGCCTCTTCGTCAGGTGTTGTATCTTGGTCAAGTCTAACTTTCGGTTCTGCCTCTTCGTCGGTGTTGTAGCTGAAACAAATTTACTAACTTTTGGTTTTTCCTCTTCGTCAGGTGTTGTAGCTGGATCAACCATACTGACTTCAGAAATTTGCCTCTTCGTCAGTGTTATAGCTAGACTAAATTTACTAACTTTCGATCCTGCCTCTTCATCGGTGTTGTAGCTGGATCAACCCTATTGACTTCAAACCTTGCCTCTTTGTCAGGTGTTGTAGCTTGGTTGAACTATACTATTCTTCGGTCATGCCTCTTCGTCGGGTGTTGTAACTGGGCCAAATCTACTCTTTTAGATCATGTCTCTTCGTCGGAGTTGTAGCTGGATTAGACATAAAAACCTTCATCTTTGATTATTTGTCTTTGTTAGTATGACGACTGGTTCAAAGTCGTTTTGGCAAGTCTGGCAGAAATATTGGCGCATCGTGCTTAAACACGGCAAAGTTTAAGATAATGGATAATTCAAATATCCACCAAAAATTTATTTTCACGAATGGTCAAAGGAAAATAAATCTTTTGGAAAACTCCAATGTCATGATTGGTATAAACTGATTGTACCTAGGGGAATGGTACAACTAGCCCGGAACAAACGGCTACCGGTAAAGGCAACTCAAAACCGTTGATCCATGTTCATTTGGAAAAAAATGCAAAAGAAATCTAACTGTAGATATTTTTAAATTAAATGTTTAAACCTTCATCATTTGATCCTACCTCTTCGTTAGTGTAGTATTTGGATCAAATATCAAAACCTTCATCATTCGATCATGCCTTTTCGTTAGTGTTGCAGCTGGATCAAATATCAAAGCCTTCATCATTTGATTCGGTCTCCCCATCAGTGTTGTAATCAGATCAAATGTCCAAGCCTTCATCTTTCGATCATGTATCTTCGTCAGTGTTGCAGCTGGATCAAGTTTTATAGACCTTGCCTATTTGTCAGTGTTGCAGCTAGGTCAAATTTTTTCCAAGCATTGTGTCGCTGTTAGAGTTGTAGCAATCCAAATTCTTTTTGTCTTCTAGAACGGATCCTTTATTTTGAAGATTTTACTTACAAGAGTGACAAAAAAGATCAAGTGAAGCCCAAGAAAGAAGCGGTGGCCAGAGAAGAAACCCTGATCGACTGAACAAAAATAGTTTTTGTCTTTGCTTTATTCCTATTACACAACAATGCGCAAAGAGGGGCAGTTGTACTAATCTATTTTTGTCTGGGCCTTTGACCAAATTAAATACAACCCAGACCAAGATTAAATACCCAACAACCCATTACACTCAAACACCATAATTACAAATATACCCCTAACCTTAAAAAAACCTAAACCTAAAAAAGCCTAACATACTTGCCGTAGTCAGCCGTCAGCCGCCCCTTGGTTTTCCACCTCCCCGCGCGTGGCCGACATGCGCGACGTCATTGGCCACGTGCGCTGCCACCGGCCACTTGCTTGGCACAACCGCATTCCACCGCCCATCACCGCTTCAAACCTACAAAAGCAAGACAACTTGTAATATTTTATTTTAAAAATATGTATTAAAGGGGTTATAAAACCCAAGAAACATATGTGTAAAATGGGGATTTTTTGGATAATAAAAAAAGAGATTTAGGCGCTTAGATATAAGAGAAACGAATCTGAAAAGGTAAAAGAAATTTTTTTATACCTTCGTTCTTCTTAGATCTAGGCGCTTAGAGTCCATTCCAAGTAAATTCGACGTCGGATCCGAATTTGAGGTGTTGAAAAGCGCAAAAAAGGTGCGACCTTTCACATTTCTGACTGTCAGAGACGACAGCGACCACCGCCAATAATCGAAGGTCCACAATGGCTCGCAATAGAGGCCGAGACCGGCTGAGGCAGAGAACAGAGAGAGGGAAAAGGGGTATCTATTTTTTAAAATCAAACACCAAATGATATTTTTTTGGGTTAAAATAGCTATTTAAGGGCTCATCAAAATGACGTTGTTTTGGTGCCGGCCCTTAAGGCCCAAAACGACGCAGTATTATCCCTTTACCCGCGCAGTGACCTGACCCGGGAAGGATCCGCACAATTTTTTTAAAAATGGGTAAATTATTTTTTGGTCCCTCCGCATGGGAAAATGCTCCCGAAGTCCCTGTAAGTTTTAATTGTTTTTCAATTTGGTTACTAAGTTCAATTTAATTTGATTTTTATGGGAAAATTACTAGGTTAGTCCCTCCGCCCTAAAATTATTTTCAGTTTGGGTATTCTGTATGGTTTATTTCTCTCTGCAGTCCTTGAAACTCTTGAATGTTTTGCAATTTTGTCTCGAAATCAGACTAAATCATTTTTGAAGGGGATATTTACATTTTTGGTCCCTCAAACTTTTTGCGCTCTTCAATTTTGTCCTAATTTGAGGTTATACTTGTGGATTTGGTCCCCGATCTTTGTAAATTATTTATTTTCACCCTTGTATATTATTTTTAATTTATTTTTTGGCACTTTTTTTGTTTCTTTTGATTTTAGTCATTTATTTATGTATTTATGTTATATTTGATATGTTTATTATTATTTTTTCTTGTTCATTTATTATAATTAATATATAGTTTGTATATCATATATACAATATATGTTTAGTATATTTATATGTATATAGATAATGTTAGTATAATATATTTATATGTATTTATAATATATTATCATAACGTGAAATGTAAATATATATAATGTCATTATGTATATTTAATGTATATATAGTATTATATAATGTATATTATATTCATATATGATATATTTAGAATATATACGTAACGTATAGTATATTTTATTTGTAAAGTTTTCCTATTTATTTAATGTACTTATTATGTATATTAAATTATACTTTGTATATTATGAAATATATGTAAATTATTATTTTTAGCATTTAATATGTGTATATTATATAATATCGTATATATACTTTATGTTATTACGTATTATTTTTATTTTGGTTTGAGTATATTGTTACATGTTTATTTTAATATAATAAGGGAATATTTTTCCCTTTATTTCAAGAACCGACTAGAAAGTGGTGTCCTGACTCATTCAGGTGTCATCTTCCTCGGTTGTTGTAAATAAAGAAATATTCTCCTTAGACAATTTTTTTGGATTAAATTTTAAATTAGAATTCGAATTTTTGTTTTCTTGCAATCACAACACTTTATCAACGTGGTACCAATTTTGGGTGTTGTGGGGATGCTAATCATTCCACACGCATAACCGACTCTCGAACCCAAACGTTTTGAATGCCTAGTTAATTTTTAATGGTGTCTGACCTAACAAAGAGGCCTGCAACCTCCTAAATTTGACCTAATTTCTTAAGTCGAATCTTAGAAGTTAAGTTTGAAAAATTGTCCCTCAAAAAAGGTTATTAGGTTTGATAAATCAAATCTCGATTTAATTGTAATAATCAAAACCACAAAATTATATCATTAAAGTAAAACGTAGTCGTTTAACAAAATTCCAAAAACTACTATAAAATTCGAAAGAAAATTCAAATAATGCATGTCAAACCAATAAGTCTCAAAATAATAATGTCCAAAGTCCCAAATACAGAATCGTCCGAAATAATAATAATAGAATAATTCAAATGTCCGAATAATCATAATGTAAAATAGGGTAAAGTCTGATGATATGAAAATCCTCCATGTACCGTACGCCTTAAGTCTGAGTATCTAAAAGAGGAACTAAGGAGGGAGTAAGCTATAAAGCTCAGTGTCTCTCTAAAGTGCAGATAAAAACACATAACAAATATCCGAACAACATAGTTCAACAGTCATCTCAATATACAGATGCATACAATCTGAGACATAAAATGTAATGTCATGCACCCATCTCTATACACCGTCCGAAGAGTAAGGTTCCCCAGAACCACTCCAACTATATCGTCACCATCCGAAGTGGAACGACCCGAAGGTGGAACCACTGATCCGAAACGGAATTCAGCCCGAAGGGTGAATCCACTGAACTTCCCCGTACAATTTCCCAACCCAAATGATATGACATGTTCCGATTTATATTTTTCAAATCCGAGAGTATATCCGATATATTAATTTAATCCGAGTGCATACGATATATGTCCGATATTATTTTAGTTCGATTCTGATATTCGATGCGTGTCATGCCATCATACAAAACATACCATAAATCACAGATCATTCACTTAGTCACATATACAACATGCACGCATAACATAGAGCACAAAAAGATATAGCACAAGAAGAGACACCTTAGGCAGCTAATAACTCAACGTCGAGAGTGACGTCTCCCAGTAGGTCGAGTGTCAGCACCTACGAGGTTAACTAAACATAATTATTTATTACTATTATGCCATACTAACATAACCACTAAACAAAACCATACTCACGTGCAGAACCCACAGGCTGTGCAAAATGAGGTCGAACAGGTGGAGGAGAAAGATTCTTAGGCTCCGAGTCAACGTCAGCTGAACACAATAATATTCAATCAGATTTTGATGTTCATAATTCTCAAAATACTAAATACAATTAATTGTAAATAGTAAAATAGTCAACTGTTCACTCGGTCAACTACACTATTAGGCCGGTAAAACGAGCTAGATTGGGTCAAGGGCAAAACTTGGTTCGGTCAACTGATTTTGTCGATTTGATTCAAATCAAATGTCTATATCTAATGCTGGTTCGATTCAATCGGTTCACAGATTCCTGTTCATAAAAATAACTCGGTCTGTTTCGCACATCACTGCCAAAATCATTTACCTAAAACATTTACTTCCAAAATTATCTACAATTCAATGGCACAATGGCCCCACCAACCATTCACTGCCAACATTTTCAATTCCATGGCAGCCAACACATTTCAAATCTATAGCACGAGGTACCCACCAACTTTCACTGCTAAACACAAGATTTAATCACGTGGTTCACTATTTAGGTCACTCCTTCACTATCCCACAAGCAAACCCGTCTCACCACCAACCTCCCATGGCGACCAGGATTTATCGAACCTAAAGGCAGCGACTTATGATCATCAACTGGTGATGGCATAACAATAAGGTGGCAGCTTGCCGGTGATTTCCAACGTTACCAAAATGGTCAAACCAACCAAAACCAAAAGGGTAATGAGATTAATACTCAATCCGCATAAATAAACAAAAGAAAAACAAGGCAACCAACACAAAGTAACTCACCCAACGACGGTTCGATAGGTGAGAGGACGAGGGCACGACGACGATGATGGCACAAGGAGAACCCGAACAATTTTAGGCTAGTTTTGAGCAAAAGGCAGCCGACACGAGTTTAATGAGGTTTGGTTTTTGCTCGAGAAAGTACAAGAAGGATGATGGTACGGTCGGTGTTAGGGACTTGATCAGAGTCTGATCAGAAACAAGGGGGTTGAGAGGAGTGGTTATTTTGCAAGAAAGTACGAATGAGAGCTGGTGCGGCAGATTCACTAAAATGAAGAAATAAAAGCTCCTAGGGTTTATAATGGGGTATAAATACCCAATCTAAAAGGGTAAAATTATGGAACAAGGGTGCCTAGAACAACATCATTTTTGAATTGGTCAAAAATATCTGAATTAATTCAATTTAGTCCTTAAACCAAATTAGGTTCCAAAACATAATTCCCAAATTATTAGGGTTTAGGAATTAGGGCTTTTACTATTTAGGGTTTTCAATTTAGGGGATAATTTGGGGTATTACAATTCTCCTCTCTTTAAAAGAAATTTTGGCCTCGAAATTTACCTGAATCAAAAAGATGTGGATACTAAGCTTTGACAACGGCCTTGGACTGCCACGTAGCCTCATCATGACCACGATTACGCCATAAGACCTTGACCATCTTAATGGTCTTCATTCGGAGAGCCTTCTCGTCCTAAGCAAGAATCTCAACTGGTTCCTCCTCAAAACGCAAGTCGAGACGAATCTCAATCTCCTCCACAGGAATAATATAAGACGGATCAACATGATAGAGTATCAACACAGAGACATGGAAGACATCATGAATACGATTAATCTCAGGTGGTAACTCAAGCTGATAGGCAACTGGTCTAACTCGTCGAATAATCCGATAAGGGCCGATGAAACGATGACTTAGCTTGCCTTTCCGACCGAAACGAAGTACCTTCCTCCACGGAGATACTTTCAAGAAAACCTCATCTCCCACATCAAACTCAAGATCCCGACGTCTTAAATCGGCATAAGACTTCTGTTTGTCAAATGCAGCCTTAAGCCGATCCTGAATCAATCTAACAGTCTGCTTAGCCTCATGAACAATATTCGGTCCCAACAATCTGTGCTCATTAAGCTTAGTCCAACCAATAGGTGTACGACACTTACGCCCATACAGAGCCTCATACAGTGCCATCTTAATACTAGCCTGGTAGCTATTATTGTAGGCAAACTCCGCAAGCGGTAAGAAATCTTCCTAACTGCCACTATAATCCACGACACAACCTCTCAACATATCCTCAAGAATCTGGATTATCCGCTCAGACTGGCCATTGGTCTGCGGATGATAAGCAATGCTAAAATTTAACCGAGTACCTAGAGCTGTGTGAAGAGACTTCCAAAACTTCACTGTGAACCTTGGGTCTCGATCAAAAATGATAGACAGAGGCACCTCAAGAAGTCTAACAATCTCCGAAATGTAGAGCTTAGCTAACCTACTCAAAGAATAGTTAACCCGAACAAGAATGAAGTGTACAAATTTAGTCAACCGATCAACAATAACCCAAATGGAGTCTTTCTTTGAGGGAGTCAAAGGAAGACCACTGACAAAATCCATCGTCACACGCTCCCATTTTTACTGAGGAATCTCAATATGCTGAAGTAAACTAGATGGACGTTGATGCTCGGCCTTGACCTTCTAACAAGTCAAACACTTCGACACAAACCCAACAACATCCCTCTTCAGGCCCTTCTCACAAAGATTCTTATACATCTTGTCCCCACCGAGATGCATAGAGTAGTGACTGTCATGTGCTTCACGAAGAATAACCTGCTTCAAGCCAAAATTTCTCATAATACAATACCGGCCCCAGAAACACCGAACACCATCCTGATTGATTGAATAATCCTGAGATGTCCCCTCTTCAACCTCTCTTATGCGGTGCATTAAGAACGGATCACTTGGCTGCTCAGCTCGAATATCAGAAATCAAGGTAGGAATAACCCTAAGTTCTGCCAAAAGGCTGCCATCCTCATACAAACTAATCCGAGAAAACATGGCTCTCAAATCTGAAATGGCATTACGACTCAAGGCGTCAGCAACAACATTAGCCTTGCCTGGATGATACTCAATTTCACAGTCATAGTCATTAAGAAGCTCTAACCAACGGCACTGTCTCAGGTTCAGCTCATTCTAAGTGAGGAGATACTTCAGACTCTTATGGTTTGTGAAGATATAACACTTCTCTCCATAGAGATAGTGTCTCCAGATCTTGAGAGCAAAGATCACAGTTTTAGCTCAAGGTCGTGGGTAGAGTAGTTGCACTCATGCACTCAAGCTCAAGGCTGAATTAGGATCGGTGCTTCAGTCAACACGGTCTTAAGCTTTTCAAAACTAGTCTGTTAGGCTTTAGACCAGAAAAAAGGGAACATTCTTTCTCAGAAGTTTAGTCAACAAATCTGCGATGATCGAGAAACCCTCAATAAACCTCCGATAATAGCCGGTTAAACCCAAGAAACTTCAGATCTCAGGAATATTCTTGGGTTGCTTCCAGCTCATGATAGCCTCAATCTACTTCGGATCAACCCGAATACCCTTAGCAGAAACGATATGCCCCAAAAACATCACCTCTGACAGCCAGAACTCACACTTACTGAATTTTGCATAAAGCTGTTTCTCCCTCAGAGTTTGTAAAACAATCCGAAGATGTTCCTCATGGTCATCCTCAGATTTAGAGTAAACCAAAATATCATCTATAAAGACCACAATAAATTGGTCGAGATAGGGTTAAACACTATATTCATCACATCCATGAAGGCGACATGAGCGTTAGTCAACCCAAAAGGCATCACAATGAACTTGTAATAACAATAACGTGTTCGGAAAGCCATTTTGAATACGTCGGAATCCTTAACCTTAAGTGTCCGAGGAAAGGGATACTTGTTCTTGATTGTCAACTTATTTAGCTTTCAATAATCGATACACAACCGAAGTGTCCGATCATTATTCTTGACAAAAAATAGGGGCTCCCCACGGAGAAATATTGGGTCAGATAAATCCCCTGTCTAGCAATTCTTGCAACTGTACCTTTAATTCTTTAAGCTCCTTCGGTGCCATCTGGTAAGGTGCCATAGACACATGAGCTGTGCCCGGATAAACTGTGATACCAAACTCAATCCCATCACGCTTTGGCAAAACGCCAAATAATTCTTTTGGAAATACATCGGGAAAGTCTCTCACAACCTGGATCTTATCCATCCCAGAGTCAGACTGTCTCGGATCAAGAATGTAAGCAAGGTAGGTAATAGACCACTTCTTGATCATCTTCTCGGCTTTAAGAGCTGATATTACATTAGATAGAAAGCCCTGACGTTCCCCAAAAAGATCTATCTCTCAATTATCAGAAGTTTTTAGAGTTGCCATTTCCTCTTACAATCTAGATTGACTCGGTGAGTAGACAACCAGTCCATGCCAAGAATAAGGTCAAACTCACCAAAGGGTAACTCCATCAGATTAACCGAAAAGATTTCCCCTTGAATCTCAAGAGGATAATTTTTATACACCCTAGATACCACAATAGGGTTACCTACTAGACTATGTACGGTAACAGCATTAGCAACATCTTCAATAGGAATTTCAAGACCCCCAGATACAGAACTCGCAACATAAGAATGAGTAGAACCTGTATCCAATAGTGTAAAATAAGAGATAGAATGGATAAAAAAGTTACTGGCAATAACATCTGGTTTATCTCGATCTTCTTGCCTCCTGGTAGTATAAACCAACCCAGGCTGTCTCGCCCCTAAACCAACTGATCCTCTACTCTGAGCAGGCCTACCCCTACCAGCAGTACCCAAAACAGCAGATCTACCATGACCTCTTCCTCTACTAGGAGTCTGAACAGATTCCTGAGACTGGCTCGAAACATATGCAGATAAAGGTGATACCGGACAATCTTTAAAAAGATGTTCAAAAGAACTGCATCAGAAACAAGCCCCACTCTGCCTTCTACACTCGCCTGGATGCCATTTCTTGCAGAAAGAACACTGTGGCACCCCACATGAATTAGACGAACCTCCAACGCTGGCAGTCGGAATAGTAGATGTCACTGGTCTAGCCCTAAAGTAACTCTGATGGTCATGCTCATCTCTAGTCCTCTTCCTAAACTGATTTCCCTAACTGTGTTGGACTGACGCTGTCGACTACTTCCTAGCCTGATCATTACCTTGAGACTCTTGCCGTTTCTTCATTAATTGAATCCGCTCAGTAGTTTTGACCTGTTGGGTAATCTCCTTATACTCCTTGTCATGAAGTAAAGCAACCCCGATCTTAATAGAAAATGTAGCCCTCTCAAAAACTCAATCTCACAGTCATTAACGCTCATATCATTTTGCTCCAGACTCATAAAGTCGTCTCGGCAAATTGCTAGATACTCAGGTCCAACATATCGGTCCTGAAATGACTGCCTGAAAAACTCCCATATAATCTGACTGTCTGGAACAACTTTTTCCTCAGCCTCCCACCAGTTATGGGCCTTACCTTGCAACAACGATACAACAGCTCTCAATTTTTGGTTGGCAGGATATTCCATCTCAATAAATAAATGCTGAAGTTTCTTCATCCAATACTCCGCATCAGCCGGGTTTGTACCCAACTTGCCATCAAACATGGTCATCCCAGCAGCTAAGAACTCAGTAGAAATAGGTTTCCTCACGCCTTCAGACTGGCAAAGGTAACAAAGTAACTCTCTCTGTATTGTAGCCGAATCCATGCCCACTGGCTCACTATCCCCGGAATCATGTGCACCAAAACTGCGTCTGCTGACCAGGTGCTGTATTCTGAGCTCCCGTTTGATTCCCAGGTTGATCCTCTCCATCAGTATCGTGTACCTCATTCTAATTTTGCGGCAAATCCGCAGGAGGCGGAGCATCTCTTAACAGCAGTAGAATGGTCGCGGCCACGACCACGTCCGATCGCTAATCTAGAACTCCTACGAGGTGGCATAGTAGTCTATCACAAAAGAAAGTAATCCTAAGTTAGAGTCGGTACTTAGAGTTCCTTTCAAAATAAACATAATCTTTAAAATATTATATTTATTAAAAATTCTCATTTTGCCCAAAAATATTTAGTATGTATGCAAAATCATTTTCGGTTTAAAAATTTCATTCGAGCCACACAGTCTGAGGGTTGAACTTAAGTTCTAATACCACTAAATGTAACCTCCTAAATTTGACCTAATTTCTTAAGTCGAATCTTGGAAGTTTAAGTTTGAAAAACTTATCCCTCAAGAAAGGTTATTAGGTTTGATAAATCAAATTTCAATTTAATTGTAATAATCAAAACCACAAAATTATAACATTAAAGTAAAACGTAGTCATTTAACAAAATTCCAAAAGCTACTATAAAATTCGAAAGAAAATTCAAATAATGCATGTCAAACCAATAAGTCTCAAAATAATAATAGTCCCAAGTCCCAAATACAGAATCGTCCAAAATAATAATAATAGAATAATTCAAATGTATGAATAATCATACTGTAAAATAGGGTAAAGTCTAATGATATGAAAATCCTCCAAGTACCGTACGCCTAAGCCTGAGTATCTGAAAGATGAACTAAGGGGGAGTAAACTATAAATCTCAGTGTGTCTCTAAAGTGAAGATAAAAACACATAACAGATATCCGAACAAAAAGCGTAGTTCAACAGTCATCTCAATATACATATGCATACAATCTAAGACATAAAATGTAATGTCATGCACCCATCTTCATACACCACCCGAAGAGTAAGTTTTCCCAGAACCACTCCAACTACATCGTCACCATCCGAAGTGGAACGACCCGAAGGTGGAACCACTGATCCGAAGTGGAATTCAGCTTGAAGGGTGAACCCGCTGAACTTCCCCGTACAATTTCCCAACCCAAATGATATGACATGTTCCAATTTATATTTTCCGAATCTGAGAGTATATCTGATATATTAATTTAATCTGAGTGCATACGATATATGTCCGATATTATTTTAGTTTGATTCTGATATCCGATGCGTGTCATGCCATCATACAAAACATACTATAAATCACAGATCATTCATTTAGTCACATATACAACATGCACGCATAACATAGAACACAAAAAGATATAGCACAAGAAGAGACACACCTTAGGTAGCTAATAACTCAACGTCGAGAGTGACGTCTCCCACGCTTAGCTTTAGTATTAGGTCGAGTGTCACCACCTACGAGGTCAACAAAATATAATTATTTATTACTACTATGTCATACTAACATAACCACTAAACAAAGTCATACTCACGTGCAGAACCCGCAGACTGTGCAGAAGGAGGTAGAACAGGTGGAGGAAGATGAAGATTCTCAGGCTCCGAGTCAACGTCACCTAAACACAATAATATTCGATCAGATTCTGATGTTCCTAATTCTCAAAATACTAAATACAATTAATTGTAAATAGTAAAATAGTCAACGGTTCACTCGGTCAACTACACTATTAGGCAGGTCAAACAAGTTAGATTCAGTCAATGGGTCAAGGGCAAAACTTGGTTCGGTCAATTGATTTCGTCGATTTGATTCAAATCAAAGGTCTATATCTAATGCTGGTTCGATTCAATCGGTTCACATAAAAATAATTCGGTCCATTTCACACATCACTGCCAAAATCATTTACCTAAAACATTTACTTCCAAAATTATCTACAATTCAATGGCACAATGGCCCCACCAACCATTCACTGCCAACATTTTCAATTCCATGGCAGCCAACACATTTCAAATCTATAGCACGAGGGACCCACCAACTTTCACTGCCAAACACAAGATTTAGTCACGTGGTTCACTAGTTGGGTCACTCCTTCACTATCCCACAAGCAAAACCGTCTTACCATCAACCTCCCATGGCGACCAGGATTTACCGAACCTAAAGGCAGCGACTTATGATCATCAACTGGTGATGGCATAACAAGAAGGTGGCAGCTTGCCGGCGATTTCCAACGTTACCAAAATGGTCAAACCAACTAAAACCAAAAGGGTAATGAGATTAATACTCAATCCGCATAAATAAACAAAAGAAAAACAAGGCAACCAACACAAAGTAACTCACCCAACGACGGTTCGATAGGTGAGAGGATGAGGGCACGACGACGATGATGGCACAAGAAGAACCCGAATAATTTTAGGCTAGTTTTGAGCAAAAGGCAGCCGGCACGAGTTTAATGAGGTTTGGTTTTTGCTCGAGAAACTACAAGAATGATGATGGTGCGGTCGGTGTTAGGGACTTGATCAGAGTCTGATCAGAAACAACAAGGGGGTTGAGAGGTGTGGTTATTTTGCAAGAAAGAACGAATGAAAGCTGGTGCGGCAGATTCACTAAAATGAAGAAAATAAAAGCTGCTAGGGTTTATAATGGAGTATAAATACCCAATCTAAAAGGGTAAAATTATGGAACAAGGGTCCCTAGAACAACATCATTTTCGAATTGGTCAAAAAGTTCTGAATTAACTCAATTTAGTCCTTAAACCAAATTAGGTTCCAAAACAAAATTCCCAAATTATTAGGGTTTAGGAATTAGGGATTTTACTATTTAGGGTTTTCAATTTAAGGGATAATTTGGGGTATTACATGGTCGGTGGCGTCTTTATCTCTCATTTTTAAAATTTTTACGGTATTATACTGGGAGTGTCATCCCGATCTTCGTGTGTCATCTCCTTTGATGCTGTAAAGTATTTTTAATCTTATTTTCAAAAAGAAAAACATCTATGACAAATATAACTAATTCAAACATTAAATCATAAATTAAAATATTTTTTTAGATTTTTTATAGAACAACCAATTTTATTCAAATATATTTAAGATTACAGTAAGGCTTTATAATTATATTTATAAATTAAACATATAATTTGGACATTTTTCTATAATCAATGATACAATAAACTAACCACTTAAGATCTCCTTCAAAAAAACTAGCCACTTAAGATCATACAAGGAAGAGGTTAAAAACTCAACCAAAAGACTCGAACAAAAGATAGATACAAATAAATCTGATTGCATCGACAAACGAACCATAAAAGGGGATCTAACTACTAAAAAACCACCGAAAATCGTAAATCAAAACAGAACATCATGAAAAAACTATCCACGAACGCAAAACATGTATCCAAATTCAATTTGAGGGTCTAAAGCAAGAAAGATTAACAAGATAATAAATAAGCGTCATCTTGATTAGTTGAGCCAACGTCAAATCCAATACTGAGAAAAAAATAAACGAAAATAATTGTCAAACAATAAACAAAGAAGACAAAAACGTACCAAAAGGCACGGGAATATGTGTCATAAAGGTAGAGTTATTCTTATTAAAAAGAGTTAATTGCACCACACACCCCCAAACTATGACATTCGTTCTAAATTGATCTTTAAACTTTTAAATGTTCCAATTTCATCCCTAAACTACGACTGTCATTCTAAGTCTCCAAACTTTTGAATGTTCTATTTTCACTCCCAAATTTTGACCCTAATTCTAAATTGGCCCCAAAATTTTTAAATGTTCTAACTATCATCAAATTATCGTTTATACCGTATCATATTATTACATAATACACATAAGTGCTTCATGACAATAAGCAATTTTTATAACAATTTTATTAAAATAAGATATTGTTAGCATGTAATGATAATTTGGGGATGAAATTAGAGCGTTCAAAAAGTTTGAGACCGATTTGGAATAAGAATTATTGTAACACCCTTGACCCGGATGTCATATTTGGGCCTTAAGCCCAACCCAAAAACCATAATATTTCTTGATTCGATTTAGCCCAACATGTATTCTCAAAAACATTTAAAACCAACAGTGGATAATATAGATAAATAATCAAAACGTTACAAAGGAGCTCCACTTTAAATTCAAAACATTCGAACATTCAATTTGATTAATACAATTTCAAAATAAAGATTACAGACTCCATCACGTAAGGTCTTATGAATACATAGCCCACTAAACACAAGTATTGTACTCTGTAGATCACCATATACTTGAATTTCGTTCTGATAGTGCTCCTCGATCCCATGATCTGACGATCAACCTACGCACAGAAACAATGATTCCGAGCGCTGAGCTTACAAATCTTAGTGGTACACATCTACTCTACATACTTCATGCTAATCATAAACATAAGCATGCAAGCTAGTACGAGCAATAAGGAGAGATAAATAAACACGTGGTGCCACCACTAGTCGGCTAAACACATGCTCTCAACATAGCAAAACATCATACATGGCACACAAGGCCGAACCAAGCCTGAGATCTCAATAGGTCATCTAGGCGAAAACACATATCAACAACAGCAACTCTAGAGTGAGGCTGGGTCACCTAGCATCAGAACATATACTCCGGGTGAGGCCGAGTAACATAGCATTAGAACATACACTCCGGGTGAGGCCGGGTCACATAGCATCGAAACATATGCACTTGCTTGAAATTTCCCCTTGAGCATCAGTAAAAATGGTAGTAAATCACCCTAAATGACTATCATAATTGGTAGGATCGTTATTGAACTTGGTAGTAATGATTTGGGTGATTTCGGAATATTTTTCGAGCCTTAAAAAGTGATTTTTGGGCTTCAGTATCGGTATACAGAGTGTCAGTACCGGTACCCCTAGTTCGAGATGAAGAACAAGGATGAATTGTGAGTAGGGTACTAGTACGAGCATCAACCAGTACCGGTACACTATTTAAGCTTGTAACAGTTCGGGTTGATTCATACCAGTACTCAAAGGCTTATAAAATTCTAGTAAGCAAATTTGGCATCGGTACGCGTGTGAGTACCAGTAACCAGGGGTACTATACCGGTACTGTGGTCAAGTTCCAATAGTCACAAGGTAATCTGCCTAATAATATTCATTTTGAGCTGGAGGGGTAGAAAAATTTGGAATAAGGATCAATGCCTCGCCTATGATGTCTAATGACATAATTAACCTAATACACGAGTTTTCGATCTTGTATACGTACATAATGAGTAGTAATTTGGTAATCATAAAAAGGGCGACATGTAAATAAGTAACAAAAGTAAGGTATCTTTGGGGTAGACACTTGGTTGATTGAGTCATCTTGATTGTTGAGATCCGAATACCTAGAGAGGGTGTAGCAACACCATGGCAAGAAAACATCAAATTACTTTTTCGAGGTTGTTTGACATTGGATCTCATTCGAAGATACTTAGAGGGGATTCTGAGTATGAGTGTATGTTCCCGAGGCTGTGTGACATCAGGTCTCACCCATAGTATACGTTCTTGAGGTTATGTGTCACCGAGTCTCACTTAGAGTGTAAGTTCCCGAGGATGTACGACACCGGGCCTCACTATAGGTTTGTAGTTATGATTTTATATAATCACTTGATGATATCTTATTTTACCTTGCTTGTTAAGCATGCTTTTTAGCGGTTAGACGTAGCGTCATATGTTGAATTTATTGTCATCGCTCAACTTCTAGCTACATTTGACGAGTGTGTAGATGACCTATTTTGCATACCCATTTTACTTGTCTTTTGCATATTTTCAAGCTCATTTAGTTGTATTTAGGTTAGATTGCATATAGTTTGTATGTAAATAGGGAGTTACACCGTCTGGGCTTAAATATTATATATTTTGGAGCTTTTTATGGGAAATGTAGTGTTTTGTGGTGCATGTACAGGATACTGGAAGATGTTGGAGGGATGCGAGAGTGGAAGAGTAGAAGATCTCATGGCTAGAGTTGACGAGGCATAAAGAGTTAGAGATGAATCTACTTTGATCCATGTGGACTTTCTCCCCGATACGGAACATTAAATACAACGGGATTGAAAGGCCACGATTTTAGAAAATAGTCCTAGTCTTTAGCTTGCGGAGAGCCACCATAGTCAAAGCTAGAGAACTCTCTACACGACTGACGCCACCGAGAGAGGCTGAAGGGGTTGGAGACCTGAAGCAACAGTTGGACAGCACAGAGGAAGATCGTCAAGGACGCTTGATCCTTTTCTATCCCTTGCTTGATAATTTGTTGTACTTTTATCTTTTTACTATAAATGTTTTAGGCTCAGACATGAGCTAAATATTTTAGTTGGGTTTATTGCTCTATAGGATTTAATGTTTTGATTATTTTATTTTAATGTTATAGTTGTTTTCCCTTTATCTATTATGTTCACCGTTCTTCATGTGTAGTTATTGTAATAGATATCAAGATAGGCCTTTTAACTATTGATTTGTGGCTTAGTATCAAGAGAGTTAAGTTATACAAACGTGAACAGTGAGGTGAAGCTGTTAACTAAATCTTAATCTGGTTTAGACATAAGTTTAGGGTTTCAAAGACTAAAAGGGGGTTCTTAAACAAATAATAGAGTTGTTAGGGTTCACACAGACATATATTACCTTAGCTTCAATATTATTAACTTCTAGGCATCGAGAGAGTTAGAAGTTTATTAGAAAATCCTATCGAGTAGATAAAAATCTTAATGGTTTACGCAGACATGTATTACCAGTCACTATAGCATTTAAATAAGTAATCAAGCATATATCCTTAGCAATAAACCCAACTTCCATAATTATCAGTTATTTGCCGCAACATCTGTTCATCTTAATCATAGTTATCTTTATTTTAATTATTTTTAGTTTTGATAATCCAACAACAACCATTACTTGGAAACACATTCTTAAGTTCGACAACTTCGTAGTTATTTATTCAATTTTCGTGGGTTCGACACTCTATTCTATGACTTTATTACTTGATTCGACGACTATACTTGCTCTAAAGTGCATCACTATTCGACAAGCATCAAGTTTTTGGGATCATTGTCAGGGATTAGCAATTGATAAATACGTTGGAATTGCACTTAGAATTTTATTTTACTTGCATTTTTTTATTTTTATTTTTTATGTTTTTCTCATGTATGTTTCAGTGCATGACCAGAAGGTCCACCTCAGAACCTATTCTTCCATTCAACCCATAAATCAAAAGAAATCTGAGGAATTTACGCAAAGAAAAAAAGAATATGGTGAACGAGAATGTAGCAAACGACTATAAGAACGAGCAAAATCGCGACATACCACCAATAGATGGACATGGAATTGTTGATGCGGCCCGGAATAATGGCCAAGTACTACAGGAGAATCCACCACCTGCCAGACCTAGAGGGCCCACTAGAATGAATATTGAGCCAGTTATCAATAACCGCAACCCACCTATTGTTGTGCCAGATCTAGGGACAACTTACTTTAAGCTAAAGCCCGTTATGTTCAACATGCTCAACACCATTGGACAATTTGGAGGATCAGCAAGAGAGGATGCTCGAGACCACATTCAAGCTTTTTTGGAAGTTTGTGACTGTTTTCGACAACTTGGGATTCCTGTCGATGCATTGAGACTCAAGTTATTTCACTACTTCTTGCGGGATCGAGCCAAGGCATGGTTAAAGACTTGTTCCTCAGGATCCATTTTATCCTGATATGACTTGTGCAGCAAGTTTCTGCACATATATGATCCACAGAACGTGCACAATAAAAAACGTAGCAACATCATCTCTTTTTAACAATATGATGATGAATCCATGTACGAATATCGGGATAGATATAAAGATATGCTACGCAAGTGCTCGATTCTTGGATTCCATAATTGTTTGAAAATCAAAATATTTTATAATGACTTTAATACACCTACAAGAATGATGATTGACTCGTTAGCTAATGGAATTCTGCTTGAAAAAGAACCTAACGAGGCTTTTCAAATACTTGATCAAATAGTTAATAGCGACTACCGATTCCTAAGAGGGAAGTTGAAGCCAGGACCTAAACCTTCTAAAACACTCCAGTTGGATGATTCCCAGAGTATAGCGGCTCAGCTCTCCATCACCAACCTGCTCAAGAACATGCAAACGAAACCCAATATTCGAGAGGCTAAGGTATTGCAATGCACTTGTGACCATTGTGATGAGGAACATCATTCGGGTGAATGCCCTCATCGATAAGAATTTGGATGATATGTAGGGAACACCAACCGCAACAACAATCCCTACTCCAACAATTACAACCAAGGGTGGCAGCAACATCCAAATTTTGGTTGGGGAGGTAATATAGGTGAATTCAGGAGCATGACAGAATGCCACAGCTGAACCTTTTGGATTCCAACAAAAGACTGAGAGGCAGAACCAAGGAGCTTTTAACTCCAATTCTAATTCTCTTGATGATACTTATCAAAATTTTATGGAAACTGCCCAAGTTATTATGCAGGATCAAGCAACTCATTTAAATAACCATAGTGATATGCTCACAACACAAGATGTCATGTTGAAAAGCTAGGAATCGATCACGCAAAACAACACCGACTCCTTACAATCCTTGGAAACACAGGTTGGGCAGATTGTCCAAGTATTGAATATGCGACCACAGAGAAGATTACCTAGTGATACTGGAGTCACTAAAGCTTTTAATGCAAAGCAATACAATGCCATCACATTGTGTAGTGGTATGAAATTAAGGACATAAGCCAAGTTTGGGGGAGGTTCCCTAGTAGAACCCACTAGAAGCAAGCCATCCACCGATGCTCCTACACCTAGGGGTAATAATGAGCCTAACTGGCTCGCAAGCTACTCAGGCTCTATTCGGTCAAAGCTCTGTCAAAGCTCAGATCGAGTGAGCTCGACTCAGGCTCGTGCTCAGCTTGAGACCTTGACATACCGAGACAACCTAATCTTGACTCGAAAAGCTCATGAACAGACTCAGAATAATTATATATATTTATATATACTAAAAGTAATATATTTAGCAAAAGAAAATCAATAAAATAAATTATGGGAAAATCCACTAAAAGCAAATTAACTAAAATAAATTGGGCACCAATTCAAAGGCCTGGCCAGGCTCGGCCTTGGCTCGTTATCACCCTACCTACACCTAAGGAAACAACTCATGTGTCTTATACAGTGAGAGACCTTGCTACTAAAGGCAAGAAAGAAAAGGCTAGGGATGCCCCTGCATCCAGTAAACCACACGATGAGCCCAAACCACCACTTCCTTTCCCACATTGATTAAAGGCTCAGAAACAAAATGTTCAGTACCAAAAGTTCCTAGATGCTTAAACAATTGCATATCAGTGTCCCATTCTTGGAGACTATTGATCATATACCAATTTACGTGAAGTTTGTAAAGGAGATTGTGACAAAGAAAAGGATGGTGGGTGAAGTTGAAATAGTTGCTACTGTAGGAGAAAGTGTAGCTGTGCTAAGTGATTTACTACCCAAGATGAAAGACCCTAGCAATTTTACCATTCTATGCTCTATAGGCCATAACTATTATGGACGTGCCCTATATGATCTCGGTGCAAGTGTTAATTTGATGCCAAAATCTGTGTTTACAAAACTAGTGATAGGAATTGGGAAGGGATAAGCCTACATCAGTGATCCTTTAGTTGGTTGATCATTCTCAAATCTGACTCGAGGGTAGAATTGAAGATGTTTTAGTAAAGGTAGATAGGTTTGCCTTCCCAGTAGACTTTATTATCCTTGATTGTGAAGCTGATGAGAATGTTCCCATTATTCTGGGAGACCATTCTTTGCCACTTGGCGTATTGTGATTGATTGTGAAAATGGTGAATTCACTATGAAGATGAATGACCAGAAGATCACATTCAACGTCTTCAGCACTTTCAAGTACATGGATGACTATGAAGAATGCCAACTTGCAACAGTGAAGAATCCCTAGTTGAAGACAGTTTGCCAGAGATATGTTGCAGCAATATGCTTAGCGATGCGGAGTAAGCTGACTTCGATGACGCTATGAAAGAAGCTGAGCAAGAAGGTAATGTTAAGATTGAACAATCCAATGATATGCTTACTATACCAGGTATGATTTGTGAACCTTTGGATTATGCTGAGTTTAAATCTCTCAAGCCTTCACTTGAGCACTCATCGGTACTTGATCTTAAACCTCTCCATCCACAATTAAAGCATGCATATTTATGGGAGAATAATACATTGCCTGATATTATATCAGCTAGCTTAACACCTAACCAAGAAACTAAAATATTGTATAGTGTGCCTCCACTATTGCTGACTTGAAAGGTATAAGCCATACATTGTGTATACATAAGATTTTGCTTACCGATGATCACAGTAGCTCGATAGAACCACATTGGAGACTGAATCCAATTATGAGGACTATGGTCATAAAGGAGGTCATCAAATAGCAAGACACTGAAATTATCCTCATATCCCAATTAGCTCAGGGGTGGATCCTATCCAGGGTGTGCCAAGAAGAAAGGGCCTCATCATGATCCAGAATGATGCTGATGAACTTCTCTTTACCAGAACCGTTACTAGGGCACCCATTATTGATCAATAATTAAGCAACTTCGCTACGGTGTTGCAGTGATTCTGGATTTACAACGGAGCACTGGTTCATCGTGATAAATCCTCTACTTCATTATTGGATGATTAACACATCCTAACTTGATCCCTTTTTATTTTCCTACAATTTTAATTTTTGCATTTTATTTTACGTCCTTTTGTTTTTGTTCCCTATTAGAATTAGGTTTCTTTTACAAGTAATTTGTTTCTTTTTGGAAGTTATCACACATGATTACTTGCAGGGTCTACCGTCAATAGAGAATGGAGACTTTTTGGTCAATCGAGATATTCCTCAAAAAAGAGGGAGAAAATATTTGTTTCTAAAACACTACCTTTCCCTTGTAATCATTATACCATTTTTCTCTTCCCAATTTTACCCTACAAAATTTTCCCATGCCACCACACTTATTTCCATCAATTCCACGCAATTAAACCTCTCTTTCCCTTCTTCACCAAACCATTCAGAAACCCTTCATATTCCTTTCAACTCCCTTATAAACCAAAGGAAAATTGTGTTCTCCCTTCCTTTTACCTTCATGACATTTACTGAAGACCTAAAATCCTTTTCTATCCTACACTTTACTTTTTCTTCAATCATGGCTAAAACAAGAGTTGCCGGCTGAGCCAGTGCAAGTGCTACACCAGTTACCTCAAAACCGACTAGAACAATTCCATCCTAAAATCCTCTTTTTTTTAATATCTCGCCATGCTACGCCAACAAGAAAAGAACTTGATCCTTAGAGGTCCTTCTACAACCTAGAGACGGAGAAGAGATTCAAGAACTTTTAGGACAGGCAACTCATGCCGAAAGAAGGTTTGGAGTTCATTGGTACAAACAAGCTTCATTTTGATGAAAATATCCCCTTTATCATCAAAACCTATAACTGGGAGGAATTTGCACGCTAGCATGGGTGGATCAACATTTCTTGGGTCCTCGAGTTCTATACCTACATCACCAACATCAATGACACAACTCTATTTGTCCATAGAAAATAGTAAAGTTTTCTGCTGAAATAATCAATAATCTATTTGACCTGAACAATATAGAGGATGAACATAAGACTTTGCAACGACGGCTACCACCGCCACCCATAATGAGGTATTTTACGACCTGTACATTCTGGGAACAGAATGGACATGGACATCGACCACCCACAAGATTGTGAAAGGGTTGACTTAAAATCAGACCTTAAATATTGGATCCATTTTATGAACACGAGAATAGGGCCCATTGGACACCACTCCATGATCTTTACCAATAAAATACTTATTTTTCACTCTCTGATGACCGATCGACAAATTAATATTGGGAAGATGACATACGAGTCCACTGTGGGAAGGGCAATATTCTCAAGTATCAAGTGACCCTTACTTTTCCCAAGTCTAATAACTGCTTTGTGTAAGAAGGCACATGTTCAGAATGACCCCGACAATTTGATTTGGAGGTTAAAATAGAGACACTCCCAAAGAGATCCTAGGGCTCAAGAGCTTGTGGCTAGTGTAGTGCCTTTAGTACCACAGCCACAAGTACCCTACGGATGACTTTTCTCATCTTCATGACAGAATTCTTCAAGCCATTCTTTGAATATGTTAGAGAGAATGATCTGATAACAAGAACTGTACTAAATCGATTGTCTCTAGGAGCTACTTATGCTTTCCCCATATTCTTTGAACAATACTTTATCGAGCCTCCAATCGATTAGCCACATAGAAAAGAAGAAGAAAAAGAAGAAGAAGAAGAAAAAGATGATGATGAAATCTCTTCAAGCCTTTCGACTGTTGCTGCAAAAAAGAAAGAAAGAGAAAGATAAAGGAACATGTTGCCACACCTGTGCCTTATCGGCTTGCTAAACGGACGAGAGCAAAGCATGCACCCTAAAACTGCAACTCTTGCTAGCCCTGTCCACGTGGTTAGTGATGATTCTGTTAAAGTGCAACAATCAGTGGGCTAGGTCACTCCTTCCCCTATAAAGACATCACACACTAGAACTCCATCTACTACCGCTCTCAGGACCAGAACAAAAGTCACTGCTAGTCGAGTCTTAGAGCTCATTGAGGAGCTACAAGAACATTTAGGTTGCATACCCCCAGTATCTACCTCTATCAGACTCTTCAACATCCACCACCGTTCCTCCAACACATGATGCCCCTGCATCTCCTACCACTAATCAAGCACCACATGCATCTGCTTCATCTCATGCCACTAACTAGGTACCACAAGCACTGTTCCTCTAACACAAAATGCAAATGCAAGTACATTTGCGGCGTTCTGCACCTCCCCAGTAACTCTTTGGGTTAGTTTTTTCTTTTTTTTTCTTTTTATAGTTTTTCATATAGAATTTTACATATTGCATGTTTTCTTTTCTTTTTTTGTTTCTCTTTTTGCATTGGGACAATGCTCTTCTCAAGTTTGAGAGAGTACTATCCCATGAATATATTAGGTTAAATTTAAATAAAAAATTAAAAAAATTTAGCATGTAAATAGCCTATTATATTCTGATGGGTCCCTTTGATATGATTCCACTGATTCTAAAATTGTTGCTGCATTGATCATGATTTCCTATGATTAATCTATGTCTAATGCTTTGCAATGCGTTAAGAGATTTCGTGTTTTAAACTTAATGTTGAATTTGGTGTAGCCCTTAAACCACATGTTGCATGCATTCTAAAAAGCTTAAGAAACCTTAGGGAAATTCTAGGTCGACTCTCTGATGCTAAAGCATGAATTAATTTGAATGAAATGAATGTTTAATGTAGCATGTCAAAGGATAAAAGCTCCCTGAAAAATCAAGTAAACAATGGAAAATAATTAAACTCGATAATATAAACAAAACTATTGAGGGACACTCTTCTATGCATCTTACTATCTTAGTATGCTAGGTGAGTTGTGTTTGCTCCATTTAAATTTCTCTGGTAGGAATGATATTACTAGCAAAGAGTAAATGAAAGTCTTCACAGGATGACACTACTCATAGGGCTCCGGGATAGGCTATTTGCTTCACTCCATCTTCAAGTCTAAAAAGTAAGTGTGATAAGCTGCAGCCCAAAGGATACAACTTTCGAACCTCAAAGAAAAAGGGAGTAAAACAATGAACTTAAAGGAAAGAGCATGCCAAAGCAATAAAAGAGAGCAATCCTTAAGTTTTATAAGGCCATTAAGTGATGAATGCATGTAACTTAGCACACACTACACCTACAACGTAATTAATCCTTAGAACAGAACTATAAGCTCTAATGCATCTCATTGATATAGTTAAAGAATGAATTACTGCTGAAGCATGTCTTGGAATCTTTGTAATCATAGCTTAGTGGAACCTTGAGATTTATGGGCTATTTACTATTTTTATTTTTTGCTTTTATTTTTCTTGCTTTCATTTTGCATTGCTTGAGGACAAGCAACAGTTCAGGTTTGGGGAAATATGGTTAGATTGCATATAGTTTGCATGGAGATATGGAGTTACACTACCTACGCTTAAATGTTATATATTTTGGTGCTTTTAATGGGAAATAAGGTGTTTTGTGGTGCATGTGCAAGATACTAGAAGATGCTAGATGGATGCTGGAGTGGAAGAGTAGCAAATCACATGGCTAAAGCTGACGAGGTATAAAGAGTTGGAGATGAATCTACTTTGATCAACATGAACTTTTTCCTCGATACAGAACATTAAATATAGCGGGAAATCAATGGCTTTATTTAATGAATACATGCATACTTTAGGGTTCTTAAACCACAGTTTAGCCATATATAGAAAAGAGACTTGGACACCAATTCAAAGGCCTTGATTTTAGACAACAGTTTTAGTCTTTAGCTTGCGAAAAACCACTAAAGTCAAAGATAGAGAACTCTCCACATGACTGATTCCATTGAGAGAGGTTGAAGGAGCTAGAGACCTACAACAATAGTTGGATAGCACAGAGGAAGATCGTCGAGGATGCTTGACCCTTTTCTATCCCTTGCTTGATAAAGTGTAGTACTTTTATGTTTTTATTATGGTTGTTTTATGCTCAGACATGAGTTAAATACTTTAGTTAGATTTATTACTTCCTATGGTTTTATGTTTTGATTATTTTATTTTAATGTTATAGTTGTTTTCCCTTTATCTATTATGTTCGTCGTTTTTCATGCATAGTTATTGTAAGAGCTATTGAGAGAGGCCTTTTAACTATTGATTTGTGGCTTAATATTGAGAGAGTTCAGTTATACAAATGTGAACAGTGAGGTTAAGCTGTTAACTTAATCTTAATCTGGCTTAGACATAAGTTTAGGGTTTTAACGACTAAAAGGGAGTTCTTAAACAAATAATAGAGTTGTTAGGGTTCACGTAGACATGTATTACCTAAGCTTTAATATTATTAACTTCTAGGCATTGAGAGAGTCAGAAGTTCATTAGAAAATCTTGTTGAGTATATAAAGATCTTAATGGTTTACGCAAACATGTAGTGCTAGTTGCTATAGCATTAAAATAAGTAATCAAACATATACCCTTAGCAATAAACACAACTTCCATAATTATCTATTATTTGCCGCAGCTTCTTTTGGTCTTAATCATAGCTATCTTTATTTTAATTATTTTTAGTTTTGATAATCCGACGACAACCATTACTTGTAAACACATTCTTAAGTTCGATAACTTCTTTGTTATTGATCCAATCCTTGTGGGTTCGACACTCTACTCTATCACTTTATTACTTGATTCGATGAGTATACTTGCTCGAAAGTGCATCACTATTTGACAAGCGTCAAAATGCTTATGTTTATTTTTTGCATGAAGCATAGTAGAGTAGAAGTGTAACTCTTAGCTTTATAAGCTTAGCATTTAAAACCATTGTTTTCGCCCGTAGGTTAATAGGTTGACACGTTGTATGAAAAAGTACCATTAAAGTAGGATTCTAGCACATCATCTTATCATATTACAATACGTAGATATTCGGGCTATGTATTCGCAAGACCCTATTATTTGTACTTGTATCTTATATTTTGGATTTATGTTGATTAAGTCGAATGTTTAAATGCTTTATTTAAAATTGGAGCTCATTTTGTAAACGTTTGAAATACTTAACTATGTTTTAAATGTTTGGATTTGTATGAATTTGGAAATCAACTCTTTTCGACTAAACTAGGTCAAAAAGTTTATGGTTTTAGGTTGGGCTTGAGGCCCAAATGTGACACCCAAATTTAGGGTGTTACAACGGAAGTGTATGAGTGTCTCCAATTTAAATCACCAATGTACTTGCATTGTATTATGCTGAAACGATGTATTAATAAAATTTATGTTGTGTAGCGATATTTGTAAAGCATGATGCTCCTCAAAAGATTATACTTTAAGTATGGCCGGAGCGGTAATAGCTATTGTGCAAGTTTGAAATGACGAGGACCATGTGTAGCTAGAATGAGCCATAGTCATTTATGCCCGTACAGAGTTGGTGTTGTCAAAGCATGAGAGGTTCATCTCCAGTTCATTTAGATCAACAATGTCTATGGCAGTGTACAAGATGAGGTAATGCATGTAGCTCATCTATACACTCGTAGAGTTGACATTATTTGGACTATAATTGAGTGTGAGCATCTCTGTTTTGTTTAGATCAACAACATTTGATGATGTTGGATAGTCGAAGATATTTGAAGCAATATCATTTTTATGATTGTCTCTGATTTTAAATCAATGCATCTCCTGTATGATTAGATCTACAATGTTCTTTGGCATTGGATAGGCGGAGGCGTATTGAGTAATGTCAGTTGCTTGATTATCTCTAACTTTTTTGAGTCAAAAATGCCTTTAGAATTGGATGAGCAGAGGTGTCTGAAGTATGGCATCTCACACTTATTTTGAAGCAACAATGATGATGGATATTCTACAAGTAAAGGAATCCTAAGTCTTCTTGTAGAGCCAGTGTCGTTGGTGGACACAAATGAACACCCACATCTCTATTCCCTTGGAGAAAATGCAATGACATATGCATTGAATGGGTAGAGGAAACCCTCTATAGGGATACACATCTACATTATTGTAGATCAAGTGTCACTTCTGGACATAGAGTGTAGGCATCTTGACGCCCTTGGAGAAAAAACACAATGTCGGAGGCATTGGATAGAAGGGGGCTATCAGGGTTCTAGGTCCTAAGAGAAAAGTGCAATACCCGAGACATTGAATGGATGTAGACATCTGCACTTTTGTAGATCTAGTGTCATTTGAGGCATAAAAGTGTGGGCATGTCGATGCCCATGGAGACATTGAATGGATGCAGACATCTGCACTTTTGTAGATCTAGTGTCGTTCGAGACATAAAAGTATGGGCATGTTGATGCCCTTGGAAAAAATCGCAAAGTCAAAGGAATTGAACGGGTGGAGGCATCCAATAATGTATGCTTTATCCTATATATCCTTGGAGAAAAACACAATGCCCAAGGCATTAAAGGGGCGAAGGTGTCAAATAATTTTTTGGTGGAGCGGATGTATTCAGAGAATGAAAAATGTAGAAATATATAGGAGCATTCAAAGAGATAAACAATCATAAGCTTTTAGAGAGGCAAATATTCGTAAGTTTAATGCTATCATCCAAATACTTATTCAATCAATCATTTACCCAAAATCATGTATTCATAAGGAAATTAAAGCATTAGGCTAAACATGTAGAGAAATACATCCGCTATTATAGAGCAGTTTGACTAGATCCTCCTAGGGTATATATCAGTCTCCTAGGATGTCTCAAGTAAAAGAGTTTCCTATGTCATATGTAACTTCTTATGGAATATGCCAAAATTCTAAGACATTCTAAGTAATAAGGGCTTTCCCCAATAACTGAAGTTTGGTCAGAGAGGCATTGCAAGGGGTTCAGGTTGTGCTCATCAGCCCTTTGGGTCAGCGAACCTCAATAACTCCTTTGACTTGCACATCACAGCAGCTATAATGAGGAGGTTACCCTTTCATCATAAAAAATACGTGTACATTGAGCTTTATTTACCTCGGAGATGTCCTAGGCCCTGAACCACCTAAAGTGAAAGACACTGGCAATGCATGTAAATTTACAAAATAAAAAGAAAAGAAGGTTGGAGTTGGTGGTGCTTCTTATGCAAACTGATTACGCGTGTCCTTATGGCTCTTGGCCGCTTATGGAGTTGACCTTCACAGATTCTTCACCTGATAGTGTGGTTCTTTAAAATGACAAGTCGCTTCATTGACCGACTGGAGATGTTAACTTCCAGTGTCCATTATGGCTACTTCTGTTGTTGTTTCTACAAGGGCTTTTGGGTGGTAGTTGCAGGCAGAACCTAGCTGGGAAATCAATTCCTTCGATAAGGCTTAGCCTTTCTTAGATGGTTTGCGTCATTACTGAACAATCAACCTTTTTCAGCGAATCTAGCGAGAAGTTGATAACCCGTCAACACCTCAACGTAAACCTCAGATGAAAGTGGCGAGAAGTTGGCACCCAATCTTTATTACTCCCTTTTGATCAGGCTTCAAAAGATAAGTCCTTTATGCAGACCGTGGTATTGCAAGAATTTGTTGTCCTTGGTTTAGCCACAAGTATCTTTGTTTGCAGGGATATGATATGTTAGGAGTGCCACTACGAGAGTCACTGTAATTGGTTACCTTGATCGAGAGGATCTCCATGCTCATCGTACCAATTATTGATGCCTAAATAATGGAACACCATACAAAGGAGGTAGAGATGATGGACCAAGGTGGTTGCGGCAGTTTCATCTGATTTTCCCCTACAGTCTTGGGGTGGAGAGCCATGGAAATCATGTTGATCCGACATGATCAGAGCTATAAAGCTCGAGAAGATATGATGTAGATGGGTAAAGGGAGATAGAAATTGTTCTAAGATGAATCTGACATCACATTCCTCTTCGGTGGTAGGTGTATTTATAGTTCCTATGATTATTGGTGATTGGATGTTGTCAAGCCTAATGATAGCATATGAATGGGTTGGTAGAGGTATACTCAACTTCTAAGTATTAGGCTTTGCAGTCTATTCACATGACCGTGGAGTGTTGAGGCATCTAATAGTGCTTGTTCCCATAGTAACTCAGGACTCTAGTAACATGAGGCATTGATTTTGTTAGGCTATAGTAAGTTATATCTCTAGAGGAGTTGTTATGGATAGCCTCTAAAGATATAAAGTGTGGAAGCCTCGACAACTATTTCTAGAATAGCACAAAAGAAAGATACTACGTGTAAAAATTGTTCGATTAAAAAAGTGATAAAACAATGATATCCCATTGTATTTGATACCTATTTATCACTCACCTAATGAGAAAGGGCTAGCGAATATTGAAAAATAAGAGAGAAATAAGTGAAAATAGCCTCCAAGCCTGTATAAATAATGCATTTAACAAACTCTTCTTTCCAAGGCCCCTTTGGTCTTTTTTTCTTATTTCTAACCTCTAGTTCTTCAAGCAGTGGAGTATTGTTGGCGTTGACTGTTATTTCACCAGCTTAACTCATTTTTACTATTTTCTATCTTTACCCCAACTTACCTTTTAAGAGCTTTCATCCATTCTATGAACAAAATGGTTTAACTTTTATTCTTGGATGGGTAATACTTAATCAGAAATAGTAGTATACATGTACTTATGCATGTAAACCCCCTAACATGTGGCTAATAGAAAATGTATTATGGAAGAAAATCTTCCATTTTTCCAATGCAATAGTTTGGAGGCCTTTCATAATTGAAAGAATATATATATATTTTATAAGATAACCATTATAATTGTAGCTTGTTGATGCTTGAATGAGCGGACACCAAAAAAGAAGATAAAGATGGAGACAAAGGTGGTTGGTGGTTGGATGGTTCAATTTAACTTGGCGGAGAGTCACCCAATTAATTTGAGGAGAGGGGCAGGAGGAGAAAAGGGGAAGAGAGAGGGTGCATTCCCCAAGTTGGCTTCTTCTTTCTTTCATTCTTTCTTTCTCTGAACTCGTGGGTATTTATAACCTATGGTATAGTCTTTGTGGGATTGCTTGTGACTCCATTGATGGTGACCTCATTTCCCAAGTAGGCTCATGGATGTGAAGGCATTAGGCATAACAATTATGGCTCTAGTATCTTAGTCTCTGGTGTTGTATACTTTGGAGGATCGTCCACCATTAGGAATAACAATTATGGCTCACTATCTTAGTCTCTCGCCAAAAAGCACCATGGAGATGTTGAGGGCTAATTCTAGAGCTTTGAGAGTGGAGATCGAAGGGTATAACACTTGTCCTACCTTGGTTTAAGGATGCCATAAAGTGGTATCAACTTTATACGGGTTGAGGTAGCTCAACGCTATGAAGAAATCATGGCAGTTCGCCCCCGTTGATTTGGGCAGAGATTTGCTATGAAGAAAAGAAATAATGTAGAATGAGATGAGGCATCTTAAATGACATATCTTCATAGGTCCCTGTTGCATTTAAAGTGAAGGAACTCTACGAAGGAATCCCACATTGCACGGACATGGTGAGTGGTGAAATCTATGACCCTGAGAATGCATGAGAGATTTAAGGATATAAGCAAATGACTTGACCCCAAGAAATCATCAGGGGAGTGAATATGTAAGCAAATGACTCGACCCCAAGAAATTATCAAGGGAGTAAATATATAAGCAAATGACTCGACCTAGAGATATCATCAGGGGAGTCAATATGTAAACAAATAACTTGACCCATAGATATCAATAGGGGAGGGGAGATGTAATCAATAGACTTGATCCTGAGAAATCATCAAGGGAGTAAATATATAAGCAAATGACTTGACCATTGAAAATCATCAGGGAAGTAAATATATAAGCAAATTACTCTACCCCATAAAATCATCAGGGGAGTGAATATGTAAGGAAATGAATCAACCCTGAGAAATTATCGGGAAAGTAAATATGTTTTTGGTGTGGTTCAAGATGTGAGTGCCATTGGAGGCTGAAGAATGCACACAATCATATGTACCCTTGTAGAGCCGGTGTTGTCATAGTAGAAATGGGTAAAAACATCCCCGCTCTTGTTGAATAGCATACGAATAACATTGAGTGATTGAGAGGCAATCCTATACTAGGGCATACATCTATACCTTTGTAGCTGGTGTTGTCATAGCACGAACAGGTATAAACATCTCTAACTTTTTAAAGCAACAATGTCGAGGGCTATTGTGCAAGTGGAAGCACCCTCTATATTCTTGTAGAGCCAATGCCATCAGTAGACATAAATGAACATATGCATCTCTGTGTCTTATGGAGAAATGCATTACTAGAGGCATTGAATGAGCTGGAGGCAATCCTCTGATAGGGAAAACATCTATACTTATGTAGATTGATTGTCATCTAAGACACAAAAGTGTGGGCATCTCAACGCCCTTGGATAAAATACAATCTTAGAGGCATTGAATGAAATGAGGTAATCCTCTACGTCCATGTATAGCCTATTTTGTCCAAGACACAAATGGACGCAGGCATCCACACTTTTGTAGATCAGGTATCTTTCAAAAGACAAAACTGCGTATATCTCGACGCCCTTGGAGAAATGCAATGCCCAAGGCATTGAATGGGCAGAGGCAACTAACACGTTTTTCAAGTAATAGAAACGTGAGAATGATATAAAAATTGGAAATGACATGTGTATTTTCAAATCTCACATATTCATTCATCCATAAAGCATACATTCACACATTCATCGATTCATTCATCCATAAAGCACTTGAAGCATATATTTCTAGGATGCATATACCAATTTCCTATGGTGCATTAAAAATATTGGCTTTCCCCGATACTTGATGAGGGTATTGATCGGCTATGAAACGTCTATAGTGCAAGCATACACAAGTCGATGCAAGTATATTTGATAGGTTGATCCCATCGATATCGATCCCACAAGGAAAGTAGTTTTCTTCCTATTGATGTCAGTGCAGAAGTTCTGGAAAAAAAGGAAATGCAAGTGAAGTTGTAGGCACAAAGAAAATGTAATGTAATTGATTGCGGTGAATGTTGTGAGTGCAAAGATGAAATAACAAAAACAATAAAGGAACTAAGCAGAGATATTAACAATATGTAAACTAGATCCCCTTGGTATAATTTGGCAGATGAACAAAAGCTGCAAGGTTAAAGCATAAAATGATTATAAAGCATGATAAATCAAGCATATCCTACTAACTTTCCTTTAACTTTCAGCTAATGACTTAAACAAACAAATCTACCACAACTTTCATTGCTGGGAGATATTGCATGTCCTCGAACGAGTGTGACAACTTTCGTTGCTTCCCCACCCAACTTTTGTTGTGATGCTTATTAACTTAAACTGTCACTGCATCTCTCAATGTCAGTGGCTGCAATAAACACTTTAGTGAAAAATAGCATTCAAGCCCAAAAGTTGAAACAAGAAAGAAAGCTTCATAAAATAAGTTAAAGTTCACAATCCAAAATAACTCTCGTTCTTAAGGAAAGAAAACAGTAAATCATCGTCTAAAATATTAAAAGAACATGAAAATATACGAAAACCTCTATTCCTAGTTGAGTCAACATGATCCACACGTTCCCCTTGAAAAAAGTATTCGAGTCCTTTTTGTCACTAAGAGCTTTGCCTTATTTCTACCTTGGTTTACCAGAAAATGGAACTCAAGCCGCCATGGGAGAAGCTTCAAAGGAAGGAGAAAATGATCTTCTCAAAAGATGATGATATGCGCCACCTTCTTTAGGGTAAGGATATATGTATATATATCTTTTTCATCCTCCAATTGGGTGTTTACAAGTGTCTTTTATAGATTTAAACCTGTGAATTTCATGTAGGACAGTTGTATTAATGGACAACTTATTGTTCTTTTGATCTTATCTTGACAATTGTCATTGCAGTAACAATGGCTACTTCGATGTGCTGGCATTGCAACAAAAATTGCACCGACATCATGTCCAGACAAAAGTTGTTATAACAAACTTTCAGCTCATCGTCCTTGGATCTTATCCTTTCACCAAAGTCCTTTGATCTTATCTTTTTTACAACTGTCAATGCATTGATAGGACTGGTCACAATAATAAGATGCTTTTATAGTGACATCAGAACTACAATGACATGTTTGACTGCAATAAAGAAGGCTTTTTACAGCGATATTAGAATTGCAATAAAAACAGTAGAATTTACCAAATTCAGCACAAAACACACAAGTATAACTGAGTTAAAGAAATTGCATAGTTAAACTAAGAAAATGAAAGAAAGTATGCATGAGAAACTAAAGTGGGGACAAATTAATTGATAAATAAGGGGAAAATACGTTCTCTTTATAGTACCATCAGGTACTTGATAGTTTGCAGGAGAAAGTGTTTGTGGAGAGCCCAAGTTGTGCTAACTCCTCATTCCATTTGAGTGTTGAGAAGAGCCTCAATATCTCTTTTACACGTGCATACAATAGCAACTCGACGGAGGAAGTTACCCTTTCATCATAAATTATTCGTGTACAATGGGTGACATCTGCTTCGAAGATTTCTAAATATCAAACCACCTACTATGGTTAATTTTATCAATACATATAAAAATATTACAAAGTAAAGGAAAACTTAAGCTGGAGGTGCTTCCCTACATGTTAGGCTTGGCTACTTATGGCGCTTTTAGGTGCCAAGTTGATCTTCATGGCTTCTAATAATCTTCTCTGCTTTACCGATCTCAACTTTGATGGGCTCTATTAGAAAACTCGAAGCTGTTGGGTGAAATGACATCGTGGGTGGCCAAACCAGCTACTTTCATGGTAGCCTCAAATAAATCTACCAGTTGACTTTGATGTTCCTTGAAGGCGTCGATGATAGACACTAGATGTATCCTCTTTTCACGTCTAAACTAGCCTCAAATTAACTAAGAAGAGTTTTGAGCTTTTTCACGCCATTCTCAGTTGGAAAAAAACATGCATGCCTTCTCTATTTTTTAATAGCTCTCTAAAAAAGGGATTCCATCATCCTGAGTGTCCATTTCCACCAACGATCTTGTTACCCGCATTATTGGTCGTAAAGATCTAGCATGCTAAAAGCATCATCGGGAAAAATGAAAAGTGACGCCTAAGATAGCTTAGAGTGAAAAAGCTATCATGATCGATTCGATTTGCCAAGAAGATCTCTACGATTACTGTACCAATGTTGTTGGTGGCAGTTTCAGAAGGTTCACCCCTATTAACTTAAGGTGGAGAATCGAGGTTAATACGATGGTCGAATGAACAGGGTAGAAGGAGAAAAAAGAAAGAGAGGGGTGCATAACCTAGGTTGGTTTCTTCTTTCTTTCTTTTTTTATCTTAGGGGTATTTATAACTCTTGGTACTATTGTCGATGGGATGGTGCCAAACCTAGTGATAGCCTATTGACGGGTTAGCAGAATTAGACCTAGTTCTCAAGTAGTAGACTGGTCATGTGGGTGGAGCACTATAGCTCATGATACTATATGTTCCCAAGACTATTAAGGTCTTCGATATTGTTTGACTCTAGGGGCCATCTT
This sequence comes from Hibiscus mutabilis, assembly GCA_019671005.1. Lineage (NCBI taxonomy): Eukaryota > Viridiplantae > Streptophyta > Magnoliopsida > Malvales > Malvaceae > Hibiscus > Hibiscus mutabilis. The sequence continues at coordinate 52,565,343 of CM033719.1, forward strand.
TGGAGTTGCCACATATGGAGGTTGTTAGGGTCATTTACAGAGGCTCGTGGATACGGTGACATTAGGTATTATAATTAGGGCTTTGGTATCCTAATCTTTGATGTTGCTCACTCTGAAGGAGTTGCCACCATGGGGTCGCTTCTGAAGTTGTCAAGTGCGGAGACATTGAGGGCTAAATCCAGAGCACTTGAGATACCAAAGGTATAACATAGGTTTTTATTGCAATTAATGAAATCAAAACAAACATATTAAATACAACTTATCAACAACGGTAACAAACAACAAAGTTCAGACCATGGGGGTTTTCTCATCTTAAATTTCATAAGTAGAAGAGTTTCCAGTTTTGTCACTTGTAGATGCAGGATGAGGTCGAGACTCTTTTGTAAACCAATTTGATATCAAGTGGAAAGAGCTTCAAGGTGATCCCTATAGCTATAGTAGAAGGCCAATCCCATGTTGCTCGGTCAATGGCTTGGTAAATATCATGTATAACAGTAATAAAGTCGCTTCCTTTCTTGCAGTTGTCACCTATGTATATGCATTAAAGTTCATCATTTCTGTGTTTATTTGTCACATGTGCATCATAATTGTGATGAATACAACCAGTAATGGTTAAGAGAAAATATACCATTGTTGTAGTTGTTGCACCAAAAACGACAACCAAGAAAAGGAATGAAACTTGACCTGTGAATTTGGTGATGGCTTCAAAGACCAGCACATCGTACACTTATAAATGTTGCTCAAGAAAGAAGATGATGAAAACCCAGATTTTACAGAGATTAATTATTATTATTTCTCAAAGTTTTACCTCTAAACATGAATTTCATACTTTCAATACTTCCGTTAAAACTATGGGTGGGACCGACGAACCAATAATGATAAAACAATATTTCTACCTGTTAGGATGATCAATCAATGTAGACGGTGGCCAAGAGGGGGGTGAATTGACAATTTAAAAAATTTGGAAGCAAATGGAAAGTGATAGATAATGGGACACGAGGATTTATAGTGGTTCAAGCTTCTAACAAGCTCTATGTCCACTACTTTAGCTTCCTACTAAGGATTTTCAACAATTTCACTATGAAATTCTTCCCATTTTCTAGGCTTAGGAGGCAACCGTTACAAGTTCAAGCTTTCTACCCAAAGCTTTGAACAAATCACTCAATATACAAACAAAGAAGTTTGGCAAATAAAATATCCTCACAAGATACAAGTTTTTACCCAATTAAGATCACTCACAACCCCAAACTTGAAACAAAGATTTACAAAGAAATTACACAAGTTGAGTGTACAAGATAAGACTCTAAAAGCACAAAGGGTTGGATTTTGCTTGATTGCTTAAATGTTGATCAAAGTAGGTTCATTAGTTGTTGCAGCAGCATTGGAGTCTTGTATTTATACCCTCTCATTGATTTCTATCCGTTTAGGTGGTTGGTGTATTAAATATAGCCGTTGAAGGGCTTCTTTCCCGCAATAAATGTTGTCTGCCAACCAACCGTATCGGTACACGAAGGGCCGTATCGACACCTGTTACAAGAAAAATATAACCGTTGTGTATAGGCGTATCGATACGCGGAAGGCCGTATCGAAACGATCATAGTGTAAAACATGGGGCGTATCAAAACGGCAAGGCCGTATCTGTGCGGTTTTTGCTCATTGGAATCCAAGATGAAAAATTGCATCGGTACGCCTAGGGGCGTATCGATACGGTTAACGGAAAAATTAAAAGTTTGTTAATTATAATAACGGACAAGGCAAAAGTCGAAAACATTTAATGCAAACCGTATCGATACGTATGGACTCGTATCGGTACGAATAAAAATTTCTTAAACCCAGATTTCATATCATATCGAAACATTGTAAGCTGTATCGAAACACTTTACAAAACCATTTGCCCAGATGAATGTCGTATCGAAACGGGTGAGGCCGTATCGATACAGGTCATTTAAAATGCAGGCTAAGTTTGAAGGCCATATCTAAACGAGCTAAGCCGTATCGGTACGCTTTGCAAAACCAAATTCCAGAAACAAGGGGTGTATCGATACGCCTGGGCGTATTTGTGTATTTTGTCTTGAAACACTTAGAAAATTTTTGGGTTTAAGTCTCTAACTTTGGAAAACTTTTCCTTGTCATTTTGTGAGACTTTTGAGTACTTAAAAGTTTATTTCTTTTACAATTTAGTCCTTAAACATTTTGTTATATCAAAAATCAAACATAGGTTTTACACTACCACAACATCAAAAACATTAAATGCTAAAACAATAATTCTGTTGTTTCAGGATTTACGGTAAAAATAGCTTATTGCAAGTTACCAATAAAAGCATCCTTTATTAGAGCACCGATTACCATCATTACACCAATCACACTGAAGTTTAGGGAAGTTTATGCATCAGCTAAGGTGAAAAGAATCAAACACAGAGCTAAGAGTATTGCAAAAACATATTCATGAACTAGATATTTTTGTCTTAAACTGGGTATGAAGGCACCCATTACCATCACATGAAGAACCTAAGATAGTCAATAAAGAAGTTCTTTTATTAAAAAACCCGAAAAAAAATATATGTATATGAAGTGTAAATTGTAAAGTTTGATGTTAACCTTGATGGATTTGAGCATAAGCTGCACTGGGTAGTTGAGAAAAGCCAAAGACCCATTTGTGAGTCTATGAGAGCCCATAAGAACTGTAGAGAGTTTCACATGAATCTTCCATGGACTCACCATTTTCATTGGAGTGAAGCTTCAATCATAATCCACCAAGACGCCCCTACCAATTGCTCCGGTGCCACACCTTACTCGATCACCACTCACTGAGTAAAACTGTGCAATGGGAGGTGAAATCCATCTTCGAACAGATAAAGTGGTAAATAGCACCACGCCCGAATTCCATCTTTCCCCCTTGCCGAAGTCGCTCAAACGAAAAGATTTCTTTGAGATCTCAACCTCGAACTCAAAGTTCGATCATTGCAGCCCACAACACTCCAACAGTCTATTCGCCTCATTCTACCACGCCCGACACTTCACCTCGATTCCATCTATGTCCAACACCCTATTTGCCTCAAGCTCTTTCAGTACAGCTTTCACACTCTTCACCATTCTAATCAAGCGGTATGAACAAGAAAAACTCGATAAAGGGAGACTTCACTTCCTCAGAGAGTCAGCAAAAAACAGGCAAAATTAGGGATTTAATTTTTTCATAATTTATAATCCACCAAGGTGCCGTTTCAAAAGCTCATAATCCACGCATTCTATTTCAGACCACTTAAACAACGCCAAGAATACAGGATTTCCAGACGGCCTGCAGTCATGCCAATAATGGCCTATATTCTCGGAAAACGTCTCCTACAAAAGTATGCCATCAATGCAATGGTTACAAGCACAATGCCGGATCCCAAGTCTCCACTCGTGCCACTTTATAACACTCCTTCAACTAAGGGAAGACAAATTTTATACCCCACTCAAGCTTCCGGTTCTGAAAATCATAGCATCCACACCACACCTCAGCCCCGGATTACTTGTTGTCGACAGGACACCATCGAGTCTATCTGACCGGCCAGCTAAGTCTATTATCTGGCAGCCAAAGACTAGGCTAAAAAGCCTATAGGCAAAAAATCAATTCTCATCCTGACGACCCATTAATAGCCGTCACTAGACCTGACCTAGTTTTATTGAACAATATCTCTCACCTATAAATACCCTTAACCAGAGGGGAACAAGATGACCAACTCTACATAGTCGAGATCTCTGTTCCATCTCTCCCATCATCTTCAGTGGCTCTCCGCCCACATCAAAATGGGTGAACTGATTAACCACCACCAACCGCCTTCCTACCCATCTTTATTACCGTCCCACCTCTTTGTCTATTGCCCGATCTTCCTAGCATCAACAAAGATAAATCAGAAAAAAGGTACACAAATCTTTGGACAAATGTGAAGTACCAGCCATAGTTGAAACAGAAAGATAATTGTCCTCAGTTGTCTACCAACAAAGATTTATGTAAGAATTTAAAATCTTAATTACCAAGAGAAATAAAAACTATAGCAATTACCTGAATTGCAGTCTATTGTATACATATTCTTGAAAAAGTAGCAAATCCTCTCATTGACAAGATAATCGAAGAAGAACCAGAAGAGCATATGAGAAATTGTTTCCATCTAGGTCATCAGAAAGCGAAGTTTTAAAGAATTCAATTTTCTCACTCAATTTTGACATTATTTTATTTTTGGTCACTCAACTGTTAAATCACAAACGGTATGGTGACATGACAAATGATCTGATGACTCGCCAAAACAAAGTAGTTTTAAATTCTTACAAAAGCTATCAAAAGGACGTCGTTTTAAATTCTTATAAAAACATAAAAATCTTCATTTTTTCTTTCTTCTTTCTCTCATCTTCTCTCAATCTACCTAAACTAACTCAGATTTCGACCACCATTTGCTGTAATCGGCCATCGCCGGTCGCCGCTGCCGCCGGCCGATGAGTCCCAAAAGTTTTCACCCGACTTGTTTCGCTAGCATGAACATGAATAGGGTGTCCGTTTAACAGAAAAACACCTCAAACTTCACGAATGTAGCTAAAATATTCAGATTTTTTATTATCTGATCTCCATCATTCACCGTTGCATAAATCCTAAATGGAGATATGTCGTTTCCCATTCTAAACCAAATATACCCAGCTGTGTATGAGTGGTCATATTCATTGCGGTCAGTCTTGCCCTTCCAGCACTTTATTCTAACATTTTCTTCAGCACAAATCCTTCGCCTTTGCACTCTGAAGATGTCCCGGAACCTAACAATCTGCACATGGTCTCGAAGGAACCTTCAATCTCAAAGCAAATAAACAGAGGTGAAGACTACGGCAACGCAATATGAGCAAACTAAATGCATTTGAAGAATATTTTACTTGCTTCAATGTTAATGAAACCAACATTTCTAAAATTTGAGGAAACATGAAATACAAACCTCAGTTCGATCAGAAGCTTTACTTCTCCTAACAAGAAATGTTGTTGCACCACCCACGACTGCTGCAGCAACTGCTACTGAAGCAGCTGTTTCTGGCAACGCCAGAGATCGTGTGGATAATTTACTTCTATGTTCTTGTGATTTCACAATGATCAAGGAGCAAGCTCTATAATCCAGTGCACTCTGGACTTTTGGCCACGAATCTCCAAATGATGCACAACATCAGAAAGAAATATCAGCAAAAGCCAATGCCCGTGAATTAACTGAAAGTGTTGAAACATGTTCCTAAGCTTCAACAAAAAATTAGAATACAAACTCAAACGACTAATTTGACAAGCATATCTATTAATCCAACTTACCACTCAGATACTAAAGTCAACAATAACAAAAAAGGTAAACTCAGATTATGTTATAAATGATTCATTTACAACAACTAAAGTAAAATGGACAACCAAAATAAACTCATGCCTAAGGGGATATCAATTAAAATACCAGTAGATCTACAACTACGTTAATAAATATGGTGAATCAAAAATTCTGAAAATAACATTCTATAATATGTTGGTTTAGGATGGGAAGCAATATGTGTCTATTCGGGCTCCATTCAACGTGAATGGTGGAGATCGGATAATAAGAAACCAAAATGTTCTATGTTAGATTTGCGAAGTTTAGAGTGTTTTCTCGTTAAACGGACACCATATTCATGTTCAGACAAGACCGACGGTGACTAGTGTGGTGGCCGATTGCAGCAATCGGTGTCTGGAATCTAAGTTAGTTTAGGTAGATTGAGAGAAAATGAGAGGAAGAAGAAAAAAGAAAACAAGATTTTTTTTTTTTTTTTTACTTTTATAAGGATTCAAAATGAGATCGTTTTGGTGGTTTTTGTAGAGATATAAAACTACGTCGTTTTAGCGAGTCATCAAACCTTCTGTCATGTCATTACATCGTTTATTATTTAACGGTTGTGTGACCGAAAACGACACAACGTTAAAATTGAAAATTTTTAAACTTTAGTGACCAAAATAAGAGTGAAAGTAAAGTTGAGTGATGAAATTTGTAACTTATCCAAAATTAAATTCTACGCTCTAACTCTAAACCTTAAAAACTAAACCCTACACTATACATCTTAAACTCTAACCCTAAACTTAAATTAATTTTTTAATATTGTGGCATACATAATAGTACCAAAAAGGGATATTGAATTTCTTTCCATTTTAATGGGAGATAAATTGCGGTTTCCTAACCTATCATCGTTTGTTTGTATTTTCTTATCGTATTGTTTGTATTATGTGGAAAAGAATTTATGCCGTATTGAATTAAAACTTTAAGTTTTAATTTTTTAATAGTCTAAAAATAATTATAAGGAAGTATTTGTTTATTCATATTTTTAACTCTTTGACAATGCATATACACCTTGCAGACAAAGTGATTTGAACATTATCTGCTTTTAAATATTAAATTCTAAAATTTACGTATTAAATTATAAAACCAAATTAAAATTCTAATCTCTAAATGAAAAAATTGTGTAGTTTAGACTACACAGTATGTATATTGAACAAATTTCCTTGTTTGTATTGTTTTCTGTTTCTCGATAGTGTAGACATGAATGGATTGAGGGTTGGAAGGGGCAGTTGCCCTTTAAAAATTTAAAATTTGTATATAATTTAAGAAGTTTTAAAAAAAATTCTATTTAAAATATATTTTTGCATCTCTAAAATTTTATAAGCTCGCCCACTTAAAATTTTATCGGTTTGCCCCTCCTAACATAAAGTCTTGCATTCTTCAGTGTAAATCTATAAATGTTGAAGAAAGCTAACAGAATGATTACAGATTACATGGTATTCTTTTCCTCTATTTGCAATCACATAGGACAATTTGTTGATAAAAATTGGGCTAAAAGCATTTGACATATTTGCTCTTCATCTTCATGAACTAATTGAGGAGATTCAATGTAAGAAAAAAAGGGTTGAATGCAAAAAGTCTTGATTTTTGAAGGTACATTTTATGAGGAAATATCCATGGATGGAAACCCAAATTCAAGAGATCCAGTGGGGAGGGAGGGTGAAGCAAAAAGTTGAGACCTTGGAGTAGTAACATGCACAAAAGCACTGCAATTGAAAAGCACAAAAAGGCAGGATCACATTTTTAACATACACATTCCGCAAAGAGTGTACCCTTTCCAAAGAAAATTAAGTCTATTCAACTCTTGTTCACTGGTAAAGGGAACAACGGCTGTAGATGGTAGTGGGACGATGGCTCTGATGATTTTGGTCGGTTTTAAGTCTAGTTTTCTGGTACAGAAGGGTCATCGTGTCGTTCCTCTCTATTTCATGGCTATTTATAGTGGCTTGGACATGTATCGATAGAGAGTTATCGAGACTTTATGATTAGACGTCTTAAAAAGCGATGTTTTAACTGATGTTGTCATTAAATAAGGCCACGTGTGTCCACACGTGGTCACTGGTGATCGTTCACACCGTATATCTGTGAGCAGTAGGTAATCGACACGTAATCGTTGGTGATCGTTCACATAATAAAAGTTTTCCAGCTGTAATTAATCGACACGCAGTCGCTAATAATAGTTCGCATAATGAGAGTTCACACGTGCCAACAACTCTCAATTTAGTAAAAAAAACTTTATAACTATAAGATAAAAGTTTCAAACAAAGAGAAAAAAGGAAATATTATTGTGGTCCTGCTTTGGGTTTTGCAATGCAAGGATCGGAGCAGGCTCTTAAAAGTCGAAAGAAAAGGAAATAGGTAAGCGGCAACACAAATAAAATTGGGTAAACTATAAAGAAGGTCACTCAATTATGGGTAAAGTTTCATTTGAGTAACCCAATTAGTAAAAGTTATATTTGGGTCATTCAATTACTATTATGGTTACATTTGGGTCACTCAATTAATATTATGATTACATTTGGGTCACTCAAACCGTAAATATTTTCGTTTAATTGGGTATAATGATAGTTTTAGTCCTTGAAGCTTTTATATTCTATCATTTAGTCTAAATTCAAAATAATTCATTAAATTTAGCAATTTATTTTTAAAAAATATATCAATTTAATCATTTTATTATAAAACTGAATTCTTAAGTCCTCTGCAAGTCTTTGTATTTTCATTAAAAAGTATAATTTTTGCAATATCTTTTGTAGCAGTAATTTTTTATTATGAAATAGACTTGTAGAGAACTTAATAGATCTCTTTTATAACAAAAATTCAGTAACTTACGTGGTAGTAGTTACTAAAACCTAAGCTTTTGTAGAAAATTACTTTGTAATAGTAACTAAAAGCTGAAGGTTTTCATAAATAATTTTAAATAGATTTCAATGAGTTTAATTTTAATATTGATACTAATTACAGATCTAACATTAAAAATAATTATAAATATCATTACATTAATTGATTTGTGTATTATATTAATTACTGATTTTAAATGAAGTACCCTGGTGTTAACAAGGGCATACAAGTGATTTCGAAGAAAAAATGACTAAATTGATATATACTTTTTTAAATATGAAGGGTGACCCAAATGTAATCTTACACATAATTGAGTGACCTATATATAATTTTTAATAATTGGGTGACCTAGTGTAACTTTTAATAATTAAGTGACCCAAATATAATTTTAATCATAATTGAGTGGCATCCATTGTAGTATACCCAAGAAAATTATAGGACTGTTGTTGCGTCCCAAAATGGGAGTCCACTTTTCTAGAATTGGATTATCTAAATCTTAGCTTTTACTTCTATTTCGTTTTAGGGGACATGTCTGGATTAGATTAACATAATTTTGGACCCACATTGTTTCTGAGTGTGGGCCCCAATCAGTCATTACTGCTTTATACGGCTTAAAGACATTTGTAGGACTATTAGGTTCTATTTCGATTAAAGTATGATTCAAAATCCTATATTTTTCATACTAGTACCATTACAGTGAACTCGTCATATATACATGACAAGTTCTAAAATAATATTACTTTTTTATTCAAACTCGCCGTAGGATTCTGACGAGTTTTATTTTTTAAATATACGATTTAAATCTTAATCAGGTAATTAACTTAATCCTAAACCGAACTCACCGTAGGGGCACGACGAGTTTCAACTGGGTTAACGGCGACTGTGACTAAACAACGAAAATCGTAACTTGAAAAATATGACTGTTGGTCAACAGATAGAAATTGACCAATGGTCATAATTTTCAAGTTAGGGTTTTTGTTGTGTAATATAAATAAGAAGTTTGGTGTAGAGTGTTGAGCACCTGAATATTCTTCAATCTCTTTAGTTTGAGCAAAACAAGTGAGATTGTTAAGCCGTGTGATTTTCGTAGAGCCCCAGAAAAAGCAAGCTGTCAAAAAATTTCGGAAGATTCAAGGTAACTCTTTTTTGAGTTTTTAGATTATGGTGTTTGTGAGTCATTTTTTATAAATTTATTATTCGATTGAGTTGTTACAGTTTAAGGTTTTTTGGCGCAGAATTATTGGAAAAAATTATTTTGTTAAGACGTGAAGAAGACCACATCACGAACAACATGGCCTTATTAGTAATAATTGATTAATCTTTTGTTTTGAATTTTATTTTTTATTATAAAAGGTAAAGTAGAAGTTTAATTTAAATCTTGTGTTTGTAGACGGAAGAGACACAATTTCGGCCCTGGTTGCTATGGAACGATCCACCATGTATGGAAATCTGTGGATTTCTAGAGACAGTCAGATTTAATTACGTGGCAAAGATTCGTGTCTTTGACATCGTGCCGCACACCTTCCACATGTCGTGCGGGGAGTGCACAATCACACTCAAAGATGTTGCTATGCATCTTGGTGTTCCAATTTCAAGCATTCCAGTCATTGCGTGCAACAACTATATTCCTGAATATCATTGTGTACAGTATTTGGGGAAGGCACCAGAGGGGCGGGATTTAAATGGCAAATGGGTGAGGATAACATGGCTCAATAATACATTTCAAGTGGATCAAAATTCCACAGCGGTAGAAGTTGCAAACAATGCTCGGGCGTATATATTGCGCCTTCTTGGTGGGATGCTAGTGCCAGACAAATCTACTTCCCACGTGCACATATAGTACCTCCCATTCTTGAATACTTCATTCGAAACAAGAAGTTATAGTTGGGGATATGTAATATTAGCTTTATTCTACCACGAGTTGTGCAAGGCAGCGAACCAGACAGTCGTCAACGAGAGATTCGTGCACGCCGATATTGGTGGGTGTCTGGTGCTGCTTCAATCATGGGCCTGGTACAAGCTTCCATTCATGGCACCAATTTGCGATGCTCCGTATGAATTCCTACTCGCTTCAAGGTAATAATGTTCATTCCCATAATTATTTTAAATGTTTTTTAGGAAACCATGATGTATATATGTATTTGTATTTTGCAGACGGGGACAAAAACTAAAAAAGAATGCATTGCAGACCAATTTAATCCTCGAAGTTAGAATGAAGATCAATCTCTACTGCCAATATCATGTAATGCTAATTTGTGATTTCTAATTTCTATACCATTTCTAATGTTTAATTTGGTTTGCGTTGGTAGTTGCAAAATTATATTAATTTATATGCGAATAATTTTCTTTAATGGACGAATTGTTACAGTTTAAATAGATGTCATATTTGGATGATGATTATCGATCGGTAATTTCGAACCGTGTGTATGATGATACCAACAATTGGTGTTTCATAATGACGTTGCTACATTTCACGATTGTTGAGATGTTTTACGGCAATCACGTCCTTAGGCAGTTCGGATACCACCAGCCTGTGACGGAGGCTCCTCTCAATATGGATGAAATTGAAGGGGTGGGCACACATGGTAAGAGTGAAGTGGATTGGCCTGCCAAACATTTTTCATATATACCATATTGGCATGGAAGGTCAAACATGTTGCCTTCTCGTGTTCCTATTTGAGCGGATGATTTTGATTTCTGAGTACCATCAGTGGTTTGTCGCAAAGAGCAAACTATACTTGATGACCCAAGTCCAGCGAGATATTTTCCTTATTTTGTTTTAAGCCCGACAAGCCTAGAAAGCATCGAGTAAGCCGTTATCGGGTGCAGGGTCATCAAGAGGCAGATCCGGGTGAAGAGACGTAGAGGTAGATCTGGAGGTAGAGGTAGACGTAGCAGAAGAGAGGCTGAACCAAAACCTAAGCCAAAACCTACATTGTCAGTGTTTGATGTTGGTTTTTTCTATCGTTATATGGGTCAACGAGTTGGGATCAAGCTTTGCAAATAACACAAGGGTCAGGGAATTTACGCATTCCATATGAAGCAGGAATATGGAGAGGTCGACATGGTAATTGGGCCAATCAAGGAAAAAGATATGCATTTTATGTGCCTGAGTTTGTAGTCCCACAAGCTCAATATCATGATATGCGACATCATGATGTAGAGTACATGACATTATTAATGTCGACAACGTCTATATCAGGTCCTATATTCTCGGACGGTGTAGGGGGAGTTGGTCCTAGTATGTTCAGTCAACCGCTTTGTATGACTTCAGATCATAAAGATGAGGCAGACGAGGAGGAGAGTGGGGATGTCAATGGAGGAGGTGACGATGATGACGATGAACAAACCCCGATTTAACTGTGAGTTCAACATGGGCCATGTTTCTATGACCAGACGCACTCGGGAAACTGCCAAAGCCTAAGACCCAAGAGAGGAAGAGGACCACAAGAAGAGGAAGATAGATTTGTTGTTTTGTTTTTAAATAATTTATTTTGCATTTGTTGTTTGTTGTTTTTTGATTAATTAATTCTGGACAAATTTAATGGATAATTTTGGATATTGATGATAAATTGATTTTGAAAGAACTTAAAATTGTAACTAATTCATTTTGCAACTCGGTTAACGATGTACGAGCCCAACAAATATTTATCTTTACGTTTCAAATAAATTGACCTTGTAATTTAAAGTAATTTAAAATATTAGTTTGATAAAAGTAATAAGTTAACTAATTTGAAATAAATATATTACATTTATCATAAACAACGGATATAAATAAATGTAATACATTCGTGCAGAAACTCTACCCTTGTGGCCTAGCAACAACATTTTAAGGAGAGCAACATTTATTGCAACACTATGTTGTTGTGGTCTAGAGGCAACATTTGAGTTTCCTCGTAAATAATGTTGTAAGGAGAACTTTGTGTGCGTAATTCATGTTGCACAGTTGTCCGGCAGTTGATCACTTGCTAGAGTGTTGTAAGGCAACGTACAATTGAGGCTGACAATATGATTTCTTCTAGCCTCATACTAGTTAAATGGGGCGGCAGTGTTTGCCTGAGAGCATCAGTGGATTGTATAGCATAATAACGATGTAGATATGCACATCTATGTGGATCTGACTAGCGTACTTAATGTTGTAAAAAGAACTTCATAAATGTGAACGATACATTTAACCTTTTATTGGGAAAAAAGTAATAGCTGTAACTGAATAGACACATGTGGAAGAAAACCGACATATAAAAATCAGAAATTAAGGTATGGTATAGTATGGAAAAAATATTCAACATTGACAAAAAAAATTATGTAATCTAACATTAGTTGCACGTTATTTATAGGTGCAATGTGCACATGGGAAAGTTGGAAATGATAGGGAAAACTCGTCGTGCTTGGACAACGAGTTTTAAATCGCCGTCCAAGAACGACGAGTTTACCCTGTCATTTCCAACATTCCTATGTGAAGGCCACAGACGAATATATACTGGCTTTTGAAGTTAAGATTCAGAGTTTCGTTCGAATACGCGAACGAATGGCGGACACCCTGTCTTATAGGTAAACAAATGTACGTAATGGTAGCGAGAAAAATACGGGCCAAAAATATCTGAACACGGCAAAAAAAAGCCTAAACACCCTTATAGAAGTCATTTTCGTAGGTTTTTCAAACCAAGATTCGGAGCATTTTTTGAACGTGCGAATGAACGACGAACACCTCGTCCCAAAGGTAAACACATGTACGTAATGGTGACGAGAAAAATACGGGCCAAAAAATATCTGAACACGGCAAAAAAGAAACTTAAACACCCTAATGAAAATCATCTTCGTAGGCTTTTCAAACCATGATTTGGAGTGTTTTTCAAATGAGTGAATGAACGGGGACCACCCTATCCATATAAACACATGTACGTAATGGTGGCAAAAAAACGAGGCTGTAATAACCTAATTTTTGTGTTAGTGAATTGGGTCTTGGACCGTGGTTGTGGGCTATTATTTTGGAAGCTTAAGTCATGGGTATTTGAGTTTGGGCCCATTATTTTGGAAGGAGATGGTTATTTGAATTTTAAATAAGTGTGAGTGGTTGAAAATGGGGAGAATGTTTTATGAAGAGAGAGAAAAGGAAAAAAAAGCGGGGTTATGTTGGAAAGAGAGAAAATGAGAGAAAAATAGGGTGAGAGTCTTGAAGCCCTGATTTGTTACTGATCACACTGCCGTTCATCTCACCACCACCGCCATCGAGTAGAGTTTGTCGAGGCGCATCTGCTGGTGGTTACCCTATCACTGTCACCGCTGCCACTTACCAGGGTAGAAAGAGTGAAGGTTCGAAGAAGCTCAAACATCATGAATCATCATCCACCGCTGCAAACCGAAGGCACTGTTAGATTCACTAACTAGAGAAGAGCAGATCTGGAGCTCATCGCCATCGTCCGGCCACTTGTAAGTGGGCAAGCCCTGCCAGCTAAACCAGGCTTGGTCTGGTGAACTAGGCCAGTTTTGTTAGGCCAAATCGAGATGAGCTAAACTGAGTTGAACCGAGCTGAGCCATTGACAGTTGACCAATCGTTGACCGTTAACCGTTGACTTTTTTTGGTGACTCTACCTAGGGGTTTCTCGGTGTTCTAAGTTTGTTGGTACAATATGTTTTGCCAAATTCAAACCCAGTAAGATGTTTTTACGTGTTTTATCCCCTAAAATAGTCTAATAGTGTAAAATGGCTTATGTAGTCATATTTGTTTTATCCAAGGAATTGGTGGACTCGAATATTGGAATTAAAAAGATGATTAGAGGAGCTTGGATAGGGATTTATCTATTTGGATTAAGTTTAGTACACCTCAAACTTTGAAATACTTCATGAGCATCATAAGTGTAATTGCCTTGCTTGTTAGTGTTTGCAAAATAGGTAGATGAAAATAAGCATGTGCTAAGACTGGTATTACGAGATTTGGTAAATATTGAGATGTCTGACGAGCTTGAGAATATTCACAACTGTTAAGAGCATTAGAAACCGTGTACAATCGTTTGAATATTCGTACAATTATCTTATTGGTTGATTTACATGTGTAGCTTGAGTGCTTGAGATATAAATTGACATGTTTGATGGAAATTAAATTTAATGGACTGATAATTGGTAATATTCGAATAAATGATCATAAAGCAGGTAATTAATATTAATTAATGAAATAAATTAGTAAACAAACCCAAATGACTTTCATAAGCTTTAAGGATCAAATAAAATGTTGTAAAATATTAGTTTAAGGAAATAATGTGAACCCATGTATAGGTTATCGATATAAGCTTTGGTTGTACCAGTATACGATTAGGAACTGTATTTGTACGGTTCGACCCGTACCGATACTTATGCAAATTGAAGATTTCCAATAAACTATATTAGTATCAGTACACGTATGAGTACTGGTACCTAGGGGTACAATATTGATACTCATATTAGACTATCGTTACCCATTGAACAAAATAATCTATAATGCTAATAAAAATATGGAAATTAACGTGGAATATGAATGGGATAATATGGATTAATAGAGATAATTAATGAGGATGAATGTACTCTTCCATGATAATTACTAACTTGGTAAACATTGGGTGACTTGATGGTAATAGCAACCGTAGGAATCCTTAGTGGATCGTGTGATACTGTGTGCTGTATGGTAGACATGTCCTTGCTATGTGCTGATATGGACACCTAGATGGTTGAGTTACCATTGCTTGGTGGGATCCGGATGACTAGAGAAAGAATGTTGCAACATCATGGTTAGAGATGCCAAATCTATGTTTCTGAAGTTGTACGACACTGGTCTTATTCGAAAATGCTTGATTGGTGATTCCAAGCATGGGTGTATATATCCCGATGCTTAATGGCCACAGGCCTCACCCCATAGAGTGAGTGTATCCCAATGCTTAGTGGTCGTGGGCCTCACTTAGAGTGTATGTATCTCGATACTTAGTGGCTGCGAGCCTCACTCCTATATTGTGGAATAATGTTTATGTGCTAGAAGAAGCTTATGCTTTCTTATGCTATATGATTTGGCGACTGGAGGTAGCGCCATATCTATATGATGTTATATTGCCATGTTTTTTGTATGGTTGGGCCCTGTGGGCCATGTATGATGTTTTTCTATGTTGAGAGCATGTGTTTAGATGACTACTGGTAGTGCCACATGTTTATTTATCTCTCTTTATTGCTCGTTCTAGCTTGCATGCTTATGTTTATGATTAGCATGAAGTATAGTAGAGTAGATGTGTACCACTAAGCTTTGTAAGCTCAGCACTTGGAATCGTTATTTTCGTACTAGGTTGATCGTCGAAATCTTGGGATCAATGAGCACTATTAGTACGAGATTCTAGTATAGGGTGATTTCTAGAGTACGATACTTGTATTCAGTGGGTTGTGTATTCATAAGACCTTACGTGATAGAGTCTGTAATCCTTATTTTTGAAATTGTATTAATCAAATTGAATGTATAAATGTTTTGAATTTAAATTGGAGCTCCTTTGTAATGATTTGATTATTTATCTATATTTTCCACTATTAGTTTTAAACATTTTTGAGAAATACCTTTTGGGCTAAATTGAATCAAGAAATTTTATGGTTTTGGGTTGGGCTTAAGGCCCAAATATGATATTCGGGTCGAGGGTGTTACATTTAGTGGTATCAGATCTTAGGTTTAGTCGATTATAGGAAACCCCATGTGGTATAGGTGTTTTAGTAAGGTGTCTAGTGAATACAAGCCCTTAAATTAAGTTCGTACTCCTTAAGACTGGAATCTTGATGGTACTTTCAATGTTACGATGCTAAGATGGTTACAATTGTGTCCGAGTGGGCTGAGTTAAGTGTTGAGCCACTCATGGGAGTGATTCTGGGGGTAGGGCCACCCTAGATTAAAGTGATACGAGTTAGTTGAATGGTAACAGAGTCGAGTATGTGTCCTCCTCCCGTTACCTAAATGGTGTCTTCGTTGCGTGTTGTAGCCATTCGAAGCCTTCAGATACGTTATGAGAGTTTGTGGCAAGGAATATTCATTGCTATGCGTGAATAACGTTTGTATTGAGGGATAACACGCTTCCAAAATAGATCAGTGAATGCACATTGGTTGGGAGTTCCTTTATTTGCTTAAAGGGAGTCGTGATGATACTTAGAAAGTATCATCATCCTTTTCAAGGGCATTTCTCGGAGATAGTGGATTTGAGATCCACTAGTTCGTTAGAGTGTGATCGAAGTTAGACGTTTTACATGTTTGATAGAGCTACCTTCTTAGGATTTGTTGCACCTTGGAAATTTCTTTTTTTAATTAACTGTGATGCTAGCCAATAATGTTGAAAGTGTGCTCGAGGCTCGAAGACCTCGAGGGAACCTAACCTTTGGTAATGAGAATATTTGGACCGTTGCCCTTGTACCATGATTTTGTGGTAGTCATTTTGAGAATGACACAACAGGGTTGTGAGACAAGTTTGACCGTTCAATAGATGCTAATATGTGCAGTTCGACGCTTGAGAGCTTTCAGACTGTCAGAGTGTTTATTTATACCTCTTGTGAGAGTCATCGGACTTTGTCCCCGTCAAGAGCATGAATAGATGTTGAAGTAAGGCCGAGTAGACGTTAGTGCCCATTGCATTTGTTAGAGGACACCGACCTAGTTGAAAAGGTTAGAGATTCAATTGAGAAAATGTAACTTGAACGAGGTTTCTTTTGTCTGAGTGTTTCACCCAAAGGAGAAGTGGGCTTGTTTGCTAATAAAAAGTTATTTTGTTGAGGTGGTGCCTAAACCGTTGATAGCTTGTTAAGTGGCAGTGAAAGACCGTTACCTGTCTCCCAAGGTAGATGACTCGTTTAATTGATTGTGAAGTACCCATGTGTTTTTTTGAGATTGGTTTGAGAATGAAATGGTTACGGTTAAAGTGTTGGAGGCTAGTAGTTTCGAAATGAATTTTGGAATGAGGATTTCTCTCTTTAGGGCATGTCGTGGTAACATTTTTTAATATCCCAATTTTTGACTAGTGACCAAAATGAAAATTTTGAAAGTTTTGTGGTCAAAGTGTAAACTTTGGAAAAGTTTAGGGACCAAAGTGTAATTTTTAAAAGTTGTGTATTTTAACCCCATAAATGAATAGTTTGCCCCTAAGAGTGACATTTTCGTGTTACCCAGAATTTTCGTATGGAGTTTGTATTAATGGCTATAAAGCGATAAAGTTCAGAAAAATATTCGGATAATCAGATCGAATCGAATATCCAGGATATTTTGAAGGATGATAAGCCAAGGTTGATTTTGTCGTTTTAAATTTCTAAGATATTTTATTTGTGTTGGAAGAATTTGAACCCTTGGATTTAAGTTGATTTTCCATGCTAAATATGAGCCGTTGGATGAAAAATGGCAAGATCGTAATTTTAGAAAATCACAAGGGCAAATTTGGTAAAATATTAACTCAAGATTAAATCTAGGTCATTGGATTAAGTATGATGATATGAGGAACATTATGGAAATATAGACTTTTCGGAATAGATCCGATAGCTCGGTAAAGGTAAAATCGTAAGCCATGGAAAATCATAAAATGATATTTATGGAATAGTGCCCAGTTGAGAAGGAACTAATTTAGTTAGATTATAATGGAATGACAATTTTGAAACAAACTAGTAAATAAAGACTAGTTGGAGGGCAAATTAGTCATTTGGCAGGGATGGCAATTTTGAAATATTTGAAGTTAAAAAGGCCATTTTTGGAAGAAGAAAATTAAAGATTAAATCTTGGCCCTTGATTGATGATAAAATCAATCTCAACCGTTGGATAAAAGGGCACTTTTATAATTTCCCTATTTAAATGAATTTAAAATTCATTTATATATTACAAGTGGGATAATTGGAGAGATTTAAAATTAAAAGGCCAAAAGATTAAGCCCTCTTCATATTTCACATTTTGAAAATATGGGAAAAAGGGAGAAAATTTTTCGAGCTTGATTCAAGCCCCGAAACTCGATTTTCAGGTAATCTTTTGAACTGCAAAGTTGTTATACTCTTCAAGCTCTATCTTTTGATATTATTAATTCATGGAATACATGCTTGATTGATGAAAATTTTACATGAGAAGGAAATTAGGGTTTATGAACAAAATTGGGGCTTTTTAAATTTTATGATTCCATGGTTGAATTTAAGTTGGAATCAAGCTTATATGAGGTTACAATCATGTTATTGAGTTAGGATTTAAACCCTACATATTTTGGTTTGTATGGAGAAGATTAGGGTTTATGGATTTAAGTCTAACTTAGGGTTTGTGATGTTAGATTAATGATCTAGTACGCTTGATTTGTTGATTAGAAGCAAAACCCTAAGTTAAATATATATAGGGACCAGTTCGGCAAGCTTCAAAGTTAAGGGACCGAGTCTAAATTTTAAGAATTTGGAGTGTATTTATGTAATTAATAATGTTGGAGATGTGAAATCGATGTTAGAATGCTAAACCGATGTTGAATCGAATTAGTGACCATTTTGACAATTTGTCAAAATCAAGTGACTAAATAGGAAATGAATTCCTGGATGAAGATTAAATCTGATTTCTTTTCAAAATAGTAGAATTAAGGCAATAGTGTTGATTTGAGGACTAAATTGCAAAGTTAAGAAGTTTGAATCCTTACCTTTGCCTTTTAGTGACTATTTTAGGAAAAGAAAGAAAAATTAGAGGGAATTATTTTGAATAATTATTTGATGAAGAAGATGATGAATTTATGGTTTGAAGCAAGTTATGGGACTAAATTGACAAGTAGAAAATAAGAAGAAGTTAGTATAAATTAGAAATTTATTATGGAAAGCTATGTAGAAGATTGAATTTTGGTAGTGACTTCGAAAATTCACCATAAATTCTACAAAAAAATGGTTAGATGATGAATTTTATACTGTTGTAAAGATTTGTTTTTTCTAGTTTCGTTTCCAACAAACGGAAACTGATATTGAGTTTCGAGTTAAAAGATATGAATTTTTAATCGAATGAAGGTCAGAAAATTTACAGAGCAGTTTCGGTCAGGACAACTCTGTGACGGGAGTTTGAAGAATTTTCATAATTTTTGTAGATTTTATTAATTTATGTATATTATACCGTTAGAACCGTTATCGAATCTAGTTTCTCCAGTAGAAAGGAAATTAAGATCCAATATGTATTTTGCCTGGTATAAGTAAATCTTTGAAGGTAGCGCAAGCTGTCAGAAAATGAAATTTGAAACATTTTGTATTTAAATGTTAGTTAGCAAGCTCGGAAGAATTATTGGAAGTTCAAATTAGTCACTAAGGACCATAATGAGTTTTGAACAGTACAAGAAAGAAAGGAAAAATATTTGTAAATTATATACTCGAATGATTATATTATACAACATGGTTAAGGTATTGTTAGATTTGAATCTAACAAATATTTTATCTTATTCATGTGATTAATGAAGTCAAGTCCAAATCAAAGAAGGTTCGAGGTTTTATAAAGGAAAGAATCGAGTAGAATTTAGTGAGGCATGCTAATAAATGGCCCAGGTGAGTGCAATGCATACATAACATGATACATGGATGTTTTATACATCATTGGTAAGACTTGTGATAAGTCTACCTGGTTTATAAACTGACATGATATTTATGTCATTGATCATATATTTGACATATTTCAAATATGTCAAAGGTTGAATATAAATGCATGGATCACTAGTTATATATGATATTATATTATGATTGTTATTCGGGTATGATCTGTCCAATGTTAAATTATATTGATATACATTGGCATGGATGGAATAAATACAAAAATTATGCCCAAATATGCCATTGAGGGACAGGGTATAGTTGGCATGCCATAGAGTCCAGCAGCACGCTGCATATTCGGGTATCCGAGATAGCACTATTGTGTATATAAAGGACACTTAGTGCATGGTTAGCACGACCTTATAAACGTGCAGAAATCTAGAGGTTAGCACGACCTTATAAACGTGCGAAAATTGAGATGTTAGCACGACCTTATAAATGTGCAGAAATCGGGAGGCTAGCCTTATAAGTGTGCGGATGGTGGGCACGACCTTATGTGCATTAGCACTTCAGTGCATATTTGACTCGCGTACCCAGGGTCCTCAAGGTTTAATTTGGGCTATAAATTAATGGATAATAAATGGTAAACATGTTAGGGAGGATATGAACTCTCGGAGTAAATGGCAAGTATATTGGTAAGAAATTTATATCTGATTTATATTATGTTGATGTATGATTAATATGCTGGTATACTTACCTAGTGATCATGATGCATTTATGCATATAAGGCATATTATGACAAATGGACAAGCATGAAAATCTTATGACACTGGTGTATAGTAAATAATTACTAATGCAATGTGAAAATTGATGCATTGGCATATATCATGCTATATAAATGTAGCCATGAAGTTGAATAAAGTTCAAGCTATTGTTATTAACTTCCTTATTTGCCTTACTAAGTTCATACTTAACGTGTGTTTAATTGTACACATTTAGGTAAATCAAGATAAGAGTGAGAAGAGTATTGCATCAAAATTGGAAAGCTCAACAGGTAATCACAGTAATGACATCCTAATTAAGGTTTAATTATTATAGTGGTATGTATACTTGTTAAACCTATTTAAGTTGTGGTTGGCCTTTAAAGTTTGTTATGGTTTCAAGATAATTGGTGTTTCTGGAAAGATTCAAGGTTAAGAATAACCTTTGGTGATGAGTTGCATACTAAGATAATTGATTTATGATTGGAACTCAATTAAATATTTTATGTTGGTTTTAAATAAAGTTAAGCGTGCTTGGGCTAGAGAAATTTGAGGATGGGTGACCATTGAGAATTTTTCTAAAAATTTTAAATTACCTTGATTTTTGATTAAAGAAGTTGTAACATTTCTGACTCGTACCCGGTATATGGATACGGGAAATGGGTGTTACATTTATTGGTATCAGAGCTACAGGTTTAGCCAATTCTGGAGTTAAACGAAGTATGGTAAAGGTCAAAAGTGTATGCACGCCACTAGGATGTCAGAATTACTAATGATTTTACTTGTTGGAATAGATGCAATTGCTTACTTCATTATGATAATAATGTTAAATTTCAATGTGTGAGGGTAAAAGAATCATGTCAGGTGTTTAGGCGAGTGAATCAATAAGAGATTCACGAGCATGATAAGGTTAATGATAATATTCTACCCTTAGCTTAGCATGGTGCAGAGGCACCAAAGTAGCATGATATGCATGTTTTGGATTAAGAGTTTTTCTTCCAGACATTAGATTTGATTATGAATCAGCCTGCTTAGACACCGATTGCAATAGAATTGAGAGTTCTGACACACTAGATTTTCAGAGAGATATTGATGGAGATCCTATGATTGTTAATATCTAGTTTAATGATATAAAAGTTAGGTTGAATAAACTCTGTATTGATGATCAGAGGAGACTAAAAAAAGTAGTATTTCATCTGAAAGGATTAGACCCGTATTTGATAAAGTAACGTTACGGTACATACTCAAAAATCTGTTAGCTAGCAGTTCTTTCTTTGAGTGTTCCGTAACAAAGTTTATTCTAGAGATGCAATGAAGTTCTTGCATCTTAATTTGGGCAATTAGATTATTACATATATGAGTGCAAGTTTAATAAACTAAGCTGCTTTGCTTCTAAACTGCTTCCTACAGACAAAAAGAAAGCATGTTATGATAGCTCATAGAGGGTTAGAGGTCAGGTACAAAGAAGTACTGACTGCCCTATGTATTTCAAAATTCTATGAAGCAGTAAATTATGCCTAATGCAATGGAAAGGGTTTAGAATGAGAAAATATCTAAATAGAGGTCATAGCTCGATAATTTGTCAAAATTAAGTGGCTACATAGGAAATGAATTCTTGGATGAGGATTAAATCTGATTTCTAATTAAAATAATAGAAATAAGGTAGTAATATTGATTTGAGAACTAAATTGTAAAGTTAAGAAGTTTGAATTCTTACCTTTGCATTTTAGTGACTATTTTGGCAAAGAAAGAAAATTTAAGGGAATTATTTTGAATAATTATTTGATGAAGAGGATGATGAATTGGTGGTTTGAAACAAGTGATGGGACTAAATTGACAAGTAGAAAAATAAGAAGAAGTTAGTATAAATTAGAAGTTAATTATGGAAAGCTATGTAGAAGATTGAAATTTTGGCAGTAACTTTGAAAATTCACCATAAATTCTACAAAAATGTTTAGATGATGATTTTTATATCGATGTATATATTTGTTCGTCTAGTTTTGCCTCCAACAAATGAAAACTGATTTCGAGTTTCGAGTCAAAAGATATGAATTTTTAAGTTACGAAAGATAAAAAAATTAGAACACCAGTTTGTTCCGAATTCCAGCATTGTAATTGACTTTGAAAATTTGCCATAAATCGTACAAGTTGAATTTGGGCTATTAATTTATATGGTTGAAAATCTTATTGAATCTAGTTTCTTTCAGAACAAACGGAATCGAAATCTGAGTTGTAGATTATTTTATAGAAATATTTATTTGAAGGTAATGCAATCTGCCAGAAAATGAGAATTGATACATTTTGTATCTAAGGTTAATTAGTAAGCTTGAAAAAGGTTAATGGAAGTTCTAAATGGTTATTAAGGACCAAAATGAGTTTTTGAACAGTACAATGAAGAAAGGAGAAATATTTGGAAATTTTATATTTTTATGATTATATTAGACAGCGTGTTTAAGGTATTGTTAAATTTAAATCTAACAAACATTTTATCTTATTCATGTGATTAATCAAGTCAAGTCCGAATCAAAGAAGGTTCGAGGTTCTATAACGGAAAGGATCGAGTAGAATTTAGTGAGGCATGCTAATAAATAGCCCAGGTGAGTGTATTTCATTTATTTATTATATATGTGAGATGAATAAATGTATTTTTATCTGTTTATATATTTAAGTGAAGAAGACTTGCAATAAGTCAACTTTGATAATAATGAAAATGTATGTTGATCAAAGAAATATTAAATGCATATGTGATACATGGATATGAAATAATGATTTATCTAAGAAAAATCGGATTTCAGATTTTGAGTATGAAATGCTCAATATCGAATTATGGTTGATAGCATTGATGAATTGGATATTGAAGATGAAATATGGGATGTGAATTGCCCTATTATATGAACAACGATGATTGATCTATAAGGAAATAAATGCCCAAGTACTAGTGTGAGAGTCTTTGGTATAATTGGATATCCAAAAAGAGTCTTAGCAGTTGCGCCATAACACTACAGTGCGAGATAGACTCTTCGGGGTCGAGATAGACTCTATGGTGTTACATAGCACAAAAAGTGCGAGTATGAGGAGCAAAGGGCGTCCTCGAGTACGTACTCACCATCAGACGCTACGGCGTTATAGACACTACGGTGTCGAGATGATTCATATACCATAGGTTCACATAAGAATCTTTGGTATAGTTGGATATCCATAGAGTCCTAGCAGCTACGTCAAAGCACTACGGTGCGAGATAGACTCTTCGGGGTCAAGATAGACTCTATGAAGGTAGTTTAAACACTACGGTGTTACATAGCACAAAATGTGCGAGTATAAGGAGCAAGAGCGTCCTTGAATATGAGGAGCAAAGAGCGTCCTCGAGTACGTACTCTCATCTCAGTCGCTTCGGCGATGCAGACGCTACAACGTCATAGACACTAGGTGTCATGATGACTCGCGTACCATGACATCACATGATTTTGTACTTTGGGCTATAATAAAGGGTATGACGTGCAAATGATTGCATGACACAAGAATGACTATAATAAAGAATATGACATGCAAATGATTGCATGACAAAAGTATGACTATGATAAAGGATATGACGTGCAAATGATTGCATGATGAAGGTATGGCTATGATAAAGGATATGATATGCAAATGATTGCATGATAAAAGTATGAACATGGTACAAAATATTACATGCAAATGATTGCATGATGAAAGTATGACCATGTTATAGAATATGATATGCAAATGATTACTTGATGATCATGAACTCTTGGTATCATGATTCTATGACAAAATTGATAGATGATATGAATTATATGGAAAGTATGTTTATGTTAAAGAAATTGTTACGCATGTGAATACTTGATGAACAATGATGACATGAATCTTAAGATAGTCATGATACATGGTTAATTCTGCACATACAGATAGCTTGATTTAATACTTTGGCTATAATACTTGAAATGCAATTATGCAAGTAGTTAAGCTAAAATGCTTAATATACACAAGACTCGTAAAACAGATCAAATCTTGTGTTTGGAAATTATATTGGTCAAATGAACCATACAAGTAAAGCAATTCTATATATGATAAAATGTTAACAATAGCAAATGAAAATCATTTTCCATCTGGCATAACTGTGTTATTATAATTATTGTTTATATTATTATGATTATGTTTCACTGAGTTGTATTTAATGTGTGTTTTGTATCTCACGTAGGTACTTCGGATTATATAGCAAAAGAGGAGCTGCACATCGTTGGATCAAATTCGCTTGTATTATCAATAAGTATCACCCCAATGATAGAGTGATATGAATCAGTAAGAACTGCCTATTAGTAAACTAAGGAATAAAATTATCATTCTATGAATTTAAGGTCAATCTTGAGATAAATTGGCTATCTACATGAGATGTAAATGTAAAATATAAGGAGTAATTAAAGTATATTTCCATAATATGATAGATCTGGGATGATCATAGAGAAAGAAAGAAATGATTGTTTAAGTTGGTGATCTCTATAGTGATTACTCAGAAAATGTTGTGTATGGTTGTGAAGCGTACCTAGCTTACGTAGCGAAATTACAGAAAATTAGATAAGAAGTTAGAGGATAGTCTGATTGTAAGGGAATTTCCAAATGTGTTTTCGGATGAATTACTAGGGTTACCTCCAGATAAAGAGGTACAGTTCAATATTGACGTTTAATTCGAGAATTAGAAGACAGTGAGTATTCTTTAAAATAATTCTAAAGCAGTTGCAGATCGACAGTAGGTACATGCGGATAAAAAGGAAAAGAATATTGAGTTTAAATTCAGAAACAAAAAATATATGGAAGTTTCACCTTGGAAAAAAAAGTACTATGCTTTGGTTAAAAGGAAAGCTTGGTCTTAGATTCATTAGATCGTGTGAAACTTTTAAAAGAAAGATGGATAAATGACTTTACCTTTGGAGACTAACAAGACTCATGATATATTTCACGTGAGTTTGCTTCAAAGGTATCGATCATACCCTTTTCACATTATCAACCCAAAAGAAGTTGAGTTACAACTCGATACTTGACGTATGAGGAAGAACCAATGAAAATCTTAGCATATGAAATTAAAAGGAATAAGGAATAAAAAAATTCCATGGGTCAAAGTCCTTTTGAGGAACCATAAAGTGGATGAGGCAATTTGGGAGATCGAGAAGAAAATGAGAGAATAGTACCTTAACCTATTTAAAACATGAACGTTTTGAAAATTCGAGGATGAATTTTCTTAAGGGAGGAAGAATTGTAATACCCCAAAGTTTGCTATGTTAATTTAGGGTCATTTAGTACTAAGATAAGGACTTAAAAGCTTACTTAGTGACTAAAATGATAAAAATGCAAGAGTTAGAATTTTCTCAATTATGGACTGTAGAAAAGAAGTTTCTGAGGTTTTAAGGTGTCATGTGATAGAGAACGAGTAAAATAGAATACTCACAAAATTTGGTTAAAATCCAAGGAAAATTGGAATGGGAATTCAAGGTTAAAGTTTAGTGACCAGAATGATAAGTTTTAAAACTTGGGGGTGATCAAAGTGGAAATATTAAAAGTTGAAGGACCAAAGTTGTAATTTCCCAAAAGTTAGGTGTTTTATTTTATAAATAGATAGAGCACATATAGGTGTGGATCGAATGAGGAATTACTGGCTTGATCCGATATTTCGATTATTGTGAAAATTGTAGTCAATGTTTAAGTAGAATTTGGATACCCAGATCGAACTAAAAAATTATGAAATTTTATCATATGATAGAAAAAGGTTATAAAAGTCATTTCCAAGTGTTGAAGAATTTATCAGTAATTATTTTATACTGTACATAGATTAAATAGATCATGGAGAAAAATCGGGTGTAGATCCCGGGAATAAAAATGCAGTATAAGATATCGAATTTCGATTGAACTGCAGAGTTAAGCGTGCTCAAGGCATAGGATGGGTGACCTATTGGGAAGGTCTCATGTCAGTAATTGAGACTGATAAAAAGGAAACAGTTCGAGTTGAAATTATTCATATGGATATCAGATAAAAGATTATTAAGAGAAATTTATCCGATAAAGATTTCGGGAAAATTCTTCGTATATTGGACCGAGTCAAAATTTCAAGATTTTAATTTTTACAAAATTATGGAACATTTTGTATGTCAAAAATATTTATTTATGGAGATTAGAATTATGAGAATTTTAGATTTTTACCTGGTAGTTCAGAAATTGGAAAATCGTAGTAAGTGATTATCGGGTAATCGGATCGAATTGGAATTTTAAAGGTAGTTCCATAGGCCATGGAAAATTCATAAAATATTATTTTTATGAATATTTAAGTGACTAGTTTTGGTAATTTGGTAATTTGGTCACAATGGCGATTTTGAAATATTTTGAAAGTACCATGGGTAATATGGTAATTTTCCATGTGAAAGCATTACTCTAGTTTGGTTAGAGTTGAATGGGATTTGGTTGGAATTGAACTAGAATGTCAATATGTAAATTATGATTTAGTTGGAGGTTAATTTTGGAATAAAGATTAAATTAAATAAAAAAATTAATTTAATATATACATGTGGCATAAGTAAAATAAAGATGAACAAATAGGTCTGTCAAGCCACTCTTTAAGCTGAGTCACCGTTGACCAGTCATCATTGACTGCGCCACCAGCCGTCGTTGATCGCGCCACCATTACCGTTGACCGGCGTTGACCTTTGATTGGCGTTTACTTTTTCTGAAGAACCCTACTAAGAGTTTATCAACATTCTGAGTCTGTTGGTGCAGTCCTTTTTTCAAATTTGAACTCGATAAGCTATTTTTATGCGTTTTATCCCTTAAAGTAGTTTGTTAATATGAAATGACTTATGCAATCGTATTTGCTTTATCCGAGGAATTTGTGGACTCGAGTATTTGGGTTTTAGAGATGTTTGGAGAAGCTCGGATAAGGATTTACCGCTTTGCCTTAAGGTTAGTACACCTCGAACTCCTATTGTTTCATGAGCATCATACTCGTGTTCGAGTACCGGTACCCATTGAATGGAATAATTTATAATACTAATAAAAGATGGAAATTTACGTGGGATGATAAGGAAATAATATGAGTTAATAAAGGTAATTATTGAGGATGATTAATGTACACTTTCATAATATATTAACAAGTTGGTAAACTTAGATGGTGGCTTAATAATTGATAGAAACCATAGAGATTGGTAATTGTGTAAATGTTGTGTGTTGTGTGGTCATTGTGTCCATGTTGTGTGTTGTTTGGACACTTGATTGGTTGAGTTGCCTTTGATTGATGGGATTTGGATACCCAATGAGAAAGTGTTGCAACACCATGGTTAGAGATGCCGAATGTAAGTTCCTAAAGCTGTGTGGCATCAGGTCATTAGAAGATACTCGACAAGAGATTCCAAGCATGAGTGTACATTCCCGAAGCTGTGTGGCACCATGTTTCTCCCAAAGAGTGTACGTTCCTGAAGATGTGTGGCACCGAGCCTCACTCAGAGTGTACGTTCCCGAAGCTGTGTGGCACTAGGTCTCACTCCAGGTTTGTGGTTATGGCTTTGTATGTTTTAGCTCGGATGATCTGGTGAGATCCCGAGTATGATTGGACCTTGTGAGCCATGCATGATGTTTTGCTATGATAAGAGCATGTGTTTAGGCGGGTAGCGGTAGCGCCACGTGTTTATTTATCTCTCCTTATTGCTCGTACTAGCTTGCATGCGTATGTTTATGATTAGCATGAAGTATAGTAGAGTAGATGTGTACCACTGAGCTTTGTAAGCTCAGTGCTCTGAATCGTTGTTTCCGTGCCCAGGTTGATTGTCGGATCGTGAGATCGATGAGCACTGTCAGCACGAGATTCCAGCATGTGGAGGCTTTCAGAGTACGTTACTTGTGTTTAGTGGGCTATGCATTCATAGGACCTTACGTGGTCAAGTCTGTAAATCTTTCTTTTGAAATTGTATTAATCAAATCAAATGTTTAAATGTTTTAAATTAAAGTGGAGCTCCATGTAACGACTTAAATTGTTTAACTATATTTTCAAATGTGGGCTTTAAATGTTTTGAGAAATACCTTGTTGGGCTAAACCAATTTTGAGGAACTTTAATAATTTTGGGTTGAGCTTGAGGCCCAATTATAACATCCAAGTCGAGGGTGTTACAGGGTCGATATAAAAGAAAAAATAAAAAGAGCGTATTTTGATGAAACTTACCTATGATGAAGTTGTAGAAGTGGCAGTAATAGAGTCGAAGAGTGCCAGGGAGAAAGAGTGGGAGACCAATGAAAGGAGATTTCTCAAACTTGAGAGATTTTTCAAACCTCTGAAAAATGGAGGAACGAAGCTTTTTCTAAATTAAAGCCTTTTTCTAATACTAAGCAATTAATGTTTTTTATTATTAAACCTAACTTTCATTTTTCATCAAAGATTTGACCTCCATTATTATTTATACACATAATATATATTAGAGGTAATGTTTTTTTCGTGAGAAAAACGGAAAAATGTCAAATCATTTTTTTTTACAATTAATACGATGTAGGCTAAAGTTAATTAACGTAAAACCAGTAAAGGTTCATTTTATAGTTAGGCAAAAGACTAAAATTACGGTGTTAGGCTAAAGATAAACAAACTCCCTTAGTTAGGCTAACAGGGTGTAACTAATAAACAAGAAAGCTAAACAATCAAATTGAAAAACTAATTCTTGTTGTCAAGATGTTATTTATATATTCTTGTTAATTAGTAAACTCTATACCCATTATCAATATTATTATTTGTAGTAAATTATGATTTCTTTTAATAATTCTGATGACTAATTTTGTTAGAGGTAATTACTTTTTTTTAACAATTTTTATTTGGGAAGTAAAAATTTACTCCTAATGGGTATTGAACTCACAACCTATGGGGGACGGAAATGTGTCAACTAAAAGTTCTTAAGTGCTTGTTCTAAAGATTGTTGATTGTTAGAGGTAATTACTAATTAAGTATTATTATTATTATTATAGAAAACTTCTATGCACACGTAAACTTTAGTTTACGCAAGCCTTTTAGGTTTAGGGGTTAGGGGTTTAGTTTAGGGTTTAGAGTTTAGGGGTTTGTGTTGTATGCTTTAGAATTTAAGGTTAGTGTCTAGAATTTAGGGTTTAGAGTTTGGGGTTTAGTTTTTTAGAGTTTTTGTTTAATTTTGATTTATAGTATAAATAAGCAGGCTTGTATAAAATAAATTTTACACAGCATGTTTATCAAATTTAAACCCTTATTATTATTATTATTATTATTATTATTATTATTATTATTATTCATACTTTGTTATAATTAACGTAATGTTTTATGTTGCAACCTCCGAAATATATATTGTAGCATTAAAAAGATTGAACAGTTAAAACATGAAAAAACATATCAAGGATTAAATGAGATTGAACAAAAATATCACAAATCAAGTTTACAATAAGAGATTCACTCACTCTTCCTAGAACACACCAGCCTTGGTCTTCTTAGTGCCACTAAATTTACAAACTATAAGAATAACTATGAGACTTGTGATTATATATATATTTACTCGACAATGAAGACATTTATCGGGAATTCTTATTTCTTGATTTCTCACTTTTTTCATCCAAACGTCACTATTATCCTTTTAAACAAAGTCACTTTTTTAGCCTTAAATTAAGAGGTTGTATTTTTAGACATATCCTATTAGTTCTCTAGGCATCACCAATCTTAAAACTAAACAAATAAAAATAATTAAAAATATATATTAATCATTATAATGGGCACAAGTTTATATTGTTTTGAATGTGAGCTTAAATGATTAAAAAATATTGTCATTTTTTTGTCGTAGTAACATTGAAGGTTGTGTCCACTAAAATAAATTGAGTAAATTATACCAGAGATCATTTAAGTATGTGTTTGATAACATACAAGTCACTTATCTTTGAAAATTCACAAATGTGTCACTCAATTAAAGATTTGTAACAAACATGTTATTTTTTTAAAGTTACAAATAAGTCACTCGATTAAATATTTGTTACAGCAAGACATTGGTATAATAACATTTTTAATTTGAAACAATTCAATAAAGGGTAAACTTCACTGGAGGCCCCTTTTGTTTGGCACATGTTCTATTTTGATCACTCGATCTGAAAAATATTATAATGGCCACTTACATTTTCGATCTATTTTATTTTGGTCACTGTGCAGTTAACCCCGTTAGTGTGATGATGTGGCATGTTAGTCAAAAGGGTTAATTTTTAATTTGACCCTTGAACTTTAGACAAAATATTAATTTAACCCCTAAACTCTCCCAACTTCACTTTTAACCCACAACGTTGCTGCTCCGACCACCTTCTTTGGTATAAAAAAAACAATGTAGAATTTTGCTCTCCCAGCAAATAAATACTTGGCATAACAAAATGAAGAGAAAGTGCAACAATCAAGTAACAAAGCCAAGGTGCATATTATAGCCTCAGTTATAGAATTTTTAAACTTGTAGGAATTTACTACTCACATAGCTGCTAACATATTGCCAACTCCAGTCACAAGAAAGAATTTTATCCTAATTCTTTTGAATAACATAACCGTCATGTACTGGGGCAACCGTAGTTGATCCATCACCACGAAAGGAATTAATAATACATAAAAATGTTAGCAAAAGAAAGCAAGGAAAATTGTACAACCAGTACAGAAAAGTGAAGATACTTCTGCGGCTCTATTTGTATACAAATACAAAAGAAAGCATTGCTTTTGTCGCAAGGTATAAGCCACTCTCTGATTACAGAAAAAATTAAGCATATAAATCATACCTATCAATAACAACAGAGGTTGCACGACCTGAAGCAAAGGATGTAAGAACCTGACATACAATCCCAATTAAATAAAACAAAAAGAGTTGGAAATGAGGGAAATAGTAATACCGCATTCTTGGCCAAAAACAGAGAAGAAGCTTTGTACTTTTCAAACATGAGTTCCGCTGTCCTGTTAGATTTTAACAAAACCAAACAGCGTATTTTCAGATTAGGGGAAGAAAAAAAAAGCAAAGAAAATTAACTAAGCTAGAGTGCTCGGAAATTCTGACTTTTCCCTCTCTTGTTGAGTGTTGGAAGAAGGTCTAGCAAGTAGCATTGGATGTTCCTTAGGATCAATGAGCAAACAATCATTAAAAGCATGATCCCATATGTTATCAACAATAACCCAGTGACCGGAGCCATCACCCACCAAAGAAGGTGGCCGGAGCAGCGACGTGGGTTAAAAGTGAGGTTGAGAGAGTTTAGGGGTTAAATTAATATTTTGTCTAAAGTTCACAGGTCAAATTAAAAATTGACTTTTTTGACTAACATGCCACATCATCATACTAACGGGTATTAACGGTACAAGTGACCAAAATAAAACATATAAAAAACGTAAGTGGCCATTATAATCTTTTTTCAAATCGAGTGACCAAAATAAAACATGCCCCAAACAAAAGGGACCTCCGATGAAGTTTACCCTTCAATAGATTTAACTTTTCATATTTAATTTATTTTGTTATCATTTTAGTCTTTCTTTTTTCCCTAATTTATGTGTTTTCTCCCAAAAATGTTATATCAACAATTTAACAAGAATATGTTCTACTTTATGACATAATGAAATTATTCAACTACTGTTGTGATATGGTGATAGGCTCACCTACTTTGACAATATCGCAAAAAAAGACTAAATTGATAGATTTTTTTTTTAAATATGAAGGGTTACATTGGTGGGTTCACTTTTTAAAAGTAATAATAAAAAGTTTGATATATGTATGTTTAGCCATGTTGAACTTTCTTAGTACATAAATATTGTCCAACAATGTTGGATATAGGGTAAGTTAGTTCTTTCACTTACTGAGCATTATTTTATGAAACGAAGCCATATTAGTCGAATAATTCCCAAAAAACCACTAACCCATAAGCATCTCTATGTCATTGCTTGCTACCCCCGACATCTTAGGTTCTGTTCATCATCTTTTCTTATAACACCCCAAAACCGAGCCTAGTCAAAATTTAATTTCGGCAACCGGAAATTTTATATCGGAGAGTCAAATTGTAGTGTTAACCTTTGATCAAGTGGTCAATTATTGAGCTATTGAATCCCAATTAAGTATTGATATTTTTTAAGGACCTTATTGTAAATTTTGAAAACTATTTTAGTGACCAAATTGAGAAAATTGAAAGTTATGGGACAAAAGTATAAATATTGAATAGTTGAGGGACTAACTTTACGATTAGCCCCTCATCAATATTAGTCATCATCTACGTGGGCTTTTGGGATAGAGTTGCTTCATCCTAAGGAAATCCTAACTATTGAGATAGTAAAGAAAAGAAAGAAGTTTAGAAAGCTTACCCGGTTAACTTTCAAGCTAGAACCTCACCATCTTCATCTTCTTCCCTTAAGCAAGCACCTCCATTGGAGATCTATCCAAGCTTTGCTTTCTTCCAATTTCTTTATGCTATAGTATTGCTATTGAACGGGTAAGCAAAAGCCCTAGATCAATTCTATGAGCAAATCTATGTTTAATCCCAAGTTTAAGAATCAAGGAACCCTAGAACTTCTCTAGGGATATTATAGCCTTTTTGTTATTGTTTTTCATAGCTAATAAGTGCTATGAATCTATAATCGGTATTGAAATTCTTGTAATTCCTATTTCTTTGTAGCTCAAGAAAATTAAGGTGAAGAATCACCAAATCCATCCAATTCTACCAAGCTCAAGAATAAAGGAGTTGTCATCCGGGAGCCTTGAAAGCCTCGGAATTATAGGTGAGTGTAGTCAGAGTCTAGGGATTGGCTAGGTGCCTTTCCCGAATTCATTGATATTGATTTATTGCATCATCATCATCGATCAAGGTATGAATATAGGAAAACCTTGTTAAAGGTAACATTGGTAAGCTTTAGTAAGCTTATTACATTGTCAAGTTAATTATTGGATCATTGCAATGTCATCGATATCATTGAAATATTGAGAATGGTCATATTGATTATGCTATATTGTTATTGATATTGTTGTCGTTATTGTCATTGTCATTGTTATTGATATTGGCCTAAGCACCGAATCCTTGGATACGAATGGTCATGAGATACAATTGGCATGCCATAGAATTCATGAGCTCATTGGTACAGAGTGGACTACAGTCCTTGAGCTAAGGCTCTATTTGGCGATGTTGGCGGGATGTGTTAGTGTTGGTCTTATTGGCAACGTTAGAGGATATTGACCATTTATTATTGGCAATGTTGGTTGGGAATTCACGTATCCACATTACATGTCGATCCAAGGAAAATAAACAAGTATTGCAATTATTGTTAAAACATGATTTGAGATGCATTTACATTGTTATACATGTTATTGATATCATTGATATTCATGTTATTGCTATTGACTACCACACTAGGCTATGTAAGCCTAATGCATCTCATTTCCATGCATTTTAAGGTTAAAAGTTAGTGGGATCGAGGATCGGAGCAAGGACGTTTTGAAGTAAGTCACCAAGTTACATGTAATGTAAACTTTGTCCTTAGACTCCTAGAATGGCGGCATAGGGTCTAGATAAGTTTGTTTAGCCCCATTTTGTATGCACATAAGGTTTATCATGTTAAATGAGTTAAGACTTGAAATATGGTTTACGAATGTTTTGGATAAGTTGGGAATAATCGCCTAAGATGCACCAATAAGAGAAAACATGGTGAATGGATTTGTATTGACATGAAATTTGACTTACATATAGAAATGGTGTTTATAAGCTTGCTGGTAAAATTTGGTAAACTTTAGACATGGTTGGAGTCCTTGATTTGAGCAAAAACCAGATAAAATATGACATTATAGGTACAGGCGTACTGGTACAGGTGGTGTCGTACCGGTATGGTAAGGCATCATTGGAGCGATATTAACCAAGGTGTGCCGGTACAGATAGTGGCGTACTGGTACAGATATGCAAAATTGGTATAAGTCTTTAAGGCGTACCGATACTGATGTAGGGGGTACCAATACGTTAAATCAACACTGAATTTTACTGTAGCTCGGGTACCGGTACGGATGTTGGCGTACTGGTACCCATTAAACAAATTAATTTGAGAATTAGGGATTGCGTACCGTTACGGTAATGGACCTTGAGTACTGGTACCAATACATGTAAGTCACTGAATCCTCGTACCAGTACTGTATAATGAGTACCGGTACGAGATTTAGGTTTGAAAGAAAATATTCTTAAGGGCGTACCGGTATGGCCTCTTGAGTACTGGTACCAATACATGTAAGTCAGTAAATGGCTTTGGAATTTTACAGAATGGTCACTGGTTTGAATATGGTTTAATTGAATGTGTAAATGGACTCCAAAACCTTTATAATTTTATATACAAGATAATTAGGTATGGGATTTCATATTGGTACGCCTAATTCTTGGTAAGTCCGTATGGTTTGTAAGATTTACAATTTAGTCTTTAAACTTGTATAAGTTGTTAATTGGTCCCTGACCATAAATTGAACCAATTTGCATTGACCGTAGTTAAGCATTGTATCGAAACTTTGATATTAATTCTCTGTTTGTAGTCTGAGTCATCGATTTGGTAAACCGATCACCGTATTGTTCACCGATAATACTTTTTGACCCAAAATTCTTCCAGAACGGAAAGGGGTTGTTACATTTGTGGTATCAGAGCTAGAGTTTAGTCGATTCTATGACTAAACTGAAGTTTGTTGTATTCTCATTGCATATGCCGCCTAAGAGTTTATTAATGTCTATATTGTGACTTGTTGTTAATCCGATCCTTCTTTCTTTTTATAGTATATGATGTCTGACTCTGAGAAAGCTCATGAAGAGGTTGAGCATACCATTGGCTCCTCGACAAATGGCGAGGAGAAAATGGGAGAGAACCCTCTGAATCCACAAATTCCTGCACAAGAGCCATCGAATCCTGAACCTGTATTGCAGATTGCTCAATTTTAATGTTACAAGAACATGACGGAGATGTTCAAACAATTTATGGCTACTCTTAAGTCCGAGCAGTCTGTACAATCTTCTATAGCTACTACTTCTGTAAGCCGAGCCCCTATCGATAAATTAGCTCAACATCGAGCCACTACCTTTACAGGTAAGGCTGGTATGGATCTTGAAGCAACAAAGTATTGGTTGGATAGCACAATAAAAATCATGACCAAGCAGTTACAGTGTTCAGATGAGCATAAGCTTGAATGTGCCTTAGCCGTGTTGGCAGACGAGGCTTTATATTGGTGGGAAATCACTATACTTACCATTCCCGAGGAATCTGTGACATGGGAGTTCTTCTGCGTGAGTTTAGGAAGAAGTACATCAGTGAATACTATCTAGCTGAAAGGTGGGATATTTTCCTACACCTTAAGCAAGGCAGGAGGCCGGTGGAGCAGTCCATACATGACTTCTTCAAGTATTGTAAGTACGGTGCTGAGTACATCAAGAAAGAAGAAGAGAAGTGTATAATATTTTTATTTGGGTTGAGTGATGAGCTTCGGCCCTTATTCACTACTTTGGGAATCAAAGATTTCCAAGAGTTGTGAATCGAGCAATCTCTACTAAAGCTACCCAAAGGTTTAGTGGGTTGACTCAATCTGAGAAGAGGCCTCAAGATGATTCTCGCCCACCATTGCCATATAAGAAAGGAAAACAAAAGGGATTCAAGCAATAGTATCATCAACAATCTTTTTGATCAGGCAATTTTGCTAAGTCGTAAACCATGTCTCAATCTGTTGGGATAACAACCTCCATTGAAAGTACTGGAGGTTCAGACCAAGATTCACAATACACTGTCTGTAATATCTATCAGAGAAGACATCTTGTGGGGCAATACCATAGACAATTTGGAGCATGTTTCGTTTGTGGTGAGTAAGGTCACTACATAAGGATTTTCCGATGAATACTTTTAAGTCTTCTGCACCGATAATTTATGTATCCCTACTCAGTCTTTCAAGGGTAAAGGGTAAAAACAAGTTGCATCAGGAGTTTCTAGGAGACCTGGTGACTCTGCAAGAACTCTAAACTGACAAGAATCCAAAGTTTTGGCTCAAGTCTATCACGTTAGGAGAAAAGAAGAGGATGAGGATCCAGACATCATAGCAGGTACTATTGAAATGTATACTCGCCCTATTTATGCATTGATTGATCCTGGATCCACTCATTCTTTTATAAGTACTGTGTTGATTAAAAGATTTAAGTTGACATCTGAGCCTATAGCCTCCAAAATCATCATAACCAATCTTTTAGGGGATAGTATTGTAGTTGGTTTAGTATGTAAGAATTGTTTCCTCATGATACAAGGGGTACCTTTTTCGGTCAATCTCATGGCCCTCCCTATTCATGAGTTTGATGTAATTTTAGGGGCTTGATTGGCTTGGAGAGCATCAAGCTTGGGTGGATTGTTCGAAGAAGAAATTGTACCTTAGAGGTCTTGGCAAGGAGGGTGTAACTCTTATGGACTCTAGGGGTAAGAGATCACTGTTTTATGCTACTATAAGCAAGAAAGAACCTTAGTTACAAGATATAGATATCGTGCAAGAGTTTCCTGATATTTTTCCCGATGAGCTTTCGGGTTTACCACCCACTCGTGAAGTTGAATTTAGGATTAAAGTGTAACCTGGAACCACCACAGTTTATATTGCACCTTATCGAATGGCATTAGTTGAACTCATCGAGCTTAAACTACAGATTCAAGACCTATTAGATAAGGGTTTCATTTGACCAAGTTCCTCACCTTGAGGAGCTTTAGTTCTTTTTGTCAATAAGAATGACGGGTCAATGTGCCTTTGCATTAACTATCGACAGTTAAACAAGCTCACCATTACGAATAAATATCACTTACCGAGAATCGATGACTTATTTGATCAGCTTAAGGACGCAACTGTCTTTTCTAAGATTGACTTAAGATCTGGGTACTATCAAATGAGAGTTAAAGAATATGATGTGCCCAAGACAGCCTTCCATACAAGGTATGGCCACTACGAATTCTTGGTTATGTCCTTTGGTTTAACCAATGCATTGGCTACCTTTATGGATCTCATGAATTGAGTTTTTAGACCCTACCTTGACAAGTTCATAGTGGCGTTTATAGATGATTTATTGATGTA
Organism: Hibiscus mutabilis; assembly: GCA_019671005.1. NCBI lineage: Eukaryota > Viridiplantae > Streptophyta > Magnoliopsida > Malvales > Malvaceae > Hibiscus > Hibiscus mutabilis. The sequence continues at coordinate 52,602,898 of CM033719.1, forward strand.
TTCCAAAAATCGAGTCGAGCATCACGACCATCTTCGCGTTGTACTTCAAACTCTTCGAGAGAAGCAATTATATGCCAAGTTTAGTAAGTATAAGTTCTGGCTCACTGAATTTTCATTTCTGGGACACGTAATTTATGCTAAAGGTATTCAAGTAGATCCGAAGAAGATCCAAGCTATAGTAAAATGAAGGCCACCGAAGAATATTGGTGAAGTTCGTAGTTTTCTCGGTCTTGCTGGTTATTATAGAAGATTCCTTAAAATATTTTCTATATTAGCAGCACCATTAACGAAACTTCTACGGAAGGATATTCCTTTTGAGTGGACTAAAAAATAACAATGCAGTTTTGATCAGCTTAAACAAGTATTGACACATGCATCGGTCCTGACCCAACTCGAGTTTAGTAAAGATTACACCGTGTATAGTGATGCATCGCATCAGGGGTTAGGATGTGTATTGAAGCAAGAAGGTAATGTTGTTGTGTATGCCTCGAGACAACTTAAGACATACGAAATGAACTACCCTACTCATGATCTTGAGTTGGTTGCGGTTGTCTTTGCCTTAAAGATTTGGAGGCATTATCTCTACAGAGAAAAATGCTACCTATATACTGATCACGAAAGCCTTAAATATTTGTTGACCTAGAAGGAGCTTAACCTTCATCAAAGGAGATGGATGAAACTCCTCAAAGATTATGATCTGGTAATTGATTATCATTCGGGAAAGGCCAACGTTGTAGTTGATGCACTCATCTGTAAACCTTCGCCTGGTAAGTATCAATATCGGATATTAAATCTCAAGTATTGACAATTGTATTGAAAATTACAATATCGTTATTACATTGTAGCCCCTCGAGCTATCAACGCTCATTTCAAGTTACACAAACACTGACCTTTAGTGGCTGAACTTCAAGTTCAGTCTACCATTGTGTTGAGAATCAAGTCATTGCAAGACCAAGATCCTGAATTGCAAGCCATTGTTTCCAAACTTCAAAGTAATCTTGATCCTGATTTCAAATTTAACTCTGAATGACTCTTATATTTCCATGATAAAATTTGTGTACCAAATGATGAAACTCTTCGTGATGATATTCTTAAGAAAGCTCATTGTAGCTCTTTTTTAGTTCACCCAGGGTTAGAGAAGATGTATAAGGACCTCCGAGAATTGTATCAGTGGCTTGGTATGTAGAAGGCTATTATAGAGTTTGTATCAAGATGTCTTACGTGTCAGCGAGTCAAGGTTAAGCATTGTGTTCCCACGGGGTTATTGCAACCCATTGAACTTCCTTAATGAAAGTGGGAAAGAATAACCATGGACTTTGTCAGCGGTTTACTGTTGACTCCAGCTAAATATGACGCTATTTGGGTTATTGTTGACCATTTTACCAAGTCAGCTCATTTCTTACCTGTCAGAATGGACTACGGTCTCCCTAAGTTAGCTGACTCATACATCAAGGAAGTAATCAGACTCCACAGAGTACCTAAGTCAATCATCTTCGATTGAAACCCACGTTTTGCTTAACAATTCTAGAAAGCATTGCAAAGAGCTTTAGGCACCCGAGTCAATCTTAGTACAACTTTTCATCCTCAATTAGATGGTCAATCAGAAAGGGTAATTCAGATATTGGAAGACATTCTTCGTGCATGTATTATTAACTTTGAAGGAACTTGGGAGAGGTCACTACCTCTCATTGAATTTACTTACAACAACAGTTATCAATTATCCATCGGAATAGCACCGTATGAAGCATTGTATGGCAGGAAATATAGAACACCGTTATGTTGGTCTAAACTCGGTAAAGGCAAGATGTTGGGTTACCTTTATTCATGATCATTTGAAAGATGTCTTTGACCGGCAGAAGACCTATGCTGATCTTAAGAGGAGAGATATATAGTTCGATATTGATGAGAAGGTTTTCTTAAAAGTCTCCCCATGGAAGAAGATTCTCCGTTTTGGAAAAAAGGGGAAGCTACTGAAAGAGTTGGTCCTGTGGCTTATCAACTTGCTTTGCCTCAAAAGTTGAGCAAGATCCACGATATATTCCATGTATCAATGCTTCGCAAGTATAGATTCGATCCATCTCATATTTTTGAGCTCGAATCAATAGAGCTTCAACCTAACTTGACGTATAAGGAAGAACATGTGCTAGTATTGGCAAGGGAAGACAAAAGACTTCGAACAAAAACGTTCAATGAGTTAAAGTGCTTTGGAGAAGTCACAAAGTTGAAGAAGCTACATGGGAACCGGAAGAGACCATGAGAAATCAGTATCCACATCTCTTCAGTTCAAGTAAAATTCGAGGACGAATTTTCTTTAGGGGAGAGTTGTAACACCCCAAAACTAGGCCTAATCAGAATTTAATTCCGGCGACTAAAAATTTTATATCGAAGATTCAAATTATAGTGTTGACCTTTGACCAAGTGGTCAATTATTGAGTTATTGAATCCCAATTAAGTATTGATATTCTTTAAGGACCTCATTGTAAACTTTGAAAACTAATTTAGTAATCAAATTGAGAAAATTGAAAGTTAGGGGACAAAAGTATAAAGATTGAAGAGTTGAGAGACTAACCTTGTGATTAGCCCCTCCTCAATATTATTCATCATCTACGTGGGCTTTTGGGATAGAATTGCTTCATTCTAAGGAAATCCAAACTATTGAGTTAGTAAAGAAAAGAAAGAAGTTTAGAAAGCTTACCCGGTTAACTTTCAAGCTAGCACCTCCAATGGAGAGAGAGCTTTTCTTTCTATCAATTCCTTTATGCTATAGTATCACTATTGAATGGGTAAGCAAAAGCCCTCCATTGATTCATCGATTCTATGACCAAATCTATGTTTAATCCCAAGTTTAAGAATCAAGGATCCCTAGAAATTCTCTAGGGATATTATAGCCTATTTGTTATTGTTTTTCATAGCTAATAAGTGCTATGAATCTATAATCGATATTGAAATTCTTTTAATTCCTATTGTAACGCCCCAATTTTGGGCCTAACGGTTTTGTGGCTTGTTAGAAGGTCTAGTAGACTAGGTTAGGGATTCGAGTCAGATTTGGGAGTAACTATTTTTTCGTAAAATAAAAATGTAGAAAATGGTTAAAAATCATATTTTTAATATATGGTTAATATTGATGAAAACAATTTTGGAAAATGGGTTTTGGAAGTGTGACATTTTGGTTAGTGACCAAAATACAATTTTTGAAAACTGGTTTTTAAAGGTGGCTAAAATGAAAGGGATCAAACTCTTAGAATCTTTAAGGAGCTATTTTACCAAGTTTTTTGCTGGTGATTTCTCCTATCAATTAAACCTTTTTTAACATGTGTTTTAAAAGTTAACTAAAAAGGGATTTGGATATTAAAAAGTTAGTTATCATTTTCAAGAAAATTGACGTAACTTTTCTCTCCACTTTTCTTCTGCCAAACACTCAAGTTTTCATCAAAAATCAGAGGTGAGAGGATATTTTACTCAGTTTATTGATTTGTAATTGATTCTTTAACTTTGATTTACAAAACCTTATTGAAATCTTATGTTTTCTTAGCTTTAAACATGCCAATTGAGGGAGAAATCACACAATAGGGGTAAGGTCCGTGATCTCCTCTATTGAATGGTTCTTTATTGATATTCCCAAGTGTTTGATCCTTGATTTATGGTTTTTAATCTAATTTTGTGTTTTTATATTGAATTAATTGATTTAATTGGGTGAAATTGATGAAATAGTGAAAGTTTCATTTTGGATATGTTTTCTAATGTTGGAGATTGGTTTTAATCATACTTTGGATGTATTATTATGTTGATAAGTTGTCTTTAACAATGGAATTCCAAAACTCTTGAATCCCTAGTTGTTTAGGTTGTTAGTTTGGTGCTTTTGTAGAGTTGTGGTGGCTGTTTAATTGCTGGAAGTATATGAATGAATTAATCCTATTTTTTAGTGTTAATTGATGATTATGGGAGTGTAAGATTGTTATATTGTGGCTGGGTTCTGTTTGGAAAGGATTAGGTGATGATTTCAGTTATTGTGGTTGGGTAATTTTGAGAGGATTGTGGAGGTCCGTGAGGAATTGTTTTTGCAGTGTTTTGAATGCATTGAGATGCATTAATCCTCTATTGTAATGTGGTTAAAATAGGGGAGGTTGATCCGGAAGTGATCGGTGAAGCTTTGGAGGCTTCTGACGTTTGATTTTGCGTCGACGAATTGAGGTTTCGCGTATCGGTGAGTGAGGACGTGGATTCTAGCTTTGGAATGTTTTAAAGGTGGTTTATGAGAGTTTAAACTTAGCTTGATAAGCTGGTTTAAACTCAGAAGTAAGTAAATGCGATTTTTCTCTCTCGGTCGTGCTAGTGTGAAATGACTTTTATGCACTTGTGTTGATTTACATTGAGCCTACTGTTTAAACATGTTTTAAAGTATTTGAGAAACTGTTCTTAAGCATGAATTGTTGAATGATGCACATGGTAAGTAATCCTTGTAAGTATATGGTTTATACTTGTGTTTTAAAGCATGGTTGTTGCTTTGGAAAATTGGTTTGGTTAATGCTTGTTGAAAACAATGAGGTAATGGCAAATGGTTAATTACATTGGCAAGTGATGTGGTTTTAAAATTGTTATCGGATATAGTTGGCCGGCCATAGGATTGATAGTGCACTATAATAAGTCACCTTGGATGTTGAGGGGTTTTGATCTGTGTACCGTAAACTCTATCCAAGTACCCTAACGGTAGAGGGGTTAAATAGTACCGTATACTCCCGTTAGTAGATTAAGCATCTAACCGAGGTAAGGGGATGGTGTCTCTATGGGTTGAAAGTGTAGCCAGTTGTTAGGTACCGCGATTGTGATTGTATCGCTATTCTAGTTGAGATGGCTTGAAGTGTTGGGTAAATACTTGTTGAATCCGTGTATCTGATGAACTATTTTGGTAAAGGAACTTGGTTAATGATCACTTGTGAGCCAATATAATTGTTGATGTATCATTGAAAAGTTTATGTTGTATAATTTGATTTATACATGTTTACTCTTTAAGCTTTACATATAGTTGTTATGCATGGGAAGGCTTAAATTGAGGTTGAGCAATGGGACTTGTTGTTGGTTAATGATACATGTTGCATATGGTTTAATATGCTAGTTTTAAATATGTTAACTACATATTTTAAAGGCATGATAATGTTTTAAATGATGTTGAAATGAGTTTTAATGCAATGTTGAGATATGGTTTTAATGCATTGATGGTGTGTTGTTTTTTAGCAATCCTCACTAAGCCTAGTGTGCTTACGCTCATTTTGTCCATCAATGCAGAGAACTAAAAGCTTGGAAGGCAGGGGGAGGAAGGGGTCGGTACAAGACTTGGTAACTAAAGTATGTTTTGAGTTAGACTATAAGTAATAAGGGCAATGTTGTTTGGGAGATGTTTTGTTGGACTCCCTGCTTGAGCAAGTTTATTTTGATGCTCTTATGTTTTAAATGGCCTTGATGGTTTGATTTTGGTGATGGGTTGGATTTTCCCATTTTACTTGAATGGTATTCTAGGTTGCATGCTTATAGATTTACATTTGATGCAAGATGCCATAAATTATTGTTGAATCTGTGATGTCATGCTGTGGTCTGCTTCTTAATTGTGTTGGTTGTGTATTAGGGGCATGTTAGAATGTTTTGATAATGTTGGAAGCATGTTAAACCAGTAGAAAATGACATTACAGGACTATGCGTACCAGTACGCAAGGGACTGTATCGGTACAGATAGGCAAAAAATAGAGCGTTCAGCATCGGTACAGGTTTGTGCGTACCGGTACAGTTAAGCAATTTAAGCTTGGTGTACCAGTACGAGATACGGTGTATCTGTACGGGAACTCGTTATTGGAAAGTTGCTTTTTGGGAAAAACCCGTGTACCGAAACAATGAAGGCTCGTATCGATATAGTTTTAATATTTTGCAAGCTGACGTGGTGTACCTATATGGTACACAGTGTACCGATACAGGTGGCTACTCTGTATCAGTACGTCTGTGATCGTACCGGTACTAGTGGCAATTAATTTTGTTAATGCCATAGAGTTCAGTTTCGGATCTCTTACGTTTTGGTCCCTGAGTAATAAGGATGCAATTGAATAAGTACAGATGATCCTTTTGAGCAGATATTTGAGTGTAAGCATGTAACCTATCTAATTAAAGTATGGTAACTTAAAGTTGGGCCAAGTCCTCATAATTTTTAGAATTTGCAATTTGGTCCCAAAATCGTATATATAGCCAATTGGATGTCAATTCGACGCCCGATTGAGTTGAGTTTTCACCAAAAACCAATATGAAATATAGGATAACTATTTTTGCATCTAGATAAGATAAAAGGAAAAAAATAAAAAAAAGAAGGTCGGGTTTCAGGCTTAATTCTTTACGGTTTACTTTGATAAACCTAATGTAGCTCACTCAGTTTCGTCTTGCGACTAGGCCGGGTCGAGGGGGTTACATTTGGTGGTATCAGAGCCACGTTTGCAATGGTTTGGAGTTGGTTTGATTGTTGTGATGCTATTGTGAGTTGTTATTTGATGTTTGATTTGTAATGTGATTGTAATATGCACGGTGGTTGCTTTATGCCATGTTGGGGGAAATTTGGGAAACCCATTGCCTTATTATTATAGTATGAAATATTATGATTTTGAAATGGAAGTCTTGGATCCTTGCTTGAAGCTGGCCTAATTGTTTTGTATTTGAATGATTATCATGCCTTAGATATATTGTTAGCACGATGGGACCGAGGAGAGAGTTGCGATCTGGTATGATTGCTACTGCCACTGGGCAGGAAATCAAGGAGAATGTTATACTCCTTGAGGGTTGCACCACCCCCACCTAATCCACCTGAGGTAGTGAAGTAAGTACCACCTACGCCAGCTGGGCCAGGGATAGGTGATATGGCACCGTTGATACAGGCCATGACCGATACTTTTCAGGCAGCAGTTGCGGGTATTCATGTGCCGGCACCACCAGTAGTTGGGCAGGGTTTGCTGCTAGATCGTCTTCAGAGTTTAGGCAGAGTTGAGTACCGAGGTTTGTCACCTAAGGCTTCTGAGGGATGGTTGGCCAGTACTAAAAGGATATTAGGCCAGATAGGCTATTTTGATGCTCGTAAGCTGGGCTGTGCTATGTCCCTATTATAGGGTGATGCACATACATGGTGGACTACCACGATATTCGGTACGGTGACTGAGGATGTGACCAGGGAGTTCTTTTATGGTACTTTCTGGAAGAAGTACCTGGGAGTCCGATATCAGGACGATAGGAAGCGTGAGTTTATGGCTTTGGTACAAGCCTGTATGTCTGTTGCGGAGTACGAGGTGAGTTCGTGAGGTTGAGTCAGTATGCACCTGAGTTAGTTCTTGACGAGCATACATGATGTGATCGTTTTCACTACGAGCTCGTACAAGAGGTTAAGACATACATACTTGTTGCTAATTATACAGATTTTGATGTGTTGGTTTTGCGGGCTAAGGATGTTAAGCAGAATTTGGGTATGGCTTCTGGGTTTCGGGGCATTAGCTCTGGTAAGAGGGCGACTGATTCTAGTAGTGGCGGTGGTCAAGCCACGAGACACCGTGATTGGAGGTTTTTCCCAGAGTCGAGGCGTGGCAGAGGTGTTGTTGGATGTGGAGTCCAGGGGCAAAGTGTCCAAGTTAGAGCTTCGTTTAACACCTTTTGGGTTTGTGGATCCCGAGATCATTTGAGGCCGGATTGTCCGCTTTTGGCTAGAGAGGGTTAGGCCCCTACGCCTGTTGCAGCGAATGTTTGTTGGAGTTGTGGGTCTGACGACCATTTGAGACGTGATTTTCCTTTGTTGGCTGGAGGTGGGTAGGGTGCTGCACCTGTTGTTGCTCCACAGAGAGGCCGTGGTTGTGGCCGTAAACCGTTCTTGCTCAAAGATGGTGGGCAGAGGATTGTGGCTCATACCGTTACTATCCAGCCTGAGGGAGATGGACTGGCTAGGGTGTATGCACACTGAGAGGGTCACATTAACACCGATGTGATTGTAGGTACTTTTACCATACAGTCTTTGCCGTTGTATTCGTTGGTTGACTCTAGTTCTACCCATTCATACATCTTGAGTGAGCATGCACAGTTGCTTGGTATATCTGTTGAAATTCTTAATGTGGGTGTTAGAGTGACTAGTTCTCTTGGGGAGACAATTGTGGTTAGGAGGTTGTATCATAGGTGTCTGTTGATGGTTCAGGGACATAAATTTGTCGTGGACTTGATGGAGTTGTCATTCCATGGTTTTGATGTGATTTTGGGTATAGATTGGTTAATCGAACATAAGGTTGTGGTGGATTCTGAGACAAAATGAATATCCTTATGGTTATCGGATGATTTTGAGGTGGTAGTTTCTAGTGAGAATACTAAGTTTTTGTCTAATACTGTTTCGACTTTGGAAGCAAGTCGAATGTTGGATTCTGGATGTCAGGCTTTCTTGGCCTACGTTATGAATCTTGGTTCAAAGGAGTTAAGAGTACATGATATTCGCACCGTATGTGAGTTTCTGGGTGTGTTTTCGGAAGAGTTACTGGGGTTGCCACCAAACCTCGAGGTTGAGTTTGGCATCGAGGTCTTTGTGGATACGGCACCAGTGTCTATTGCTTTGTATCGCATGGCTCTGAAGGAATTAAAGGAGTTGAAGATGCAAATGTAAGAGTTGCTTGATTGAGGTTTTATTAGACCTAGTATTTCACCATGGTGAGTACCAGCGTTGTTTGTAAAGAAGAATGATGGTACGCTATGGATGCGTATAGACTATCGACAACTGAACAAGTTGATGATAAATAACAAGTACCCCTTTATCACGGATAGATGATCTGTTTGATCAGTTTAGGGGTACCTCGGTGTTTTTGAAGATAGATTTGAGGTCTGGATACTATCAGTTGAAGGTAAAGAATGTGGATGTGCCCAATATAGCTTTTCTTACGAGGTACGGGCATTATGAGTTTTTGGTGATGCCGTTTGGTTTGACCAATGCACCGGCTGCTTTTATGGACACGATGAATCGTGTGTTCCATGAGTTTTTAGACCAGTTTGTGGTTGTGTTTATCGACGATATCCTTGTGTACTCTCTTATCGAGGAGGATCATGATAGACATTTGTGAATTGTGCTTCAAACGTTGTTGGCTAATCAATTGTATGCCAAGTTAAGCAAATGTGAGTTTTTGCTTAGGGAGGTTGTTTTCCTTGGGCATGTTGTGTCGGCCGAGGGAATTCGTATTGATCCGGACAAGGTTGAGGCTGTGATGAGTTGAAAGGTGCCTAAATTTGTGACAGAAGTTCAGAGTTTCCTTGGGTTGGCTGGTTATTACCGTAGGTTTGTGGAAGGGTTCTCTAGTTTGGCGGCTCCTTTAACCAAGTTGTTACAGAAGAATGTTTGGTTTGAGTGGACAAATGATAGGCAACGAGCTTTTGAAAGATTAAAAGAAGCTTTGACACGAGCTCCAGTCTTGGTTCAACTCGAATCAGGAAAGAAGTTTATTGTTTATAGTGATGCGTCATATGTTAGGCTTGGTTGCATGTTGATGCATGAGGGTAAGGTAGTTGCGTATGCATCTAGACAGTTGAAGGTGGTTTATGGCGAGAAATGTGTGGTTTATACGGATCATAAAAGTCTGAAGTATTTGATGTCCCAGAAGGAGCTGAATCTTAAGAAACAAAGGTGGTTGGAGTTGCTTAAGGATTATGATCTGACCATTGAGTATCATCCGGCAAAGCTAATGTTGCAGCAGATGCTTTGAGTAGGAAGGCTATTGTGTAGCTGAGAGCTATGTTCGCTTAGTTGAGTGTGACTTCTGACGGAGGGTTGATAGTTGAGTTGCAACTGAAACCATCCTTGTCACAGTTGATTAAGGAGAAGCAACAGTATAATGAGAGTTTGGTGCCGCATTTGAAGGTTATCATGGATGGGAATCCTACGGATTTTTATTTCAGTGATGATGGGGTGTTGTGTTTTAAAGGTCAAATTGTGGTGCCTGAAGATGATGAGTTGAGGCGTACCATTTTCACCGAAGTGCATGCTAGTCCTTTTGTTATGCATCCCTGTAGTACTAAGATGTATCGTGGGTTAAAGGGGGAGTACTATTGGGTGGGACTGAAGAAAGATGTGGCTGATTTTGTTTCTCGATGCATGGTATGTCAGCGGGTGAAAGCTGAGCATCAGTTTCCATCTGGGTTGTTGCAACCATTGAGGATACCGGAATGGATGTGGGAAAGGATCACCATGGATTTTGTGTCTGGGTTACCTTTGACGCCGACCAAAAAAGATTCCATTTGGGTGATTGTTAACCGGTTTGCGAAGTGTGCGCATTTTGTGCCAGTGCATACTACGTATACCTTAGATAGGTTGGTTGATCTGTACATCTCCGAGATTGTGCGTTTGCATGGGGTGCCTAAATCCATAGTTTCGAACAGAGATCCGTGTTTCACGGCAAGGTTTTGGGTGTGCTTGCATCGTGCTCTGGGAACTCAACTGAATTTTAGCACTTCGTATCATCCTCAGACGGATGGTCAATCAGAGTGCGTGATTCAGGTTCTCGAGGATATGTTGAGATGATGTATTATTGAGTTCGAGGGAATGTGGGAGAAGAAATTGCCATTGGTGGAGTTTGCTTATAATAACAGTTATCAGGCTAGTATACAAATGGCACCGTATGAGGCGTTGTATGGCAGGAAGTGTCGTACGCCTATGTGTTGGGCTGAAGTTGGGGAAAAACATCTTCCTTGCCTAATGTTTTGAAAGGCACGAATGAGAAAGTAAAGTTGATATGTGAGTGCTTGAAAGCTGCTTCAGATCGTCAGAAATTCTACACGGATTTGAAGCGTAGGGATGTTGATTATGATGTTGGTCATCAAGTGTTTTTGAAGGTATCGCCTTGGAAGAATGTGATGCGTTTTGGGCAGAAAGGGAAACTTAGCCCGAGTTTTATTGGACCATACGAGGTTGTTGAGCGTGTGGGTCTTGTTGCTTACCGTTTGAGGTTAGCTCCTGAGTTGGAGAAGATTCATGATATGTTTCATGTTTCGATGTTGCGGAGGTATCGATCGGATCCCTCGCATGTTATGCCAGTGAAGGATATTGAGTTGAGACTATATCTATCTTATGATGAGGAACTACTGGAGATTCTTGACACCAGTAGTAAGGTTCTGCGTGGCAAGACGATCGGGCTTGTTAAGGTGTTGTGGAGGCACCCCGGTGTTGAGGAGTCCACGTAGGAACGCAAGTCGGATATGCTAGAACAGTTTCCGCACCTTTTTCCTTTAGGTAAATTTTGGGGATGAAATTTCTTAAGTGGGGGAGAGTTGTAACGCCCCGATTTTGGCCCTAGCAGTTTTGTGTCTTGTTAGACGGTCCAGTGGACTGGGTTAGGGATTTGAGTCGAATTCAGGTGTAAATATTTTTCGGTAAAATAAAAATGTGGAAAAATGGTTAAAAATCGTATTTTAATATATGGTTAATATTGGTGAAAACAATTTTGGAAAATGGGTTTTGGAAGTGTGACATTTTGGTTAGTGACCAAAATGCAATTTTTGAAAACTAGTTTTTAAAGGTGGCTAAAATGAAAGGGATCAAACTCTTAGAATCTTTAAGGAGCTATTTTACCAAGTTTTTTGCTGGTGATTTCTCCTATCAATTAAACCTTTTTTAACATGTGTTTTAAAAGTTAATTAAAAGAGGATTTAGATATTAAAAAGTTAGTTATCATTTTCAAGAAAATTGACGTAACTTTTCTCTCCACTTTTTTTCTGCCAAACACTCAAGTTTTTATCAAAAATTAGAGGTGAGAGGACATTTTACTCAGTTTATTGATTTGTAATTGATTCTTTAACTTTGATTTACGAAACCTCATTGAAATCTTATGTTTTCTTAGCTTTAAACAAGCCAACTGAGGGAGAAATCACACAATAGGGGTAAGGTCCCTGATCTCCTCTATTGAATGGTTCTTTATTAATATTCCCAAGTGTTTGATCCTTGATTTATGGTTTCTAATCTGATTTTCTGTTTTTATATTGAATTGATTGATTTAATTAGGTGAAATTTATGAAATAGTGAAAGTTTCATTTTGGATCTGTTTTCTAATTTTGTAGATTGGTTTTAATCATATTTTGGATGTATTATTATGTTCATAAGTTGCCTTTAACAATGGAATCCCGAAATTCTTGAAATCCCTCGTTTAGGTTGTTAGTTTGGTGCTTTTGTAGAGTTGTGGTGGCTGTTTAATTGCTGGAAGTATATGAATGAATCAATCCTGTTTTTGAGAGTTAATTGATGATTATGGGAGTGTAAGATTGTGGCTGGGTTGTGTTTGGAAAGGATTAGATGATGATTTCGGTTATTGTGGTTGGGTAATTTTGAAAGGATTGTGGAGGTCCATGAGGAATTGTTGTTGCAGTGTTTTGAATGCATTGAGACGCATTAATCCTATGTTGTAATGTGGTTAAAACATGGAAGGTTGATTCGAAAGTGATCGGTGAAGCTTTGGAGCCTTCGGACTCTTGATTTCGCGTCAGCAAATTGAGGTTTTGAGTATCAGAGAGTGAGGACGTGGATTCCAGCTTTGGAATGTTTTAAAGGTGGTTTATGGGAGTTTAAACTTAGCTTGATACACTGGTTTAAACTCAGAAGTAAGTAAATGTGGTTTTTCTCTCTCGGTCGTGCTAGTGTGAAATGGTTTTTATGCACTTGTGTTGATTTACATCGAGCCTACTGTTTAAGCATGTTTTAAAGTATTTGAGATATTGTTTTTAAGCATGAATTGCTGAAGGATACACATGGTAAGTGACCCTTGTAAGTATATGGTTTATACTTGTGTTTTAAAGCATGGTTGTTGCTTTGGAAAATTGGTTTGGTTAATGCTTGTTGAAAACAATAAGGTAATGGCAAATGGTTGATTATATTGGCAAGTGATGTGGTTTTAAAATTTATATCGGATATAGTTGGCCGACCATAGGATTGGTTGTGCACTATAATAAGTCACCTTGGATGTTGAGGGGTTTTGATTCGTGTACCATAAACTCCATCCAAGTACCCTAATGATAGAGGTGTTAAATAGTATCGTATACTCCCGTTAGTGGATTAAGCATCTAACCGAGGCAAGGGGTTGGTGTCCCCATGGGTTGAAAGTGTACACGGTTGTTAGGTACAGCGATTGTGATTGTATCGCTATTCCGATTTAGATGGCTTGAGGTGTTGGGTAAACACTTGTTGAATCTGTGTATCCGATAAACTAATTTGGTAGAGGAACTTGGTTAATGATCACTTGTGAGCCAATATAATTGTTGATGTATCATTGAAAAGTTTATGTAGTATAATGTGATTTATACATTTTTACTCTTTAAGCTTTGCGTATGGTTGTTATGTATGGGAAGGCTTAAATTGAGGTTGAGCAATGGGACTTCCTGTTGGTTAATGATACATGTTGCATATGGTTTAATATGTTGGTTTTAAAGATGTTAACTGCATGTTCTAAAGGCATGATAATGTTTTAAATGATGTTGAAATGTGATTTAATGTAATGTTTAGATGTTGTTTTAATTCATTGATGGTGTGTTGTTTTTTAGCACTCCTCACTAAGCCTAGTGTGTTTACGCTCATTTTGTCCATCAACGCAGAGAATTAAAAGCTTGGAAGGTAGCATGAAGTAAGGGATCGGTACAATACTTGGTAACCAAAGTATGTTTTGAGTTAGGCTATAAGTAACAAGGGCAATGAGGGTTTCCGTTGTTGTTTGGGAGATATTTTGTTGGACTCCCTGTTTGAGCAAGTTTATTTTGATGCTCTTATGTTGTAAATGGCCTTTATGGCTTGATTTTGGTGATGGGTTGGAGTTTATTGTTTTACTTGAATGGTATTCTAGGTTGCATGCCTATAGATTTTCTTTTGATGCAAGACGCCATAAATTGTTGTTGAATCTATGATGTTATGTTGTGGTCTGCTTCTTAATTGTGTTGGTTGTGTATTAGGGGCATGTTAGAATGTTTTGGTAAGGTTGAAAGCATGTTAAACCAGTAGAAAATGACATTGCAAGCCTATGTGTACTGGTACGCATGGAACCGTATGGGTACGGATAGGTAAAAAACATAGCGTTCAGCATCGGTACGGGTATGCCCGTACCGGTACGGTTAAGCAATTTAAGCCTGGCATACCGGTACGGGATAAGGTGTATCAGTATGGGAACTTGTTACTAGAAAGTTGTTTTTTGGGAAAAACCCGTGTACCGAAACAACGTAGGCTCGTACCGATACGCTTTTAATATTTTGCAAGATGATGTGGTGTAACGATACGGTACACAGTGTACCGATATGGGTGGCTACTCCGTATCGGTACGTCTGTGACCATACCGGTACTGGTGGCTGTTAATTATATTAATGTCATGGATTTTAGTTTCTGATTTCTTGCGTTTTGGGCCCTGAGTAATGAGGATGCAATTGAATAAGTATGGATGATCATTTTGAGCTGATATTTGACGTGTAAGCATGTAACCTGTCTAATTAAAGGATGGTAACTTAAAATTGGGCTAAGTTCTCGTAATTTTAGAATTTGCAATTTGGTCCCTAAATCGTATATATGACCAATTGGATGTCAATTCGACGCCTGATTGAGTTTAGTTTTCACCAGAAACTAGTATGAACATATAGGATAACTATTTTTGCATCATGATATGATAAAGGGGAAAAAAGAAAAAAAAGAAGGTCGGGTTTCGGGCTTAATTCTTTACGGTTTACTTCGGTAAACCTAATGTAGCTCGCTCGGTTTGGTCTTGCGAGTAGGCCGGGTCGAGGGGGTTACACCTATTTCTTTGTAGCTCAAGAAAATCGAGGTGAATAGTCACCAAATCCTTCCAATGCTACCAAGCTCAAGAATAAAAGAGATGTCATCCAGGAGCCTTGAAAGCCTCAGAATTATAGGTGAGTGTAGTCGGGGTCTAGGGATTGGCTAGGTACTTTTCTCGAATTCATTGATATTGATTTATTGCATCATCACCATCGATCAAGGTATGAATATAGGAAAACCTTGTTAAAGGTATCATTGGTAAGCTTTGGTAAGCTTATTACATTGCCAAGTTAATTATTGGATCATTGCATTGTCATCGATATCATTGAAATATTGAGAAATGCCATATTGATTATGCTATATTGTTATTGATATTGTTAATGTTATTGTCATTGTCATTGTTATTGTTATTGATATTGGCCTAAGCATTGAATCCTTGGATACGAATGGTCATGGGATACAATTGGCATGCCATAGAATTCATGAGCTCATTGCTACAGAGTGGACTACGATCCTTGAGATAAGGCTCTATTTAGCGATGTTGGCGGGATGTGTTAGAGTTGGTCTTATTGGCGATGTTGGAGGATATTGACCAATTATTGTTGGCGATGTAGGTTGGGAATTCGCCTATCCATATTACATGTTGATCCAAGGAAAATAAACAAGTATTGCAAGTATTGTTAAAACATGATTTGAGATGCATTTACATTGTTATATATGTTATTGATATCATTGATATTCATGTTATTGCTATTGACTACCTCACTAAGCTATGTAAGCATAGTGCATCTCATTTTCATACATTTTCAGGTTAAAAGTTAGTGGGATTGAGGATCGGAGCAATGACGTTTTGAAGCAAGTCACCAAGTTACATGTTATGTAAAATTTGTCCTTAAACTTCTAGAAAGGTGGCATAGGGTCTAGACAAGTTAGTTTAGCCCTATTTTGTATGTGCATAAGGTTCATCATGTTAAATGAGTTAAGACTTGAAATGTGGTTTACTAATGCTTTGGATAAGTTGGGAATAATGACCTAGGATGCACCAATAAGAGAAAACATGGTTAATGGATTTGTATTGAAATGAAATTTGACATACATATAGAAATGGTGTTTATAAGCTTGCTGATAAAATTTGGTAAACTTTGGACATGGTTAGAGTCCTTAATTTGAGCAAAACAGATAAAATATGACATTACAGGTACAAGCGTACCGGTAAGGGTGGTGTTGTATCAGTACGGTAAGGCATCTTTGGGACGATATTAACCAAGGCGTGCCGGTATGGGTGGTTTCGTACTGGTACAGATATATACAACTGGTATAAGTCTTTAAGGCATACCGATATTGATGTAGGGGTACTGATACACCAAATCAACATTGGAATTTTACTGTAGCTTGGGTACCGGTACGGGTGATGGCGTACCGATACCCATTAAACGAATTAATTTGGGAATTAGGGATTCCGTATTTGTACGGTAATGGACCTGTACTGATACGAAGTCACTGAATCCTCGTACTGATACTGTATGATGAGTACCGATACGAGATTTAGGTTTGAAAGAAAATATTCTTAAGGGCGTATCAGTGCGGCCTCTTGAGTACCGGTACCAATACAGGTAAGTTATTTAACTGGCTTTGGAATTTCACAAAATGGTCACTAGTTTGAATACGGATTAATTGAAAGTGTAAATGGACTCCAAAACCTTTATAATTTTATATACAAGATGATTAGGTATGGGATTTCATATTGGTACGCCTAATTCTAGGTAAGTCCTTATGGTTTGTAAGATTTAAAATTTAGTCCTTAAACTTGTATAAGTTATTAATTGGTCCCTGACCTTAAATTGAACAAATTTGTATTGACCTTAGTTAAGTATTGCATCGAAACTTTGATATTAATTCTCTGTTTGTAGTCTGAGTCATCGATTTTGGTAAACCGATCACCGTATTATTCACCGGTAACACTTTTCGACCCGAAATTCTACCAGACCAAGAAGGGGTGTTACATTTCTCAACTTTAATATAATTTTTTTTAAAATTTCTTTGATGTTGTTTTGGAAATGAATGTTATTTTTTGTTTGATATGTTATTTCTGTTGTATATTTAATCATAACGTAAAGTCTAAACCATATAGTCTAAAACATAAACCCGTAAACACTAAAATAACTCATAAACAGTAAAATAGATAGTTTACACTAGAAATGTGTTCTTCAAATTGATTTCGGACACTTACGTCGGTATAAATATCATAAGATAAGTAGGCATCCATTTCCAGTAAAATAGATAGTTTACCCGTAAACACTAGTCTTGTGTACATGAAGCTTTTAGCTTAATTACCTCTATAAATGCATTTCAAGTATTATAGCCCAAAGTACAAAATCATGTGATGTTATGGTACACGAGTTATCACGACACAGTAGTGTCTATGACGCTATAACGTCTGCATCACCGATGCGACTGGATGAGTACGTACTTGAGAACGATCTTTGCTCCTCATAATCGTACATTTTGTGCTAACAACACCAAAGTGTCTGAACAGCGTCGTAGCGTCTAAGTCGACATCGAAGTGTCTAAACATCACCGAAGTGACTGAAACGCACCGTAGTGCTAGGACGCAGCTGCTAAGACTTTATGGATATCCAACTATACCAAAGATTGTCATGTTGTAATACTTGGGCATTCAGTGGTCTATCCACCTGCATAAAAGTATTTCATAAATTATAGCCCAAAGTACAATTTCATGTGAACCTATGGTATACGAGTCATCATAACGACACCGTAGTGTCTGCAACGCCGTAGCGTCTGATGGTGAGTACTTACTCGAGGACGCCCTTTGCTCCTCATTATTGCTCCTTTTGTGCTAGTTGACACCGTAGTGTCTGCAACATCGTAGTGTCTAAAGTCAACACCGAAGTGTCTAGAACACACTGTAGTGCTAGAATGCAGCTGCTAAAACTCTATGGATATCCAATTATACCAAAGACTCTCACATTTGTACTTGGGCATAACAATATTATAATCAACATTCCTTGTTCAAAGCAACAATATAAATCATATAAGTCGATATTAGGCAGTTCATACCCAATATCTAAAATCTTATTTATCTTAGATAAATCATTATGCCATATCAATGTATCACATATGCCATTTAATATTTCATACCATTTGCATAACTTTGATCAATATACATTTTCATTAATATCAAGGTCGACTTATCGCAAATCTTCCTCATATCACATATATAAAATAGGTAAAAATACACTCACTCATATCACATGTATAATAAATAAGTAAAAATGCGCTCACCTGGGCCATGCATGATATTAGCCTTACTAAGCTATTTCGATACTTTTTCCTTGCTTTCTTTTGATCTGGCACCCTTAGCCTCGTCAATAGTTGTACAGTACCATTTGAACATACATAACAATACTCATGTTAGATTTTTAATCTAACATTGCTTAACTATACTAGTATAATTATCCGAATATAAAATATTTCCAAAAATTTTCACTTTTTCCTTTAATAATTCCAAATTGTTCATTATGGTCCCTAGTGACCATTTTGCAATTTATTCAACTTCGAATCACAATTATTCAATAATTCCATAATTTTTCACTAACTTTTATTCAATACCCTTCATCCACTAACTTTTACCAAAGTGACATTTTAGTCACTAATTTTACACATAAACTTGCAATCTTGTATCGAATAATTAATCCCACATTTCTATAATTTTTTTCTCACATTTTCCCTTACTTTTAGACCAAAGCTGAATTGGTCCTTGAACTAATCAGGCCTGTCGAAATGGTCCCTTGTCATTTCCTTTCTGGTCAATTTAATCCCCTGGATTCTAATTTCAATTCTAACTTCATACAACATATTTGAATCACAAAATCTCATAATCATAATAGTTTCAAAATATTTTTCCGTAATTTCTCTACAAGCCGAAATGGGTATCTATATTTTCTAATGACTTTATTTTAGTCCAAACACCATAATCAAGCTTCTAAGTTCATAATCTCTTCAAATCCATCACTAGGATAATTTTCACAATATTTCTCCAAATTTCCTCATGTATGCCGAAATGGTCACTTAAAGGACTAGTTGAGGATTTTTCATTCTAACATCAAAATCAAGCTTCTAATATCATCAATCTTTCATTTTCATCATCAATCTCAAAACCCTAAATAAAATCTCAAATTCTAGGGTTAGGTTTTTTAATCCTTAAACATGAAATTAATCACAATCTAAGGTTGATTTCATCTCTACAACACTAGATTTGCATAGATCAAGCTTCAATCTAAACATGGAACATGAAACCCTATTTTCTCTCTCTTTAAGAACATAATCAAATCTTCATAACTCTTGATAAAATTACTATAAAATGAAAGAGAATTGAAAATAGATCAACTTTCTACTAAATACATACCTTGAACCTTGTTCGGGAGCCTTCAAAATGCTTAGAGAAAATTTTGTGTATTTTTCTCTCTTTTTCCCCATGGTTTTCGATAATAGGGTTGAAGAAGAAGAACATTTTGCTCATCTTTTATTAATTTATGCCACATGTAATTGATAAATTGATTTTTTTATTCAATTTAGTCCTTATTCCAAAATTAACCTCCAATTGAATCATAATTTAGAAGTTGCCATTCTAGTTCAATTCCAACCAAATTCCATTCAACTCTAACCAAACTAGAGTAATGCTTTCACATGGGAAATTACCATATTGCCCATGGTACTTTCAAAATATTTCAAAATTGCCATTGTGACCAAATTACCAAATTACCAAAACTAGTCACTTAAATCACTAATTTTTCCATTTTGTAAAAATCCAACTATTCTAGTTAGATCACAATCAACCAATTAATAATTTATTTATAAAATAATATTTTTTGAATTTTTCGTGACTTATGGAACAACTTCTGAAATTTCGATTCGATCTGATTTCCTAATATTCACTTACTACTTCTACTGTGATTTCCCCTTCACCGGCTATCAAATAAATTATAAAAAATTCCTTATTTCCATAACTAAAAAATAAATAATATTATCAAATAAAATATTCTATATTTATGAAGTCAAACTTAAAATTTTGACTCAGTCCAAATATACTGATAATTACCCGAAATCTTTATCGGGTACAATTTCTCTTAATATTTCTTAATCAGCTATCCATATGAATAATATTATCTCGGACTGATTCCTTTTTATCAGTCTAAAGTACTGACATGAGACCTTCCAATAGGTCACCCATCACATGCCCTGAGCACGCTTAACTTTGTAGTTCAATCGAAATTCGGTATCTTATACTGCATTTTTATTCGAATCAAGTATCTTCTTATCCCCTAATTGTTCGATCAAAAATAGATTTCTATCCCATACCAAAAATCTAATTGTACAGATCAACTTCCTGTAACCTGTACTACTTATGGTTTACAGCAAGTAATTGGACAAAATTGAAAAGTAGAGAAGTAAGGAGAAGTTAGTATAAAAGTTGAAGTTGTTTATGGAAGCTGTGTAGAAAAGCTAGTTTATGGCAGTAACTTTGAAAATTCACCATAAATTCTACAAAAATGGTTAGAAGGTTAATTTTATATCGATGTAAATATTTGTTCGTCTAGTTTCGTTTCCAACAAACGGAAACTGATTTTGAGTTCCAAGTAAAAAGATATGAATTTTTAAGTGGTGAAAGGTCAGAAAACAGTATAGCAGGCTGTTCCGAAATTCAATACTAGAAATTTACTTTGAAAAATTCACCATAAATCGAACAAGTTGAATTTGGGCTATTAATTTATATGGTTGAAAAGCTTATTGAATATAGTTTCTTCCAGAATAAACGGAATTGAATTCTGAGTTGTAGATTATTTTATAGAAATATTTCTTTGGAGGTACTGCAAACTACCAGAAAAATGAGAATTGATACACTTTGTATCTAAGGTTAATTAGTAAGCTTGAAAAGGGTTAATGGAAGTTCAAATTGGTCACTAAGGACCATAATGAGTTTTTGAACAATACAAGAAAGAAAAGAAAATGTTTGGAGATTTTATATTCAAATGATAATGTTGGACAATATGTCTAACATATTGTTAGATTGGGATCTAACAAATATTTTACTTATTTGAATTATGAAGTTAAGTTCGAATCAAGGGAGGTTCGAGGTACAATGAAGGAAAGGATCAAAGAGGACTTAGTGAGGCATACTAATACATGGCCCAGGTGAGTGAAATGTATACATAACATTATACATGGATGTTTTATACATCACCGGTAAGACTTGCGATGAGTCTACCTGGTTTATATATTGTCATGATAATTATGTCATTGATCATATATTTGACATACTTTAAATATGTCAAAGGTTGAAAATAAATGCATTGATCACTAGTTATTGATGATGGTTTACTATTAATTTTATTCGGTTATGAACTAATTCATGTTAATATAAGTTGATATTCATTGCCAGGGATGAAATATTTGATGATATAAAGCCCAAGTATGATATAGAGGTTCAAAGGTATAGTTGGCTAGCCATAGAGTCATAAACAGCTGTATAAAGATTCTAAGCCCCTCAGGTAAACTGCAAATTTTATAAATACTCATTGAGGAGTATACTCATGCATGGTTTGAGTATACAGACTTATTACGGGTGCTAAGCACTTCGGTGTAATTTCATAAAAACTCAATGAGGGATATATTGTATACTCCGGTAAGTATACAGAAGCACTTTGGTGCTAAGATCTCCCAGTAAAGTGCAAATAATACACATACTCAAGAAAGGTTGGGTATGGAGGGATGACTGGTGTACATAGAATCTCTTAATTCGATGCATTGGGCTAAATAAATTGAAAAGAATCAAAAAGAAACAGGGAAATAAGCTTGAAAGCTTGCAGATAGAAATGGAAAAAGGTATTGGTAAGCATTGAAAGCTTACGGATGGAAATGGCAATGGTATTGGTAAGATCTAATCTTATCACTTTGATATACATATTTATTTAAGGTAATGAGCATATAATGGTAAGGTGATCATATGCATTGTTAATCATTAATATTGATATTATGACAATTGCACTTGAATTTGAATTATTGTCTCACTAAGTAAATACTTAGCGTGTAACTGTTGTACACATAGGAAATAAGAAATGGTTGGAGTAAGGAGCATATACGGACATCATCAATCAATAACAGGTACATCAGTATCAGTAAGATATCTTTTGACACTATTTGATATTTACTAGTTGGCATGTATATTAAAAGGATATGTATGCTCTAATAGAATTTGTATTTTATTTGGTATATGGATGAATTTTAAATCAGACAGTTTTTAGGCAGTTCTATTAATTATATAAAGACAAATTAAATTAATAAGTTGTTGTCTGAAATTAAACTCGATTTGAAGATGAAAATATCATGTTTAAACTTTACGTGATTAACTAGATTTAAAAAAAATTGTAATATTTTTAAAGAAACAAAATTTTACCGAATTAAAAATGTAGAGGGTTTTACAAATGTTTTGTGATACCTCTAACTCGTATTCATTGATGGATACGGGAAAGGGGTGTTACACAATTGCCGGTAATCGATGCGCATACGCATCGTACCATCCTTCTTCTTCACAATGAGAACAGGAGCACCCCAAGGAGAAACACTCGGTTGAATGAACCCATGATCCAACAACTCCTGAAGCTGCAACTTCAACTCTTTCAATTCCTTCGATGCCATCCTATAAGGAGCAATGGACACTAGTGTCGTACCAGGAAACAATTCAATCTCGAACTCTACCTCTCTATCTGGCGGTAAACCCGGCAACTCTTCAGGAAAAACCTCTAAAAAATCACAAACAGCCCAAATATCCTGCACTCAAACACCCTTAGCTTCAGGATTCATCACAATAGCCAAATAAGTTTGGCAACCTCCTTGCATCTTCTTTTCCGCCTGGGTAGCCGAAACAACATTGGACAAGAACTTTACATTCTCGCCAACCACCACAACTTCATAATTGTCAGCTAACCTCAAAGAAATCCTCTTAGATTCACAATCCACAATCGCCTTGTTCTCACTCAACCAATCTACGCCTAAAATGATATCAAAACCATGGAATGGAAACTTCATCAGATCTGCAGCAAACCCATGACCTTGTACAACCAAAGGACATCGCATATACAGCTTTTTAGTAGTACCCGTCTCACCAAAAGAACTAGTTACTAATATAACAACATCAAGGATCTTAACAGGAACATTCAACAATGATGCATGTTCACTCAAGATGTATGAATGAGTAGACCCCGGATCAATCAAGATAACAATGACAAGGATTACATAATAAAGGTATCTGCGATCACATCCGTGTCATTATGCCCCTCACGGTGAGCAAAGATCCGAGCTGGTCCACCACCCTCTGGTCTCACCACTACGGCATGAGCCAAACCCCTCTGACCATCATCGCGCCTCTAAAAATTACCCATGCCACGACCTCGGCCCCCAGCGGGTGTAGCAACATGTACTGGTGCATCCCTCAAAGCTCGAGGATAATCACGCTTCAAGTGATCTGACGATCCAAAAATCTAACAACCTCCAGCATTACCCCAGCACAAACCCGTGTGGTGCCTACCGCATCGCTCACACTCCGCTACAACACGAGCTCTCTGAGCACCTTGGCCAACTCCGCCACCACGCATGTGATTTGGCCTATGTCTCTTATCCCTGAACTTCCTATTCTGGTTCCCAAAATAGCTAGAGTTAGCCACTCTCTTACCCAAACTCGCACCCGTAGCCTAAACTGGTACACCCAATGACTGCTCGATATCCTTGGCTCGGTTGACTAACACATCAAAATTCGTATAATCCGTAGCCATGAGATACGTCTTAATATCCTTAACAAGACCATAACGGAACCTGTCACATCTTTGTTGGTCATCAGAAACAGGAGCATACTGACTCAGGCGGACAAACTTCACCTTGTATTCAACAACAGACATGCCACCCTGCGTCAGCACCATGAACTCGCGCTTCTTCATATCCAAATATTGGGTACCAAGGTACTTCCTCTTGAAAGCACTTTGAAAGAACTCCCAAGTAACATCCGCCTCCAGAATGCCAACAATGGTGGTTACCCACCAATGATATGCATCACCCTACAACAAAGACACGGTGCACCCTAACTTGCGCTCTTCATTACATCCCATATGATTCATGATGCGAATTGTCTTTTCCAGCCAACCCTTGGCTGCCTCAGGGCTCAAAACCTAAAATTCTACACATTCCAAACTCCTTAAACGCTCCAAAGATAACCCCTGATTTGCCACCACAGCAGGTGTCGGTGCTTGAGCCTGCACTCCAGCCACCGCTGCTTGGAATGGTCATGTTATTCCCTGAACTAACGGAGTTCAATCACCATATACAAGCACTTGGTGAACCTGGGGTACTTCACCCGCTCCAACGTCAACTGAAGGAACCATCGGAGGAGGAGGAGGTAAAACATGAGGAGATTCTCTTCTATCTCGTTATTCTGCCCTACCCCGACAGTATTAGCCATCGATCACGTCTCACGTCGAGCCATGCTATCAAAAGCATCAAAACACATTAAAGTTAGTCTAGCATCATGCAAGGATCCAAGACAACTTTAAAATGCATTTTAAAATCTCGGTAATAGGCAATGTGTTCCCAATTCATACCCCAACATGATATTAAACAATCATCTAATATATACACAATCACCGTGCAACTCGAACAACATCAGTTAATCAGACAACAACATCCCAACTTTTCACAAACCTGGCTTTGATACCACCAAATATAACCCTCCAACCCGACCTAGTCGCAAGACCGAACCGAGCAAGCTACATTAGGTTAACGAAGTAAACCGGGAAGATGAAACCTAAATCGCGGCCATTTTTTTCTTTTATCTTGTCTAGATACGTTATTACTTTCCTATATGTACATACTGCTCACAGGTGAGGACTCGTCTCAATCAGGCATCGAGACGATATCCAACTGGACTCAACCGCAATTTAGGGACCAAATTGCAATTTCAACAAAACTCAATGACTTTACCCAATTTTATGTTACCATCCTTTAATTAAATATATTACATGCTTACATGTCAAAAATCGACTTAAAACAATCGTCCATGCTTATTCAATTGGTATAATAAGACCTAGGGACCAAAACAAAAGAAACCAAAACTGCATTCCATGACATTAACAGAAATAACTGACTCTGTATCGATACGCTAAGGCTCGTACCGATATAGTATTGCAAACTTATTTCGGTACGTCGAGCACCATACCAGTACGCCACA
Organism: Hibiscus mutabilis; assembly: GCA_019671005.1. Classification (NCBI taxonomy): domain Eukaryota; kingdom Viridiplantae; phylum Streptophyta; class Magnoliopsida; order Malvales; family Malvaceae; genus Hibiscus; species Hibiscus mutabilis. The sequence continues at coordinate 52,627,968 of CM033719.1, forward strand.
TCGAATACAAAAATCCCATTTAATTTCTTAATACATCGTACCGATACGGTCATCCAGTGTTTCGGTACGCGGGATCGTTCCAAAAAGGTGAATTTCCAGTAACATTAAAAAGTATCAAAACTCCTATACTCGTACCGAAACACCATGCCAAAAGTTGCATAGCCGTACCGATACGGTCCCCCGTATATCGGTACGCTTGAGCCTGTAATGTCAAATTTAGCAGGTTTTTCACTCGAATCTAGATGCATTTAGGTCCTAGCAACTTGCATACATGCATACAAACATTCATAAACATATAAACTCACACTCAAACCAATGTTAAACAACCACATCAAACTCAAGCTCCCAAAGGCCCACTCTAGAGGCATGCTTCCTAATCCACTTTACCAAACATGCCAAAATTCAAATTTAAGTTATTCTAAGCATAAGCATCATGTCAACACAACCAACTCAGCATAATAGACTTGCTCAAACCATCACAACATGGCAATCAACAAGGAAGCTCTAGATGCATACCTAAGCAACCAATCATCTACAATTATAATCAAGGGTTAACATCAAACATAACAACATCAAACCATACTCAAAATCCAGCATGGAAACCTACTCAAAAACCATAAGCAAACAGAATTACAACTCCCAAAAACCATGGTAAACATATTGCCTTATTAACCGGAAACATAAACCGAGTTCATACTCAAACTTGTAAATGTCCTTGGATCACTTAGCCTTGCCTCTTGCTGCCCCGAACCTTAATGTTCTACATCATTAGGAAAAAGAGAGCGTAAGCTCACCGGCTTAGTGAGGATGCTCATACAACAATGATGCATTTAAAACCAATTGAAAATCATATGTTTGTTTTCCAAAAACATGCTTAAAACCAAAGCATTTTTCCATGATTCCAACCGAATCAAAACATAATAACCTTCATGCAACATCATGTACATTCCATGCTTAAATCTCCAAAGCATTACATTATAAACCATGCTTAAATCCCAAAGCATTAAAAATTGGTTCAACATATAAATTTTCTCATATATTGGCATTTATAATGACCCGGATAGACTACCTCTATCCTATACATATCGGATACATGGATCTCTCATACCATGCCTATTTAAACCGCATAATATCCCAAACCTTGCCTAGTTATACCGCAAGATTTGACATCCTCGCCTAGTTAAACCGCCAGATTCCACTCTTGCCCAGTTAAACCGCAAGATCAACATCAATTTGGGTTGCCTAGTTAAACCGCATACCCCAAATGAGGTCCCCCAACAGTCTGAGTGGCCTTGTTAAACCGCCATACCTCAAGGACCCATGGCCACGATAGATTTTTTCATATTTTATAGTGCACTTTTAATCCTATGGCATGCCAATTATATCCGATTGTTTTCTCACCTTGTCACATAGCCAATATATTATTTACAAACCATTTACTTACTGCTTTACAATGCATTAAACAAAACATCACATATGCAAATCTCATAGCCAATGCAATACACCATTCCTAACCGGAATGAAAACCAATGCTCATTAGCATTTAATATACTTTTAAACCCCTGCATATGTGCCCAAAATCATGCATTTTCAGTAAGTAAATCATACCATGTTTATCACCAAAACAAGCAAATAACATGCTCATATCCAAGCCGATATTCAAGAGCAAAATAAGGGAAACTTACTTCCGAGCTTAGTTAAGTGTCTCGCGCTTACTCTAAACTCCCAACAACCTGTACAAACCTTTGTAAAGCATTTAAAACCAGTTTCCACTCACCGATACGTTTCGTCTTCCTTGCCAACGCGATACAAGCTCCTTGCAAGCAACAAAACAACGTCAAGCTTCGTCGCATTGATTATCCCTTGTATTAAACACATAAAACCATAGGATAAATGCATCATTATGCATTCAAACCACTGCCTCAAAGCAAAACCCCGCAACTCTCAGGTTGCCCACTTAGAAACCATCTGAAACAAACCGAAATCATCATCAAACGTTTCTGAAACTTAACCCAACCACAAAACAATGATTCACAACCCATCAATCAATATCAATTAACATCCAAAAACGCTTTCCCAACATCTTTTTACTTCCATCAAAGATTAAATTTGAATATCATCACAAAAACTCAAATCTAACAACCTAAACAATTAGAGATCCAAGAGTTTCGAGATTCTATTAATAAAAACAACTTATAAACAACATAATACATCCAAAATATGTGTTAAATCAATCTTAAACACTGGAAATCAGATCCACTGCGAAAATTACCTTGTTACATCAATTTTACCCAATTTACTCAATCAAATATTGATAAATCATTAAAATCAGTTTACAATCAATAAATCAAAGATCAAATACTTGGTAATTTCAGTAAAGAACCATACAATAGAGGATATCACGGACCTTACCCCTATTGTGAGATTTCTCCCTCAATTGGTTTGATAAAAGCTAAGAAAACACAAGATTTAGATGAGATTTTGTAAAAACAATCTTAATTAATCAATTACCAATCATAATAACAAGTTAAAAGACTTCTCACCTCTGGATTTTGATGAAAACTTGAGTGTTTGGCTGAGGAGAAAATGGAGAGAAAAAGTTGAGAGAAAAGTTACGTGAATTTTCTTTAAAGAACTTAACTAACTTTTTAACTAAAATCCCTTTTTAATTAACTTTAAAACACATATTAAAATAGCTTTAATTAAGGGATAAATCATCAGAAAAAACTTGGTAAAATAGCTCCTTAAAGATTCTAAGAATTTGACCCTTTTCATTTTAGTCACCTTTAAAAACAGTTTTCAAAACTTGCATTTTGGTCACAGCCAAAATGTCCGATTTCCAAATCTTATTTTCCAAAATTGATTGAACCATTATCCTTAATATAATTAATAATGATTTTAGAATATTTTTCCTCTACTTTATCCCCTTCAAAAATATTTAAACCAATTAAATCTTGAAATTGACCTGAAACTCTAATACCGGTCCACCGGACATCTAAGCCCAAAACAGGGTGTTACATGGACGTTGGATCAAAATATGATCTAACGGCTCACAGCCAGTTGCGCAAGAACAAAGATAATATTAGGGTTTCTGTTTTAATTAGGCCTAGGTTTTTTATTATTTGGTCTAGCCGATTGGCCATTTGTATTATATTTGAGTTTGGTTTTTTACATTGTAAATGGACTTTGGGACTTTAAATGTTATATGGGTTATAATGTATATCTGTTTTAGTTTTAATATATGATACATATATATACTAATAATAATAACACATAATAATATTAATACCCTAATAATAATAACATTAATTCACATGCAACATACGTACATATATACTTATATACATTAATGACATACACAATAATAATGATAACAATATACACATATATCTATGCACATATAATAAACTTACATATATATTATAATAAACACATTGACATACATACATTCGCACATTAGACATACATACAATTCAGACACATATACATATACATGCGTACATATACACATAATAGTATTCATACATATTTATAATATGCATACAATATATACGGTTCACACATGTAACACACATACATAAAAACATTGAACATATTAAAAGTAATAATAATATTAATATAATAACATATATAGTTAATAATATTAAACATTTATACACATAGCCGGACAAAAATGAGTGATTACAATATTAAGCCTTATAATTTTCCTTTTAGATTTAAAATCCTAAAACTTCTACTAAACAATAAAAATAGGAAAAATAATTCTTTTTGGTCAAACAATTTTTTAGCCAACACAAAACTTACGAATTCAAGATGAGGCTTCAAATTTCAAACAATCTTTTCGAAATTCAATCTTCGACTGCTTTGTTCTCAATCGAAATGCAATGGAGTTCTCAACCGATTCAAGATGACGTTTCAAGGTTCGAAACTAAAATAAATAGAGTTCTCAAACTATTCTTCGGTAAAAAAAAATTGAAAAGTATTTTTGATTTTTCCCCTAGAGAGTTTAAACATTTTTGTCAAAATATTTTTGATTATTCAGTTTGAAATCTTTTAGCCGATTGAATGTTTATGGCGGTCATTTGATTCTTTGGCCTTAATTAGGGGAGAGAAAATAATAAAAAAAAAATTATTTCTATGCCACTGCATCTTCTATGTCACGTCAACATTTTTTACAGGTCAATCGTAACATATCTTGCCAACAGAAGAAAACGTCTAATATGGAAAAGGTAATGACCATATATGCAAAAGTTGATGGTACCATCGGTCAATGTTAGTTAAGGGGTTAATTTAATACAATTCGCAAACTTGAAGACTTAGTTGAGTGCATTTTTGGCGAGAGGTTAAATTGATTATTTGGGTCGAATTTGGGGGGCAAAAATATCCATTTAGCCTAAATTATAAATTAGAATATATTTTAGTTCAAAAGCATATGTGATTTATTCAAATTTAAGTTATTTGGAGAATCATCTTTATAATTGTAAAAGACAAAAGAGTGTACAACTCTTATATCCAATCATCTAAACTCAAAAAGCTCATCATAGTCGTTTTTCAATCTAAGAGTTTTCGGACCAATTTATTTCTAATAATCTTCTATTTATCAAACACTCAATCTAAATTAGTGAATTTAACTGATTAATCCTCTAAAAGTAATACAATCATCTAATTTTAGCTCAAAACTTTTTCTACCAAACAAGACCCAAATGAAACCCATAAATAACATGAATTTAATGAACATATATCATTAAATTTAGAATTTATAAGCTTAACAAATAAAGGTGGTTTTAAAATATTAAATGTGTCATCTAGAAAATTAACACGTGTCCCTAATAATAATTTATTACTACAAATTTATATTGTTAAACATAAATTACTCTTAATTTATATTATTCTTATTCCCCCAATAACTAATTGCTCAACAGTTATAAAAAAATCATAAATATTGTTTAATTGCATTATATGAATAGCTTAACTATTAAAAATGTTATTATAGACATACAATTAGTAATAAAAATATCTTTATAGTATATAATTTTTTGACGTTTATCTCATGCATCACAGAAATTTAAAAACAATATATCATTCGTTCAGAAAACAATCATTATTGTGATCTTACAAAATATTGATGATATTTATGATAAGAAAAACAAAAATATATATATGAAATGTTATCAAATAAATATAAAATATTATAAATTTATAAGTATTGTATATAAAAAACTAAAATTTTATAAAAAAATTTAAAATGTTATAAATATATATATATATATATATATATAATATCTCAAATATTGCAATATTGTAACAATTTATGTTAAGTATTTTCAACAATAATTTATATACCTTTTTCCATAGATAGCTATTTGTTTCTTTTTTTCCTTTTTACTTTTTTTTTTCTAGATTTCTTTCAAGTTAAGTTAGTTAAGAGGATTAATATTTGATGCACATACTGTGAATTTTTTTTCACGTGTATGTATATTTAACTCTTAAAACCTAATTACATAACTCTAAACCTATAAATGATAAACGCTAAACTTTAAACTCTAAATTAGAAATTATATCTCTAAACCCTAAATTCAAACTGCTAAAACCTAAACTCATATACTCTTAGGAAAAAAAACTTTGATGCACAAGTTTGTGTAAATTTAGAGTTTATAGTTTATGTTTAAGGTTTAGAGTTTAGGAATTTAGGTTGTATGGTTATGAATGTAGGGCTTAGGATTAGGGTTTAGGTTTTTAGGTTTAGTGATTTAGAATTTAGATTTTAAAGAAGGATTGTGTAATGTTTTTTACACAGTTTATGTATTAAAATATAACTTAAATTATAAACCCTAAACTAAACCTATGACCCATAAAATAAGTCGACTTGTGTAAGCTAAAGTTTACACTGACAGTGCATCAAATATTTTCATAGTTAATATTATATATATGATTTGATTTGGATTTTTTATTTTATACCCAAAATTAAAATTATTATTATTAGGGACGGAGCTATGATTGAACTGCGAGGGGGACAAGTTGATTAACTTTGAAATAAATAAGATTTTTAAAAATAATTAAATCATATTAATTAAAGGAAATTAAGGTTTAATTTCACTAATTTTAAAATTGAAGAGTTAAAAATGAATAAACTAAAAAAAAAATAGGGTCAAAGCTTAATTTCTTTATTTTTTTAACTTAAAATGTCTTAAAAATAATAAACCAAAAGTTTTTGAGTGGAACAAAAATTCAATTGCGATGGGTTTACAATTACCAGTGGCCTAAAAACTATCAGTCCCTGCTTATTATTGTGTAAAATTATTAACAGTATGTCCTTCCCAACCAACTGAGTTTAATGTTTGCGTAGACACATCTAACAGATAGACTTGAAAAATATAATGGAGTTAAAAATAAATAAATAGTTGAGGAAATTTAGTGTCCCTGCTTACTGTTGTGTAAAATTAAAAGTATGCCCTTCCCAACCAATTGAGTTTAATGTTTGTGTAGACTCGTTTAAAAGATAGACTTGAAATAAGACTTAATTATAAAATAAGTGTTTAAATTTTTTCTTTTTTTTTGTAATAAGTGTTTAAAGTATTTTTTGTTGAAATATGTACTTAAAATTTTATTTTTGGCTGAAATAGATGTCTAAAGTATTTTTTTGCTAAAATAGGTGCCCAAAATTTTATTTTTCGCTTGTTTTAAAGTTAACTGTGACACTTACTTTGACACCTATTTCAACTAAAAATAAAATTTTAGACACTTATTTCAATCAAAAATACTTTAAACACATGTTACAAAAAAGATATATAGTATGTGAACTTATTTTATAGTTAAGCCTAAAAATAAATAAATAGTTGAGTAAATTTAGTGTCTGACAAAAAAATAATAAAGAATCTTCAATTATTTCCCCTCATAACTAATAAGGAATCAGGGATCTTCGAGCTTCTTTTCAGGTTTGATGCGGCAATGGAGGACAGTGGGATGTTTATCAATCTTTTGGACAACATGATTAGCAAGGAACGAATTGATATTTAATCAACGTAGATTGTCAGACTTGTGAGCTATTCTTTATCGTGAAATTGTGTACGTTTTGATCACAATGGTGGGTTTTTCTTTAGTATCAGGGCGGAGTCAGGATTAGACCATGAGAGGGTATGTTAACTAATTTTAAAATAAATAAAGTTTTAAAAAATAATTAAATTATAAAAATTAAAAAAAATTAAAGTTTACTTTCATTAATTTTAAAATTAAAAGATTCTAAAAAGTGACTAAACAAAAAAATGAGGGGAAATGACTTAATTTCATTAATTTTAAAAAAAGAGTCTTAGAAATAATAAACCAAATTTTTTTTAGAGGGGAAAAGACTTAATTGCAAAGATTTTAAAACTTTCAATGACCTAAAAATAATTATACCATTCAAAGTGGGGGCAATTGCCCCTCCCACCCTCCCTTTAGCTATTGCTTACCTCGGTTGGAGGCTGGATCGATATGTGTTGATATCGCTCGGAGTCCTCAAATAGTTGGGATGTTAAAATTTAAAGTTAATAGTTTGGCTCGTGAAAAACCAGGTCCCGCAGGTTGTAGAGGGGTACTTCGAGGCTTGAGTGGTCAGAGTTTGGTATTGTTTTTGTGCCCATTGGGTATAATGGACTCGAATGAGACAAAACTTCATACTATTGACTTTGCTTTGGACATGCTTGTTAGATCACAGTGGATTAAGGGTTTCTCGATAATAGTTGATATCCAATTCAATGGTTGCGGTTTCTTATGTATTAAACATCGAAAGACGACCATGGCGATTGTGGGAGTGTTTTAAATGAATTGCTGCAAATTGTTCTGTTCTATCATGTGTGTACTTTAATAACATCTATCGTGAGACAAACTCGACAGCGGATGTGCTAGCCAAAGGGAAGGGGGTGATGTGAGATTCATGCTTCCAAATAGTGTTTCAGATGGGGTGATGTGAAATTCGACAACGGATGTGCAAGCCTAGAAACCGAGGAGGTCTTGGTCTCTATGATCTTTCTTTGAAAAAACAGGGGTTTACTTAATAAATGGGTGTGGCGCTATGGTGCTGAAACTAACAGCCTTTGGCGAAAGGTCATTCAAGCTAAATACGAGAGTAACTCTCAGTCCTTATTGCCGTCTTCTCATAATTTGTACAGAAAGTTTTGGATTTGGAGGAATATATCTTCCCTTCTCGCATTGCAGCAAGATGATTTCACTTGCAACATTCGGCTCTGCTTAGGTAATGGCCACCGTATCAAATTCTGGGAAGACTACTGGGCAGGTCCGCAACCGCTGAAAATATTATTTCTGAAAATTTTTGCTCTATCAACAATTAAGCAGGGCGTGGTTTCGGATTTTGGAGGGATGACCGATAGGGCATGGCAGTGGAAAATTCCACCCCGGCGTAACGTATTTGATTGGGAGCTTGCTGTTTAGGGCACTCTTATTTCCCTACTGGAAGGTTTCCAACCTGACCCCCTTATTGAAGACTCTATTCGCTGGTCAGGCAGCTCAAACGGGTTGTATAGTTCCTCTAGCTATTGCAATCTTTTATCATCACAAAATGCTGCTCCTTTCATTTGGCAGGTGGTTTGGTCCAATCTGGTGGAGTGCTTCGTGTGGATGGTTATCCTTGGCTGCATTCCGACTAGAGTTGAGTTATCGAAGCGGGGGATTCGTTCTTTATATTTCCAAAGCTGCCCTTTGTGTTCTTTTCCTGAGACAATCAACCACTTGTTTTGTGAATGCTCGGTCTTATGAAATATATGGCAACGGTGGTGTGGAATATGGGGATTTGTGTAACCTCTTAAATTTGACCTAATTTCTTAAGTCGAATTTTAAAAGTTAATTTTGGAACACTTGTCCCTCAAGAAAGGTTGTTAGATTTAATAATTCAAATTACAATTTAGTTACAAAAGATCGAAACCACAATACTATATCTTCAAACTAAAACGTAGTCGTTTAATAAAATTTCCAAAGTTATTATAAAATTCGAAAGAAATTCGATAATGCATGACAAACCAATAAGTCTCAAAATAATAATAATGTCCCAAGTCCCAAATACAAAATCGTCCAAAATAATAATAATAAATAAAGTTAAATGTCTGAGTAATCATACTGAAAAATAAAATAAAGTCTGATGGTACAAAATCCTCCAAGTACTGTATGCCTAAGCCTGAGTATCTGAAAGAAGAACTAGAGGGAGTAAGCTATGAAGCTCAGTGTGTCTCTAAAGTGCAGATAAAACACAAAACAGAAATTCGAACAACAATCATAGTTCAACAGTCATCTCAGTATACATATGCAAACAATCCGAGAATTAAAATGTAATGTCATGTACCCATCTCCATACACCGTCCAAATAGTAAGGTTCCCCAGAATCACTCTAACTACATCGTCACCATCCGAAGTGTAACGACCCGAAGGTGGAACTACTGATCCAAAGTGGAATTCAGCCCGAAGGGTGAACCCACTGAACTTCCCCGTACAATATCCCAACCCAAATGATATGACATGTTCCGATTTATATTTTCTAAATTCGAGAGTATATTTGATTTATTAATTCAATCCGAGTGTATACGATATATTCTGATATTATTTTAGTCCGATTCTGATATTCGATGTGTGTCATGCCATCATACAAAACATACCATAAATCACATATCATTCAATCAGTTACATATATAACATGCACGCATAGCATAGAGCATAGAGATGATATAGCACATTAAGAGACACACCTTAGGCAGCTAATAACTCAATGTCGAGAGTGGCGTCTCCCACACTCAGCTCTAGTATTAGGTCGAGTGTCAACACCTACGAGGTCAACCAAAACATAATTAATCACTACTACTATGCCACACTAACATAACCACTAAATGAAACCATACTCACGTGCAGAACTTGCAGGCTGTGCAAAAGGAGGTCGAACAGGTGGAGAAGGAGGAAGATTCTCAGGCTCTGAGTCAAAGTCACCTGAACATAATAATATTCGAATTAGATCATGATATCCAAAGTTCTCAAAATACTAAGTACTTTTAATTGCAACTAGAAAACGGTCTTTCGGGTTTGAATTTGGGAAAACAGGCAGTGGATTTGGAATCAGGACGTCGAAAAATGTTAAGTCAACTTGGGTCGGAAAAAGTCAACGCTGATGTCAGCCAAAAAGTCAACACTGACGTCAGCTCGGGTCGGTCAACAGGTCGGGTTGGTTGGTTCACTCGGTGCAGCCGGTTCGGTCATTATTCTGGTCCAGTTCAGGTCATTGGACCGGTTCACACGGTTTTGGGCTCGGTTTAGCTCTCTCTCACCAGTGGGCCTTCCAAGCATTTGGGTTGAGCCCACACTCACCCTTTAGTCACGCCTAATCACCAGCCCACTCTAACTAAAACTAAAACTAGCAGATAGGGTTCTGGGAACCCTTGGCGGTGGCCTCTACCACCACGGCGTTTGCAGAACCAGCAAGAAAGGCGGTGGCGGTGGCGGCAGCCTATGGCAATGCACCCAAATGCCCTATGGCCTTTTCTCGACCATAACCACCGTTAAGATCTCAGTACACCCCCTCTCACACTGAACGTACAAGAACCCAAACGAACGCTTACCCAAACAGAACACTCAAGGTGAAAGGCACGACGGCGCTGGGGGTCTCAAACTAGCTCCTCATCGTATCCGGAGCTACGGTCATCGGCTCGACACGAAAGATGTGAACACCCCAGTGGTCTCGAAACGGCGAACGAACAACGGCGAGACCCTCGTCGGGGCTTGACCGAAGCTTCAACGAACAAAGAAGGTGAAGGGTCTGAGGTTTCAGAGGATTTCGAGCAAATGGTGCGACTAGGGATTTCAAAAATGAAGGCTGGGGAAATTCTGGCTTATAAGTGGATATAAATACCCTAGGGAATAGGTAAATTACACACTAAGGGCCCAACTTTTACCCGTATTGCACAAAGGTCACCTAAGTTCTGAACTTCACACTTTGGTCACTAAATTTCAATTAAGAAATTTGATTGAATTCCTAAAAATTTAGGGCTTAGAAATTAGGGATTTAATGATTTGGGGATTTTTAAATTGGGGGAAATTTGGGGTATTACAATTCTCCCCTCCTTAAAAGAAATTTCGGCCTCAAAATTTACCTAGATCAAAGAGACGCGGATACTGAGCTTTGACAACGGCCTTGGGCTTCCACGTAGCCTTATCAAGTCCATGATTACGCCACAAGACCTTGACCATCTTAATGGTCTTTCTCCAGAGAACTTTCTTGTCCTGAACAAGAATCTCAACTAACTCCTCCTCAAAACGCAAGTCGGGACGAATCTCAATCTCCTCCACAGGAATAATATGAGACGGATCAGCATGATAGAGCCTCAACACCGAGACATAGAAGACGTCATGAATACGATTAAGCTCATGTGGTAACTCAAGCTGATAGACAAATGGTCTAACTCGCCGAATAATTCGATAAGGACCGATGAAATGAGGACTCAGTTTACCTTTCCGACCGAAATGAAGTACCTTACTCCACGGAGATACTTTCAAGAAAACCTCATCTCCCACATCAAACTCAAGATCCCGACGTCTCAAATCGGCATAAGATTTTTGTCTGTCAAAAGCAGCTTCAAGCCGATCCTGAATCAATCTGACAGTCTGCTCAGCCTTATGAACAATATCTAGTCCCAACAATCTGTGCTCATTATGCTCGATCCAACCAATAGGTGTACGACACTTACGCCCATATAAAGCCTCATACGATGCCATCTTGATACTATCCTGGTAGCTATTATTGTAAGCGAACTTTGTAAGTGGTAAGAAATCCTCCCAACTGCCACTATAATCTACAACACATCCTCCCAACATATCATCAAGAATCTGGATTACCCGTTCAGACCAGCCATCAGTCTGCGGATGATAAGCGGTGCTAAAGTTCAACCGAGTACCCAAAGTTGTGTGAAGAGGCCTCCGAAATGTAGAGCTTAGCTAACCTACTCAAAGAATAGTTAACCCGAACAGGAATGAAGTGCGCAAACTTAGTCAATCGATCAATAATAACCCAGATAGAGTCTTTCTTTAAGGGAGTCAAAGGAAGACCACTCACAAAATCGATCGTTACACGTTCCTATTTCTACTGAGGAATCTCAATGTGCTGAAGTAACCCAGACGGACGTTGATGCTCTGCTTTTAACTTCTGACAAGTCAAACACTTTGACACAAACCCAACAACATCCCTCTTCAGGCCCTTCCACCAATATCTCTCACGAAGATTCTTGTACATCTTGTCCCCACCGAGATGCATAGAGTAGGGATCTGTCATGGGCTTCATGAAGGATAACCTGCTTCAAGCCATAATCCCTCGGAATATAATACCTACCCCAGAAACACATAACACCATCATGATCGATAGAATAATCCTAAGACGTCCCCTCTTCAACCTCTCTTATGCAGTGCATCAAAAATGGATCAATAGGTGCTCACTCGAATATCATAAATAAAAGTAAGAACAACCTAAGCTCGCAAAAGGCTACCATCCTCATACAAACTCATCCGAGCAAACATGGCTCTCAAATCTGAAAAGGTATTTCGACTCAAGGTGTCGGCAAAAACATTGGCCTTGCCTGGATGATACTCAATCTCGCAGTCATAGTCTTTAAGAAGCTCTAACCAACGGCGTTGTCTCGTGTTCAGCTCTTTTTGTGTGAGAAGATATTTCAGACTCTTATGGTCCGTGAAGATATAACACTTCTCTCCATAGAGATAATGTCTCCGGATCTTGAGAGCAAAGATCACAAAGCAAGAAGCTCAAGGTCATGGATATGGTAGTTACACTCATGTGGTTTCAATTATCGGGACGTAAAGACTACTACCTTACCATCCTACATTAGAACACATCCCAATCCGGTGTGAGAAGTATCACTGGAGACGGTGTAAGCCTTTTCTGGCTCAGGCTAGATCAAGACAGTGCTTCACTCAACACGGTCTTAAGCTTCTCAAAACTAGTCCACGAGCCTCGCACTGATAAAAGGAACATTCTTTCTCAGAAGTTTGGTCAACGGAGCTGTGATGATCAAGAAATCCTCAACAAACCTCCGATAATAGCCGGCTAAACCCAAGAAACTTCAGATTTTAGGAATATTTTTGGGTTGCTTCTAACTCATAATAGCCTCGTTCTTTTTGATCAACTTGAATACCCTCAACAGAAACGATATGGCCCAAAAACATCACCTACGAGAGCCAGAATTCACACTTACTGAATTTTCCATAAAGTTGTTTCTCCCTCAAAATTTTGTAAAATAATCCGAAGATATCTCTCATGCTCAACTCAGATTTAGAGTAAACCAGGATATCGTCAATAAAGACTACAACAAATTGATCGAGATAGGGTTGAAACACTCTATTCATTATATCCATGAAAGCGGTAGGAGCGTTAGTCAACCCGAAGGGCATCACAAGGAACTCGTAATGCCCGTAACGTGTCCGAAAAGCTGTTTAGAATACGTTAGAATCCTTAACCTTGAGTTGGTAGTAACCAGACCTCATGTCTATCTTAGAGAATACCGTAGCTCCCCGAAACTGATCAAAGAGATCATCAATACGAGGGAGGGGATACTTATTCTTGATTGTCAGCTTGTTCAGGTTTCGATAATTGATACACAGTCGAAGTGTCCCATCCTTCTTCTGAGCCTCACCCTGCAGCAATGATACAACAGCTCTCAATTTTCGGTCGGCAGGATATTCCATCTCAATAAATAAACGCTGAAGTTTCTTCAGCCAATACTCCGCATCAGTCGGATTTGTACCCAACTTGCCATCAAACATGGTCATCACAGCAGCTAAGAAATTGGTAGAAATAGGTTTCCTCACACCTCGATCAAGGAGGTAACGGCAACTCCTCTCGACCGTAATGAATCTATACCCACTGTCTCACTGTCCTCAAAATCAGGTGGACCAACACTCTGCGTCTGTTGACCTGGTGTTGTATTCTGAGCTCCCGTTTGATTCCCATATTGATCCTCTCCATCATCATCGTGCACCTCATTCAGATTCTGTGGCAGATCCGTAGGAGACGGAGCATCACTCTCAACAGCGGTAGAACGACCTCGGCCACGACCACGTCTGGTCGCTAATCTAGAACTCCTACGAGGTGGCATAATAGTCTATCACAAAGAAGATAATCCTAAGTTAGTGTCGGTACTTGGAGTTTCTATTTAAAATAAACATAATTCTTCCAAATATTATATTTTTAAGAAAATCTCGGTTTGCCCAAAAATATTTAGTATGCATGCAAAATCATTTTCGGTTTAAAATTTCATTCGAGCCACACAGTCCGAGGGTTGAACCTAGGCTCCGATACCACTAAATGTAACCTCCTAAGTTTGACCTAATTTCTAAAGTCAAATCTTAGAAGTTAATTTTAGAAAATTTATCCCTCAAGAAAGGTTGTTAGGTTTAATAATTCAAATTACAATTTAGTTACAAAAGATTGAAACCACAAAACTATATCTTTAAACTAAAACGTAGTCGTTTAATAAAATTTCTAAAGTTATTATAAAATTCGAAAGAAATTCGATAATGCATGATAAACCAATAAGTCTCAAAAAATAATAATGTCCCAAGTCCCAAATACAAAATCGTCCAAAATAATAATAATAAATAAAGTCAAATGTCTGAGTAATCATACTAAAAAATAAAATAAAGTTTGATGGTACGAAAATCTTCCAAGTACCGTATGCCTAAGCCTGAGTATATGAAAGAAGAACTAAGGGGAGTAAGCTATGAAGCTCAGTGTCTCTAAAGTGTGGATAAAACACAAAACGGAAATCTGAACAACAATCATAGTTCAACAGTCATCTCAATATACATATACAAACAATCTGAGAATAAAATGTAATGTCATGCACCCATCTCCATACACCGTCTGAAGAGTAAGGTTCCTTAGAACCACTCTAACTACATCGTCACCATCCGAAGTAGAACCACTAATCCGGCTAAAATTCAGCCCGAATGGTGAACCCAACCAACTTCCTCGTACAATATCTCAACCCAAATGATATGACATGTTCCGATTTATATTTTCCAAATCCGAGAGTATATCTGATTTATTAATTCAATACGAGTGCATACGATATATTCATATATTATTTTAGTCCGATTCTAATATTCAATGCGTGTCATGCCATCATACAAAACATACCATAAATCACAAATCATTCAATCAGTCACATATATAACATGCACGCATAGCATAGAGCATAGAGATAATATAGCACAAAAAGAGACACACCTTAGGCATCTAATAACTCAACGTCAAGAGTGACTTCTCCCACGCTCAGCTCTAGTATTAGGTCAAGTGTCAACACCTACGAGGTCAACCAAAACATAATCAATCACTACTACTATGCCACGCTAATATAACCACTAAACAAAACTATACTCACGTGCAGAACTTGTAGGTTGTGCAGAAGGAGGTCGAACAAGTGGAGGAGGAGGAAGATTCTTAAGCTCCGAGTTAACGTCACTAGAACACAATAATATTCGAATTAGATTTTGATATCCAAAGTTCTCAAAATACTAAGTACTTTTAATTGCAGCTAGAAAAACGGTCTTTCGGGTTTGAATTTGGGAAAACGGGCAATGAATTTGGAATCAAGACGTCGAAAAATGTAAAGTCAACTTGGGTCGAAAAAAGTCAATGCCGACGTCGGCCAAAAAGTCAACACCGACGCCAAAAAAAACTTAATGATGACGTCGGCCAAAAAAGTCAACGGGTCACTGGTTGGTGAACGAGTCGGGTTGGTTAACGGGTCGGGTTGGTCGGTTCACTCGGTCCAACAGTTTTGGTCATTATTCGTCCAATTCAGGTCATTGGACCGTTCACACATTTTTGGGCTCGGTTCCTCTCTCTCACCAGTTGGGCCTTCCAAGCATTTAGGTTGAGCCCACACTCACCCTTTAGTCACCCTTAATCACCAGCCCACTTTAACTAAAACTAAATCAACAAAAAGGGTTTTGGGAACCCTTGGCGGCGGCCTCTACCACCGTGGCGTTGGTAGAACCAAGAAGAAAGGCGGTGGCGGTGGCGGCATACGGCAACGCACCCAAATACCCTATGGCCTTTTCCCAACCACAACCACCGTTAAGATCTCAGCACACCCCTCTCACACTGAACGTACAAAGAACCCAAACGAACGCTTACCCAAACAAAACACCCAAGGTGAAAGGCACGACGGCGGTCTTGGGGTCTCAAACTAGCTCTTCGTCGTATCCGGAGAAACGGTCATTAGCTCGACACGAAAGATGGGTGACCCTAGACAGAACGAAGATGTGAACACCCCGCAATCTCAAAATAGTGAACGAATAACGAGAGACCCTTGTCGAGGCTTGACCGAAGCTTCAACGGACAAAAAGAAGGTGAAGGGTTTGAGGTTTCAAAGGATTTCGAGCAAATGGTGTGTGTCTAGTGATTTCAAAAATGAGGTCCGAGGAAATTATGGCTTATAAGTGAGTATAAATACCCTAGGGAATAGGTAAATTACATACTAAGGGCCCAACTTTTACCAGTATTGCACAAAGGTCACCTAAGTTCTGAACTTCACACTTTGGTCACTAAATTTCAATTAATAAATTTGATTGAATTTCTAAAAATTTAGGGTTTAGAAATTAGGGATTTAATGATTTGGGGATTTTTAAATTGGGGGAAATTAGGGGTATTACAATTCATCCATCCTTAAAAGAAATTTCGCCTCAAAATTTACCTAGATCAAAGAGATGTGGATATCGAGTTTTGACAACGGCCTTGGGCTTCCACGTAGCCTTATCAAGTCCATGATTACGCCACAAGACCTTGACCATCTTAATGGTCTTTCTCTCGAGAAACTTTTCTTGTCCCGAACAAGAATCTCAACTAACTCCTCCTCAAAACGCAAGTCGGGACGAATCTCAATCTCCTCCACAGAAATAATATGAGACGGATCAACATGATAGCGCCTCAACACCGAGACATAGAAGATGTCATGAATATAATTAAGCTCATGTGGTAACTCAAGCTGATAGACAAATGGTCCAACTCGTCAAATAATTCGATAAGAATCGATGAAATGAGGACTCGGTTTGCCTTTCCGACCGAAATGAAGTACCTTCCTCCACGGAGATACTTTCAAGAAAACCTCATCCCCCACATCAAACTCAAGATCCCGACGTCTCAAATCGGCATAAGATTTTTGTCTATCAAAAGCAAC
Source organism: Hibiscus mutabilis (assembly GCA_019671005.1). Classification (NCBI taxonomy): domain Eukaryota; kingdom Viridiplantae; phylum Streptophyta; class Magnoliopsida; order Malvales; family Malvaceae; genus Hibiscus; species Hibiscus mutabilis. The sequence continues at coordinate 52,645,187 of CM033719.1, forward strand.
CTTAAGACGATCCAAATCAATCGACGATCTGCTCAACCTCATGAACAATATCTAGTCCCAACAATCTATGCTCATTATGCTCGATCCAACCAATAGGTGTACGACACTTACGCCCATATAAAGCCTCATACGATGCCATCTTGATACTATCCTGGTAGCTATTATTGTAAGCGAACTTTGTAAGTGGTAAGAAATCCTCCCAACTGCCACTATAATCTACAACACATCCTCCCAACATATCATCAAGAATCTGGATTACCCGTTCAGACCAGCCATCAGTCTGCGGATGATAAGCGGTGCTAAAGTTCAACCGAGTACCCAAAGTTGTGTGAAGAGGCCTCCGAAATGTAGAGCTTAGCTAACCTACTCAAAGAATAGTTAACCCGAACAGGAATGAAGTGCGCAAACTTAGTCAATCGATCAATAATAACCCAGATAGAGTCTTTCTTTAAGGGAGTCAAAGGAAGACCACTCACAAAATCGATCGTTACACGTTCCTATTTCTACTGAGGAATCTCAATGTGCTGAAGTAACCCAGACGGACGTTGATGCTCTGCTTTTAACTTCTGACAAGTCAAACACTTTGACACAAACCCAACAACATCCCTCTTCAGGCCCTTCCACCAATATCTCTCACGAAGATTCTTGTACATCTTGTCCCCACTGAGATGCATAGAGTAGGGACTGTCATGGGCTTCATGAAGGATAACCTGCTTCAAGCCATAATCCCTCGGAATATAATACCTACCCCAGAAACACATAACACCATCATGATCGATAGAATAATCCTAAGACGTCCCCTCTTCAACCTCTCTTATGCAGTGCATCAAAAATGGATCAATAGGCTGCTCAGCTCGAATATCATAAATAAAAGTAAGAACAACCCTAAGCTCTGCCAAAAGGCTACCATCCTCATACAAACTCATCCGAGCAAACATGGCTCTCAAATCTGAAAAGGTATTTCGACTCAAGGTGTCGGCAAAAACATTGGCCTTGCCTGGATGATACTCAATCTCGCAGTCATAGTCTTTAAGAAGCTCTAACCAACGGCGTTGTCTCAGGTTCAGCTCTTTTTGTGTGAGAAGATATTTCAGACTCTTATGGTCCGTGAAGATATAACACTTCTCTCCATAGAGATAATGTCTCCAGATCTTGAGAGCAAAGATCACAGCAGCAAGCTCAAGGTCATGGATATGGTAGTTACACTCATGTGGTTTCAATTATCGGGACGTAAAGACTACTACCTTACCATCCTACATTAGAACACATCCCAATCCGGTGTGAGAAGTATCACTGGAGACGGTGTAAGCCTTTTCTGGCTCAGGCTAGATCAAGACAGGTGCTTCAGTCAACACGGTCTTAAGCTTCTCAAAACTAGTCTGCTGAGCCTCAGACCAGATAAAAGGAACATTCTTTCTCAGAAGTTTGGTCAACGGAGCTGTGATGATCAAGAAATCCTCAACAAACCTCCGATAATAGCCGGCTAAACCCAAGAAACTTCAGATTTTAGGAATATTTTTGGGTTGCTTCTAACTCATAATAGCCTCGTTCTTTTTCGGATCAACTTGAATACCCTCAGCAGAAACGATATGGCCCAAAAACATCACCTACGAGAGCCAGAATTCACACTTACTGAATTTTCCATAAAGTTGTTTCTCCCTCAAAATTTTGTAAAATAATCCGAAGATATCTCTCATGCTCAACTCAGATTTAGAGTAAACCAGGATATCGTCAATAAAGACTACAACAAATTGATCGAGATAGGGTTGAAACACTCTATTCATTATATCCATGAAAGCGGTAGGAGCGTTAGTCAACCCGAAGGGCATCACAAGGAACTCGTAATGCCCGTAACGTGTCCGAAAAGCTGTTTAGAATACGTTAGAATCCTTAACCTTGAGTTGGTAGTAACCAGACCTCATGTCTATCTTAGAGAATACCGTAGCTCCCCGAAACTGATCAAAGAGATCATCAATACGAGGGAGGGGATACTTATTCTTGATTGTCAGCTTGTTCAGGTTTCGATAATTGATACACAGTCGAAGTGTCCCATCCTTCTTCTGAGCCTCACCCTGCAGCAATGATACAACAGCTCTCAATTTTCGGTCGGCAGGATATTCCATCTCAATAAATAAACGCTGAAGTTTCTTCAGCCAATACTCCGCATCAGTCGGATTTGTACCCAACTTGCCATCAAACATGGTCATCACAGCAGCTAAGAAATTGGTAGAAATAGGTTTCCTCACACCCTCAGACTGGCGGAGGTAACGAAGCAACTCCCTCTGCACTGTAACAGAATCTATACCCACTGTCTCACTGTCCTCAAAATCAGGTGGACCAACACTCTGCGTCTGTTGACCTGGTGTTGTATTCTGAGCTCCCGTTTGATTCCCATATTGATCCTCTCCATCATCATCGTGCACCTCATTCAGATTCTGTGGCAGATCCGTAGGAGACGGAGCATCACTCTCAACAGCGGTAGAACGACCTCGGCCACGACCACGTCTGGTCGCTAATCTAGAACTCCTACGAGGTGGCATAATAGTCTATCACAAAGAAGATAATCCTAAGTTAGTGTCGGTACTTGGAGTTTCTATTTAAAATAAACATAATTCTTCCAAATATTATATTTTTAAGAAAATCTCGGTTTGCCCAAAAATATTTAGTATGCATGCAAAATCATTTTCGGTTTAAAATTTCATTCGAGCCACACAATCCGAGGGTTGAACCTAGGCTCCGATACCACTAAATGTAACCTCCTAAGTTTGACCTAATTTCTAAAGTCAAATCTTAGAAGTTAATTTTAGAAAATTTATCCTCAAGAAAGGTTGTTAGGTTTAATAATTCAAATTACAATTTAGTTACAAAAGATTGAAACCACAAAACTATATCTTTAAACTAAAACGTAGTCGTTTAATAAAATTTCTAAAGTTATTATAAAATTCGAAAGAAATTCGATAATGCATGATAAACCAATAAGTCTCAAAAAATAATAATGTCCCAAGTCCCAAATACAAAATCGTCCAAAATAATAATAATAAATAAAGTCAAATGTCTGAGTAATCATACTAAAAAATAAAATAAAGTTTGATGGTACGAAAATCTTCCAAGTACCGTATGCCTAAGCCTGAGTATATGAAAGAAGAACTAAGGGGAGTAAGCTATGAAGCTCAGTGTCTCTAAAGTGTGGATAAAACACAAAACGGAAATCTGAACAACAATCATAGTTCAACAGTCATCTCAATATACATATACAAACAATCTGAGAATAAAATGTAATGTCATGCACCCATCTCCATACACCGTCTGAAGAGTAAGGTTCCTTAGAACCACTCTAACTACATCGTCACCATCCGAAGTAGAACCACTAATCCGAAGCTAAAATTCAGCCCGAATGGTGAACCCACTGAACTTCCTCGTACAATATCTCAACCCAAATGATATGACATGTTCCGATTTATATTTTCCAAATCCGAGAGTATATCTGATTTATTAATTCAATACGAGTGCATACGATATATTCATATATTATTTTAGTCCGATTCTAATATTCAATGCGTGTCATGCCATCATACAAAACATACCATAAATCACAAATCATTCAATCAGTCACATATATAACATGCACGCATAGCATAGAGCATAGAGATAATATAGCACAAAAAGAGACACACCTTAGGCATCTAATAACTCAACGTCAAGAGTGACTTCTCCCACGCTCAGCTCTAGTATTAGGTCAAGTGTCAACACCTACGAGGTCAACCAAAACATAATCAATCACTACTACTATGCCACGCTAATATAACCACTAAACAAAACTATACTCACGTGCAGAACTTGTAGGTTGTGCAGAAGGAGGTCGAACAAGTGGAGGAGGAGGAAGATTCTTAAGCTCCGAGTTAACGTCACCAGAACACAATAATATTCGAATTAGATTTTGATATCCAAAGTTCTCAAAATACTAAGTACTTTTAATTGCAGCTAGAAAAACGGTCTTTCGGGTTTGAATTTGGGAAAACGGGCAATGAATTTGGAATCAAGACGTCGAAAAATGTAAAGTCAACTTGGGTCAGAAAAAGTCAATGCTGACGTCAGCCAAAAAGTCAACACTGACGTCAGCCAAAAACTTAATGATGACGTCAGCCAAAAAGTCAACGCTGATGTCAGCTCGGGTCAGGTCAGGTGAACGAGTCAGGTTGGTTAACGGGTCGGGTTGGTCGGTTCACTCGGTCCAACAGGTTTGGTCATTATTCTGGTCCAATTCAGGTCATTGGACCGGTTCACACGGTTTTGGGCTCGGTTCAGCTCCCTCTCACCAGTTGGCCTTCCAAGCATTTAGGTTGAGCCCACACTCACCCTTTAGTCACCCTTAATCACCAGCCCACTTTAACTAAAACTACAATCAACAAAAAGGGTTTTGGGAACCCTTGGCGGCGGCCTCTACCACCGTGGCGTTGGTAGAACCAGTAAGAAAGGCGGCAGCAGTAGCATACGGCAACGCACCCAAATACCCCGCGACCTTTTCCCAACCACAACCACCGTTAAGATCTCAGCACACCCCCTCTCACACTGAACGTACAAGAACCCAAACGAACGCTTACCCAAACAAAACACCCAAGGCGGAAGGCACGACGGTGCTGAGGGTCTCGAACTAGCTCTTCGTCGTATCTGGAGAAACGGTCATTAGCTCGGCACGAAAGATGGGTGACCCTAGACAGAACGAAGATGTGAACACCCCGACAATCTCAAAATAGTGAACGAATAACGACGAGACCCTTGTCGAGGCTTGACCTGAGCTTCAACGGACAACAAAGGTGAAGGGTTTGAGGTTTCAAAGGATTTCGAGCAAAGGGTGTGTCTAGTGATTTCAAAAATGAGGTCTGAGGAAATTATGGCTTATAAGTGAGTATAAATACCCTAGGGAATAGGTAAATTACATACTAAGGGCCCAACTTTTACTCGTATTGCACAAAGGTCACCCAAGGTTCCGAACTTCGCACTTTGGTCACTAAATTTCAATTAATAAATTCAATTGAATTTCTAAAAATTTAGGGTTTAGAAATTAGGGATTTAATGATTTGGGGATTTTTAAATTGGGGGGAAATTAGGGTATTACAATTCATCCATCCTTAAAAGAAATTTCGGCCTCGAAATTTACCTGGGTCAAAGAGATGTGGATACTGAGTTTTGGCAACGGCCTTGGGCTCCCACGTAGCCTCATCAAGTCCACGATTACGCCACAAGACCTTGACCATCTTAATGGTCTTTCTCTGGAGAATTTTCTTGCCCTGAGCAAGAATCTCAACTGGCTCCTCCTCAAAACGCAAGTCGGGACGAATCTCAATCTCCTCCACAGGAATAATATGAGACGTATCAACATGATAGCGCCTGAACACTGAGACACGGAAGATGTCATGAATATAATTAAGCTCAGGTGGTAACTCAAGCTGGTAGGCAACTGGTCCAACTCGTCAAATAATTCGATAAGAATCGATGAATCGAGGACTCAGTTTGCCTTTCCGACCGAAATGAAGTACCTTCCTCCATGGAGATACTTTCAAGAAACCCTCATCCCCCACATCAAACTCAAGATCCCGACGTCTCAAATCGGCATAAGATTTTTGTCTATCAAAAGCAACCTTAAGACGATCCAGAATCAATCTGACAGTCTGCTCAACCTCACGAACAATATCCAGTCCCAACAATCTATGCTCGTTAAGCTCGGTCCAACCAATAGGTGTACGACACTTACGCCTATATAGAGCATCATAAGGTGCCATCTTGATACTAGCCTGGTATCTATTATTGTAAGCGACCACTGCAAGTGGTAAGAAATCTTCCCAACTACCTCTATAATCTACAACACATCCTCTCAACATATCATCAAGAATCTGGATTACCCGTTCAGACTGGCCATCGGTCTGCGGATGATAAGTAGTGCTAAAGTTCAACCGAGTACCTAAAGCTGTGTGAAGAGACCTCCAGAACTTTGCTGTGAACCTTAGGTCCTGATCTGAAATGATAGACAATGGAACCCCATGAAGTCTAACAATATCTGAAATTTAGAGCTTAGCTAATGATAAGTGTTCAAAAGTACTATTTTTATTACCCTTTTTACTCATATTATTGTTAGACTTAAGCTTATATTAGTTGCATAATTAGTCATTCATGCATTAATTCATGTTTCTTTCCACCGTTGAGCTTGATTACATAACTTGGTGATTTTTGTGGAAAAAAATGCTGCTTTGGTGTGTTTTTGTGTGTGTGCAGAATCACTTGCCTAAACAAGGCTAGAACCAGTTGCCAAGGCAATGCATGAAGGAGATGCCGAGCTGGTTGCCAGGGCAATGCATGAAGGAGACGCCGAGCCAGTTGCCAGGGCAATTGTCGACAAAGAATAAGGTGATATGGTACTCGAAATTGATGACTAGACAAGCCCAAGATAACGTGGAGCAAAGTTAAATCCCAAAGGAATTTGATTTCCATGAAGAGATTAAAGAAGAATTAAATTCCAAGAAGATAGGAGAAGTTCTAGTAGGAATATAATTATAATAAAGAATTATATTCTTTAAAGATAATTTAATTCCAATTTAACTTCCTCCTCAAAGAAGGACTTTGACCTAGCCCTATAAATAGATCACCATATCGTCAACTTGGAGGAGAGCAAGAAGAGGGAAAATTTCAACAACTCCAAAGGGCAAGAAGGAAGAGATTTCGACAAGAGAGCAAGGGGAGAGAGTTCGATTTCTTCTTCTTCTTCTTTGCTTCCATTAGATTCATGGTTTGGGGATTATTCTTTGTATATCTTTTGAACCCAACCATGAACTAACTTGATTGGTTAGGGTTATTGTGTTTTGTTGTTGTGAGAAACAATTGGATTTTGTTTAGGTAATAAGATTTTGCACTTTTCTATTCAAGGTTTACTCATTATTGGCTTTATTTCTTGTTTGCGAGTAAATTGGGAGAGGATCTCGTAACTTCATCTATTTATCTAATATCGGGAGAGTTAGATTCAAGAAACGAATGAGTATGGTCTTTATTCAATCTATTGATGGTGAAGATTAATCCGGCTTAGGAATAAGTTAAGGATTTCAACGGCTAAGAGGAGCACAAGATTGGTTGTTGTTCACCCTTGATTCACGCAGGGATGTATTATCAAGGCATGCACAAGTAGCTAGAGTTTCGACTTAGGGATAAGAAGAAACCATTGAAGAACGCTCTGCCGAACCTTGAAGTTGCTGCCCATATGCCCAAGTAGTTGCCCAGCTAGTCGCCCAGACAACCATCGATTAGTTGCCAAGGCAACCCCGCTGTGCAAGTTGTCACGGCAACTGAGTTGCCCTTGCACTCTTTTACCAAGACGATCCAATCAGCTATCACACCTCAACTCATGATAACCTGACCTATTCTCTCTTCTGATTTTATCTATTCTTTTAGTTTATTGCTCTTAGTTTACTCGTTAATTAGAATTTATATTATCAATTGTGTTTTTATTTTCACAGTGCAGTAACTTAAGCAAAGTGGCCCAAACCAATCCCTGTGGAGACGATACTCGATACTCATATCACTTTATTACTTGCGACGTGTATACTTGCACAATTACGTAGCACTTATCACACACAACAAGTTTTTGGCGCCGTTGTCGGGGATTGGCAATTGGTGTTAGTTGTTTTTGTTATTGTATTTTTTTTCTCTTAGTTTTACTAACTTTTCTTTTTGTTTGTTTTATCAAAAAAAAAAAATAGGTGCGCTACAAGTTGAGGAACATCAACATGTCGGGAAATAAAAGTCAATCTATTCGAGAGATGATGTTGGAAGATATGAATCAATCCAATCAAGAGTTTCTTGCACCCTTTGATGATTACCTATACCAACCGAGAAAAGCCCAAAGAACTTATACCATGGAAAAATCTTGTGCTATGTGTAGAGAACATCATGTGTTTGAAAATTGCCCTCATATTTTCGGTGCATATAACTACATTGAGGGCCATAGAAGGAACCAGGAACAAAATTCTTCATGGTATGGTCAAAAAGCTCAAATTTTTTTTTACCATAACAATTTTGCCGTAGCAACAGATATGCCATGGCAATGTAGTCCTTTTCAAGAGCATTCCAATTCCTTGGAGGAAACGTTACTAGCTTCATTGGCTAGACTTGACGGATCAATTGAAGAGATTCGAGAGCTATCAAAATCTATGGATACGAGGATAGCTCAGTGGGATGCAACCTTAGGGGATTAGAAGATCAATTGGGGAGATCAACATATGTCATGGATAACATGCACCAACAATTTATTCCTAGGGATACTGACGTCCCAAGGCAAGAGGATAAGAAGCAATGCAAAGAAAGCTCTTTGATGTGTGGGGAACAACTAGAACCTCAAAGTCAAGAGGATGCCAATGAGAGAGACTGCCCAACACATGATGAGCCTGAACAACAAATTACCTCGGCAATGATTGAGGAGCCTAAACAGAGCAATGCCGCGACAACACTCAGTGAAGCCGAGAACAACAATACTACAGTAAATTCTGAGGAACCTAATGCCCAGAAGGTTACAACGTTGATGTTGAAGCAGGAGTCTGTAGATTGCTCTCATCTACAATTGCCACGGCAATTACACGACCACATGCAAGATCAACGAGATGATAATACTTTGTCAATGGAATATGAGCAGGTAATGGTTGAACCTTTCGAATTCTTTAAAAACTCACCTCGTCCATTGCAGGTATGTCTTGAGGAACCGAGGTTGGTAGATTTGAAGCCATCGAAATCTCTACTGATGGAGATGTTTGAGAGGCCAAAAGAAAACGGTGTTTGGATTCGTAAAGCTTTTCAGAAAATTGGTTATTCCCTTGACTTACAGCAAATTTTGGCAACTGATTGCCACGACAATTGGCTTGAGTAGCACTTGCCACGACAACAAAGGCTACATCCAACCATGATAGAAGTCGACAAGAACGAGGTAAGTGAATAGTTGGGAATGGATATAATTTTTCCTATTAATATATTTGTGCCTTCAGGAATAGTAGCAAGGTGGAGGGCATGTATGGACTACAAGGGAACACGGAAGAAAGACACATCCACCATGGTAATGCAAAGGGGAGTAGCTGGGAGCACATTGGCCCAACTCTTTTTGGGCAATATTGTCACCCGATGGAGGGTACGGGTGGACTATAAGAAGTATCGAAAATGACCATCCTCAAGTTTTCTCAGATATACACTAACATTAGAAGATGCATGATGGCACTCTTTTCAGACATGGTGGAAAACTTTCTTGAGATCTTCATGGATGATTTTTCCGTTTTTGGTAGTGACTTCAACAGTTGCCTCGACAATTTAGAGAATATGTTGGCAAGATGTGAAGAAACCGATTTAGTCCTTAATTGGGAGAAGTGTCATCTTATGATAGATGAAGGAATAGTGCTCGGCCACAAGTTTTCATCCAAGGGAATTGAAATAGACAAAGCCAAGGTGGACGTGATCGAGAGATTACCCCCACCAAGATAAAGTCTTCCATTTTGATGATTCTTGCACCCCAAGCATTCGAAACCCTAAAGGAAAAACTTACCTCGGCAACCATCGATGTGCATGCCTCGGCAACCCTCGATGCCGCAGCAACCCTTGACGCCTCGGCAACCATGGATGTGCATGCCTCGGTAACCCTTGACGCCGTAGCAACTATTGATACGCACGCCTCGGCAACCATGGACGCGTATGCCTCGGCAACCATGGACGCGTATGCCTCGGCAACTCTAGACACACACGACTCGGTAATCTTGGGAGCAGTCGCCACGGCAGCATCTGCCTTGGCAATACCCTGATCAGGTCATACGCCGATGTGTCCCTAAAGAAGAGCAGCATAATGTACTCTAGTAATGTCATTCTTCACCCTTTGGAGAACATTTTGGAGGAACTCGTACCGCGGCCAAAATTTCTCAATCCGGTTTGTATTGGCCAACACTGTACAAAGATGCCCAAGAGTTTTACAAGCAATCTGATCGTTGCCAGAGGACGGGCAATATCACCTACAAACCAATGGGCAATCAAGACCGTGAATATGGATTAGGAAAGTGCCAGACAAAAGCGTTTGTTGTACGTCAACGAGATAGAAGAATTCTATGCACTCGCCTATAACAATGCACGAATCTACAAGGAGAAAACAAAGCGATGGCATGACAAAAAAACTATTGCCGCGGAAATTCACGCCAGGGCAACTAGTTCTCCTATTCAATTCTCGGCTAAAACTTTTCCCGGGAAAGCTGAAATCAAGATGGTCGGGACCATTCGAAGTCGTCAAGCCATTCTCCCATGTGCTATGATAATCAAGTCCATCTCTGACAACCATGAATTCAAAGTTAATGGACAAAGATTGAAGCACTACAATGGTGTCCATGTGGAACGTAACAAAGAAGCGGTCAACTTAGGAGATGCATGAGCATGCTCTCCTTTCAATATTTTCTTTTTCTTTTTATTTTCATTTTTATTTTTAGGAGATATTTTATTTTTCTTCATTATCTTTAGTTTCCAGGTTTTCTTTTCTATAACAAGACTCACAACCACCATGCTAAGGAAATTTACTGCCGACTACTTGCCACAGCAACAACAACAGAAACTGGCGATGCCCAGGCAACAACAATGGCTTCGGTAACTACTGATGCCCATACAAGTGAACCTGCATCGGCAAACATGGATCAAATCAAAGCAATGCTATTCACTCGGTACCAGCATTCAACCACCGACTGAAAAATGAATCAAGCAAACGTCACGAAGGAAACTTATCAATCGAGGTGACGACCTCTCCGACTAACTCATTTTATTTAGTTTCTTTTAAATTTTGTTTCACTCTTACATGCATTGAGGATAATGCTTCTCTAGAGTTTGGGGGTGTTGGTTTCTAGTTAGTTTCATGTTTAGTTGCATTCATCGTTAGCAATCACATATAGGTTGCATATGTTACTTGCCATGCCTTTAATTGGATTTAATTGCTTAAGACTTGTTGAATATCCAATGATGAATTTTTGCCACTGCACTTAATTGAAAGAACCTTTAATTTTAGGATTGCATGAAAAGAACTTAGAATTTTACTATGATGCTGGATTTTTTTTCTCTTTTACACGGTTGTGGCTTGTTGATTGAAAGAAACTTAGTGAACTTAGGTTGCTTAAAATTAGGGTAAATTTAAAATTAAAAATTAAAAGTTAATTTCTTGCTAGAGGTGCCCAAAACTGGCTCTAGTAGTAATTGCACTTTCTTGCTAGAGGTGCCCGAAACTGGCTCTAGTAGTTAATGTACATTAAATAATCGCTAGAGGTACCCGAAATTGGCTCTAGTCGACTAAAATAAAATGAGAAATTGCTTACTTTGCTAGAGGTGCCCGAAATTGGCTCTAGTGAAAATAAAAATAAATGCCCTGATAATTAAATTGATAAAAGGCTATTGTTCACATAGAATCTTGAAAATCAACTTGTACACAACTACGCACACACATTGTCACGAGCATTATAGTTTTGTTCCGGGTAATTGTTGTGCTATCCGAAAAATTAAAAGGTGATCATACATTGTGCCACGGTTTCGAGGTTTGAATTCAAGTTTGAAGCATGTCTTTGATGATTAAAGTCTTGGCAGGTAATTGTTAGTTTGCATTGCTTGAGGACAAGCAATAGTTCGAGTTTGGGGGCGTGATAATTGTTCAAAAGTACTATTTTTATTACCCTTTTTACTCATATTATTGTTAGACTTAAGCTCATATTAGTTGCATAATTAGTCATTCATGCATTAATTCATGTTTCTTTCCACCGTTGAGCTTGATTACATAACTTGGTGATTTTTGTGGAAAAAGATGCTGCTTTGGTGTGTTTTTGTGTGTGTGCATAATCACTTGCCTAAACAAGGCTAGAACCAGTTGCCAGGGCAATGCATGAAGGAGATGCCGAGCTAGTTGCCAGGGCAATGCATGAAGGAGACGCCGAGCCAGTTGCCAGGGCAATTGTCGACAAAGAATAAGGTGATATGGTACTCAAAATTGATGACTAGACAAGCCCAAGATGACGTGGAGCAAAGTTAAATCCAAAAGGAATTTGATTTCCATGAAGAGATTAAAGAAGAATTAAATTCCAACTTAACTTCCTCCTCAAAGAAGAACTTTGACCTAGCCCTATAAGTAGATCACCATATCGTCAACTTGGAGGAGAGCAAGAAGAGGGAAAATTTCGACAACTCCAAAGGGCAAGAAGGAAGAGATTTCGACAAGAGAGCAAGGGGAGAGAGTTCGATTTCTTCTTCTTCTTCTTTGCTTCCATTAGATTCATGGTTTGGGGATTATTCTTTGTATATCTTTTGAACCCAACCATGAACTAACTTGTTTGGTTGGGGTTATTGTGTTTTGTTGTTGTGAGAAACAATTGGATTTTGTTTAGGTAATAAGAGTTTGCACTTTTCTATTCAAGGTTTACTCATTCTTGGCTTTATTTCTTGTTTGCGAGTGAATTGGGAGAGGATCTCGTAACTTCATCTATTTATCTAATATCGAGAGAGTTAGATTCAAGAAACGAATGAGTATGGTCTTTATTCAATCTATTGATGGTGAAGATTAATCAGGCTTAGGAATAAGTTAAGGATTTCAACGGCTAAGAGGAGCGCAAGATTGGTTGTTGTTCACCCTTGATTCACGCAGGGATGTATTATCAAGGCATGCACAAGTAGCTAGAGTTTCAACTTAGGGATAAGAAGAAATCATTGAAGAACGCTCTACCGAACCTTGAAGTTGCTACCCATATGCCCAAGTAGTTGCCCAGCTAGTCGCCCAGGCAACCATCGATTAGTTGCCAAGGCAACCCCGCTGTGCAAGTTGCCACGGCAACCGAGTTGCCCTTGCACTCTTTTACCAAGACGATCGCCTATTCTCTCTTTTGATTTTATCTATTCTTTTAGTTTATTGCTCTTAGTTTACTCGTTAATTAGAATTCCTATTATCAATTGTGTTTTTATTTTCACAGTTCAGTAACTTAAGCAAAGTGGCCCAAACCAATCCCTCTAGAGACGATACTCGATACTCATATCACTTTATTACTTGCGACGTGTATACTTGCACAATTGCGTAGCACTTATCACACGCAACAGCTAACCTACTCAAAGAATAGTTAACCCGAACAGGAATGAAGTGCTCAGACTTAGTCAACTAATCAACAATAACCCCGATAGAGTCTTTCTTTGAGGGAGTCAAAGGAAGACCACTGACAAAATCGGTCGTTACACGCTCCTATTTCCATTGAGGAATCTCAATGTGCTGAAGTAACCCAGACAGAAGATGATGCTCTGCTTTTACCTTCTGACAAGTCAAACACTTTGACACAAACCCAACAACATCCCTCTTTAGGCCCTTCGACCAATATCTCTCACGAAGATTCTTGTACATCTTGTCCCCACCGGGATGCATAGAGTAGGGACTGTCATAGGCTTCACGAAGGATAACTTGCTTTAAGCCAGAATCCCTTAGAATGCAATACCTACCCCGAAAACATAAAACACAATCATGATCAATTGAATAATCATGAGACGTCCCCTCTTCAACCTCTCTTATGTGGTGCATCAAAAATGGATCACTAGGCTGCTCAGCTCAAATATCAGAAATCAAAGTAGGAACAACTCTAAACTCTGCCAAAAGGCTGTAATCCTCATACAAACACATCTGAGCAAACATGGCTCTCAAATCTGAAATGGCATTTCGACTCAAGGCATCGACAAAAACATTGGCCTAGCTTGGATGATACTCAATCTCGCAGTCATAGTCTTTAAGAAGCTCTAACCAACGGCATTGTCTCAGGTTCAGCTCCTTTTGTGTGAGAAGATATTTCATACTCTTATGGTCCGCAAAGATATAACACTTCTCTCTATAGAGATAGTGTCTCTAGATCTTGAGAGCAAAGATCACAGCAGCAAGCTCAAGGTCATGGGTAGGGTAGTTACACTCATGGGGTTTCAACTGTCGGGACGCATAGGCTACCACCTTACCATCCTGCATTAGAACACATCCCAATCTGGTGTGAGAATCATCACTATAGACGGTGTAAGCCTTTCCTGGCTCAGGCTGGATCAAGACAAGTGCTTCAGTCAACACAGTCTTAAGCTTCTCAAAACTAGTCTGCTGAGCCTCAGACCAGACAAAAAGAACATTCTTTCTCAGAAGTTTGGTCAACAGAGCCGCGATGATCGAGAAACCCTCAACAAACCTCTGATAATAGCCGGCTAAAATCAAGAAACTTCGGATCTCAAGAATATTCCTAGGTTTCTTCCAACTCATGATAGCCTCGATCTTCTTCGGATCAACCCGAATACCCTCAGTTGAAACGATATAGCCCAAAAACATCACCTATGAGAGCCAAAATTCACACTTACTGAATTTTGCATAAAGTTGTTTCTCCCTCAGAGTTTGTAAAATAATTCGAAGATGTCCCTCATGCTCAACCTACGATTTAGAGTAAACTAGGATATCGTTAATAAAGACTACGACAAACTGATCGAGATAGGGTTGAAACACTCTATTCATCATATCCATAAAAGCGGCAAGAGCGTTAGTCAACCCGAAGGGCACCACAAGGAACTCGTAATGCCTTTATCGTGTCTGAAAAGCTATTTTGAATACGTTAGAATCCTTAACCTTGAGATGGTAGTAACCAGACCTCAGGTCTATTTTAGAGAATACGTAGCTCCCCGAAACTGATCAAAGAGATCATCAATACGAGGGAGGGAATACTTGTTCTTGATTGTTAGCTTGTTCAGCTTTCGATAATCGATACACAGTCGATGTGTCCTATCATTCTTCTTGAGAAAGAGAACACTGTGGCACCCCACGAGAATTAGACGAACCTCCAATGCTGGCGGTCGGAACAATAGATGTCACTGGTCTAGCTCTAGAGTAACTTTGATGGTCGTACTCATCTCTGGTCCTCTTCTTCGACCGATTCCCCTGACTGTGCTGAACTGATGCGGTCAACTACCTCCTGGCTCGATCAGTACCCTGAGATTTCTGCCATTTCTTCATAGCTTCAATCCGCTCAGCAATTCTGCCCGTTGGGTGATCTCATTATACTCCTTATCCTGGTGTAAAGTAACCCCGATCTTGATAGAAAAACACAGCCCTCTCAAAAACCAATCACACTTCTCCTTTTCTGTAGTAACCAACCCCGAAACATACTGGAGAAGTCTCAAAAACTCTATCTTATAATCATTAACACTCATATCATTCTGCTCTAGATTTATGAAGTCGTCTCGGCACTTAACTAGGTACTCAGGCCCAACATACCAGTCCTAAAATGACTGCCTGAAGAACTAACATGTAATCTGACTGTCTGGAACAACTTTTTCCTCAGCCTCCCACCAGTTCTGGGCCTCACCCTGCAGCAATGATATAGCAACTCTCAATTTTCGGTCGGCAGGATATTTTATCTCAACAAATAAACGCTGAAGTTTCTTCAGCCAATACTCTGCATTAGCCGGAATTGTACCCAACTTGCCATCAAACATTGTCATCACAGCAGCTAAGAAATAGGTTTCCTGACGCCCTCAGACTGGCGGAGGTAACGAAGTAACTCCCTCTGTACTGTAACAGAATCCATGCCTACTGTCTCACTGTCATCAGAATCACGTGGACCAACACTCTGCGTCTGCTGACCAGGTGCTATACTCTGAGCTCCCGTTTGATTCCCAGGTTGATCCTCTCCATCATAATCGTGCACCTCATTCGGATTCTGCGGCAGATCCGTAGGAGGCGAAACATCAGAGTCAACAGCGGTAGAATAACCTCGGCGACTCGCTAATCTAGAACTCCTACGAGGTGACATAGTAGTCTATTACAAAAAAGATAATCCTAAGTTAGTGTCGATACTTAGAGTTTCTATTTAAAATAAACATAATCTTTCCAAATATTATATTTTTAAAAAAATCCAGTTTTGCCCAAAAATATTTAGTATGCATGCAAAATCATTTTCGGTTTAAAATTTCATTCAAGCTACACAGTCCGAGGGTTGAACCTAGGCTTTGATACCACTAAATGTAACCTCCTAAATTTGACCTAATTTCTTAAGTCAAATCTTGGAAGTTAATTTTGGAAAACTTGTCCCTCAAGAAAGGTTGTTAGGTTTAATAATTCAAATTACAATTTAGTTACAAAAGATCGAAACCACAAAACTATATCTTTAAACTAAAACGTAGTCGTTTAATAAAATTTCCAAATTTATTATAAAATTCGAAAGAAATTCGATAATGCATGACAAACCAATAAGTCTCAAAATAATAATATTGTCCCAAGTCCCAAATACAAAATCGTCCAAAATAATAATAATAAATAAAGTCAAATGTCTGAGTAATCATACTGAAAAATAAAATAAAGTCTGATGGTACGAAAATCCTCCAAGTATCGTACGCCTAAGCCTGAGTATCTGAAAGAAGAACTAGGGGAAGTAAGCTATGAAGCTCAGTGTGTCTCTAAAGTGCAGATAAAACACAAAACGGAAATCTGAGCAACAATCACAGTTCAACAGTCATCTCAATATACATATGCAAACAATCTGAGACATAAAATGTAATATCATGCACCCATCTCCATACACTGTCCGAAGAGTAAGGTTCCCCAGAACCACTCTAACTACATCGTCACCATCCAAAGTGAAACCACTGATCCGAAGCAGAATTCAGCCCAGAGGGTAAACCCACTGAACTTCCCCGTACAATATCCCAACGCAAATGATATGACATGTTTCGTTTTATATTTTCCAAATCCGAGAGTATATCCAATTTATTAATTCAATCTGAGTGCATACGATATTCCGATATTATTTTAGTCTGATTCTGATATCCGATGCGTGTCATGCCATCATACAAAACATACCATAAATCACAGATCATTCAACCAGCCTCATATATAACATACACGCATAGCATAGAGCACAGAGATGATATAGCACAGTAAGAGACACACCTTAGGCAGCTAATAACTCAACGTCGAGAGTGACGTCTCCCATGCTCAGCTCTAGTATTAGGTCGAGTGTCAACACCTACGAGGTCAACCAAAACATAATTAATCACTACGACTATGCCACACTAACATAACCACTAAACGAAACCATACTCACGTGCAGAACTTGCAGGCTGTGCAGAAGGGGGTCGAACATGTGGAGGAGGAGGAAGATTCTCAGGCTCATAGTCAACGTCACCTGAACACAATAATATTCGAATTAGATTCTGATATCCAAAGTTCTCAAAATACCAAGTACTTTTAATTGCAACTAAAAAAATGGTCTTTCGGGTTTGAATTTGGGAAAACAGACAGCGGATTTGGAATTAGGACGTCGAAAAACGTAGAGTCAACATAGGTCAGAAAAAGTCAATGCTAACGTAATCAAAAAGTCAACGTTAATGTCAGCAAAAAATCAACGTTGACGTCAGCCAAAAATTCAACGCTGACGTCAGCTCGGGTCGGGGCGGTTAACGGGTCAGGTTGGTCGGTTCACTCGGTCCGGCCAGTTCGGTCATTATTCTGGTCCAGTTCGGGTCTTTGGACCGGTTCACACAGTTTTGGGCTCGGTTCAGCTCCCTCTCACCAGTGGGCCTTCCAAGCATTTGGGTTGAGCCCACACTCACCCTTTAGTTAGCCCTAATCACCAGCCAGCTCTAACTAAAACTACAACCAGCAAATAGGGTTCTGGGAACCCTCGGTGGCCTCTACCACCGCGGCGTTAGCAGAACCAGCAAGAAAGGCGGGGGCGGCATCCTACGGCAACGCACCCAAATGCCCCACGGCCTTTTCCCGACCACAACCACTGTTAAGATCTCAGCACACCCTTTTCACACTGAACGTACAAGAACCCAAATGAACGCTTACCCAAACAGAACACCCAAGGCGGAAGGCACGACGGCGCTGGGGGTCTCGAACTAGCTCCTCGTCTTATCTAGAGCTACGGTCGTCGGCTCGGCACGAAAGATGGGCGACCCTAGATGGAACGAAGATGCGAACACCCCAACGGTCTCGAAACTGCGAATGGACAACGGCAAGACCCTCGTAGGGGCTTGACCGGAGCTTCAATAGACAACGAAGGTGAAGGGTCTGAGGTTTTAGAGGATTTTCGAGCAAAGGGTGCGACTAGGGATTTCAAAAATGAGGGCTGAGGAAATTCTGGCTTATAAGTGGGTATAAATACCCTAGGGAATGGGTAAATTACACACTAAGGGCCCAACTTTTACCCGTATTGCACAAAGGTCACCCAAGGTTTCGAGCTTCGCACATTGGTCTCTAAATTTCAATTAAGAAATTCGATTGAATTCCCAAAAATGTAGGGTTTAGAAATTAGGGATTTAATGATTTGGGAATTTTTTAAATTGGGGAAAAATTGGGGTATTACACTTTCATTTTGTGATCCCAAATAATCCTGCTTCACTGCTACTTAGTTGTGAAGGACACGGTGTCCATCTCTCAAATAAACTCTTGTGGATGATGGCTCTCTTTGGCACCATTTGGTCTTTGTGGCTGTTCAGGAATGACTTTGTTTTCAGAGGTTTGAGTCTCGACATGAATCAATTGTTCGACAGTGCTGTAGCAAGAATTAGTTGGTGGGCCAAAGCTAAATAGCCTTTTATTCCTCACTGTATTAATGAGTTTCTGTGCTCCCCCTCCATTTTCAAATCAGTTGGTGTTCAGGGACAAAGCTGGCGCATGTGCAGGTGGTCTCCCTCTTGTTTCGGGCATCTATGGGGCCGCAGGCATTGGGGGAGTTTTTGAGAGATCATTTGGGTCGTTCTCTTATTACGTTTTCGAAATCGGTGGGTATTAGAGATGCCTCCTCTGCTGAGTTGTTGGCAATTAGAGAAGCCTGCACGTGGATTCAGTCTCATGCCCTCATCATAGAAAGTGACTGTAGTAACGCGATTAGTCGGATCCAAAAGCCACAGTTTGCTCCTGACTCTGTTAAAAGTATTGTGTTATCGTGTATTAACTGTTGTTCAGGTATATCGTGGAGTTTACAACTCGTTCCCAGGGACCAAAATGAAGTTGCAGATAACCTGGCTAAGAAGTGCATTTATCGACGGTCAGCAATGCTATTGATATCTCCTCTTTGATTTGTTACCTCTCTGTGTTTGTGCCGGATAAGACCTTGAGGTAAAGTGATATTGCAATCACGTTTCTTGAGGAAGGGTGAATTACCCAGAATGGCTCAAGCTTCAGGGGGTGTGGCTTTGTTTTGATCGTGGGTTAGGCATTGCTTTGTTAATCGTGGTTTCTTTTCAAATTTGTTTCTCAAAACGGTTAAAAACTAATACTGGATGTGCTGGTTTGTCTGTGTAAGGTTTCGGCGTTGGCACGTGGCACTCTATTTCTTCCGTTTAAATTTAGGGAGGCGTTGGCACGTGGCACTCTATTTCTTCCGTTTAAATTTAGAGAATTTTTTAATGAGCCTCGTATCAAGGCCCCGAGTCAATTCTAAATATAATTTTTTTTATCTTTCAAAAAAAATGTTTCAGATCGGTTTATGCCGATATGTTGGTCTGGGTAGGGTGTGGTGAGGGTTCCTGTTTTGTTCTTGGCTCTAGCTGCGGTTCATGATGTTGCATGGTCTTGGCTACTTGTTGGGAGTGACATAGAATGAATTTTTTTGTTGTTGTTTCGTTTGCAGCTGGATGTTAGTTTTTTCGCTTTGTTCTTTCGGATTTGTGTTTCTAGTGTTGTGTCTTTACTTATAAATATTAATATGGTATACTTTTTTCCTCCAACTTAATTTAAAGATATTTTTAACGAGACACGTGATAGTATTTTATGATTTTTTATATTAATGAAATCATACTTGCGTATTAGAAAAAATATTGAGTTGTTCAATACCGAACTCGAGACTTAATATCAATTAAGATTAAAACAATATTCTTTATCAATACACAATAAATTTGACAGACTAATTTTAAGCTATAATTTATTTTGTTTATATGTTTAGTTTTAAAAAAGTATTTACATAAGCATTCAGGTCAGTAATTCTCATCACACAAGGGTGCATGTGCCTTTTACTAGTTTAGGCGGTACTCAAGGGAGATTAGTGGGGTTATGTTCGCCAAAATTTATAAAATTTAAGTTGTAATTATATTTTTGTTCTTTAAAAACACATAAGTTATATGGTTGGCCTGCCTAAATTTAGAAAATTTAAATAATTCCTTCGATAAATAACGTTGAGTTCCTTCACTGATGCAATGCGTAAGATTAAAAATTGATATATTATATTTACTATTTAAATTTAGAATTAAATTTAAATTTCTATTTCTTAAATAATTAAATTATAATGAATTTTTATCTCTAATAACAAGAACCAAATAAAAAGATATATACCATATCCATATATAAGGAGACTGTAGTACTTAAAATGCACATCTTGTTTTCATTTTTTACTGTACTAGTTTTATTATCCGCGCGATGCACATAATTATCATATTTATAAATTAAAACGTATAAATAATTTTAATCTTTAAATTCATTTCAAATTATTTATAGTCAGTTGACTAATATTTTTCATTCGTAAATAGGTTATTTTGACCCAAAATAAAAAGTTGATGGCTAAATTGTTTCAAAAAAATAAAGGCCAAAATGACTATTCAATCAAACATTATTTGGCATTATGTCAACCCTAAATTTTAAACCTAAATCATAAATTCAAAACATTGTAATCTAAACCCGTAAATCCAAAAACTATACTTCTAAACTCTAAATATTACAAACTTTAATTTACACAAACTTGCGTATCAAAGTTTTTCTCATCATACACGGTATATATTTATAAAAAATATTTTAGTAAAAATAGCAAAAAGAAAAAAACTCGATTTCTTACTAAATGTAATGAATAGTAAATGCTATTGTTGATGTGATTTACAATTTTGACTCGTTTCATGCGAGTAAATTTGTGTTAATTATCATTAATAATCTTCATAAGAGAAATATTTAATATTATACAATCAAATTCTGTTATTAATTCATATCGATTAAAGATTTAAGGGATTCACTTGCCTGGCTGTAATTTAAACTTTGTTTCCCACAGTGAGTAAGCAGGCAGATGGTTAATGAAGAAAAAGGAAAGGAGAAAGAAAATCTATCTGATTGTTGTTTTAAAAGGAAACAAATAATGCATGGCTAATATCGAGCTGTTATATCTTTACCTAACCCTAAAAACCATGAATTTCCGGATTATAAATAACATCAGATACGAACGTGGACACTAAATCTTACCCATGGATACTCCACACAAAGACGGCTCCTCCTCTTCCTCTTCCACTTCTTGTTTTTCTCATTTTTGCTCATCGGCGCGTAGGTCCAAATCCCTCAAAGCCTCATCCGCTGGTGCTTCTGGCGATCTTCTTGTTCGCCGACTCGGCGCCTTCGATCTCCTCCTACTCGGCGTCGGCGCATCTATCGGTGCCGGTATTTTCGTTGTCACCGGAACCGTCGCTCGCGTTGCCGGTCCTGGTGCGTACTGGTTCTCTAATCTCTCCCTTTTATTTTATGGGATCGCGGATTTCATTCATGTACTTAACGTTTTGCGGCGATTTCGAATCTGTTGCAGGAGTGACTGTTAGTTTCATACTTGCGGGAGCGTCGTGTGTGTTGAACGCGCTCTGCTACGCTGAGCTATCGTCACGGTTTCCCGCCGTAGTCGGAGGCGCGTACCTGTACGCGTATACGGCCTTCAATGAAATTACAGCTTTTCTGGTGTTTATGCAGTTGATGTTGGACTATCATATTGGGGCTGCTAGTATCGCGCGTAGCTTAGCGAGTTACGTGGCTACCATTTTCGAGCTCATTCCTGCTTTGAAAGGAAAAATACCTCCCTGGGTTGGTCATGGTGGTCAAGAATTATTTGGAGGAACTTTCTCTATCAATATTCTGGCTCCCATTCTTCTTGCCCTTTTGACTATTATTCTCTGTAAGGGTGTTAAAGAATCATCTGCTGCTAATTCTGTCATGACTACAACCAAGGTACTCTCTTTCTTTAAGACTTCGTTTATTTTTCATATTTTGATCAACATGGGTGCCGAATGGGTTGAGGGTGTTGCCCCTTAAAAATTTTAGTTTATATATTTTTTTACATTTTTTATTCGCACCCTTTAAAATTTTATAATTTTATACTTTCTACATTTGTAATATAATTTCTTAATAGTTCTTACTTTTACAAAAAATCTTGTCTAATGCCTGTTTTTTCCTTTCTGGAAGAAAAAAAAAGGGACAAAGATGGTGTTCGGTCACTAAAGCCAAATGAGATTTTTTATTAGATAGAAAAAGTTAACTTTTGTCTTTTGTGAGGGGTATGTGGTAACTGTTATCGCATTAAGTGTGTTGCAGGTTCTCATTGTTATCGTTGTCATTATTGCTGGATCTTTCAAAGTTGATGTAGAAAACTGGTCTCCCTTTGTTCCCAATGGTTTTAAAGAAATATTGACGGGAGCTACCGTAGTATTCTTTGCATATGTTGGATTTGATGCGGTTGCTAACTCTGCTGAAGAATCAAAGAGACCTCAGGTATTCTTAATTTGAGAGCAACTCAAAGTCTTATGCTTCTTTGTGTTGTAGTTTATGTTAGTAATGTTCGTCTTGTACTGCATTCCTGTATGGTTCTGCATTATATTTCTTGCTTCATTCTCTATATTTTCCCTGTTTTGATTTTGATATTTCAGCGGGATTTGCCAATAGGAATCTTGGGAAGTCTGTTTATATGTGTTGTTTTATACATTGCTGTTTGCTTGGTGATCACCGGGATGGTACCCTACAACCTGCTGGGAGAAGAAGCTCCTTTAGCTGCAGCCTTTACATCCAAGGGATTGAAATATGTTTCTATTTTAATCAGTATTGGTGCTGTTGCTGGGCTTACAACAACCCTTCTAGTTGGTCTATATGTCCAGGTGAACTAACTTGGAATATCTATGTTTTGGTTATGTCATGCTGTCTTTATTGAAAAACATGTTCCAAAATGCACATGATGAAATT
The DNA here is from genome assembly GCA_019671005.1 of Hibiscus mutabilis. Taxonomy (NCBI): domain Eukaryota; kingdom Viridiplantae; phylum Streptophyta; class Magnoliopsida; order Malvales; family Malvaceae; genus Hibiscus; species Hibiscus mutabilis. The sequence continues at coordinate 52,668,192 of CM033719.1, forward strand.
CTTGATAGAGTGTTTCTCTGAGCAGTCTCGATTATATATCGGGCTTGGAAGGGATGGTTTACTGCCTTCAATCTTTGCAAAAGTGCATCCGAAACGCCACACACCTGTTCATTCTCAAGTTTGGGTTGGTACCATTGCAGCGGTTTTGGGAGGGCTATTTAATGTGCGTGTCCTATCACACATTCTTTCAGTTGGCTCACTGGTATGCCTTTTTTTTTCCCTTTTTTGAGTAGTCTTTGCCCCATATTTGCTTAATTGTATACGGTTATTAAGTTCCCAAACTACCATGCCTTTTACTTTTAAGTTGGTTGATATGGATTAAAAATTTAGGTGTAACTGTAAGCAATGGTAGTATTTCCTAGGATCGAAGCACATGTGTATCTGCAGAACTTATTTCTTTCTATTTGACTATATAATGCATTAGTTGGTTTCTGTCCACATGAAGTAAGGCATAGAAGTTCGTGTATTGGATAGTTGTGGGTTCAAAGCAAAGTACCTGCATAAATTAAGTTGATGTTTTGAAGTAGAAATTACATTTGCACGTGCATAATTGTGAAGGAGATGCACCTCATTTTATGCTTTTTGATTTGTTTCAGACCGGCTATTCTGTTGTTGCTGCATGTGTTGTAACTCTTCGCTGGAAAAGAAAGGCAGAAAATCAAGATTCTTCAAAATGCATGTCAACCTGGTGTGAAGGTGTCATATGCATTGTCATAGTGGCCTGCTGTGGTTTTGCTATCGGAGTTCTTTATCGTTTCGGTGCTTCCTTTATTTTTATGATTGTTGCATCGGTAATAGCCGTACTGGCTTGTGCTGCTCTTTGTTGCCGTCAGGTGAATGAATTTATCTCTATTTTTTCTATCTTATTCAATGCCAGAAAGATTGGTTTGACATGGTTCACAGTGCACAGTTTTTGCTTGGTTTGACATGGTCAGATGAATATTGTATAAACCTCTTAATAAGGTTTTTCTGAACCCATAAATGTACCTTTTTTCTCAGTCATATTCGGAAGCTCCAGGGTTTTCCTGTCCATGGGTTCCTATTTTGCCATCTGTTTGCATCTTTTTCAACATTTTCCTGTTTGCACAGGTATGCCTTCTTACATCAATGGAGTCAAAATTCGAAGAATTTATGGATCAAAGTTAGCCAGTTTTAATCAGTTTTGTTTTTCTTATTTCTTGGCACAGTTGCACTATGAAGCATGGATTAGATTCGTGGTCCTCAGCTTAATATCTGTTGTTATTTATGTATTTTACGGGCAGTATCATGCGAATCCAAGTTCAGATGAGACAATTATTTACCACAGGCCACCTGAAGAAGATAGACATTAGTCACCTATCCTCCTTGGTAGGACTTGCAGTTAATCCTCTTTTTATGTCATGCTAGAGTTAGGATTAGCTGGATTTGTTAATATTGGTCTGTTTTCAGCTAAGAATTAATTGGTTCATTTGTATTGGGCTGAATTAATCCTTTGATCCAATTTTAATAAACTCAGTTTACTTTATTTTGTTTAAACCAAGTAACCATGGCCGTTTTTTCACTTTTGCATCTGAAACAGGCAGGCGCGAATCCGAAAATTAGAAGTTAAGGGACCGATTATAAAATTTTACTGAATGAGTTATAGAGAAATTAAAAAAAAACAAGACTAAAAATGCCAACAGTAGAATTTGATCAATTGACTTCGAGTAAAGCAAATTTACATTCACTTGTACATTTTATCACTATGACATGAATTATTTTATGATATCAAAGTAAGTAAAAAAATTATTAATTAAGATTTTTGCAGGGGCCAAATTTAAAAAAATGATCGTAAGAGTGAGAAAATCGACCAAAAGGGTGAGTTGCGGGGGCAGGCCTCTGCCAGCCCCCTATGTGGCTTCGCCACTAGATGTAGGCCTCCGCCGATCATCAACTCCGGCCAACTATTGCTCCCTTTTCACTCTGCTTCTAAATATCGGTAGAGAATTCTATTAGACATTACTGGCTTCTTGCAGACTAATAAATAGAGAATGTGTATTTGCATGGCTCTTGATCTGCAGTTCAATCTTGGTTTCTTATCAACTAGGCAGCTTCTCCACAAGCAGTCGTTTATAGTGACGTTTTTGCAAGTGCAAACTGATTACCCAAAATTATAGGCATGGGAATTAGTCTGAAAATTAAGTTTTTTTTTTCAAGTGAGGCGTATTTTCAGAACAAGGATTCAGACTGGATTTGCAAAAAGAACTCCCAATTCATAAAACAACCAAGGTAAAGCCTAAGATTCCTCCTTGACGGTTCTGCATGTGAGTAATTACATATCAGAAACCTCGAAATGGTTTGAGCTGAAAGAAGTCCAAGGTCCATCCTGAGGTGTTTAAAGAGTTCGGGTAATAGAGAGCCATGCTCTTATGAAACATGTAGAGGAAAATTATTGGCTAAAGTGTCATTTTCCCTTGAAATAAACACAAACGAGTAATGTTATCTATACTTTTTAATTGCGTCAATTTTATTTTATGACCGAGTTCAAAAGCATAATTAATTTTAATTGAAAGTTCGATAAATTATTTACTATTTAAACTAAAAAATAAAAGTTTAATAGATTATTAAAATTTTAAAATATTAAAACATGAAAACAATATTAAGATATTTATAAAATATTTAAAATAAAAAACGGTGTATCGTTTTGGCTCCTTTACGGTGATAGGATTTATCAAAATAATTTATAATTTTATTTGTTTTTGTATTTTTATTAGACTGTTTTGATAAACATGTTAAGTTATAGGGAGTGATATCCAATTTATTAATAATAAAAATAATGATATTTTTATTTTTTTTATTTCTGATGAGAAGCAACGGTAAACTTATTTCTATACGAAATATTGAGAAAATTAAGGGATTATTTTTTGTTTAATCACTTGTATCCAACTTATCTGTTGAATAATTTGGATCAAACCCCTGACCTTAGGGGTGAGAGTTAGGTGGGGAATATTCGAAAACCGTGAGGATCCAAACTGACGGGCATGAAGAATAATCGAAATCTTCATCCGTGGAAATGGGGACGAGAATTGCTATATCCGATGTAACACCCTCGACCAGGAGGTCACGTTTGGGCCTCAAGCCCAACCTAAAACCATAAAATTTCTCAAACTGGGTTTAGCCCAACAAGGTATTTCTCAAAATTATTTAAAGCCAACAATTGAAAATATAGATAAACAATCAAAACGGTACAAAGGAGCTCTAATTTAAAACATTTGAACGTTCAATTTGATTAATACAATTCCAAAAATAAGAATTACATATGCCACAATGTAAGGTCCTATGAATACATAGCCCACTAAACACAAGTATCGCGCTCTGAAGATCACCACATGCTAGAATCTTGTACCGATAATGCTCCTCAATCCCACTATTCAACGATCAGCCTACGAACGAAAACAACGATTCCGAGCACTGAGCTTACAAAGAACAATGGTAGACATCTACTCTACTATACTTTATGCTAATCATAAACATAAGCATGCAAGCTAGTACGAGTAATAAGAAGAGATAAATAAACACGTGGCGCTACCAGTAGTCGCCTAAACACATGCTCTCATCATAGCAAATCATCATATATAGTACTCATGGCCCAACCAAGCCCGGGATCTCATCAGATCATCTAGGCAAAACACATATCAATAACAACAACTCTAGAGTGAGGCAGGGTCACGTAGCATCAGAACATACACTCCTAGTAAGACCAGGTTACATAGCATCGAAACATACACCCATAATCGAAATCCCCCATCGAGTATCTTCGAATGAGGCCCGAGTCACATAGCATTGGTAACCTTCATTAGGTATCTCTAACCATGGTGTTGCAACACTCTTTCTCTGGGTATCTGAATCCTATCAATCAAGAAGACTCAACCAATCAAATGCCTATCAAGCATGTAAGCAATCCGATACCAATGATATCATATTGTTTCTAATCATCATCACATCATTTATTTTACATTACTGAGTTGTTAATACATTATGGAGAAGTATATAATTAATCTCATTTATCGTCTCAATTAATTTGCATCTATAGATTATTTAGCGTATCGGGTACCGGTACTCGAACACGAGTATTAGTATGACACTCTCGGGTATCGGTACTCACACACATACCAATGCTAAAACTACTTACTGGAAATCCTTAATTTCCACAAGTGCCGGTACGAGTCAATCTGTACCAATTCGACCCTAAATTGCTTACCGGTATGGCCAAAGCTCGTACCGATACCCTATTTACAAGTTCATACAATTTCCTCGAATTACGATATTACAACGCTTATTCGATCCCTAAAGCTTATGAAAGTCATTAGAGTTTGTTTACTAACGCATTCATTCAAATAATATTAACTACCAGCTTCATAATCATTAAATCGAGTATTTAACCCTTAAGCATATTCCCATCAAATTTAATCAATCTATTCAAATAAGCATACACGGCATCACAATTATTTCAATCAATAAAACAATCATCATGCTTTTTAAAAATATCGAGTCTCATATTATCGGTCTCCACACATGCATATTCATCATCTATCCATTTTGCAGATACTAACACGCAAGATAATCACATTTATAATGCTTATAAAGCAATAGGAGTTCGAGGTGTACTAACCTTAAAACAAAACGATAAATCCCTACCCCAGCTCCTCTAAACATCTCTTTGATTCCAATATTCGAGTCCACCAAATCCTCGAATAAAACAAATACGACTACATAAGCCATTTCACACTATCGTACTACTTTATGGGATAAAACGCGTAAAAATAGCTTACTAGGTTTGAATTTGATGAAACGAATTATGCCAATGGACTCATAACGTTGAGAAACCCTGGGTATGGTCCTTAAAAAAAGTCAATGGCTCGGTCAACAGCTCGGTCAATACGGCTCGGCTCGACGGCTCGGCTATAACCCAGCTCGGCTTAGATGGCTTCAACCGCCTAGGACGATGCCCTCGCATGGCTGACGGTGCTTGAGGCGGCCTTCAGTGGTCGGACGGCGACGAGAAACTCTAGATCCTCTCCAAATCAACTGGGGAGTTCAATGATGGCTTCAAAACGTGACAGTGAGTGGTGGTTCCTTGCGATCAAGCTTCGCCGTTTCTTTCTTCTTCTCACCCTGGCGAGTGGCGACGGCGACGACAATGGGGTAACCACCGGCGGCTGCATCTCGGTGAGAGAAACTCAATGATGCCAGTGGTGAACTTCCACGGTGGTCAGAACACTATTGAATCGAAGCAAAATCTCTTCATCTCTCTCTAAAACACTCTCTTCCATTCTCACCCACTTTTTTTTTCCTTTTTCTCTCTCCTCATAATATCCTCTTCTACTTTTTCAACCACCCACACATATTTAAAATTCGAACATCACTATCTCCCAATAAATTATTAAACATATGTCGTCACTTTTTATTTCCACTTTGGACTTAACTTTAAGTTCCTATTCAAATTATCCCAATAATCCATTTAATGGGCTCCCAAATTTGATTCTCCCAACTTAAATCTTAACTCTTGGAAGATTTAAATATGAACCCAAGGCCCAAATTATTAAATCGAAATCCGGTCGTTACATCCAAGCTTAAGGGATACCTGAACCGTACCCATATAAATCATAGTGGGAATCCCAAAAAATACCCGTAGGGATCCTGATATTTTATAAAATTTTTAATAAATATATACTTATTTACCTATGTACCTCTAATATATGTCTTAGAAAAGGCTTAACTACAAATAAGTGCCTAAACTATATGTCTTTTTTGCAATAGGTGCATAAAATATTTTTTTGGTTGAAATAGGTGCCTAAAGTTTTATTCTGCTATTGTTTTAAGGTAACACCATTAAAAAAATTCACCATTCAATCAAAATTTGATACGTATTTTTTATTTTTCCAAAAAATTGAAAAAAAGAATTTTTTTAAATCTAATACTTTTCAAAATCTTCAAAACAATATCAAATCCCTAAAACCCCAAATCCCTAAATTCTAAAATTGGTGCATTGTTGATGCCGATAGCCTAGTCGGACCCCGCCACCATAGTCCTCATCTCATTTCCTCTAACCACCCATCACCGGTAACTAGTGAGAGGCATGCCAATCGGATGTCAAACGATTGGAGTCTTTTGCGTTCGTTGTTCGATTAACGCGCCACCCGTCGATTACCAGTGATGGGTGGTTGGGAAAAATAGGCGGGGCTCTGGTGAAGACGATGTTAGGGTCCGATGAGGCTATTGACGGTGACAATGGGTTAATTTTGGGTTTGGGGTTTGGAGTTTTAGGGATTTTGGACTGTTTTGTAATATCTGAAAAATTTGAGATATTTTTTTAATATTTTTTTGTTTTCAGTTTGTTTCTGAAAATAAAATTAGAAAAAAATAGCAAAAGTCACGTGTCAATCTATAATTGGGTGATGAAAGTTTTTTGACAGATTAATTTTAAAATGGGCAAAAATGAAACGTTAGACACCTATTTCAACCAAAAAATACTTTAGACACCTATTGCAAAAATATGACAAAGTTTGGGCATTTATTTTATAATTAAGCCTAAAAAAGCATAACTATATTATTTTCACTTAAACTTATTAATAATAATAATAATAATAATAAAAAACCCACTCAAAAATTAACTCATGTAGTTTCAAGAAATATTTTATTTTTAATAATTTAAAATCTAAAAACCCCCGCTTTCCCACCCAAACTTTTCCTTTCTACATCCAAAATTCACTATCTAAACGTTCTATCCTAGTAACTTATTGGGTAAATTACACAAATGATTATCAAATTTTTAGCATACTTTCATTTTAGCCACCGAGAATTTAAAATTTTCATTATAGTCACCAAATTTTTAATTTACTTTCAATATGACCCCTCTCGTTACCTTTCATTGGAAGCTGACGTTTTTCCATAATAAAAAATGAGTAAACTATACCAATCATCACTCAAGTTTCTTGTCACTCATATTTTGGTCACTAGAGTTTAAAAATTTTCAATTTAATAACTTAACTTTCAAATTATTCATATTTTGGTCACTCTCGAATGACATGGTTATACAAATAGAAAATTTTGATTAATCCTTAAAAAAATTATTTTGGTGAATTCACATTATTCAATTCTCGATCTTATATTGTACCAATTAAATTGAATAATCAATTAACCAAAATATTTGATTCTGGACATGCTTTTTTACTTTGTTTATTAAAATATCAAATATGATGAATTTAATAATTGTTCGGTTGCGATAAAAGTGTAAAAACAATCAAAAAGTCAAAAATTGAGAGTTCACCCAATTAATCCAACCCAGAGCCAAAACTTTTTTTTTTAAAAAAAATATGAAGAGTATCAAAATCACTAGACTATAAGATATTTTAATGCATAAAATTAAAAATATCGTATATAACTGATTATAACAGTTAATCAGTTTTGCTTAAAACTATGATTCGTAACGGAATTGAAATAGTTTATTTTAAAAAATCTGTACCAAAATTGGGTTCGATTAATCCTTAAAAAATATTTTTGTTAATTGGTAAATTCAGACTATTCAATTCCCGATCGTATATTGTAACAATTAAATTGGATAATCGATTGACCGGTTAACTGAAATATTTGATTTGGTTAATAAATTTTTATTTTATTATTAATATATCAAATATGGTAATATAGTAAATTTAATAATTATTTGGTTGTAATAAAAATATAAAAATAACTAGAAAGTCAAAATTTGAGAGTTCATGCCTAATGTCCTACTTAGAGCCAAAACTTTTTAAAAAAAATAAGAAGGGCGTCAAAATCACTAGACTATAAGATATTTTAATGCATAAAATTTACAAATATTGTATATAATTGATCAAATCGGTTAATCAATTTTGCTTAAAACTATGAACCGTAACCGAATCAAAATAATTTATTTAAAAAATTTGTACCGAAATCAAGTTCGATTAACCCTTAAAAATTATTTCGGTTCATTGGTAATTTTGGATTATTCAATTCTCGATCTTATATTATACCAATTAAATCGAAAAGTTGACTGACTGGTTAACCAAAATATTTGATTCGGGTAAAAAAAAATTATTTTGCTTATTAAAATATCAAATATGATAATATGATAAATTTAATAAGTGTTCGGTTGTGATAAAAGTGGACAAACAAGTAGAAAGTAAAAAATTGAGAGTTCACGATTAGCAATCCTACCGAGAGCGAAAATGTCTTTAAAAAATCAGAAGGATATCAAAATTACTAGACTATAAGATATTTTAATGGATAAAATTTACAAATATTGCATATAATAGATCATATTGGTTAATTAATTTTGCTTAAAATTGTGAATTGTAACCGAATCGAAATAATTTATTTAAAAATATTTGTACTAAAATCGAATTTTTCTATTTTATATACAATTTAATTCAGAAGTGACCAAAATAGAAATAATTTAAAACTTAAGTTATTAGATTAAAAGATTTTAAATATGGTGAACAAAATAAGAGTGAGAAGAAAATTGAGTGATGATTGGTGCAATTTACCATTATTTTATGAAGGAAAAATAAAAACTAACGTTAGCTTCAAAGGGAAGGTAACAAGAGGGACCATATTAAAAATGAACTAAAAATTCGGTGATTATAATAAAAATTTTAAAATATATGTGACCAAAATAAAAGCGTCCTAAAAATTTAATGACCATTTTTGTAGTTTACCCTAACTTTCCTTTCTACGTTTAAAATTCACTATCTAAAATCTTGTGCGTGAGAAATTCGATCGTTGAAGTTGTATCGTGGGTACAACTGGGTTGGGTGTGTACGAGCGGTAATTCGTATCATAAAGATTTATCGGTTATCGAAATAAATTTTTTGATATTTTAGTAAACTGTTTTTGTCATATTTAATTTTGTTACTGCTTAAACGGTTAATTGATTTATTCGATACGATTACTCGGTTAATTGTGAACCGTTTTATATCTAGTATTATAAATAATATATATTTATTACTACTAATTTAAATAGTTTAAAAAATATCAACCAAATAAATTTAAATAAAATCTTCAATATTTATATTTAAAAAAATTTCAAAGTTTAAAGCAATTAAAGAGTTTAGGAAAATTATATTAATTAATCAAATATTAATATTAGTAATAATCAATAATTTATATTAATTACACAAATATTATTAATAATCTATAATCTAATATCATTATAAAATTTTCTTATAATTATAATTTAATATCATTATAAATTATGGTAATTATACAAATATTAGTAATGATAAATAATTTAATATCATTATAAAATTAATTTTTAATTTTATTATCGATTTTTTATTAACCGTTTAGCCAAAAATCGTAATTGTTCTCCTCTCGTTTAACCTCAAATTTTATCGGTACAGTTATCATACCGTTTCGATCAATTTTTACCGGTACAATTACCTATCATTTAATTTAGTTTTTTTGGTACGGTACATGGTTCCCTAGGTACAACAATTCCTTGGGTGAGGAACTTTTGAAGTCATGGAAACAAGGCCAAAGTTGGATTTGTATATAAACCTTCCGGCCCTAAGAAACTCGATGCAATTTTGATTATCAAATACTGAAGGCAACTATGACGATAAATTAGGTAATCAACATTGATCTATCAACTTAATGAGCATCTCTGTCGAGAAACATGTTAATTAAGAAGGTTCTTAAATTAGGATTGAGAAATTGAAAATATCTTTGGAAGTGAATGGACATACATGATTAATTTCTCCCTTTGAAATTCAAACTAATTGGTGCATTTTGGAGTAGCACTGAATAATAGTTGAAAATTGGCCCGCCTGCTTTGAACTTGCGTCGGGGCTGAAATTAAACTTGAAGAAATTGGCTATCTTTGGAGTTAACATTGAGGACTCGGTATTGTCTTTTTGGGCAGGTTCCTTAAAATGCTTCGCGGGGAAATTTCCGACATCCTACCTTTGCTTGCGACTGGGTTTTAAGAAGAATTCCTCATCATTATGGAGACCTATTGTAGATAAAGTCAAAAAGAGACTTCGTCCCTGGAAAGCAAGGTTGCTGTCTTTTGGGGAAGAGTCTTGTCTCGAATTTATTTGGGGTTCAAAGGATGGTAAACATATCCATTGGGTATGTTGGGAAACTCTTTGCTTGCCCAAATAATTTGGAGGGCTCGGTCTTATTGACTTTAAGGTAAAAAATAAAGCCTTGTCGTACAAGTGGATGTGGAGATACAGTCTTAAAAGGGACAGAATGTGGAGAAAAGTGATTCAAGCTAAGTATGAGCGCGGGGCTTTTGACATGTTGCCATCCAATGGGGCAAGTAGAAATAAGTCTTGGATTTGGAAAAAGATTTCAAAGCCGGTGTGCCCTTCAACAGTGGATAATGACCCCTTTATGTCCAACATATCCTATACAGTTGGGGATGGTAAATCACTAGATTTTTTGAATGCTAAATGGCTCGCTAATGCTTGTCTAAAATATCTCTTTCCACGAATCTATGCATTCACATCGAAGAAGCTGGGGAAGATTGCAGAGTTTGGCTTTTCTGTCGGCAACACGTGGAAATGGGAGGTGCCGTTGAGAAGGCCCCTGTTTGACTGGGAACTAGAAGCGTGTGATCTATTTTGCAGTACTCTCGTATCAGATAGACTAGGCACTTTCCCTTCAGATGGATTAAGATGGGCAAAGTCCTCCTCGGGTTGCTACTCAGTTAAGGAGTTCTCCTTTCTTAATAGTTCAAGAGGCTGCGATCTAGATCACATGTGGTATTTGTTATGGTCTGGGTTAGCTCCCTTTAATGTCGAATGCTTTGTTTGGAGACTTATCAAGGGTTGAATTCTAACGAAGGTTGAGCTATCTAAAAGGGGAGTTCAGTTTGATGGGTCCAATATGTGCGTGTTCTGTCGTTCGGAAGTAGAGTCAAACTCGCATCTGTTTTTTTGTGTAAGTTTGCTTTGGGGATCTGGTCTAAGTGGTGTAGTATTTGGGATACTCAAGTGGTTTTCTCCCGTTGGAAGGTGGGATGTTCTTTGAAGCTTGGGCTAGATGTTGCCACCATCCTAGGATGAAACCTCTGTGGGAAATGGCTTTTTTTGCTATCTCTTGGTCCTTGTGGTTACGCAGAAATGAGGTAATTTTTAAAGGTAAAATTATTGACGATAACCTCTTCTTTGATCTCATTTTACTTGGGATCAGATGGTGGGTTCGAGCAAAATGGCCAAAGGCAGTCTTCTCTATCAACGATTTCCTTGCGAATCATTCCACCTGGTCCTTGCCTGCGACCCCTAAGGGTTCGAATTTCAATTCCGATTGGGCTGCCCCTTTAGTTGGTTCAGTTAAATTTAACACAGATGAGGCTATGATGAGGAGCTTTGGTCCTGCAAGGATGGGTTGTGTTCTCAAGAATCATAAGGGGAAAGTCCTTATTGAATTTCCAAATCTATTGGTGCTTGTGACCCTGCCTCAGTCGAACTACTTGCAGTTAAAGAGGCGATCTCGATCTTCGATAGATCCAAGTGGGCTAAAGATGGTAAAATTATACTTGAATCTGACTACACCAATGTGGTCACTTGGATGAGAAACCCTTGTTGCACCCTGCCCCATTCAAAGATCTTGTGGCCGCCTGCGTCCGTGTTTGTTCCAAGCATAATTGGAGGATTGACCTTGTGGGGAGGGAGAGTAACCACGATGCAGACAGACATGCGAAAGCTAGTATTAATCGTCAAAATCGTACCTGTAAGTGTTGCGGACGAAGTGGAGAATGTAAAATCGTCATAGTCCCGCTCGATTCTCATGCCTATCAGACCTTGCTTAAGAGATTTAATATCTCATTTCACTATATCAATTGATTATTGGTAAGTGATTATTGATTCATTAGTACTATTCTAATGTTTTATCTAAAAATATTATAGATATTGTTTATTCTTGGTCAAATTTTATTCTAGGAGAAGAACATTTATTTTTTTGACAATAACAACTGAATTTTATTAAAAAATCATAGAAGATATTATAAATACAGTGCATCCAGAAGGGAGAACAATAGAGACTAGTCCACCAAAATCTCATACAAAATCCAAAAGTGCAAGAAAAGTAAATACTTTCATAGGGATTAGCATGCTGTCAAAATTTAGAAGCCTTCATGAATCTCCTTATCTCTATCCAAACGAGACACATTATGAGGTGAAAAAGGAGTGTTGAGTGAGCCAAACTATCAAGCAGATTGCTCCGCTACCCAGAACTGATTACACAGGCAAACAATCATCAACCGAGTGGGGATCTATCTTTCTATGACCACTAATATAATCACAATCAGAAACTAGCATCGTGAAGATCTCCGTGTGAGAACCAAACAATCACTAAGGTACGCTAAAATCATGTCAAAACGACAGATGAAACAAAACTACAAAACAAAGAAAAGGCATGTCACAAAGGCAAAGAAAAAACGTACAACAAAGATAGAGATTCTTATTAAAAATATAAAAAAAAGAAAATAATAGGAATAATGTAGAAAAGAAATTAGATTAACGAAGGAGGCTGCGAGATCTAAAATTTCATGGAACCTAGATTAAAATATTTTTAAATTTTATAAAACATGAAAGACTGCATGGAGCGTGTAATAAAAATCCCTTCAAGTTTTTATTTTAAAAAATTATAATGTTATTTGGAATTAATTATTGTGAATTAAAGAATTAAATTTATTTCTATTTATCTTAAAAACTTTGATATAATAATTACCATATGGTATTTTAGAAAAATGGACTAAATATTAGTTAAAGGATAAAAATGAATATTTTAGTTTGGATCAAACTCATTTCAAAAGATTCTATAATTTTATTTGTCTCATGATTTTTCTGTAAAAATTGAGCATTAGAAAAAGAAAATATTAAAATTTTCACTGTCTAATTTAAAATTTTAAACATAAATTTCTTTGCTTCATGTTTTTATTTTTAATATTACTCTAATATTTTTAAAATTTTAATAATTTCTTAAATTCTTGTTTTTTTATCTTAAATATTAAATAAGTTATCTAACTTTTAATTAAAATCAATAATGCCCATGAACTCCAAAAAAAACAATTATGCCCTCGAAGTCGGTTAAAAATCAGTTTAGCCCCTCTGCTATGTCATCATCTCACATGTACTGCCACATCATCATCGTGCACCGTCACGTTAGCACCATTAACTATCACATCAATATTGTAACAATCAATGTCGGTCAAGGGACAAAATTGATGCAATTGAATGACTTTGAGAGCAAAATTGATACAATTAAAAAGTAAGAATAACAATGCTCGATTGAGTTTACTTTAGGGACAAAATGACCCCTTTAACCAAAATTATTTAATACTACATGACTTATCAATTTTTAGGGTTTATGGCTTATGGTTTAAGATTTAGGATTAAGAAGTTTTTTCTACACAATCCGTGTATCAAAATATATCAAATACATTTTACACAATTTACTTATTTAAACCTAAATCCTAAAAGTTTAAACCCTAAAAATCTAAACTATAAATCATAAATTCTGAACCATATAACCTAAACTCTAAATAAAACCTCTAAACCTTAAAATTGAAATATTTATATAAATTAAATTTATATAACCTATATATCAAATATTTCTCACAAGTATTTTAAAAAATCCAAATTATGGCGTTCAAAAAAAAAAAACTGACTTAGGTGGTAAAAATGTTCGGAACTCAGAACAGTGATGCCAAAAGAGTTGCCCTTTTAAGCATTTTAGTTAGGGTAATTGGTGACTATTCCCAGTTAAATGATTTAGTAATTTCCTAGTCTACAATGAATGTCATGTCATGCGTAGGGATTAGTATTCGACTGAGTGAAATCGAGTTGAGTAAAAATTTAAATTAATTGAATTGACGAACCATATTTTATCATTCAAACTTTATTTAAATTTTTTAAAGACGAATTCAAGTTTTTATTCAAATTATATTGTAAATATTTATAATGCATAATATAAATTGATTTGAATTTAAATGATTTTCTATAACAATATACGATATAAATAAAAATGTATTCATATTTTTTATAAGTATGAATAATATTTGTAATGTTATTTAATAAATGAATATAATCTAAAATTATATAATATTATTTTTAAAAAGAAGTTGCTTTGAGGGAAATTTATCTATAAGAGTACAAATGACTCAAGGAATTGATGGAAAGAAGAATTTGTACAGAGATGCTGTCAGAAAATTAAATTGAATAAAACACAAAATTGAAGGATTAAATTATAAAAAAGAGAAATTTTGTTTTCAAAAGTTGGAATTAAAGTCACATATATATTATAGTTATTCGAATCCCATTTTAGTATTCAAACTCTATTTAATTTTTTTCAAGTCGAATCAAGTAGGGTTTATAAAATTCAAAATGAGTAAAAATATTTGACTTTTTCAAATCAAATCTAATTTTTCTCCTTTTAGTCACATATATGGAAAAAAAATATTAGATGGGTCTAGCTCACCACATCATCCATGGTTTCATCCAATAATAATTTTCCATCTTATTTTTTTTTTAAGGTGAATCTTCACCTATGTCCACATGTCATTAAATGAATGAATCTCATTGGATAAGACCATGAATAACATGGTGAGCCGGGACCATAAATGATATGGTAAACCGGGACCATATAGTAATTTCTCCATGCATGGACTTTAACGGAGCTAACGGTATCCACAAGTGACTTGTAATTGAGCAAAATTCAATTGCTTAAGTCGGTTTAAACCCAGGGGAAGCAAGCAAGAAGTTAAGGAAACTAGAATAACTCAATGGTGAATCATACAAATGATGGTGAAAATCCTTTATTTAGAGTTAAACCCTCTTAAAGCTTACTATTCAGATTGAATTACATAGCGGTTTAGATTGAAACCTAATCATAAGGAGTTCTATAGAAATTCAAACAGAGACGGACACAACAAAATTTTATATTAGAAATACGAACCTTTAAAAAGTTATATTATAAAATTAGGGCTGAAAACAACAAAATTATAGGTGTGTGAAATTAGACCGTCGATAGAAAATATAAAGAAAACACATAATCTATATGAGAATTTAAAAATTCAAAAAATACGATCACATTTTAACCCCTCTCGGTCTATCCCAGAATTCAAACTCTACTATCCCTATCAATTATAAATTATTGGATTTTTTATTAATTCATATGCTCGAATTACATATATGAATTGTTTGAATTGTTCTGCTGCCTTAATCAGGGGGCATTGTGCATGGACTGTGACACATGTCTCTCTACATATGTATGGACTATGAGACAGTGGCGGAGCCAAGATTTTTATATAGTGGGATCAGAATAGAGTATGAGGTACGATGATTCCCATACCACTATGATATAAATATTATTGACTCCCTACCCCGACAAATCAAGTGGGGTCAATTCTAATATTTCTTATGAAAAATTCTATACTAACTACTTGAAAACCCATTTAACTCTTCAAAAATTCTATACCAAAACAAATCAAGTGGTCAATTGACACCTTAATTTACATGTGGCTCTGCATAACCCTACTTTTTTCTTTCAAAATAATCAAAAAGCGCGTCAGTTCTTTTCTTCATTTTTGGTTTAGCCGGCGATCGATAATTATTTAGGTGTTGTTTGTCGATCTTCGGTGTTCATTATATTCTTTATTTTTATTTGTTATGCTTTTAGTATTTTTTATTTGAGTTTTCTTCTATTTTAATAATGTCAAAACCATTTTTTAACCGATAAAATAGCTTGGGAATTAATTTTGAAATTAGGGGGTTTCTTTTTAATTCGATTTTTAAAAATGTTTGGAATCGCTACCGGTCACTTTGATAGACCAGACACCATAAAAAAACAACCAGAGATTCTTTCTTTAAAATTGAGGTTAAGAAGTCGATTATGTGTGGGGGAAGGATTAGCACCCCACAAACGCCCGATATCGGTACATTTAATTTTGTATGGCATACTGACATTTTAGAATAACAATTTGAATTTAATTTAATCAATAATTATTAGCTGGGTTTATGTTCCAAATGGAAATATTCTTTTATAAGGAAATATTTTTGCTTCAAATATAAATTGGAAACACCCCTATACGCTCAAGTCACCTCTATTTTTATTTCAAAAATATATCTCCCTTATAAAAGGTTTTATGCATGATTAATTATGGTCTAGTTCATTTTAAGTGTTAATCTAAAAAGCTCTAATTTAAATTTGAGTTATTTAATCTATGAATATTATTTAACTCCAAAGTTTGCATGTGATAACAGTCAATTACTTTTGAGCATCATCCATATTAAACTCCAAAGTTATAGATAATATTCCCTATTATTTAATTAGGCTAATTATTAAAGTTCTAATTCTATTTAAGGCTCTAATTAATTAATCTAAATTATTTATCAATTTTCTAGGGTTTTAATGAATATTGAATACTCTACTTAAGAGCTCATGTTGAACAACGCCCCATTATATTGGGACACCATTCAAATTTAAAACGTCAAAGTTTCCCATTCAATTATACTCATTAATTTTCTACAATTATCTACCTAATTTGAATTATCAAAGGCCTAATCAAGAACCTAAAGACCAAGGCTTTAATGTGCTAACTAAATTAAACAAACTGTTTAATTATCTAACAATTAATACTACATGTCTTATTTAAATCATGCACCAATCAAATAATAATTAAAGCATTTAAATTAAATTATAATTGAAATTAAAGAAACATGACTAAATTGCACAAATTGAAAATTGAACTCTAATTTTTATTAAAAGGGACGAAACTGAATAAAATTGCAGATTAGAGGACAAATTTTAAAGGACCCATATATGAATATGGGACCCAGAGGTCCGACCCGACTCGGCTTGGCGGGTCATCCTAACCCGGCACCAAAGCAGTGTCGTTTGGTTAGGGTTATAAAACCCTTTTTATTCGAAAACCCTCATTTTAAAGAATCCTCTTTCTCTATCCCCCCTCTCTCAAAACAATCCGTCCTCTCACCTCAAAAACACTCACAAGCCCAGAAGAACACCTGGAAATGGATCGAAATCCATGTATTTCATATGATGTTCTTCATTGTTCTTCAAGAACTTGAAGAACATCGGTGAAGCTTCGCCGTACCTTCTGTCGATAGATCCATCCCAACCACCTTTTGACCAACTCCAACCTATTCATCGGCCGTTGGGAGTTGATTATCAACGGTCGTAGGCGATCACCGGCCGCCCTAGGGTGATTTTTTGTTGCCAAACCTCCGTTTTACCAAAACCATAAACTCTCCAAAACATCATTTTCAACTGGCAAAACCTAGATCTAGCCGATCCAACAATATCTCCCACTTCACCCGACCTAAATTTACCCTCCCGGCTCTTTTCAACTCTGAAAGACCTAAAATGATTAAATTAATAAATATTTCCTTATAAAAGGAATAATAGACCCGACCACCTTTCTCTTTTTATATTTAATAGCTTTGATCTAACCTATTAAGAGATCAGAGGAAAATATACCTTCTGATGATGTGATAAAGTTTTCGACAATGGCACAGTAGCTCTAGTCTTTTTCTCCAACGGTTTCCTCCGTTTCTCTGACGTCTTTTTGACTTTCTCAGGTAAACCCTTTTTCTCTCCCACATTCTTTTTTAATTGCGTAATAATTGCTATAATAATTGCATAATGATTGGGTTGAATTTTCTCTCTCTGTATTTATAGGAGATGGTACAGTATGACATCATGCTAACGTCACATGGGTGACGTCAGCAGCCAGCTGTTGGGAAAAAGACTATTATCCGTGTGAAGCATGTCTGGGCCAACTAGGGACTGCCATGTGGAAAATTTTGGGCGGGAATTTTAAACCTAGCTCATATTTGTGTCTGTTGGGCTGTTATCCAACATATTTTGGGCGGGAAAAATTTTAAATGGGTTGGCAAATGGGCTTTAGGATATAGTTTTGGGCTTTTGATATAATATGAACATTTAAAAGGATTTTTGGAATATTTATTTATTTGTGGTTTTATTTATTTATAATATCAGCATTTATTTATTATATTTACTTATTTATTTGCTAAGTGAAAATATTGTACGTATATACATACATATACCCGAATAAAATTCGGGTATGACAACTGCCCCTCTTTGCTCATTGCTGTGGAACGGGAATTAGGAAAAGACTAAAAAGACAGGAATTTTGTCCAAACCATCTCGTTGTCATCTGAGTTACAATTTCTTCTTATTATGAATTTAAACCCATTCTCTCCCTTTAGAAAGCTTGAACAAGTTCTTCTGATTATGAACTTCCCAATCTTTCTTCTATGGTTGAACTGAACTCTGAACTAATTCTTATCATTATAAACTATTCATTCTTCTAAAAATGTTGATCCACGAGCTTTTCTCATTATGAACTCCTGGCTTTCTTCTTTTCCTGGAAAACACGAACAAGTTTTTCTCAGTATGAACTTCTCACTCTTCCTTTAAAGGTTATACTGCGAAGTCTGAATCAGTTCTTCTCATTATGAACACATTCATTCCTCTTGGCATTGATGATCCACCTCTTTGCAAAGGTGTCATACAAGTGAGCTATTCTCATTATGAACTCCTCATTCTTCTTGTAAATGTTGATCCACCTCTCCGTAAAGGCGTTGAACAAGCAAGTTCTTCTTATTAGGAACTTCTTATTTTTCGAAGGATGAACTCTTATCATTATGAGTTCTTCATTCTTTGCTAGGCGAGTTTTTCTCATTATGAACTCTATACTCTTTGCTGGGCGAGTTCTTCTCATTAGGAACTCTGTATTCTTTGTTGGGCAAGTTTTTCTCATTATGAACTCTTCATTCTTTGCTGGGTGAACTCTTCTCATTAGGAACTCTGTTTTCTTTGCTAGGTAAACTCTTCTCATTATGAGCTCTATATTCTTTGCTAGGAATGTTGATTCACCTCCTCCTCTAGGGAAAAATTGAACCTGCAAAAATAAATAACATTAGTTAATAAAATTTCAGCTTGAAGTGATATGAAATATTCTTCAATTTCCAGCTTGAAGTGATGAGATATTTAGAGTCATTTCTTTTTCTACCTAAGGTGTCTCGATCTTTAGTTTGAAACTCGCATATGATCTTTTGTTTCTCTTCCTCTGTTGATCGATCTCCCTCTATGCTTGGAACGTATATGACTGGGTCTACTCCTCCAATCCTGAAGTTGATCTAGCTTCCCAACCTGGTAAATTGAACTTCTTTATTTTCCTTGAAACTGATGCCCCAAAAGGTTAATATCATTGTCAGTACCATGCCCCCACAATCTTATTGTGACGACATTCAAAAAGTTCTCATCATTTCCAAATATGTCAGCCTGAAAGACTTAACATCATGCCCGAAGGATTTACTGATGACCCAAAGGTTTTAGAATTGCACTGTACTTTCTGTCTTGTATAGACAATCAAATATTCTCATCACTCCTGAATGTGATGGCCTGAAGGACTTAACATCATGCCCGAAGGACTTATCGATAACTCGAAGGTTTTAGAATTATACTGTACTTTTTTTCTTGTGCAGACAATCAAATATTCTTATCACTCTCGAAGGTGATGGCCTGAAAGACTTAACATCATGCTCGAAGGAATTACTGATAACCCAAAGGTTTTAAAATTGTATTGCACTTTCTGTCTTGTGCAGACAATCAAATGTTCTCATCACTCCTAAAGGTGATGGCTTGAAGGACATACTGATGACCCGAAAATTTTAGAATTGTACTACACTTTCTGTCTTGTGCATACAATCAAATATTCTCATCACCCCCGAAAGTGATGGCTTGAAGGACTTACTGATGACCTGAAGGTTTTTAAATTGCACTGTACTTTCGTATTGTGCAGAAAATCAGGAAATCTTTGTTGAGATTCTCTTCTTTAAAATGGAAGTCACGGGTTGATATCTTTGTTTCACAAAAATATGATTGAAATACTTTTTAATCTTTGTTGTATGTACTTCTTCAATCTCTAAGTTGTAGATTGAAATCTTTGCTTGTTCTTTTCCGATTCTATAAATTCCTGCCAAAATATGCAAAAATATTTTGAATGCATGAGTTAGCACACTCTTATCTTAGGGATGCTTGTCTATATACGATGCATGAATTGTGACAACTGAGGACCACTTGGATGATCTCTGATCTTTTTTTCTTTTCTGTTGAGTTTCCTTCTTTTGGTGCAACGATACCTCATATCTTTAGACTATTCTTCTCAAATCTTGCTTAGCTTGATCTTCTTGAGTTTTGTCTTTGAAGTATCACTATTATCTTTATGCTCGGACAAAATTTGGCCCAAATTTTATTGTTTTGCTCTTATTCTTCTTGAACAAGTTTTTGACTTCTTCAATAATCAAATTTTTTCAGGCTTTGTACTCCCTTTTGTATTCTGATTTGAACTCTTATGCACAATGATGACCTACTAATCTCTTTGTTTCTTGTCCCATCATGTAAAATTTGCCCCTCTTTCATCTTTTAGGGCTAGCAAATGCCTCAAGTCCCTAAATTTTCATCAGGTTCATTATTTAATTTCAAAGAACAACCAAAACTCCAAGGTAGAAACTTGTTGTAAGTCCCTGAAATATCTGACATATGCATTCTTGTCATTATCCTCACCATGACCCCTAATGGGTGATTCTTATTCTAAATAGAAGGTTGTCACTCAAATATGAACGTCCCATACTCAACCATATCTTTTCTATATCAAGTCGATCATTTTCATCTATGGCCTTGCATTTTGAAATTTATCTCTGAAGCAATACAAGGAGATCTTTTTGTTTGTAAAAAAATGTTAGTTTACTAATAGGCATTTCAATAAAGGATTCCTTACAAGACCTAGAAAATTCATAAACTTAATAAAAAGAAAGAAAATAGAATAGGTTGCCTTGGATATCGAGTTCAAGAGCGTCTCAGATTCAACCCTCCTGTGATTAGCATAACTTATGAATGTTGTGGCGATATCTGAAGTTATACAATTTCTTTCAAATAACTCAGTTCACACCCTATGATTACTGTGTTGCTTGATTCAGTCAGAAACAACTCTTCTTTTGTTCTCTTTATTCCTTTCCATTCATAAATGTGTTCAAGCTTCCCAGACTCGTTTAACTAGTAGAGTGAAAAATATCATTCTAAGAATAAAATTTTATAAGTGCATGAGTGTGCTTCTGATTGTAACTAACCATTGTTATATTATTATTCTATACACATCTTCAAAGATACATATCTGACGCCATAGTATTGGACAAGTGGGGCATAGTTCCTTATTAGATCTGTCACCCTCCACAGCTCCATCAGAGTGCTCCGAGATTTATTTATTCAATATTTAATTTTAATTATTTCTCCCTTTACTTTTCTTTCTCTTTTTCTATTCTCCTATTTTTCTCTTTCTTTTTCTTTTTTCTTTTTTCTTCTTTTTCTCTTTTCTTTTTTTACAAATAGTGTTATTTTTAGGGTATAGAAGACTATGCTTAGAACTTCCATTTCAAGCAACTCTACTTGGTTAAAATTGTCTAGTCCACTATAATATTTATGAATTTCAAAGATTTGTCATCGAACACCATCAAAGGTGTAGTAATCTGCCATTCTCTTGCTTTGTCGATCAGATTAAACTGAGAAATAAATTTCACTTCATCGTCTTCACAACATCCAATCAATCTTTGTACCAAAATCAATGTCACATCTTGTAATTGGAATCCAGGGACCTACAAGGGTAAGAAGAGATATACATATATTCATAGATTTCAAAAAAAATCATTCTATTGAAATGAAAATCAACAAACATGCCTATGTCCTTAGAAAAGATCTCTACTACTTTTTGGCCAGAAGTAGCAATGTTGATTTCGTGCATTACTTCAGAGATGGCCCCTATAGATTGTATCCATACGATGCAAAAACATGAGTAAGACAGACTCATCAAATTCTAGACAGTCTTGGAAACATTCATTCTGGTTCTCCGATTGCTCTGCCGATATAACAGCTTACTTCATTCCTTTTATTTCCCATTGTTGAACTAAATCCCATGTTAGGACTCTATTACTAACTAGCTTCTTGATTTCCTCCATTAAAGGCCTACACTTCTTGGTAGCATGTCCTGTTACCCCCATGTGAAAGTCACAAACATTATATGAATCAAAGCTATGGGCAGATAGATTTGGCATTATCTTTATTGGCCTAGGAGTGAGATATTGGCCTTCAATAAGGTGAGGAAATAGGTTTGGAATAAGTACTCCAAATATCCCAAGATTTGTACTTGTTCGGGGAATTTTCTATGATAGTTCTGATGAATCGGTTGTCCCTTTCCTCTTGCGGCTCTGGGAGCTTTGAACATTACATTCATTCACTTATTTCTCTTTCTTCACTTCATGATAAGCATGGTTTTCAAATCTAGGTCCAATTTTCCCTTATCAGATCCTCATTTCTATTGCTTCTTCAATCACCATGAAGTCACTGAAACTGCCCCTTGAATTTACAAGCATTCTCTCAAAGAACTGAGATGGAAGAGTTTGATGAAATAGGAGATATATTTCTTCCTCTGTCATTGGAGTTTGTACTTGGGCTACTAATCCCCACCACCTTAATGCATAATCTTTAAAGCTCTCATTAATTTTCATACTCATGTTCTGAATAAGCTAGCGATCTAGAGCTAGGTCTATAGTATACTTGTATAGCCCTAAAAATGCTTTGGCCAAAACAACCCATGATCGAGTATGTTCTCGACTTAATCTGTTGTACCATACTGCAACAAGTTCAACAAGACTATCATGTAAATAATGGATTAACAATTTATCGTCGTCCAAATATCCTTCCATTTTCTATAAAACATTGCCAAATGGATTTTAGGGCATCTAGAACCGTCATATTTCTCAAAATTGGTGACCTTGAACCTAAGCGGAATAACCAAATCAGGGACTAAACAAAATTTTCTTGTATCAAATTTAAGGTTATCGACGCCTTTTCTTGCCTTGATATCTTTCTCAAGTCTTGCATATCTATCTTCCAACTGCTCGAGTCTTAATTTTGGGATGATAGGTTTCACCAAACATATCTCTGTATTGGGGTTAGATGCCCAGGGTAAATTGTCAAACATGGTTTAGTAATTTGGTTCTTCATATTTTGTTGAGACATTGTCATCCATTCTTGTAACCCTCATTGCATTTTTTCAATTTCTACCACATCTCCATCCATGATAACATATTTCCAAATTTTCTATTGATTCCCCAATTACTGCTATCGAAACCCCGATCTCTTTAGATCATGAATGTTAATGTAATGCTATTAAATAAAGATGTCATGTTGTTAAATATGCAATGCATGAATGCATGAATGTAGGAGGTATTTATTCTAAAAATGATCATCATAGAACTATTTTCATTGAGATAAAATGTTTCATTACATCAGATATCAGATACTACAAATATTGGTGAGCTCTAACTCTCAATTTCCTAACTTTCTTTAAGAGCCAAGTCAGCTTCCCTCTGTGATCTAATGCTGGATTGGTATTCTAACTTCACTCCATTGCTACGTCAGTCAAATCTGCCACTTGTTGAGCCACTTCTTGTGCTTGAGTAACAACAACTTTCATGTCATTGTCTCTTTCTCGTATCTTCATTCTCAATCTTTGAAATTGGGCATACCACTTTTCCTCACTTTCTTAACAATCTTTCTTAATATTATCAGTAAGATCTTCGTACATTAGCGTAAGATTGAGATACTCGTCTACTTTCTTCTTTAGTGCTTCATTTTTAGCTTGACTATCATTTAGCTTGATAGTAGTATTCTCATACATCCGCATGTACATATTCATCATCTCGTGTTTAGCTTGGCTAACCCTTAGATTATCCATGATGGCATTGCGATATATTTCCATTACCCGTAGATCACACGCGAGCGTATTTACTCAATTTTCACTTTCTTTAAAACTCTTTTTCCAATATTCAGCTTTATGTTTCAGTTCTTTGATTCTTTTCTTCGATTGTTCCAAAGTCACACCCAAACCATCATTCTTGAGCATCGAACAAAGTTCTTGATAATTAAATTGCAAAATTTACAACTCCTCATTCAAATAATCCCTCTCTTGCCTTAATTTTCTTATTTAAGCCTCATATTCGAACTGATACCACTCTTTTTGGGTATTTTCATCTTAAATTTCATATTCATCCATTGAATCAGGTTGTTTTTTTGTTCCAAAATCCCAATTCTAATGCTCCAAAAGAACTTGAGATGTTTAAGGGAGATGCAATTCTCAATAGAATGTCTTTGAATTCCATCATGAAATTCACAATGAGCATTGGTGTCATACCATTTTGGATACAGAGGTTGTAAAGGTATAATGAATTGTGGGGTCACCAATCAAGCCTTCAACAATCGAGGATACAGTTCTTTATATGAAATAAGAATTGGATCAATATGATGTTTGTGATCTCCTGTCTTTTGATAATCGGCTGAGGGAATATTGGAATTTGAACTTTGTCCTAGACACTTAATTGGTTTTCCTGGACTTGAGCTTTCCTTCATTTTTGCATCTCTATGCGTTCCATTAATTGACAGATTTTTAGGAAATTTGGGCTTTCCATCTTCAGAACTCAACATGCCTACCTTGATAAGATTTTCAACCTTGTTCTTTAGAGCCTCACAATTCTCGGTAGTATGGTTTGAACTTTGTTGCGTGTGATAAGTGCTACGCAATTGTGCAAGTATACACGTCGCAAGTAATAAAGTGATATGAGTATCGAGTATCGTCTCCACAGGGATTGGTTTGGGCCACTTTGCTTAAGTTACTGCACTGTGAAAAGTAAAAACACAATTAAAGGATTATAGGAGTTTAACTAATAACTAAACTAGAAAGCAATAAAGTAAAAGAAAAGATGAGATCGAATGAGAGAGAGATAGGCCAGGTTATCGTGAGTTGAGGTGTGATAGCCGATTGGATCATCTTGGTAAAAGAGTGCACGAGCAACTCAGTTGCTGTGGCAACTTGCACAACGGGGTTGCCTTGGCAACTAATCGATGGTTGCCTGGGCAACTAGTTGGGCAACTACTTGGGCGTCTGGGCAGCAACTTCAAGGTTCGGCAGAGCGTTCTTCAATGGTTTCTTCTTATCCCTAAGTCGAAACTCTAGCTACTTGTGCATGCCTTGATAATACATCCCTGCGTGAATCAAGGGTGAACAGCAACCAATCTTGCGCTCCTCTTAGCCGTTGAAATCCTTAACTTATTCCTAAGCCGGATTAACCTTCACCATCAATAGATTGAATAAAGACCATACTCATTCGTTTCTTGAATCTAACTCTCCCGATATTAGATAAATAGATGAAGTTACGAGATCCTCTCCCAATTCACTCGCAAACAAGAATAAAAGCCAAGAATGAGTAAACCTTGAATAGAAAAGTGCAAACTCTTATTACCTAAACAAAATCCAATTGTTTCTCACAACAACAAAACACAATAACCCCAACCAATCAAGTTAGTTCATGGTTGGGTTCAAAAGATATACAAAGAATAATCCCCAAACCATGAATCTAATGGAAGCAAAGAAGAAGAAGAAATCGAACTCTCTCCCTCATTGCTATCTTGTCGAAATTTCCCTATTGCTCTCTATGGAATTGTCGAAATCTCCTTCTTATTTATAGGGCTAGGCCAAAGTCCTTCTTTGAGGAGGAGCTTGAGTTGGAATTAAATTATCTTTAAAGAATATAATTCTTTATTATAATTGTATTCCTACTAGAACTTCTCTTATCTTCTGGGAATTTAATTCTTCTTTAATCTCTGCATGGAAATCAAATTCCTTTGGGTTTGGGCTTTGCTCCACGTCATCTTGGGCTTGTCTAGTCATCAATTTCGATATCCCTATTGCATTTTCTCTTTGTCGACAATTGCCATGGCAACTGGCTCGGCGTCTCCTTCATGCATTGCCCTGGCAACTAGCTCGGCATTGCTTTGGCAAGTGATCCTGCACATACACACACAAAAACACACCAAAGCAACATCTTTTTCCACAAAAATCACCAAGTTATGTAATCAAGCTCAACAGTGGAAAGAAACATGAATTAATGCCTGAATAACTAATTATGCAACTAATATGAGCTTAAGTCTAACAATAATATGAGTAAAAAGGGTAATAAAAATAGTACTTTTGAACACTTATCAAACTTCCTTGGTGGTAATCACATATTGCATTGATATTGTAGTTTTCAGGATAAGCAGACACCTTGGGCTTAGACTGAATCCAGATCACAAAACTTTTATCTACCAATATCGAAAGCAATTCTGCATATGTCATTGGAATTGAATTAAATGGTCTTACCCCATTATTCCTTCTTGAATTTCTTCCTGGCCTGCCATCACTTTCTTGGAGTATGACTCATTTATACCTCTAGTTGGTTTATTAATGAGAATTGTAATAGTGCATGAACCCGGTTATTTATTCATGTACTGGTTTTTATTCAGTTCTTCTTTTAGTTCAGTGTGCCCCTTTTCTTTGGCCATAGCCGTTATCATAGTCATTATCTCATTCATTTGCCTTTTCAGTTCTTTCATCTCATTCTTGCCAGTATCAACACTAATAAAATCTGATGTGTGGCTCTTGGATGAACTCCCTTTACTCTTTTCGTTGTTTGTCCCGGAAATTGTCCCATATTTGCACTCTCCTTTATCAGATTACGAATCCCCTGATTCGTTATGATCGCCTTCTAATTTGATAACCACTTTTGAACCAATACCTTTATGCAATGAAGATACGGTGCAAAAATGCAAAACAAAAAGAAAAGAAAAGAAATGAGTCAATACAGTGAAATAATTGTATAAATAGAAATTAAATTGCTGAAAATTAAAACAATTCATATCAAGCAAAGAAATAACCAGAAAAACGTATTTAAAATATCACCAATCTAACAGCATGCTGTATAATTCAAAGGTTCTTGTCTGGCTCTAGTAGGGTGGGCTCTTAGATTTACAGAATACGGTTTTGTTTTAGACTCTGGGTACCTGAACTGTCGTTACTGTCTACTACAACAGCAAGACATCGATTCAGGAGTATACGTTCCCTTATAGCAGAGGCATGTACCCACAATGTATAAGGTTAGTATACAAGAAGAAAGACAAAATTCTTGCATAGAGGTGGTGAACTCCACGTAGGATCATGTCTCGCTCCCGCTTAAAGGAGAAAGCTTAGGTAGAAGGCTTATGCATGAATGGCCGTTATATCACACAAATAAAAAACATATTGCCATTCTTCATACAAACCCATCCAATAATTAATGAATAAATTAAATTCAAATTATCATTCTTGAATGCTACACAAAATTAATTAGACCTAACTCAAGAAGTGATCCCCAGCGGAGTCGCCAAGTTGTCGAAACAATTTTTAACTGATAAAATAGCTTGGACGATTAATTTTTGAAATTAAGGGTTTTCTTTTTAATTCAATTTCTGAAAATATTTGGAGTCGCCATCAGTCACTTTGGTAGACCGGACACCATAGAAAAACAACCAGAGATTCTTTCTTTAATATTGGGGTTCGAAAGTCAATTACGTGTGGGAAGGATTAGCACCCCCCACAAGCGTCAAATATCAGTACCTTTAATTTTGTGTGGCATATTGGCATTTTAGAATAACAATTTGAATTTAATTTAATCATTAATTATTAATCGGGTTTATATTCCAACTGAAAATATTCCTTTTATAAGGAAATATTTTTGCTTTGAATATAAATTGAAAACACCCATATACGCTCAGGGCACCTCTATTTATATTTCAAAAAAAAATCTCACGTATAAAAGGTTTTTATGCATGATTAATTATGGTCTAGCTTATTTTAGGTGCTAATCTAAAAAAGTCTCTAATTTAAATTTGAGTTATTTAATCTATGAATATTATTTAACTCCAAAGTTCGCATGTGATAACACTCAATTACTTTTGAGCATCATCCATATTAAACTTCAAAGTTATAGATAATATTCCCTATTATTTAATTAGGCTAATTATTAAAGTTTTAATTCTATTTAAGGCTCTAATCAATTAATCTAAATTATTTATCAATTTTTTAGGGTTTTAATGAATATTGAATATTCCACTTAAGAGCTCATATTGAACAACACCCTATTATATTGGGACACCATTCAAATTTGAAACTCCAAAGTTTCCCATTCAATACCCATTAATTTTCTACAATTATCTACCTAATTTGAATTATGAAAGGCCTAAAAAAGAACCTAAAGACTAAGGCTTTAATGTGATAATTAAATTAAACTAAGTGTTTTAATTATCTAACAATTAATACTACATGTCTTATTTAAATCATGCATCATTCAAATAATAAATAAAGCATTTAAATTAAATTATAATTGAAATTAAAGTTAAAGATATATGACTAAATTGCACAAATTAAAACTTGAACCCTGAATTTTTATTAAAAGGTATGAAATTGAATATAATTACAAATTAGAGGACAAATTTAAAAGTACCCAGATATGAATACGCAGACCCTGAGGTCCGAACCGACTCGGATTCGTGGGTTATCCCAACCCAACACCAAAATGGTGCCGTTTGGGTAAGGTTATAAAATCCATTTTTTAACTGAAAACCCTCATTTTAGATAAACCACACTCTCTACTTGATTTCTTCTACTGGCACTTGCTTCCTTAGTTTTTTCTACTGGCACTGATTTATTTTTCATGGCAAACAATTAGCTATTTTTCACGCGTTGAAATCTCGACTTGTTTGCCACTTAGGAGAGTGACGACTTTGCATTGTTCTCTCCCTTTTTGCCAAGCATCCTCTATATCACTTGGCAAAGTCCCTGGAGGTCTGGCATTAAGTGCGCTTGCAATCTGTCCTATCTAAACTTACATGTTCCTCATGGATGTTGATAAGTGTTCAAAAGTACTATTTTTATTACCCTTTTTACTCATATTTTTGTTAGACTTAGGCATATTAGTTGCATAATTAGTCATTCATGCATTAATTCATGTTTCTTTCCACCATTGAGCTTGATTACATAACTTGGTGATTTTTGTGGAAAAAGATGTTGTTTTTGTGTGTTTTTTTGTGTGTGTAGAATCACTTGCCTAAACAAGGCTAGAACCAGTTGCCAGGGCAGTGCATGAAGGAGATGCTGACGTAGTTGCCAGGGCAATGCATGAAGGAGATGCCGAGATAGATGGCAAGGCAATTTTCGATAAGGGATAAGATGATATAGCAGTCGAAATTGATGACTAGATAAGCCCAAGATGACGTGGAGCAAAGTTAAATCTCAAAGGAGTTTGATTTCCATGAAAAGGTCAAAGAGAAATTAAATCCCAAGAAGATAGGAGAAGTTCTAGAAGGAATTTAAATATAATAAAGAATTATATTCTTTAAAAATAATTTAATTCCAACTTAACTTCCTCCTCAAAAAAGACTTTGACCTAGCCCTATAAATTCAAGACCATACCGTCAACTCCAAAGGGGGAGAGTGGAGAGAATTTTCGACAAAGATCAAAGGGGGAGAGAAGAGAGAATTTTCGACAAGATCAAAGGGGGAGAGAGGAGAGAATTTTTGACAAGATCAAAAAAGAAGGGAAGAGAGATTTCGACAAGGGTGAAAGCTTGGAGGGAGAGTTCGATTGAGAGATTTTCCAAAGAGGGCTGATCGATTTCTTCTTCTTTTTCTTCTTCTTTGCTTCCATTAGATTCATGGTTTGAGGATTATTCTTTGTATATCTTTTGAACCCAACCATGAACTAACTTGATTGGCTGGGGTTATTGTGTTTTGTTATTGTGAGAAACAATTGGATTTTGTTTAGGTAATAAGAGTTTGCATATTCAATTCAAGGTTTACTCATTCTTGGTTTTTATTATTGTTTGCGAGTGAATTGGGAGAGGATCTCGTAAGTCTATCTATTTATCTAATATCGGGAGAGTTAGATTCAAGAAACGAATGAGTATGGTCTTTATTCAATCTATCGATGATGAAGATTAATCTGGCTTAGGAATAAGTTAAGGATTTCAACGGCTAAGAGGAGCGCAAGATTGGTTGTTGTTCACCCTTGATTCACGCATGGATGTATTGTCAAGGCATGCACAATTAGCTAGAGTTTCGACTTAGGGATAAGAAGAAACCTTTGAAGAACGCTCTGTCGAACCTTGAAGTTGCTCCCCAGGCAACTGTCGATTAGTTATCAAGGCAACCCCGCTGAGCAAGTTGCCACGACAACCGAGTTGCCATTGCACTCATTTACCAAGACGATCCAATCGGCTATCACACCTCAACTCACGATAACCTGGCCTATTCCCTCTCTTTTGATTTCATCTATTCTTTTAGTTTATTGCTTTTTAGTTTACTCATTAGTTATAATTCCTACAATCACCTACTTGTGTTTTTCTTTTCCAACGCAGTAACTTAAGCAAAGTGGCCCAAACCAATCCCTGTGGAGACGATACTCGATACTCAAATCACTTTATTACTTGCGACGTGTATACTTGCCCAATTGCGTAGCACTTATTACGCACAACAAGTTTTTGGCGCCGTTGCCGGGGATTGGCAATTGGTGTTAGTTGTTTTTGTTATTGCATTTTTTTCTCTTATTTTACTAACTTTTCTTTTTGTTTGTTTTATCAAAAAAAAATTAGGTGCGCTACAAGTTAAGGGACATCAACATGTCGGGAAATAAAATCCGATCTATTCGAGAGTTGATGTTGGAAGATATGAATCAATCCAATCAAGAGTTTCTTGCACCCTTCGATGATTACCTATACCAACCGAGAAAAGCATATACTGTGGAAAACTCGTGCACTTGTTGTGGAGAACATCATGTGTTTGAAAATTGCCCTCACATTTTCAGTGCATATGACTACATGGAGGACCATAGATGGAACCAACGGCAAAATTCTTCATGGTATGATAAAAAATCTCAAATTTTTGTTTACCATGACAATTTTGCCGCAGCAACAGTTATGCCATGGCAATATAGTCATTTTCAAGAGCATTCAAATTCCTTGGAGGAAACGTTGCTAGCTTCCTTGGCTAAACTTGATGGATCAATTGAAGAGATTCAAGAGCTATCAAAGTCCATGGATGCGAGGATAGCTCAGTGGGATGCAACTTTGGGGATTCAGAAGATCAATTGAGGAGATCCACATATGCCTTGGATAACATGCACCAACAATCTATTCCTGGGGATACTGGCGTCCCAAGGCAAGAGGATAAAGAGCAATGCAAAGAAAGCTCTTCGATGTGTGGGGAACAACTAGAACCTTCAAGTCAAGAGGATGCCAATGAGAGAGACTGACCAACACATGATGAGCCTGAGCAACAAATTGCCTCGACAATGATTGAGGAGCCTGAACATAGCAATGAATCTGTAGATTTCTAGCTGAGAACAAAAATACTACAACAAAAATTTTGAGGAACCTGATGCCCAGAAGGTTACAACATTGATGTTGAAGCAGGAATCTGTAAATTGCTCTCATCTACAGTTGCCACGACAATTGCACGAACACATGCAAGATCGACGAGATGATAATACTTTGCCAATGGAATATGAGAAAGTAATGATTGAACCTTTTGAATTCTTTAAAAACTCACCTCGTCCATTGCAGGTATGTCTTGAGGAACCGATGTTGGTAGATTTAAAGCCATCGAAATCTCTACTGATGGAGATGTTTGAGAGGCCAAAAGAAAAAAGGTGTTTGGATTCGTAAAGCTTTTCAAAAAATTGGTTATTCCCTTGACTTGCAGCGAATTTTGGCAACTGATTGCCACGGCAATTGGCTTGAGCAGTAATTGCCACGACAACAAAGGATACATCCAACCATGATTGAAGTCGACAAGAATGAGATAATTGAATGGTTGAGAATAGATATAATTTTTCCTATGAATATATTTGTGTCTTTAGGAATAGTAACAAGGTGGAGGGCATGCATGGACTACAAGGGAACACGAAAGAAAGACACCTCCACCATGGTAACACAAAGGGGAGTAGCTGGGAGCACATTGGCCCAATTCTTTTGTGGCAATATTGTTACTCGATGGAGGGTGCGGATGGAATATAAGAAGTTTCAGAAACGACCATCCTGAAGTTTTCTCAGATATGCAGTAACATTAGAAGATGCATGAAAAATGCTCTTTCTAAGAATCTTTAATTTTTGTTTTTAATTTTTGGGAACTTTATTTTATTTTCGTTTTTTTTCTTTATTTATTTTTGGAATTTTTAGGAGATATTTTATTTTATTTTTCTTCATTATCTTTAGTTTCCAAGTTTTTTTTTCTTTTCCACAACAAGACTCACAACCACCATGCTAAGGAAATTCACTGCCGACTACTTGCCACGGCAACCGCAACAGAGGATGCACCAGCAACTACCTTAGCAGTTGCAACGGCAACAAAAACTGGCAATGCCCAGGTAACAAAAATGGCTTCGGCAACTACTGATGCCTAGGCAAGTGAACCTGCCTCGGCAAACATGGATCAAATCAAAGCAATGCTATTCACGCGGTACCAGCCACAAGCATTCAACCACCAATCGGAAAATGAATCAAGCAAACGACATGAAAGAAACTTATCACTCGAGGTGACGACCTCTCCGACTAACTCATTTCATTTAGTTTCTTTTAAATTTTGTTTCACTTTTACATACATTGAGGACAATGCTTCTCTCGAGTTTGGAGGGGTCTTGGTTTCTAGTTAGTTTCATGTTTAGTTGCATTCATCTATAGCAATCACATATAGGTTGCATATGTTACTTGCCATGAATTTAATTGGATTTAATTGCTTAAGACTTGTTGAATATCCAATGATGAATTTTTGCCACTGCACTTAATTGAAAGAACCTTTAATTTTAGGATTGCATGAAAAGAACTTAGAATTTTACTATGATGCTGAATTTTTTTACACGGTTGTGGCTTGTTGATTGAAAGAAACTTAGTGAACTTGGGTTGCTTAAAATTTGGATAAATTTAAAAGTTAAATTCTTGCTAGAGGTGCCCGAAACTGGCTCTAGTAGTTAATGCACATTAAAGAATCGCTAGAGGTGCCCGAAATTGGCTCTAGTCGACTAAAATAAATTGAGAAATTGCTTACTTTGCTAGAGGTGCCCGAAATTGGCTCTAGTGAAAATAAAAATAAATGCCCCGGTAATTAAATTGATAAAAGCCTATTGTTCACATAGAATCTTGAAAATCAACTTGTACACAACTACGCATACACATTGTCACAAACATTATAGTTCGATTCCAGGTAATTTTTGTGCTATTCGAAAAATTAAAAGGTGATCATACTTTGTGCCACGGTTCCGAGGTTTGAATTCAAGTTTGAAGCATGTCTTTGATGATTAAAGTCTTGGTAGGTAATTGTTAGTTTGCATTGCTTGAGGACAAGCAATAGTTCGAGTTTGGGGGTGTGATAAGTGTTTAAAAGTACTATTTTTATTACCCTTTTTACTCATATTATTTTTAGACTTAGGCTCATATTAGTTGCATAATTAGCCATTCATGCATTAATTCATGTTTCTTCCCACCATTGAGCTTGATTACATAACTTGGTGATTTTTGTGGAAAAAGATGCTGCTTTGGTGTGTTTTTGTATGTGTGCAGAATCACTTGCCTAAACAAGGCTAGAACCAGTTGCCAGGGCAGTGCATGAAGGAGATGCCGACGCAATTGCCAGGGCAATGCATGAAGGAGATGCCGAGCTAGTTGCCAAGGCAATTTTCGATATGGGATAAGATGATATGACAGTCGAAATTGATGACTAGATAAGCCCAAGATGACGTGGAGCAAAGTTAAATCCCAAAGGAGTTTGATTTCCATGAAAAGGTCAAAGAGAAAATAAATCCCAAGAAGATAAGAGAAGTTCTAGAAGGAATTTAAATATAATAAAGAATTATATTCTTTAAAGATAATTTAATTCCAGCTTAACTTCCTCCTCAAAAAAGACTTTGACCTAGCCCTATAAATTCAAGACCATGCCGTCAACTCCAAAGGGGGAAAGAGGATAGAATTTTCGAAAAAGATCAAATAAGGGGAGAAGAGAGAATTTTTGACAAGATCAAAGGGGGAGAGAAGAGAGAATTTTCGACAAGATCAAAAAAGAAGGGATGAGAGATTTCGATAAGGGAGAAAGCTTGGAGGGAGAGTTTGATTGAGAGATTTTCCAAAGAGGGCTGATCGATTTCTTCTTCTTCTTCTTCTTCTTCTTTGCTTCCATTAGATTCATGGTCTGGGATTATTCTTTGTATATCTTTTGAACCCAACCATGAACTAACTTGATTGGTTGGGGCTATTGTGTTTTGTTGTTGTAAGAAACAATTAGATTTTGTTTAGGTAATAAGAGTTTGCACTTTCAATTCAAGGTTTACTCATTCTTGGTTTTTATTATTGTTTGCGAGTGAATTGGGAGAGGATCTCGTAATTCTTTCTATTTATCTAATATCAGGAGAGTTAGATTCAAGAAACGAATGAGTATGGTCTTTATTCAATCTATCAATGGTGAAGATTAATTCGGCTTAGGAATAAGTTAAGCATTTCAACGGCTATGAGGAGCGCAAGATTGGTTGTTGTTCACCCTTGATTCACGCAGGGATGTATTGTCAACGCTCTGTCGAACCTTGAAGTTGCTGCCCAGTCACCGAAATAGTTGCCCGGCCAGTTGCCCAGGCAACCGTCGATTAGTTGCCAAGGCAACCCCGCTGAGCA
This sequence comes from Hibiscus mutabilis, assembly GCA_019671005.1. Lineage (NCBI taxonomy): Eukaryota > Viridiplantae > Streptophyta > Magnoliopsida > Malvales > Malvaceae > Hibiscus > Hibiscus mutabilis. Next base: position 52,702,839 of record CM033719.1, read on the forward strand.
AGTTGCCACGATAACCGAGTTGCCATTATACTCATTTACCAAGACGATCCAATCGGCTATCACACCTCAACTCACGATAACCTGGCCTATTCCCTCTTTTTTGATTTCATCTATTCTTTTAGTTTATTGCTTTTTAGTTTACTCATTAGTTATAATTCCTACAATCACCTACTTGTTTTTTTCTTTTCCAACGCAGTAACTTAAGCAAAGTGGCCCAAACCAATCCCTGTGGAGACGATACTCGATACTCAAATCACTTTATTACTTGCGACGTGTATACTTGCACAATTGCGTAGCACTTATTACGCGCAACAGATATGGCTAGACTCTAGACAATCGTATCGTTACGCTCCATATAATCCTTCAGGGTGTTCTTATTGGAAGATCATTGTACTGGAGATAGATTATTCTGCGCTCTCTATGGCATCACATTCTGGTTGAAACATGGTGGTGCATTGGTGCTCTAACGCTGGGCATTAAATTGGTTACCTCCCTGATTCGACCATGAAAAGTCGGGATGCTGCTTCCACCCTGCATTATATATATCAAAGACGGGTTGTTATTGCAGTTGTAGTTGCCAACAAAATATAATGACCCTAGGTTTGCTGGGCATTCCTCCACGATATGGTTATCACCACAAATATTGCAAAATGGTTCCAAAGCCTTTACTTCTTGGATTTCAGTAGGATTTTGCATTGTCTTCACTATATTAGTGAGGCTGGCAATTTAAACATTGATTGATGAAAGTGCATCAAGCTCCAACTTTCTAGCAACTTTCGTCCCGATTCCCAATCCAGCGGTAGGGTATTGGAGATCATTGGCGGCAATCCTTTCAAGGATTTTATAGGCATTCATGTAATTCTTATCTAGCAACAAACCGTTTGCCGAAGCATCTACAAATGCCCTGACATGAGAAATGATTTTGGTGTAAAAAAATCTCCATCTAGGTCAAAGTAGGGAGTCCATGCATGGGACATCTTTACAACAGGTCCTTAAATCGCTTTCAAGTATCGTAGAAAGTTTTATCATCAGCTTGCCTGAAAGTAGTGATTTCAATTTGCAGCTTGGCATTTAATGTAGGTGATTGAAATCTCAGTAGGAATTTCTGGCTTAAATCTACCCACGTAGTGACTGAACCAGGTGGCAAAGAATTTAGCCAAAATTTTGTCATATCTCGTAGTTGCGACCCTTTTGAAAATTTAAAAATTTAAAGTTTAAAATTTGGATTTTAATGAAAACATTTTTGGTTTTTTTTACATTTGATTTTTAAAGAGAAATGAGGAAATATAGTTAATATTTAAAAATATTTAAAAATGTTTGAAAATATTTGGAAATATTATAGATATTTGAAAATGGTTGGAAAATGGGGAAATCTTGTCGTATTTTTGAAAACAAAATGGAGTCGCAACCGGTCGTTTTAAAAGGGATAAACTGGACACCAAAAATAAAACCAGAGATAAAAACAGGTCCGAGATTCGGTTACAGATGGGGAAGGATTAGCATCCCCACTCTGCCCAAAATTGATACCTTAAAATATTATCGCTTTTTAACATTGAATTTTCCGAATTAAAGTGACAATCAAAATGAAATTTTGTTTATAAATACAAGTAAATTTTAAGGGTCTCTTTATTCGAGAATAGGCCGAAAAGCTACCACCATTGCGTTCGGTACTAGCCCTGTTTACTCTGAATAGAAGGGCACCGCATTAACAGAATAATAAGTCGAAAGTAACACTAACATGGCAAAAGAGGTGCAACATGGTAAAAAGTATGAATTCCAATAAACATGAAACAAATATATATATACTATACAATATAAAACAACAACATATAAAATACATTATAAAAGATATAACGATAATAAATATAAAACACATAGTATGAAGTTAAAAAAAGCCTATATTAGACACGAAAATCCTAACATAATATATATTATAAAAGTCTAGCATAAAAACATGTGTTACATATATGCATAGATTTTTAAAAAACCAAGTAATATATATATATATATAATGGTTTAGTATAGCAATATATATATACATGTATATATAACATATAATATATATTATAAAATGATAATACGTACAACATATATATATATATATAACATATGAGGGGTATATGTATATAACATACGATATAAAAGACAAGGAATATGAACAATATTGAATAAATAGGCACGAAAATCCGAACAATAAAGGAGTAACATAACATTCAAGCATAAAAATAAATGGACTGAAATATGAAAGAAATGAATAAGCAATGCAGGGACCAAACTGAGAATCAAAACAAATTAAAAGGGGAAATGGAAAATTTTCCACTGATTTTAGGACGAAAATGAAACAAAAACAAGGTTTTAGGGATTAAAAATAGCATTTATCCACTGGAAAATAGGATTGAAATAAAAAAAGGGCTAGATTGCAAAGGCTTCAAAACTATCAGGGATTGCGGTGGTGTTTTAAGAAGACGAAATGGCTTAAAAAAACTCGAAAACGCGAAAAGACCTGAAGGTAGTAAAACCATTTTGAGAAAACCAAATCTAAATGAAACCAAGGATGAAATCGAAAGCTTTCAAAAATTTGGAGGGACTAAGGGCACGATTAAAAAAATGAAGGGCCCCGGGGTAATAACCCCATGGCGGAGGGATTTAATTTGCAAAAGACCCATTTTTAAAAGAAGGGCTGAGTATAAAACTCAAAATGGAAAATCATTCGGCCCTTTTCCTATTTTGAAACAAGAATCTCAAAATACACAACTCATTTTCTCTGGAAAAAAGAGGATGAATGTCGTCGTCGTTCATCCCTAAGCCTAGAACTTGACCATGCACTGTTGCATCGGCTGTCATTTACTAACGCCGACAATCAAGAAAGAAAGCTTCCTACACCCTATTTTCACTAGAAACTTTCAAAACCAGATTTTATTTTAAAACGAACCCCAAATCCCCTTTTTAAGAAATGAACAAACGATCCCTTTTTGCTTAAAGCCGAAACCCTACACCACCTATTCACTTTCCTCGGTACAAGGTGAACCTAAAAGGCTTGTCATCAGTGGCAAAGGAGAAAAAGACGGCGGCCGAAAACAAAGGTAAATCCCATTTCCTTTCGTTTCCCTTTCTTTTAATACATGCATTCACTAAAATAAAGAAAAATATACCTTAAATGCATTATGTATTCCTTTGAAGGGTTCCCAAATGAATCATACAATAGGTCATGGTTTCATTTAAATACCCTAGAATATTACAAAATTTGTATATAATAAAAACCTAAGAAAAACTATGACTGGTGTTCTGAAATCCCTTGTTTGTATTCACCTCCGCCTCTGATTTGGTCGGTTTGCCCCTGAGATTTTTGATAACATGGTTTATCTGTGTATGGCTCTAAAATTTTGACTTCTGTTTTTGTTTGCATGCTGGTGATCGCTGTGAGGAAGGGGACCAGTGGACGTGGCCGGTGAGGAGGACACTGTCCTTGTTGGCCGGCAGAGCAGAGATGGCAGAAGAGGGGACCAAGAGGAGCTGAAGCATCACGCGTGGACTTCACGCGTTCGTGAAAGAGTCTGACAGTCAGGTGCGTGAGCGCGTGGTGTATCCAGAAGCTTTCTCGAATTGATTCTGGACCGTCAGATCTGATCCAGATTTGATGGCTATGATGTGGCTGCGCAAAATAGATCGTTAGAGTTAGATATTAGGGTTTTCTGATTTAATCGGGCTTAGGGTTTTAATTATTTGGGCCTTATCGGGCCACTTGTAATTAATATTTTTTGGGTTTTAAAGCTGTAAATGGACTTTAATTAAAACATTTGGGCTTTTATTATTTTATTTAATTTTGTTTTTTTCTATTTTTGTTTAATATTAAATATAGTTGTAAAATAGTAATAATAATATAATATGTAAGAATATTATACATAATAATGATAATGTAATAATGATAATATAATACTACTACTAATAATATAATATAATGATAATGATATGATAATAATAAAAGTAATACTAACCGAAAATAATAGTAGTAATAATAAGAACTAATAATAATATAAGTAAAATTAAAATAATAGACCTAACTAAAATAAGAGTAAATAATTAAAAAATAAATAACTAACATACATAATATAGTATAGTATATAAAGCAAGCCCAAGTTATATATAAAAACGAAAAATAAAGCTCAGACAAAATTAGTGATTACAGCTGCCCCTCTTTGCTCATTCTTGTGTTAACAAGGATAGAGCAAAGACTAAAATCACTAATTTTATCTCACTTCCCTGTTCGAGGTTCGAATCACCATGCACTTGAAGGTCCTACTAATGATTCGAAAGACAAATGATCAAGCACTAGAGGCTCTGTTGACACCCAAATCATCATACACTGAAGGTTTTACTAATTGTAACACCCCGGTTTTGGGCCTAACAGTTTTGAGGTTTATTAGACGGTCTGGTGGACCTGATTAGAGATTCGATTCAGATTCGGGACTGTATATTTTTTGATAAGATAAAAATATGGAAAATAGTTAAAAATCATCTTTTATTATATATTGATTTTTGGTGGAATCAATTTTAGGAAAATGAATTTGGAAATATGACATTTTGGGTTAGTGACCAAAATGCGATTCTTGGAAAACTGTTTTTAAGTGACTAAAATCAAAAGGGTCAAATCTTTAGAATCCTTAAGGAGCTAATCTACCAAGTGTTTGCTGGTGGTTTCTCTCTTCAAATAAAACATTTTAAACACGTGTTTTAAAAGGGTGTTATTAAGGATTAAATATCTAAAGTTAGTTATTAGCATTTAAAAGAAACTCACGTAACTTTTTCCTAAACCTTTCCTCTCAACTTCTTTTCTTCCAAACACTCAGTATTTTATCAAATCTAGAGGTAATAAACTCTTTTCACTCAGATTATTGATTTTAATTTGATTTCTTAACTTTGTTTTGCAAAATCTCATTGGAATTTTATGTTTTCTTAGCTTTAAACAAGCCAATTGAGAGAAAAATCACATAACAGGGGTAAGGTCCGTGATCTCCTCTGCTAAATGGTTCTTTATTGATATTCCCAAGTATTTGATCCTTGATTTAATGTGATTTTAATGTTTTATCAATGTTTAATTGAGTTATTTTGAAAATATTGATGAAACATGGTAATTTTCGAAGTGGATTTGATTTTCAGTATTTGAGATTGATTTAATATATATTTTGGATGTGTTTTGATGCTGATACGTTGTTTTTATCAATAGAATCCCGAAACTCTTGAATCTCTAATTATTTAGGTTGCTAATTTTGAGTGATTGTGGTGATAATAATCTTTGCTGGAGATAAAAGAATGTTAGGAAAGGGTTTTTGGATGTTATTAGATGTTGGCTGATGGCTTGAATTGTTGTTTTATGGCTGGGTTAAGTTTCAGAAACGTTTGATGGTGATTTCGGTATGTGATGGTCTCCGAGTGGGCAACTTGGGAGTTGCGGGAGATTGCTGTTGGCAATGGTTTGAATGCATTTTCCTCTAGTTTTATGTGTTGAAAACAGCGGATAGTCAAGGTGATGAAGCTTGACGTTGTTTGGTTGCTTACTGAGAGCTTGTTTCGCGTTGGCAAGGAAGGATAGGCCTATCGGTAAGTGGAAACTGGTTTAAAATGCTTTACAAAGGTTTGTAAAGGTTGTTGGGAGTTTAGGGTAAGCGTGAGACACTTACCTAAGCTCGAAAGTAAGTTTCCCTTATTTTTCTCTTGAATATTGGCTTAGATATGAGCATGTTGTTTGCATGTTTTGGTGATAAACATGGTATGATTTACTTACTGGTAATGCATGATTTTAAGTACATATGCAGGGGGTTTGAAAGTATATTAAATGCTACTGAGTATTGGTTTTCATTCCGGTTGGGAATTGTGGTATTGCATTGGAAACGAGATTTGCATATATGTGTTTTATGAAATACATTGTAAAACAATAAGTATATGGTTTTGTAAATGATATATTAGCTATTTGACAAGATGAGAAAACAATTGGATATAGTTGGCATGCCATAGGATTAAAAGTGCACTATAAAATATAAACAAAATCGATCGTAGCCATGGGTCCTTGAGGTATGGCGGTGTAACGAGGTCACTCGGACTGTTGGGAACCTCATTTGGGGATTTGCGGTTTAACTAGGCAACCCAAATTGGTGGTGATCTTGCGGATTAACTAGGCAAGGTCGGTATACTTTCGGTTTAACTAGGCAAGGGTGAGATCTCGCAGTTTAACTAGGTGAGAGTGTAAAATCTTGCGGTTTAACTAGGCAAGGTTTGGGATATCATGCAGTCTAACTAGGCATGGTATGAGAGATCCGTGTATCCGATATGTGTATAGGATAGAGGTAGTCTATCCGGGTCACTATAAACGCCAATATATAAGAAAGATCATGTGTTGAATCTTGTATGAAATGCTTTGGGATTTAAGCATGGTTAGATTAAAATGCTTTGGGATTAAAGCATGAAATGTTTATGATGTTATATGGAGATTATTATGTTTTGATTCGGTTGAAATCATGAGAAAATGCTTTGGTAGTAAGCATGTTTTGGGAAAAGCAAGCATATGGTTTTTAAATGAATTTTAATGCATCATTGTTTATGAGCCTCCTCACTAAGCATGTGTGCTTACGCTCTCTTTTTCCTAATGATGCAGAGCATTAAAGTACGGACAACATGTAATATCCCAAAATTTGGCTAGTAACCAAAATGTAAATTTTGAAAGTTTTGTGGTTAAAGTATAAACTTTGGAAAAGTTTTGGGGCTAAAGTGTAAATTTTTCCAATAAGTAATTTATCCAGTATAAGAATAAATCGGATCGAAATAAGTACCTTGATATCGGTTTTAAGAATTAAGACGTAGTAGAAGGTACCGAATTTGGATCGAATAAAATTGTTAAGCGTGCTCAGGCTAGGGAAATACTAGGATGGGTGACCTCTGGGAAGGTCCCATAAAAGTGTTTCTAATTGATATTTTGGACTCAGTAAAAGTAAAGAATATTCGATGGATTTTCGATAAAGGATTTCTAAGAGAAATTTTATTCTATGGAGATTTTCGATAATTATCAGAATAGTAGACTGGGTTAGGAAAATTCAGTCTAAGTTCTTGGAAAGGAAGTTTTTATGAGATAATAAAGTTTATTTCCCGAATATGGAAATATGAAATTTCTGGAATAAATCTGATAGCTCGATAAAGGTCAAATCGCAGTAGAAGTATTTTATGAATGTCGGGAAATCGGATCGAACTGGAATTTTAGAGCGGATCCAAAAGCCATGGAAAAATCATAAAATATTATTTTATGAATATTTTATTATTGTTGGTTGGATTCTAACTAGATTTAGTTAGATTCTGATGAAGTGACTATAAAGCAATAAAGCTCAAAGAAAGAAAAATTTAGAAATCGTATTGAGAGAAATACAAATATTTGGATCGAATAAATGTCATAAATAAAAATCTAAGATATTTTGGAATGAGACTGGTTGGAATGGAACCAATTTGGTTCAATTTTAATGGAGTGACAATTTTTAAGACTTGTAAATAAAGTCTAGTTGGAGGGCAAATTAGTCTTTTGACATGGATGGCATTTTTGAAATATTTTGAAACTTTGAGGGCAAATTTGAAAGGTGAATAACACTTGGAATAGATCATGGCCATTGATTTTTGATGAGATTGAATCTTGGCCATTGGATTAAAAAGGCATTTAAGTAAATTCACTATTTAAATGAATTTAAAATTCATTTAATAAGTTACAAGTGTAAAAATAAGAGTTAAAAAATGAGAAAATGCTCATCTTTCCCAGCAATTTACGTGGGACTAGAGGAAAGAATTAAAAAATTCAAAGCTCAATTTAAGCCCCGAAACTCGATTTTTAGGTAATCTCCTCAATTACAAAGTTGTTCTACTCTTCAAGCTCTATTTTTTGGTGTAAATAATTCATGGAAAACATGTTTGATTGATGAGAATTTTCATGAGAAAGAAATTAGGGTTTATGGACTAAATTGGGGGTTTTGAGATTTTATGATTTCATGATGAAATTCAAGTTGAAACAAAGTTTGTGTGATGTTAAAATCATGTCATTGAGTTGGGATTTAAACTTTACATGTTTTGATTATTATGAAGATGTTTGGGGTTTATGGATTCAAGTTTAATTTAGGGTTTGTGATGTTAGAGTTATGATTTAGTAAGCTTGATTTGTTGTTTGGAAGCAAATCCCTAAATTAATTTGATAGGGACCAATTCGGCAATCTCAAAAGTTAGAGGACGAAATCTGAATTTGTATGGAATTGAAGTGTATTTATGTTATTAATGATGTTGAAGATGTGAAACTAATTGTTAGAATGTTAAACCGATGTAGGATCAAGGTAGTGACCATTTTGACAAATTGTCAAAATTAAGTGACCATTTCGGCAATGAGGTTTTTGATAAGGATTAAGACTGATTTTTAGTTGAAATAATAGAATTCAAGTAGTAATGTTAATTTGAGGACTAATTTACAAAGTTAAGAAGTTTGAATCCTCACCTTTGTATTTTAGTGACTAATTCGAAAAGAAGGAAAAAAATTAGGGGATCAATGTTGAATAATTATTTGATGAAAAAGGGTGATAAGTTGATGGTTTGAATCAAGTATTGGGACTAAATTGAAATTTAGAGAAGTGAGAAGAAGTTAATATAAAGTTTGAAATTATTTATGGAAGTTGTGTAGGAAAACTGGTTTTGGCAGTAAGTTTGAAAATTCACCATAACTTCTACAAAAATGGTTAGATGGTGAATTTTATACCGATGCAAATATTTGCTCGTTTAGTTTCGTTTTCAACAAACAGAAACTGATTTCGAGTTCTGAGTCAAAAGATATAAATTTTTAAGTGATGAAAGGTCAGAAAACAGAGCACTAGTTTGTTCCGAATTCCAGCACTGTAATTGACTTTGAAAATTCTCCATAAATCGTACAAGTTGAATTCGGACTATTAATTTATATGGTTGAAAAGCTTATTGAGTCTACTTTCTTTTATAACAAACGGAATCGAATTTCGAGTTATAGATTATTTTATAGAAATATTTCTTTGAAGGTAGTGCAGTCTGCCAGAAAATGAGAATTGATACATTTTGTATCTAAGGTTAATTAGTAAGCTTGAAAATGGTTAATGGAAGTTCTAAATAGTTATTAAGGAACAAAATGAGTTTTGGATAGTAAAAGGAAGGAAAAAGGAAATTTGTTAGCATGTTTAAAATATTGTTAGATTTTAATCTAACAAGTGTTATTTATATTCATGTGATTAATGAAGTTAAATCCGAATCGAAGAAGGTTCGAAGTGCTACAAAGGAAAGGATCAAATAGGACTTAGTGAGGCAATGTTAATAAATGGCCCTGGTGAGTGCATACATGTTTTTGCATGATATATTATTTTACTGATTTTTAAAGATTATGGTATAATTTTATGTTTACAAATGGTTTATACCATGAAAAGTTGATGAACATATTGGAGTATGAACTGCTCCACCATGAAGATATTTTACATGATGTGAAATGTATATATGGTATTTGTTACTTGTCATATTGCAAGAATTGTTTTAAAGTTGCCTTAAAAGTATAATATTGAGAATGACAGTTACGATGCTTTATAGTGTCGAAATTCAACCATTTGAGTTGGCAGTTATGACGATACCTTATGGTGTCGAAATCCAACCTATGAGTTGGCAGTTATGACGATACCTTATGGTATGAGTTGGTTGTTATGACGATACCTTATAGTGTCGAAATCCAACCTATGAGTTGGCAGTTATGACGATACCTTATGGTGTCAAAATCCAACCTATGAGTTGGCAGTTATGACAATACCTTATGGTGTCGAAATCCAAACTATGAGTTGGCAGTTATGATGATACCTTATGGTGTCGAAATCCAACCTATAGTTGGCAGTTATGACGATACTTTATAGTGTCAAAATCCAATCTTTTGAGTTGGCAGTTAAGACGATACCCTACGGTGTCGAGATCCAACCATTGGAGTTAGTAGATACGATGCTCATAATGAAGAATAGTACTTTTATAGTGCATATACGACTTTACAAGATGAATATATGTTTTAAAGTATAAAGTTTACAGTATGCTTTTATGCATAGACATTCTTGCACAACAGATTACGTGTTTAAAAAGATATCATGTTTTTAATAGTATTATGCACTGTAAAGAATTTTATATGTTATTTACTTTATGCCTCACTAAGTTATACTTAGCGTGTGTTTGATTCACACGTAGGTTAAGGTGGAGTGCTTGAAGGGGAATTGAGCATGCTAATCCAGTAAGATATTCTAGCTTATGATAATCTCTAGTGGGATGTAATTATTTGATTACTAGTTGAATATGATGCATAAAATTAAACTAAACACATAGAGAATTAATCAGTTTGTTGATGAAACGTATATGGATAAAACAAGATAAGGCATTAGTAATGTGACATCTTTGACTCATATTCAGTACGGGAAATGGGTGTTACATTTAAATGTAGCAACCTTAACGTATACTCATAAGTCGAATATACATTAAAGATGTTATAGAGTCATTGAAAGAAATCTTGACTTGTAATTTTTTTTATACCAAAATTCATCTTGCAGTTTAACCCTTTCTCGGTTTTGAATTAAAAACTATGTCAGTCTATTGCAGCTAGTTTTGACCCTGAATTGATTTATAAAATTCATAATTGAGTTGTTGAAATAAAAATTATAATTCAGGATGAAAATTATGTACACTGCCTAAACCCTTTCTTGATTTTCAAATTTTTACATGATCAGGGTTAACAACATTTAACTATGTCAAAATTCATAGTTATTAATAGTAAATCATTTCTATAAGTCCATACTTCCATAACAATATATAAATACGTTATAAACTTAAACTTACAAAACAGTTTACCCACTTAAATTATTACATGCCCACTAGTCTATCAAATTACGTTAAAGATGTACGTACTGTACTTACAGATAGTAACTTGATCTTCCCAAAACAGCTCCTCCTTGCTAGTCTATTTTCGGAGAACCTACGTGTGAATGACTTTTCCATGGCTTTTGGATCCGCCTCTGAAATTCAAGTTCGATCCAATTTCCTGATATTCATAAAATACTTCTACTGTGATTTTACCTTTATCGAGTTATCGGATTTATTCCAGAAATTTCATATTTCCATATTCGGGAAATAAACTCTATAATCTCATAAAAACTTCCTTTCCAAGAACTTAGACTGAATTTTCCTAACTCAGTCTACTATTCATATAATTATCGAAAATCTCCATAGAATAAAATTTCTCTTAGAAACCCTTTATCGATAATCCATTCAAATATTCTTTACTTTTACTGAGTCCAAAATATCAATTAGAAACACTTTTATGGGACCTTCCCGGAGGTCACCTATCCTAGTATTTCCTTGGCCTGAGCACGCTTAACAATGTTATTCGATCCAAATTCGGTACCTTCTACTGCATCTTAATTCTTAAAACCAATATCAAGGTACTTATTTCGATCCGATTTATTCTTGTACTGGATAAAATTACTTATTGGGGAAATTTACACTTTAGCCCCCAAACTTTTCTAAAGTTTATACTTTAACCACAAAAATTCCAAAATTTACATTTTGGTCACTAGCCAAAATTTGGGATATTACAATTCCTCCCCCTTATGAAAATTCGTCCTCAAATTTTCAACACATTCCGGTTTCAAACAATTGCAAATATTGCTCCCTCATTTTCTTCTCAAACTCTCAAGTAGCTTCTTCGACCTTGTGATTTCTTTTTAGGGCCTTGACCAATGTAATTTTTCTTATTTCTTAATTCTTTAATTCCGTAAACCAATATTTCTAATAGCACCTCTTCATGTATCAAGTCTAATTGCAGTTTTTTTCCTAATGAGTGATAACATAACATGTAACTAATTTAATCAATGTCTCCAAAACATAAGTACATATACTATAAACTTCGCTCTCTTCTGGAGATAAGATCCATTAATTATCCCCTTGGTCCAACTCTTTCACGATTCCTTAAGGTATAATAATTCTAAAACCAACTTTTTTCCCTTTTTAACTTGCACAAATCATCTTTTCTCAAAGTGGTACATTTCCTCTTTCTCTCTTTCTTTAGCTTTTAACCGATAATATCTTGACTAAAGATCAACCTTCCATTTTCATCTTACTTCTATGTTGTTCACAGGTAACCAATTGATCTTAAAATTGGTCTTAAATTCTCAAATTAATAGCTTTGTTCCCAGCTTTACTAATAATCAGTTCTTATAATTTCTTGTAATTCGTGTGCTATATTGCAAATTATTTATTAGCAGTCATACTAGAATTTTCCAGTCAAAACTATTCTCTTGACATACTGGCTTTACTCGCTGATCTCACACTACTTCTCCTAAACAATACGAGTACCTTATCAAAATTTATAAATCAAGGAAATAATTTTCTTATAAACTAATCATCAAATCCAATCTCTAACACTTTTTCAGGAAGTTTTCCAAGCTACTTCCTCTGTATCAATATAACATCTTCTAACCTTTATGTGTTAATATATCTCAGATCTTCTATAGGAGTTAACTTCCATACTTATTTTACTATTTCATATCCGCTATAAGTCCTTTCTTAATCTTCAAGATTCGTCAACTGACGAATTCCATCATCGTTTTACTTTCCTTATTCTAGTCTCATTCCATCTTATACTAATGAGGAGCAGCATCAAGACATACAATCATCACATTAGTAATATGATATCCTAGGGGCATGTATTTACTGTCAAATTTATATGCAAACTCGGTTTAGCATCCAGAACCGGCTAAACCTTTGCTCTGGTACCATTAAATGTAATACCTCTTTCCCGTGCTGAATACGAGTCAGAGATGTCACATTACTAATGCCTTATCTTGTTTTATCCATATACGTTTCATCAACAAACTGATTAATTCTCTATGTGTTTAGTTTAATTTTATGCATCATATTCGACTAGTAATCAAATAATTACATGCCCACTAGAGATTATCATAAGCTAGAATATCTTGCTGATGTTTTGCAGATTGAAGCTTTATCAGCATGCTCAAATCCCCTTCAAGCACTCTACCTTAACCTACGTGTTAATCAAACACACGCTAAGTATAACTTAGTGAGGCATAAGGTAAATAACATATAAAATACTTTACAGTTTATAATACTATTAAAAACATGATATCTTTTTAAACACATAATCTATTATGCATGAATGTCTATGCATAAAAGCATACTGTAAACTTTATACTTTAAAACATATAATCATCTTGTAAAGTCGTATCTGTACTGTAAAAGTACTATTCTTCATTATGAGCATTGTATCTGCCAACTCCAATGGTTGGATCTCGACAGCATAGGATATTGTCATAACTGCCAACTCAAAAGGTTGGATTTCGACACTATAAAGTATCGTCATAACTGCCAACTCATAGGTTGGATTTTGACACCATAAGATATCGTCATAACTTCCAACTCATAGGTTGGATTTCGACACCATAAGGTATCGTCATAACTGCCAACTCATAGGTTGGATTTCGACACCATAAGGTATCGTCATAACTGCCAACTCATAGGTTGAATTTTGACACCATAAGGTATCGTCATAACTGTCAACTCATAGGTTGGATTTCGACACCATAAGGTATCGCCATAACTGCCAACTCAAAAGGTTGGATTTCGACACTATAAAGCATCGTAACTGTCATTCTCAATATTATACTTCCAAGGCAAATTTAAAAAAATTCTTGCAATATGACAAGTAACAAATACCACATATACATTTCACATCATGTAAAATATCTTCATAGTGGAGCAGTTCATACTCCAATATGTTCATCAACTTTTTATGGTATAAACCATTTGTAAACATAAAATTATACCATAATCTTTAAAAATCAGTAAAATAATATATCATGCAAAAACATGCATGCACTCACTCACCAGGGCCATTTATTAACATTACCTCACTAAGTCCTATTTGATCCTTTCCTTTGTAGCACTTCGAACCTTCTTCGATTCGGATTTAACTTCATTAATCACATGAATATAAATAAACTTGTTAGATTAAAATCTAACAATATTTTAAACATGCTAAAAAATTTCATTTTTCCTTCCTTTTACTGTCCAAAACTCATTTTGGTCCTTAATAACTATTTAGAACTTCCATTAACCCTTTTCAAGCTTACTAATTAACCTTAGATACAAAATGTATCAATTCTCATTTTCTGGTAGACTGCACTACCTTCAAAGAAATATTTCTATAAAATAATCTATAACTCGATAAGCTTTTCAACCATATAAATTAATAGTCCGAATTCAACTTGTACGATTTATGGCGAATTTTCAAAGTCAATTACAGTGCTGGAATTCGGAACAAACTTGTGCTCTATTTTCTGACCTTTCATCACTTAAAAATTCATATCTTTTGACTCGGAACTCGAAATCAGTTTCTGTTTGTTGAAAACGAAACTAAACGAGCAAATATTTACATCGGTATAAAATTCACCATCTAACCATTTTTGTAGAAATTATGGTGAATTTTCAAACTTACTGCCAAAACCAGTTTTCCTACAGAACTTCCATAAATAATTTCAAACTTTATATTAACTTCTTCTCACTTCTCTAATTTTCAATTTAGTCCCAGTACTTGATTCAAACCATCAACTTATCACCCTTTTTCATCAAATAATTATTCAACATTGATCCCCTAATTTTTTTCCTTCTTTTCGAATTAGTCACTAAAATACAAAGGTGAGGATTCAAACTTCTTAACTTTGTAAATTAGTCCTCAAATTAACATTACTACTTGAATTCTATTATTTCAACTAAAAATCAGTCTTAATCCATATCAAAAACCTCATTGCCGAAATGGTCACTTAATTTTGACAATTTGTCAAAATGGTCACTACCTTGATCCTACATCGGTTTAACATTCTAACAATTAGTTTCACATCTTCAACATCATTAATAACATAAATACACTTCAATTCCATACAAATTCATATTTCTTCCTCTAACTTTTGAGATTGCCGAATTGGTCCCTATCAAATTAATTTAGGGATTTGCTTCCAAACAACAACTCAAGCTTACTAAATCATAACTCCAACATCACAAACCCTAAATTAAACTTGAATCCATAAACCCCAATCATCTTCATAATAATCAAAACATGTAAAGTTTAAATCCCAACTCAATGACATGATTTTAACATCACACATACTTGGTTTCAACTTGAATTTCATCATGAAATCATAACATCTCAAAACCCCCAATTTAGTCCATAAGCCCTAATTTCTTTCTCATGAAAATTATCATCAATCAAACATGTTTTTCATGAATTATTTACAACAAAAGATAGAGCTTGAAGAGTATAACAACTTTTTTAATTGAGGAGATTACCTGAAAATTGAGTTTCGGGGCTTAAATCTAGCTTTGAATTTTTCTTCTTCTTTCCTCTAGTCCCACATAAATTGCTGGAAAGGATGAGCATTTTCTCATCTTTTTAACTCTTACTTTTACACTTGTAACTTATTAAATGAATTTTAAATTCATTTAAATAGGGAATTTACTTAAATGCCCTTTTAATCCAATGGTCAAGATTCAATCTCATCAAAAATCAATGGCCATGATCTACCCCAAGTGTTATTCACCCTTCAAATTTTCCCTCAAAGTTTCAAAATATTTCAAAAATGTTATCCATGTCAAAAGACTAATTTACCCTCAAACTATATTTTATTTACAACAAGTCTTAAAAATTGCCACCCCATTAAAATTGAACCAAATTGGTTCCACTCCAACCAGCCTCATTCCAAAATATCTTAGATTTTTATTTATGACATTTATTCGATCCAAATATTCGTATTTCACTCAATACGATTTCCAAATCTTCTTTCTTTGAGTTTTATTGCTTTATAGTCACTTCATCAGAATCTAACTAAATCTAGTTAGAATCCAACCAACAATAACAAAATATTCATAAAATAATATTTTATGGCTTTTGGATCCACCTCTGAAATTCCAGTTTGATCTGATTTCCCGATATTCATAAAATACTTCTATTGTGATTTTACCTTTATCAAGCTATCGGATTTATTCCAGAAATTCCATATTTCCATATTCGGGAAATAAACTCTATTATCTCATAAAAACTTCCTTTCTAAGAACTTAGACTGAGTTTTCCTAACTCAATCTACTATTCCGATAATTATCGAAAATCTCCATAGAATAAAATTTCTCTTAGAAATCCTTTATCGAAAATCCATTCGAATATTCTTTACTTTTACTAAGTCCAAAATATCAATTAGAAACACTTTTATGGGACCTTCCCGGAGGTCACCCATCCTAGTATTTCTCTGGCCTAAGCATGCTTAATAATTTTATTCGATCCAAATTCGGTACCTTCTACTGCATCTTAATTCTTGAAACCGATATCAAGGTACTTATTTCGATCCAATTTATTCTTATACTGGATAAAATTACTTATTGGGGAAATTTACACTTTAGCCCCTAAATTTTTCCAAACTTTATACTTTAACCACAAAACTTCCAAACTTTACATTTTGGTCACTAACCAAAATTTGGGATATTACACAACAAGGGCAAGGTTTGTAATGATCCAAGGGATAAACTACTTTTGAGTATGAACATAGTTTATGTTTCTGGTTAACAAAGCAATGTGTTCGTCAAGGTTTTTGGGAGTTGTAACTTTGTTTTCTTATGGATTTAAGTATGTTTCTATGCTGGTTTTTGTGGATGGTTGATGTTGCTAAGCTTGATGTTAATACGTGTTTGTAGTTGTAGATGATTGGTGGCTTAGGTATGCCTCTAAAGCTTCCTTGATGATTGCCTTGTTGAGATGGTTTGAGCGAGTTTATTATGCAGTGTGGGTTGTGTATGCATATTGTTGCGCGTAATAAGTGCTCAACAATTATGCAAGTGTACACGTCGCAAGTTATAGTATAAAAGATATCGTCTCCACAGGGATTGGTTCCACTTCAAGAATTCAATCTCTTGCATTGTAAAAAGTAAAAACACAAGTAGGTGATTGTAAGAGTATTAACTAACAACTAAACTAGAAAGTAATAAAGTAAAAGAAGATGTAATCAAAAGAGAGGGAATAGGCCAAGTTATCGTGAGTTGAGGTGTGATAGCCAATTGGATCGTCTTGGTAAAAGAGTGCAAGGGCAACTCAGTTTCCGTGGCAACTTGCGTAGCTGGGTTGCCTTGGCAACTAATCGAACGGTTGCCTGGGCAACTGGCTTGGCAACTGTATGTGCGGCTGGGCAGCAACTTCAAGGGTCGGCAGAGCGTTCTTCAATGGTTTATTCTTATCCCTAAGTCGAAACTCTAGCTAATTGTGCATGCCTTGACAATATATCCCTGCGTGAATCAGGGTGAACAACAACCAATCTTGGCTCCTCTTAGCTGTTGAAATCCTTAACTTATTCCTAAGCCGGATTATTCTTCACCATCAATAGATTAAATAATGACCATACTCATTCATTTCTTGAATCTAACTCTCCCGATATTAGATAAATAGATAGAATAATGAGATCTTCTCCCAATTCACTCGCAAACAATAATAAAAACCAAGAATGAGTAAACCTTGAATTGAAAGTGCAAACTCTTATTACCTAAACAAAATCCAATTGTTTCTCACAACCACAAAACACAATAACCTTAGCCAAATAGGTTCAAAAGAAACAAAAAACAAAGAGTCCCTAACATAAACCTAATCGAACAAGAAAGAAAAAGATGAAGAATGGTTGAAAGCTTTTTTCCAATTTCTCTCACCTTTTGCACTGCCTTGAGGTGACAGCTTGGTCCTCAATTTATAGGGCTAGGTCAAGGTCTTTCTTGAGGAGGAAGTTAAGTTGGAATTAAATACTTTTAAAGAATATAATTCTTTATTATATTTAAATTCCTTCTAGATCTTCTCCTATCTTTTTGGGATTTAATTTCTCTTTGACCTCTTCATAGAAATCAAACTCATTTGGGATTTAACTTTCCTCCACGTCATCTTGGGTTTATCTAGTCATCAATTTTTACTGCCATATCATCTTATCCCTTATCGACAATTGCCCTAGAAACTAGCTCAGCATCTCCTTCATGTATTGCCCTGGCAACTGCGTCGGCATCTCCTTCTTGTAATGCCCTGACAACTGGTTCCAGCCTTGCTTTGGCAAGTGATTCTGCACACACAAAAATAGCTATTGGCATCACCCTTTTTCCACAAAATTAAGCAAAATATGATATCAAGCTTAACCACCAAGGAAACAATGCAAACATGCATGAATGGCTAATAATGCAACTAATATGAGCCTAAGTCTAGCAATATTATGAATAAAAAGGGTGAATAAAATAGTACTTTTAGACACTTAACACACCCCCAAACTCGAACTATTGCTTGTCCTCAAGCAATGCAAACTAATAATTACCCGCCAAGATTTCAATTTTCAAAACCTTAGCTTTGAACTTGATTTCAATCCTCAGAACTGTGGCACAAAGTATGATTAGCTTTTCATTTTTTGGACAACTTAGGAATTACTCGGAATCAAACTATAATGCTTGTGAATGTATGCAGAGTTGCGTGCAAGTTGATTTTTCGGATTCTATGGAAACAAGAGGTTTTCAAATTACTTCCTTGGGTTCTTTTAACATGTTTTAACTAGAGCCGGTTTCGGGCACCTCTAGTGTTTTGTTTTTAGTTTTCTTAAGTTAATTAATTAATTCGACTAGAGCCAGTTTTGGGCACCTCTAGCGATCAATTTTTAGCACATACTAGAGCCAATTTCGGGCACCTCTAGCATTCATCAAAATTTTATTCTAATCCCCCAATTTTTTAACTATCAACCTAAGTTCGCTAGAATTCCTTAAATCAATCAAGCCACAACAGTGTTTCATCAAGTTTAGCATCAAAGTAAGATCCTAAGTGTTTCCACATTTATCCTATAATAAAAAGTTCTATCAATTAAGTACATTGGAAATGTCATCATCGGATATTCATCAAATCTAGGTAATTTTTGTTCCAACCAACGACATGGCAAGCAAGTTATGTATCCTATATGCAATACTTAAGATGAATGCAACTAAACATGACAACTAACTAGTAACAATCCCCCCCCCAAACTCGAGTGAGGCATTGTCCTCAATGCATGTAACAAAGAAAAATAAAAAAAATAAAGAAAAGTAAAATGCAAACGAGAACTTACTCCGAGAGTTTAACGTCGTTCATGATTAGTTTCCTTTTGGCCGGTTTCTTGATTCTTTTGCTTGAATGCGGTGGTTGCTTTCTTATTGCCGATGGTGGAATCGATCCTTGTACGGGGTATCCTTATCGTCCTTATTAACCCCTTCCTCAATCTCATTGGCTTTTCGCTTTGGCTTGGAGGAGTCGACTGGTGTGGTCTTCATTGGTGCAATGGAGGACTCGTCCGAATTTGAAAAATTGGACAATGATTCAGTACGAGTTGATTCGGGCATAGGTGTTTTACCTTTGGCTTTTGCAGTGGTTGTCGGGGCGTCTTTAGCTTTGGTTGTCGCGGTATCTTCAGTGTTGGTTGTCGTGGCAACTGCTTGGGCAGGCGTAGTGTAGGTTACCGCGGCATCATCTGTTGCGGTTGCCATGGCAACTGCTTCATTGGTTGTCGTGGCAAGGATTTCGGTAGGAAAGATGGGGAACGACACGCGGCTGTCCGGGTACTTTTCCAGGATGACTTGGGTGATGACATTGTTGTGATCCTTCATGTACTGCATGAACATTAGTTGCCGGTCTTCAATTTGCCTAAGGCGGTTCTCCAACGGTTGTAAGAGTGCTTCAAGTTGTCCTGGGGTTGCTGGCCGAGTTGCCTGGGCATCAGTTGCTTGGGCATTAGGAGTTGCCGCGGCAACTGAAGGTGTTGGGGATTTTATCGGTGCCTCTCCCATTAGCTTTCAGATTTGTGCTTGATTCCAACCGGACTTTGGTAGGGCCTTTTCATCGGTTGACTCACTTGGGACATGCATCTCCTTGCAAAGATTGGAAATTAAGCAAGGGAAGAAAAGAAAACCCTTGCCTTTTGTGCTACATACAAAAATCTCATCACAAATAATTTTTCCAATGTTATTGATGCGATTATGCAAAATAGAATGTATGAGCAAAAGACGATGTGTATCAACGGTAGTATTGTGTGTGGTGGGCATTAAAGAAGATCTCAGTTGTCGTGCATCTTCAGTTGTTGAGCCGCTAAATTGACCAATTGTGTTGATTATATTGAACATCACCAGTTTCAACTCAAAGTGGTCGGCTTCAATTTCAGGTGTGACAACTCCTGGATTAAGTCCTTCAAGATCTTCCTCTAGATAGTCTCGGATAGTTCTGTTTCGTGCAAAAATCAGTCCCCCTCCTGCTGGAACATCCTGATTCATATTGTCGTCTTGATTAGCCATTGCTACTCTTAACCTTTGTTTGAGTCTTTGCAAGGTTCGTTCGAGTTCTGGATCAAAGGGATATTATGGTGTAATCGGTCTCGCCCTGGTCATATACCAATGCAAAACCAAAGTTTGTTAACCCTTCAGTCCCCCTCCTTTTCATCGGTTGACTCACCGTGGGGAGCACCGGTGCTGTTTGTTAAGAAGAAAGATGGTACGTTGCGGATATGTATAGATTTCCGGTAGCTGAACAAGTTGACAATAAAGAACAAGTATCCCTTACCACGGATAGATGACATGTTTGATCAGTTCATAGGAGCCTCGGTGTTTTCCAAGATAGATTTGAGGTCGGGGTACTACCAGTTAAAGGTGAAGGAGGTGGATGTGTCCAAAATAGCTTTTCGTACGAGGTACGGGCATTACGAGTTCCTTGTGATGCCGTTTGGTTTGACCAATGCACCTGCTGCTTTTATGGACATGATAAACCGTGTGTTCCATGAGTTTTTAGACCAGTTTGTGGTTGTGTTTATCGATGATATCCTTCTGTACTCCCGTACCGAGGAAGATCATGATAGACATTTGAGAATTATGCTTCAGACGCTGTTGGCTAGTCAGCTTTATGCTAAGTTAAGCAAATATGAGTTCTGGCTTAAAGAAGTGTTTTTTGGGCGTGTTGTGTCGGCCGAAAGAATTCGTGTCGATCCGCATAAGGTTGAGGCTGTAATGAGTTGGAAGGATCCCAAGTCTATGACGGAAGTTAGGAGTTTTCTTGGTTTGGCGGGTTACTACCGAAGGTTTGTGGAAGGGTTCTCCAGTTTGGCAGCTCCGTTAACAAAGTTGTTACAGAAGAATGTTCGGTTTGAGTGGACGGAAGATAGGCAGCGAGCTTTCAAAAGGTTGAAGAAAGCTTTGACGTGAGCTCCGGTCTTGGTTCAACCAGAATCGGGAAAGGAGTTCATTGTTTATAGTAATGAGTCGTATGTTGGGCTCAGTTGCGTGTTGATGCAAGAGGGTAAGGTAGTGGCGTACGCATCTAGGCAATTGAAGGTGCATGAACGTAACTACCCTACTCATGATCTTGAGCTTGTCGCGGTTGTGTTTGCCTTAAAGATTTGGAGGCATTATCTTTATGGTGAGAAATGTGTGGTTTATATGGATCATAAGATTTTGAAATATCTGATGTCACAGAAGGAGTTGAATCTTAGGCAACGTAGATGGTTGGAGTTGCTTAAGGATTATGATCTGACCATTAAGTATCATCCGAAGAAGACCAATGTTGTGGCAGATGCTTCGAGTAGGAAAGCGGCTGTGAAGTTGAGGGCCATGTTTTCTCGGTTGAGTGTGACGAACGATGGGGGTTTGTTAGACGAGTTGCAAGTGAAGCCGTCCTTGTCACAAATGACTAAGGAGAAGAAACCGCATGATGGGAGTTTGGTACCTCATGTGGAAGATATCAGGGATGGAAATCCTACGAATTTTCATTTCAACAATGATGGGGTGTCGTGTTTCAAAGGTCGAATAGTGGTGCATGAAGATGAAGAGTTAAGGCATACTATTTTGACTAAGGCGCACGCTAGTCCTTTTGCTATGCATACTGGTAGTACAAAAATGTATAGAGGGTTGAAGGAGGAGTACCATTAGGTTGGACTGAAGAGGTTTGTGGCTGATTTTGTTGCTCGGTGTATGGTTTGTCAACGGGTAAAGGCTGAGCATCAATTTCCTTTCGGGTTATTGTAACTGTTGAGGATACCAAAATGGAAGTGGGAAAGGATCACCATGGATTTTGTGTCTGGGCTGCCTTTGACGCCGACCAAAAAGGATTCCATATGAGTGATTGTTGACCGGTTTACAAAGTGTGCGCATTTTGTGCATGTACATACTACGTATACCTTGGATAGGTTGGCTGAGCTGTACATCTTTGAGATTGTGTGTTTGCACGGGGTGCCCAAATCTATAGTTTCGGATAGGGATCCGCGGTTCACCGCAAGGTTTTAGGTGAGTTTTCATCGTTCTTTGGGACCCGATTGAGTTTCAGTACCTCGTACCACCCTCAGTCGGATGGTCAGTATGAGCGCGTGATTCAGTTTCTCGAGGATATGCTAAGGTGTTGTATTATTGAGTACCAGGGAACGTGGGAGAAACAGTTGCAGTTGGTGGAGTTTGCTTAAAATAACAGTTATCATGCTAGCATACAGATGGCACCTTATGAGGCATTGTATGGCAGGAAATGTCGTGCGCCAGTGTGTTGGGCAGAAGCGGGGGGAAAGTTTGTGTCGATGCCCAATGTTTTGAAAGGCACAACTGAAAAAGGTAAAGTTGATATATGAGCGCTTAAAAGCAGTTGTAGATCGCCAAAAATCCTATACGGATTTGAAGTGTAGGGATATAAAGTATGCTATGGGTGATAAAGTGTTTTTGAAAGTGTCCCCCTGAAAAAAAGTGTTGCATTTTGGGCGGAAAGGGAAGCTTAGCTCGAGGTTCATTGGACCATACGAGGTTTTTTAGCGTTTGGATCCTGTTGCATACCGTTTGAGGCTACCTTCGGAGTTGGGAAAGATTCATGATGTGTTCCATGTTTCGGTGTTACGGAGGTATAGGTCGGATTCATCGAATGTCATGCCGGTAGAGGAGATCAAGTTGAGACCAGATCTATCCTACGATGAAGAACCAATAGAGGTTCTTGATATCAGCAGTAAGGTGTTGCGTGGTAAAACAGTCGAGCTGGTTAAGGTGTTGTGGAAGCACCGCCGTGTTGAGGATGCCACGTGGGAACGCAAGTCGAATATGGTGAAACAGTTTCTGCACCTGTTTCCTCCAGGTAAATTTTGGGGACAAAATTTCTTAAGTGGGGGAGAGTTGTAACGCCCCGGTTTTAGGGCTTAGTGGTTTGGTGGATTATTAGACGGTCTGGTGGACCGGAGTAGGGATTCGAATCGATTTCAGGACCGTATATTGTTTTGGAAAGATAAAAATGTGGTAAATAGTTAAAATCATCTTTTAATATATATTGATTTTTGTTGGAATAAATTTTGGAAATGGAATTTGGAAATGTGACATTTTGGTTAGTGACCAAAATGCGAATTTTGAAAATTGTTTTAAAGTGACTAAAATGAAAATGGTCAAATTCTTAGAATCCTTAAGGAGCTAAATTACCAAGTTTTTGCTGCTGGTTTCTCCCTTCAATTAAATCATTTTTAACATGTTTTAAAGGTGATTTAAGAGGGACTAAAATATCTAAGTTAGTTATTAGCTTTTAAAGAAAATTTACGTAACTTTTTCCTAAACCTTTTCTCTCAACATCTTTTCTGCCAAACAATCAGAATTTCATCAAAATCCAGAGGTGAGGGATTCCTTTCACTCAGATTATTGATTTTAACTTGATTCTTTAACTTTGTTTTGCAAAATCTCATTGAAATCTTGTGTTTTCTTAGCTTTCCACAAATCAATTGAGAGAGAAACTTCACAATAGGGGTAAGGTCCAAGATCTCCTCTATTGTATGGTTCTTTATTGAAATTCCCAAGCATTTGATCCTTGTTTTTTGTGTTTCTAATCTGATTTTGATGATTTTCTAATGTTTAATTGAGTTATTTTGGGGAAAATTAGTTAATTCATGGATTGGATTTAATTTCTAGTAATTAAGGATGCTTTGATTTGTATTTTGGATGTTAAATAATGTTGATAAGTGATTGTTATCAATGGAATCCCGAAACTTAAGAATCTTTATTTGTTTTTGTTGTTAGTTTTGAGGTTTTGGGGTGTTTCTATGGTTGTAAGGTTGCTGGAGGTGGTAGGTTGTTTTGGATCTATATTTAGATGTGTTTTGGTGTTTAAAGTGATGTTAGATTGATAGATGTTGGCTGGGTTGTGAATCGAAGTGTTTTGGTTATGTTTTCGATTGTTGTAGAGGGTTAATTGTGAAGGTTATGTGGAAATCCGAGAAGGATTGTAGTTGTTGTGTTTGGAATGCACTATGATGCATTAATCCTCTGTTATTTTGTGGTAAAAACATGGGAGGTTGATCCAAAAGTGATTGGAGAAGCGTCGGTGGCTTCGGATACTTGATTTCGCGTCAGCAAATCGAGGTTTCGCGTATCGGTGAGTGAAAACGTGGTTAAAAGCATTTGATGTTTTGGGAACAGAGTTTTGGGTGTTAAGGGAGAGCTTGAAACGCTTACCTAGACTTGGAAGTAAGTATAAAGTGGTTTTACTCTCTCAGTCGTGCTAGTGTTAAATGGTTTTATGCACTTGTTTTGATTTACATGTTACCTACTGTTTAAGCATGTTTTAAAGTATTCAATATACTGTTTTTAAGCATGCTTGCTGAAGGATGCACATGGTAAGTGATCCTTGTAAGTATGGTTTATACTTGTGTTTTAAAGCATGGTAGTTGCTTTGGAAATGGCATGGTTTAATGCTTGTTAAAAACAGTGAGGTAAATGTTATTTGGTTAATTATATTGGCAAGTGATGTGGTTTTAAAATTGTTATCGGATATAGTTGGCCGGCCATAGGATTGAGTGCACTGTAAATAAGTCACCTTGGATGTTGAGGGGTTTATACGGTGTACCGAATACTTTGTCCAAGTACCCTAATGGTTGAGGGGTTAAACGGTACCGTAAACTCTCATTAGTGGATTAAGCGTCTAACTGATGATTGGGGTGGGTGTCCTCGTGGGTTGAAAGTGTACCCGGTTGTTATTATACCGTGATTGTGATTGTATCGCTATTCCGGTTGAGATGGCTTGAAGTGTTGGGTTAACACTTGTTGAATCCGTGTATCCGATGAACTCTTTTGTTATTGAACTTGTCTAATGATCACTTGTGAGCCAATATAATTGTTAATGTATCATTGAAATGTATTATGTTGTATAATGTGGTTTATACATCTTTCTCCTTAAGATTTGCATTTGGTAGTAATGCATGGGGAGGCTTAAGTGGAGGGTTAGCAATGTGACTTGTTGTTGATTAATGATACATGTAGCATATGGTTTAATATGATGGTTTTAATGATGTAAAGTGCATGTTTTAAAAGGGCATGATGTTTTAAAGGGTGATGACATGTAAATAGTTTTAAATGCATTGATGGTGTTTTTGTTCTGAGCATTCCTCACTAAGCCTTATGTGCTTACGCTCTCCTTGTCCATCAATGCAGAGAATTAAAGTCCCAGAGGGTAGCAAGAAGCAAGGGGATCTTGGCAAGACTTGTTTCCAAAGTATGTTTTGGTTTAGACTATAATGAATAAGGACAATGGGGTACTTGTATTTTGGGAGATGTTTAGTGGAACTCCCTGTTTGAGCATGTTTCTTTAGTTGCTCTTGGGTTGTAAATGGCCTTTAAAGATTGTTTTGATGCTGGTTTATCTTTTTGATATGTTGCTTGGATGGAAACTAGGATGCATGCGTATAGATTTTCTTTGTTGCAAAGATGCCATGTTAGGATGCTAAGTTTGTGTAGCTTGGATGCTTGAGGTATGCCTTGTAAGTTGATATTGTGTTTAAAGCATGTTGGAGTGGTTTGAGTATGCTTTTGAGGTGAAAATCAGCCAAATATGACATTACAGGCCCAGGCGTACCGATACGCAGGGGGCCGTATCGGTACAGATAGGCAATTTCAGGCTTGTAGGATCGATACAGGTCTTGTACGTTTCGATACGCCTAGGCAAAATTGGTCTGGCGTACCGATACAGGAATGGGCATGTCGATACGAGTTTTAACCTTTGGATTTCACTTTTTCAACTTGAACCCGCGTATCGAAACATCTTATAGGCCGTATCGGTACGGTTTAAAATATTTCGAAAGTTAGGTAATTCAGTTAGGCGTATCGATACGGTGAGGTGGTGTACCAAAATAGGGTGTTTTAAACCGTATCAGTACGGGCTTACCCGTATCGGTACGAATGACCGTTTATTCTGTTAATGTCACTTTTGGGCAGTTTTGCTTTCTTTGCATTTTAGTCCCTAAATCTTGCCAATGAAATTATATATGGTAGAATGATCGGATTGAGCTGAAATTTGATATAGAAGTTTGGAACCTGACTAATTAAAGGTTGGTAACTTAAAAGTGGGCTTAAATCCTAATTTTTTTTGTATTTGCAAATTGGTCCCTAAATTACAAATGTGATCAGTTGGATGTCAAATTGATGCCCGGTTAAGTTGGGGTTGCACCTGATGTCTATATGAACATGTAGGGTTAATAATTGGCATCTAGATAAGATAAAAAGAAAAAAAATGGACCGAGTTTGGTTGTATCCCTTTAGTTTGCTACGGCAAACCTAATGTAGCCTTCTTGGTTCGGTTGGGCGTCTAGGTCGGGTCAAGGGGGTTACACCTAATCTAGTGGTAGGGTATCAGAGATCATTGGTGGCAATCCTTTCAAGGATTTCATAGACATTCGTGTAATTCTTATCTAGCAGTGAACCATTTGTCGAAGCATCTACAAATGTTCTAGCATGAGCATTGAGTTCGTGTAAAAATCTCCATCTGGGTCCAAGTAGGGAATCCATGTATGTATGGGACATCTTCTCAACATATCCTTAAATTGCTCCCAAGTATCGTAGAAAGTTTTATCATTAGCTTGCCTGAAAGTAGTGATTCCAATATTCAGCTTGGCATTTAATGTAGGTGACTGGAATCTCAGTAGAAATTTCTGGCATAAATTTGCCCACGTAGTGGCTGAACCATGTGGCAAGGAATTTAGCCACAATTTTGCCCTATCTCACAAGGAAAATGAAAAGAGCTTTAGCTTTACTATCTCTCCAGTCACACCAGGCTGGTGGTTTAGTTGGAAAACCTCCATGAATTGCTTCAAATGCTGACTTGAGTCTCCAATAGGTGATCCATCAAATTGACCTACATTTATTAGCATTTGAACCATTACCAGTTTAAGCTCAAACTTAGCCATATTTACCTCTAGACCGATCAGTCCTGGTATCAAATCATCTATGGTGGGTGCTAGGTGTTCTTTGATAAGTCTTTCTTCAGGTATCTGAGTAGCAATAGCAGGAGCGAGCGGTATAACTACAGGTATTACCGGTATCTCCTGGTTATTGGCATTATTTAGGACACCTCCTAACTCACCATTCCCGTTACGAGCCTTTTCTCGATGTTATCTTCTTAACCTGCATAGGGTCCTTTTAATTTTTGGGTCGTATTATAAATATTCCTTCGCAGTGCTGCTCCTGGTCATACACCAAACAAAATAAAATAAATAAGAAAAATGAAAATAAGTAAAAATAAAAACAATTAATCCTGTTGCAATCCCCGGCAACGGTGCCAAAAACTTGTCGATGAAATATTGTATGGCAAAAGGTTGAGTATTCTATTTGTCAATTTAGGAAATAATACCAGGGATATGTCTTTTATGTGCGAGTATATATGGTTAGCAAGTAATAAAGTGGTGAGTTGAGTATCATCTCCACAGTGATTGTCTAAGAATTAATTGCCACAATTAATACTTGTGAACTAGAAAATAAAGGTGATGGCAATTGATTGAGGGAAAGAGTAAAATAAAAGAACTAAAAAATCAAAATGATAAAGGAAACTGAAGTAAAGATCTTGATAGTTTGGCAAACAACTGGTGTAATGATGATTGAAAGGCTTGGTAAGGGATGTTTGGATTTCACGCTAGTAAAGACAACGGTTAGTAACATTAAACTTTAGTTCTATTGCCGAGCATATTATAAGTTAGTATTGTCTTTATCGATGACAATACCCTAAGGGTGTTTTCAAGTATTTAACTTGGTGAAGATTCAACCTATACTCTTAAGGGCTAGATTTACTTCAGGTGTAAATTTCATCTACTTGAATGTCTTCTGTCGAAGTTTTTCTCCTTAGTATTTGGCAATTAATCATAATCTCTTAAGTCTGTTAAGATATTAGGGGATAATGAGCATTCAATGCCAACTGTCGTATGGCATAAAATATGGTAACATTAAGCATATGCGAAATAGACAATAAAGCCAAAGTATTCAATTATTAAAAACTAAAAACTAAGCGTTCATCGCAAACACCCCTAGCCAATTTAAAAGATTAGTTCATGGCTAGGGAAATCAACAAAAAATTATCGTTTTGAATCATCATAAAAATAGAGTTAAATTAAGAGATATGATCAAAAGAAGGAGTTCTTTCGATGTAGCCCTTCAATGGATCCAGAGCTCTCGGCAAAACTGCACAGGTTGCTTCTACCCTTCTCTTCTCCTCGCGGCTTCAGCTTACCTACGGCTCATTCTTGAACTTCTTTATATAGGCGCAGGCGAAGCCTTAATTAGGGTTAGGGTAAAACCTTGAGTGCTTGGTGCCATAATTCTAATCGGCAGCGCATTCCCACTTCATAGAATTATGGCTGACGTGGCTCTGACTCGATGTTATTTTTTTGGGCATCGCCCTTCATTCTTTTGCCAACCAAGCTTGTCATTTTCCTCCTGCATTTTCCAACTACGCTCGGCATTTTCTTCTTGCGTCCACTTGCTCTAGTCTTGCCAATCCTGCACACCACGACAAGGAAACACCCCTTCACTCGGGCAATAAAAACTATACATTCCTCAACTCCTAGATGCAAATGCATGAAACTACTGGAAAAATATACTAATACATACCTAAAGTGAAGCAATATCATGGCAATATATGCATAAAAATACATCGTTTGAAGAGTTAACACATACTAAGACCATAAACTCCCTAAAACACCGTTTTTCAACCGAAAAAACCTAGATTTACACGATCCATCAGGATCTCCCACTTCACCCGGCCTGAATCTACCCTCTGGCCCTTTTCAACTTCGACGGACCTAAAATGATTAAATTTAATGAATATTTCCTTATAAAAGGAATATTAGCCCCGGCCACCTTGCTCTTTTGTTTTTTTTTTTTGTTTCTGTTTTTATATTTAATAGCTTTGATCTAACCTATCAAGAGATCAGAAGAATATATATCTTCCGATGACGTGATACAGTTTCCAGCGATGGTAAAATAGTTCTGATATTTTTCTCTAATGGTCCATTTTGCTTCTCCGGCGTCTTTTCGACTTCCTCAGATGAATTATCTCTCTCTCGCTTTCTTTTTTTAATTACGTAGTAATTGCTGCAATAATTGCATAATGATTGGGTTGATTTTTCTCTCTCCATATTTATAGGAGATGGTGTGGTATGACATCATACTGACGTCACATGAGTGACGTCAGCAGTCAGTTGTTGGAAGAAAGACCATTATCCGCGTGAAGCATGTCTGGGCCAACCAAGAAATGTCACGTGATAAAGTTTGGGCGAAAATTTTAAACCCAGCTCATATTTGCGTCTGTTGGGCTGCTATCTAACATATTTTGGGCGAAAACAGCTATAAATGGGTTGGCAAACGAGCTTTAGGATATATGTTTTGGCTTTTTGATGTAATATGGACATTTAAAAGGATTTTTGGACTATTTATTTATTTGGGGTTTTATTTATTTATATCAGCATTTATTTATTATATTTACTTATTTATTTATTTATTTGCTAAGTGAAAATATGGTACGTATATACATACATATACTCGCATAAAATTCGGGTATTATAAATATGAATCTCTGCTCTTACAAATGAGAATCTCTGCTTTTGTGGCACATGTTTCCTCTGCCTTTGTGGCACGCTTTCATTAATTTTTGTGGTTCGTTTCATCTGTCGTTTGGCACGATTTCAGCATACTTTAACGGTTGTTTGGTGCTCGTATAGAAATCTTAACGGCGCTAGTTTTCTGATTTGATTCTGTCGATGGTCATATAAAATATTGCTCCCTACTCGTTTGATGGTTTGTTAGCCGATGTAATCAAAACTGTATAACAAAACAATCTGCCTAACAGTTTGGTTCGCTCACTTCTTTTTCATCCCGTAAAGCACCTCGCTTGGGTAGAGACAACGAGATTCATGAAAGTTTCTAGGTTTTAATGGTATGCTAATCTCCATAGAACTATTTATTTTTCTTTGTACATTTGTATGATTTTTAGTGAATTAGTCTCTTTTCTCTCTCTTTTTAATACATTGTATTTGTAATATCTTTCATAATATTTAATAAAATCAAGATGCCATAATTAAAAAAAAAATCAAGGCATTAATTGCCCTTAATTGTTTCAAATCTATATTAACATATCTGTGTATCTCATTCCCAGCAGCATGCGAATCGCAAGATCATGTGGTTCATTTGTGTGTCAGTAAGCAAATTCAACTCTATTGAAAAGTTGGCTGAACGAGAAGATAGATCTCTCAAAGCTAAGCGCAAAATATTAATTCTTAAGCACAAAACCACTGTTCTCAGGCATGATTAAGTAGCAAAGTCAATGAATTGCCCTGCTTTTAAATGAACTGTCCAAATAATACTATTTCCAACTATATAATGTAAAACAGACATGACAGAATGACTGATAACAGGAACGTCACCGTGCCAAGACTATGAGGATTAAGAATCCTCAATTTCTGATTAGTGATTTTACCCTTTTGTCAGAAATTTACAGCTATTTTCACCTGAAATAGTTGCCAGTGACGTTGAGCCCTCTTGTTGTGTCAACTGATGTTCTCTGAAGCCTAATCTGCTCTCTGAACTTGGCTATGAACTCACTGGCCTTCCTATCGACCTCGGATCCTGCTATGCTGAAAGTCCCGGACTTGGTTTCTACATCCGAGCATATTTGAAAATCGTTATTCCCTCGCTCCGAGTCCTCTCCAGGTTCTGCAGCAGGATTCTCTGGGCAATCTTGTATTTCTCTTTTCTGGTTTCTAGGAGATGTAGGCTTCAGCATATGAGATTCACCTCCAAGAATCTGCCTATTTATACCAATGGAGAAATTATTATGGCCTTCCATTTCTGGTTCACCTTCACCAGTGTAAGCCTCTTCAATTTCATCATACTCCATTCTCAACTTTCCCTTCGTATAATCTTCCAGCTTCTCCCCGGCATCCCTTGCGCTAGTGGTGTTGGCACTAGCTCTAGAAGTCCTAAATGTCCGAACTGACTTTCCTCTCAAGGAAGCTTTAGAGGAAGCTGCAGGCTTTGCATCGAATCTGAAAGAACCTGAAATCTTCTCTTTACTATCTAATGACTCGTCCTTTTTTCTGTCACATAATTCCTTCAATTCATCCTTAAAGCATTTCCTAGCAGGGATCCCCATCGACGAGCCATCACTATACTGCTGAGAATGTGATGCATTCACTGAAGCTTTACTGCTTGTTGGTTTCGGTACAGACGGTGAAGGAGGAAAAAACTGGCGGGGACTCCTTTCCTTAACCAATTCACTCATTTTGGACTTCGGTGATTCTGAAGAACTGTAACGCGAGGGAGACAAGCTACTTGGTGACTGCGACTGTGAACTAACTTGGGAAGAGAACAAAACCGTGGATCGTAGAGACCGTGGTTTGAGTGATTCAAAATGAGTTTCATCGACTGAGAGATGCCTAAAATGAGAAGGGTGACTGCCATTACTCTGAACCCTCTCTCTCATTCTTCCAGATCTCGAACGCCAAGGAATCGGGGAACCTAAAACATCACTCTCATCAGACTTCCCCTCCAAACTTTCAGAACCTAAATCACCAACTCCCCTACCTATATTCTTATTAGAACTATCCGACAAATCCTTCATTTGTGAACCAGATGATTCACTTGATCCATTGCCAAACCCTTCATATGTGACATTACTATGAATTCTCTCTCTCATTCTTCTAGATCTTGAACGCTGGGGAATTCGGGAACCTAAAACATCACTCTCATTAAACTTCTCCAAAATTTCAGAGCGTAAATCACCAAATCCCCTATTAGAACTATCCGGAGAAACCTTCATTTGTGAACCAGAAGATTCACTTGATCCATTGCCAAATCCTTCATGCGTAACATTAATATGAGCTCTCTCTCTCATTCTTCTATATCTTGAACGTTGAGGAATTGAGGAACCTAAAACATCACACTCATTAAACTTTTCCAAATTTTCAGAACATATATCATCAAGTGCCATATCTCTAGTCTTATTAGAACTATCCAAAGAATCCTTCATTTGTGATCCAGAAGATTCACTCGATTCATTACCAAATTCTTCAAATGCAACATTATTATGAACTCTCTCTCTCCTTCCAGATCTCAAACGGTGAGGAATTGAGGAACCTAAACCATCACTCTCATTAAGCTTCTCCAATTTTGTAGAGCCTAAATCACAAGATCCCCTACCTCTAGTCGTATTGGAACTATCCGACGAATCCTTCATCTGTGAACTAGAAGATTCACTTGATCCATCGCCAAATCCTTCATATGTGACATTACTATGAGCTCTCTCTCTCCTTCCAGATCTCGAACACCGAGGAACCGGGGAACCTAAAACATCACTCTCATTTAACTTCACCTGCAAATGTTCAGAACCGAAACCACCAAGTCCTCTACCTCTAGTCTTACTAGAACAATGCGACGAATCCTTCATATGTGAAATAGCAGATTCACTTGATCCATTGCCAAATTCAGGAGTAGCCCGAGTTGCAACCCTCGATCTTAAACTCCTAACAGGCAACCCCAAAGGTTTATAATCTACAAAGGAACTTGATTCACCATACTTTTCAAGACCACAATTTGGTTGAGCCGAAACAACCACGGGTTCCCTTTGAAAATACTTGGAACTCCAAGTTTGAACAACATTTTCCTCACAAGTGTTCTCAAAGCCGCCATTTTTAACATTAAAAACCCCAGCATTACCCTGTCCACTAGAGTACACCGAATTACTAAACCCATCTTCAAAAATAGATGAAACATGGAACATGCCCGAAACACAGGACTGGGAATCATAGAGATTACAATTATCAACACTTCTACGACAAAGCACGCCATAAGAAACAACAATGCCAATGAACATAAGGTGAAGAAGCTCCCAAAACTCGCTGAATATCGTTTGGTTGACGAAATCTGGAGCTTGGGAAGGGAACGAAGGGATTGCAATGAGAAAGAAAGCGAAAAACAACAACTTACCAACAAATCGAATATTAGTACTGTAATTGTTCCTGCACATGCCGCTGCTAGCCCTTGTTGTGAAGGGTGTAGCTGTAAAGCGAGGATACGAATCGACCATTGATGAAGGACAAATGTTGATTGATTGAAGAAAGGAAGACTTTGAAACCAAGGAAAATGGTTTGGTTACAAAGAGAGTAAAGTATGACAGAGAGGGAGCGGATTTCAAAAGTACGATGATTGTAATAATTCCCAATTGCCGTTTTGTAAAAGACCAAACTGACCTTCCACATTGCCTCTCCGCAATGGGTGGGAAAAATCAAAACCGTTGCACTTCTGGGTCAAAAAGACCTTAAACGCCGCCGTATAGATGAAAAGGATTTTCCCGGGAAAATTTTGTTTGTTGAGATTATGGATCAGAGGAGTGAGTAAATTAGCGAACCATGGCTGAATCAGAGAAATCTATGGAACCTGGTAGCACGGAGGATATACTTACGAGAATCGAGAACAAATCTGGGAAGATCGAGAGCTTAATCAAAGAGTAAGAATTTCTAATCCAAAATCAAATCTCCCATTTAAAATTTTGAAAAGGAATAAAAAAACCCCTAATTTTGTAGGATTGATTTGATCCTATCTCAGGTTTAAACCCGTTGAAGCTCTTAAAACTGCGCTTGAGGACTCTCCTCTCCAAGACGAGCGCTGCAAGGTTTGGTACCCAAAAAAAACTTTTTTTTCATTTTCTTCTATTTAATTATGGAAAGAATTAAAGTTTTTGTTTCTGGTTCTTGGATTTTGGCATTTGCAGTCTGCGAATTGGATAGTTGGGCATAAAGCATTAATGGGTATAAAAAATGTTGAAGGGATGCTCCTTTATTTAGATCCCAAGTACTATGATATTCTTATGAAGTGAGTCTTTCTCTTTTGCAATTCAATATATATATATATATATATATATATATATATGTGCTGCCATTGCATTTCTCTCTTTTACCATCAATACTGTTTTGAAGTTTGATTGTAAACCATGTTAGCTTATAAAGGAGGTTGCAAATGACAATTTGCTTTCTGATTGAGTCAACAGATATTTGACTAGAGTGTTCCCATTGTTGAATATTGCCTAATGAATTGTTCTAGCTCCAGAGAAACAAATAATTTCATTACAGACACATGCTCTGGAGTTTGTGTAGTTAATATCGCGAATCAATAACAATGGCGATTGTTATGTTTTTTTTTTCAGGTACACATATAGAGGATTGTCAACGGTGTAATCACTCATTTTTTACCGGATTTTAATATTATTAGTATTATTTCAATAGTAATATTATTAATATAAAATAAATAAATAATTAAAAATATATATAAGTAATATATATTTATAAAAAAAAGTAAAAAAAAAAAGGGAAATTTGCGTGGAGCCTAGAACTCTCCGTCTCCCAAACTCTCCCCCACCCCTTTGAAATTGCCTATAAATAGGCATGGAATTCATGCAACAAACAAGGAATCGGCCAAGGCATACCCCATAAGAGAGCTATGCTCTCGGGTAGCCAAGGACCGGGGGCAGTCCCCTCGGTCCCAGCCGGTTCGATCGGGATCCTATTTTAAGTCCGATCTAGTTAATATTTTTGGAGAGGTCGTAGTAGATCTCGGTGGGGTTCAGTCGGGGTTCGTCATTCGAGCTCTTAGTTAGGTATATTTTCTTTCCTTTTTATTTGTGTTGTAATTTTTATAATTTAATGAAGTAGTAGTTAATTTAAAATTGTGTTTTTTAGTTTTTATGTTTATTTATGTTTTAGATTAGTAATTATTATGTTTTAAATTTATGTTTTATATTAATATTTTATTTATGTTAAATTTGTTTTTATTTATATGTTAGATTAATATTTATGAATGTTAGCATTTTATTTATGTTAGATTTGTTTTTATTTATGAGTTAGATTAATATTTATGTATGTATGTTTTAGATTAGTATTTTATTTATGTTAGATTAGTATTTTATTATGTTAATATTTATTTGTATTTTATTTTATTTAAATTATTTGCCATATTTTATATTTTGCTCACTAAGATTGCATATCGAGATATATAAATTGTCAATGCGGTGTCTTTTTATCCGAGCGTAAACGGGGCCAGTATCAGGCGTAGTGATAGTGGTTGGGCGTTTACTCTCGGATAACGGGGCCTTTAAAATCTACTCGCACTTATAACCAAATCTTAATTTAATCGTCACTTTAATCTGGAAAGTCTAATATTAATAAAGCGGTAATTATTAAAGTACCAATTTTGGGCGGTGTGGGGTGCTAATCCTTCCCCATCCGTAACCGACTCCTGAACCCAACAGTTTTAAAAAATCTTTGATTTTATGGTGTCTGGCCTACCTAAGTGGCCGGTGGCGACTCCATTTTCAAAATAAAATACGGTTTTTACAAAACCCCACGGAAGACATTATTTTCAAAACAATAGATAAAAATATTTTTTTAGCGAAACGGACATCGCTACAGATGGCGACTCCGCTGTGGACTAATTTTTGTTTTTTTCCAAGAACAAAATAAGAGTCGAGCTTTTTAAATAATTACCGCTTTATTAATATTATAAATTCTGGATTAAAATGACTATTAAACTAGCATTTGGTTATAATTGTGCGTTTATTTTAACGCATTTAAAATATGGCATATAAGCCTGTTTTTTAAGTGGGAGAAAACGCTAATGCTTTCGTGGTGATATCGTTCTCCGGTATAGGCCTAGCAAGTACCTTCGGGGCTCGAGTACCTTATGCTTTCGTAAGGATATCGTTCCTTCGTACAGGCATAAGCGAATGGGTCCCCCTGAATTGAACCCGGTTGAAAAAAGCCTATAATGGGTGATGATTGGGGTCCTTCCTACTCTTAGTAGAGGACAGCGAGGACAATTCGGGAACCTCCTAGAACCAAAATTGCATGTAGAGAACATATAGAAACCCACCCCTTTAGAGCCATGCGGATAACCTTAGGTGTTTTAGACGGGATAAATAGGGTTGTTTTGTTTGTTTACCTTATTTAATTTGTCCTTTTATTTATGTATTTATTATTTTTATCTGGTACTAACTCATTTCTTTTTGTGTTTTATTTTTATTTTACACATATTTTTGTTACATTATCATTGCATCCACATTACATAGAGGCGTTGATTCAAGTGGTTTGCCCGATTGGAAAATGTTTCATCATGGAAAAAAAGTGTCTTAAGAAGGACGACATTATGTGTAGAACTTTGTTTTGTAATTAAGACTTTTTGTAATAGGGACTCCTTTTGTAATGTGGACCCTCTTTGTAATCTGGACCCTTTAGTTTCCATGAAAGTCGTTCAAAAGGGTGATTACTAGCGGAATCAACGCATTTATTTGCATCCATGTTGCATATCATGACATGGTGTTGATTCAAGAACAGTTCATTAAAAGGCTTTCAAAATAGAAAAAGTTTGCTTTGCCAGAAACGATAATATTACAGTATCAAGTTAGGCCGAGCAAAGACCAATTGAGAAAGAAGACGGTACGATAATAAGGCACGTGCGACGTAGAAGATTCAGTCAGGGTCGCAGAACCCCAATTTTAAATCTTCACATTTAACCCTTTTGTAAAAATCTCAAAGATTTTAATTTAACTCCTTTAAAAAATTGAAAATATTATTATTTTGCTTTGAATCTTTTTCCCTCCTAAAACTTTCAGAATAATAATAATAACAAAAATAAACCTAAAAGTTTTATTTTTTAAGTAAGTTAAAACTTTTTGATAATAAAAAATGGGGAAATTTTTAAACCAAACGATCCTTGAGAATTTTAATTTAAACCCCAAAAAGTTTTAAAGTACTCCCCTAAGATCGATATAATCCATCCCTATTTAGACGCATTATTCGAAGATCAGTTTGTTTACACCCAAATCAACCGAAGAATAAACTATTGCATTATGCCTACACTTGTCAATGTTTTTAGAAGCCAAGGCATGAAGATCATGACGACACAAGTTTATGGAGTAGCATAAGAAGAGAAGACGAGGTCACCCGTCATCCTAAAGACGACGTCGAGACGTGGAGCATGAGCTTTGCTTCCCGAAGTCAAGATCTCCATAGGGAAGCTAACTGTCACCTGTAATTCATTATTAGTTTTTTCCAACCAGACATTTTTCTATTGAATGAAAGTCTTTTAAGGAATGTTCGAGACTCAACACCGCATTTGCATTCATACCTTGCATTGCCTCAAATTTTACAGTCATGGCATATTTTACATAACATTATCATTACCTTGTATAAAATTTTACATAGCATTATCATTGCCAAGTAAAAGAAATGAACACGCTCAAAAATCAAGATTCAAGTAGTTAGAAAGATGGGCTCGAGAGAAAAAAATGAGGAAAAAAAGAAGAAAAAAGAAGAAGATTGATGCATTCGACGCAAGAAAGCCCTGATTTGGTCATTCCACCGGATTTCAAGATTCTAAGATTTGTGTAGTATGACAAAACAAGCCGCCCCAAGATTCACCTGGCCACGTCCTACAGAAAGATAGAGGGCTACATCGAGAATGGAAAATTGCCAATCCACTACTTCCACGACAGTCTAACAGGACCAACAGTGATATGGTACAACTGTTTGAGTAGAGACCAAGGGTAGTCATGCGGAGACTTAACTGACGTCTTTATGGGCAATACATATATGCTCTAGACCTAGCACCAAGTCATCAGTATCTCCAAGGTACGAGGATGAAACCTGATGAGAGTTTCAAGGAATGTGCTTTGAGATGGCGGAGGTTAGCCGCTCAAGTGCAGCCTCCCATTGCTGAAGAGGAAAGTGACTTCCATGCCACCTTTCTTATTTTGATAAGGTGTTCGGGAAAATAAATGTCAGCTTTAAAGTCTTCATGACAGTCGGAGAGAGAATCGAACATGCACTCTGGGACCTAAGTTTAAAAGACCAGACATGCCTAGGAGCAGAAGGAAAGAAAAGGATAAACGAGTACCACTTTCAAGGTTCTCGTGATCGTAAGAGAAGAAGACAGGCAAATTCCTCCGAATCACTGAGAAAAATTCCTCGAACAAGTACATATTTAGAGATATTTGGAGTATTCTATCTCAGACATATGGCCTCATCTGGTCAAGGGTTAGTACCTTGCCTCAAGGCCGATAAAGATTACGCCCATCTCATCTGCTCACAATTTTGATCCATATAGTATATGTGAGTTCTACATTGAGGCGTCGGGGCATGACACTAAGAAATTTGGGGTCGTTAATAGAATAAATCAAGAAGCTGGTTGACGGGGGAGTTATGACGAGAGAGTTGATCCAACGGTGGAGAAACAAGATAAGAGGCAAGCCTACACTACAAAAGACTTGAATGAGTTAGTACTCGGGAGGTAGTCTGGAGGTCCCTATGGTTTTCCTATCAGTTCACAAAGAAAATCACAATGCTTTGAAAAAAACTCTCAAACATATATTTTTTAGAATTAAAAATCACATTTCCATTTAGAAAGCATTTTTACATTCTTGATTCTTTAAACATTTTATTTTTATGGGGTAGTTTTTGTTCTCCTATATGCATATACACGCATTTTTGAATGGACATATGTATATATCATTTCTATACCAGGTCCTCGAATTTTGAATGCAACAGTACATTTGCTTTAGATCCAAAGATCAACTCTAAGTTGCATATATTTAGAAGAGATTGAATGTTGTGGGGATACTGTAAATGTGAGTATCTGCTAGTTTACTTAGGCCAACAGAGGAACAAGGTGAGTGTTTAGACAATGGGCAGTTCCCATTTTAGGAATTTATCTTCTCAGGCACTTGTCGTTTAAGATCCTAGAATCGAGAGTTGACCCTAAACCTCTACCCCCTGAAGGCTTTCTCAGGACATCTGTGAATGTGACGACGAATGGTATTCTTTTACTTTACCAGAAGACAGAGATGAGACCAGACAGATTGGATATGAAGATCAGAAAATTATCAGAAGAAAGTGGTTGAAAACAAGGATATGTCCAAACGAAAAACCAAAGAAAAGAAGAGAAATGGCAATCAAAAGGCCGAAGCAATCCAGATCGAGTAAATATCAGAAGAGATGCAGAGAGGTAATTAACTTTGAGCGGAAGATAGCATCAATACCAGTGTAGATACCTGTTGATTCGAGGATACATTTATAGACTCGAATAAGAAGAAAGAGATTCAAGGCTAAAAATCCAAAATGGGCAGTCTAAAACAAAAAAATGAAAAAAAAGAGAAGAAAAGAAAAAATAATAAAAAATGAAGAAGAAAAAAAGAGAGAGAAAAAAGGAAAAAAAAGAGAAAAAAGAAAATAAAAAGGGAAAAAAGAAAAATAAAAAGAAAGAAAGAATATTGTACATGCTTCACACACGGATCATACAATACAAGAACGAGACTTCAACTATGAGCAAGAGACACAAGTAATCCACATTTCAAGTAAATATCAGTTTTGAAAATTAGTATAGAAGCTCGAATTGAAGCCAAGTCAAGACAAGTCGGCCCAAAGATTGCCAATTTCGAAAAAGGAAATGACCTCTAGGGTGGAAACCCAAAAATGGGCAGTCTAGAGTGATCCTGAAAATGAAGAAAAAGAGTAGTCTGCCTGAGCATGCTAACATCAATATCCAACCAAAATACACTGATCTGAAGGTACAGGAGAATGAAGTGACCTCTAGGGTGAAAACCCAAAAATGGGCAGTCTAGAGCGATCCAAGAGAAAAAGTGAAAAAGAAGAAAAGAAAAAAAAAAGAGAAAAGAAGAAAGAAATAATAACATTTCATCTGGGCGTGCCAATCACAAGAATTCCCAGAAATGTATTCATAGTCCTTCATTCAAGAAATCTCAGTTTCGAGGAGTTTTGGAGGATCAAACATTCTTGAACAGAAAATGAACATCAGTACATAGCCAGAATACAAGGCAGCCTACAGTAAAAAAGAAAGGAAATAAACTCTAGCGTGAAAACCCTAAAACGGGCAGTCTAGAGTGATCCAAAAAAGGGAAGGAATAATGGGCATATCCAAGTTACACAAGTACAGAAATACTGTTTCACTTAACCATAAACCAAAGGCCTACATTACAAGCCCCCAAAGACCATTCTGATCATCCATAGATATCCAAGTTGAATGAGAATGTCTTCAGATTTCATTCCGCCTATAAGGGTTAACTTTGCTTCAAGGAACGTCAAACTTTGAAGTGCTTGATCGACACCTAAATGAGGGAATGATGGGGCATGGTGAGATAATGAGATTAAGAGAGCCACCTTAAACGGGGTAGAAACTAGGTAGGGTTGTTCCTCTCAAAAGCTTATTAGACCAGAAGAAACTATACATTTGTATATATCTCCTCAATGGTCAAGATCTTCTAAATATGCGCTTCATTAGAGTTAATCTCTGGCAATTTGAAGCAGATGTGCTATGGTGTTTGATATTTTGGGGGCAAACATGTTTTAAAAGGTTTGACATTTTCTCCTAAAGTTTTGATGTTTACCATTTCCCCCCAAACATTAGTTTTTAAAATGTTTGGCAATATACTTCAAATTTTGTTTACCATTCTCCAAACATTAATATTTTAAAAATGTTTGGTCCTTAAAAAAAGAGAGAAAAGAAAAAAGATGTTTACCATTTGTTCCAAATAATGTTTTCAAAATGTTTGGTATCCCCTCCAAGTTGTGATTTTCAAAATGACTGTTATCTTTTCAAACAATCATTATTATTTTGAAAATATACACAAGTAAATTACCTTTTGCATTACTTTAAAAATGAATGATGATGAGATTTAAAGTATAGGGACCGAAAGTTAGTTCCCGTCGAAATGCTATGAGAAGATCAAGGATGAGCTCAGGGGATGGAAGCATTTTGGCTCACCCTGGTGACTAGAAATAGATCAAGGCTCTGTATGATGGGTCAGAAAATTCAAAGCAGTGGAGCCCGTAGTTGAATGGGGCAACGCCAAGCGAAGAAGATGACAAGGGTTCTTATAAGAATAATATAAGAACCAGAAGATCATTTATGAAGACGGGTGATAACCCTGAAGACGAGAAAGCCTTCCGTACAAAAGGTTTGAAAGCATGTTAATCTAGATTCGAAGTGATTGATAAAATGAGGATTTAAGAGCATACAATGAAGAAGTAAAGAGATGAAGAAATCTGAGGAACGACCTTTCAGGGTGCAAGACTTTAGAACAAAAAGGGCTGAAAGAAAAAAGAAAAGGAAAGGAAAAGAAAAGAAAAAATAAGAAGAAATTGAAGGAAAAAAGAGAAAAAAGAAAAAGAAAAAAAGAAGAGAGAAAAGAGAAGAGAAAAAGAGGAGAAAGAAAACATTACATTGCATGCATCACATAGATAGGGCATGTCAATTTTTGCTTGTTTTGGACAGGTACTTGAAGAATTATCAAAGAGTATTAAGAAGTGAATTTCATTAAAGAAAGAAAGTTTGGCAGCCATTTTCGGCGTGAGTCCTAAATTTGAAGAAGTTTGCAGCCATTTTCAGTGTGAGTCCCCAAATTTCGGCGTGAGTTCCCAAATTTCGGAGTGAGTCCCCAAATTTGAATAAAGTTTGACAGCCATTTTCGACATGAGTCCCCAAATCTGAAGAAAGTTTGGCAGTTATTTTCGGCGTGGGTCCCCAAATCTGAAGAAAGTTTGGCAGCCATTTTCGGCGTGAGTCCCAAAATTTGAAGAAAGTTTGGCCGCCATTTTTGGCGTGAGTCCCCAAATTTGAAGAAAGTCTGGCAGCCATTTTCGGCGTGAATCCCCAAATTTGAAGAAAGTTCGGTAACCATTTTCAGCGTGAATCCCCAAATTTGAAGAAAGATTTCGACAGCCTTAGCAGCGTGAGTCCGGAAAGATCGGTAGCCATTTTCGGCGTGAATCCCCAAATTGAAGAAAGATTTTGGCAACCTAGGTAGCGTAAGGCCAGATCGGTAGTTGTTTTGGCGTGAATCCCAAATGTGAAGATAAAGGTTCTATATATGAAGGGTCTATATTTTCAAGGGCCCGCAGCGAGAGGTTCTATATAGGAAGAATCCGTCGCTCCGAGGCTTCAGGAGCTGAAAGTTTTATATAGGAAGACTTGCAGCTCCAGGGTGAAGACTAGTAGTTCTATATAGGAAGAACTCCTAGCCGAAGGAATTCACCCATGACACAAAAGGTTTTATATAGGGAAAACCCGCTGTGTTGAAGGCGAAGAGTCCTATATAGGAAGGGCTCCGAGCTTTACTGTCTTAGAGTGAAAGGTTCTATATAGGAAGAACTTGTAACTCTGAGATTTCAGAAGCTAAGTGTTCTATATAGGAAGGACTTGCGGCTCCAAGGTTTGAAGACTAACAGTTCTATATAGGAAGAACTCCCAGTCGAAAGAATCCGTATGTGACGTAGAAGGTTTTATATAGGAGAAACCAGCGTTGAAGGTGAAGAGTTCTATATAGGAAGGACTCCAAGCTTTACCGTCTCAGAGTGAAAAGTTCTATATAGGAGGGACTCGTAACTCAAGACTTCAGAATAAAAGGTTATATATAGGGATGACCTATAGTTCCAAGATCAGAAGGTGAAGAAGTTCTATATAGGAAGAACTTACGAGCCTAAAGATTCAGCTAAGGAAGAGCGAAGAGTTCTAGAAGAACACGTGATTCTGAAGCCAAAGACAAGGAAGTAGGTCAAAAATGAGTGCTTTTGATCTTTGCTTTGTTCTCGTTTCACAAGAACAAGCAAAGAGTGGCAACTGTAATCACTTATTTTTGACCGAGTTTTAGTATTATTAGTATTATTTTAATAGTAATATTATTAATATAAAATAAATAAAAATCAAAAATATATATATAAGTAATATATATTTATAAAAAAAGTAAAAAAAAAAGAAGGAAATTTGCGTGGAGCCTAGAGCTCCACGTCACCCAAACTCTCCCCCTACCCCTTTGAAATTGCCTATAAATATGCATCGAATTCACGCAACAAACAAGTAATCGGCCAAGGCATGCCCCATAAGAGAGCTATGTTCTCGGGTAGCCAAGGACCGGGGGCAGTCCCCGCGGTCCTAGCCGGTTCGATCGGGGTCCTATTTTAGGTCCGATCTAGTTAACATTTTTGGAGAGGTCGTGGTAGATCTCGGTGGGGTTCAGTCGGGGTTCATCATTCGAGCTTCTAGTTAGGTATATTTTCTTTCCTTTTTATTTGTGTTGTAATTTTTATAATTTAATGAAGTAGTAGTTAATTTAAAATTGTATTTTTTAGTTTGTATGTTTATTTATGTTTTAGATTAGTATTTATTATGTTTTAAATTTATGTTTTATATTAATATTTTATTTATGTTAAATTTGTTTTTATTTATATGTTAGATTAATATTTATGAATGTTAGCATTTTATTTATGTTAGATTTGTTTTTATTTATGAGTTAGATTAATATTTATGTATGCATGTTTTAGATTAATATTTTATTTATGTTAGATTAGTATTTTATTATGTTAATATTTATTTTTATTTTATTGTATTTAAATTATTTATCATATTTTATATTTTGTTCACTAAGATTGCATATCGAGATATATAAATTGTCAATGCGGTGCCTTTTTATCCGAGCTTAAACGGGGCAAGTATCAGGCGTAGTGATAGTGGTTGGGCATTTACTCTTGGATAACGGGGCCTTTAAAATCTACTCGCACTTATAACCAAATCTTAATTTAATCGTCACTTTAATCCGGAAAGTCTAATATTAATAAAGCGGTAATTATTAAGTACCAATTCTGGGCGGTGTGGGGGTGCTAAAAAATCTCTGGTTTTATGGTGTCCGGCCTACCTAAGTAGCCGGTGGCGACTCCATTTTCAAAATAAAATACGGTTTTTGCAAAACCCCACGGAAGACATTATTTTCAAAACAATAGATAAAAATATTTTTTTTTAGCGAAATGGACATCGCTACAAACGGGAGATACTGCCACATGCGACCGGTGCCTTAAGATCCATGAGAAGCTGATAGCGAAAGCTGGTTTTGGATGCATATTTCGTTCCCTTGCAGACAGTGTGAATACAGTTTGAGGAATGTTTGGCATTTTCTCCTCATTATTGCACATGTATGTGAAACACAAATCTTGTTTCATGTCTGCAATTATCACTTCAGTTTTGAAGCCTAACCGGATTGAAGAATGATTAGAGGCAGAGACTATAATTTATAATAAATTGATAATACAAATATCTAACTTTCCACCTTGGGGTGATAGGAGATGCTTGATTATCGAATCATAAGAGAAACTGTAAGAACAAAAGAGTTTGAGATGCCGACAGAAGACTCGGAAGTTTA
Organism: Hibiscus mutabilis; assembly: GCA_019671005.1. Taxonomy (NCBI): domain Eukaryota; kingdom Viridiplantae; phylum Streptophyta; class Magnoliopsida; order Malvales; family Malvaceae; genus Hibiscus; species Hibiscus mutabilis. Next base: position 52,747,492 of record CM033719.1, read on the forward strand.
GGTGGCTAAGCCAGTAGAGAAAATAGATGATCTTATCTATAAGTTAAGGGTCCAGTTAATAGATGCCTAAGCATCAGTTAAGGAGTTTTAATTGTCATTATAGGAAACATTTTACATTAATTATGTTTTATTGAATTCAAGACAAAATAAGTGCACTAAATACACTTGCTTTCTATAAATATCATCTTAACTTGACTGTAAATGAATTGTTGTTGCAGACCTGAAACTAATAATGACAATAGTTGCTCATTGTTGAAACTAATAATGACAATAGTTGCTCATTGTTGAAATTAAGTGGCTCATTGAGGAACTTGAAATCCTCATGTTGCTGTGTTTTCTTGCCTATTGGAAATCTCTGCTGTCAAATTCCCGTTATTCTGTACTTTCGGGCTCAAAGGAGAGTACTTATGGGATATAGCCTTTTCAGGTATTAGGGTCATAAATGAGACTAGATAGATCGTGAGCTACTCGAGTTTGACTCGGTCAAAGTTCAATCAACACTCGATTCGAGCTTTTAACGAGCCGAGTCGAGCTACTCGATATCCAACTCGAAAAGCTCGCAAATTACTCGAAAATATAATATACTAGATTTTTTAACTTTTAAATTTAAAATCTAAATTTCTACGCCTAAAACCCTAAAATATAAGTCCTAAACCCTAAAATCTAAATCCTAAATTATAAACTCAACAACCTAAACCTCTAAACCCTAAATTAACACCATAAACCCTAAAATTAACAAGTTTGTATAAACTTTAGTTTACACAACTTGTGTATCAAAGTTTTTTCCTAATAGGACTTTAAATAATCGAGACAGAACGCGAGCTACTCGAGTCCAACTCGATCAAAGCTTGGTCAACACTCGACTCGATTGAACTCGACTCAAGCTCGAGCTCGGCTCGAGTTCTTAACGAGCCGGGTCGAGTTCAGATTATTCAGGCTCGTTAAAAACTACTCAAGCTCAAACTCGATTCGAATTCTTAACGAGCTGAATCGAGAACACTACTCGGCTCATTTATAACCCGAGGTAATTTATCAAAGAAAAGCCCAAAGAGTTCGATTTCTGGGCTTAAAGGAGTACCTCTGAGATTATTATAGTTTCTGGCATTATGAATAATTTAGTGGACAGTGTTCCTCTTCAATTCTCTCTTTTGATTGTCACAGCTAGTATGAAATAGGACCAAAATGAAAAGGCAGTGCATGTAGTACTGGTGTAGCAGTAAACACAATCATTTCATTTCCCTTTAATGTTCAATGCTCAATGATGATTGATGTTGATAACACCGTTTTCCTAGAAAACTATTGAATACATGTGTGACATGATAAAATACCATTGTAGGTATAGTTAGAATTTTAGATTTGCTTCGAGTCCTTTGAGGTTTAACTTTAGCCAAACCCAAAACCCCTGCACTAGTTGCAGTAAGAGCTTTTGACAGAAAACAGCTGGAAATGGGAATCTGATCAAAATTACATTGAACCATTCGCATGGAAAAAATCTTACCAATAAGTTCATAAAAGGGTTAAAACAAAAGTCATATCTTTCCATACGTTTATCATTCCGTCATTAGAATCTGTTGATGTTATCCCCATCCTTCCATTTCTACTTCTCCCCTTTGCCAGACTCTTTTGTTATACTTACTTATCTTCTTCCCCTGCTTGCTGTTTTATAAAACATAAGCTTCTATCACTATTCCACCCTTTACATCCCTTTTTTGTAGTCCAAAAACAAACAAGACCTTTAGACAAAATGGTACCCTAATCAGTACCCATCACCATTGATTATCATTTATGATTATGATCTAGATGCAGAGGCCGGATTGAAGAGTCGGTGACTATTTGGCATTGCTGCCCAAGAAGTAACAGGCAATGGTCGTTGTTGGTTCGGAACCGGAACAACAGATGTAGGGGTTGGGGCAGAGGAGGCAGCCGCCACGGAGGAGGATGTTGTCAACGACGAAGAAGAGATCGCCACACGTTCGCAAGAAGGGCACATAGTGAGGGTAGTAGGAGGATTCATGTGCATGTAGAGCTGTGGGGAGAGTTTTAATGCTCTAAGATCTTGCACTTCCTTCTGCAATCTCCGGTTCTCCTCTGTCAGATTCTCACAACATCTCTTGAGATACTCACAGTCAACTTCCGTCTGCTTCAACTTTGTCCTGCACCAATTGAATTCCATTCATTTGAGAGATTTTATTCTGATTTTGTTTCATTGGGGTCCCTAACACTCCCCCATAGACATCTATTACCTACTAAAACAACCACAAAAGGTAACACCAGATGACAAATCATTTTACCATTTTCTTTGCTGAAACAAATTTTCTAGAATTTGCAGCTATCTCTCCTTTTGCATTTAATGAGAGCAAGCCTCAACCGTTGAAGATTTGACATCGGGTTATCAGGTAAGCTGGAACTTTCATTTACTTCATAGGGATTCTTTTTTTCTAACACATGAACTCTAAATCTATATTAGAGTGCTCAATTTTCAAGAGTTTTATTTATGTAGAGAACTTTAAGATGCTCATTAATCACTTTGCCATTAAATCTAAGAGCATGCAACAGTGAAAGCAACAGCAGAATCCCTTGAAGATTTTCTTGAGCCGAAAAGGACAGCTTATCCCTAATCGAACCATTAGTAAGGGAGTGTCTCAAGGCTTCAAAAATGGTTAATTGCCCCTTCAAAAAGTCCCCAAAATACCCTTGGCAAACTTTAAAAATGTATCTAACCTGGCCCTTCTGTTTTGGAACCAAACCTCCACTTGCCTAGGCCTCAGATTCAATTCCTTTGCCAGTGCCAGCTTCTGCTTCTGGTATATCATACAACACATGATCAACATTTTACATCAACATCAGATTACAAAACTACCCTTGAAAAAGAAACGCTATTCCCAGAATGCCACTAACCGGATTAAGAGTGCTATGTTCCTTGAAGGTCTCTTCCAGCAACAAGGACTGTTCCTTTGAAAGCCTAAGCTTCTTTCTTGAGGCATCCCCAGCAGCACCGTTTTCATCATCACTGGCCTGAGAGGAAGAAGCTCTCTCGGCCTCAGTTTCATCCCCCATGTTGTCTCTCTCGTTCCTCTTCCCACTTATGCTTGAAACGGTGCTGTTGGGGGACGACACCCCACCTTCCTCCTCGCAATCAACCGTTGCGGGTGCCCGGTTCACGTCGATTCCTCCAAGGAATGATCTTGTATCCAAGTTTCGATCTGCATGCATTTTTTTAATCATAACATTCATTTCACCAACCTCAAACAGGAGTGAAAACATATCATAAAAACTACGAAAACGTTCAAGTATTGTGTTCTTCAAAGTCGACCGTTTTACAAAAATGAAACAAAGGCGTAAAGGGACAAAGAAAATACCAGAAGACCGAAACAGCTCATTCCAAGTGTTCTTGGGCTGGAGATTTTGCATGCGGATTGAGGATAAAGACATGAGATTTAACTTCAAAGAAGGTTGGTTTTGAGCACATCCCAAGCTCAAGCTCAAACCCAAACCATCGTCTTTGTCACCCATATCCCTTTCTGTCTTTGAAAACCAAACTTTTCCGCAGCTTTTAAGCCCCTCCTTTCTGGGTTTTTTCCCACTCCCTCCCTTGCGTGTTTGGATTATGAGAAAACGCAAAACGGAAGAAAAGAAGGGGAGAAAATGTCTTGAGCTTTAGCAGCCAGAGGTGGTCTCAACTCTCTCAACAGCCTTTTGGTTTTGGTACAGCGGAACAGTGAATGAGACTTTATATAGAGATATAACAGAGCCAGAGAAAGAGACAGATGGGTATAGATTCGTGTCAGTAACCCTATTGACTCAATCATGATTTTATGTGGCTTCCCCCCTTTTTCACTTGGCTCAGCTTTGCTTGACTTAACCCAACCTCGGCTTAATTTCCCTTTTAACCACAGTTCAGATTTAACCCTGAGTTTGAAAAAAAAAAGTATGTAGTAACCTATAACTAAGTCTTTTATACTAATGTCAAATCCTTTTAACCGCGGTTAAGTCTTGTCCGGAGGTCTTTTTCCCTTCTCTGTTAATTATTACTATTAAGACTTAGCTTTAAAAGCGGCTTTTTCGCTCGTTGACCGTTGACTAATGGGACAGCTAAAGCTGCTGCAAACCTCCCCCACCCACACGCTGGAGCCACGCGCGATAAATAAATAACCAGATCATTACGGTAATCATGTGCAATTGCAACCTCCTCCATGTGGGGCCCATGAGCTGCCTTAATCGGGGCCCATGCGTGGCTTTTGGCCAGCATCCCAACAACAAATCAAGAGGCAAATGAATGCTCGGCTCCAGGTCCGCAGGTTGTCTGAAGGCGCGTGGAGATAATTTGAAACTTAAATGGGATTATAACAAAAGGGAATTTGGTTGGTTTTGAAGGATAGGTTACATTAGTATTTTTATATTTTTATGTATTATAATTTAAAAATTATAATTTAATTTAAATAAACTTAACTTAACTTAATTGTAATTTTTATTTTATATGTTTATGTTGTATTCAAACTTTTATGTCGTAAAATATCATATATAAAATTATACTCACTTCGTCTTACTTAAATTGTACGTTATTATTTTTTGTCAATTTTTTTAAATTCTAACCATTTATTATTTAGAATAAAAAATATAAAAAAATACATATTTTAAAAACTCTCAATAAATAATTTTAAAAAATATATTTTATAAAATTTAATTTTTTAAAATATTTAAAATAAGTGTGATTAAAATTATTAACTTTTAAAAAGTTAATAAGAGAGAGTTTGAGTGAGACGAAAAGAGTAATTGATTATAAAAATTTATAAAGGGGAACTGAGTTAACATCAACTCAAATTATTAATGCCCCAATTAATAGACTTAAATTTTGCTTCTTGCCTTGTTCTTGTGAGTTAAAATGAGTTATGAGTTCAAAACTCATAACTTAAACGTTCAAGTTATGTTAATTAGAGATAATTAATCTTTCATTAATACAAACTTAAGGAGTCATTATTTTATGTTATTATTATTATTATCACTAACGTAAAAGTATTTGGATGAATATTCCAAATAAAAAGTATTTGGATGAGTTAGACATAGCAGTTGTAATGTCTATAAACTCTATTCCACCAATGAGTATTTATTGCTAACGCAAGTGTATGGCCAAAAATGGTATAAGTCATTGATGGCTTTCGTACCCTTTTTAGCCTACTTCCGTAAATTTTCAAATGCTTCTTCCAAGTAAAAATAGCCAGCTGCGGAACCCAACAAGTGTTCTACTAAAAAAACGAATGATATTTATTGTATGTGACATAGATTCAAATTGTTTTATTTACGAGGTGTATACGCATTGTTAAAATGTTAAGAATATGTATGAACATATATTATCTTGTAATCACTTTTAGACTATTAAAATAAAAAAGAAATAACTAGCTACCCAATAATTTAATTAAAGTGTTATATTATATATACAGGATGTGGTAGGTTTGTGGTACAACATCTTAATTTAAGGCTAAAAACAGTATATTTCGAAACCTGACCAAGCAACCTAAAATGTTATAATTCTTTTTATAATATTTTAAGTTGTTTTTTATAAGTTTCGAAACTTGTCGAAAAATTACAAAAATCAATATAAAATATTATCAAAAATATAATATTTTATAAATGCAATATTATTATAGTTTGTTGTGTACTTTATATACTATATATAATCGATTGGTTTTAATATTTTCACCAAACGTACATAATTTTTGAACATGTACTTCTCTTACTATTATTGCCACTGAAATATGAAATAAGGGTTCTCTCGTTAAATCTTAAATTGTGGATAGCTCCTTCTATTTTCATATTGGCAGCCCTAGGCTAGAGCAGCCCTTGGACAAATTAGAGGGGCTGCCCTAATCATGTTCATATATGTGAATACAGATACAATCTGGTGGGGATTTGGGACCAGCTGACCAAATAATATGAGAGAGAAATTGTTAGGATTTATGTTTTGATATAATAATTGAAAAATAGTTTTGGACTAATTTGAAAAGGTTTCAAAAATGGTTTTAAGTTCAAACAACTTGAAAATAAGTTTGAGAAGTTTTGAGAGGTTTTGGAAATGTTTTAAATGTTTTAAAGTAGCCAAACTAACGTTTTCAACATAGGCGTACCGATACGGTATACCCCGTATCGATACGATCCAAAGGTTTAAGCTACAGTATTCTTCCAGTAACCAAAAACCGTATCGATACGCCCTTAGGCGTACTGATACGAAGTGGATCGTTTCGATACGCGACGTGGCGTACCGATCCAGTTTTCAACCACCCCAACGACAATTTGCATTGCAGATTGTACCGATACAGACCTTGGCGTTCCGATACAGCGTACCGAAACGGACCAAGGCGTACCGATACACATAGCTAGGATGAGCATAACAGCTAGTTCCCGTACCGATACGCCTACCCGCGTACCGATACAAAAAGCATCAGAACTACATTTATTGCAGGAAAAATAAGCCCCAACGGCTTCAATTCAATCCTAACGGTCTCCAACGACTAGAAACTCAATTAGGAGTATTTAAGGACCCTTCAAGCTTCAGCAACAACTAATGATTTTATTGTCAACAACATTATAATGCCAAAATTGTCTTAGGGATTTTAAATCTCATTCTTTGTATAGACAACACTTGTGATCTTTAATTGTTATATTTGCTCAAGTGTTTTAGGATTTGGGTGAGTGCTAAAAGAGTGCAAACATCTATCTTGTAGAGAGGATTTCTTGTTTGCTTTATTTCTTTTGTTTGAAAGGATTCCCAAAGCTTGAGTTGTAAGCTTTGGATGCTAGACATGGTAATTGAGTCTAGGTTGTAAAGGTTGCCTCCTAAGCCTTGTTAAAAAGGGAAGAAATCTTAGTGGATTTGGGAAATTCTTAGTGGGAAGCTAAGGTAGTGGATGTAGAGTTTGTTAGAAGCTTGAACCACTATAAATCCTTGTGTCCATTGTCTATATTTTTTGCTTCCGCCACATACACCCAAAAATCGACTTCTTCACCACTTGGCAAGCAATTCGGTTGAAGGAATTAGAGCTCAATCAAACTCTTCAATTGGTATCAGAGAGAGGCTCAATCGACCAACAAACAAGTCAACCTACTTCCATGATGTTATCCATCGACAAACCGTCATTTTTCAACAGTGGTCACTATGCTTGTTAGAAGCATAGAATGATGTTCTACATGAAAAGCAAAGACTATCGTCTTTGAGACATAGTTAAAGATGGATCGTTCATGCTAAATCGGAGCAAGGAGGAGTGGAATGCGGAAGATCACAAGAAGATAGAGCTAAATTGCAAGGCTTTGCACATTCTATTTTGTACATTGGACCTGGATGAGTATGCAAAAATATCTTCTTGTGAGAGTGCTAAGGAGTTATGGGACAAACTTGAAGCAATCCATGGAGGGACAAATGAGGTGAAGGAGACAAAGATTGGTCTACTCAACATCAAATACAAAAACTTCAAGATGGACCCATATGAAGACATCAAGATCATGTTCGACCGGTTCTCTACAATCGTCGATCAACTCAAAAGTCTTGAAGAAGTGATTCTGGAAAAAAAAGCTCGTTCGAAAGTTGATTTATTCACTTCCCAAATCATAGGAGAGCAAGAAAACAGCTATTATTGAAGTCAAAGAATTGAAGAAGCTCAAGCTTAAAGAGCTCGTAGGATCTATTCTCACCTATGAAATGATGTCTCTACCCTTGAGAAATGAGAATGAGAAGATAATCCAAGAGCAAGGGATCGATGTCAACATCATTGCTCTACAACCCTCCACAAGTCAACAAGAAAAATCAAGTAAGGATGAAAGTGAAGATGAAGAGATGGCCTATCTCTTCAAGGAATTTGCCCGATTCGTGAAGAGCAACAAAGAAGGATCCGTGCATGAATCAAAAAAGAAGAAGATGGTGGATCCCCCAAGTGCTCAAATTGCAAGAAGACGAGGCATACCATAATCGATTGCCCTCGCCTCAACACGAAGGGATCATCTTCAAAGAAAGCATATGTGGCAACATGGAGTGATGAAGACTCCACCGATGAAAATGAAGGAACCCACATATGCTTAATGGCCCTTACTGAGAGGAAGGTGACTTCTAACTCATCTTGTTCAAATTCAAATTCATATACATTTGATGAGTTACAAGAAGCCTATGACCAATTAGTTTTTGAGTTCAAGGCTTCATTTTCGAAAAACAAAAAGATGATTTCAAAATTGAAAATCGAAAATGATTTGCTTTTAAAAACCAATTTGGAATTTGAAGCAAAATTAAAGGATTTTGAACTTAAAGTTTTGGATTTACAAAATTTGCTTCAAAAGAAAGAAAAAGATCATCAAATTGAAGTAGATGATCTTAAGAAAGAAAATAATTTGATTTCCAAAGAACTTGAAAAGAAAAATAATTTGGGAAAATGAAATTTTTATCAAAGACAATCTAGTGCCCCTAGATTTTTGAATGGAAAAGTTTTTAGAAGTATTTGGGTCCCAAAAGGACTAAATACTTCATATAAGAAGGATGAAATTGAAAAATGGATTCCTAATGGGACTAAATTAAGTGCTACTAACGTCTATGGATCTAAAGCAATTTGGATACCAAAAATCAAATGATTGTCTTTTGTAGGTGTGATAGAGCTTTGATCAACAAGTGATAAGATTGAGTGTGAGCTCTATACACACAAGGAAGAACACTTGAAGAATGAAGGCTTCACATCCTCCCTTTGTTTCAAGTGTGGTAAAATTAGTTGAATTTTTTTTTTAATTTGATTTATTTATTTTAATTCAACTAGTTAATCATACATGTTGGACTAACATTTGAATGATGCTTGAGTAAGGGGGAGCCAATTTAAAACAAAACTTGTTTTTGTCAAAAAAATTTAACTCTCTATTGTTATTGATCTTTAAAGTTTGAACCATTTTTTATATAACAAAAAGGGAGAGAATGTTTTGAAAAAATTGAATTTCCAAATGAATAAGTGGGAGCTTATAAGATTTTCATCATTTAATCTCTTATTCAATTTTTATTTTTTCTAAGGGGGAGAATCTCAAAAATAATTTTTCAAGTTGGTTTTATTATATCAAAAGGGGAGATAGTTAGGATTTATGTTTTGATATAGTAATTGAAAATTAGTTTAGGACTAATTTGAAAATGTTTCAAAAATGGTTTTAAGTTCAAACAACTTGAAAATAAGTTTGAGAAGTTTTTGATAGGTTTTGGAAATGTTTTAAAGTAGCCAAACTAATGTTTTCAACATAGGCGTACCGATACGGTATACCCCGTATCGATACGGTCCAAGAGTTTAAGCTACATTATTTTTCCAGTAACCAAAAACTGTACCGATATGCCCCTAGGCGTACCGATACGGAGTGGATCGTTTCGATACGTGACGTAGCATACCGATCCAATTTTCAACCACCCCAACGGCTATTTGAATTGTAGGTCGTAACGATACGGACCCTAGCGTTCTGATATGGCGTACCAAAACGGACCAAGGCGTACTGATACGCATAGCCAGGATGAGCATAACAGCTAGTTCCCGTACCGATACACCTACCCGTATACCAATACGAAAAGTAGCATAACTGCATTTATTGATTGAAAAATAAGCTCCAACGGCTCCAATTCAATCCCAACAGTCTCCAACAACTAGAAACTCAATTGGGAGTATTTAAAGACCCTTCAAGCTTTAGCAACAACTAATGTTTCTATTGTCAACAACATTATGATGCCAAAATTGTCTTAGGGCTTTTAATTCTCATTCTTTGTACATACAACACTTGTGAGCTTTAATTGTTATATTTGCTCAAGTGTTTTAGGATTTGGGTGAGTGCTAAAAGAGTGCAAACATCTACCTTGTAGAGAGGATTTCTTGTTTGCTTTATTTCTTTTGTTTGAGAGAATTCCCAAAGCTTGGGTTGCAAGCTTTGGATGCTATACTTGGTAATTGAGTCTAGGTTGTAAAGGTTGCCTCCTAAGCCTTGTTAAAAGGGGAAGAAATCTTAGTGGATTTGGGAAATCCTTAGTGGGGAGCTAAGGTAGTGGATGTAGAGCTTGTTAGAAGCTTGAACCATTATAAATCCTTGTGTCCATAGTCTATATTTTTTTGCTTCTGCCACATACACCCCAAAATTGACTTCTCCACCACTTGACAAGCAATTCGGTTGAAGGAATTCGAGCTCAATCAAACCCTTCAGAAGTTATTCTCCACAATTATATTTAAGTACAACCAAAGTCCATTATTATTATTATTTGTATACGATGAATCTGGAGGTAGAAAACGAGTCATTCAGTTCGGGTTTAGTTCGGGTTATTTCAGGTCTGATTGCATTTGGTTCCAGTTAGGGTTTGGTTCAGTTTTAGTTCGAGTCTATGCTGATTCACGTCGATTGATTTTCTGGTCTGTTATTTTTGCTACGGTTTCTTTCTATTCGGTCAATATCGGTTAACATTTGGATCGGTCAGTTTCAATCGGGTTTTCAGGTTGGATTAGTTGTTTACACCACTATATATGACTTTTTCGGTGAGTTATGTAGTAATTCAAATCTCATCTTTCTTTATTTTTTTAATATCTTTTTTTTATTTCGGGTTACCTTCAGTTCGGGTAGAACCATCTTTGGGCATAGGTAGGAGGGCCCTCGCCCAGGGCCAAATTTTTAGTATTTGATATTATGGTTTAAATTTTTAATACTTATTATTAGGGTTATATTCTTAGAATTCAATTCTTCCAACATTTATTATAAGGGTCCAATTTTTATAGTACTTGTTATTATAGACCCAATTTTTTAACACTTGTTATTAGGGCTTTAATTTTTTCAATATTTGTTATTAGGGGTCTAATTTTTTCTAGTACTTGTTATTAGAGTTTCATTTTTTAATACTTGTTATTAGGGCCTAATTATTTTCAATATTTGTTATTAGGGGTCAATTTTTTCCAATATTTTTTATTAGGGGTCTATTATTAAAATTTATTTTTTCTCAATATTTGTTATTAGATGTCCAAATTTTTTCCAATACTTGTTATTAGGTGACTAATTTTTTTTCTAACATGTGTTTTTAGGGACATAATCTTAAATTTAATTTTTTCCTAATACTTGTTATTAGAGACCCTATTTTTTCTAATACATGTTATTAGGGACGTATTCTTAAATTTTAATATTAGGGGTCCAGTTTTTCACAATATTTGTTATTAGAGGCATACTCCTAAAATTTATTTTTTAAAATATTTTTTATTAAGGGTCCAATTTTTTTCTATTACTTGTTATTATAGCCTATTTTCACAATATTTTATTGTTATAGACATACTCTTAAAATTTATTTTTTTCAATACTTGTTATTCGATACTTTTTTAACACTTATTATTAGATGCTTACTTTTAAAATTCATTTTTTTCAATACTTATTAATAGGGACTTAATTTTTAGATTCGCCCTAGGGCCACCAAAACCTTAAAAACGGGTATGGTTCGAGTGAAATCGATTCGGGTTCAGTTCGGTTGAAAATTGGTTCGGGTTCATTTTGTTTCAACTAAAATTCAGGTTGATTTTGGTTCGGTTCAGTTTATTTCGGGTTTCGAATCAAAATTTAGGTAATCGTGTTCAGGTCGATATTGGGTCTCGTGTTGGGTAAATCCATTCGGGTCTCGGGTCAAATTTGCCAAGTCTAATGACGAGTGTATATATATATAAGTTAATGCTTATTTGATAGTTTGTGTATAATACGTCGATGAAGTATTCTCTTTGTTGGTTTAGGAGCTACTGATTTAATGTTTTGTTAGGGTTTTGAGAATTTTGAAATAAAAGGTTTGAGTTTGTCTAAATTTATTGTGGTTTAAGTTAGAAAATATTTTAATTATTAATATGATTGTGTATTATAATAACTTATTTTGATTGTATCGACTATAATTATACTTATATTACTTTAAAAGAAAAAAAAATCTATGTATTGTTGGCATATATGGTGGTTGACCTACAAAAATGGGTTGGGTAACTTCTCTTTGCGAATTAAAAACTTTACATATTTTCCTCCCTCCTCAATTAATTAGCCAAATGAAAATATACCAAATTATAAAAGTATTTAAGGAAATGACAATTGCATATATGTGTTCTTTATTTATTTAAGTTTTTGAAAATGTGTAATCATTCTTATTTATTTAATGGAAATATGGATGAAATTTGTTGGTATCTTCTTTATTAATTAAATTCTAAAGACTAGAAAACCCTAATATTTTATTGATCATCTTAAACCAAAATAATTAATTTGATTAATTTTAAACTAGTATCCCAATAAGCCAAAGATTCTATTTAAAATAAATCGAATTAATTAATCATGATCTTAATTAGGTGTCCACCTAAGTCATATCAAATTTATCCTAAAAGGTAATTAAGAGATGTTCAACTAATTTAATGAATTTAACATTTATTCTCAATAAGTCAAAGATAAATTTAAATTAATTAAATTAATTCGAACTTTAAAACTAACTGAAGGCTCCAAAAATTTAATCCTAAATTTAATTTAATTAATTTAGAAATTATGCCCCAATAAGACGAGCACATAATTCCAATTAATTAAATTAAATTTTAGACCCTAAACTAACTAAGGCCTCAACCAACCTAAAAACCTAAACTAAATTCATTTTAATTAATTTAAACACATATCCCAATAAGCCAAGGGCATGTTTTAAATTAAATAAAACAAACTCTAAAAAGGTAAACTATCCTAAGAACACATGCAAGCAAACACTAATTTAAATCACATCCAACAAATAAGATAAAACACATGGCACAAACAAATAAATTAAATAAGAACACATATAGAAAAAAACTTAAATAAATATAGAAGATACCAACAAATCTCATCCATATTTCCATTAAATCATAAGAATGATTACACCTAAGTAAACAAGGGAAGAAAATACCAAAACCCAAATTTATGCTCGATCGATCAATCCACCTATCGTTGTTGATGGAGTTGAAAAGCTTGACCTAAGGGTTGGTGATTCGAATGGGGAAGTGATTTTTGAACCTCGAACGGTGAGTAGTGGAGTTGAAGCTTGAGGTGATGATTTTTTGGGTTATTCGATTATGGTTGAAAAGGTGAGGGATTGTATTTGGGTGCTGCCGAATGTGAGAGTAAAGGATTTTTTTGGGGGAAAAAATAAAGGGAGTCGGTGTGTGGGTAGGGGGGAAATTGGGTAATGGCAGCCGTGGGTTTTCTTAGGGGAAATTGGTAGTATATAATTATATATATTATTATTTTATCCTATCAAAATAAAACCAATGAGGTTCAAGACCTTACTCACTAAGTAGTTGTTCATCTAATAGGATTCAAGCATCAATCCAACCAATGGGAGTAAAGCCTTAATGAGGAAGGGGTTTGAATTTTATTTTATTTTTTGTATTTTTTTATTATATAAAATCATATGGAATGGGTCATGTAATTTTGGGCTTAGGGTATAAGGTTTTGGGTATTAAAATGGTGATGTGTATTGATCTTATTTCGAGCATTTTTAATTTAAACCCGGACAAAATTTAGTGTTTACAGCTGCCCCTCTTTGCTCATTGCTGTGAAATGGGAATAGAGCAAAGACTAAAGACGCAAATTTTGTCACATTTCCTTATCCGATGATTCTAAGCTACGAGTTCCTCTTATATAGAACTATTCACCCTTCTTCTTCTTGAAGTCTGGAGCTATGAGTATTTGTCTCCTTTGCTCTGAAGTCCTGAGGTTGCGGATCTTTTGATTTTTAAAACCGAGATACCCGAATTTTAAGAAAACATCATGAAGGAAGGATTAAAATTGAGAAATTTGGGTTTTGAGAAAAATATCCTTAAGGAGGGATAAAATTGAGAAATTTGGATTTTGAAAAGAAACATCCTTAAGGAGGGATTAAATTGAGGAATTTGGATTTCTAGAAAAACATCTTTTTGGAAGGGATAGAATTGAAAATTTTGGATTTTTAGAAAAACGTCATTGTGGAATTGATAGAATTGAGAATTTTGAATTTTGAGAAAAACGTCCTTTTGGAAGAGATAAAATTGAGAAATTTGGATTTTTTTTAGAAAAGCGTCCTTGTGGAAATGATAGAATTGAGAAATTTAAATTTTGAGAAAAACGTCCTTTCGGAAGGGATAGAATTGAGAAATTTGGATTTCTAGAAAAGCGTCCTTTTGGAAGGGATATAATTGAGAAATTTGAATTTCGAGAAAAAAATGTCCTTTTGGAAGGGATAGAATTGAGAAATTTGGATTTTTAGAAAAACGTCCTTTTAGAAGGGATAGAATTGAGAAATTTGAATTTTAAGAAAAACGTCCTTTTGGAAGGGATAAAATTGAGAAATTTGAATTTTTTGGAAGGGATAGAATTGAGAAATTTGAGAAAAATGTCTGTTTGGAAGTGATAGAATTGAGAAATTTAAATTTTTAGAAAAACGTCCTTTTGGAATGAATAGAATTAAGAAATTTGAATCCTGAGAAAAATGTCCTTTTGGAAGGCATAGAATTGAGAAATTTGGACTTTTAGAAAAACATCCTTTTGGAAGGGATAAAAATCGGGGATTGGAAGACCTTTAGAAATCATAATTATGCAAGTCAAGGACTCTTGGTTCTATGAGATCTATTTTTCCTCTCGTGTGTAGATTCATCCTTTTATCAATCTTCAAATGCCTGCTTAAAATAAACAAAATGCTATGATGATATGAGTTAGCATACTCCTAACATAGGGATATCTAACTGCCAATGATGCATTTTGTGATGCAAAGATGCATGAATTTAGCTTGTCTTCATTCTTTAGAGTCGATAGTCGTCATCTTGGGACTACAACCACTCATCAAATCTGCCCCCAAACTTGTGTTGCTCATTCTCTATTCAAATCTTCGAGTTAAGTGACCTCGAACCATAATCAGAATCATTAATCAAATTCTTTCAAGCTTTGCGCCATCTCTTATCTCTCATGCCAAAACTTTTGTTGTCCCACGGACAGTGATGCCCCAACATTGTAAACTACCCCCAAAGGCTATCCCAAGTGGTGCCCCTCAACTTTAGGCCTTTTAGGTTAGGACTTTAGTGGGCCTAGGTCTTATTTTATGCCTTTCTATGCCATACATTTTAATTGTCATTCATATGACTTTTATTTTAATTGGACATATTTTTAATTAATTAACTTAAATTATAAAACAAAGGTATTTCTTAATTCCGATATTTGTGTCGTAACAGTTCTGGCTCAATGAATGTTGACCAAATATTCGAATTAATTCTTATCGTCTAAAGGTAAATATAATTTCGGATTAAAATCCTGAGAAGACATAACATTATTTTTAACTGATTGCATCATGCATAAAGGTGATGAACGAAGTTCGAACCATAAATTAACACGGCAGTCGGGCTTATTCGATGTCGGTTTAATCTATGGTCTGAGGTATCATCACCCTTATTAATTAAATGTTCTATTAATTCGAATTCACCAATTTGATAAAAGCCCGTCTAATTAAAGTCTATATTCAATCGCGAACAATTTAATTAAAGTCAATTTAAATTTCGATAATTTCCAGCAATTAAAGGCAACATATATTTTGGTACCGATTTCCGGGAGCGATTGGGGTGTTAATCCTTTCCCAAGTGTAACCAACTCCCGAACCCGTTTTTGAATGAATCTTTGGTTTTATGGTGTTTGGCCTACCTTAGTGGCTGGTGGCGACTCTAAGTTTTTATTTTCAAAAAATACGATTTTAAAGGGATTTTCTTCCCCACATTTTCAAACATTTTCCAAAAGAGACGAAAGGAAACCATTTACTCATTTTTTAGCGACGATAAATTTCAGAAAGGTCACTACAATATCTTATATATAAATGTACATCATATACATATTATACAAATACTATACAATGTAAATATTATACTATATACATATTATATATATACATATAGCATTATATAATATAAATATTATATACATATTATGTGTATATTATATGTATTACATAAATATATATATATACATTACACATATTATAATATATGGTATATACATTATATATACATATACTATATACACATATAGATATTCTATGTTAAATATATTAATATAATAAATAAAAAAATATAAAAATATATAAAAACATATCGAATATAATGAAAATACCTAAATAAAGGACTGAAACAAAAGAAAATAAAAGATGGTGCAAATTAAAATAAAATTCAGGGCTGAAATTAAAGTATTTACAAAAGTCAGAGACTAAATGCATAATTATACCCTCGAATTAGGATTAAATTACAAGCTGTCGAGAGTTTGAGGAATCAAAAGTGCAAATATCCCATTTAAAATTGATTAAATCTGATTTAGGGACAAATTGCAAAATATTCAAAAGGTGTAGGGACTGCAGAGCAAATTTTACCATGCGACAGACCCATTTCGTAAATACTTTTGGGGCAGGGGAATTTATGTAGTAATTTCCCCACTGAAAATCGGATTAAATCAATTTTAGTGAATAAAATAAAAAATATTTAAAATCGCCAGGGACCTTTGGACGAATTTACCCACGCGGGAGGACCAAAAAATAATTTGTCCATTTTTTTAAAAATGCGCGGATCCTCCCCGAGTCGGGTCACCGCGCTGGATATAGCGTGAAACGATGCTGTTTTGGGTCATAACTCAGACGCCCAAAATGACGCCATTTTATGGGTCTATATATTTGCATTTTATCCCAAAAATATCATTTATACCGTTTTATAAAAAACATTATTTTCTCTCAAATGGCCTCTCGACCGATCCGAATTCGGCTGTGCCCCCGTCGCTGGTCGGTGGCAGAGCGTCGCCACCCATAGCGGCCGGAGCTTATACAACACTACTCTGAGGTATGTTTCTTCTTCCCAAACTCAAATCTGTTATTGATTTCTTTGAAAGCTTTTTCTACGTAGCTAAATCTAAGAGGGAACCGAAAAGGTTATTACCCTTTTTTGTTTTTGTTTGTATTTTGCTTGAATCAAACTCTAGTTTGTTTCTTTGAACCTCCTTTCTTTTATGTTTTCCCATTCAAATTAGACCTTTTTATTTTCTCCTCCAAAATCCGTAAACATTACAAATGACTTTCTGGGTTTTTATAACCGAAAAAAAACTACACAACTTGCTTTGATTTACAGATAATAATAATATGTTTTTGCTTTTGCAATTTTTGACGGCGACTTGGGCGGTGGAGCATGTAAGTGGGCGTGTGAGGAGTGTGGAAGAGGCGCGCGGGCAGCACACGGCCATAGACGGCCGTCACGTGCAACACACGCACAGGAGATGAAAGGTTAAAGGACGGTGACGACTGAGCATGCTGTTGGGTTTTTTATAGTTTTTTATTTAGGTAGTTTTAATGTAAATGGGTATTGTGCTATTAATGAGTATTGAGTTTTAATATTGGTTTTGGGTAGGCAGATAGATGTTTAAATAAAAGGTTGGGCCTTTGTGTAAATGATTAGGCCCGGACAAAATGGGTTACAATAGCTGCTCCTCCTTGCTCATAGCTGTGTGACAAGGATAGAGCAAAGACAAAAGAGTGACCATTTTAATCTGGGTAAGCTGAGGTTTCTTTTCTGACCACCATCTGCTCTCTTGATCTTCAGTTGATCCGTTCGTCCGCTCCATGAGGCAAAAATCTTCAAAATAGAGATTCTGCTGAGAAGACAAAATATTTGAGTCGTGAGTTTGAGGTCACAAGTTCTTCCTATATAGAACTGTTTACTCTTCTTCCGTCTGAAGTCTTGAAGCTGCAAGTTCTTCTTATATAAAACTTTTAGCTTTGTTTCTAAAGATATCTTCAGGCCGCAAGTTCTTCATATATGGAACTTTCTGTATTTCAGATGAATTCTTAGGGCTGAGAGTCCTTTTTCTATAGAACTCTCATCAATGCAGGGATTAGTAGGGCTGAGAGTCATTCCTCTATAGAACTCACATCAGAGCCAGGGATTTGTTGGGATGAGATTCCTCCCTCTATAGAACTCCCATCAAAGCCAGAGATTTGAAAGGCTGTGAGTCTTTCCTCTACAAAACTCCCATCAAAGCCAGGGATTTGTAGAGCTGAGTGTCCTTTCTCTATAGAATTCCAATTAGAGCCAGAAATTTGTAGGGTTTTAGAGTCATTCCTCTATAGAACTCCTATCAGAGCCAAGGATTTATAGGGCTGAGAGTCTTTCATCTACAGAACTTCCATCAAAGCCAGGGATTTGTAGGGTTGAGAATTTTTTCTCTATAGAACACCCATCAGAGCAAGGGGTCAGTAGGGTTGAAAGTTCTTCCTCTATAAAATTCCCATCAAAGTCAGGGATTGTAGGGCTGAGAGTCATTCCTCTATAGAACTCCCATCAAAGCCAGGGATTGTAGGGCTGAGAGTCCTTCCTCTATAGAACTCACATCAAAGCCAAGGATTTGTAGGGCTGAGAGTTCTTCCTCTATAGAACTCCCATCAAAGCCAGGATTGGTAGGGTTGAGAGTCATTCTTCTGTAGAACTCCCATCAAAGCCATGAATTTGTAGGGCTGAGAGTCTTTCCTCTATAGAACTCCCATCAAAGCCAGGGATTGCAGGGCTGAGAGTCCTTCCTCTAAAGAACTCTCATCAAAGCTAGGAATTTGTAGGGCTGAGAGTCCTTCCTCTATAGAACTCCCATCAAATTTAGGGGTTGTAGGGCTGAGATTTTTATGACCCGAGTTTTGAACTCCAGGGTCGAAGTTCGCCTGAGGCATGGGCCTCGCATTTGGGCCATGGTATTTGGGCCTCATGGTCTTTATTGGGCTAATTTTTAAGGTTTTGGGCTGGAATTTTGGTATTGGATTGAGTTAGGGTGATGAGGAGAGGTTACTTGGGTAATTTATAAATTGTTGAAGAGGGAAAGGAGAGGGGTTTTAATTTGGCTCTGCAGAAAATATGACAATGAGGTCATCTTGCTTCCCTTTGTCTCCTTACCCCTTTCTCCTCCATCATTCTTCTCCCCACTCATAAGAAAAAGTGTAATTTTTGAGTTGTTTTGTGTGAATCACGTTTTGAATGTTAAGGAAGTGTTGTTCAGCAATCCAAGATCTATAATCCAAGGTAAGTTTTGCTAGATATGGTGGGAGTTAAGTTTTTTATGGTGGTTGTTGGAGGAGTCCGAGATCAAGACTGAGAGGCTCTATTTTATAGTTTTTCTAAGTCTTCAATCTCCAAAACTCTTCCCAATAATGTAGTAACATGTTGGTAATCTCTCTTTGTAGTGAAAGAGTGGGGAGAACCTTCAAAGGCTCTTGGGAAGGAGAAAGCTTGAGAGCTTGGTGAGAGTTTCATTTCAGCCTTCAAATCCGAGGTTAGTACACTTCTAACTTCTGTGTGTTCATGTGCATCATCATTTTGGTATGTTTACTTGAAATATGATGTTTTGGTTCAGTTGAGAGCTTGATTGATCATCAATGGTGGATTTTTTTAGTTGGTGTTGTTTGAGTGTAAAAATTGGTAAAAAATATACATAAATGACTTCTCATAACTTGTAGGAAAGGGTCAGGACTTAATGGTTGAGGTTAAGGGCAAAATCAAGGGATTTCGAGCTCCTGAGCATGAAACCTGGCTTGAGTATCAGTATGGTTCATGCCCGTACCGATATGCACTTATGTAATATAAGCGTTTTAAGCAAAATCTATAATGGGGTACCGATACACGTAGGAGCATACCGATACCACTGTTCTATTGTATTTTTCAGTGACCAATGTGGGTATTAGTACACCTAGGGGTGTATCGGTACAGGCAGGGGATCGGTACGTAATTTATGCATACTAATGATAGGTATCGGCATACCATAGAGATGTATCAGTACGAGGTTTGATTTAAATTCCTTCGAGTCTATTTTGGGTATCGATACTCTATGGAGGGTATCAGTACACGGTGAGGGGTATCGATACCCATGGAGGTGTATCGGTACGACCAGAGCAATCTGCCTAATAATTTACATTTTGAGTTTAGGGATTCTATAATTTGTGATTAAGGTTCCAATGGGTCTCTTATGACGTAAAATGGGCAGTAAAACTGAGAAGGTACATTTCTAACTTCTTATGTGAATCAATTGGACAATATTGTATTTGAGTAAACGGAATTTTCTTATGTTAGCAAATCTTAGGGATCCTTGGTGGATCATATGGGGTTATGTCATGTGTGGACATTCATTTGGTTAGGTATCTTTGTTGGTTGGATCCGGATACCCAGTGTTTGTGAGTGTTGCAACACATGAAGACCACTCGATGTGAGATTCTAAGTGATGAAATGAAGGCCATCTGATGTGAGATTTCGAGCCCCGCTCGATGCGAGATTCTGTGAGAAGACTCGATGTGAGATTCTAAGTATATAGCTCGATACGAGATTTCGAGCATGAGTGAATCTTCCAATGTCTGGTGACATTGGGCCTCACTCTTGGATTTTTATTGATGTGTTATGCTATTGAGATATTAAAATGTGAATACATGTGTTTAGGTGATTATGTAAGCGCCGTTGCTTTCTCTTACCTTGATATCATGTCATCTAGCTTGCTCTTAATTATGATTCACCTGAAGCATGGTCGAGTGGTTGTGTATCCACTGAGCTTTGTTAGCTCAGCGTTCGGAATTGTTGTTTTCATTCGAAGGTAAGTAGGTCGTTGCATGTAGCGGAGCCCATCGAAGCAAGGATTTCAATATTGGCAATTGTGGTAGAGTACATGTACTTAGATGTAAAGGGCTATGTATTCGCAGGACCCTTGAATTTGTAACTCTGTCTTGAATTTAATTTGTAAGGGTCAAATGTTTTAAATGTTGATTATTGGAGCTCATTATGGATGTTTAAATATTTTAAAAT
The DNA here is from genome assembly GCA_019671005.1 of Hibiscus mutabilis. Classification (NCBI taxonomy): domain Eukaryota; kingdom Viridiplantae; phylum Streptophyta; class Magnoliopsida; order Malvales; family Malvaceae; genus Hibiscus; species Hibiscus mutabilis. The sequence continues at coordinate 52,768,317 of CM033719.1, forward strand.
CTGTTGAACTTATTATTTGGAAAATGTTATGGTTTGGACTATACAAATTGTGCTTGTTGGTTTTGCAAACGAAAATTTTATGGGATTGGTTTGGGCTTGTGGCCTAAATGTAGAATCTGAGTTTGAGGTGCTACAGAGATCCTTCCTCTATAGAACTCCAATCAAAGCCAGGGATTGTAGGGCTAAGAGTCATTTCTTTATAAAACTCCCATCAAAGCCAGGGATTGTTGGGCTGAGAGTCCTTCCTCTATAGAACACCCATCAAAGCTAGGGATTTGTAGGGCTGAGAGACATTCCTCTATAGAACTCCCATCAAAGCCAAAGATTGTAGGGCTGAGAGTCCCTCCTCTATAGAACTCTCATCAAAGCCAGGGATTTGTAGGGCTATGAGTCATTCCTTTATAGAACTCCCATCAGAGCCAGTGATTGTAGGTCTGAGAGTATTTCCTTTATATAACTCCCATCAAAGCAGGAATTGTAGGTTTAAGAGTCCTTCATCTATAGAACTCCCATCAAAGCTAGGGTTGTAAAACTGAGAGTCATTCTTATATAGAACTCCCATCAAAGTCAGGGATCAGTAGGGCTAAGAGTCCTTCCTCTATAGAACTTCTATCAGAGCCAAGGATTATATGGCTGAGAGTCATTCCTTTATGGAACTCTCATCAAAGCCAGGGATGAAACCTTCGAGCTGGGAGTTCTTCCTATATAAAACTCTTCATCTTGAAGTTCTGAAGAAAGTTGACATTTTATTATATTCTCGGGTAGTGCCAGTGCCAACAATCTCTTAGGCATGCAATGGTATCTCGAGATGATGCCCCGATTTTTAGGTATAAAATAATACCTTTTAAAGCAAAACGGTCAGGTCTGGGGTAAGGGCTCCTGCTCTAACCACCGCTTCTTCCTTGGGCTTCACTTGATCTTCTTTGCCGTTCTTGTAAGCAAAATCTGGAGAAAATTTGACCTAGCTGCAACACTAATGAATGGGCAAGGTCTACAAGCTTGATCCAGCTGCAACACTGAGAAAAGAAAAGATCGAAGGACAAAGATTCTGACATTTAATCCTGCTACAACACCGACCAGGAGACAGGATCGAAGGGTGAAGATTTTGATATTTGATCCAGCTGCAACACTAACAAAGAGGCTGGATCGAATGAAAGTTTGAACATTTGATTCTACAGTTAGATTTCTTTTGCATTTTTCCCAAATGCACAGGGATCAACGGTTTTGAGTTGCCTTTACCGGTAGTTGTTTGCGATGGCCTAGTTGTACCATTCTCCTAGGTACAATCAGTTTATACTAATCATGACATTGGATTTTTCCAAAGGATTTATTTTCCTTTGACCATTCATAAAATGAATTTTTGATGGAAATTTAAATTATTTAAACTTTTTCGTGTTTAAGCACGTTGCACCAACATTTTTGTTAGACTTACCAAAATGGCTTTGATCCAGCCGCCACACTAACGAAGGGACATGATCAAAAGATGAAGGTTCTTATGTCTCATCCAGCTACAATTTTGATGAAGAGACGGGATCTGAAAGAGTTGATTTGTCCCAGCTACAACACTCGGCGAAGAGGTATGACTGAAGAATAATATAGTTTGACCAAGTTACAACACCTGAATTCAGTAAGGTTTGACCCAGCTTCAGCACCGAAGAAGATTGGTGAAGAGGCAAGGTCTGAAGTTAGTAGGGTTGATCTAGCTACAACATTGATAAAGAGGCAAGATCAGAAGTCAGTAAATTTGGCCCAGCTATAACACCCGACGAAGAGGCATGTCCGGATAACAGCAACTTCGATTCTACTGCACCATCAACGGAGAAGTAGAATTGAATAATAGCAACTCAAACCTTACTACACCACCAACGGCGGAGCAAGATTGGAGCAGCAACTTAGACCCAGCCACACTATCAATAGAAGGACATGATCGGATAACAGTAACTTAGATTCTACTGCACCATCAACGAAAAAGCATAATCGAATAGCAACAAATCAAACCATACTACACCAGCAATGGAAAAGCGGGATTGAACAACAACTTGGATCCATTCACCATCAACAGAGAAACAGGATCAGATAATAACAACTTGGATTCTTCCTTCAATTTTTTTCTTTTGATTTTTATTTTTTGATTTTTTGATTATTTCTTCTTCTTTCTCCTTTTTGATTTGATATTTTTTATTATTTTTTTGACTTTTTGATTTTTTTTGCTTAATTATAATTCTAAAAAGGAGATTTTGAGAGAAATGTTTGGCCCAGTCCCATCATCAACGAAAAAATGAGACCTGGCAAAAATTTTAATCTGATGCACCATCAACGACAAAGCGAGATCTGGAAAATGATGGATCTGGTACATCATAGGCGAAGAGACGAGATTCTGAAAGAAAGTTTTGATTTGTTGCACCATCAATGAAGGAACAAGTATCTGAATGTATGCGGATCCACTACACCACTAATGAAGAGATAATATCTAAAGGAAAATTTGATCCTGCAACACCACTGACGAAGAAGCGAGATCAGGAAAAAGTAGGATTCGCTACATCACTAGCAAAGAGACGAGATGAAGAGGAAAAATTTGATATGCTATACCATCAACAGAAGAATAAAATCTTTAAAAATCTAACCTGCCAAACCACCGACAGAGAGACAAGATCTAAAAAATACAGGATCGGCTACATCTCTGATGAAAAGACAAAATCGGAAAAAAAATTTGATCACCACTAACGAAGGTAAAATCGAGAAAAATGGTTCTGTTAATCCATGTCAGGAGTTATGACCTGAAAATGAAAGAAAACACTAGTTAGTAATTATTCAAAAGTTTTACTATTGTTATTTGGATGTTTGAGCTTTTTTCATATTCAACCTTCTTCAGGGTTAAAGGTTGACATCACTTTGTTGCCCCCTTAGTTGAGGTCCTTTGGTCTTTTCCCAGACCTGTTTGTACGTTCAATCCAAAAATAAATGCATGATGAATGAATGCATCTAATTTTATGCCTAAATGTTTGTACTAGGTCTAAATGCATAATAGACATTGAGTGTATGTATGATGCGTATGCTTAATGTAAATGATCTCAATGAACGCGTGAATCATTTTTTACCCCCCAAGAGGATGCCCCTGACTCTATGTTGGTCAGATCGAGTTCTCGGTCTTTATTAAGTTAGCAAATGTCTGAGTGGTGTTTTTTATCAGGCGATCAAACAATGTCCCCTTAGAGTATTCACAAACATTGGGTAATCTCGTGTTCTAATATAGGTGGATGAATTTGGGTTGTCACATTACGTCATCTTTGGGCGTATTGACGTAAACTTTTATACGATCACTGCTCTATCCCCTCCAACATGGCTCAACCGAGGGTCATATCAAAGAAGGCTCAGGAAAGATCTTTCTACAATTTGACATCATCTCGTCTGAGTTGGGTATACCAATAGATTGTGGACCCGGCCAGACTATCTTAGAAAAAATGAATCATCGGCTTCTCATCTTTTATGAAGGGTGCCAATTTTTGACAGTACAAGGTTATGTGAGCGGTGCAACGACCCATATTTTTCAAGTAAACAATGAGCGTTGACCCAGGTCTTAGACCGACACATCGGGTCAAATGTTTGGGTCATGTTAGACCTTGTTGATGGGCTTCATGGGATTTTATATCGTGTTGGGCTTGTGGTTGGATAAGAAATATTTAGTGAAGGGTAAATGGGTAATTACCCCCTTAAGGGAGACAAAGGTTGATGCCTTATTTATTTTGCTGTAGGGAAATAGGAATGAGATCACCCATTGTCCCCTCAATTATCCTCTTCTCTCTCTTCCAAAACACACATCCAACTCAAGGTTAAAGGAGAAATCTTGCTGTGGTAGAGTGGGAATCTCGGATTAGTCATCAAACAAGAGTTTATCAGCATCAAAGGATCTCCATTTCGAGATAAGTATCTTCAGTATTGGTGGAAGTTGGGTTTGAAGCTTGGAGCAAGGAAAAGAAGGTGGAAGAAGCTTAGTTGATGCCTTAGTTCATGAGTCTTTGCTAAAGGTCAGTACACCTCTGACTCTTTTATTTCATGAGCCTTATCAGATGATTGTTTTGTGTGTTTTATAGTTTTGGGTTGTATAGTTGAGGTTTTAGAAGCTTAAACCCCATCAAGGGTAAATCAAATATAAGATGTTGATAATAAGTAAAATTGATAGAAAACCACCCATCATACTCTAAATAACTTGTAAGGTTAATTTGGGACATAACCATAGAGGTTAAGGGAGAGAATGGTGAAATCTCGAGCTCCAAGTTTTGAAATCTGGGCTCGCGTACCAATACGGGGTGGTAGCGTATCAGTACCTATTTCCATGTATCGGTACACCTTTCCATGTATCGGTACCCCTTGCTTAATTAGAATTCTATTAACGCTTAGGCGTACCGGTACGCTAAAGGCGTATTGGTACCCATTGTTGCATTGCCTAAGAGAGGCTTAGCGTACCGGTACGCGTATGTGGGAGTATCAGTACGGGGGTGGATCGGTACGAAGCCATCTTAGTACCGATAATGCATACCGGTACGGTATAGAACGTATTGGTATGACTTTAGGTCTAATTCTTTTGAACCTGAGTTGAGTATCGATACTCGAGGAGGAGTACCGGTACCTAGTGAGACGTATCGATACCCATATAGAAGTATCGGTATCCGCAAAGCTATCTGCCCAAGAATTTTAATGTTGTGTTCGAGGGCTCTATAATTTATGGCAAAGGATTCGGTGGGTCCCTAAAGGTATAAAACAAACTCTAAAACTGAGAAATTAGGGTTAGTAACTCGTAAGTGGATTAATGGCTAATGGCTTGGTAATAGTTGGGTAAGTTGCTTGGACTAGTGATCCATAGGGATCCGTGGTGGATCGATTAATGCTACGTGGTAGCTTGGGGTCCTTGCTGTATGCTGAAGGGACGCCCATATAGGTTGGTTGCCATGAGTAATAAGATAATCTAACGAGAAAGGGCTTAAATGAATCCTAAGACATATATTAATGAGTGTAACAAATGAGTCATGCCTTGGGGCATTGGTAGTGGTCGACTGGATGCCTTTTATCTTTCGGTGAGATGTATTGATGCTTGGGGAAGCATGTGTTATCATATGAGTCTTGGTTAGGAATTTGGATGTCCTAGCGTCAGTGCAAGGGCACTTAAATAAGGGGATGGGTACTCCAGGTTATGTGATCGAGTACATCTGATGTATACATGGGCTATGGGATCAGGATATGGAAATATAACTCAGGGGTTGTGTGAGCTCGAGTAACTCAAAGGGCTATGTGATCTCGAGTAACCTGATTGGCTATGTGACCTTAGGAAAAAATTGTTTGTGGCTATTATGATCCAAGTACGTCTAGGACGTACTTGTGGCTATAGTGATCCAGATATGATCCTAACCCGACGGCTATATGATCACGAGTAACTCTCCGGCTGTGTGAGCACGAGAATATAGTAGGGCTTCGTTGGCCATTAGGGAATGTATGCTATTTACGTTGTTGTATGGATGATAGATGTTGTCTATTTTACCTTTGGGCTATGTGATCAGGGTAGGGTTGCTACTCGACGGGCTGTGTGAGCTTTAGTAACTCGATGGGCTATGTGATCTCGAATATGGGCTAGATAACCCTTGAGCTATGTGATCAGGGTATGGGATGTAACTCAATGGTTGGTGGGACCTCGCTTATAGTAAGCCTGAGATGACTTAGTGGTCTTCTTACATTTAGTGGTATCTTGAGACAGTTGTAAGCTCTAGCTAGGATAGCTAGAAGATGATCCTTAGATGTTGAGAAGCCTTTCTATGCACTCTTGATTATATTATCATGCATGCTTGTTTTATGATATTCATGAATTGCGGCAGAGTAGAAATGTACCGCTAAGCTTTGTTAGCTCAGCGTGCAGAATTATGGTTTTTCTGTGTGTAGGTCGACATGTCACTTTTAGAGGAGCACATCGAGGAGGATCTTCTAGCACCGAGCCAGATTTAGAGTATAGTACTTGATGTTTAGTTTGGACTGATTGTATTCATGGGACCTTACCACAGTTGAGTTTGTATTTTATTTTGATTTACTGTTATTTGGTCAAACGGTGTATTTTATTAGAACTTATATTTGTAAAACGTTTTAATCTTATTACCTACGTGGATTTTATGGAAATAGATCGTTTTGAGAATTGCCAATTTATGGTTTTAAATGAGAAATTTTGATGGGTCAGTTTTGGGATGGGTGTTACATTTAGTGGTATCAGAGCTTAGGTTTAGTCAGTTCTTAGAAACCCTGTAGTGGTATAGAGGTCGTGGTAAGGTGTCTAGTGAATATAAGTCCCTAAATTTAAGTGTACTTTATAAGACTGGAATCTTGATGTGCCACCTTGTTGTTGTGTTTCAGAAAAAGATTAATGGAAGGTAGAACCGATAGTGAAGAGGCGGGTCACTTTCGTGACCTTACCTCTGCCCTCTTGCGTGTGGTGCAAGCTATTTCGCAGCAATCTAAGACACCTTGCATGACCCCTGTAGAGAGGCTTCATCGTTTTAGGCCTAAGAATTTTGAAGGCTCAGGTGACGATGACCCGATCAAGGCTGACTAGTGGTTGTGCGACACACATAGAATCTTGAGATAGATGAAGGGAAGCCAGGAAGATGATCTTGATTGCATTGTTTCCCTTCTTAAGGGCAATAAACACTAGTGGTAGGAGACCGTTGAGTTGAAGCCTCACTTTCATCAGCGTGCGAGCATTGCAGCCGACATTACTTCGGAGTGTGCTTTTTTCTTCGAAGGGTTTGCTACAGATGTCGAGCACCGGGGCATATAGCAAAGGATTGCCCAGTCATGGATGAGGATTCATCAGTTCAGTCTCAGAGGTTGGCTGCTTCCCGTCACGATCAGAGTTTTGCTAGAGGAGGAGCTAGGGCACCGTCAGGTTATCGAGGTGAAGGTTATGTGAGATCCACCGCCATGGTTGGTATACGAGGCATTACTAGGTAGTCTGCTGTTCATATTAGAGTTGACAGTGTTGCGACTGAGGATATGTCAGGTAATTAAGCTTTGTGTTGGTTTCAGCTGTTGTGTTGATCGTTAGCTCTTTGGTTGTGTAATGGGTTGATTGCTATGAATGAGTATCTTGGTAAATCTTGGGTTGTTGTTGCTTTAAAATGGTAATTAGAATTGTATCCCTTGCTAGATAAGGTTTTCATCCTAGATGGTTGTTGAGAGTGCAAGTGTGCCGTAGGATGTGGGTGAGAAGTTATGAAGTTTTAGATTTCTTGAATCTAGTTGTTAATGTTAGATGTGTAGAATCTTAACCTCTCTAGAGTGGATGTTCTTAGCTTGCGTTGTAGCAAGGCTTGAGAGTTTCTGGTCTAAGTTGTGGTTGTTTTGAGGGTATGGAGGTACCCTTGGTGAATGAGAAATCTTACCAGTTGATTGTGGTTTATAACCGTGATAAAGGTAAGATTGAGTTCGTTGTTAGTGTCCATCGCTCAGTAGTGGTACTTAACGAACTTTTTGTTAGGGGCACACTTGTACAAGCGACCAATTGGGTGTCATTGCCAAGTACTTCACTGAGATCGTGTCTACGTGAGAGTATCTTGTATGGCGGCTTGGATGTGTTGAGCCGTAGTGCGATAGTGGAAGACCTCTGCCAGTTTCGTTGAGATCGGCGACCTTGTTTTGACCATAGAATGTGAGAGCTTCGCGTGTTGTTGTCGGAGTAAGGTACTGTAAAAAGGGGTAAATAAAGGTTGTGATGAACATGGTTGAGGTCTTAAGGGCTAATCGTGAGGATAGTTTCTTGGCTTATGCACATGTTGAGCTAGATTTTGTGGGGTTGGAGGATTGCTCAATTGAGTTCGACCAAAGTTGTTATCGGTTAAGGCAAGTAGTGTAGAAGTTATCAGAGTGACGCAGCGAAAATGTGGATCAATAGTTATGTTTAGGGTAACCGGATGGTTACTTTGCAAAGAAATATTGTTAGACGGACTAGTTGGCGATCCTTGAGAACATTCAAATGGCTTTCCACCTCTGATGGTTGAGACCGAGGGAAGGGTTAGGAAAAAGGTGTTTAGACATTCGCAAGTAGAATGGCTAAGTTTTGGGTTGCTTGTGTGAGTTCCTAAGTGACGGTGGTCATTTCTCGAAACCAAGTAGTTGAAACGAAAGTGGCTTTCAATCGTGTGAAAGGCAAGTTCAGATAAAGCAAAGTTTAAATCTCGTCTAGGTGGCCCAAGTTTAGGGAAAGAAGCTGTTGGATTCAAAGTAGATTGATGATAATGATCAGTTGTTAGGGTTTTGCTTGCCCTTTAATGGCTTGACCGGGATATGGTTGTTAGGCGTAATGCGTTCCCGATAATGGGTTGTAGATGTAGTGCAACATCTTAGACGGAGATGAAGTCTAAGTTTAGTTTTCGTTGACGGATGCTAGAAGAAGTTTTGTTAACCGAGATAGAATCCGTTATAAGTGAGTTCTTTAAGTTGGTATTTGAACAGCGTGACCCAAGGTTGGTTTTGTTACATGCTTAGCGGTTCGTCATAAGTGTCGTTTGTTGCTGAAAAATGATCGTTGAAAATCTCAAGCGAAGTGTTAAGAACGGGTGGTTTAATGCTATGATTCTGTTTAAGGTAGGTTAAGGGGAACTCTCCCTAATCAAGGTGATCATGTTTGAATGGTGACGTGGTTAGATCCGCTTTGTTTACATCTCTTTCATCCATCTAAATTTTGAGGATGAAATTTCTTAAAGAATGTGAGAGTTGTAACGACCCGGATTTTCGAGTCAGCAATGAGCGTTGACCCGAGTCTTGGACCAATACGTCGGGTCAAATGTTTGGGTCATATTAGACCTTTTTTATGGGCTTCGTGGGCTTCCATATCTTTTTGGGCGTGGGTGTTGGGCTTGTGGTTGGATGAGGAATGTTTAGTGAAAGGTAAATGGGTAATTACCCCCTTAAGGGAGACAAAGGCTGATGCCTTGTTTATTTTGCTGCAGGGAAAAAGGAATGAGATCACCCATTGTTCCCCCCAACTATCCTCGTCTCTCTCTTCAAAAACACCCATCCAACTCAAGGTTAAAGGAGAAATATTGTTGTGGTGGAGTGGAAATCTCGTATTGGTCATCAAGGAAAAGTTTATCAGCATCAAATGATCTCCATTTCGAGCTAAGTATCTTCAGCATTGGTGGAAGTTGGGTTTGAAGCTTGGAGCAAGGAAAAAGAGGTGGAAGAAGCTTGATTGCTGCCTTAGTTCGTGAATCTTTACTAAAGGTCAGTACACCTCTGGCTCCTTTATTTCATGAGCCTCATAAGATGATTGCTTTATGTGGTTTATAGTTTTGGGTTGTATAGTTGAGGTTTTAGAAGCTTAAACCCCCATTAATGGTAAATCAAATATGAGATGTTGATAATGTGTAAAATTGATAGAAAGCCACCTATCATACTCTAAATAACTTGTAGGGTCCATTTGGGACTTAACCATGGAGGTTAAAGGATGAATTGGTGAAATCCCGAGCTCCAGGTTTCGAAATCTAGGCTCGCGTACTGATACGGGGTGGTAGCATATCGGTACGCCTTTGTGTTAAGAGAGCCGAATTGTGAGGAGCGTACTGGTACGCCTTCCCGTATATCGATACCCCTTACTTGATTAGAATTACAGTAGCGCTTGGGCGTATCGGTATGCTAGGGGCGTATTGGTACCCACTGTTACATTGCCTGAGAGAGGCTTAGCATATCAGTACGCATATGTAGGAGTATCAGTATGGGGGCAGATCAGTACGGGGCGATCCTAATACTGATGATGCATACCGGTGCGGTACAAAGCGTATCGGTACGACTTTGGGTCCAATTCTTTCAAACCTGAGTTGAGTATCAATACTCGAGGATGAGTACCGGTACCTGGTGAGGCGTACCGATACCTATGTAGGAGTATCGGTACTCGTAGAGTAATTTGCCCAAGAATTTCAAGGTTGTGTTCGAGGGCTCTATAATTCATGGTAAAGGGTCTGGTAGGTCTCTAAAGGTATAAAACAAACTCTAAAACTGAGAAATCGAGGTTAGTAACCCGTATGTTGATTAATGGCTAATGGCTTGGTAATAGTTGGGTAAGTTTCTTGGACTAGTAATCCATAGGGATCCGTGGTGGATTGGTTAATGTTGCGTGGTAGCTTGGGGTATTTGTTGTGTGCTGAAGGGACGCCCTTATAGGCTGGTTGTCGCGATTAATAAGATAATCTAACGAGAAAGGGCTTAAATGAATCCTAAGACATATATTAATGAGTGTAACAAATGAGTTATGCCTTAGGGAATTGGTAGTGGTCGGCTAGATTCCTTTTATCTCTTGGTGAGATATATTGATGCTCGGGGGAGCATGTGTTTTCATATGAGTCTTGGTTAGGAATTCGGATGTCCTAGGGTCAGTGCAAGGGTACTTAAATAAGGGGATATGTACTCCAGGCTATGTGATCGAGTACATTTGACGTATCCACGGGCTATGTGATCTGGATGCGGTCATAAACATATCCTTGGGCTATGTGATTAGGATATGGAAATACAACTCGGGGCTGTGTGAGCTCAAGTAACTCAAAGGGCTATGTGATCTCGAGTAACTTGATTGGCTATGTGACCTCAGGAAAAGACTGCTTGTGGCTATTATGATCCAAGTATATCTAGGACGTATTTGTGGCTATAGTGATCCAGATATGATCCTAACCCGACAGTTATGTGATCACGGGTAACTCTACGGCTGTGTGAGCAAAGGAATATAGTAGGGCTTCATTGGCCATTAGATAATGTATGATATTTACGTTGTTGTATGGATGATAGATGTTGGTTATTTTACCCTTAGGCTATGTGATTAGGGTAGGGTTGTTACTCGATGTATTGTGTGAGCTCGAGTAACTCGATGGGCTGTGTGATCTCGAATATGGGTTAGATAACCTTTGGGCTATATGATAAGGGTATGGGACGTAACTCAATGGTCGGTGAAACCTCGCATATGGTAAGACTGGGATGGCTTAGTGGTCTTCTTACATTTAGTGGTATCTTGAGACAGTTGTAAGCTCTATCTAGGATAGGCTAGAAGATGATCCTTAGATGTTGAGAATCCTTTCTGTGCACTCTTGATTATATTATCATGCATGCTTGTTTTATGATATTCATGAATTGCAGTAGAGTAGAAATGTACTGCTGAGCTTTGTTAGCTTAACATGCAAAATTATGGTTTTTTCGTACGTAGGTCGACAGGTCGTTTTTGGAGGAGCACGTCGAGGAGGATCTCCCAACACCGAGTCAGTTTCAGAGTACAATACTTGATGTTTAGTTTGGGCTGATTATATTCATAGGACCTTACCACAGTCGAATCTGTATTTTATTTTGATTTACTATTATTTGGTAAAATGATGTATTTTATTTAGAACTTATATTTTTAAAACCTTTTAATCTTATTATCTACATGGATTTTATGGAAATAGATCGTTTTAAAAATTGCCAATTTGTGGTTTTAAATGAGAAAATTTGATGGGTAGGTTTTGGGTGACCCGAATGTGATGCTCCGGATTCGGGATAGGATCGGGGTGTTATAAGCAGAATGGCAAGTGGTTCCATCATACTTTTCAAATTTTGGTGTCTTAAATTTTGGCAGAAGAACCAAGTCAGAAAAAGGCTCAGATCGTTAGCCTCATTCCCATGTTCTTTTGCCTCTTATATGGCTCTAAATTGTTCTTCAAAAAATACAGAATTTCTCTTCATATTTGTTTTCTCTTTCGGCTATTATCTTTTCCACCAAATAGAGATCTGGCACTTCTTCCTCGTAGCCTGCTTCAAGATTAGTTGATCGTTTGGTGTCTACCCCTTCCTAATGGCTGGTGGATACCCCAGTGGTTTTGATGTATGCCCTTATTTCGGGAATTGGCGCCCCTGATTGAACCTTGATGTGAGATACAGTACCTTCTAGCTCTTTTATGGTACTATCTTTACCTTTTCCAAACAAAATAGCTATCTGGGCTAGAATTATACTTCGGTTTTTAGAGTTTCATATATTTCTAAAATGTTTGATCAGGGTTTTGATGATAGATAAAAAAGTGTTCCAAGTAGTATACCTTCGTATAGCTGTTGCGTTCTGGACACATATGAGGTTTGAGTTCAAGGTTTCTGAACAACAAACGATGATCGAAAGAATTGTTAATCGAATTAAAGCTCATTTTAGTGATTTTTTAAGTTGATGTCTAGACAATATTTTTTGAGGTTATCCTATGTTTTTTTGCTTTAGGGTTCGATGTGAGTGTGGTGTTGAGGAGTCTATTATTGTGAGATTTGGCTAAGAAAGTTAGTAGAGAAACTTCATAATCGAGGTGAACATTTGTAAGTTGGGTAAAGGCTGATATTGAGATTGTTGCATTCCCTCCCTTCGTTTAATTTCGAGGATAAAATTTCTTTTTAGGAGGGAAGAGTTGTAACGAACCAAATTTTTGAGTCAACAATTGGGCATTGACCCAGGTCATGGACCCTCGTGTTGGATTGGGTAATTGGAAACTTTGAGTCAAGTTTAGGCCCCTTTAGATAAGAATTAAGCTACATGAGCTTGGGTGGTGACCAAATAATGGCAAGGATGAGAGTTGGGGGGTTATAGGGTGAATATGCCACTTTTAAATAAAGTGGGTTGATCTTCTTTATTTCCTTGTTCTCCACGTGGGATTAAGGGGAAAAGTAATACCACCATTTTTCCTTCATCTTTCTTCTCCTACTTATCCCACCATTTTTCAAGCTTGGTTTTAAATCTAAAAATCCCACATTTATGCATCATTTCTTTCAGTCAAGGTCCAATATTTTAGTATGTTAATCTCTTCTCCATAAGCTTCAAGAAAAGCATAGTATTGTGGTGGAAATGTAACGATTTCATTTATGGGTTTTTGGAAGTTTAAGGCTTTATATTTGTTCATTTGGTTTTAAAGGTGTAAATTCATAGTCATGCATTCCTTTAAATGTTTATTGAAGTCTTGATTCATTTTCCATGGTTGTGAGGTGAAAATGAGGTGTCTTGGGGTTCTTTCAAGCTTGAGTTGATAGAAAAGTTGAAAAGTATTTTCTTGAAGAGATCAAATCTGAGCTTTGTTGCTAAGGTCAGTACATCTCCGACTCTTTTGATTCTTGAATATCATAAATTAATTGCCTTGCTTGATTTTGTGGTTGAAGATTGCTAGTTGGGTGTTTTAGTAGCTTAAAGCCCCTTTAATGGTGAATTTCATATTAGTTGTTAATAATGTGTAAAAATGATAGCAAATCACTCTTATCAACTCTCATAAGATGTAGGATTAAGTTAGCGGGTTAAAGGTTACGTTTTGGGGGCTTGGAAAGTGATTTCTTGAGCCTTAGAAGCCATTTCTAGGCTTCAGTATCGGTATACGAAGAGCCTGTGTCGATATCCTATGTTAGTTATGTTAAATGCAAGCAAAATTAAAAAGAGTATCGATACGCCTGAGGTGGGTATCGATACCCTCAATTTTATTGAAAATTCTAGTAGCTTAAAATAGTATCGATACACTCGAAGCCATATCGATACATAAGGGGTATTAGTACACGGGGATCGTGTATTAGTAAAGGTCAATGGTCAACCCCTTTATCCATAAAGACGAGTATCGATATGCTTAGTTTAGGTATCGGTACCCAGATACCAATATCGATACTCTTGGGTGGGTATTGGTACCCACTGGGCAATATGCTCGAAAAATACATTTTGAGTTCAAAGGGCTTATAATTCGAGGGCTAGGGCCCAATGGGCTTCTAATATGATAAAATAAATAGTAAAATTGAGAAACTGAGTTTTAATCCTCACATATGATAGTAACGTGAAATATCATGGTAAATGATGATCCGATATAGATGTGATGGTTAGTGTTATGCCTTGGGCATTTCTGATGGCTTGGCTTGGTGCCACAACCTCTTGGGGGAGGCGTATGAATGCTCGGGGAGCATGTGTTATCTTATGTTGTGGTAAAGGAATCTGAATGTCCTAGAGTTAGTACTACGGTATTTATATAAGGGGATGCATACTTTGGGCTATGTGAACAAGTACATCCGACGTACCCACTGGTTGAGTGATATGGATGCGGTTAGAAACCTATTCGTGGCTATAGTGATCTGGATAAGGTAATAAACTTGATAGGTTGAGTGGGCTCGAGTAACTTGATTGGTTGAGTAACCTCAGGTAAGAACTACTTGTGGCTAATGTGATCCAAGTATGTCTAGGACATATCTGTGGCTATAGTGATCCGGATATGATCTATTTAACCCAACGGCTGCGTAAGCACGGGTAACCCGACGGTTGTGTGAGCACAGGTAAAGTAGGGATTCGTTGGTCATTATGTAGATGATGTTTGGATGTATTTATGTATGTTGTATGGATGTTAATGATGGCTTTTGTACTCGATAGTTGAGTGATCAGGGTACGGTATGTATTAACTCGATGGGCTATGTGAACTTGAGTGACTCGATGGGCTATGTGACCTCAAGTATGGCAAGATAGAAAAGCCTTATCTATGCTCTCTAGACTGTGTTATCTTGCATGCTTATTTTATGATAATCACGAATTGTGGTAGAGTAGAAATGTACCACTGAGCTTTGTTAGCTCAGCGTGCGGATGCGTTGTTTTTCTGTGCGTAGGTTGACAAGTCACCCTTTGGAGGAGCTCATCAAGAAGGGATTTCCTAGCACCGCGTTCGCTTCAGAGTATATATTTGTCATTTTAGTTTGGGCTAATGTATTCATAGAACCTTACCACTGTTGAGTCTATAACTCTATTTTTGAAGTATTATTTTGTTATACGGTGTTTTAAACTTGGAACTCATGTTTTGTAAACTTATTTAAATGCTTATTTAATTACATGAATATGTGGATGTTTAATGCTTTTAAGAGATGGCTAAACTTATGTTTTTTAAATGAAATTTTGATGGAACAGTTTTGGGTGACTCAAATGTAGTACTTTAGAACCGGATCGGGGTGTTACACCCTCCAACTTCGACTAATCATTCATTTTCAGATGTTAGTAATAACTAATAACTTACAACCACGCATGCTTAAGCTCCAGCTTCATTCAACTCTTCCTAATAACTTACAATTTATTTATCTACGCATGCCAGTATTCTTCAATCTTCACATATAAGTAAATAAAATAATGTTAGATCGTGGAAAAGAGAATTATTATGGGGAATTTTTTGAAATCTCATACCCACGTTTGGTTGGGAAGATTCCCACCAGGGACAATACTTCAATCCCAACAGTAGCGTTTTTTGGGGGTTTATGATATGAATCTTATTCTCTCACTTTTCTTTGGTATTTGACAATTTCTTGCATTTAGGACAAAAATGCCCTTGATAAAATGTAAACATTTCATTCATATCCTTCATTTTTTGAGTTAAATTATTATTTTGGGACATTAAATAAGACATAATTACATAACATAAAAATATAAATAAATATTGAAAAAATAAGCCATGAAGTTAAAACATAGGATAATATATAAATATATAGATAATTCCAAAAAATATAAATATGCAGATTTTTTATAAAATAAATTATATATTCCAAACGATTACATCATCAAAATATACAATTATATTTATATAAAATCATAAAAACACTTTAAACATCATTTGTTGATTTTATTTTTAAGAATTATTATCATGAATTAATAGTAAAAAATTTCAATTTTAACAACTGAAAATATAAATTTATCACATGTTCCCAGAATATAAAAGAGAACCATTAATCTAAAGGCAAAACTTTGATACACAGGTTGTGTAAAATTAATTTTACACAAGGTTGTGTAAAATTAATTTTACACAAGCCTGTGTATTTACACTATAAAAACTCAAATCCTAAATTCCTAACCCTAAAAAACTAAACCCTAAACTTTAAACTCTATACACTAAATTCTAAACATTAACCTTAAATTCTAAACCCTACAACCTAAACCCCTAAACCTTAAACCCTAAACTAAAACCCTAACCCCTAAAACTAAAAGGCACGTGTAAACTAAAGTTTACACGACCTGTGTATCAAAGTTTTTTCCTTAATCTAATCTCACAATAAATGTGAATTCAAATCTTACTTTGGATAATTAAAGGGGAAATGAATATTATATACATTGAAAAATAAAATCTTTGTGCACTCGAGGCACAACATTATTTTTTCATACTATATTATATCTCATAAATAAATAAATTTAATGCTTATGATAATTATTTTAAAATATAAGTCTAGTTCTGTCAAAAAAAATATAAGTTTAATATACTAGTTACATAAAAGTTGTTAAATATTTTTTTCTCAAAATTTACATAGTGCCACATAAATAGTTGTATGAATTGTTTTGTAAATATCTTCAATTATATATGAGAAATTTAGCTTGTTTAAAGGTAAATACATTATAAGAGTAGTTTAGTTAAATTTACTAAATAATCTTATATTTCTTCAATCAAATAATGTTATCTCATATTCATGCTAATTAAATCAAGCAAAGTAATGTAACTTTCTCATTAGTCCATCAGGTAATTATATTCTTAGAATCTCATTCTCACATATAATTTTACATTATGTGATCTAAACACACTCTATAGTATTAAGCTTTGTTTAATTTTTTTAGCATAGGCTTGCGGCTTGGACATAAGCTTTGAGTTGGAGAAAGTGGAAGGGTTGAAAAGAGGGATATTATGGGGGTTGAGTCCCCATGAGTTCACGTGCACAGCCATGTGGGTATTTCGCCACGTGCCGTTTCATGGCCCCAAGATGGCTCTCAAGCGTGTCACTACATGACCAGACGGACACCCACTTGCCTACTACAATCATTGGATACTCTCTCTCTCTCTCTCTTCCCTTTCCGGGATTTCATGTTTCTCCAACTCAGCTTCCAATGCTTTACGCGCCATATTCATTCCCAGCTTTGCCAGCCTCTTCAAATCAAAGATTTAGATACGAGGACGAGTGAAAACTCTAGTTTGACACGATATGAAGCCAATAATTTATAAATTAAAAATTAAAAATTAAAAATTAAAAAGATGAATAAAGAATTAGAAATAAATCTCTTTAAAATAAGTAAAATATGATTATGGGCTTAAGGGTATAATAGAAATGATGAATTGTGGGGCTTGAGAAGTTAGCACAATGATTCGAGAATGAGGGAGATTGTCGGTCATATGATTAAGTTAGCCTCACGTGTGCAACGGGAATGAAGTAGCTGTTCTACATGTATTTCCACCACCAGCCGACACTTCCCCACCATGCACCGTCCCTGGCCCCGTACCACGTGATCTGGTCCTCAATCCAATCCCCCTTTCACCCTGGATCCACCATCGTAACAAATCATTAAAACACTTAAATATACATCATTACACTAGTTAATCAAATAATTAAGTAAAACCAAAAAAAACAAGAAATTAAGTAAAAGCAAACTAATGTCGTTCTCAAAATCCATAGGGTTTTCAGACCCGACTGTAGCGGAGATTAGAGCCATCATTAAGGCATTACAAATGTTCCATGACTAGTTAGTCCAAGTCTTTTAAACTGGTGATAGAATTTGATAGTCTCCTTGCGGTAAGCTGGATTCACAACCCAATGTTATCTCCCCATGTTTAGATGCATTTCCTTCTTCTCCCAATATTCATGGAAGGTTTGCTTTGCTTTTCGAGAAAACAACTGTGAGGCGCATAGGCTGGCTCGAGATGGTATTGCTAGATCTTGAATCTGGTGACTTCCTTTGTTAACAATGGGGGGTTAGTGGTTGGTGATTATAACCAGTGTCCTTTGGCTAGGTGGGTTGTTAGTTTTGTGCAGCAGCTTCTCTCGTTGCTATACATGGAAATTAAAACTTTGATGAAGTTTCTTTTGTGTGGTGACAACGGGTCGTAAAAGTTCGAGTCTGGATTTCGTATGGGTGAGGCTACGTGGTTCACAACTGGCACTAAGTGAAAGGAATTGTTGTATTTTCTTAGACAGGGATGCTTAGCACTTTTTTTTTTCTCAAATTAAATTTAGAGAAATTTTTTTAATGAGGCTATCATTATTGTTTTTATTTCGGTATTAATGATAATCTCTACCTTTCCAAAAAATGATTAAATTTATTAGATCGAAAGTTTAATTTGGTAAAACAAAAATATTTAAGAGTTTAATTGATTTTTTTTAAAATTTAAGAATTTAAAAGCACCCTTACACGAAATCTATAATATTTTTATTATGAAAAAAGTTTTATGGGGAGGGTACCCAATCCGCTATATTTAGCGGGTTTACAAGTCGAGTCCGAATCACAAAAATCGAACTAATCGGATCTCCAGAAACTTTATTAATATTTTAATATTTTTTAAAATTTCTTTCTCATTTATTTTACCTTCCCCGATTGTTTTATCAAGAAATTAATTTTTTTTACACGGTTCAAGCCCTTTTTTTGAATGATACTAGATTACTAACAAACACAACACTATCTGATGGAGTTAAGGAACCTGACCCGTTTGCATTTTGTCAATACTGGGAGTTTTTAACATAAGAGGGACCTGTTGAGTTAGGAGACTTGAATGATTTAAAATTATTAGATTGTTAAATATTATTAAATTAATTTTTAAGTTTTATATTTTCTCGTGTTTTTTTAAATTATGATTTGAAAAAAAATAAATCGGATATCTTGTAATTCGGTTAGTGGCTATCAAGATTTGACTGTACCCAACTAGCATATATCTAATTTAACATGCCGAAACACATGCTACTTTTCTTATTACTTAAAAAATCGGGTATCCTATTATGAATATCCCTAACTATTAATTCAATTATTAATTATTAACTTTATTAAAATAAATTATCAATCGATAAATGATTAATCACTGTTATAGACAACGAAACATTAGCTTAAAAAAAATCAATTGTTAGCGCATCGGAATCTGAGTCGAGTAATTTTCAAACTCAGTGGGGAGGGTCATGGCAATCGTGATGTTTGTAAATAACAGTATGTAGCCATTGATGAAGACCTTCAAATTATTACCCTTTTTTTTATCTGTTGTTCTTGGCATTATATCATATGATTAAGATTCTCTCTCTGGGGTACGTAATGCAAAAGTCTGTAGTGCCATGTCCCTTTTTTTATTATTTAATGTCAACCGGTCAATCCAGTGTTGTATTTAGTTACCAAAGTATTAAAATAAGAAAATTAATTATTGTTGTAGGTATACAGATTCTAAAAGTTTTATAATTTTTTTAAAATTATGTATATTTATTTAAATTTTAAAATTAAAATTACATAGTATCATTTTATAAATTATAAAGTGTTTTATAAATACAGTTAAAGAATTAAAAAATTACTAAATTGATATGTTGGTTAAAGTTCAAGTTCAAATTAGAAATCAAACCATTTTGTTAACTTGTCACGTTATTCATGTAAAGCGATAATTTTTGAGTGATTATTTTATGATAAATTGATAACGTAATTGATCATTATATAATTTTTGAAAGTTAAGTGATCAAAAAAATAATACTTATATATTATTTTCTATTTTCAAATTTAATCATATGAATTACCAAATGATGTTAATTTATATATACTAAAATATAAAAAATATCATTCTTACCAAATATTGTATTGATGATTTAATCACTTGTTAGAGTGTTTAGCGGAATTATTGTTTTGGCATAAAACCAAAAAATACACTAACGTTTGACTGAATAGTCATTTTAGCCTCTATTTTTTGGAGCAATTTAGCTCTCAATGTTTTATTTTGGGTCAAAATGGTCCATCCGCGGATGAAAATTGTTAGTCAACTAACGATAAACAACTTGAAATAACTTGACAAAATGACACGTTAATAGAAAAAAAAATTATATTTTATATAATTTTATAAAATTATTTTTTGACTCATGCAACATTCTTTCAAGTCAACACATTTATCTGTATGATACTGTCAAGTCAGCGTGCACTATCATATAGATATGTCACATCATTTCAAGTAATTTATCGTTATTTGAGCAATAGTTTTTATCTGTAGAGAGATTATTTTAACCTAAAATAAAACGTTTAGGGTTAAATTACTCCAAAAATTATAAACAAAAATTCATCAAAAGGTGGCTTAGAGAAGATGGATGTAGCAGCCGTGTGCAAAAAATTGTTTATGGAACAGCTCGTGCATCTTAAGCATAGCCCAACAGTATGATTACCGAGCTATTATTGTGCTTAAATAAAGGTGGAAACTGGATTAACTTTATAAAAAAGGCATTTGAAGATGCTACCAGCTGAGTTTAGTTTGAGTTGAGTCGGCCAATGCTAAACTTGGGAGAATGAAGAGAGGGAAAGAGAGAAGCCACGTGGGAAGGCACGTGCATCCTGCCACGTGTGAAAGGAATGGGGTATCACACGTGGTTGAACCTTTTGTTATTGACCACTGGCATCTTGTTCAATTCCCACGAGACTCCTGAATCATTGGATACCATGAGTCAAGTCAAAAAATAGAGTTAGACAAGCTTATAAATCCTATTGTATAATTTAAGCTTGATTTAAAAAAAAAATTGAGTCAAGTCGAATCAAATTTAGTTGAATTGTTCATATTTTTATTAAAATTTAATTGTAAATATTTATATGCTTAAACGTGTAAGAAGTCCTTGAACTTTTGAAAAAAATCAATTAAGTCCCTAGATTTTTTGCACTTAATTAATCTCTTAAACCAAAAAATTTAACCAATTAAGCCACTGAACCAAAAATTGATTCAATTAAGCCCATTTACCAATTTTGACCATTAAATCTTGATAGTGTTTTTTCTTTGGATATTACTCACACATGATACACTACAATTCTATCATGTTGCATTTACAGATATTTTTAAAAAATATATTTTTATAAATATTATAAATCTTTTATAATTTTTAGAACTTTTAAAGATTTTTAAATAAAATTAAATTTTTTGAAAATGTCAAGTGGAAACATGGTGATACGATGCACTGCACCAATAGATCTAAAAAGGTTATTAAGATTTAATGATCAAAATTGGTCAAATGGCTTAATTGATTCAATTTCTTGATTCGATGGTTTAATTGAGTGCAAAAAAAAAGTTCAGGGGCTTAATTGATTTTCTTTCAAAAGCTAAAGGGCTTCTTACGCCCTTAAATCATATTTATAATATTATAGTACTAATTGATTCCAATTTAAATGACTTACTATAACTATATACGATACACAAATATATATATATGGGTTATATTTTGACACATAAGATGTGTAAAAAAATTACACAATCTTTCTATAAAATTTAAAACCTAAATCTCAAACCCTAGCACCTTAAAACATAAACCTTAAACTCTAAATTCTAACCATAAACTTTAAATTCTACACCCTACACACTAAACCCCTAAACCCTAAAATCGAAAGGCTTGTATAAACTAAAGTTTGTGTATCAAATTATTTTCTTATATATATATATATTCATATGAGATATACATAAATTATACACAAGCTTGTGTATCAAAGTATTTTCCTATATATATATATATTCATATGATATATACATAAATTGGACAAATTTGAGGGACTCTACTCGAACTTGAAAATCGATTCACTAATTACTAAAAGTTTTGAGTTATTCGACATCTTGCTTTATATCTCAAACTTTAATTGAAAATTTTTAAAGCCAAGTCGAATTTTAAAAATTATGAGTCAAGTAAAAAATTAATTTTTTCGAGTCAAATTTTGTCTCCCTGACTTCCATCATTAGCATAATGCGAATATGATAACCGACTTTCTCATGCCCAAGGCCCAAGGTACAACACTAAGGGCCAATTTGGCATTGCTTTTGAAAAATGCGGTGAAAAAGTGATTTTGCATTGTTTGTTTTAAAATAAGAGTTTTGGTATTGTTGCCAAAAAATACTTTTAAGTAAATAAAATGTCTATTTTAGACATTTTTTTTGAAAATATAAACGGATTGGTGATATAAACGAGGATATATGAGTAATTTTATTTAAAAGTACTTTTGGAAAAGCTAAAAGCTAAAAATTTTAACTTTTAAAAGGCACTTTTCAAACCAAACTGAAAAACAATTCCAGTCTAAAAAATTTCCTATTTTTTATTGCTTTTAGTCTCAAACCAGCTTTTGAAGCCAAAAATTGATTTGGAAAGCAATGAAAAACAAGGCCTAAGAATAAGATAATAACGGGCTTTTAGCTGCAGCCAGGCTGCCCAGCCTAGAGCAGGTCTAGTTACAGTCTTTGGGAAGGGCCTGAGGGTATATATGTAAAATAAGTACTACAATACAATTTTTGAACCAGAGAAAAAATTGGGAAATTGGGGATATTGGCGGAGGATAGCGGCAGTAATCGTCTTAATCGAAAGGAAGAAACATGAAAACAAAGGTGACAAGTGAATCAGAAGATTCTCAGATTGAGAAATTATATATATATATACCAATCAGAGCAGACATCATTATCCAAAACCCTTCAACCAGAGAAGAACGCGCCTTTCCCTCGTCTAGTTTCTGGGTTTTTTTTCACTCGGGCAATGGAAGGAAGGCGAGTCGAGATGAGTCAGGTAAGGAAAGGGCCATGGAAGGCCGAGGAAGATGAAGTGTTGATCAACCATGTTAAGAAATATGGCCCCCAAGACTGGAGCTCCATTCGATCCAAAGGCCTTCTGCAACGAACCGGCAAATCTTGTCGTCTTCGTTGGGTTAACAAACATAGACTCAACTTGAAGAAGTAAACTGATAAGTGTTCAAAAGTACTATTTTTCTTACCCTTTTTACTCATATTATTGTTAGACTTAGGCTCATATTAGTTGCATAATTAGCTATTCATGCATTAATCCATGTTTCCTTCCATCGTTGAGCTTGATTACACAACTTGGTAGTTTTTGGTGGAAAAGATGCTGCTTTGGTGTGTTTTGTGTGTATGTGCAGGATCACTTGCCAAAGCAAGGCTAGAGCTAGTTGTCAGGGCAATGCATGAAGTAGATGTCGAGCTAGTTGCCAGGGCAATGCATGAAGGAGACGCCGAGCCAGTTGCCAGGGTAATTGTCGACAAAGAGCAAATGTGATATGGTAGTCGAAATTGATGACTAGACAAGCCCAAGATGACGTGGAGCAAAACCCAATCCCAAAGGAATTTGATTTCCATGAAGAGATTAAAGAAGAATTAAAATCCAAGAAGATAGGAGAAGTTCTAGTAGGAATATAATTATAATAAAGAATTATATTCTTTAAAGATAATTTAATTCCAACTTAACTTCCTCCTCAAAGAAGGACTTTGACCTAGCCCTATAAATAAGAAGCCATATCGTCAAACTCCAAGGAGAGCAAGAGAGGGGAATTTCGACAACTCCAAGGAGGGCAAGGTGAGAGAATTTTTGACAAACATCTAGGGCAAGGAGGATTTCGACAAGCCTCATTCTTCATCATTTTCTTTCTTGTTCGATTGGGTTCATGCTAGGGATTATTTATCTTGTGTTTCTTTGGAACCTAGCCATGAACTAAATCTATTTGGTTATGGTTATTGTGTTTTGTGGTTGTGATAAACTATTGGATTTTGTTTAGGTAATAAGAGTTTGCACTTTTCTATTCAAGGTTTATTCATTCTTGGTTCTTATTCTTGTTTGCGAGTGAATTGGGAGATGATCTCGTAACTTCATCTATTTATCTAATATCGGGAGAGTTAGATTCAAGAAACGAATGAATATGATCTTTATTCAATCTATTGATGGTGAAGATTAATCCGCCTTAGGAATAAGTCAAGGATTTCAACGGCTAAGAGGAGCGCAAGATTGGTTGTTGTTCACCCTTGATTCACGTAGGGATGTATTATCAAGGCATGCACAAGTAGCTAGAGTTTTGACTTAGGGATAAGAAGAAACCATTGAAGAACGCTCTGCCGAACCTTGAAGGTTGCTGCCCAGACGCCCAAGTAGTTGCCCAGGCAACCATCGATTAGTTTCCAAGGCAACCCCGTTGTGCAAGTTGCCACGACAACTGAATTGCCCGTGCACTCTTTTACCAAGACGATCCAATCGGCTATCACACCTCAACTCACGATAACCTAGCCTATCTCTCTCATTTGATCTCATTTATTCTTTTATTTTATTGCCTTCTAGTTTAGTTATTAGTTAAACTCCTATAATCCTTTATTTGTGTTTTTACTTTTTACAGTGTAAGAGACTAGATTCTTGAAGTGGCACCAATCCCTATGGAGACGATATCTTTTATACTATAACTTGCAACGTGTATACTTGCACAATTGCGTAGCACTTATTACGCGCAACAAGTTTTTGGCGCCGTTGCCGGGGATTGGCAATAGCGACTTTGTTTTTATTTTCTTGCACTTTCTTTTTTACTTTTCTTGTTTAAAATTCAAAGGGCTAACAAACTTTGGTTTTGCATTGGTATATGACCAGGGCGAGACCGACTACACCAGAATATCCCTTTGATCCAGAAATCGAACGAACCTTACAAAGACTTAGACGAAGGATAAGAGTAGAAATGGCTAATCAAGACGGCAATATGAATCAAGATGTTCCAACAGGAGGAGGAGTGATTCTTGCATGAAACAGAACTATTTGAGACTATCTTGAAGAAGATCTTGATGGACTTAATCCAGGAGTTGTCGCACCTGAAATTGAAGCCGACCACTTTGAGTTAAAACCGGTAATGTTTAATATGATCAACACAATTGGTCAATTCGGCAGCTCAGCAATTGAAGATGCACGCCAACATCTTAAATCTTTCCTCGAGATTTGTAACTCGTTCAAAATACACGGAGTCACCCCCGATGTCTTACGATTAAGATTATTCCCCTATTCACTGAGGGATAGGGCAAAAGCATGGTTGAATAGCATTCATGCCGGATCAATAGCATCTTGGACCGATCTTTGTCGTGATTTCCTTGCTCGGTTTAATCCTACAAATTTGACTGATAAGCTTCGTAACGACATTACTTCTTTTCGGCAGGCAAATGATGAATCCATGTATGAGGCTTGGGAGCGATATAGAGAACTTCTACACAAATGCCCCCTACACGGATTCCCGGTGTGGACTCAAGTAACAATGTTTTACAACATCGTGAATACACCAACAAGGATGATGCTAGATGCCTCGGCAAACAGCATACTTCTAGATAAGTCGCCGGAGGAAGCAATGCAAATTTTAAACAGGCTGGCCAAGAATGATTATCAATTCCCCTCTACTAGAAAAGGAGGAGTTAGACGGCAAGCCACACTACATGAACTAGGATCATCATATTCAATTTCGGCACAATTAGCCACTTTAACCAAGATGGTCCAGAACATGTAAAAACCAAACAACACACATGAAGTCAAGGTAATGGATTCTTTTTGTGAGTTATGTGGTGATAACCATGATTCTTCTGAATGTATGCAGAATCTGAAATCCAGCTTCTATGTGGGGAATTACAATCGGAACAACAATGTGATGTCCAATACATACAATCTAGCTTGGAAAAAGCACCCTAATTTCTCATGGAGTAATCCCAACAATGCTCTAAACCAGAACAATCAGAATGCACAAGCATCGGGATTCCAGCAGAATATGCCACGACAACAGTTGCCGCAACAACAACCGACAACATCTAGTTCTTTGGAAAATTCTCTAAATACTTTTATGATGAAAATTGAATCTTATATGGCTGAGAATAGTAACTTCATAAAAAGAACTGATGCTTTTATTAACAGGACCGAGATGAGATTGCAAAACAAAGATGCGGCAATCAAATCATTGGAAAATCAAGTCGGACAGTTTGCTCAAAATCTGAATACTAGACCGCAAGGAGGTTTACCTAGTGATACTGAAGTCGCAAGAGGAACTGACCATGAGCAATGTAAGGTGATCACCACTAGAAGTGGCCAACAACTTAGAGAGGCTCAAACCCGCTCATCAAACAAAACTCCACAAAAAGATCAAGACGAACCTAGCGGCAAAGCCTCAGATGCTGAACCAGGAATTGCCACGGCAACCGGTAATAAGCATGCCTCGGTAACCGACGATAAAGATGCCTCGGCAACTTGTGAAAAGCATACCTCGACAACCCCAATTGATAATGCCTCGACAACTCTAGTTGTCCCGGCAATACCGTCAATCAGGTTTTAAACCAATTAAAGGATCAAAGATATCTGACTTCCACCAACATTCCCACAAAGGTTGAAGCGACAAAAGCAAGAATACCAATTCAAGAAGTTTCTTGATATCCTAAAGCAAGTCCACATCAACTTGCCATTGGTGGAAACAATTGAACAAATGCCAAACTATGCCAAGTTTCTTAAAGACATTGTGTCCAAGAGAACAAGGCTATGAGAGTTTGAAACAGTTGCCGCAACAGAGGGATGCATGGCAATGTTGAACAATCGTATGCCACCTAAGTTGAAGGATCCCGGAAGTTTCACAATACCCTGTTCTATTGGAAATCACTATATCGGGAAAGCATTATGCGACCTTGGGGCTAGCATAAACTTGATGCCTAAATCGGTTTTCCAGAAACTAGGAATCGGGAAGGCAAGACCTACAACAGTTATGTTACAGCTAGTCGACAGATCCTATGTGCATCCAGAGGGAAAAATTGAGGACATACTGGTAAAAGTTGATAAATTTATTTTTCTCGCTGACTTTATTGTTTTGGATTGTGAAGCAGATGAGCATTCACCTATCATTCTCGGGAGACCATTCCTAGCAACAGGGAGAACCTTGATCGATGTTGAAAAGGGAGAACTCATAATGAGGGTGAATGACGAGCAAGTTAAACTAAATATGTTCTAAACACTAAGGCATGCCGATGATCCAGAAGAATACCAACTTCTTCATGCCACGACAGAGTTTAACTTCGACGAGGAATTTAGTTGCATCAGCAACTACATCACCGATCAAGAGGAACCTGAGGAGTATGAAGAACCGTTCGATGATGAACAGCAAGAATAGGAAAATTGGCTAGTCAATCGACCAGGTACATACTTTGAACCACTGGATTACTCAGGTAAGGAAGGTAAACTCGAAAAACCCTCTATTGAACAACCACCGATTCTTGTGTTGAAACAATTGCCAGAGCAACTAAAATATGCATACTTAGGAACCGATAATACATTGCCTGTAATTATTTCTTCTAAGTTACAGCCTGAGCAGGAAAAGAAGCTGATCAAGATGTTGAAACTACACAAAAAGGTAATATGATGGACAATTGCCGACTTGAAGAGAATTAGCCCGGCAGTGTGCATGCACAAGATTTTGTTGGAATATGATCACAAACCTTCAATTGAGGCCCAGAAGAGACTGAATCATGCCATGAAAGGGGTTGTAATGAAAGAAATCATGAAGTGGCTTGACGCCGGCATTATATACCCTATCTCTGATAGTACATGGGTAAGTCCGGTACAATGCGTACCGAAAAAGGAAGGTATAACAGTGGTAAGTAATGAAAACAAAGAACTCATTCCAACCAGGACTGTGACCGGTTGGAGGGTTTGTATGGATTATCGAAAGCTAAACAAAGCCACCAGGAAAGATCACTTCTCATTACCCTTTATTGATCAAATGTTTGACCGTCTTGCATGTAAACCCTTTTATTATTTTCTTGATGGTTATTCAGGTTACAATCAAATTGCCATAGCACCAGAAGATCAAGAAAAGACAACCTTCACATGCCCATATGGTACTTATGCTTTCCGAAGGATACCGTTCGGATTGTGTAACGCCCCGACAACCTTCCAAAGATGCATGATGGCACTCTTTTCAGACATGGTCGAAGACTTCCTTGAGATCTTCATGGATGATTTTTCTGTTTTTGGTAATGACTTCGACAGCTGCCTCGGCAATTTAGAGAAGGTGTTGGCAAGATGTGAAGAAACTGATTTAGTCCTCAATTGGGAGAAGTGCCATTTTATGGTAGATGAAGGAATAGTGCTTGGCCATAAGATTTTATCCAAGGGAATTGAAGTAGACAAAGCCAAGGTGGACGTGATCGAGAGATTACCCCCACCAAGTTCGGTTAAAGGAATTCGAAGTTTTCTTGGACATGCAGGTTTTTACAGGAGGTTCATTCATAATTTTTCTAAAATCACTAAACCCTTGTGCAATTTTCTTGAACAGGATAAAGTTTTCGATTTTGATGATTCTTGCACCCAAGCATTCGAAACCCTAAAGAAAAAGCTTACCTCGGCACCCATTGTCGTTCCACCAGATTGGACGCTACCTTTTGAGCTCATGTGTGATGCAAGTGATTTCGCGGTAGGAGCAGTCCTAGGCCAACACACAGGTAAGGCCTTCTATGTGATACACTATGCTAGTAAAACTCTTAATAATGCTCAAGTGAATTACACAACAACGGAGAAATAGTTACTAGTTGTACTTTTCCCATTTGACAAGTTCCGATCCTATTTGATTGGTACAAAGGTAATTGTTCATACGGACCATTCGACAATTAAATATCTATTTGCTAAAAAGGATGCTAAACCTCGTTTGATTCGTTGGATATTACTTTTACAAGAATTTGATATTGAAATTAAGGACATGAAAGGAACAGAAAATCAAGTGGCCGATCACTTATCACGTTTAGAACGCAATAGGGAGGAGGACGCGGACCTAGAGATATGCGATGCATTCCCGGATGAACAAATTTTAGTTGCCTCGGCAACCATGGACGTGCATGCCTCGGCAACCCTCGACGCCTCGGCAACCATGGATGCACACGCCTTGGCAACTCTCGACGCCACAGCAGCCTTTGACGCACACGCCTCAGCAATTTTGGGAGCAGTCACCACGGCAGCACATGCCTCGGCAATACCCTGGTACGCGGATTTAGTTAATTTCCTTATTTGTGGTATTTTACCTTATGACATTACTCACCAAGGGAAGAAACGGTTCCGCCATGATGCTAAGCATTACTTTTGGGACGAGCCTCTTTTGTTTAAACAATGTGCAGATCAGGTTATACGCCGATGTATCCCTGAAGAAGAGCAACAGAATGTACTCCGGCAATGCTATTCTTCACCCTATGGAGGACATTTTGGAGGAACTCGTACCGCGGCCAAAGTTTTACAATCCGATTTGTATTGGCCAACATTGTACAAAGATGCCCAAGACTCTTACAAGCAATGTGATCGTTGCCAGAGGATGGGCAATATCTCTAGACGACATGAGATGCCGCTCTAGAACATCATTGAGGTGGAATTGTTCGATGTATGGGGGATCAATTTTATGGGACCTTTCCCATCTTCATTCGGCAACCTCTACATTCTACTTGCCGTCGACTACGTGTCTAAATGGGTGGAGGCAGCTGCAGTTCCAAACAATGATTCCAAGACCGTGCAATGATTCTTGTAGAAATACATATTTACACGGTTTGGGATACCGAGAGCAATTATCAGTGGCGAAGGCAAGCATTTTGACAACAGACTAATTTCCAAGATGTTGCAACGCTTCGGCATATCACACAAGACCGCCATGGCATATCACCCACAAACCAACGGGCAAGCAGAAATTTCCAACAGAGAATTGAAGGGTATACTCGAGAAAGCTGTAAATCCTTCTAGGAAGGATTGGTCATTAAGACTAGATGACACACTTTGGGCATATCGCACTGCATTCAAAACACCCTTAGGTATGTCCCCCTTACGACTTGTCTATGGCAAAACATGCCATCTACCGGTGGAAATCGAACACAAGGCATACTGGGCAATCAAGACCGTGAATATGGATTGGGAAAGTGCCGTACAAAAGCGTTTGTTGGACTTCAACGAGATAGAAGAATTATGTGCACTCGCTTATAACAATGCACGAATCTACAAGGAGAAAACAAAGCAATGGCATGACAAGAAACTATTGCCACTGCAATTCACGCCAGGGCAACTAGTTCTCCTGTTCAATTCTCGGCTAAAACTTTTCTCGGGAAAGCTGAAATCAAGATGGTTGGGACCATTCGAAGTCGTCAAACCATTCTCCCATGGTGCCGTGATAATCAAGTCTATCACTGACAAACATGAATTCAAAGTTAATGGACAAAGATTGAAGCACTACAACGGTGCCCATGTGGAACGTAACAAAAAAGTGGTCAACTTAGGAGATGCATGAGCATGCTCTCCCTTTGATATTTTATTTTTATTTTTTTTATTTTTTTATTTTTTGTTTTCGATTAATTTTTATTTTATTTTTTGAACTAATTTTTTTTCCGATTATTATTATTCTTCAGGATAGATTTTTTTTATTTATTTATCTTTTTAAGTTTAAGAATCCCATTACACATCTTTATTTATTTTCTTTTATTAGTTTATCTTTAATTTTAATCCTTATTTGATTTGTCTTTGAAATGTAGGAAAAGAGTTCAAGATAAAGAGGAATTTTAATCCAAGAAGGAAAATATCTTCAACAAGGAAACTAATGGGCTGAATCTAAGGCTTATATAAAGCCTCCAATTTACCCTAATCAAACCCCCTTGCCGTCACCCTCTCCCTAAACCAAAACCCTTTTTTCGTTTTCCCCTAATCCCACCCACCATATTCACCACCTATCTTTTCTATAAAAATCCATCACCCTTAACCTATTCCTACTTTTTATCTTGCAACTCTTTAGTTTCTTTTATTTTCTTTGTTTTTACAAAACTCACAACCAAGATCATCAATGGCATCCAAAATTAAATTTTTAGTTCATCCAAAGAACCAAGATACAAGAAGTTTGCTACACCGGTGGTTCAAGAAAGATTTCACTCCAAGTTTGAAAGCCGGAAGATTCTTGAAGAACAAGGCTTTGAATACTCCAACTCTCATCAAGATTTCGGCCTTGAACCATTCATCTTCGAGAGGATTGCACATCAAAAGTGGCAAATCTTTTGCCATCAACCGAAACCGGGTAACATCTCATGGGTAAGAGAATTCTATGCTCACTCACCTAACCCGGATAATCCTTATGTTTTTGTTCGTGACAAGGCCATACTCATAAGTCCCGAAAACGTCAACACCTTTTACGGGCTTTACATTGAGAATGACGAGCATCAAGCCTTCGTTGATCAAATCACTCCCAAGCAACTCGACAAGGTGCTTCAAGAACTCACTCAACCGGGAACTCATTGGAACGACGGTAAATACAAGGGCACGGTAAATCGCCTTCAGCTTAAACCTGAGGCAAAACTATGGAATAAGTTTGTCAAAACTTCTTTAATGCCCACCACACACAATACTACCGTTGATATACCATGTCTTTTGCTCATACATTCTATTTTGCATAATCGCATCATTAACATTGGAAAAATTATTTGTGATGAGATTTTTGTATGCAGCTCAAAAGATAAGGGTTCTCTTTTCTTCCCTTGCTTAATTTCTAATCTTTGCAAGGAGATGCATGTCCCAAGTGAGTCCACTGACGAAAAGGCCCTACCAAAGTTCGGTTGGAATCAAGCACTAATCTGAAAGCTAATGGGAGAGGCACCAGGAAATTCTTCAAGGCCTCCAATTGCCACGACAACTCATGCCGCTCCGGCAATCCCTAATGCCCAAGCACCTAACGCCCGGGCAACTCGGCCATCAACCCCAGGACACTTTGAAGCACTCTTGCAACCATTGGCAAGCCACCTAAGGCAAATTGAAGACCGGCAACTAATGTTCATGCGGTACATGAAGGAGCACAACAATGTCATCACTCAAGTCATCCTAGAAAAGTACCCGGACAGTCGCGTGCCGTTCCTAATCTTTCCTGCCGAAATCCTTGCCTCGGCAATCAATGAAGAAGTCGCCACGGCAACCGCAACAGATGATGTCACGGCAACCTACATCGTGGCTGCACAAGCTGATGCCACAGCAACCAACCCTGAAAAAGCCACGGCAACCAAAGCTAAAGATATCACGGCAATCACTGCAAAAGCCAAAGGTAAAGCACATATGCCCGAATCAACTCCTACGAAATCATTTTCTGATTTTTTAGATTCGGACGAGTCCTCCATTGCACCAACAAAGATCACACTAATTGAATCCTCCAAGCGAAAAGCCAATGACACTGATGAAGAGGACGATGAGGACAACCCCGTACGAGGATCGATTCCACCCCGGCAACAAGGAAACAACCATCGCGTTCAAACAAGAGAATCAAGACACCGACCAAAAGGAAACTAATCATCTACGATGATGAACTCTCGGAGTAAGTCATCGTATGTATTTTATTTTTCGTTATCTTTATTCTTCTTTAATGCATGCATTGAGGACAATGCCTCACTCGAGTTTGGGGGGTTGTTATTAGTAGTTACTATGTTTAGTTACATTCATCTTAAGTATTACATTTAGGATACATAAATTACTTGCCATGCCTTTAATTAGAACAAGAATTACTTAGATTTGATGAATATCCGATGATGACTTTGCCAATGCACTTAATTGATAGAATTTTTATTCTAGGATAACCATGGAAAAACTTAGAATTTTACTATGATGCTAAATTTGATGAAACACTGTTCTGGTTTGATTGATTTAAGGAATTCTAGTGAACTTAGGTTGATAATTAACAAATTGGGGGATTAGAATAAAAAATTGGATGAATGCTAGAGGTGCCCGAAATTGGCTCTAGCATGTGCTAAAAAATTTGATCACTAGAGGTGCCCGAAACTGGCTCTAGTATGTGTTAAAAAAAATTATAACTAGAGGTGCCCGAAACCGGCTCTAGTCGTATAAATTAACTTAAGGAAACTAAAAACAAAACACTAGAGGTGCCCAAAACTGGCTCTAGTTAAAACATGTTAAAAATAACCTAATAAAGTAATTTGAAAACCTATTGTTTGCATAGAATCCGAAAAATCAACTTGCACACAACTCAACACATATTCACAAGCATTATAGTTTGATTCCGAGTAATTCCTAAGTTTTCCGAAAATGAAAAGCCAATCATACTTTGTGCCCCGGTTCAGAGAATTGAAATCAAGTTCAAAGCTAAGTTTATGAAAATTGAAGTCTTGGCAGGTAATTATGAGTTTGCATTGCTTGAGGACAAGCAATAGTTCGAGTTTGGGGGTGTGATAAGTGTTCAAAAGTACTATTTTTCTTACCCTTTTTACTCATATTATTGTTAGACTTAGGCTCATATTAGTTGCATAATTAGATATTCATGCATTAATCCATGTTTCCTTCCATCGTTGAGCTTGATTACATAACTTGGTAGTTTTTGGTGGAAAAGATGCTGCTTTGGTGTGTTTTGTGTGTATGTGCAGGATCACTTGCCAAAGCAAGGCTAGAGCTAGTTGCCAGGGCAATGCATGAAGGAGATGCCGAGCTAGTTGTCAGGGCAATGCATGAAGGAGACGCCGAGCCAGTTGCCAAGGCAATTGTCGACAAAGAGCAAATGTGATATGGTAGTCGAAATTGATGACTAGACAAGCCCAAGATGACGTGGAGCAAAGCCCAATCCCAAAGGAATTTGATTTCCATGAAGAGATTAAAAAAGAATTAAAATCCAAGAAGATAGGAGAAGTTCTAGTAGGAATATAATTATAATAAAGAATTATATTCTTTAAAGATAATTTAATTCCAACTTAACTTCCTCCTCAAAGAAGGACTTTGACCTAGCCCTATAAATAAGAGGTCATATCGTCAAACTCCAAGGAGAGCAAGAGAGGGGACTTTCGACAACTCCAAGGAGGGCAAGATGAGAGAATTTTCGACAAGCATCTAGGGCAAGGAGGATTTAGAAAAGCCTCATTTTTCATCCATTTCTTTCTTGTTCGATTGGGTTCATGCTAGGGATTATTTATCTTGTGTTTCTTTGGAACCTAGCCATGAACTAAATCTATTTGGCTATGGTTATTGTGTTTTGTGGTTGTGAGAAACTATTGGATTTTGTTTAGGTAATAAGAGTTTGCACTTTTCTATTCAAGGTTTATTCATTCTTGGTTCTTATTCTTGTTTGCGAGTGAATTGGGAGAGGATCTCGTAACTTCATCTATTTATCTAATATCGGGAGAGTTAGATTCAAGAAACGAATGAATATGATTTTTATTCAATCTATTGATGGTGAAGATTAATCCGGCTTAGGAATAAGTCAAGGATTTCAACGGCTAAGAGGAGCGCAAGATTGGTTGTTGTTCACCCTTGATTCACGTAGGGATGTATTATCAAGGCATGCACAAGTAGCTAGAGTTTCGACTTAGGGATAATAAGAAACCATTGAAGAACGCTCTGCCGAACCTTGAAGGTTGCTGCCCAGGCGCTCAAGTAGTTGCCCAACTAGTCGCCCAGGCAACCATCGATTAGTTGCCAAGGCAACTCCGTTGTGCAAGTTGCCACGACAACTGAGTTGCCCGTGCACTCTTTTACCAAGACGATCCAATCGGCTATCACACCTCAACTCATGATAACCTGGCCCATCTCTCTCATTTGATCTCATTTATTCTTTTACTTTATTGCCTTCTAGTTTAGTTATTAGTTAAACTCCTATAATCCTTTATTTGTGTTTTTACTTTTTACAGTGCAAGAGACTAGATTCTTGAAGTGACATCAATCCCTGTGGAGACGATATCTTTTATACTATAACTTGCAACGTGTATACTTGCACAATTGCGTAGCACTTATTACGCGCAACATAAACCCTACTCTCTGTCACTTCCATTTTCTTCCACTCGTTTGTATTTCATTAGTAATTCCTTTCTTCCCCTTTGTTTGAATCTTCGTAGTGGGTGTAAGTTTATGGCAGACGAAGAGAGGGTGGTGATAGAGTTGCAGGCACAATTTGGGAACAAATGGGCTAAAATTGCTACGTATTTGCCTGGGAGGACTGATAATGACGTAAAGAATTTTTGGAGCAGTAGGCAGAAGAGATTGGCTTGGATTTTGCAGAATTCGGGAACACCCTCTTCCTCCTCGAAATCACTCGAAGTGAAAAAGGAAATCCTGGCTTTCATGGTGTTCCTGTGATGAAGGTAAACCTATTCCATCTCTTCAATCTCAAGTGGTTTTGGGATTATCTTCATCATTTTCGTCGTTTGGAACGAGTATCTGTGTTTGCTAATAAATATTCCACACAACGCGTTTGATTAATTGACTCAAAGAGAATTCCGTTTAGTGATGGTTATGTTTTTTTTTTTTTTTTGGTTGAATTTAAGGCTCCAAAGTTGAGCTCATCAATGGAGGAATCATCACACTCCAAGGGTCAATGTTGCTCATCATCCTACCATGACAACTCTCAAGCGAGTATTAAAGTGGAGGAATTCCCAGAACTTGTGAATCCACAGTTGTATACTGATGCAAACATCGCTCAGCTTGAGCTTATGTCTGGAGGGAAAACCCCATACCCCGAGACTCAATCGCAAGTTTTCTTCCCTCAGACCTGACATTTTCACTAGAAAGCTAGGGGCTTTTGGCTAAATTCGAGGACCATTACTTTTCACAAGTGTTTGCACCTAAGGATTTCCCTGAAGTTTACAGCGGGAACCTGGAGCAGCCATTTCTTGAAGCAGGGAGATGTGGTGCAAAGGAAGAAACTGATAACCCCATGACCCCAGATGCCTTCTTCCATGATTTCCCTGCTGACATGTTTGATCTTCCAAGTCCATTAGTGTAATCCTAGGACACAGGAAATTTGACTTTTGTTGTACTTTTTAACTAGTTTCTTGTTTGACTTGTTCCTTGTGTAGATCTTAGAGGAAAAATATTTTCACTGGGAAAGACTCCTTTTAAGTGTTCTTAGAGGAAGGATATTAGCTTGAACACAAGCTTTGAAACACCCTTGTGGACCGGGCCGAAAATATGACAGGAACAATCAGACCAAGCAATTGAAAGATAAGAACTTAAAGCTAACTATGAAGCAATTCAAAACAAACACCAAACATGCAAGTTTTACAATCAATCATTCGTTTAGTAGAACTTTATTAATTCAATTTAGAAATTTGATATTTAGTTAATTGATTATATAAATCAATCAATGAAATTATAAAACTTCTTCAAATTTCAAATACGTCAATTCATTCGATTCAATTATTCGGTTCAATTATAAGGAATAAATGGCATTTCATATCATAACATGATCCTAAAACATGTGTCACCTACGAATTAAATTGTAATTTTTGAAAAATTTAGGACTGGTTTAAAAATTTAACAAAAGTTTTAAAGATTATTAAAACCTAAATTTTAATGATTAATCATGTGATTAAACTCATATTCATTCGAAATTATGAATTTCAAAACAACCGGAAACTAAATCGAACGTCAATTGACAAACTTATAATTTTAGAACTAAATTATAAAAATTCAAAATTTAAGGGATGGGTTTCAAAACTGAGCATTTGGTTTTGAAATCGGATTTCAGCACTCAACAACTCAAAATTTAAGCGCAACACGTTGACTGCTATCTCATGAAATTGATTGCAACATCAACAAGTTGGATTGTTACGACCACATCAACACTGTAATAATCAAAGACGAGTTCTATTAGTTAAAAGATTTATTTGCTACATTTTTAATATATTTTGGGTTTATTTTACAACGATGTTCAATTCGATTTTTTTAAAGAAAAATAGATGAATTTCTTACCCAGTCAAATGAAAAAACACCAACTTGACAACCATAACCAAAACGACAACATTGTAATAGACCTAAATTTAACAAAAGCATTTTTAATGATGTTAACAATTGGATTCGATTTTTAAATATAAAAACTAGAGGGACTAAATTTCTAATCTAAGAAAAGTACAAGGAGTGAAGCATATTTTAACCGAAAAATCCTCCACTATTTTATGTTGTCCTTTTTATCAATTCATGAACATTTTTGTATGATTGAAATAGAACATTAATGGTACTTGTACACCTATTCTTTTTAACATCATTTTACCCAATCAAATAATGCAATACTATTACATATTTGTTTCATTCAATCAACCGAACTAAGTAATATCTATTACCATTGATTTCATTCCCATTGAATTATTTTCGGGACGAAGCCAGAATTTTAAGGTGGGGACTAAATTAATAATAAAAATTAATGTTGTTGTCATTTAGGCTTGTATTTTTAAATCAAAGAAGTAGAGTGACTAAATTCTTTGAAATAGAAGTAAGGGGACTATGCTAAAATGTATGAACAATGTAGGGATAAAAATCATATACTCCTTTTCAGTGCCTTTTATGCTCGGACACTAAAAAAATTAAATTCTAAGTCCTAATTTTAAATTCTAAATCATAAACTTTAAACTCTAAATTCTAAAAAATACACCCTACCCCTAATTTCCTAAACTCTAACTCTAAATTCTAACCTTAAACCTTAATCTTAAATCTATTTTTTAATGTAGAGCATACATATGAGCACCGAAAAGGATCATGAGATTTCTATTCTCAATGTAGAGACTTGGAGCATATTTTAACTCTCTTTTTCTTTTGTTGCTGTTTGACATCAATAAGTTTACTTTGGGAGAAAAATCATAGGAACTTCAAATACAAGCTTACCAAAATAGTAAAAATACTTGATATGAAAGCTTTGGTATTCGTGTGGTTCTATCTAATTCAATTTAATTAGTTTTTGTTTAGATCATTAAACAAGCATATAGAAATATCTATGATCTTAAAAATAGTAAAAATACTTAAATAGAAGCTTTGGATAGTGTTATAATATCTATATAGCATACTCTTTACGGATAATATCTCATAAAAAAGTAAAGTTTTAAAAAAAAATTATTAAGTAATGATATTATATTTTTATACTGGGATTTAAACACATACAAAATAAAAATAAAATAAATATTTTTAATTATTGGGCCAATTAATAAATCTCAAAATTTTAAAGACCTTTAATTACATGATCAAACCGGTTGTGTTTCGTGTCGCTAATCCTTACCAAGGCCGATGACAAATTGGCAATCCATTCCCATTTAAAAAAAAGTTGGTCAAACTCATTTGAAGGTTTTTAGCTAAACACATCATTCTACCTTTAGCTAGAACAAAAAAAAAAACTATTTTCTTTTTTTGTGTTTTTTATGCACAACATTAAAAAAAATTAAATTTTAAGTCTTAATCTTAAATTTTAAAT
This sequence comes from Hibiscus mutabilis, assembly GCA_019671005.1. NCBI lineage: Eukaryota > Viridiplantae > Streptophyta > Magnoliopsida > Malvales > Malvaceae > Hibiscus > Hibiscus mutabilis. The sequence goes on from CM033719.1 coordinate 52,806,289, forward strand.
ACTAAATCCTAAAAATATATCATACATCCAATATTTTAAACACTAAACTTAACTTTTTAGTGATGAAATATAAATAGAAACACCAAAAAGAATAGAAAAATTTTATTCTAACTTTTACTTTTTTTCTTTCTTTCTAGTTTTTAGTATAGCTCTTATTTATTTATTTTATTGTTACGTCATTTTAAAAAAAATATGTCTAATAAAATATACATTGTTATCGTTTTATATTTTAATTTTTTTCTGTTTTTTCTAATTTAAATTTGATGTCTGCGACTCTTTTCAAGAGGTCATATATATAAATGTCTAAATATATAGCGTTATTGTTTTTATTTTTAAAATTTGATGTCAGCACCTCGTTTTTATATTTCGTGTCTCTGTTTTTTTTTTATAGTTTATATATGTATATATAAAAGTCATAACTATATGTTCTGAAACACGTGATTGATCGTATATTGAGAGGAATCTCTAAAGGCACGACTAACTTTAAAGCTTTGCTATTAAGACCCATTATACACATTTCCTTTTAATTTTAATATTGATATCTCCCTTGTTTTTTCAATTGAAAAAAAATAAAAAAGAAATATATTCCTTCTTTTGTCAGGTGCCTCATTTTGTGTCAATAAAGTTCTATGCATCCGGAGACTGGGTGGTGAACATGGAAGACCCCTACTTCGGTTACTTTACGCTGTGGGCGGAGCCATAATTTTTTAAGTGATGTCATTTTTTAAAAATTGTATTTAAAGTTCTATACATCCACCATGTATCATATAGTATTTCCACATATAAAAACTCTAATATTTATCTTATAACACAGTGCAATAATCTAAATCGAGTTGTGACAAATATATTAAATCAAACATTACCTTATAAGTAGGGTTGAATTGTGACAATAATAAAGTAGTTTATTTGATAATTGTGTCGATAAAACAAGTGTGTGAGATTATCTTTTCTAAAGACAAAACAAGGAAAATCGTATGAAATCAAATATTTTAATAACCAATTGCAGAAATTATGAATATCTTTTCCGCCAAGAAACCAAAAGAAGTAGAAGCAACAAACGGCGAAATAATTTATTACTACCATTTAAGAAGAGGAAGAATGTGAATCCACCGGTGGCAGCAGTAACTTGCACCTAACCAAGAACTAACAGAATCTTTAGATGAGCACCTATTGGCAGAACGTTTTGATGAGCACCTAGCTAAGGATGGCTTGAAAAGGAAAGAGTTTTTTAAATTTTGGTGGGTTCGAGTGGCGTAAGCTGTTATGCTGCAAGTTTGTCTTTTGCTACTGATTTGTTAAGTAGTTATTAATTTTAGGTGAATGGTGTGTCTTATGGAGAGTTTTTTGGTTGCTTATGGTTAGCTGTTTTGTTAATCTATTGGAGAATGCAACAGGGGTCCATTTATGTGGTGTGACATTTTTTTGAGTTGTGGAGTTTATTTTGACTGTTTCGGTAAGTTGTGTTTAGATTTTTTTTTTCGATTGTGTGCACTCTTTTTTCTTTATTTAAATTTAGGGAAATTTTTTAATCAGTCTCACATCTCATACTGATATTTTACTTAATAAAATTATAATTTTGCAGAGAAAAAAAAAAAACAGAATCTTTAGACCATTTGTTGAGATATCCACAAATTACCATGCAAAACTAGATAACTTGATTTGACTATACTAATTTTATGGGCGAGTCTAAAGTGCGGCAGGGTCGCAGTATGAATACGGTACGACACTAACCGAAAATGTTACAAAACACAAAATTCAAAAATCGAAAATGTACAATTTTTTATGGAAAAAACTTTGATACACAGCCTTTTAGTTTTAGGAGTTAGGATTTTAGTTTAGGGTTTAAGGTTTAGGGGTTTAGGTTGTAGGGTTTAGAATTCAAGGTTAGTGTTTAGAATTTAAGGTTTAGAGTTTAGAGTGTGGGGTTTAGTTTTTTAGGGTTAGGGTTAGGAATTTAGGATTTAGGCTTTTATAATATAAATACACAGGCTTGCGTAAAACTAATTTTACACAGCCTGTGTATCAAAGTTTTACCCCTTTTTTATAATATTTTATGTTGGTGGTTAAGTATTGAAACTTAGCTCCGAGTATCGATACTTATAACTTCTGATAACATTTTAAGTTAGTGAATAACATTTTAAATTTTGTATTTTATAACATTTCGATTAGTGTCGCACCATAGCATGCAACACCCTAGTCGTACCCTAGTTTTATACATGCAAAAATCAATTGGGGTGATGAAAAATTAGCTTGATTAGGTAAGGTTCTGGACTCCATAAAGTAATTATAGGAACACTTTTGGAAGTCTTTTCAAAGTTGGTCCAGGTGCCCTTCAATGGGGCTGCTATATATCTAATCAGAATGTTTATGTGGAGAAATTAAAAGTGCACCGTAAAGACAAAGGCTTCCCTACATGATTTCTCACTATGATTATTCAATATTTCAGGAAATTACAGCCTTGATATCATAGACCAATAATTGTTGATCAATTTACAACCCAAATGTTGTGGAATGTAGAACAGAGAAGGCACAAAGCAGAAGGTAGCAATATAAAAGAATATCATGTTTTTTTCTCTTACGATGAATATGAGTCGGAATAACATAAGCCCGAACAGTCAAAGAATCTATTGTTAGAGAGGAAAATATGAGCATGTTCGAATCATCCGGTCTCTATCTTTCTATCTCAATACAGGTTGTAATTTGAGAGAAAAGTTGATAAAGCCTAGCTGAGTCGCTAGCTAATCAGAAATCTGGAATCAAAGAGACTGCTTCGCTCGGCGTAAATTATGAAACAAGCAATTGTCTGAAAACGAGCGTTTGACAGAAGTTAAATCTTTTAATTTTTACCTTCTGCACCTTTTAAGATAAAATTTTAATTTCAAACGGGTATTTTTTATGTTTGGCGTGATTGTTCGGCTCTGTTTCTACTTTCAGCAGCCGAACGACTGTTTGACAAACAGTCCCGAACAAAGTCTAAGAGGCTTGCTTAGAAGGACCCACGAGAAATTATATTATAGGCCTGGCTCGTCACGTTATCTATGGTCCCGATCAATAAAAAGTATTAATTTATTAAATTTTTTCATGTAATCTTTTTATCAAGTGAATCTCCACTTATATTTACTGTAAATTAAATTAAAAATAACTTTTTTATCAATTGTAGATTCACTTAATAAAAAAACGACATAAAAAACTTTAATAAAATAAATATTTTTTATTGGTTAGAATCATAGATAACGTGACGAGCCGGGCCTATGATATAATTTCTCCGCAACCCACATGCATGTGGCCTCATGTGTGTCCTCCAAGAAAAAGAGCAAATGACCGTTGTTGCATTTGTCTTGTCCTCTCCTTTAATTAGTAAGTTAATTAGATTATGGAGTACTATATGATACGATATAATTTATGTATAATCAGTGAATTAAAAAAACAAATAAAACGTGTATATTATTATTATTTATATCGGTGATCGTATGGAATATTAATGATCTGGAACCAGTTCCATCAAAGAACATGATTAAAAGAAAAAGAGACGAAAGCAAACATGCATGTGAAATGCGGAGGACTGTTAGTGGGGTCTTTGACGAGTTCATGTGAAATACAGTGTATGATACCAAAAGTGTTTCAAAGTTTTGCATATGGGGAGGTAGAAATTTGTTATAATCAACTCGGGTTAGGTAGAAATACCAGGAACTGCAAAGCGTGAATTCCTTGTAGGTAGGAATTGACATAGATGATCTCTAGTCCCAGACATGTACATTTTATGCCACATGGGATACAAATTAGCGGAACTGTAATAACTTCATATATGACATGGGCCCCAGCCTTCTTTAATTCTTTCTTTTCTTACATGATTATGCATTTTCTTTTCTGGGAAATTAAGAATCATATAATACCTCTAGAGACCACTATGTGTATGTATATGCCATTCGCTTTGAAATTCTTTCTTTAGTCTTTAGTTACAACTAGGGCCTATAATTTGTCATGGAATTGGACAGAGATATCAACATAGAGAATGATGCTTCTCATAGTTCCGACAACTTGCTTAGCTCTTCTTCCGTCGTCTATGCTAACACTACCGCCACGGCCGCTGCCAACTCTTTCTCTTCATCGTCATCTTCTTCTTCCTCGACGACATCCTCGTTTTCGGGTTCGAGAAACGGTGTAGGTGATAAAAGATCAAAGAAAGCTGGAGACATGGAAAGTGATAACGAGAACAAGAAAAGGCAAAGGAGTGGTGGTACTGCTAGTGATGGTGGTAATAACGATAGCAAGCACGCCACATACCGTGGAGTGCGTATGCGAAGCTGGGGAAAATGGGTGTCTGAAATTCGAGAACCGAGGAAGAAATCGAGAATATGGCTCGGAACATACCCCATGGCCGAAATGGCTGTTCGTGCTCACGATGTAGTTGCACTTGCCATTAAAGGTCGCTCGGCTTACCTTAATTTCCCTCAACTTGAAAAGGAGCTTCCACGCCCTGCCAGTACGTCTCCCAAGGACATCCAGGCGGCCGCTTCGCAAGCAGCTGCCGCTTCGCAAGCAGCTGCCGCTACATTTCTCAAGACAAGGCGATGCAACATCGTGGCCGAAACTGAAGCCGGACTAAGCCAAGAAGAAGTTCCCGTTTCACATTCATCCGACCACATACAAGAATCGTCGAGTTCACCCTCCATTAATGATGACGATTCCTTGTTTGATCTGCCTGATCTCACGACCGATGCCGTGCACCGAAGCGATGGATTCTGCTCTTATTCTTCATCAGCATGGGAAATCTGTGAGGTCGATTCAGGGTTCCGGATTGAAGAGCCATTCTCCTGGGATTACTAAATGTAATGTAATCATTTGCATGGTCAATGTCTCTAACTTTGAGAATCATTCGTCTCTTCACACAAATAATATTCCACTGCCGAGGAAGCCAATGAGGAAAGCTCACTTTTGAATCATCAAGTTTGTGTTTTTCTTTTCTACTTTAGTTTAGAGAGATAAAAAGGTTAAATCTCCACTTTAATATATATAAATATGAACTTAATATTGGGCGAGTGTTTTTCGTTTGCGAGTGTAATTAGTGTTAATTGTATACTTCAACCCAACTTTACTGCACTAAAGTTCAGAATCAGAAAGCTAGTATGAGTAAGTATCCATGCAGTAAATACCTCATTAAAAAGAATACAAATACCATATTGCAATGGAACTTTCGATTGACTTTAAAGACTAAAGTGATTAGCTATAAAGTAATTTGTCTGAACCTAAAAGATAAAGGTAACCTGTCTGTCTATATGATGAATGATATCTAGATAAAATCATGTTTGTTGATGAACAAAGCGGAAGCAAGAACTGCACCAAACTTGGTATATAGCAGCGTTTTTCGCGGTGTTTTTTGAGCAAACGTTGTTAAATTTTTATATTTTGCGGCGTTTACAGGTCAAACACCACAAAACGACAATTTTTGCGGCGTTTTCATCGCAAACGCCACAATAACTCGTATTTTAGTGGCGTTTGTAAACGCCGCAATAAGTGTCGTGTTAGTGGAGTTTTCAAAAAAAATACCACAAAAAATTTTGTTATTTAGTGATGTTTTGTCACAAACACCACAATAGGTAAAACTCATTTGATGATTAAAACTCACCCTCATACACTCCCTTATCTCACCCTAATCCCCAAATTTCTTTCGACGGTGCTCTCTCTCGTCGATTTATCAGCCGCACCGATCCGATCTACAAAATTATTAGGGATTTGATTGAAGTGGCACTGTCCTTTTCGACTCTCTCCTCTCTGAGTTCTCTCATGCGAAACCCACGAGTCCTCTCTGATCTGTCAAAAAGAAGTGTCGTTTCAGTGACAAGGGAAAGATCAGAGAGAAGCATAATCTTTAATTAGGCTTGCCAGAGTTGACGCTTGGGGTGATTTCTGGGCTTGGAGGTATGGCTGCTTACATATGTAGAGTTCTTTGAATTTAACATTGTTCTTCTTGCGGAATGTTTTTTTTTTTTTGTTGAGATGAGATTTATAAACTGACTGAATCTATTTTATGATTGTATTTTAAGGTACACAACGCCTTCCAAGGCTTGTTGAGGTATCAAAGGCTGTTGAAATGATGCTCGTAAGAGGAGGGGTGTTCAAACGGTCGGTTCGGTTAATCGACCGAACCGAACTTCCAAAATTTCATTAACCAATTTTTTTTTCTATTAACAATTAACCGAGCCGAAATTATTTCAAAAAATTTTAACCGAGCAAAAAACAGTTAGGTTAATTCTGTTAACCGAACTTTGTTATAAAATTTTAGGTAAATTACACAAATGGTCACTAAACAATGTTAAAATAATCTTTTAGCCACTTAACTTTCAAAAGTTATAAAACAACCATTAAACTTATCGAATTATTACAAAATGATCATTGATTTATTGCACATTATAAATTATTGATAAATATTGAAAATTTTAATGATTATTTTTTAATAATTTAATAAATTTAATGATCATTTTGTGTTGATTTGATAAAGTTTAATGACCATTTTATAATTTTTAAAAGTTAAGTGACCAAAAATAAATATATAATATATAAAATATAAAAATTTCGGGTAATTCGGTTAATTAACTGGTTTCGAACCGAATTAACCGATAACCGAAGTTTGAAAAAAATCATTAACCGTTAACCGACCGAACCTAAAATTAACCGACCGATTAACCGAAAAAAATTTCGGTTCGGTCGGTTAATTCGTTTAACTGAAATTTTGAACACCCCTAGGTAAGACTGTTACTGGTAGAGCAGAGACATATTATGGTGATTGATCATCGTTGAATCATCATATTAAAAAATTCATGGTCTTAATTCCCTAATTTTGTTTCATTGATTTCTTTTGCTTGGTTAGAGGCATCATGTAGTCCTACTTCTGGATGACTGAATCGGTTTGAACTTTGAAGAATATATTTAATTCTGATGTATAATTTCTTTAAATGAAAAAATCTTTGAACTATCACCCATTTTCCATAGGATTTAGTTTTGCTCAATGGTTCTGATAGAATGATTATAAAACTCGCTTCGCCAAGTAAGCTTTGGCAGGACAAAACCACCATCTTTTCCTTTTTAATAAGATACCTTAACTCGAGTTATATGCTTTGACATCCATGCTTCTTTCCCTGAAGAATTCGCAGATAATGCTACAGATTGATGAAATGGGATTAATCTAATTTAGTGTCGTTATGTTTTTATTTCAAATATGATTGCCTATTCCACTGTTTCCACATGTATATGCTGCTCTATAAAAATCAGTGAGTTAAATTCGCAGATAATACTACAGATTGATGAGCCAGAAGAATTCGAAGGTTGGTTTTTCTTCTCTTAATGGGATTAATCTAATTTAGTGTCTATAATTTACAAGTTCCTCTTCGAGTGGAGCCGTATATGTTTACTAAGGGTCTACTGGAATTAAGCTTTTTGCCTTGGTATTTCCTTAAGCATGAATCTCATTTGTTTGAAATCTCGAGGTTTGTTCCTTGAGGGGATTTCAGTTTTGTTGATGAGTTCATGTTTGGGGGTCTACTTTTGCAAATGAATCTGATTCAGTGTGTTTGCTTGATTTTAGAAATTGAGCAACTTACCATCCCGTCGTATCCGTATTAATAGAAAGTTGTTTCTTTGCTGGACACTTAGGATCCACCTTCAGGCATTCTGCAAAATTATTAGGGATTTGAAGTTGGTTTTTGCTCTTCTTTGCAGGCATTCTACGAAGTCACCTCGGATGGTTAGTTCTCTAAAAAGTTGATTAGATGCACATTCTAATGATATGATAATCTTTGACTTGAGTAAGCTCTCTTGAAATCCTATTAATCTAGCATTTTTTCAAATCTAATTGACTCATTGATGACATTGTTTTTTGCAACGTCATTTTACTCCCTATAGCAATCACATTCTATATAATTTGGCGGTTCATTCATTTTGTTGATGTAACTACCCAATTTTCGGGTCATTAATTCGGGTTGCAATTCGGTTTCGAGTATTTGAATATTGAGGATTAATTGGAAGAAAATTAGAGTTTAAAAGTTCAATTAAAGGGATTTAAGGACTAAAGTGAAAGAAAAATAAAAGATAGAGTCAAAAGTGAAAACATGGAGCAATATGAGGATTTATAAATTGATTTACCCTTTTGTTGGGATATTTTGAATTTAAGTTGGCTGGTGGTGGGAGAAGAAGGAGAAAAAAAGAGGGGGAAGAATATTAAAATGGAGAGAGAGAAATATTGGATTTTTAGAGAAAGGAAGTGCTCAAAGAGATTTTCACCGCCAACTACGCCGCCGTTGATGACACCGCCGACACTATCGGAAGCGCCTCGCCGAGACGCACACGTCGGTGGTCGCCCCGTCGCCGTCACCGCTGTCACCGCTGTCACTCGCCAGGGTGAGATGAAATGATGGTTGGAAGAGCTAGAACGACATGAAGCAGTGCCCAACACCGCGAACAGAGGACACTATTAGAACCACCGGCCCTAGAACTGCCGGTCTAGAGCTCGCCGTCGCCGGCCGACCATCGAAGTCCGCCCCACACGCCCTGCCGCCTGCGCGTGGGCTGGCAGGCAGGGCGGGTGCACACTGCTTTCCAGTGCACCCAGCCACACTGGATTCCTGCCCGCGGGTGCATGCAGCTTATCCTACACCTGCACCACACCGGATCGCCAGGGAATTTGACCGGCCTATTGACCCATTGACCGCCTATTGACGTTTTTGGAGGGACCATACTCAGGGGTTTCTCGACGTTCCAAATCTATTGGCGCAGTCCGTTTTGCCAAATTCGAGCCCGGTAAGCTGTTTTTATGTATTTGACCTTGTGAATAGTATATGAGATGCATGGAAATGATATATTTTTGTACTTGTTGATATACGAGGGTATCCGAGTTTGGTTATTAAATCAAGAGGAATATTTGAGAAGCTCAAAAGAGGATTTTAGCGATATCAGCTTAAGGTTAGTACACCTCGAACTTCGAAATACTTCATGAGCATCATAAGTGTAATTACCTTGCATGTTAGTGGTTGCAAGTTAGGAGATGAGTAATAAGCATGTGTTGATACTGTTAGTTCGAGGCTTGATGATTATCTGATTGTATGATTGGTTGACTGGTTCATTTATGGTGATGCCTTGCGTGTTAGCCGAATAAATTAATATGTTTGATTGAATATTAGTTAGAGAAAATATTGATAAATATTCGATTAAATGGATAAAAGCAGCTAAGTGGTAATAATTAATTAAATACGCTAGCAACGTACTTTAATGCCATTCATAAGCTTTAGGGATCTAATAAGCATTATAAAACCGTAATTTAAAGGAATTGTACAAACCCGTGAGTTGGGTACTGGTACGAGCTTTGGTTGTACCGATAAGCGATTAGGGTCATATCGGTAGGGGTGGGACCGTACCGGTACTTATAGAAATTAGAAACTTTCTAGTAACTAATTGGGTAGCGGTATACGGGTGAGTACCGTTAACCAGGGGTACCGTATCGATACTCATATTCGAGTACCGTTGTCGATGAATTGGATAGTCTGAAATACCGGTCTAAGATAAGGGTAACATGAAATATTAATAATTGAACTATACCTTGATAAATGAGATTAAATATGCACTCCTCCATAATGTATTAACAATTCGGTAATTTATAATAAATGATATGTTGACAATTAGCAACAATAGGGGATCCTTGGGATCGCGTTGCTTGTATGCCGAGTAGGCATTTGATGGATTGAATCTTCTTGATTGGTGGGATCCGGATACCCAGTGAAAAAGTGTTGCAATACCATGGCTGAGATACTGAATAAAGGTTACCGATGCTATGTGACCCAGGTCTCATTCGAAGATACTCGAAGGAGCATTCTGAGTATGGGTGTATGTTCCGATGCTATGTGACCCGGCCTCACCCAGCGAGTAGATGCTCAGTGGATGATTCCGAGCAAGGGTGTATGATCCGATGCTATGTGACCCGGCTTCACCTAGGGTGTATGATCCGATGCTACGTGACCCGGCCTCACTCAGAGTGTATGTACCGATGCTTTGTGACTCGGCCTCACTCCAGAGTTGTGTTGTTATAGTTGATGTTGTTTTTGCCTTGGTGATCTGTTGAGATCTCGGGCTTGGTTAGGCCTTGTGTGCCATGATTGATGTTTTTTTATGATGTTAGCACGTGTTTAGGCGGCCAGTGGTAGCGCCATATGTTTATTTATCTCTTCTTATTGCTCGTACTAGCTTGCATGGTTATGTTTATGATTAGCATGAAGTGTATTAGAGTAGATGTGTACCACCGAGCTTTGTAAGCTCAGTGCTCGGAATTGTTGTTTACATGCGTAAGTTGATCGCAGGATCGAGGAGCACTATCTGTATGGGATTCTAGCAAGCGGCGTTGCCAGAGTATGATACTTGTATTTAGTGGGCTGTGTATTCATAGAACCTTACATGTATGAGTCTATAATTCTTATTTTGAACCCGTATTAATCAAGTCAATTGGTTACATGTTTTATTTAATTGGAGCTCCTTTGTAACGTTTTAATCGTATATATATTTATTTTGAATCGTGGGCTTTAAATGTTTTTGAAAAGTATTTTATTTGGGCTAAACCAAGTTAAGAACTTTATGATTTTGGGTTGGGCTTGATGCCCAATGTGACATCCGGGTCGAGGGTGTTACAGTTGATGGATTTTTCTCCCCAATCTATAAATATCTTGGGATCAACATATTTGGTTAGTTTATTATCTCTTTTCATCTGGAAGCATTATCATTGCTTATGGTAGAAGGCATTATCACTTGGTGGTTCATTCATTTCTTTTGAAAGCATTATCATTGCTTATGGTAGAAGGCATATTGATTGTTTTAACTGTCTAAACATCTATTAACTTATTGTATTTAACTTTTTTGGTATAGGGATTCAGGATGGTGGTCGGCGATAGTAGTGATCGATAGGTAGTAGATCGGGAAGAGAGGCTTAGGAACGAAATATGTAGAGGGGATTAAATTGCGACAAAATGTAATTTTTGTAATAAAATAAATATTTTAAGTTAATTGTGACAATATATATTTGGGATGAAATAAATATTTTATTTAACAAATATTTTGTATCTGTAATTTACATTTTTTGATGAAATAGAAATTAATTTTTATTATAATTTTGTTCCTTTATAATCAAGCTTAGCGGCGTTTGAAAAACAAAACGCCACTAAAAGTCAAGCTCTTGCGGAGTATGAAAAATAAAACGCCACTACAAGTGAGGCTCTTGCGACGTTTGTAAAATAAAACGCCACTAAAAGTCAGGCTATTGCGGAGTTTGTCAATAAAAGTGTCATTAAATATCACTAACATATAGCGCGTTTTTTTTCCAGAAAAACGACACTAAAGACAAAGTTATCGCTGCATTTTACAAAAACGACTCTATATCCCAAAACATTTACCAACATTTTAAATATCAAACGCCGCTATACATATAGACCTTTTGCGACATTTTTTGTCCACAAACGCTGCTAACTGTTGCGACGCTCGATTCAGCGGCACTTCTCGTGACGTTTTATCTAGCACCGAGAGTGATTTTAGCGGCGCTTAAAATTGCTGCAATAGAGTTAAAAACGCCGCTAAAAACCTATTTTGCTGTAGTGAAGTGTTTTGTGGTGGTTTAACTCGATTGATTTGGACTTTTTTTTGTTCTTTTTGTGTCTCAACATTAAAAAAATTAAATCTTAAGGCTTATTTCTAAATTCTAAAACATATACCCTACACCCAATACTCTAAACCATAACCCTTAACCTTAAACCCTAATCCTAAAGTTATATAATAAAATTGAATCTTGAAATCAAGATTAAATATCAAAATGTATATTTGGCAAAGGCAAAGGGTGTGTCCTTGTGGCAAAGTATAGGGAAATTGAATAAAAATTTTGTCCCTTTTTAGTGTACCTTTTTATGCTTCAATACTAAAAAATTAAACTCTAAGCCATAATCCTAAAATATAAATTATGAACCCTAAACCTTAAAAATATACTCAGCACCTAATTCTCTAAACCTTAAACCTAACTTTTAACATTAAATCTTAACACTAAACTTTAAACTTATTATTTTTAGCGTGAGACATAAATAAAGACACAAAAAAGTGAGGATTTGCAGCCATACCCCAAAAGGAAATACTATAATGTCAGTGGCAAATGACCTCACACTCATTATCGCCTTATAATCTATTTCCCATCATATAATTAGAAAATGGATAAAGTTCACAAATGGTCACTAAATTATCTCTAAAAATATAAAATAGTTATCTAACTTTCAAATGTTACATAACGTGCATTAAACTTTAGTTTTTGTTACAAAATGGTCACTGAGCCGTTAACTTTCGTTAATTGGGTGACGTGACAGTTACAGAAAATTGAAGAATATAACATTTAGTCCTCCATATTGACACATTTAATCAATTTATTCTTAATTTAATGCTCATTATTGATGTCTAAATTGATTGAATGTGAAAATATTGAGCATTAAATACGTTATTATAAAATTTTCGTAATTGCCATGTTTCTCAGTTAACGACAGTTAACAGCCCAATGACCATTTTGTAATAAAAACTAAAGTTTAATGACTATTACGTAATTTTTAAAAGTTTAATAACTATTTTATATTTTTAGAAATAGTTTAGTGACCATTTGTATACTTTACCCTTAGAAAATAATTAAGCCAAACTTCTGTTTGCCATTGGCCCGGGATTCCAGAAGGGACGAAACATAGGCTAAAGCATGTCGGAAATTAATAGACCCGCCATTGGGGTTAATTTTTTGTCTGTAGGAAGAATTATTGGGAACTGGGTTTCGGTTCTTCTCAATTATATATAACGTCAACTCGTCCAATACAGTTTAAACATTTTCATATTAACTAGGGTAAACCACAACACATGTCACTCAATTATGGATAAAATTGTATTTAAGTCATCCAATTATTAAAAGTTATATTTAGGTCATTCAATTATGTGTAAAGTTATATTTGGGTCACCCAATTATTAAAAGCTACACTTGGGTCACTCAATTATGGGTAAGTTTATATTTGGGTCACACTTCATATTTAAAAATTATATATCAATTTGTGTATTAGATTAATTTTTTTATGCTCAGCAAATTGAGATTTTATTAAGGGTTAAAGAAACTCAAAACCTCAGTTGTGTGCCTCATTAAAAACCTCCATAAGCTTAAATGGAAGAAAAGAGTACACACAAATAAGGTACCAAATACAACCAAAAACATCTCCACAAGATATATAATTAAAATCACCTAACCCAACAAATAACCGATACAATAAGTGACCTCAGACATCTCCCTAATCCCCAATCTCCTTCCTAGCAATACAACTGAACTACCCTGATAAAAGCTGCCTACACCTTAAGAAAAAAAGATGGCCACTACATCCACAATTCAAACTAAATCCCCCACCACCTTCTCATCAGCTCAGCAACTAGAACTCAAGTATACAAATCATTATGGCAGTAAAGGAACTGAATATTCAGCTACCCGTTCGGCGGTAAATTCGTTTATGTTCGTTTATTTATTAAACGAACGAACATGAACAAAATTTTTTGTTCGTTTAATTAAATGAACTAACATGAACAAAGGGCTCGTTTGTTCATTTATGTTCGTTCATTCGTTTATGTTCATTTATGTTCGTTCATTCGTTTATGTTTGTTTAAAGTTATTTACAAATGTTTAGGGGTGAGCATTAGATCGAGTTGAGTCAAAAAAATTTGAGTTATTCGAGTTGACAAGTCCTATTTTATGACTCGTTAAAAACTTCCTTCTTATCGGCTAGGGGTGTTCATTGTTCGGTTAAATCGAACTAACTGACCAAACCAAAACAAAATTGGTTAATCTATTAGATAATTTTAGGTTTCGGCTAATGATTAAGGGTTTTTTTTTCAAATTTCAATTATCGATTAATTCGGATTAATATCGGTTAATTAACTGAATTATCAAACTAACCCAAAATATTAAATATTTAACATATTATTTATGTTCGCTTGTGTTCGTTTATGTTTATTTATGTTTGTTTATCATCTTAACGAACGAACATGAACGAACACAAACAAGCTATATTCCTTAACGAACGAACACGAACAAGAAATTTTGTGTTTGTTTATGTTCGTGTTCGTTCATTTATTCGGTTAAAGTTAAACGAACGAACATGAACACACCCTCGTTCGTGTTCGTTCGGTTCGTTTACAAGGCCTACAAATCACCAGCTCAAGCAACCAATCGAAACTCCACAAATAACCCTTGAGTAGGAAAGCCAACACAAATTAGACGCCAAAACCTACCACCATAGGTAACTACTTGGACCGCAACGCACAAGCTTCTCCCTCTCCCCTAACATTACCACACACCAAACTGAGGTTGTTTATGCATGACCAAATAACACTCTCACACAATCTTCAAAACTTTAAAGAAAACAAACTATGCAGACCGAAAGGCATTCAACTTGATCTAAAAAACCTTCTACGATAACGCACACCCAATCACAATCCGAGATGTAAAATCACTTGTTTAAGTAACTTGATCCTAACCATTTCTTCCACCACATCTTTTTCATTACTGATTATATGCACCCCCAATCTTTTGCCTAATTCAAGAGCTTCTCTTGCTTCTAAATACATCTCTTCATCTTAATCTTCTTATCGGATTTCTTTCGCTCGAGTTTTTCTTTTGCTAATTTTGTTAGAATCTGATTTCTCGCAATATCCGAATCCATAAGAACATGCATAATTGAATCCCTACTAGCAACATCTTGCCCTGACTTCTTGCATTTCAAGGCCCGACCCCTCTTATTTTTTCCTTAGTAGATAGATATTTATCTTGCATTTCAGCTAAGGAGATAAATTTTCTCCTAAAAGGATGATCCTGAAACTCAGGAAACAACTACTGTGCTCATCCATATTTTACCGATCAAAAATTTCAACCTCATTTTTACTATTAGCCAAATCCACACTTGCTTCCCAAGATAAATCTTTACTCGAACAAGGGTCCATTTCACAATTCGCTTCGGAATTTTCGGAAATTTCACTATTAGATTAATTAATGATTTCAAATGAAGTACAAAAGTGTTAACGAAGGTATACAAGTGATTTGGAAGGAAAAAAATGACTGAATTGATATATCTTTTTAAATATGAAGGGTGACCCAATTTAACATTATCCATAGTTGAATGACCGAAATGTAACTTTTAAAAATTGGGTGACTCAAATGTAATCTTAACCATAATTGAGTGACCCAAATATAATCATATATATATAATTAAGTGACCTCCGTTACAGTTAGGGTAAACTACAACAGAGGTCACTCAATACAAAAAAAAATTAACATAAATTTTTTAAAATAAAAATAAATAAATTATAATTTTGTGTGATTACTATTATCATCGGTATAATATAACAGGAAGGTAAGAAATTCTGGACACAATAATTGGAGGTAAGTTTCTAACTTTCTAGCGCGAGTTACTGTGAACTGCATCAGCTATCAACAGGAGAAACTTTTATTACCAACGGTATCATTGGTCGAGTAAAAGAAAAAACATCACTTGTTCTCGTGTTTTTTTTTTCAAATCCTAATTTTAATCCTAATTTTACATAGAGAGGAGGAAAATGGAGACTCTTAGGAAAATAAGGAGTACTCCTAATAGGCCTAAAACTCATAACCTTGGAGCAGGGATTTAAATTTCGGTCGCGGTCACGTTTTCGGTTACATCGCGGTTATCACGTTTTCGGATATTGCAAAGGCTATTGCGGTCACTGCGGGTGTCACGGTCGTGAATTTTTTTAAATATTGTACAATTTTGTATTGTGAAAGTGATTTTATTTAAAGAATTCTAGATTGTATTGTGATTTTGTTTAGTTTAGTTTGGATAATAAAATCATATGAATATGTCTAAATAAACAATGTGCGCCAATAAAAGGACTAAACATGTGAATAAACCTAAACAAAAAATAAAAAATATTAGTATAATAAAAAATTAATAATATTAATAAATAATAAAAATTAAATAAACATATTATAAAAACTAATAATAAACAATAAATATCTTATAAAAAATTAAATAATTATAATATTATTAATAAACAATTATACCACATTAAATATAAGTCATTATCCTCATTTATTTGATTTTCTTTTCCAATACTTATATTCAATAAATACTCATTTTATTATTAAGTAAAAGGAAAATAAAATCAATATAATGTTTAAAGACTAGATTGAACAGAAAATCAAATCTTTAAGGACTTAATTGAGATAAAATAGAAATTTAAAGGCTTAATCAAGAAGTTTTGAAAGTTTAAGGGATCAATTTGAATATGGGTTAAAGTATTGAGGCCAAACTGAGAACTTTAAAAAGTTCAATGTCACTCTATGTAATTTACCCAATTTCCCAAAATTTTATAAAACCAGTTCTTCTTCTTCCTCGAGCCGGCCGTGCTATGTTTCATCTCTGTTTTTAGTTTTAGTGAATATCGGATATAACGACCCGTTATCATCGTTTTGACTGTTACAGCCGTGATTGCGGCCGCAATCTGCCGCGATAGGTGTGATTCCATTTCCTACGATCATTTTCGACAATACCGATTTTGAACGGCGGCGATACCACAATATCTCGTCCGTGATCTCGATTTCGTTTCGCGATTTAAATCTCTGCCTTAGAGAATATGAGGAACAAAGATGAGCTTGCTCCTCCACTTGTTCTCATGTTTAAAAAGAAAATGAGAAAAATTTAAATCAGTGACATTGGCACATATAGTGACAATTTTGTGTACTTTTTTTTACAAATCTTAAATCTAATCATAATTCTACTTAGAGGGGAGAGGAAGGAAACTCTAGGGGAAGAAGAGTGCTCCTAGTGAGTCTAAAATCCATGACCTAAGAGAATATAAGAGAACAAAATGAACAGCTTGTCCAATCAACCAAATGTGCTTGCTCAATTATATGGACATCTTTTCACCTCGAAGAAACATGTAACGACCCGGATTTCGAGATCCGAGGGTCGGGTTTGATCAAGGCATGAGCCTCAATTTTGGATCGTGTTTATGGGCTTTTAGGAGCCTTTTTGGGCTAGCTTGTGTGTTGGGCTCTTGTGGTTGTTGGATTGGGTGGAGATGGGAAGTAGAAGGGTAATAGGGTAAATGGCTAATTTGAAGAGTGGGGAGGGAAAAGGCTTATTTTTCTGCATTAGGCAGAGTGGTGAGATCATCCCTCTTTTATGTTTCATCTTTCTTTTTCCATCTCATCTCTCATCCAAACCACCACCATCAAAGGTAGGATTTTGAGTGCTTGTGTTGTGAATCACGTTTGGCTTGTTGAGAGAAGTTTTACCAGCTTGTAAGGATCTACATTTCAAGTGAAAGAGGTTGGGAGCTCATCCAAGGCTCAAGAAGAGAGCAAAGCTTGAAGCTTTGGAAGAAGACTTTGTGTTGTCAGCTAAGCAAATGTTAGTACGCCACTAACTCTCATAGTTTCCTGGAAATCATAAAATTAAGCTTTGAAGCATGATTTGGTGTTTTTGGCCTAAGAGTAGCTTGAGGGGTTGTTAATGGCAAATCTTATAATTTTTGTTGTAATGGCTTGAAATTGGTTGTAATCCACCCAAAACTATCACCATAACTTGTGGGAACAATTTGGGGTCTAACCATGGGGGTTAAGCAGGGTTTCTAGGTGAAACCCGCACCCAGAGTTTGAAAATCGGGCTCGCGTACCGGTACTGGGCTTAGCGTATCGGTACTGGGCTTAGCGTATCGGTACGCCTTAGTGAAATAGGGGGAAAGTTGTGAGGGGTGTATCGGTACGGCTCCCCGTGTATCGGTACCCCTTGCAAGTGAAGAATTCCAGTAATGCTATCGCGTACCGATATGCAAGGGGCGTATCGGTACACACTGTTACATTGCCTGGAAGAGGCTTAGCGTACCGGTACACGTATGGGGAGTACCGGTATAGGGGTGGATCGGTACGGGGTGATCTTGGTATCGATGGTGCGTACCGGTACGGAGCGTATCGGTACGACTTATGAGTTCAGTTCTTTTGAATCTAAACCGAGTATCGGTACCTAGAGAGGAGTACCGATACCCACATAGGAGTATCGGTACTCACTGGCATTCTACCCAAGAAATTTGGCTTTACGTTCAGGGGTTCTATAATTCGAGGCAAAGGGCCCTAGGGGCCTCTTAAGGTGTAAAATGAATACTAAAACTAAGAAACTGAGATTTTAACTCCATATGTGAAATAATTGGCTAATGACTCGATAATTATTGGGTAAACCGTGTGAGGTAGTAACCCATAGGGATCCTAGGTGGATCAATCGAGGATGTGTGATAATTAGGGTCCTTGCTGTGTGTTGAGGGACGCCTAGATAGTCGAGTTATCCCTTGTTGTTGGGATTGGATACCCTAAGTGTGTTGCAACACCTTGAAGATTCCCGAATGTTGGATCTCGATGCTATGTGGATGTGGGCCTCATTCGAAGATGCTTGATGAGAGATCCCGAGCATAGATGTGGGATCTCGATGCTATATGGACGCGAGCCTCATCCCCCTTGAGTATAGGATCCCTATGCTATGTGGATGTGAGCCTTACTCGTAGTGTAGGATCCCGATGCTATGTGGACGTGGGTCTCACTCAAGTGTAGGATTCGATGCTTTGTGAACACGAACCTCACTTAGTTGTTGTCGGTGTTATCTGCGTGATGCTAGGAAAATGTATGAGGTTCTAGTATGAGCTGCGTGCGTAATCATACATTCATAATGCCATGTGTTTAGGTGGTTATGGTAGCGCCATTGCTATATTGCCATGATATCATTCATGTTGCATTGTTTTATTTATGATTTGCATTAAGCATGGTTGAGTGGCGGTGTATCCACTGAGCTTGTTAGCTCAACGTTCAGAATCGTTGTTTCCATTCGCAGGTTAGTAGGTTATTGTGAAGCGTGAAGGAGCACCATCAAAGTTTGGATTTCAGTATCGACTCTAGTGGTTGAGTACAAATACTAGATGTAATGGGCTATGTATCTCGTAGGACCCTATATGTATTTTGTAACTCTTATTTTGTATTAATTCGGTCAAAGTCGAATGTTTTAATATTTGTAAATAGAGCTCCCTGAATACTGTTTTAAATATTTGGATTTAACTATGTTTTCAATGTATGGACTTATGTTTTTATTGGACTTATATATGATGAGCTTGAAAAAAGAAAAATTTTAACAATATGGATTTTAGGCTTAGGGTCCAAATGTGGCATCTGGATCAAGGGTGTTACAAAACACGTGATGGGAATGGCAAACTATAGGGTAATTAGAAAGTTCATTGTTTATGCGTTTTCCTTACAACACTCCATAGTCATTTTCAACCAAATTGATAGAAAATTGAATAATCCATATTTTAATGCACTACCTTTTAAGATTTCAACTTGAAACTTTTCTTTATCACCTTGAACGGGGTTATCAAATATCCTGCTCGGCTACCTAATGATCTAACAAATTGAGAAATGTAATCATTGTTATCCAGGTATTTGATAGATTATTTTCGAGAGACAAACAGAAAGATAATGATTTAGAAATGTTAATCTACTTGTATATATGACATGAAAAATGTAACTTGAATTCTTTTTAATCGATAGATATTTTATCTGTATAAAATCAATTCTTCAAAATCTTTTAGTATTGATGTCGATGTGGATGCCATGCATGAGAAAAACACTCATCTTTCTAGGGGCGGATGCAGTGAGCCCTAATGAGGAGCATCTACAACCTCATTTTTTTTTATAAAAAATAAGTCTTATTTTGTGTTATTTTTATAAAAAAATATTTAGTGTATAATATATATATATATATACCCATTTGAGAAATATATATATATACACGCATTTGAGAAAAAAAATATATACCTATTTGATAAAAAATTTAGAATCTTATTTTTAAATTTTAGATCCGCCGCTGCATCTTTCATATCTCTATGGTTGATATATCAAGGCTGGCCACTTTTGTTGGAACATCGCTTAATTAATTTTTTTGTACAATTTTTATCTAAAGAGAAGAGAAAGGAAAATTTTACTCTTAATAGATCTTAAACCTATAATTTAAGAGAAGAGAGGGCGTCAACAGAGCTTAATTAATTTTGCTTACTTTTATTATTTTTATTTATGATAAATATAAGCTCGATTATTAAGTAACAAGCAAATCATTTCAGCATATGGCCGACATTAACTTACTAGCAAATCTTTTATGTTATATGTATTTTGACAACAAAATATTTACGTATGCAGAGATGAGCGGGGATGTTAGGTTGCGGTCGCATTTATGAAAATTTTAAATTTTTATATAGTTTAAAGTATTTTTTATATTTGTTACTGATTATTTAATTTCACATACTCTCAAATTTTGTAATTTCATACGTAAACTTTTTAATATAACTTCCTAAAAGTTTGTGCTCTAACATAAATCACTTGGGATCCGGTGGTGGAACGTTGCCGATGGAGATTAGCAGTATGGAAATGCCGGTCTCTTTCGTTTGTTGGGCGTGTGGTACTCATTAATCGAGTTATATCCGCTCTTCCTCTTTAGTATATGTCCCTGTTCTCCATTCCTAAATCGGTGCTTTTACAAAATCAGAAAAATGTTTCTGTGGGGTACAGTGTGAGTCAAAGAAAATGGCAAGGGTGAATTGGGGAAGAATTTGTTTATCGCGTAACAAGGAAAAATTATTAGATGAGTCTGGCTCACCATGTCATCCATGGTCCATCCAATAATAATTTTCCATCTCACTTTTTTTTCCAAGGTGAATCTTTACCTCTTTCCTACATGTCATTAAATGAATAAATCTCATTGGATGAAACCATAGATGACGTAGTGAGCCGGGACCATGTAATAATTTCTCGCGTAACAAGGGTGGTGAATATAAAAACCAAAAATAAAGCACTCCTTGCGAAATGGGAGAGAATATTTTTGCTACCGAGAAAGATGCGCTCTGTAGAAAAATCATATGCCTCGTATTCGAATTGGGCTGTTAATACTGAGATTTCTCGCAATGTGTACAGCATTTGGATGTTAATAGATGGATGGATCACTCGTCTTTTAGATGGTTATTCGACGATGGAAAAAATATATTGTTTTGGGAGTACTGCTGGTGTAGAAATTCTCCTCTCCTTTTTCATTTGGTTATTTGGAACAATAGCAGATATAATGAATGGCATTTAATGGAATAATATGTTCGCGAGACAACTGTTGGACCGCGAATTAGTCACTTTGGATAATATAAAGAAGAAGATAATTGAGGTGCCTTTAAAATCAGATTTTCCGGATAGGACACTATGGATTCATGAGCAGTCAGGACTGTTTTCAGTTAAGAAGCTTTCGGAATGCGGATGTCGACAACCCCTCTTTTGATTTTGACCGAATCTAGAAGCTAAAAGTGCCTCCCAAGGTGACAAGCTTCCTTTGGATGCTTAAGATAAACAGGTTACCTACTAAAGCATTCATTAAAAGTCGAAGGATGAATTTTGATGTCTTTGTCCATGGTGTGAGGCATGGGACGAGGATTCCGATCATCTTTTTGATAATTGTAGATTTGTATGCTGTTGTTGGGAAACCTTTTGCAGGTGGTGGAAGGTTACGTGGCCTAATCCTAATGGTGTAGACAATTTTTATGAGTTCTGCTATGGTGCAAAACGGGCAGGAGTTGTGAAGACAGTGTGGCTTATTGAGATTGCGGCAGCCTTGTAGAGCATTTGGCTAGCGCGTAATGAAAAAGTATTTCAGGGGAAGGTAACGACTCTTAAAAATTGGTGTTCTACTTGAATATGTTTGTGGTGTAAGGCTGTCAAAGATGATGTATTCTTTCGAAAGGAGAAATGGTGGGATAATCCTATTGCTTGCCTAACTCCCTTAAATGGCGATACCCCTTGCTTAACTTGGTCACCGCCGAATATGGGGGAGGTTAAATTCAACGTAGACGGTGTTGTCAAAGGCGATGTAGCAGGATGTGGTGGGGTGCTAAGATCGGCCACGGGTGAAGTAAGAGTATATTTTCAGGCCTGGCCCCTAATTTCGGTTCTAACTTTGCTGAATTAATGACGGTTAAAATAGCTCTCGAGATTTTTGTGGAAGCGAATTGGGTTGGCAAGGCTGATTATGGAGTCTGATTCTCAAGTTGTCCTAATGTTTGTGTCGTTGTAGATGTTCGGTATAACCTTGTGGTGTGACAGTAAGCTCGATGTTGATGATTTGTGTTTAGGCGAGTTTTGACTGTGAGGCAGTTCGTGTAGAATCAATGTCTTGTTGTAAGCTTGCTCTCGTTGTATTACTCTTTCCCTTCAGTTAGGATTAAGGAAGTTTTTAACGAGGCATACAATCCAAACCTTAGACAGTAGGACTAATTTAAATAAAATCATAATTGCTGAGAAAAAAAACCATAAAATTTTGCATCCCTGAAGCTACTAGCTAGCCATTAGTTTGGTGATCGTCACTACAATAAATTTGTTTGTTTCTGACATTGAAATAGTGTAATTGACACTTACCTTTATGTCACTATTTATATTTTATAACATAAAATTCGATATAATAATATTCATCACCAATATACGTCGCTAAAGGTCAAACACAATATATAATGTCATCTTATAATTGATATTTTGTGACATAATTTCATCACCAAATAATTTATGAATTTGTCACAAATTGATAAATTTGCCATTGTGCGTACGACCATAATAGTTAAGTGTAATGGGGCTGATGGCCAATAAGGAACATGGTACGCATTTTAATTGCAAACTTATGGATTTTTTTTTAATGATAAAGCAAAACCGATCTCCTTTGTTGCTGTTTGACAAGAGAAAAGGAAGAGCCAGCTAGCATTTATGCATGAATCGAAAAAGATCAAAACCACACCGCATTTAAACCATAAAAAGGGCTGTTCATGCAAATATATATATGACAAAGTTTGCTTACTAGGCTGCTGGGAAGGGGTGGTTCTGGATATGTGTAATAGGTGCGGTCGTATATGGTCTCAGAAAAATGAGATCCCAAAATAAGTTCTCTAATATATATATATTAAAAAATACTATAATATATAACAATTTTCTCAAAAATGAGGTCGTATACTTGCACAATTGCGTAGCACTTATTACGCGCAACACTTGTCATATTTCATGATGATGATGTCTGTATAAAAATACACATACATATATATAAGGATGTATTGGGGGGAGATAAATACAATATATTGTTGTTCATTTTGTATGTTTTACCTTGTTACTCCACGGTACCTTGCACCCCTTGAGAAACCATTGTTGTTCTTGCAGATAGATAACAATATAAACAATAAAAGATAATCAATCAACATTTCACCTTACAATTTGAATTATATATATGAATCTTCCAATGCCAGCCATAAATTATTGTCTATTCGGGTGCTTCATTTCTTCTACCTCATAATTACTGCTCCCTTCGTCCCAGTTAAATTGTTACATATTGATTTTTCACAGAGTTTTAGGAAGAAAAATATTTAGTAAAAGATGTGATGTAAAAAAATTTAAATGACAATTTTATTCTTGAAATGTTAACTTTTATTTTTTGGGAAACTAAAACAAATGATAGAACATGAAATATGAGTTTAAATAGTTGTTAATTTTTTCAAGGTGGCAATTTGAGTGAGACAATTTTAAAATAAAAAGTGACAACTTTATTGGGACGAGTGAGTAATCTACTACAAAACACACAATTATATATCTTTACACTAATTCAACAGTATGTATGTACCGAGAAATTAGTAGCGGTGGATGTTCCCCAGCACTTGAGTATAAATCCTATAAATATTTGTCATGTCATTATTTAAGATGAAGACTCGACTATTTGTGATTATCTTACATATCCTTGTACTTTTGAGAGCATCGTTTTATGTGATATTTAGATGTGGCCATTTGTGTACCCTTATAGTGTTCATATATTTTATTTGTTATAAATAATTAGTACTTTTTGCTTGTTTAGGATTGCAAGTATATATCTATAAGCATTGATGTGAGCTTTAGAGAGATGTTGTGATTAGATATAAAATTCAAATGGAACAAATAGACATCGTAATGTGAAGAACTCAAATTTACAACTTCATTAAATAACAAAATCTCAACTAACAAAGTCTTATCATTTATCAAGGTTATTTGTGAAAGAAAAGTTCACTTAACCACCTCAACATATATAAAATAGACACAAAAAAGACTAAAAAATGTAAGTTCTGTAAACAGTAGAAACATTAGCTTCAGCTTCTTCGATCTTTTCTTGGTATCATAATCCATCCAATATGAGAATTTTTTCAATTTATAAAAATAGCTTCATTAATAATGCAAAATAGAACAAAAAGACTACTCAAAGTATATTATCAAACATAATTTTAATAAATACAAAAAATAATTTTATATACACGTATAATTCATTTAAAAAATAAACTAATATGAATATGAAATAAACATGTGATTAAAGGTTAGAATTTGGATATCTTTGAATACGTGCAAGTAGTTCCTATAATTAATTGATTAAAAAATAATAAAAAACAAAATGTAAAATATCCGTTCTAATAAAAAACTAATTTACTTGAAAATCAAATACATTTTTATAAGGTATAATTGCTCTAATTGTTATCTATATGCTTAAAAATTAAAAAAAAATTCATTTTGTTTTAAAATAATTATCTGATAGGAACTTGGAGTCGTGGTACCAATCCTTTGCTGCTATTATTATAAGGTAAATTTGAACCACTTAAACACCAACTGTTATTTGAAGTCTATAATTAATAAATAAAAATAAATTATTTAATTTGCAATGATGTTTGATAATATACAATATAAAATAATTATAACTAGTGGTTATTATAAAATTGCATAGCATTTTGATAAGTAGATGCATATATGTTGTTCGGAGGCATCATCATTGAAGAAATGAACTGAAATGCAAAAATAAAAACAAATAACAATGCATAAAAACAAATTTACTTCTATACAATATGTAACTAATTAATCTATTGTTACAAAATTTTCATAACTCTGAGTAGAACTAGCCGGTACATTTGAGTGTTCTTCGATTGTTGATCATTTTCTTTTATCTATACACAATGCAACATATATCAAAATAAAAATAATTTTAAAAAATTAATTGTACAAAAATGCAACCAGACAATAAAATCACTTACTAGGTTTAAGTAACTCGGATGCTTTTGATTTTCTTTTCTCAAGATGACCTTAAGTTTAGCATTAGAGATCTATTTTGGCATAACACATGGTGAATTTAAAATCAGAGAACTTTTATTTTCATAATCTTTTAAAATAACACCATCGTCACTAGATATTTCTTCAATTATTGACCTCCTCACATTTTTTACGTTAAAAAACAATTATAATTTTATGTAACAAAGCATAAAACATTACAAAATTCTTGATTGTGTGGATAACTTACTAGATCGCACTCCTCTGAAATTTATCTCATTCTCTTTGAGCTTATAATTCTTAGAGGCGCATAACTGTATCAATTCTTTCTCAACATCCATATCTACTTCTACAAAATCTTCTGACAAAATTGTTTTGTATTTTTGTTTTTTTACTCTTTATAATAAAATCATAAGCAAAGTGAATCATTCAATTACGAAATACAGTTTCAACCTTCGTATTATACTCTTGTGAGAGCTCAATAACATCACCACTATGCACGTTTTTTTCCACATATTTAGTCCATCTTTGCAAGATATATCGTTCAAAAATTTCCTGAATATTTTTAACATTAAGACTTCGTAAGATATGAGAGCAAAACCCGTAAAAATCAAACTTTTTTCAAGTACAGTGAATCTAAATTAGACTATTCGAACTCTTGAGCTATTTTCATCCTTCATCACTTTAAAAGTGTCAATTTTATCATTTTGTGCAACTTTTCTCCAAATCAATGGAATACCATCAAGAAATTATTTCGGAAATTGTTTATGTATTTTATATGTATAAATTTTTAATGCATGGGTCAAAATGCTAGAACCTTTAATTACACCGTAATTAACCTATTTTTACATTGAAAATCTTTTTCAACTTCAGAAGATTGTCACATTGTCATCAAATTCTCAAATTTGAAGACAAACTCAGTGAGAGAAGTAATCGCTTTAGAAATACCATACAAAACTTATTAGTAATTTTAACTCTTTTTGATAAAAAGAGAGAAAGACCTTACTATCAAGTGCAGTAATTTCAACTCTTTGAGAAAATTAATCGGAGAAGAAAACACACCAATGCTGAAAAGTGGTACTTTATTTTTTACGACACTTATATAAATCTTTCAACTATGTGTACACACTAAATTTTGTCCGGTTTAAATTAAATATTTGAATTAAAACCAATCCACATTACTTCTCTCAATACTCAAAATCTTATACCCTAACCTAATAGCCCACATTAAATATGGCTCATTACTTATAATTTTATATAATAAAAAATACAAAAAAATAATATTCTAACTCTTTCCTTATTAAGTCTTTACTCCCATTGGATGAACTACTAATTGGTGACTAATATTTTAATTTTTATTAGTTTCCATTTTAAAGGGATAAACTAAAAATACTCGTAGATTTTATTTTTACAAAATTCCCTTGATCACCCTGTATATATATAATACCTACCCTAAAAAAAAGACCCGGGCTTTCTCCTTGGATAGCCGCAATCAATTTTCCTTTGTTCCCAAATTCCCGAACCAAATTCCAACTTATTTTCCAAGCACTGACGCAACAACCCATTTTCTTAATTCCCACAGCCGCATGCCCTGATTCTTGTCCCCACCGAGACCTCAACCAAGATCCACTCATTCGAATCACTAACCCTTAAATCAAACTTTTCAACCCCAACAACAATAATTCGTGAATTGATTGATCGAGCATATATTTGGATTTTGATATTTTCTTTTCTTTTTTATTTATTATGTAATTTCATTGTTTAATAAAAATATTAATAAATTTATTGGTAATCCTTTTATTTTTTTTCATTTCATTTATTTATTTATGTTTTGTATTTTTTGTTTGATATAGTTCGTATTTATTCCCTTTTATATAATGTGTTATTTGTATTATTTATTATTTTTATGTAGTAGACCGTGTTATATATATATATGTATATTTTATTTTAATATACTATAGTTTTTATATATATTATTATATTATATATAATTTTATGTTAAAATTGTTTTTACCTATGTTTATATACATATGTGGATACATATATTATTATTATTATTATTATTATTATTATTATATATGTATTATTTATAGTATATGTATTATATATTATTTATATATTTTGATTCTTTTGTTTTTATTTATTTTATTTTGTTCGAATCGGCCTTACGATGACCCACAACTGGGAATGACCCGCATTATTATGGCTCGTTTAGTGTAGCCAACTAACATCTAACATTTAACTTCTAATTTTTATTTTCTTAACAATTTAATTTACCGCAATTTACTTTCTCGTCTTTAAATTTTGCTCTTTAATTTCCTCACTTTATTTCACCTTTTATTCGAACCAGTCCTTTTTTCGGATCTTTTAATTTTTGCTCTCTTTTCATGTTCGATCCAGTCCTTTTCCGATTTTTTTTAATTCGGTCCTCTTTTTGGATTGCTTTCAATCCGGTCCCTTTCCGGATTTTATTTAATTCCCGAATTTATTTTGATCGCTCTTTAATTTTCTGCATTTATCTTTATTGTTCTTTATTTATTTATTTGCAATTTTGTGACATACTTTAACTTGTCATTCATTTCACACTTAATTTATTCAATCCCAAGTCATTAATTAATTAACTTAATTTGTAAAAAAAAGGTATTTATTAATTCCGATATTTGCGTTGTAACAGTCCAGGCTTAATGGATGTTGACCAAATATTCGAATTAATTTTCACCGTCTGAAGGTAAACTTCAATTTGAAATTAAATTTGATAAATCCATGACATTATTCTTAACTGTTTGCATCGTGCATAAAGGTGATGTACTCGATTCAAACCGTAAATTAACAAGGCAGTCGATCTTATTCGATGTCGATTTAATCTACGGTCCGATGTACAGTCGCCCTTATTAATTTAACTTTTAATTAATTCAAACCCATTAAATTGTTAAATCTCGTTTGATTAGGACTTATATTCGATTAAGACCGTTTAATTAAATTCGATTTAAATTTCAATGATTTCCATCAATTAAAAGCAACCTATATTTTGGTACCGATTTCTGGGCGTGATGGGGGTGCTAATCCTTCCCCACACGTAACTAACTCCCGAACCCATTTTCAAGTGAATCTTTGATTTTATGGTATCCGACCTACCCTAGTGGTCGATGGCGACTCCAGCCCTTCATTTTTAAACCAAAAACAAGTTTTTTAAAACAAAATCCCCAAAAATTAAATTTTCACCAATTTCCCCAATTTATTCCAATTTTCAAAATTTTTCAACAAAACTGAAAAAAGAATAAATCTTATATTTCGTTAGCGATTTCTAAAAGGTCGCTACAACTGGCGACTCCACTAGGGACATTTTTGTTTTTACAAAACAAAAAGAGAGTTAAGCCAAGAAAAATATTTGTTGCTTTTAATGATGGAAAAATTGAAATTAGTGTTGACTTTAATTAATTTGGTCTTTCTTGAAAATGTGACTATTTACATGGGCTTTGACAATCGGTGGTTTTGCATTAATCCCTCATTTAATTTTTAAGGAATCGCCGACATGTGTTGCACCATGTACATCAAGCTCTATACCCGAGCTCTGTCCCTTGTGTACGAGTGAAACACCACATACCCACGTGAGCAGCTCTCCAGGGTCGGTAATTCACTTCCAAAATCCATGCCTTTTGACACATGAGTAGCCCTCCACGTCACTAGTCCATGCTTTTCCTCAAACTAAATCCAATTCGCAAACTTGTAATGGGCTAGCATTTGGGATTCGTGTTACCTTAGTAGGTAATAAGATAGGTTCGAGTACCCTTTTTAGAACCAAGCCTACATGTGTGAGAACATAAGAAGCCTACCCCGATTAGAGTCATGCGGATAACCATAGAAAACTAGAATTCACGTGGCTAGGCTGTTTTGGTTTGTATTTATTTCAATTCTTTTGTTTATTTATTTATACGTTACTAATCCTTTGCTTGTCTCCTACTTAATTATTTTTTTGCATAATTCATGGCACATTCATTCGAAATGTTGATTCGAGAACAATTCAAAATTGAAAACTCTTATAATGGAAGAAAGTGTCCATAACATCGAGAAAGAGTCCTGATGCCCAAGACTGGTCAAGAAGTTGAACAAGGCCCAATCTAGATTAACACTATATGGTAGTACTTCTTCTCGATTGTAATGTGACTCAACCTTCATTATGAGAAGCTGTTTAACAAGAATGTTTGTCGATCAACATTCATATGCATTCATTTGTACATTTTCCAATTCTTTGCTTTCAATCATTTATTTGTCATACACATTGCATTCATTTATGAGGAAGTCAAATTAATTGTGGAAAATGTCGTGGCAGTCAGTTTAAGCCGTCACCATTCCGCACTCGTACAACACCCGCTCTCAATTAAGAGTCATGGAAGATAGATTGGCTACCTTGAAAAGTCACAAAGAGACATCGAGGAATGCTTGAACAGTATCAAGTCAAGGATTAAAAAATCTTAGGAAGAGATCATAGCATGCATCACTGTTCTGCTAGAAAGGAGGGATGGAAAAGCCCATACTGCCGATGAACGCTCTAATGTGGAGAACCTAGGCGGAAACACATCTCACATGAAGGCTCGACTTGAAGGGTTAGTTCTGAAGAGCGTCCACATAGCCGGGGCTTCTGCCAACAACCCACTCGACGTTGGGCAAAGTTTTGAGAATGACGTAGATGCGAATATCTCAGATTTGAATATGATGAATGAGATATAGACAAACTGAAAAGGGAGTTTGAGAAGAAATTTGAGGAGCAATGCCTCTAAATGGAAGAGAAGGTCAGCTCGATGCAATTGACCCATGAATACGGAATTGATGTCTATGAACTGAGCTTGGTATCTGATTTGGACATCCTGCCTAAATTCAAGGTTCCAGACTTTGAAAAGTATGATGGAACCACTTGTCCTTTAGCCCACTTGAATATGTATTGCCGTAAGATGGCGGCGCACTTGAAGAATGAGAAGCTTCTTATTTTTTTCTTCCAAGATAGCTTAGCCGAGGCAGCACCATGTTGGTACGCTAAGCTAAGTCGAATAGACGTGAAGACATGAAAGGATTTTTCGAGAGTCTTTATCGAGAAATACAAGCACGTGAAGTGTAACGCCCCAGTTTTGGGCCTATCGGTTTTGAGGCTTGATAGACTGTTCAATAGACCGGGTTAGGCATTAGAGTCAGATTTGGGAGTAAATATTTTTGTGGACGATAAAAATATGGAAAGTGGTTAAAAATATATTTTAATATATGAAAAATATTGGTTAAATCAATTTTGGAAAAAGGGATTTGGAAGAGTGACATTTTGGTTAGTGACTAAAATGTAATTTTTCAAAACTGTTTTTAAAGGTGACTAAATTGTAAAGGATCAAATTCTTAGAATCTTTAAGGAGCTACTTTACCAAGTTTTTTCTGGTGGTTTATCCCTTCAATTAAGACTTTTTAACATGTGTTTTTAAAGGTAATTAAAAGGGATTTTTTTTTAATAAAAGTTAGTTATTGGTTTTAAAGAAATTTGACGTAAACTTTTATCTCAACTTTTCTCTCCACTTCTTTTCTTCCAAAAACTCTTTTTTTTCATCAAATCTCATAGGTGAGAGATATTTTTACTTGAATTCTTGATTTGTAATTGCTTCTTTACCTTTGATTTACAAAACCTCATTGAAATCTTTTGTTTTTCTAGCTTTAATCAATCAATTGAGGGAGAAATCACACAATAGAGGTGCGGTTCGTTCTTATCCTCTATTGATGGTTCTTTACTGATATTCCCAATTATTTGATCCTTGTTTTATGATTTATAATATGATTTTATGTATTTAAAATGATTAATTGATTTAATTGTGGAAAATTCGTATTGGATCTGTTTTCCAGTATTGATGATTGATTTTAAACATATATTTGATGATTTATAATGTTGATAAGTCATTTTTAACATTGGAATCCCGAAACTCCTTGAATCTTTGATTATTAGGTTGTTAGATTTGTGTTTTTGTGGAGTTGTGGTGGTTGTGTAGTTGCTGGAAGTAAAAGAATGTTGGGAAAGGGTTTTTAGATGTTAATTGATGATGTTTCTTGGGTTGAATCATTATATTATGGTTGGGTTGAGTTTTGGAAGTGTTTGAGGATGATTTCGATATGTTTCAGATGGTTTTTGAGCGGGAAACTTAAGAGTTACGGGTAATTGCTTGTTGGCAATAGTTTGAATGCATAATGATGCATTTTCCTCTGGTTTTATGTGGTTAAAACAGGGGATAATAAAGGCGACGAAGCTTGACGTTGTTTGTTGCTTGCGGGGAGCTTGATTCACATTGACGAGCAAGGCGAGGTGTATCGATGAGTGAAAACTGGTTTAAATACCTTTCAAAGGTCTAATAAAGGTTGTTGGGAGTTTAGGGTAAGCATGAAACACTTACCTAAGCTCAGAAGTAAGTTTCCTTTATTTTGCTTTTGAAAATCGGTTTGGATATGAGCATGTTGATTTCATGTTTTGGTGATAAACATGGTTTGATTTACTTACTGGAAATGCATGATTTTAAGTACATATGCAGGGGTTTAAAAGTATAGGAAATTCTAGTGAGTATTGGTTTTCATTCCGGTCAGGAATGGTATTATTGCTTTGGCAATATAATTTGCATATGTGGTGATTTTTGTATAATGCATTCTAAAACAGTAAGTAAATGGTTTTATAAAAGATATATTGGCTATGTGACAAGATGAGAAAACAATCAGATATAGTTGGCATGCCATATGATTAAAGTGCACTATAAAATATGAACAAAATCGATCGTGGCCATGGGTCCTTGAGGTATGGCGGTTTAACTAGGCCAATCGGACAGTTGGGACCTCATTTGGGGTGTGCGGTTTAACTAGGCAACCCAAATTGATGGTGATCTAGCGGTGTAACTAGGCAAGGTCGGTACATTTGTGGTTTAACTAGGAAAGTGTGGTAAAGCTCACGGTTTAACTAGGCGAGGTTGTCAAATCTTACGGTTTAACTAGGCAAGGTTTGGGATATCATGTGGTTTAACTAGGTATGGTATGAGAGATCCGTGTATCCGATATGTATGGATAGAGGTAGTCTATCTGGGTCACTATAAATGCCAATATATGTGAAAGTTCATGTGTTGAACCTATTATATTGATTTGGGATTTAAGCATAGTTTATGATTTAATGCTTTGGGATTTAAGCATGGTTTATGATTTAATACTTTGGGATCTAAGCATGGAATTTGTATATGATGTTGCATAAGGATATTTATGCATGTCTCGGTTGGAGACAAGGAAAAATGTTGTAGGTTGTTAAGCATGTTTTGGGAACAAGTAGTTTGGTTTTCAAATGGTTTTAATTGCATCATTGTTTCAGGAGCATCCCCATTAAGCATGCGTGCTTACGCTCTCTTTTTCCTAATGATGTAGAGCATTGAAGTTTGGGGGATGCAAAGGCAAGGTTTAAAGTCATCCAAGACAATGACTACTTTGAGTATGAACTCAGTTTATGTTTCCGGTTAATAAGGCAATGTGTTCACCATATTTTGGGGATTTGTAATTCTATTTTTCCCATGATTTTTAAGCATGTGAAGTGCTGGATTTTATGATTTGTTTGATATTGTTGAACTTGTGTGGATCCTTGCTTATAATGATGCTAGATGAGTGCTTAGGAATACATCTAGTTAATTTGGAATGGTTGCTATGTTTTGATGATTCAAGCAATTTTGTTCTAGTGCTTTAGATACGTAAGCATGATGAGTATGCCTTAAAAGTGCCTAATGTGAGTTTTGGTTGTTTGGTAGAATGATATTAGGAAGCATGCCAATAAAATATCTTGGGGTGTATGAATGCCATGTAATGTTGTTGGTTCTGTGTTGTTTTGGTTAGGAATGTCTCATAGTGATGTTGTATAAGTGTTTGAAGCATGTTAGAGCGTTTTAGTTATCGTTAAAGTGTGTTTAGACAATAATTTGGGACATTACAGGTCCAGGCGTACCGGGACAGGTGACCCTGTTTCAGTATGAGTAAGCCATTTCAGGCTTAGCGTAACGGTACATGAGCAAGCATTTCGGTACGAGCCTAGGCAAATTTGGCCACCATTTCGGTACTTGAGAAGGTGTTTCGATACGTTATAGAGATTTTATGAAGGGCGTTACGATACGAGTGTGCGTATCGGATCGAGTTTAAGCTATTGGAATCTGGGTTTTGGAGATTATTAAGGCGTACCAAAACACCTCCAAGCGTACCGGTACAACTGCAGTTAATTCTTTTATTTTGGAATATTTGGAAGTTTCTACTTCTTTCATTTTGGTCCATGAGTTTCATGAATGCAATTGTGTGAGCTTGGATGATTGTTTTGACCTGATTTTTGGCATGTAAGCATGTAATTGGTCTAATTGAGGATTGGTAACCTTAATTTCAGTTTTGGTTCTTAAATTTTATCAGTTTTGCATTTTAGTCCCTAAAATGTATGTTATGCAATTGGATGCCCTTCCATGGTCTGTTTCCTTTGAAAAATCTCCGGCTGCAAGTATGTAAAAAATTGACTAGTTTTTAAAATCTTTCGTCGGTTTACTTTGACAAACCTAATATAGTTCTCTCGGTTTGGTAGGGCGTCTAGGCCGGGTCGAGGGTGTTACATTTGTTGGTATTAGAGATAGGTTTCGAAAGGTTAGGATGTTGTCTTTTGGTTAAATGATGTTACTTGAATTGCACAATGATTGTGTATATGTATAGTGATTGTTTAATATTATGTTAGGGTATGAATTTGGAACATGTTGCCTATTACCGAGGTTTTAAAATGCTTTATAAGGTTTTCTTGGATCCTTTGCCTAATGCTAGCCTGACTTTAATGTGTTTTGATGCTTTTGTTATCATGGCTCGACGTGAGACACGTTTGATGGCTAATAATGTCGGGGTTGGGCAGAATAATAAAGTGAAAGAAAATCCCTCTAATGTCTTGCCTCCTCCTTCTCCATTGGTTCCTCCTGTTAATGTTGGGACGGGTGGTGTACCCTAGGCTCCTCCTGTGCCAGTTTTTGCTGATTTTACTTTATTAGTCCAAGTGATGATGGGAGCATTTCAGGCAGCGGTGGCTGGAGTGCAAATGCAAGCACAGGCACCTGCTATGGTGGCTAATTAAGGTTTACCCTTAGAGCGTCTTCAAAGTTTAGGAGGTGAGGAATTTTAGGGTTTGAGTCCCGAGGCAGCCGAGGGATGGCTGGAAAAGACAATCTATATTCTGAACCAGATGGGTTGTAATAAGGAACGCAAGTTGGGTTGCACTATGTCACTATTGCAGGGTGATGCATATCATTGTTGGGTGACCACAGTTGCGGGTGTTCCCGAGGTAGATGTGACTTGGGAGTTCTTTCAAAGAGCTTTCAAGAGAAAGTATCTTGGGTGACCACAGTTGCGGGTGATGCATATCATTGTTGGGTGACCACAGTTGTACTATGTCGTTATCGCATGGTGGTATTTATGTTGCCGAGTATGAGGTGAAGTTTGTTCGCCTAAGTTAGTATGCCCCAGATTTGGTTCCCGATGATCAACAAAGATGTGATAGGTTTCGCTATGGTATTGTGAAGGACATTAAGACGTATCTCCTGGCTATGGATTACAAAAATTTTGATGTGTTGATCAACCAGGCCAAGAATATTGAGCAATCCTTAGGTACATCAGTTCAGGTTGTGAGTGCAAGCTTGGGTAAGAGAGCGACTGACTCTGGCTATTCTAGGAGGCAGAATATGAGGTTTTAGGACAAGAGGCATAAGTCGGATCATAAGCGTGGTAGCGGGGTTGGCCAGGCTGTTCAGGAAGCTCGTGTTATAGCGTAGTGTGAGCGATGTGGTAGGCGCCACACGGGTATGTGTTGGGGTAATGTTGGAGTTTGTTGGATTTGTGGGTCATCTAATCATTTGAAGCATGATTGTCCTCGTGCTTTGAGGGATGCACCGGTACAGGTTGTTGCACCTGTTAGGGGCTGAGGCCGTGGTAGGGGTAATTTTCAGAGGCGTGAGGATGGTTAGAGAGTTCTAGCTCATGATGCTGCAGTACAACCGGCTACTCAAGCGGAAATGATGATGCAAGGAGGTTGCCAAGCTTACTTGGCTATCGTGATGAATCTTGAAGTTAAGGGTGTTCGGGTGTAGGACATTCGAACTGTTAGTGATTTTCTAAAGGCTTTTCCTGAAGAGTTACTGAGTTTACCACCAGATAGAGAGGTAGAATTCAGTATCGAGACATATGTGGGTACAGCGCCGGTGTCCATAGCTTTTATAGGATGGCACCGAAGGAATTGAAAGAGTTGAAGTCACAGCTTCAGGAGTTGTTGGATCATGGGTTCACTTGATCGAGTATTTCACCTTAGGGTACTCTAGTTCTCTTTGTGAAAAAGAAAGATGGTACGATACGTATGTGCATTGATTATCGTCAGTTGAATAAGCTAATGATGAAAAACAAGTATCCTTTGCTGAGGATTGATGATCCATTTTATCAGTTTTGCAGGGCAGCGGTGTTCTCTAAGATTGATTTAAGATCAGTTGAAGGTTAAGGATGAGGATGTACATAAAATCGTGTTTCGTATGAGGTAAGGACATTATGAGTTTTTGTTCATGCCTTTTAGTTTGACAAATGCCCCGGCTATATTCATGGATATGATGAATTGGGTGTTCCATGAATATCTTGATCAGTTCGTGGTGGTGTTTATAGATGATATTCTCGTGTACTCTCATATCGAGGAAGAACATGATTGGCATTTGCGGATTATGTTGCAGGTTTCGAAGGATAATCAGTTGTATGCCAAGCTGCGCAAGTGTGAGTTTTGGCTTAAGGAAGTGATATTCCTTGGTCATGTGGTTTCTGCGGAGTGTATTCGTGTTGATTTACAGAAAATTGAGGCTATTTTAATTGGAAGCAACCTAAATATGTTCTAGAGGTTCGTAGTTTTCTTAGGTTGGCTGGTTATTACTGTTGCTTTGTAGATGGGTTTTCTTATATTGCAGCGTCGTTGACGAAGTTGTTGCAAAATAATGTTCCTTATGTGTGGACGGAGAAACAACAGCTCAGTTTTGAGAAGTTGAAGGAAGTTTTAACATATGCTCATGTGTTGATTCAACCTGAATCTGGGAAGGAGTTTGTGGTCCATAGTGATGCATCTTACGTTGGTTTGGGTTGTGTGCTGATGCAAGATGGTAAGGTTGTGGCTTATGCGTCGAGATAGTTGAAGGTTCATGAGCGCAATTATTCGACTCATGATTTGGAGCTTGCAGCTGTGGTGTTTGCCCTGAAAATTTGGAGACATTACCTTTATGGTAAGAAGTATGTTGTTTTTACAGACCATAAGAGTTTGAAGTATTTGATGTATCAAAAGGATTTGAAACTTATGCAAGGTAAATGGTTGGGTTGCTTAAGGATTACAAATTGACGATCGAGTATCATCCTAGAAAAGCTAATGTGGTTGTGTATGCGTTAAGTCGTAAGGTTGCGGTTGAGCTTAGGGCTATGTTTGCTAGGTTGAGTGTGACATGGAAAGGTGGATTGTTGGCTGAGTTTGAAGTCAAGACTATATTGTCACAGATAATTAAAGCCATGCAACCATTTGATGATTCCTTGGTTGAGCACGTTAAGGTTATATCGTAGGGTAATCCGACGGATTTTCATTTTGATAATGATGGAGTTTTGTGTTTTAAGGGTCGAATAGCGGTGCCGGATGATCCAGAGTTGAGGCACACTATTTTGAAAGAGGCTCATTCTAGTCCATTTGCTATGCATCCCGATGTGTGAAGATGTATCGTGGATTGAAAGAAGTGTACTATTGGGTTGGCATGAAGAAGGATGTGGCTGAGTTTGTTTCGCGGTGTTTGGTGTGTCAGCGGGTCAAAGGCTGAACATCAGTTTCCATCCGGGTTGTTACAACTGTTGAGAATTCCAGAATGGAAATAAGAAAGAGTCACCATGGATTTTGTGTCAGGGTTACCTTTGACTCCGGCTAACAAAGATTCCATTTGGGTGATTGTGGATCGGTTCACAAAATGTGCACATTTTCTGCCAGTTCATATGATGTATACGCTAGACAAGTTGGCGGATTTGTACATTTCTGAGATCATGCGTTTGTATGGGATACCTAAGTCTATTGTTTCGAATATATATCCGAGGTTTATATCGAGGTTTTGGGTGAGTTTGCATCGGGCTTTGGGTACGAGGTTGAACTTCAGCGCCGCGTATCATCCTCAGACAGATGGACAATCTGAGCGAGTTATCCAGGTTTTGGAGGATATGCTGAGATGTTGCGTTATTGAGTTCCAAGGAACCTGGGAGAAGCATTTACCTTTGGTTGAGTTTGCGTATAACAACAATTACCAAGCGAGTATACAGATGGCACCGTATGAGGCATTGTATGGCTAGAGGTGTCATACGCTTTTGTGTTGGGCTCAGGTAAGGGAAAAGCATATTTCCTTACCGGACGTGTTGAAAGAAACAGATTAAAAGGTAAAGCTTGTGTGTAATGGCTTGAAAGTGGCTAGGGATCGACAGAAATCTTACGCATATTTGAAGCGTAGGAAAATTGAATATGCGGTGGGCGATCGTGTATTCTTGAAAGTGTCACCATAGAAAAAGGTGATGTGGCTCGAACGTAAGGGTAAGCTTAGTTTGAAGTTTATTGGACCATACGAGGTTGTTGACCGTGTTGGTCTTGTGGCTTATTGGTTGAGGTTGCCTCCCGAGTTGTAACGCCCCGGTTTTGGGCCTGGCGGTTTTGAGGCTTGTTAGACGGTACGATAGACCGGGTTAGTGATTCGAGTCGGATTCGGGAGTAAATATTTTTGTGGAAGATAAAAATATTGAAAAATGGTTAAAAATCATATTTTAATATATGAAAAATATTGGTGAAATCAATTTTGGAAAAAGGGATTTGGAAGGGTGACATTTTGGTTAGTGACTAAATGTAATTTTTCAAAATTGTTCTTTAAAGGTGATTAAATTGTAAAGGATCAAATTCTTAGAATCCTTAAGGAGATATTTTACCAAGTTTTTGCTGGTGGTTTCTCCCTTCAATCAAGATTTTTTACATGTGTTTTAAAGGTAATTAAAAGGGATTTTGTTAATAAAAGTTAGTTATTGGTTTTAAAGAAATTTGACGTAAACTTTTCTCTCAACTTCTTTTCTACCAAAAACTCTTGTTTTCATCAAATCTTAGAGGTGAGAGATCTTTTCACTTGGATTCTTGATTTGTAATTGCTTCTTTACCTTTGATTTACAAAACCTCATTGAAATCTTGTGTTTTTATAGCTTTAATCAATCAATTGAGGGAGAAATCACACAATAGAGGTAAGGATCGTTCTTCTCCTCTATTGATGGTTCTTTATTGATTTCCAAGTATTTGATCCTTTATTTATGATTTATAATCTGATTTTATGTATTTACAATTATTAATTGATTTAATTGGGTTTAATTGATGAAATTGTGGAAAAATCGTATTGGATCTGTTTTCCAGTATTGAGGATTGATTTTAAACATATATTGGATGATTTAAAATGTTGATAAGTCATTTTTAACATTGGAATCCCGAAACTCCTTGAATCCTTGATTATTAGGTTGTTAGATTTATGTTTTTGTGGAGTTGTGGTGGCTGTGAAGTTGCTGGAAGTAAAAGGATGTTGGGAAAAGGTTTTTAGATGTTAATTGATGATGTTTCTTGGGCTGAATCGTTATATTATGGTTGGGTTGAGTTTTGGAAGTGTTTGAGGATGATTTCGATATGTTTCGGATGGTTTTTGAGTGTGCAACTTAAGAGTTGCGGGTAATTGCTTGTTGGCAATGGTTTGAATGCATAATGATGCATTTGCCCTCTGGTTTTATGTGGTTAAAACAGGGGATAATCAAGGCGACGAAGCTTGATGTTGTTTGTTGCTTGTTGGGAGCTCGATTCACGTTGGCGAGCAAGGCGAGGTGTATCGGTGAGTGAAATCTGGTTTAAATGCCTTTCAAAGGTTTAATAAAGGTTGTTGGGAGTTTAGGGTAAGCGTGAAACGCTTACCTAAGCTCAGAAGTAAGTTTCCTTTATTTTGCTCTTGAATATCGGTTTGGATATGAGCATGTTGATTTCATGTTTTGGTGATAAAACATGGTTTGATTTACTTACTGGAAATGCATGATTTTAAGTACATATGCAGGGGTTTAAAAGTATAAGAAATGCTAGTGAGTATTGGTTTTCATTCCGGTCGGCAATGGTATTATTGCTTTGGCAATGTGATTTGCATATGTGGTGATTTTTGTATATGCATTGTAAAACAGTAAGTAAATGGTTTTATAAAAGATATATTGGCTATGAGACAAGATGAGAAAACAATCAGATATAATTGGCACGCCATATGATTAAAGTTCACTATAAAATATGAACAAAATCGATCGTACCATGGGTCCTTGAGGTATGGCGGTTTAACTAGGCCACTCGGACTTTTGAAACCTCTTTCGGGGCGTGCGGTTTAACTAGGCAACCCAAACTGATGGTGATCTTGCGGTGTAACTAGGCAAGGTCGGTACACTTGTGGTTTAACTAGGCAAGGGTGGTAAAACTAGTGGTTTAACTAGGCGAGGTTGTCATATCTTATGGTTTAACTAGGCAAAGTTTGGGATATCATGCGGTTTAGCTGGGCAAGGTATGAGAGATGCGTGTATCCGATATGTATGGATAGAGGGTAGTCTATCTGGGGTCACTATAAATGCCAATATATGTGAAAGTTCATGTGTTGAACCTATTATAATGCTTTGGGATTTATACATGGTTTATGATTTAATACTTTGGGATTTAAGCATGGTTTATGAATTAATGCTTTGGGATCTAATTATGGAATTTGTATATGATGTTGCATAAGGATAGTTATGCATGTCTCAGTTGAAGACAAGGAAAAATGTTGTGGGTTATTA
The DNA here is from genome assembly GCA_019671005.1 of Hibiscus mutabilis. Lineage (NCBI taxonomy): Eukaryota > Viridiplantae > Streptophyta > Magnoliopsida > Malvales > Malvaceae > Hibiscus > Hibiscus mutabilis. Next base: position 52,846,427 of record CM033719.1, read on the forward strand.
AGCATGTTTTGGGAACAAGTGGTTTGGTTTTCAAATGGTTTTAATTGCATCATTGTTTCATGAGCATCCTCACTAAGCATGTGTGCTTATGCTCTCTTTTTCCTAATGATGCAGAGCATTGAAGTTTAAGGGCTGCAAAGGCAAGGTTTAAAGCGATCCAAGACAAGGACTACTTTGAGTATGAACTCGGTTTATGTTTCCGATTAATAAGGCAATGTGTTCACCATATTTTGGGGATTTGCAATTATGTTTTTCCCATGGTTTTTAAGCATGTGAAGTGCTGGATTTTATGATTTGTTTGATATTGTTGAACTTGTGTGGATCCTTGCTTATAATGATGCTAGATGAGTGCTTGGGAATGTATCTAGTTAATTTGGAATGGTTGCTATGTTTTGATGATTCAAGCAAGTTTATTTTGATGCTTTAGACACGTAAGCATGATGAGTATGCCTTAAAAGTGCCTAATGTGAGTTTTGGTTGTTTGGCAGAATGATATTAGGAAGCATGCCTATAGAATATCTTGGGGTGTATGAATGCTATGTAATGTTGTTGGTTCTGTGTTGTTTTGGTTAGGAATGTATCCTTGTAATGTTGTATAAGTGTTTGAAGCATGTTAGAGCGTTTTGGTTATCATTAAAGTGTGTTTAGACATCAATTTGGGACATTACAGGTCCAGGCGTACCGATATGGGTGACCCTATTTTGGTACGAGTAAGCCATTTTAGGATTAAGATACCGGTACGTGGGCAAGCGTTTCGATACGAGCCCAAGGAAATTTGGCCAGCATTTCGGTACTCGAGAGGGTATTTCGATACGGCATAGGGATTTTATGAAGGGTGTTTTGATACGCGTGGGCATATCGAAACGAGTTTAAGCTATTGGAATCTGGGTTTTGGAAATTATTAAGGCATACCGAAACACCTCCAAGCGTACCGATACGGCTGCAGTTAATTCTATTATTTTGGATTATTTGGATGTTTTTGTTTCTTTCATTTTGGTCCCTGAGTTTCATGAATGCAATTGTATGAGCTTGAATGATCGTTTTGACCTGATTTTTGGCATGTAAGCATATAATTGGGCTAATTCAGGATTGGTAACCTTAATTTCAGTTTTGGTTCCTAAATTTTATCAGTTTTGCATTTTAGTCCCTAAAATGTATGTTGTGCAATTGGATGCCCTTCAGTGGTCCGTTTCCTTTGAAAATTCACCCGCTGCAGGTATGTACACTTAGGTTTAATATTATGTATCTAGACAAGATAAAAGAAAAAATGGACCGATTTTTGAAATCTTTCACCGGTTTGTTTCGGCAAACCTAATGTAGCTCTCTCGGTTCAGTCGGGCGTCTAGGCCAGGTCGAGGGGGTTACATGAAGGACATGATCCCAAATAGAACATTGCTTCAGGGTTTGACCCAGAGACAAAATGAGAACGTCGGACAATATGCCCAAAGGTGGAGGGACATCGCAACGCAAGTTTAGCCGCCCATCTTGGAGAGTGAAATCACCCGCCTCTTTGTGGAAACACTGCAAGGTCCACTCTATGAAAAAACAATCAGCAATGTATCCTTGGGATTCGCCAAATTTGTGAACGCGGCAGAATCTATCGAGGCTACTTTCAAGAATGACAAGCTCAAGATAGGGGAAAATCAGCAAAAGTACCCGAAGAAAAGAGACAATGAGGTGAGCCATGTGAGTACCAATCGCTCAAGTAATGTTACAATTGCACCAAAGCCGACAATAACAAGTTCACAAAGGCACGATCGGAGGGAGCCTAGAAAAGAGGAGGTTTTCACTTCTTTACCCATAACTTACAGTGAGCTATACCCCACGCTTTATGAGGCAGACTTGGTTCGCCCTTATCACCTTACTTTGATGCAGCCTCCCTATCCAGCATGGTTTGACCCTAAGGCTAAGTGTGAGTATCATGCGGGAATCTCCGGCCACAACATCAACAACTACAAAGCATTCAAGAGGGTAGTTTAGAACCTATCAATACTGGTGTTCTGCAGCTTGACACGCTAGATGTGGCAACCAATCCTTTTCCTAACCATGGTGGCCACTAAAGGGTTAGATTCTTCCAAGATGTTGAGGGATCAAGGAGTCAAGATCGGCCCAAGTTACTGAAAGATCTAGATGCATCTTACTTTTGCCTTTTTATTAGATGTCAGTTTGCATGAATGTCCTTGCATTTTCTGTTTTCCATTTCCTGTTTTAAATCAATCTTGCTACTTTTGGCCCGAAAGTAACATTGATCTTTTGTAAAGGGCATTTGTCGTGTTTGCAAATTTTTATTTCAATGAAAATATGCATTTTGTTAAATCACGAGTATATATGTATATCCTTCCTTAACTCTAAAGATTATTGGATATCACATGCATGTTGTGACATTGATTTAAATGCAAAGATCAAGCGAATGTTGTGATCACGATAAAATATGATTTCTTGCTCAACACGCTCAGGTCGGTAATTTGCGAGAAACAAGACAACTACTCATTCAATGATTTTCGATGATGAGAAAATCTCCTAGGAAAGACCATTGGAGTTGCTTAAATTTGAGAATTCCTTTAATATTTTAAAAAATAAAAACAAAGAAAAATGAAAAAAAACTGTCTTGATGAAGCTGTGGGGAAGAACCAGTCTAATAAGGAACTAGATTCCACCAGTTCAATACCCCAGAATCAGAGATAAATATCTAAAATCAATGAACAATCGAGTAAGTCTCAGAACATCTTGATAGAGCTGTGGGAGAAGAAAAAATCTAATAAAGAACTAGATTCCACCAGTTCAATACCCTAGCGTTAGGGATGGATCTTTGAAGACACTGCCACCACCATAATTGCAATTAATTTTCAGTTTACTAATACCCAGAATTCTCAAGAGGATGATTATAGTAGGAGAAAAGTGTTGAGAACTAGAAAGAGTAGTTTTCTAACGGATCAAGCAAATACCATAATCATAAGGATGAACCGAGCAATTTGAGAAAGATATCACAACTTCAAACATCGCCGCAACATTCAAAGGTAAGCCATTGATCACCGGGGGTTGAATCTAAGACACTCTAGCATTTGATATCCAAGGAATCTTGTTCTTTTTCTTCCCACTTTGCAATTTTGGGTTTCCAAGCCTGGTATATTAATTTAAAAATGCATCATTCATTAAAGTAATCAGTTAGCAAACTGAACCTCTTTAAAACAAAAATTCTTTTATTCAAGAAATTGATTTCAACCCGCAAGGATTTTAATGCAAATAATCATCTCGGGTTGAGAAAGAATGATAAAGCCCAAGCATGAAGGGGCATTTTGGTGACATGAGAAGAAGGGTGTCCCTCGAAGAATGGGGCAACTTTGTTTGCAATATGAAAAGAACTTTAAAACTTGAGATCCCGAGTCAGAATGGACAAGAGAATACTTTTTGAGCCAGTTGTGATGAAAAAGGCAAAATTTTCCGGCAACAAGAAAGCAAGAGTAAGCAACAAAACTTTTGGTGCAAAAAATTTGTTGGAGCATGAATATGATTAAATCGGTTGAAATGTCTCCAAGACACAAATTAACCAATTGAGCAAAGTTCAAGAAGAACAATCTAAAGTGGAAACTTTGAAGATACATTTTGGAAGGTTGAACTCGAGTGTAAGATGGGGCATTCTAGCCGCATTGGAGCCCCAATGATGAAACAAGACTGAGATTTTTCCATTGAATTTCCTTAAAGAATATGACTCGCTTGAGTGGTCCTCAGTCGACATTCATCCATGCATCATATAGTTATGCATCCCTAGTTTAGGGGGCATGCTAACCTATGCATCAAATTATTCTATCTTTTTGACAGGTATTCATAGATTCACAAAGATCTTAATATACAACTTCACGTTTGAATAAATGGATCCCAACAAGATTTCAATTTGTGCTTTCGTGAAATCAAGCAAAGATTTCGGTCAATGACTTCTTGAAAAGTAGATCACAACAAAGAATCAAGAGTTTCTAATGAGAAGAACTCACCCAACAAATATTTTGATTTGCAATTCTATGTGTGGAAGGCCATAAGGAAGACTTTCAGTGTTCGGTGAGCCAGGCCATCAGTAAGACCTTCAGTGTCTGATCTTTTAATCTTCCGAAAATCATTAAGGCCTTCAGTGCATGATGAACTGGACTATCAGTAAACCTTTCGGTGTTTGACTTCACCAGTAAGACCTCCAGTGCATGGTGAGCTAGGTTGTCCACAAATCCTTCAGTGTTGGAATTTCTTTTCAGTTATCAGTAAGACCTCCAGTGCACGGTGAACCGGATTATCAGTAAACCCTTCAGTGTTTGACTTCATTAGTAAGACCTCCAGTGCATGGTGAGCCAAGTTGTTCGCAAATCCTTTAGTGTTGGACTTTGTAAGACCTCCAGTGCATAGTGAGCTAGGTTGTCCGCAAATCCTTTAGTGTTTGACTTTCTTTTCGATTATCAGTAAGACCCCTAGTGCATGGTGAACCGAATTATTAGTAAACCCATTAGTGTTTGACTTTATTAGTAAGACCTTTAGTGCATGGTGAGCCAATTTGTTCGCAAATCCTTCAAGGTTGGACTTTTTTTTAATTATCAGTAAGACCCCCAATGCATGGTGAACCGGACTGTCAGTAAACCCTTCAGTGTTTGATTTCATCAGTAAAACCTTCAGTGCATGGTGAACTGAATTGTCAGTAAACCCTTCAGTATTTGACTTCACCAATAAGGCCTCTAGTGCATGGTGAGCCAAGTTGTCCGTAAATCCTTTAGAGTTGGACTTTCTTGTCTAGTCATTAGTAAGACCTCCAGTGCATGGTGAGCCAGACCGTCTGTAAATCCTTCAGTGTATGACTCTAGTTTCCCCAAGCCATTAGTAAGGCCTCCAGTGCATGATGATTTGGGTTACCCGTTAAGCCTTAATTGCTCAATCTTTAATCATCCAGATCCTTAGTAATGCCTCCAGTGTTTGGCGATTCGGACCGTTAGTGAGACTGCCAGTACAAGTCACTAGTAAGCCCTTCAGTGCAGGGTGATTTGGGTGTTAGCAAAGCCTTCAGTGCTTGATCATTGGCCATACGAACCATCAAAAAGACCTTCAGTGCATGGTGATTCAAGCTGCGAATAGGGAAGTGGGACAAAATTTATGTCTTTTCGTCTTTGCTCTATTCCCATTTCACAGCAATAAGCAAAGAGGGGCAGCTGTAGACACTAAATTTTGTCCGGTTTAAATTAAATGCTCGAATTAAAATCAATCCACATTACCCCTCACAATACCCAAAACCTTATACCCTAACCTAATAGTCCACATCAAATATGGCCCATTACCTATAATTTTATATAATAAAAAAATACAAAAAAATGAATATTCCAACTCCTTCTTCATTAAATCTTTACTCCCATTGGATGAACCACTACTTGGTGACCAAAGTCTTGATTTTTATTGGTTTTCATTTTAAAGGGATAAACCAAAAATATCATTCATCACTCTAATATTAAAACCTAGATTTTATTTTTACCAAATACCCTTAATCACCCTATATATATATATATATAATACCTACCCTAAAAAAGGACACGGGCTCTCTCCTTGGATAGCCGCAATCAATTTTCCTTTGTTCCCAACTTCCCCATAACCAAATTCCAACTTCTTTTCCAAGCACTGCCGCAACAACCCATTTTCTTACTTCCCACAGCCGCATGCCCTGATTCTTGACCCCACCGAGACCTCAACCGATATCCACCCATTCGAATCATTAACCCTTAAATCAAGCTTTTTAACCTCAACAATAACGACCCATGGATTGATTGATCGAGCATATATTTGACTTTTGGTATTTGTTTCCCTTTATATTTATTATGTATTTTCATTCTTATGGTTTAATAAAAATATTGATGAATTTATTGGTAATCCTTTCATTTTATTTCATTTATTTATTTATGTTTTGTGTTTTTTGTTCGATATAGTTCCTATTTATTCCCTTTTATATCATGTGTTATGTGTATTATTTATTTTTTATGTAGTAGACCGTGTTATATATATGTATATTTTATTATAATATACTATAGTTTATATATATTATTATATTATATATAATTTTTTGTTAAAAGCGTTTTTACCTATGTTTATATACATATATTATTATTATTATATATGTATTATTTATAGTATATGTATTATTTATAGTATATGTATTATATATTATTTATATATTTTGATTCTTTTGTTTTTATTTATTTTATTTTGTTCGAATCGGCCTTACGGTGACCCACAACGGGGAATGACCCATATTATTATGGCTCGTTTAGTGTAGCCAACTAACATCTAACATTTAACTTCTAACTTTTATTTTCTTCGCAATTTAATTTACCGCAATTTACTTTCTCGCCTTTAAATTTTGCCTTTTAATTTCTCCACTTTATTTTACACCTTTTATTCGAACCGGTCCTTTTTCCGGATCTTTTAATTTTCGCTCTCTTTTCATGCTCAATCCGGTCCTTTTTCGGATTATTTTTTTATTTCAGTCCTTTTTCCGGATTGCTTTCGATCAGGTCCCTTTCCGAATTTTCTTTAATTCCCGCATTTATTTTTATCGCTCTTTAATTTTCCGCATTTATCTTTACTGTTCTTTATTTATTTATTTACAATTTTTTGACATACTTTAACTTGTCATCCATTTCACACCTAATTTATTTAATCCCAGGTCATTAATTAATTAACTTAATTTTTAAAAAGGAGGTATTTATTAATTCCGATATTTGCGTCTTAACAGTCCGGGCTTAATGGATGTTGACCAAATATTCAAATTAATTTTCACCGTCTGAAGGTAAACTTCAATTTGAAATAAAATTTGATAAATCCATGACATCATTCTTAACTGTTTGCATCATGCATAAAGGTGATGTACTCGATTCGAACTGTAAATTAACAAAACATTCGGTCTTATTCGATGTCGGTTTAATCTATGGTCCAATGTACAATCGTCCTTATTAATTTAACATCTAATTAATTCAAACCCATTAAATTGTTAAAGCCCGTTTGATTATGACTTATATTCAATTAAGACCATTTAATTTAATTCAATTTAAATTTCAATGATTTCCATCAATTAAAAGCTTTTAGTACCAATTTCTGGGCGTGATGTGGGTGTTAATCCTTCCACACACGTAACTAACTCTCGAACCCATTTTCAAGCGAATCTCTGGTTTTATGGTGTCCGGCCTACCCTAGTGGACGAGGGTGACTCTAACCCTTCATTTTTAAACCAAAAACAAGCTTTTTAAAACAAAATCCCCAAAAATTAATTTTTCACCAATTTCCCCAATTTATTCCAATTTTCAAAAAATTTCAACAAAACTAAAAAAAGAATAGATCTTATTTTTCGTTAGCGATTTCAAAAAGGTCGCTACACTATGAATGATCTTGGAGATTATGGTCATTTATCATTTTTGCCCAAATTTCTTCAAATTCTAATTCTGATTTACAACATTACATGCACTTATAGAATAAGGTATGAAACTATGTGAATGGGCATTCTTAAAAATATGCCATAAACATAATATGTGGCATGAATTAGGAAAGACTTCTTCAATAGCTTTGCTAATTGAATGATCTTATTCTGTCATTATAGTCTTCGATCCTTGATTTCCTATCAATTATAGGAAAGACTTGAACAAGCGCACAAAAGAAGTAGTAATAGTCTCATCTAACAAAAACACACAATCATACATTATAGTTTGTCGATGATCATTAATCTCAACAAACGGAGCGTACATCAAATTATATATATTGGTGCGCTAAGTTGTATCAAAAATCACAGCATCTCCAAAATAATCATAATCAATTCTTGATCTACCATATCTTCAAAAGAAGTTTGTCATTCGATTTTCTTCATCTGCTTGAACCGTATAAAAAACATTGGATCTTCACTTGCTTTAACCTTGAAATGGTTAAATAAACTTTGATCATCTTAAACTTCAATAATCATCATCATTTTATGTTTGTTAACGTAATCGTGACAATCACGTCTTATAAACCCAACAATTTCAATACCCCTTACTTCATTCAACATGTAACAGTAAACATTTGTGGGACGTATACCATCACTAACCATCGAATCAATGACATTAACTTTGGCTATTTGAATCGGTCAAGTTGATCTAAGTAAATATCTTTTTAAAGGGGTTGCCAACTCATGATTATGCTCAAAGATAAAGTGAGTGACTGCCTATTGGTTATCTTGCACCATACATCGAATCATCGTTGGACACTGATAAGTGTTCAAAAGTACTATTTTTATTACCCTTTTTACTCATATTATTGTTAGACTTAAGCTCATATTAGTTGCATAATTAGTCATTCATGCATTAATTCATGTTTCTTTCCACCGTTGAGCTTGATTACATAACTTGGTGATTTTTGTGGAAAAAGATGCTGCTTTGGTGTGTTTTTGTGTGTGTATGTGCAGGATCACTTGCCAAAGCAATGCCGAGCTAGTTGCCAGGGCAATGCATTAAGGATATGCCGAGCTAGTTGCCAGGGCAATGCATGAAAGAGACGCCGAACTAGTTGCCATGGCAATTGTCGACAAAGAGAAAATGCAATAGGGATGTCGAAATTAATGACTATACAAGCCCAAGATGACGTGGAGCAAAGCCCAAACCCAAAGGAATTTGATTTCCATGCAGAGATTAAAGAAGAATTAAATTCCAAGAAGATAGGAGAAGTTCTAGTAGGAATACAATTATAATAAAGAATTATATTCTTTAAAGATAATTTAATTCCAACTCAAACTCCTCCTCAAAGAAGGACTTTGGCCTAGCCCTATAAATAGCAAGGAGATTTCGACAATCCAATAGAGAGAAAAATAGAGAGATTTCGACAAGATAGCAAGGAGGGAGAGAGTTCGATTTCTTCTTCTTCTTTGCTTCCATTAGATTCATGGTTTGGGGATTATTCTTTGTATATCTTTTGAACCCAACCATGAACTAACTTGATTGGTTGGGGTTATTGTGTTTTGTTGTTGTGAGAAACAATTGGATTTTGTTTAGGTAATAAGAGTTTGCACTTTTCTATTCAAGGTTTACTCATTCTTGGCTTTTATTCTTGTTTGCGAGTGAATTGGGAGAGGATCTCGTAACTTCATCTATTTATCTAATATCGGGAGAGTTAGATTCAAGAAACGAATGAGTATGGTCTTTATTCAATCTATTGATGGTGAAGATTAATCCGGCTTAGGAATAAGTTAAGGATTTCAACGGCTAAGAGGAGCGCAAGATTGGTTGTTGTTCACCCTTGATTCACGCAGGGATGTATTATCAAGGCATGCACAAGTAGCTAGAGTTTCGACTTAGGGATAAGAAGAAACCATTGAAGAACGCTCTGCCGAACCTTGAAGTTGCTGCCCAGACGCCCAAGTAGTTGCCCAACTAGTTGCCCAGGCAACCATCGATTAGTTGCCAAGGCAACCCCGTTGTGCAAGTTGCCACGGCAACTGAGTTGCCCGTGCACTCTTTTACCAAGACGATCCAATCGGCTATCATACCTCAACTCACGATAACCTGGCCTATTCTTTCTTTTTCTTTCATCTATTCTTTTAGTTTATTGCTTTTACTTTTCTCGCTAATTAAAACCTCTATTATCAATTGTGTTTTTATTTTCACAGTGCAGTAACTTAAGCAAAGTGGCCCAAACCAATCCCTGTGGAGACGATACTCGATACTCATATCACTTTATTACTTGCGACGTGTATACTTGCACATTTGCGTAGCACTTATTACGCGCAACAAGTTTTTGGCGCCGTTGCTTGGGATTGGCAATTGGTGTTAGTTGTTTTTGTTATTGCATTTTTTTCTTTTAGTTTTACTAACTTTTCTTTTTGTTTGTTTTATCAAAAAAAAAATTAGGTGCGCTACAAGTTAAGGGACGCCAACATGTCGGGAAATAAAAGCCAATCTATTCGAGAGATGATGTTGGAAGATATGAATCAATCCAATCAAGAGTTTCTTGCACCCTTTGATGATTACCTATACCAACTGAGAAAAACCCAAAGAACTTATACCGTGGAAAAATCTTGTGCTATGTGTGGAGAACATCATGTGTTTGAAAATTGCCCTCACATTTTCGGTGCATATAACTACATGGAGGACCATAGAGGGAACCAACAGCAAAATTCTTCATGGTATGATCAAAAAGCTCAAATTTTTTTTTACCATAACAATTTTGTCGCAGCAACAGATATGCCATGGAAATGTAGTCCTTTTCAAGAGCATTCCAATTCCTTGGAGGAAACGTTACTAGCTTCATTGGCTAGACTTGACAGATCAATTGAAGAGATTCGAGAGCTATCAAAATCTATGGATACGAGGATAACTCAATGGGATGCAACCTTAGGGGATTCAGAAGATCAATTGGGGAGATCCACATATGTCATGGATAACATGCACCAACAATTCATTCCTAGGGATACTGACGTCCTAAGGCAAGAGGATAAGGAGCAATGCAAAGAAATCTCTCTGATGTGTGAGGAACAACTAGAACCTCAAAGTCAAGAGGATGCCAATGAGAGAGACTGCCCAACACATGATGAGCCTGAACAACAAATTGCCTCGGCAATGATTGAGGAGCCTGAACAGAGCAATGCCGCGACAACACTCAGTGAAGCTGAGAACAATAATACTACAGCAAATTCTGAGGAACCCGATGCCCAGAAGGTTACAACGTTGATGTTGAAGCAGGAATCTGTAGATTGCTCTCATCTACAATTGCCACGGCAATTACACGACCACATGCAAGATCAACGAGATGATAATACTTTGCCAATGGAATATGAGCAGGTAATGGTTGAACCTTTTGAATTCTTTAAAAACTCACCTCGTCCATTGCAGGTATGTCTTGAGGAACCGATGTTGGTAGATTTAAAGCCATCGAAATCTCTACTGATGGAGATTTTTGAGAGGCCAAAAGAAAACGGTGTTTGGATTCGTAAAGCTTTTCAGAAAATTTGTTCTTCCCTTGACTTACAGCAAATTTTGGCAACTGATTGCCACGACAATTGGCTTGAGCAGCAATTGCCACGACAACAAAGGCTACATCCAACCATGATAGAAGTCGACAAGAATGAGGTAATTGAATGGTTGAGAATGGATATAATTTTTCCTATTAATATATTTGTGCCTTCAGGAATAGTAGCAAGGTGGAGAGTATACATGGACTACAAGCGAACAAAGAAGAAAGACACCTCCACCATGGTAACGCAAAAGGGAGTAGTGGCAAGCACATTGGCCAAACTCTTTTTGGGCAATATTATCACCCGATGGAGGGTGCGGATGGACTATAAGAAGTATCGAAAACGGCAACCTTCAACACCGCAACAACTCCTGATACGCACGCCTCTGCAACCATGGACGCGCATGCCTCGGCAACCCCTGACGCCTAGGCAACCATGGATGTGCATGCCTCGGCAACCCTCGACGCCACGGCAACTACTGATACATTTATTTTTATTTTTTGAACTATTTTGTTCTATTATTTTTGGTTATTTTTTCTCTTTATTTTTTAGGATATATTTTATTTTTCTTCATTATCTTTAGTTTTCAGGTTTTCTTTTCCACAACAAGACTCACAACCACCATGCTAAGGAAATTCACTGCCGACTACTTGCCACAGCAACCACAACAAAAACTGGCGATGCCCAGGCAACAACTATGGCTTCGGGAACTACTGATGCCCATGCAAGTGAACCTGCATCGGCAAACATGGATCAAATCAAAGCAATGCTATTCACACGGCACCAGCATTCAACCACCGACTGAAAAATGAATCAAGTAAACGGCACGAAGGAAACTTATCACTCGAGGTGACGACCTCTTCGACTAACTCATTTCATTTAGTTACTTTTAAATTTTGTTTCACTCTTACATGCATTGAGGACAATGTTTCTCTCGAGTTTTGGGGGGTGTTGGTTTCTAGTTAGTTTCATGTTTAGTTGCATTCATCTTTAGCAATCACATATAGGTTGCATATGTTACTTGTCATGCCTTTAATTTGATTTAATTGCTTAAGACTTGTTGAATATCCAATGATGAATTTTTTCCACTGCACTTAATTGAAATAACCTTTAATTTTAGGATTGCATGGAAAGAACTTAGAATTTTACTATGATGCTGAATTTTTTTACACGGTTGTGGGTTGTTGATTCAAAGAAACTTAGTGAACGTAGGTTGCTTAAAATTTGGGTAAATTTAAAATTGAAAATTAAAAGTTAATTTCTTGCTAGAGGTGCCCAAAACTGGCTCTAGTAGTAAATACACTTTCTTGCTAGAGGTGCCTGAAACTGGCTCTAGTAGTTAATGCACATTAAAGAATCGCTAGAGGTGCCCGAAATTGGCTCTAGTCGACTAAAATAAAATAAGAAATTGCTTACTTTGCTAGAGGTGCCCGAAATTGGCTCTAGTGAAAATAAAAATAAATGCCCCGGCAATTAAATTGATAAAAGCCTATTGTTCACATAGAATCTTGAAAATCAACTTGTACACAACTACGCACACACATTGTCACGAGCATTATAGTTTTGTTCCGGGTAATTTTTGTGCTATCCGAAAAATTAAAAGGTGATCATACATTGTGCCACGGTTCCGAGGTTTGAATTCAAGTTTGAAACATGTCTTTGATGATTAAAGTCTTGGCAGGTAATTGTTAGTTTGCATTGCTTGAGGACAAGCAATAGTTCGAGTTTGGGGGCGTGATAAGTGTTCAAAAGTACTATTTTTATTACCCTTTTTACTCATATTATTGTTAGACTTAAGCTCATATTAGTTGCATAATTAGTCATTATGCATTAATTCATGTTTCTTTCCACCGTTGAGCTTGATTACATAACTTGGTGATTTTTGTGGAAAAAGATGCTGCTTTGGTGTGTTTTTGTGTGTGTATGTGCAGGATCACTTGCCAAAGCAATGCTGAGCTAGTTGCCAGGGCAATGCATTAAGGATATGCCGAGCTAGTTGCCAGTGCAATGCATGAAGGAGACGCCGAGCTAGTTGCCATGGCAATTGTCGACAAAGAGAAAATGCAATAGGGATGTCCAAATTAATGACTATACAAGCCCAAGATGACGTGGAGCAAAGCCCAAACCCAAAGGAATTTGATTTCCATGCAGAGATTAAAGAAGAATTAAATTCCAAGAAGATAGGAGAAGTTCTAGTAGGAATACAATTATAATAAAGAATTATATTCTTTAAAGATAATTTAATTCCAACTCAAACTCCTCCTCAAAGAAGGACTTTGGCCTAGCCCTATAAATAGCAAGGAGATTTCGACAATCCAATAGAGAGAAAAATAGAGAGATTTCGACAAGATAGCAAGGAGGGAGAGAGTTCGATTTCTTCTTCTTCTTTGCTTCCATTAGATTCATGGTTTGGGGATTATTCTTTGTATATCTTTTGAACCCAACCATGAACTAACTTGATTGGTTGGGGTTATTGTGTTTTGTTGTTGTGAGAAACAATTGGATTTTGTTTAGGTAATAAGAGTTTGCACTTTTCTATTCAAGGTTTACTCATTCTTGGCTTTTATTCTTGTTTGCGAGTGAATTGGGAGAGGATCTCGTAACTTCATCTATTTATCTAATATCGGAGAGTTAGATTCAAGAAACGAATGAGTATGGTCTTTATTCAATCTATTGATGGTGAAGATTAATCCGGCTTAGGAATAAGTTAAGGATTTCAACGGCTAAGAGGAGCGCAAGATTGGTTGTTGTTCACCCTTGATTCACGCAGGGATGTATTATCAAGGCATGCACAAGTAGCTAGAGTTTCGACTTAGGGATAAGAAGAAACCATTGAAGAACGCTCCGCCGAACCTTGAAGTTGCTGCCCAGACGCCCAAGTAGTTGCCCAACTAGTTGCCCAAGGCAACCATCGATTAGTTGCCAAGGCAACCCCGTTGTGCAAGTTGCCACGGCAACTGAGTTGCCCGTGCACTCTTTTACCAAGACGATCCAATCGGCTATCATACCTCAACTCACGATAACCTAGCCTATTCTTTCTTTTTCTTTCATCTATTCTTTTAGTTTATTGCTTTTACTTTTCTCGTTAATTAAAACCTCTATTATCAATTGTGTTTTTATTTTCACAGTGCAGTAACTTAAGCAAAGTGGCCCAAACCAATCCCTGTGGAGACGATACTCGATACTCATATCACTTTATTACTTGCGACGTGTATACTTGCACATTTGCGTAGCACTTATTACGCGCAACAGACACCCAGTTATAGATCCCAATTTGTTATGTTTTTTGTGTCCTTGTCGCCTTCAAGTTCTTTGAAACCTTGTTTAGAACAATAAATTTTTTTACTACAGATTATTATAGTGTCATAAATATATTTGTTTGTTCTTTTTCGAACACTGAAACCCATGCCAACCATAATCATTATACAAATTATGAACTACATCTTCACTATTCACCACAAGTCCATTTAAATCAACATTATTTGAGTTTGTTCTTTTTATAAAAGTCAAACCTTGAGAATGATCATCGTCACTGTTACATGATATATCTGAAGACACTCATCTCAAAATCAGCCCAACGCCTTCACGGCCTATTCTTAGGCTTCAACCATCCCCTCGACCACGCTTATCACAACCTTCATTTACCTTTACTAGGGTATCTTTACTCTGTACAACATACAAAACTCTCTCATTCTAAAACCAAAACAATGTTGTCAATCTCATGAAACAGGCAACGATCTTTCACCGTTACACCTCGGCTCAACTCATCTAAAGCCGCTACACTAGTTGCCTCAACACAAGCACGTTCTAAGACGGGACACTTGACAACGACACCCATATGGTTACTTGCACAAGTGAGTCCCCGACAAAGAGTTCGTTAAGTGCCATACCACATAACGATGGACACTAACAACGAACTCAACCTTACCCTTATCGCAGTTTTAAACCACAATCAAACGGCAAGACTGCTCATTAACCAAGGGTACCTCTAAAGCCTCAAACATCCATAACTCTAAGGCCAGAAATTCTCAACACTCGCATATACAACGCAAGCTAAGAACATCACGTAACATACATAACATTTCTTGAGATATCACCACGGAGCACAACGTCCACCCTAGAGAGGTAAAGATCCTACACTTCTAACACTAACAACCAGATTCAAACAATATGAAACTTCACAACTACTCACTCGCAACTTACGGCATACTTGCACTCTCAACAACCATCTATGGTAAAAACTTATCTAGCAGAAGGTGCAACTCTAATTACCACCTAAAACAACAACAAGCCCAATATTTACCAAGATACGCATTCATAAGAACCAATCCATTAGACATCCAAGGAGTTAAACGACTATCAAAAATAACTAAAACCACAATGGAACTTAATTACCTGACATATCTTTGGTTGTAATGTTATCATCCTTGGTTTGAGCAACAGGCTGTCTAGCAATGCCTCGTACGTCAACCTCAGCGGTAGATCTCACAAGACATTCACCTTAATAGCCCGACGGTGCCTTAGCCTCACCTCAGGCAAAACTCTAATCATATTGGGAAGTAACCAACCTTTGAGACTGAGCTGGTGTATCCCTATCCATAACTGGGCAATCTTTTTCCATTTGACCTGGTGCCCGACACCTATAGCAAACCCTCTGAATAAAAAATGAACACTCCAAGGTGATTTCGATCGCAATACTCACATACTGATGAAAGCGACACTCTAAATGAACCATCGGTACTCTCTTCTAGAGTAGAGATCAAAGGTCCTCTATGAACCCTTGATCTAGATCTTGAGTCAACTACCAGTAACTGGCCAAAAGTAACCCTCTTCAAAACTTCGAACATACAATCTCCCTTGTGGAACTTGAGAGGAACCTATAATATCCTGGGTCCTTGCAACATGGCCTCTAGAGTCCTTAAACTGATTAAAATTCGAGCCCTGAAGTCGCTCAAGTGCCTTCGCACTATTGGCTAACTCAGAGAATGTCCCAAGCGGACATGTTGTTACGTGCACCTAGAGCTCAACTCTCAAGCCTTGTCTGAACCTCTTGCACCTCAACTCTTCTGTAGTAACAAACTCTAGTGCATAACGACTAAAATGTAGAAACCCTTGCTCATAAGCAAACATCATCCGGTCTCCTTAGACCAACTGCAGAAACTCGTCTCTCATCTCATCCATATATACCTCGTTGATGTACTTCTTCCGGAATACATCCAAAAAGATATCCTATATTAGAAGTGCAGGCTGTAGACCCAACTCAATTGTCCCCCACCACTCGTGTGCATTGCTCTTAAGAAAGAAAACAATGTAATCAAGATCATCCCCCGGGTTTTCCCTCATCTATCCCAAAATTCTTTGTGTGTCACGCAACCAGTAATAAGCCTTGATCGAGTCATCCTCACCCAAGCACTCAAAATTTTTAGGCCCAAAATGGTGAAGCCTCTCAACATGGGTCTTGAGAGGCATCTTAGATTACCTCAAAATAGCTTGCATCACTTGCAAAAGGGCAAAGGTAAGATCATAGAAGTGAATTGCCTATTCATTACCGATTTCCCCTTCTATCAACTCTTTTCTAAAACACAAGAAAACAAGGTAGCACATCAGGATTCCTAGTCTTGTAAAATACAACTCAAATTTAGGAACTTGCATTCACTAGACACCTTATCACGACCTCTATACCACCCGGGGTTTCCCAGAACCGATTAAACCTAAGCTCTTATACCACTAAACGTAACACTCTAATCCCGATCTAGATTCGAAGCACTATATTCGGGTCTTCCCAAATTGACCTATCAAATTTTCTCATTTAAAACCACAAGTTTGGCAATTCTCAAAATAATCTATTTTCATAAATTCACATAATTAAATAACATTAAAAAGGTTTACAAAAAAGGAGCTCTAATTAAAATGCACCGTTGGACCAATTAAATAGAAATCACATAAAGTTACAGACTCGACTGTGGTAAGGTCATATGAATATAATCAGTCCAAACTAAAACATCAAGTACTGTACTTTGAAGCTAGCTCGGTGCTAGGAAATCCTCCTCAATGTGCTCCTTCAAAGATAACCTGTCAACCAACGCACGAAAAACCACAATTCCGCACGCTGAGCTAACAAGGCTCAGTGGTACATTTTTACACTACTATAATTTATGAATATCATAAAACAAGCATGCATGATAATATAATTAAGAGTGCACATAAAGGCTTCTCAACTCTAAGGGTTATCTTCTAGCCTACCCTAGATAGAGTTTGTAACCATGTCTCAAGACACCATTATACTATAAGAAGGTTCACATGCCATCCTAGGCTTACCGTACTCGAGGTCACATAGCCCATCGAGTTACTCGAGCTCACACAGCTCATCGAGTTAAGCATATCATACCCTGATCACAAAGCCCAATGGTAAAACAACCAACAATAATTATCCACAAAATGACTTTAATAACATACATTCCCTAGATAACGGGCTTGTATTCCTTCAACCAGGTTACCCGTGATCTGTTGGGCTCGAATTCCTTCAACCGTTTAGCTTATCAAGTGTGGAGAAGATTGACTTTTGGGTGTTTTTAGTGGAAGCAAAAAATAGACAATTGCACAAGGATTTATAGTTGTTCGGTCAAGCCTACCTCCACTACCTTAGTTTCTCACTAAGGATTTTCAACCAATATCCACTAGATATTCTTCCTTTTTCTAGGCTAAGAAGGTAACCGTTACAATCCTAAACTCGACCTAAGTCTAGCAACCAAAGCTCACAAACCGAGCTTTGAGAACACTCTAAGCAAGAGAAAATCTAGCAAACTGAAAACCCCTCTCTAGGTATGTGTTTGCACAATTTTAGCCCTCACCCAAATCCTAATACACTTGAGCATACATTGACATTTAAGCTCAACAAGTGTAGTCTATACAAAGAATGGGAACTTAAGCTCTAAGACAAATTTGACATAATAATGTTGTTGACAATTGAAGCATTAGTCTTCCAAAGATGCTTGGAGGTCCCTTATATACTCCTAATTGAGTTCATAGCCGTTGGAAACCGTTGGGATTGAATTAGAGTCATTGGAGCCTCTATTTCCCGTAATTAGTACAGTTCTACAGCTGTCCGTATCGATACACAGGTTACCCGTATTGATACGCTCTTCTTGGAAACTAGCCGTTAAGCTCTTAGCTGCCTAACCGTATTGGTACGCGTGTACTTGTATCGGTACAGCTACTAGCCGTTGCGCTCAGTCTTGCTAACCGTATCGAAACACCTTGATCTGTTTGCTAACCGTATCGGTACGCCTTGGTTTGTTTGGGAAACCGTATCGGTACGCGTACATGCGTATCAGCATGACCTTATCGTATCAGTACGCCTAGGGGTGTATTGGTACGGTTTTTGGTTTCTAGAAAAATACTGTAGCTGAAACCCTTAAGCCGTATCGATACAGGGTATACTGTATCGGTACGCCTGTGTTGAAAAAGTTAGTTTGGCTACTTTAAAACATTTAAAACATTTCCAAAACCTCTAAAAAAACTTCTCAAACTTATTTTCAAGTTGTTTGGACTTAAAAACATTTTTGAATTCTTTTCAATTTAGTCCAAAACTATTTTTTAATTATTATATCAAAACAAATATCCTAACAATCTCCCCATTTTTGATATAATAAAACCAACTTGAAAATTTGTTTTTTAGATTCTCCCCCTTAGTAAAAATAAGATTTGAATAAGAGATTTAATGATGAAAATCTTATAAGCTCCCCCTTATTCATTTGAAAATTTAATTTTTCAAAATATTCTCCTCTTTTTTGTTATGTCAAAATGGTTCAAACCAAAGTTTGAAAACTTTAAAGTTCATAACAATGGAGAGTTTCGAATGAAAAAAATTTGACAAAAATAAGTTTTGTTTTAAAATTGGCTCCCCCTTACTCAAGCATCATTCATATGGTTAGTCCAACATATATGATAAAATAGTTGAATTAAAATAAATAAATCAAATTAAAATAAACTAAGTTCAACTAATTTTACCACACTTGAATCAAAGGGAGGATGTGAAGCCTTCCTTCTTCGAGTGTTCGTCCTTTGTGTGTATAGAGCTCCCCCTCAATCTTATCACTTGTTGATAAAAGCTCCATCACTCCTACAAAAAGACAATCACAAATATTTTGGTATCCAAATTGCTTTGGATCCATAGGTATTAGTGGCACATAATTTAGTCCTCTTAGGAATCCATTTTTCAATTTCATCATTTTTAGTTGAAGTAATTAGTCCTTTTGGGACCCAAATACTTCTAAAAACTTTTCCATTTGAAAATCTAGGGGCACTAGGTTGTCTTTGATAAAAGTTTGATTTTCCCAAGTTATTTTTCTTTTGAAGTTCATTGGAAATTAAACCTTTTTCTTTCTTAAGATCATCTACTTCAATTTGATGATCTTTTTCTTTCTTTTGAAGCAAATTTTGCAAATCTAAAACTTTAAGTTCAAAATCCTTTAATTTTGCTTCAAATTCCAAATTGGTTTTCACAAGCAAATCATTTTCATTTTTCAATTTAGAAATCAACTTTTAGTTTCTAGAAAATGAGGCTTTGAACTCAAAAACCAATTTGTCATAGGCATCTTGCAACTCATCAAAAGTATAAGAATTTGAAATAGATGAGTTAGAAGCTACATCTCCCTCTTGGAGGGCCATCAAGCATAAGTGGGCTATCTCATCTTCATCGGTGGAGTCTTCATCACTCCATGTAGCCACATATGCTTTCTTTGATGATGATCCCTTCTTGTTGAAGCGAGGGCAATCGAATTTGGTGTGCCTTGTCTTCTTGCATTTCGAGCACTTAGGGGAATCCACCATCTTCATCTTTGATTCATGCTTGGATTCTTCTTTGTTGATCTTCATGAATTGGGCCAATTCTTTGAAGAGATAGGCCATCTCTTCATTTCACTTTCCTCCTCACTTGATTCTTCTCTGTGGCTTTTGGAGGATTCAAGAGCAATGGCATTCACATTAATGCCTAGCTCTATGATTTTCTTATTTCCCATCTACTTTATCTCTTCCTTCTTCTTTTCATCTTCTTTTTCTTTCTTCATGATTTCATGAGTGAGAAGTGACCCATGAGCTCATCTAGCTTTAGAACTTTAAGATTTTTGGCTTCGATGATGGCGGTCTTCTTTGAGTCCCATGACTCGGGAAGAGAGTAGATAAGCTTTCGGACAAGCTTTTCTTCCATAATGATTTCTCCATAGCCCTTGAGTCTATTAGTGATGGTGGAGAATCTATCGAACATCTTCGTGATGTCTTCTTCCGGTTCCATCTTAAAGTTCTCATACTCAAGGTTGAGGAGGCCAATTTTGGTATCCTTTACTTCGTTTGTTCCCTCTTACATGACTTCAAGCTTGTCCCAAACTTCCTTGGCATCTTCACAAGAAAACATATTCTCATAGATATTAGGGCTAAATGCACAAAAGAGAATGTGCAAAGCCTTGCAATTTAGCTCCATCTTCTTGCGATCATTCGCATTCCATTCCTCCTTGCATCTTTGTGGTACGTATGGACCATCTGCAACAACATCCCAAAGCTTGTAATCTTTGGCCTTGATGAAGAACATCATTCTAGTCTTCCAATAGGCATAGTTGGTCCCGTCAAAGAAAGGTGGCATGTCAATGGATTACGCCAGTTATCTCCGGTCGACTTGTTTGTTGTTAGACCTTCTTGATTGAGCCTCGCTCTGATACCAATTGTTGGGCTTGAATTCCTTCAACCGTTTAGCTTATCAAGTGTGGAGAAGATTGACTTTTGGGTGTTTTTAGTGGAAGCAAAAAATAGACAATTGTACAAGGATTTATAGTGGTTCGGCCAAGCCTACCTCCACTACCTTAGCTTCCCACTAAGGATTTTCAACCAATATCCACTAGATATTCTTCCCCTTTTCTAGGCTAAGGAGGCAACCGTTACAATCCTAAACTCAACCTAAGTCTAGCAACCAAAGCTCACAAACCAAGCTTTGGGAACACTCTTAAGCAAGAGAAAATCTAGCAAACTGAAAATCCCTCTCTAGGTATGTGTTTGCACAATTTTAGCCCTCAATCAAATCCTAATACACTTGAGCATACATTGACATTTAAGCTCAACAAGTGTAGTTTATACAAAGAATGGGAATTTAAGCTCTAAGACAAATTTGACATCATAATGTTGTTGACAATTGAAGCATTAGTCTTCCAAAGATGCTTGGAGGTTCCTTATATACTCCCAATTAAGTTCATAGCCGTTGGAGATCGTTGGGATTGAATTGGAGCCGTTGGAGCCTCTATTTCCCGTAATTAATACAGTTCTACAGCTATCTGTATCAATACACGAGTTACCCGTATCGATATGCCCTTCTTGGAAACTAGCCGTTAAGCTCTTAGCTGCCTAACCGTATCAGTACGTGTGTACCTGTATCGGTACAGCTACTAGCCGTTGCACTCAGTCTTGCTAACCGTATCGAAACACCTTGATCTGTTTGCTAATGTATCGGCACGTCTTGGTTTGTTTGGAAAACCGTATCAGTACAGGTTGGTCTGTTTTGGTACGCCCTGTAATTTAAATAACCGTTGGGGGTAGTTAAATAGGGATCTGTACGCGTACATGCTTATCGATACGACCCTATCCGTATCGGCATGCCTAGAGGCGTATCAGTACGATTTTTGGTTTCTAGAAAAATACTATAGCTGAAACCCTTGAACCGTATCGATATGGGGTATACCATATCGTTGCGTCTTTGTTGAAAACGTTAGTTTGGCTACTTTAAAACTTTTAAAACATTTCTAAAACCTCTCAAAAAAAACTTCTCAAACTTATTTTCAAGTTGTTTGGACTTAAAAACATTTTTGAATTCTTTTCAATTTAGTCCAAAACTATTTTTCAATTATTATATAAAAACAAATATCCTAACATGATCACATAGTCGTCGGGTTAATGGACCGTATTTGGATCACCATAGCCACATATACTTCCAAGACATACTTGGATCACAATAGCCACAAGTAGTCTTTACCTGAGGTCACTCAGCCAATCAGGTTACTCGAGTTTACATAGCCCATCGAGTTACTAGAGCTCACGCAGCCCACCGAGTTTAGTTTCCTTATCCTGATCACAAAATCTAAGGATAGGTTTCTAACCACATCCAGATCACATAGCCCATGGATATGTCGGATGTACTCGATCACATAGCCCGAAATACACATCCCCTTAAACAAGTGCCCATACATTGACTTTAGGACATCTGGATTCCTAACCAAGACACATAAGACAACATATGCTCTATGAGCATCCATACATCTCACCAAGAGATAAGAGGCATCAAGCAACTATTACCAATGCCCCAAGGCATATTTCATTCGTTACAATGATTAATCTATATCTTTCTATCCCATTCACAATATTCTCATTAGATCATCTCAATATTCACTACGAGTGTCCCTTCAGCACACATCAATGACCCTAAATTTCCACGCAGCATCAACCGATCCATCATAGATCCCTATGGATTACTAGTACAAGCAACTTACCCAATTATTACCAAGCTATTAGCCATTTATTCAATATGTGGGTTAGAAATCCTGATTTCTCAGTTTTAGAATTCATTTTATACCTTTAAGGACCAATTAGACCCTTTACCACGAATTCTAGGACCTATGAATGCAACTTTAAAATTCTTGGGGAGATTGCTCTGCGAGTACCGATACTCCTACCTGAGTATTGGTACACCCCTCTAGGTACCAATACTCTTACTCGTATATCGATACTCAACTTAGGTTCAAAATATTTGGTCTTTACCCCATACCAATACGCCAACCCTCGTATCGGTACATGTAAGGGTGCTAATTGAGTTGAGCAGATCACAAACAAGTTGAGCTCGACTCGGTCAAAACTTAGTTAACGCTCGACTCGAGTTGAATTGACTCAAAATTGAGCTCAACTCGAGATCTTAGCGAGTCAAGTCGAGAAAGGCCCAGCTCAACTCGATAAGTTCGTGAGCAGCTAGTTATTTTTTTATAAAGTTTTTTATGATTTTTTTTTGGTTACCTTAAAAAAGTTTGGTTTTAAATTTCCAAAACGTTTTTTATTTTCTAAGAATTAAAAAAGTTAATTTGTATTAATAAAAAAATTAAATTATAGTAATGGGACTTTCCCTTTTATTAAAGTTTTTTTCTTTTTCTTTTATTATTATATAAAGTAGAAAAGGGGAAAAGTAAAAAATGGGGAAAAGTCTTAAGGTTCCACTTCCCAAATAAAAAAATATGATTGAAAGTTAAAACCCCAAAATTCCTAAGGCATTCTCTCATTTGTTGTTCATCGAAGATTGTTGAGAAAATAAAAAGATTCTCACATTTGAAATCAACTCCATCTCTAACTCGGTCATGACAGGTTCATTTATTTATCTCCTCACACCTCAAATTTTTTTATTCTAAATTTCTATG
Source organism: Hibiscus mutabilis (assembly GCA_019671005.1). Classification (NCBI taxonomy): domain Eukaryota; kingdom Viridiplantae; phylum Streptophyta; class Magnoliopsida; order Malvales; family Malvaceae; genus Hibiscus; species Hibiscus mutabilis. Next base: position 52,869,854 of record CM033719.1, read on the forward strand.
TTTATATTAAGCTCTAAAAGTATCACTAGATTTTACCTATATTTAAAAAAACAAGGTAAAAAAATTTTGGCGAGCTTAACGAGCAACGAGTAGAGTCGAGCAACGAGATTTTTTAATGAGCATGAGTAGAGCAAAATTTTATCGAGCTTAACAAGCAATGAGTCGAGTCGAGAAACAGTATTTTTTAATCAGCACGAGTCGATCACTACTCAACTCGCGATCGACTCACTCAATAAGCAACCCTAGGTACGTGAACCACCATGTACCGTTCCACTAGCTGTACCGGTACTCCTCCAAGTGCGTACTGATACACGAAGGCCTTCTGCGTATTGATACACGAAAATGCTACTGGAATTCCAAACAAACATAGGGTACCGATACGCGACATGCTATACTGGTACGTCCCTCACAATTTGCCCCTCTTTCATACAAAGGCGTAGCGGTACGGGCCACCCCGTACCGGTACGCGAGCCTAGATTTCAAAACCTAGAGCTCGAGATTTCACCATCCCAGCCATTAATGTTAGGATATTTGTTTTGATATAAGAATTTAAAAATGTTTTGGACTAATTTGAAAAGGTTTCAAAAATGGTTTTAGGTCCAAACAACTTGAAAATAAGTTTGAGAAGTTTTTGAAAGGTTTTGGAAGTGTTTTTAAACGTTTTAAAGTAGCTAAACTTATGTTTTCAGCACGTCTGTACTGATACGGTTACACCCCGTATCGATACAAATAAAGGTTTTTGCTACAGGAAAATTCAACAACTGAAAACTGTACTGATACGTCCCTAGGCATACTGATACATATAGGATCATTTCGATACGCTTGTACGCATACCGATCCTGGTTTCAACAAACCCCAACGGCTATTTTCTAATGGTCTTTTAAATTGCAGGGCGTACCAAAACAGACTAAGGCATACCAATACACCGTACCGATACGGTTCAAGATGTTCTGATACGCGCAGCTAGAATGGGCATAACGGCTAGTACTTGTATCAATACGGGTACACACGTACCGGTATGGAAGGCTACAGAACTGTATTTATTGCGGAAAATAGAGTCTCCAACGGCTCCAATGCAATCTCAACAGTCTCCAACGGCTAGGAACTCAATTGGGAGTATAAAAGGAACCTTCAAGCTTCAGCAACAACTAATGGTCTTATTGTCAACAACATTATGATGAAAATTTGTCTTAGTGCTTAAATTTCCTATTTTTCAATAGATAACACTTGTGAGCTTAAATGTTTATATTTGCTCAAGTGTTTTAGGATTGAGTGAGTGCTTCAATTGTGCAAACATCAACCTTGTGAGAGGGATTTTCAGTTTGCCTTGTTTTTCTCTTTGTAAAGAAGGTTTACTCAAGCTTTGGGGTAGAAGCTTTAAGTGTTGTAAAGGTTTCATCCTAAGCCTAGAAAAGGGGAAGAAATTCAAGAGTGAATTTGGGAAATCCTTAGTGGGAAGCTCATGTAGTGGATGTAGTCTTTGGTTAGAAAGCCGAACCATTCTAAAATTATCGTGTCAATTTTTTATCTTTTACTTCCCACAACCATCACCCAAAATACATCTTCTCCACCACTTGGCAACACAAATGGTTGATGGAAATCGAGCCCAACAATTAGTATCAGAGCGATGCTCAATCAAGAGGGATTAACATCATATTGAGGTGATCCAGCAAGCTCGACCAGTCAACAAGTCAACCAGTTTCTATGGTGTAATCCATCGAAAAGCCACCATTCTTTAACGGTGAACATTATGCCTATTGGAAGAATAGGATGATGTATTTCATCAAGGCCAAAGATTATCGTCTATGGGATCTTGTTGAAGATGGATCATTCATGCCAACAAGAAGCAAGGCAGAATGGAGTGACAACGACAAGAAGATGATGGAGCTAAATTGCAAAGCCTTGAACATCCTAATTTGTGTATTAGGCCTCGATGAGTATGCAGAGGTCTCTTCTTGTGAGGATGCCAATGAAGTATGGGAAAAAACTTGAAGTAATCCATGAAGACACAAACGAGGTGAGGGAGACAAAGCTTGATCTACTCAACCTTAACTATGAGAACTTCAAGATGGACCTGGATGAATACATCAAGAGGATGTTAGATCGGTTCTCCACAATCGTCAATGAACTAAAAGGCCTTAGAGATGAGATTTCGGAGGACAAACTTGTTCAGAAGTTGATCTATTCACTTCCCAAATTATGGGACAGCAAGAAGACGACCATCATTGAGGCCAAGAACTTAAAGGAGCTCAAGCTTGACAAGCTCGTAGGATCTCTTCTTACCCATAAGATGATATCTTAACCCTTGAGAAGGGAGAAGGAGAAGAAAACCAAAGAGCAAGGAGTCGATGTCAACATCATTGCTCTTAAATCCCCCACAAGCCATCAAGAAGATTCAAGTGAGGAGGAAAGTGAAGATGAAGAGATAGCTTATCTCTTCAAGAATTTTGCCCGATTCATGAAGAGCGAAATGGAAGAATCCAAGCATAAATTGAAGAAGATGAAGGATCCCCCAAGTGCTCCAAATGCAAAAAGATGAGGCACACCAAATACGATTACCCTCGCTTCAATAAAAAGGGATCATCTTCAAGGAAAGCATATGTCGAAACATGGAGTGATGAAGACTCCACTGTGAAGATGAATAAGCCCACCTATGCTTGATGGCCCTCCAAGAGGGAGAGGTAGCTTCTAACTCATCTATTTCTAATTCTTATACTTTTGATGAGTTACAAGAGGCCTATGACGAATTGGTTTTTGAGTTTAAGGCTTCATTTTCGAAAAATAAAAAGATGATTTCAAAATTAAAAACCGAAAATGATTTGCTTTTAAAAACCAATTTGGAATTTGAAGCAAAACTGAAGAATTATGAACTTAAAGTTTTAGACTTGCAAAATTTGCTTTAAAATTTAGAAAAAGGTCACCAAAAAGAAATAGATGATCTTAAGAAAGAAAAAGATTAGATTTCCAATGAGCTTGAAAAGAAAAACAATTTGGGAAACCAAATTTTTATGTGAGACAATCTAGTGCCCCTAGATTTATTAAAGGAAAATGTTTTAGAAGTATTTGGGTCCCAAAAGGACTAATTACTTCAACTAAAAATGATGAAATTGAAAAATGGATTCCTAAGGGAACAAAACTTTGTGCTACTAATGCCTATGGATCCAAAGCAATTTGGATACCAAAAATTACTTGATTGTCTTTTTGTAGGTGTGCTTGAGCCATTGATGATCAAAGTCTAACTTATGGAAGCTCTTGACACACAAGGAAGAACAATTGAAGAATGAAGGTTTCACATCCTACCTTTGGTTCAAGTGTGGTAAAAAAATAGTTGAATTTTATTTGTTTTAATTTGATTTATTTATTTTAATTCAACTAGTTTATCATAATTGTTGGACTAATATTTGAATGATGCTTGAGTAAGGGGGAGCCAATTTTAAAACAAAATTTATTCTTGTCAAATTTTTTAACTCTCTATTGTTATTTGTATTTGAAGTTTGAACCATTTTAGATATAAAAAGGGGGAGAATGTTTTGAAAAAATGAATTTTTAAATGAAAAAATGGGGAGCTTATAAGATTTTCAAAATTAATCTCTTATTCAAATTTTATTTTTACTAATGGGGGAATCTCAAAAACAAATTTTCAAGTTGGTTTTATTATATCAAAAAGGGGGAGACTGTTAGGATATTTGTTTTTATATAATAATTGATAAATGTTTTGGACTAATTTGAAAAGGTTTCAAAAATGGTTTTAGGTCCAAACAACTTGAAAATAAGTTTGAGGAGTTTTTGAAAGGTTTTGGAAGTGTTTTTAAACGTTTTAAAGTAGCAAAACATATGTTTTCAGCACGTCCGTCCGATACGGTTACACCCCGTACCGATACAGATAAGCATTTTTGCTACAGGAAAATTCAAGAATAAAAAAACCGTACCGATGCGCCCCTAGACGTACTGAAACAGATAGAATTATTTCGATACGCTTGTACGCATACCGATCCTGGTTTCAACAACCCCAACGGCTATTTCCTAATGGTCTTTTAAATTGCAGTGCGTACCAAAACAATCTAAGGCGTACCGTTACACCGTACCAATATGGTCCAAGGCGTTCCGATACGTGCAGCCTGAATGGGCATAACGGCTAGTACCTATACCAATATGGGTACACGCGTACCGATACGAAAGGCTACAGAACTATATTTTTTGCAGGAAATTGAGTCTTCAACAGCTCCAATTCAATCCCAACAGTCTTCAATGGCTAGGAACTCAACTGGAGTATAAAAGGAACCTTCAAGCTTCAACAACAACTAATGATCTTATTGTCAACAACATTATGATGAAAATTTGTCTTAGTGCTTAAATTTCCTATTTTTGTATAAACAACACTTGTGAGCTTAAATGTTTATATTTGCTTAAGTGTTTTAGGATTGGGCGAGTGCTTCAATTGTGCAATCATCAACCTTGTGAGAGGGATTTTCAATTTGCCTTGTTTTTTCTCTTTGTAAAGAGAGATTACTCAAGCTTTAGGGTAGAAGCTTTAAGTGTTGTAAAGGTTTCTTCCTAAGCCTAGAAAAGGGGAAGAAATTCAAGAGTGAATTTGGGAAATCCTTAGTGGGAAGCTAAGGTAGTGGATGTAGGCTTTGGTTAGAAAGCCGAACCATTCTAAAATCATCGTGTCAATTTTTTATCGTTTACTTCCCACAACCATCACCCAAAATACATCTTCTCTACCACTTGGCAACACAAACGGTTGAAGGAAATCGAGCCCAACAATTAACTTAAATGGTTAAGCCCCAAAACATTTCTACATGTTATTTAGGATATATTAGGTGGTTTACTACCAATTTTACACATTATCAACACTTAATTCTTAATTTACCATTAAAGAGGGTTTAAAGCTTCTAAACCTAAACTTTGCAACCCAAAACCATAAATCACATAAAGCAATCATTTTAGTATCCTCGTGAAATAAAGGAATCAGAAATGTACTGACCTTAAAGCAATAATTCCCGGAATGAAGCTCCCACCAAGCTTCTTCCACTTCTTTTTCCTTGTTCCAAGCTTTGAAACCAACTTCCAACAATTATGGAGAGATTCGCCTTGAAAGATAGATCCTCACATGCTGAACAAACTTCCCTTGATGACAAATCCGTGATTCTCACCACAACTCCAAGGATTCCACATTTTCTTTTGGTTATGTGGTAGGAGAAATGAGAGGGTATGGAAGAGGAAGACAAAGAGACCAAGGTGATATCACCCAACCAACTTTTCTGTAGAGAAATTAAGACCTCACCAGCCTTTGTCTTTCATTTAGGGTTTTACCATAATACCCCTCTTCAAAACCCATCCTAACCAAAACCTAAATCCACTAAGAAAGCCCAACAACACATGGAGGCCCAAAAAGCTCAACATCTTGGCTTGATAAGCTCTAAATATTCAACTTGACATGTCGGTCCAAGACTCGGGTCAACGCCCATTGTTGACTTGAAAATCCGGGTCGTTACAACTCTCTCCTCCTACAAGAAATTTCGTCTTCGAAATTTAAACATAGCAAGAAGATGAAACCGATACAGATACAACCTTTCTCGTAAATCATATAAGATCATCTTGATTTGGGAGAGTTCTTCCTCATCTTACCTTAGTCGAAACCATAACACTGAACCACTTGTTCTCAGCATTTTTCTCGAAAATTCTAGCCACCCAAACACCATAACCATCAGCACCCACAACAAACCTTAAAGTAGGTCACAAACCATCCTCAAGCTATGCTATCCAAACACCAATCTAAGGAGCTCATCTCTGATGAAATCCACCTCGGATTATAGTTCTTTCTACTAGTATCTGCTATTCAAAACCTTGTACTTAGACCTCATCTATGTCCACAACATTACACCACAACCACAATACATTGTCAAGAACACATCATCTCTAATAAACATACCCTCACCAAACATTAAAGGGTGTACGAAACCTTGACAACTGAACTTTATCACCAATCTACCTTGAAATAACGACTCTTTTCTCTGGACTTTTCCTACTAAGACGAGACTTAAAACTTTACTTTATCTGAACTTACCTTCCATACAAATGAAAACTACTTACGATTCCTGAGATTTCTATTAATCAACCACTTGATTTCTAGAAATGACCATTGTTACTTACGAACTCTCACACGCAACCAAAACTAACCAATCTATCATTAAAGATCTAGCCAACTTCTTCCAACCAATCATTTAATCTCAACCAACGGTTGTACAAAAATATATAACAATTCTAAAAAATTTGCGAATGGTCCCTTTGACAATATTCCTTTGCAACACAACATTACAAACATTCGATTATACACAACATAATTGTTAAACCCACGATTCCATTGCACTACTCGGATATCTTTCATGCTGCTTGCCTTACCTGAAGACACTCATCTCTAGATGGTGCACTAGCCAGCCCAACGCCTTCACGGCCTATCCTTAGGCTTCAACCATCGCCTCGACCACGCTTATCACAACCTTCATTTACCTTTAATAGGGTACCTTTACTCTGTACAACATACAAAACTCTCTCATTCTATAACCAAAACAAAGTCGTCGATCTCATGAGACAGGCAACGATCTTTCACCGCTATACCTCGGCTCAACTCATCTAAAGCCACTACAAGAGTCACCTCAACACAAGCATGTTATAAGATGGGACACTTGGCAACGACACCCACATGGTCGCTTGTACAAGTGAGTCCCTGACAAAGAGTTTGTTAAGTGACATACCATAGAGCGATGGACACTAACAACGAACTCAACCTTACCTTTATCGCGGTTCTAAACCACAATCAAACGGCAAGACTGCTCATTCACCAAAGGTACCTCCATACCCTCAAACATCCACAACTCTGAGGCCAGGAATTCTCAACCCTCGCATCTACAACGTAAGCTAAGAACATCACATAACATACATAGCCTTCCTTGAGCTATCACCACGGAGCACAACGTCCACCCTAGAGAGGTAAAGATCCTACACATCTAACATTAACAACCAGATTCAAACAATATGAAACTTCACAATTTCTCGCTCGCAACTTATGGCATACTTGCACTCTCAACAATCATCTACGGTAAAAAAACTTATCTAGAAGAAGGTGCAACTCTAATTACCATCTAAAGCAACAACAAACCCAAGATTTACCAAGATACGCATTCACAAGAACCAATCTATTACACATCCAAGGAGTTAAACGGCTATCAAAAACAACTAGAACCACAACGGAACTTAATTACCTGATATATCCTTAGCCATAATGTTGTCATCCCTGGTTTGAGTAGTAGGCTGTCTAGCAACGCCTCGTACGTCAACCTTAGCGGCATATCTCACAGAACCTCTACCTCGATAGCCTAATGGTGCCCTAGCTCCGCCTCTAGCAAAACTCTAATCATGTCAGGAAGTGGCCAACCTTTGAGAATGAGCTGGTGTATCCCCATGCATAACTGGGCAGTCTTTTTCCATATGTCCTGGTGCCCGACACCTATAACAAAACCCTCCAAAGCAAAAAGCACACTCCAAGGTGATGTCAACCGCAATACTCACATGCTGATAAAAGCGACACTCTAACTGAACCATCAGTACTCCCTTCTAGAGTAGAGATCAAAGGGCCCCTACGAACCCTTTATCTAGATCCTGAGTCGACTCCTGGTAACTAGCTTTAAACAACCATTTTCGAACCCTTCGAAGCACACAACCTCCCTTGTGGAACCTGAGAGGAACCTATAACATCTTGGGTCCTTACAACATGGCATCTAGAGTCCTCAAACTAATTAGAATTCGAGTTCTGAAGTCGTTAAGTGCCTTCGCACTATTGGCTAACTAGGAGAATATCCCAAGAAGACTCGCAGTTATGTGCACTTAGAGCTCCGCTCTCAAGCCTTGTCTGAACCTCTTGCACCTCAACTCTTCCATGGCAGCAAACTCTGGGGCATAACAGCTCAAACACAGAAACTCTTACTAATAAGCAAACACCGTCCAGTCTCCCTAAACCAAATATAAAAATCGGTCCCTCATCTTATCCATATGTACCTCACTGATGTACTTCTTCCTAAACTCATCCAAAAAGATATCCCGTGTCAGAAGTATAGGCTATAGACCTAACTTAACGGTTTTCCACCACTCGTGTGCATTGCGCTTAAGAAGGGAGACAATACAATCAAGATCATCCTCTGGGCTTCCTTTCATCTGTCCTAAGATTCTCTATGTGTCATGCAACCATTGATTAGCCTTGATCGGGTCATCCTCACCCAAGCCCTCAAAATTTTTAGGCCCAAAATAGTGAAGCCTCTTAATAGGGGTCTTGCAAGGCATCTCAGAATAGCTTGCACCACTTACAAAAGGGCAGAGGTAAGATTACAGAAGTGACTCGCCTCTTCATTACCAGTTTTCACTCTCATCAACTCTTTTCTAAAACATAAGAAAATAAGGTAGCACATCAGGATTCCAGTCTTGTAAAGTACAACTCAAATTTAGGGACTTGCATTCACAAGACACCTTACCACGACCTCTATACCACCCTAGATTTTTTTAAAAACCGACTAAACCTAAGCTCTAATACCACTAAATGTAACACCATGATCTTAATCCAGATCTGAAGCACTATATTCGGGTCTCCCAAAATTGACCCATCAAAATTTTCTCATTTAAAACCATAAGTTTAGCAATTCTCAAAACAATCCATTTTCATAAATTTACATAATTAAATAACATTTAAAGGGTTTACAAAATAGAAGCTCCAATTAAAATACATCGTTTGACCAATTAAATAAAAAACCACATAAAGTTACAGACTCGACTGTGGTAAGATCCTATGAATACAATCAGTCTAAACTAAAACATCAAGTATTGTACTTTAAAGCTGGCTTGGTGCTGGGAATCATCCTCGATGTGCTCCTCCAAAGATAAAATGTCAACCTACACATGGAAAAACCACAATTCCACACGCTAAGCTAACAAAGCTCAGTGTTACATTTCTACTCTATCGTAATTTATAAATATCATAAACAAGCATGTATGATAATATAATTAAGAGTGCACAAAAAGGTTTCTCAACTCAAAGGATCATCTTCTAGCCTACCCTAGCTAGAGTTTGCAACCATGTTTCAAGACACCATTATACTATAATAAGGTTCACATACCATCTCAGGCTTACTATACTCGAGGTCATACAGCCTATCGAGTTACTCGAGCTTACACAGCCCGTCGAGTTAAGCATACCATGCCCTAATCACATAGCCCAAGGGTAAAACAGCCAACATCAATTATCCATATAGTGACTTTAATAACATACATTCCCTAGATAATGACCTGCGAAGCCCTACATTACTCATGCTCACACAGCCGTTGGGTTACCCGTGATCATATAGCCATTGGGTTAATAGACCGTATCTGGATCGCCATAGCCACAGATACATCCTAAACATACTTGGATCACAATAGCCACAAGTAGTTTTTACCTGAGGTTACTCAGCTGATCAGATTACTCGAGTTCACAAAACCCATCGAGTTACTCAAACTCACACAGCCCACCGAGTTTAGTTTCCTTATCCTCGTCACATAGCCTAAGAATAGGTTTCTAACCGCATCCAAATCACATAGCTCGTAGATACGTCATATGTACTCAATCACATAGCCCAAAGTACACATCCCCTTAAACAAGTGCCTATGCACTGACTCTAGGACATCTGAATTCCTAACCAAAACACATAAGATAACATATGCTCTCCGAGAATCTATACATCTCACCAAGAGATAAGAGGCATCAAGAAAACCATTATCAATGCCCAAGGCATATTTCATTAGTTACAATGATTAATCTATATCTTTCTATCCCATTCACAATATTCTTATTAGATTATCTCAATATTCACTTCAGCTAACCTATATGAACGTCCCTTCAGCACACAGCAAGGACCCCAAATTTCTACACATCATCAATCGAACCACCACAGATCCCTATGAATTACTAGTACAAGCAACTCACCCAATTATTTCCAAGCTATTATCCATTTATTCAACATATGGGTTAGAAACCCTGATTTCTCAGTTTTAGAATTTATTTTATACCTTTAGGGACTCATTAGACCCTTTACCACGAATTATAGGACCTCTAAACGCAACCTCAAAATTCTTGGGCAGGTTGCCCTACGAGTACCGATACTCTTACTTGAGTATCGGTACACCCCCTCTAGGTATCGATACTCTTACCCGTGTATTGATACTCAACTTAGGTTCAAAAGATTTGGTCTTCACCCCGTATCGATACGCCAACCCTAGTATCGGTACCAGTACCAGTACGTGAACCACCATGTTTAGTCGTACTGGTACTCCTCCAAGTGCGTACCGATACACGAAGGCCTTCCTCAGGCAATAGAACAGTGGTACCGATACGCCTTCCAGTATACCGGTACACAAAAGCGCTATTGAAATTCCTAACAAGCATGGGGTACCGATAAGCGACATACTATACCAGTATGTCCCTTACAATTTGCCCCTCTTTCATACAAAGGAGTACCGATACGGGTCATCTCGTGCCAATACGCGAGCCTAGATTTCAAAACCTAGAGCTCAAAATTTCACCATCCTAGTTATTAACCTAAATGGTTAAACCCTAAAACATTTTTACATGTTATTTAGGGTATATTATGTTGTTTACTACCAATTTTACACATTATCAACACTTAATTTTTGATTTACCATTAAAGGGGGCTTAAAGCTTCTAAACCTTAACTTTGCAACCCAAACCCATAAATCGCACAAAACAATCATTTTAGGATCCTCGTGAAATGAAAGAGTCAGAAATGTACTGACCTTAAAGCAACAATTCCCAGAATGAAGCTACCACCAAGCTCCTTCCACTTCTTTTTCCTTGTTCCAAGCTTTGAAACCAACTTCACCAACTATGGAGAGATTCACCTTGAAAGATAGATCTTCACATGCTGAACAAACTTCCCTTGATGACAAATCTGTGATTCTCACCATAACTCTAAGGATTCCACCTTTTCTTTTGGTTATGGGGTAGGAGAAATGAGAGGGTATGAAAGAGGAAGACAAAGAGACCAAGGTGATATCACCCAACCAACTTTTCTGCAGAGAAATTAAGACCTCACCAGCCTTTGTCTTTCATTTAGGGTTTTACCATATTACCCCTCCTCAAAACCCATCCTAACCCAAACCCAAATCCACTAAGCAAGCCCAACAACACATGAAGGCCCATAAAGCCCAACATCTCAGTCCAATAAGCTCTGAACATCCGACTTGACGTGTCGGTCCAAGACCCGAGTTAACGCCCATTGTTGATTCAAAAATTTTGGTCGTTACAAATAAACCCATAAACTTTTTTTAATTCTCATATATCTTAATTGGAGAAATAAAAAAATTAAAGAATTGGTCGGTCTTAGTGAAGAAGCTAGCATTCTTAGCAGATGGTGAAATTCTTGATTCTTGCGGTAGTCAAGAATGGCGTTGGAGAAGAATAGGGATTAAGACAAACCCTAAAAATAAATTCAAAGACTTTTTTAATTTTCATATATTTTAATTAGAGAAATAAAAATAAAAAAAATTGACCGATCTTAGTGAAGAAGCTGACGTTCCTGGCAGATTGTGAAATTCTTTATTTTTGCAGTAATCAAGAACGGCGTTGAAAAATAAAGGGGATTAACACAAACCCTATAAATGAACCCATAGACTTTTTTTAAATTTTTTTTATATATGTTAATTGGAGAAGATGATTTGGAAAATAAAAAACAAGTTGTGTAATTGACATGTAAAAAAACAGTGATATGTATTTTATTTAATTACTAGGGATCATGGATGATATGGTGGGACAAGCCTATAAAATAATTTTTCGTATTGTACACACCAATACTTGTATGACTCATTTATTAGTATATTAAAAATAAGCGTTTGGATCCGCTTGTCGTAAAAAAATGTAAAGAATTTCAAAAGAATCTTATATTTTTTTGAAATAATTTCTTTTTATTTTTTACTATTAAAAGTCAATTATTTTTACATCACTTTTGAATAGTTGGATCATGGTAAATGGATGACTGAAATAATTCATTATTTCATAATTTTTTTTTTATTTTTTACTGTTAATCTCATTCATCTACTTTCCATTATCGAACAATCCAAAAAATGGGCAAAACTTAAAGGTTTTTTAAATGGTGTAAGAGAATCCTATCTTTAAAAATATGTATATTAAATATGTCGGTTCATTTATAAATTTTAGGATAAACTATACCAGATATTATCGAACTTTAAAAAATAGTATTAATCATACAATTATAACTAAAATCCGATATTATTTGAGCATTAAATTTTAGTTTAAACTTCAAATATACTATTAGACCATTAGAATCTCCCATATCATCGCATGCGGACGGTTAAGACTCCATATAATTGATTTTAATGACTCTTAGCCGCTGAGTGAAACTTATCATTGGACCTCTTGCATAAGGTCTAGGCGCTTAGCCACTGAGATAAGCCTAAAACTACTTGAATTATCACCAATACTTATATTTAAGTTATACTAAATTAGCTACTCAAAATAAAATGAGGTTATCACCCAAAATGGGTTTGACACAAACATGATCTCTTGCAGAAAGATTCAATTGTTTAACCGCTAAGCTAAGCCCGCATTTATTATATTTCTTTTTTGAAATGCAAAATCTATTATATTTCTAACCAAACTAACATCTAACTTGAATTGTAATTGAATTTAAAATCAAACTAAAATTATTTTCTCACTTTGTTTGAGAATAAAAAAACTAATTAAATAATTATTTATTTATTTTTATAAAATTAATATTAAATTATTCTAAAAATTAAATTTCAACAACAATTGCTTGAACATTTATATTTTTATTTGGTTTTCTTTGTCCAATAAAATGATAGTATGTGTCACCAACTTACTAATCAAATAAATTTAAAAAAATACGTGAAGGACTAAAGAATGAAAATTTTCAAAAAAAAATATGTCAATATTATCGTTAATTTTTTAACGACGGTGACCAAAATAAAAAAAAATATAGTGTTAGTGGCAGTTTTGTTAAAAAATAGTTTGATGACGTGGGCCAATGGTCTTACAGATAGGAGGAATCACACGCCACACTGTATTATTTTTTTTCCCTACACCAACGCAAACGCATCCGATCGATAACCCCTTTCCCTCTCAACCTCGTTCGTAACGGATCTTTAGTTTCAATCTTGGACTTCGATCGAATCGCTAGGGCTTTGATTATCGTCTCTCCTCTGGCCGTTTGTTATACCGACTAGGAAATTTGAAAAGGATGGTGCTTTCTCAGAGGATTCATGAAGCATTCAAAGGAACTGTGGAGAGAATAACAGGTCCCCGTACCGTCTCTGCTTTTAAAGAGAAAGGACTTTTGAGTGTTTCTGAGTTCATCCTCGCTGGTGATAATCTCGTCTCCAAATGCCCCACCTGGTCTTGGTATCTTCTCCATGATATCCATCGATATATGTCTTTTATTTCTAAGTTTGTTACTTTGTTTTGATGGTTTTAGAATAATATGAATCAATCTTTATTTTCATATTGTATATCGATATTAACGGATTAGTTTTTCGGGCTAAAATTTTAGTTTAGCTTCATAAGTCGTGGTGTAACAATTTAACTCGGTGGATTGTTTTGAATGTTAGGGAATCGGGAGAACCAAGCAAGAGGAAGTCCTATTTACCACCCGAAAAGCAATACTTGATTACAAGAAATGGTAAATTGACTACCATTGTTTGTCTTGATTTTCTTGTCTTGTTTGGTCTATTGTTTTCCCTTTGAATTTTATATCATGATTAGTAGTAGTAATATTATTTGATCATTTCGATGTTAGTCCCTTGCCTAAGGAGGGCCGCATCGGTGGAAGAAGAGTATGAGGCTGCTGGAGGGGAGGTTCTTCTTGATAATGAAGATAATGATGGTTGGTTGGCGACTCATGGGAAACCCAAAGGTATTATCTTCTTCCTTGAGATTGTACTAGTTTGGATTCTAAGATGGAAATTTGGACTTTACGCAACTTATCTTCCTGACAGATAGAAGTGATGTGGAGGAAAACCTGCCTTCAATGGAGACTCTAGAAATTAGGCAGAATGAAACTATAAGATCAATACCTACTTATTTTGGGGGCGGGGAGGATGAAGAAGATATACCCGACATGGCTGACTATGAAGAAGCAGACAATCTTGTTGAGACTGATGCAGTAAGTTTTAAGAAATTTATTTGATTTCTGAGATTCAAAAACTAGCTGGGCAACTGGATTTTATTGTTTGTTTTCCTTTTCCATTTTGTAACCAATTGGTGTTGTTTACTCTTATATCAGAGTTCTAAGCTTATCAACCAATGTCCTGTACTATCGTAATATTACATATCTTGGTTAATATGGGTGAGGACGGGTAGGGTAAAAAGAGAGACAGAAAGGAAAGGAAATGGAAGATTATGTTGTGATAAGATGCACAGATATAGTATTATGCTTAACAAACCTGTCCTTATATGGATTCTAATTTTTTTTTTCCCCGTGGTTCAAATGTTTGTGTTCTGAGATAATGCGTGTCTGATCAATGCAGGCAACTTTACAAACTACATATCTTGTTGCTCAAGAACCTGATGATGACAATATTTTACGGACCCGAACCTATGATGTCAGCATCACGTAAGACAATTGTTGTGCCCACAAACTTGCTTAGGATTTGTTTTTAGAATATGGCATTTGCTTATGAAGTCTCAAACTTGCCAAACGTTACCATTTTTTTAGGTATGATAAGTACTATCAGACTCCTCGTGTGTGGCTTACTGGCTATGATGAGGTAGGTGTTGGAGAATCTCTCTTTTTACTGATCTATATTTGTTGATTCAAATATTAATCTTGTCAATATGACTGCAAATCATTGTCCTCATCTGAATTTGATCATAGTCGAGGATGCTTTTACAACCAGAGCTTGTTCTAGAGGATGTTAGTCAGGATCACGCACGCAAAACGGTACGCCATATTCACCATTTCAGATTATCTCTCAATCATTTTCAATGGGCTGGAGTTTGGATTTCAGTTTGCTCATCTCATTGTTTTATCTGCATGCTCCTAAATGAGTTTTGAAAATGTCTGCTCTTTCCTGATTTACCTGGATACAGGTTACTATTGAGGACCATCCTCACTTACCTGGGAAGCATGCATCTGTGCATCCATGCAGACATGGGGCTGTAATGAAAAAGATCATTGATGTACTTATGTCACGTGGAGTAGAACCTGAAGCTGATAAGTAAGACTTTTGGCCCCTCATTTACTAAATTGCTTTGAATTGATCCTTGTACCTTTAAGAGAACATGTGTGCATTGTGATAACTATTTGGCACAATTTTCGTTTACAAATAGCAGTCATTATATTTTTCTCTTACCATCTTAAAAATGTAGTGTGCATGTTGCATGTACTTTTCGATTGGATTACTGCAACTAATTCAGATGTTAATATATTGCAAATCTCTGAGAGTTTTTACATGGTGTGACTTTTTTCCTCATGAATTTATGTTTCAACTAAATTATTGCAGGTATCTTTTCTTGTTCTTGAAATTTGTAGCCTTTGTAATTCCAACAATCGAGTATGACTACACCATGGACTTTGATCTTGGCAGCACCAGCACATAATTGGAGGTAAACCATCAATAACTGAAGGCTTTATATCCAATTTATTGTTCTTGAAATTTGTAGCCTTTGTAATTCCAACAATTGAGCGCGACTAATCCTTCATTTCTCTCTCTTAGTTTTTGCACCACCTGAAACCTGCTGTGTATTATTCAAGCAAGGAATTATCAACCGTGATCCTAGCACTTAGTTCTGCAATGTTCAAAATTTTGAAAGTCGCTTATGGGGTCATAGGACTCTTAACCCAAAATCTTTATGCCTGTACCATATATGTTCTTCATTTGTGCTACCTGACTGAATTGATGTTTTCTTCTTTTTTATTCTGGAATATACAGCTACGGCTTAACGATTTGCAGCTGGTTCATTATTTGGTATACCTGTAATGCGGAAGCCACTGCTTGTAAATGCGTACCTAGTGCATGATAATCACCCTTGCGTTCATTGCTCGATTGAATTACAGGATGTTGCATCGAATGTTTGTTCATACCCTACTCGGTGCCACCACACTTGTAAATACCACCTCTGGTGGTATCAGACTGAAAAAAATCTGTTTTCATCATTGTTATCTGGAATATTGTTTGTGCCATAAATATTATCAATGAGTTGATTGTACGTGGCAAACTTAATCTGGAATCGTGAATTAGCAAGATACATATGTTTTCTAGATATATGTTAATATATATGTATATATGTTTGCTATATAAACTAATATTACATCTTTGTTGAGTATGAAACTAAAGTGTGCATATAGTCGAAGCTAAAAAGATTTCCAGAGAGTCACACACCTTGTACGAATGTGTTTTATTTACCCTTCCTGTGAAGGCGACGAAGACATTCATAATTTTTTTCATCAAATATAAATTCGTATCTTTACCAATCAGTTTTCATAAAATCCGACGGAAGAGAAAGCCAAAGACGTCAGGCCTCGCTGGTGGTGGTACTGGCCTTCAGGTTGCTTACATACTAGGTTTTACAGGCTTATTGAACCTTAGCTTGTCTTGGTCAAAGCCGAGGTTCTCGTCCTTTGTACCAAGTTTTTTCGAGTTGTCATCTTCGGAACTTGCTCACCAACTTTTCTAAAGCAGTGGTAGATATCAGCCTTATTTATTGAGGGATTATTTAAAAATTTAAATTTAGAAGTCAACAATATATATTATAGTATATTTTTGGGTTTAAAATATATTTTTTTTATTATTTCAACTTAAATTTTTTAATTATTAAAATATATTTTTTGAGGGGAGGGCGTAGCTCCTAGGGGGCGAGCAAAATTGAATTTTTCAATTAAAAAAAATCAAATAAAATTAGAGTTGTAATTTGTAAAATGAAAATTTAAATAACTCAATAGTTTTAGGCCTTGCTTGGCGGATAGCGGATTGCTGATAGTATAAAAGTGTTTGGTAAAATTAACTGATAGCTGTTTGATTATTTGAACAAGAAAAATGGCATATAAGGACATGATTATATTTGATACTTGTTTAAATAATTTATTAGTTATTAACATTTTATACCTATTAATATTAATTAGATTATAAAAATTAATTTTTAATATCATTACTGAGAATATATGAGGATGTACATATTAATTTTTTATTTGTGAAATTATCTTTTTAATATAATTTTAATAATTATTAAATTTAGATGTATATATTAATTTCTTATCTATTGAAATTATAGTTTGAATATAATTTTATTAATTATTAAGTTTATATGTATTTATTAATTTATATATTAATTTCTTATTTATGAAATTATTTTTTTAATTTTATTAGTTAATCAAATTTATGCTATTTAGAAGAAAAAAATTATAATTATCAAGGATAAAATAGTTTTTACAAGTCTTTTATTCAAACCTCTAACTCAAAAACTCCTAAAATGAGCTTTTTCGAAATGAAAGGTTTCACCAATCCGCTATTACAATATTTTATTTACCAAACATCCAAATTAGCGGATTTGACTGATCAAACCTCAAAAAATGCTTTAAACCTCTAATTTTAGCTCAAAAAGCTCTTTACCAAACAGAGCCTTAGTAATTAGTGGATTAATTTTTAATTTTGAGTCGAGTCCCTTAATTTTTTTCCTGATATTTATATACCGATATAAAAAACTACGAAGAAAGTCGTTTAAATTGGAATCAAACTGTACTATAACATGATAAATAATAACAATTAAATTTGTATAAGAACTCGAAAACTCGACTCAAATTTCATAAACTCAACTCGAATCGAATTTTTTTTAAATAGTTTGAGTTGTAAAATATGACGCATCAATTTAAATAACTTGAATTTTTTTACTCAATCCGATTGAACACTCATCTCTAATGAGTCCCGCCGGCTGCCGATCCTCCCTATTATGTACCGTCCCTGGATGAAAGCTAAGTTTAAAAATATAGTTGGCATGTATTATAACTGTACTCAACAAACATAATGGAGTTTGGCTTCATGGTAAGAATGCTACTGCAACCAACCATTTAGCATTGCCAAAATCCACTCACATATTAAAACTTGAAGTTACTTGTCATATTAAAATTATCTAACATTGTTCTTATGATAGGCTTTTTAAACAATGGGAACTCAATATTAAATTCATAGATCTTTCCATTGGAATTTATTTAAATTTTACATTTTACAGCAAAAAAAAAAAAACTTTTATGTGACGTATTTCTTTGGAATAGATGTCGATATCTAGGGTCAGTCCGATACTCGTCTTCAAAAAAAAATTCCAAACCCTGGCTCGAATTAGACCAAACCAGCTCAATTGTCGGTTTTTAATTTAAAACTATAATTTTATCATAATATTTAAAATTTTTATAATTAAATTTAAATAAAAATAAAATTTTAATTTGTTTAATTTATACTCGAACCAACCCAGCCAGGCCACCCGACTTATAAATATATCTAATTTTGATTGACAAAACAATGTTTCATTGACAAAATTGTCCAAATTCTCGCTGAAATATTACATTAACTAAGAAATGAGAGGTAATACACTACCTCTATGTTCTTCAATAGTGTTCATTATTGACAATCTTACATTACCACTATAGGTAATATTGCGAAACCAAACAAAATAATGTCAGTCCGAGGTAATGTAAGATTACTGAACCAAAGGCAACTTAGAGGGCAAAATCAAAGCACATTACTTTCAATTAAAGAAAAAAAATGATATCTTTCAAAAAATAAAAATAATGCATAAAACAATGAGAGAACATCCAAATATTCTTTTCAATAAGGTACTGTTGCAACTCACTAGTCACAATCTGTGATAGAAACAAGAGAAATTTTGACAAAAAAAAAAACTAATATTAAATATATTCAACCAAAGTTTTGAATAACACCCCAAATTATTTCAGAAGGGGAAAATTTTTTCCTCGGATTGTAGAATTTGATTGATCCTGACTAATCTGCAAATAATAACTCTAGTTTCCAATGGCTCCAGGTAGTTCAACACTCAGATCATAAATCAAGTTAAATCAATAACTTGAAGACCAAACAAGCAAATCTGAGGCACTAATGGGCAGGAATCCTGTACTTCTTTACTAACAAATAAATCTCTAACATATGAATACAGGGGAACCTGTGAGAGTGCATATGTGTTGCCAAATACACACGAGATGCTGGCCAAATCGCATTGATGAGCAGTTGTGACAACAGCTCCAATATCAGATATAAATAGGTTTAATATCATTAGCACCAAAGCTTGCAGCACAAACTGGACACTTGCGGTGACAACTTCCAGTAACTTTTTGAACACAGGGGTTGCAAAAGAGGTGGTAGCATTTTGTAATAACAACCTGAATAAAGGACAAACAATCTCTAAGCGACTTCAGGGCATAGATAGAGAGAAAGAAAAGGTCAAAGTAAGAACATTGTTTGAAACAGAAGCCATCCTATCCTATTGTAAGTGCGAAAAGGAGGGAGAAAAAAGCTCAAGCTACAATAACAAAGACCCGAATTGAACAATTGCCGTCAGGAACTAATAAAACATGATAGCACATTTACCTCTTTCGGTCTGTCAAGACAGACACTGCACTTCAGTATTTCCTTGTACTCTCTAAGTTCCTGTTGAAGCTGTTGCGTGTGATAAGTGTTACGCAAATGTGCAAGTATACACGTCGCAAGTAATAAAGTGATATGAGTATCGAGTATCGTCTCCACAGGGATTGGTTTGGGCCACTTTGCTTAAGTTACTACACTGTGAAAATAAAAACACAATTGATAATAGAGGTTTTAATTAACGAGAAAAGTAAAAGCAATAAACTAAAAGAATAGATGAAAGAAAAAAGAGAATAGGCCAGGTTATCGTGAGTTGAGGTGTGATAGCCGATTGGATCGTCTTGGTAAAAGAGTGCAAGGGCAACTCAGTTGCCGTGGCAACTTGCACAGCGGGGTTGCCTTGGCAACTAATCGATGGTTGCCTGGGCAACTAGTTGGGCAACTACTTGGGCATCTGGGCAGCAACTTCAAGGTTCGGCGAAGCGTTCTTCAATGGTTTCTTCTTATCCCTAAGTCGAAACTCTAGCTACTTGTGCATGCCTTGATAATACATCCCTGCGTGAATAAAGGGTGAACAACAATCAATCTTGCGCTCCTCTTAGCCGTTGAAATCCCTAACTTATTCCTAAGCTGGATTAATCTTCACCATCAATAAATTGAATAAAGACCATACTCATTCGTTTCTTGAATCTAACTCTCCCGATATTAGATAAATAGATGAAGTTACGAGATCCTCTCCCAATTCACTCGCAAACAAGAATAAGAACCAAGAATGAGTAAACCTTGAATTGAAAGTGCAAACTCTTATTACCTAAACAAAATCCAATTGTTTCTCACAACAACAAAACACAATAACCCCAACCAATCAAGTTAGTTCATGGTTGGGTTCAAAAGATATACAAAGAATAATCCCCAAACCATGAATCTAATGGAAGCAAAGAAGAAGAAGAAATCGAACTCTCTCCCTCCTTGTTATCTTGTCGAAATCTCTTCCTTCTTGCCCTTTGGAGTTGTCGAAAATCCTCTCCTCTTGCTCTCTATGGAATTGTCGAAATCTCCTTCTTATTTATAGGGCTAGGCCAAAGTCCTTCTTTGAGGAGGAGTTTAAGTTGGAATTAAATTATCTTTAAAGAATATAATTCTTTATTATAATTGTATTCCTACTAGAACTTCTCCTATCTTCTTGGAATTTAATTCTTCTTTAATCTCTGCATGGAAATCAAATTCCTTTGGGTTTGGGCTTTGCTCCACGTCATCTTGGGCTTGTCTAGTCATCAATTTCGACTACCATATCACCTTTGCTCTTGTCGACAATTGCCATGGCAACTGGCTCGGCGTCTCCTTCATGCATTGCCCTGGCAACTAGCTCGACCTCTCCTTCATGTATTGCCCTGGCAACTAGCACTAGCCTTGCTTTGGCAAGTGATCCTGCACGCACACAAAAACACACCAAAGCAGCATCTTTTTCCACAAAAATTATCAAGTTATGTAATCAAGCTCAACGGTGGAAAGAAACATGAATTACTGCATGAATAACTAATTATGCAACTAATATGAGCTTAAGTCTAACAATAATATGAGTAAAAAGGGTAATAAAAATAGTACTTTTGAACACTTATCACGCCTCCAAACTCGCACTATTGCTTGTCCTCAAGCAATGCAAACTAACAATTACCTGCCAAGACTTTAATCATCAAAGACATGCTTCAAACTTGAATTCAAACCTCGGAACCGTGGCACAAAGTATGATCACCTTTTAATTTTTCGGATAACACAAAAATTACCCGGAACCAAACTATAGTGCTCGTGACAATGTGTGTGTGTAGTTGTGTACAAGTTGATTTTCAAGATTCTATGTGAATAGTAGGCTTTTATCAATTTAATTACTGGGGCATTTATTTTAATTTTCACTAGAGCCAATTTCGGGCACCTCTAGTAAAGTAAGCAATTTCTCATTTTATTTTAGACGACTAGAGCCAATTTCGGGCACCTCTAGCGATTCTTTAATGTGCATTGACTACTAGAGCCAGTTTCGGGCACCTCTAGCAAGAAAATGCATTTACTACTAGAGCCAGTTTCAGGCACCTCTAGCAAGAATTTAACTTTTAATTTTCAATTTTAAATTTACCCTAATTTTAAGCAACCTAAGTTCACTAAGTTCCTTTCAATCAACAAGCCACAACCGTGTAAAAAAATTCAGCATCATAGTAAAATTCTAAGTTCTTTTCATGTAATCCTAAAATTAAAGGTTCTTTTAATTAAGTGCGGTGGCAAAAATTCATCATTGGATATTCAACAAGTCTTAAGCAATTAAATCCAATTAAAGGAATGGCAAGTAACATATGCAACCTATATGTGATTGCTAAAGATGAATGCAACTAAACATGAAACTAACTAGAAACCAACACCCCCCCAAACTCGAGAGAAGCATTGTCCTCAATGCATGTAAGAGTGAAAAAAATTTAAAAGAAATTAAATGAAATGAGTTAGTCGGAGAGGTTGTCACCTCGAGTGATAAGTTTCCTTCGTGTCGTTTGCTTGATTCATTTTTCAATCGGTGGTTGAATGCAAGTACCGCATGAATAGCATTGCTTTGATTTGATCCATGTTTGCCTATGCAGGTTCACTTGCATGGGCATCAGTAGTTGCCGAAGCCATTGTTGTTGCCTGGGCATCACCAGTTTCTGTTGTGGTTGCTGTGGCAAGTAGTCGGCAGTGAATTTCCTTAGCATGGTGGTTGTGAGTCTTGTTGTGGAAAAGAAAATAAAGAAAACCTGGAAACTAAAGATAATGAAGAAAAATAAAATATCTCCTAAAAAATAAAGAGAAAAAATAACCGAAAATAATAGAACAAAATAGTTCGAAAAATAAAAATAAAAATAAACGTATCAGTAGTTGCCGTGGTGTCGAGGGTTGCCGAGGCATGCGCATCCATGGTTGCCGAGACATGCACGTCAAGAGCTGCTGCGGCGTCGAGGGTTGCCGAGGCGTGCGTATCTATGGTTGCCGAGGCGTCAAGGGTTTCCAAGGCGGGCACATTCATGGTTGCCGAGGCAACTAAAAGTTGTTCATCCGGGATGCATCGCATATCTCTAAATCCGCGTCCTCCTCCCTATTGCGTTGGCCTAGGATTGCTTTTACCGCGAAATCACTTGCATCATACATGAGCTCAAAAGGTGGCGTTCAATCTGGTGGAACGACAATGGGTGCCGAGGCAACTGTCGAACTCATTACCAAAAACGAAAAAATCATCCATGAGGATCTCAAGGAAGTCTTCGACCATGTCTGAAAAGAGTGCCATCATGCATCTTCTAATGTTACTGCATATCTGAGAAAACTTGAGGAGGGTCATTTCCGATACTTCTTATAGTCCATCTGTACCCTCCATCGGGTGACAATATTGCCCAAAAAGAGTTGGGCCAATTGCTCCCAGCTACTCCCTTTTGCATTACCATGGTGGAGGTGTCTTTCTTCTTTGTTCGCTTGTAGTCCATGTATACTCTCCACCTTGCTACTATTCCCGAAGGCACAAATATATTAATAGGAAAAATTATATCCATTCTCAACCATTCAATTACCTCATTCTTGTCGACTTCTATCATGGTTGGATGTAGCCTTTGTTGTCGTGGCAATTGCTGCTCAAGCCAATTGCCGTGGCAATCAGTTGTCAAATTTTGCTTTAAGTCAAGGGAAGAATCAATTTTCTGAAGAGCTTTATGAATCCAAACACCTTTTTCTTTTGGCCTCTCAAACATCTCCATCAGTAGAGATTTCAATGGCTTCAAATCTACCAACCTCGGTTCCTCAAGACATACCTGCAATGGACAAGGTGAGTTTTTAAAGAATTCAAAAGGTTCAACTATTACCTGCTCATATTCTATTGGCAAAGTATTATCATCTCGTTGATCTTGCATGTGGTCGTGTAATTGCCGTGGCAATTGTAGATTAGAGCAATCTACACATTTCTGCTTCAACATCAACGTTGTAACCTTCTGGGCATCAGGTTCCTCAGAATTTGCTGTGGTATTGTTGTTCTCAGCTTCACCGAGTGTTGTCGCGGCATTACTCTGTTCAGGCTCCTCAATCATTGCCAGGCAATTTGTTGTTCAAGCTCATCATGTGTTGGGCAGTCTCTCTTATTGGCATCCTCTTGACTTTGAGGTTCTAGTTGTTCCTCACACATCGGAGAGATTTCTTTGTATTGCTTCTTATCCTCTTGCCTTGGGACGTCAGTATCCCTAGGAATGAATTGTTGGTGCATGTTATCCATGACATATGTAGATCTCCCCAATTGATCTTCTGAATCCCCTAAGGTTGCATCCCACTGAGCTATCATCGTATCCATAGATTTTGATAGCTCTCGAATCTCTTCAATTGATCCGTCAAGTCTAGCCAATAAAGCTAGTAACGTTTCTTCCAAGGAATTGGAATGCTCTTGAAAAGGACTACATTGCCATGGCATATCTGTTGCTGCGGCAAAATTGTTATGGTAAAAAAAAATTTGAGCTTTTTGACCATACCATGAAGAATTTTGCTGCTGGTTCCCCCTATGGTCCTCCATGTAGTTATATGCACCGAAAATGTGAGGGCAATTTTCAAACACATGATGTTCTCCACACATAGCACAAGATTTTTCCACGGTATAAGCTCTTTGGGCTTTTCTCGGTTGGTATAGGTAATCATCAAAGGGTGCAAGAAACTCTTGATTGGATTGATTCATATCTTCCAACATCATCTCTTGAATAGATCGGCTTTTATTTCCCGACATGTTGATGTTCCTTAACTTGTAGCGCACCTAATTTTTTTTGTTGATAAATAAACAAAAAGAAAAGTTAGTAAAACTAAGAGAAAAAAAAATGCAATAACAAAAACAACTAACACCAATTGCCAATCCCCGACAACGGCGCCAAAAACTTGTTGCGTGTGATAAGTGCTACGCAAATGTGCAAGTATACACGTCGCAAGTAATAAAGTGATATGAGTATCGAGTATCGTCTCCACAGGGATTGGTTTGGGCCACTTTGCTTAAGTTACTGCACTGTGAAAATAAAAACACAATTGATAATAGAGGTTTTAATTAACGAGAAAAGTAAAAGCAATAAACTAAAAGAATAGATGAAAGAAAAAAGAGAATAGGCCAGATTATCGTGAGTTGAGGTGTGATAGCCGATTGGATCGTCTTGGTAAAAGAGTGCAAGGGCAACTCAGTTGCCGTGGCAACTTGCACAGCGGGGTTGCCTTGGCAACTAATCGATGGTTGCATGGGCAACTAGCTGGGCAACTACTTGGGCGTCTGGGCAGCAACTTCAAGGTTCGGCGAAGCGTTCTTCAATGGTTTCTTCTTATCCCTAAGTCGAAACTCTAGCTACTTGTGCATGCCTTAATAATACATCCCTGCGTGAATCAAGGGTGAACAACAACCAATCTTGCGCTCCTCTTAGCCGTTGAAATCCCTAACTTATTCCTAAGCTGGATTAATCTTCGCCATCAATAGATTGAATAAAGACCATACTCATTCGTTTCTTGAATCTAACTCTCTCGATATTAGATAAATAGATGAAGTTACGAGATCCTCTCCCAATTCACTCGCAAACAAGAATAAGAACAAAGAATGAGTAAACCTTGAATTAAAAGTGCAAACTCTTATTACCTAAACAAAATCCAATTGTTTCTCACAACAACAAAACACAATAACCCCAACCAATCAAGTTAGTTCATGGTTGGGTTCAAAAGATATACAAAGAATAATCCTCAAACCATGAATCTAATGGAAGCAAAGAAGAAGAAGAAATCGAACTCTATCCCTCCTTGTTATCTTGTCGAAATCTCTTCCTTCTTGCCCTTTGGAGTTGTCGAAAATCCTCTCCTCTTGCTCTCTATGGAATTGTCGAAATCTCCTTCTTATTTATAGGGCTAGGCCAAAGTCCTTCTTTGAGGAGGAGTTTAAGTTGGAATTAAATTATCTTTAAAGAATATAATTCTTTATTATAATTGTATTCCTACTAGAACTTCTCCTATCTTCTTGGAATTTAATTCTTCTTTAATCTCTGCATGGAAATCAAATTCCTTTGGGTTTGGGCTTTGCTCCACGTCATCTTGGGCTTGTCTAGTCATCAATTTCGACTACCATATCACCTTTGCTCTTGTCGACAATTGCCATGGCAACTGGCTCGGTGTCTCCTTCATGCATTGCCCTGGCAACTAGCTCGGCGTCTCCTTCATGTATTGCCCTGGCAACTAGCACTAGCCTTGCTTTGGCAAGTGATCCTGCACGCACACAAAAACACACCAAAACAGCATCTTTTTCCACAAAAATCATCAAGTTATGTAATCAAGCTCAACGGTGGAAAGAAACATGAATTAATGCATGAATAACTAATTATGCAACTAATATGAGCTTAAGTCTAACAATAATATGAGTAAAAAGGTAATAAAAATAGTACTTTTGAACACTTATCAGAAGCCTTTCAGCAGTTGATGATCCTTCTGTCTCAGCTTGAAGATGTGAAACCTTCCTTCTTGCCACTTCCAATTCCTCCTCAATTCTTTTCTTGCTAAACCTAATATACGAATAAAGTGAGGAAAGACATGAATTCACTCTATACACTTAGAACAGATGGAAACATAGAAAATACTAATAAATTCCTTTACCTTTCCTTCTCTGATTCAATCTGCAACTCTTCCAATGCCACTTGACTTTTCTCGATCTTAGATTGCGACTCCTCCAGTGACTCCCTTTCTTGTTGAGATGAACTTCTCACATCTAACAATTGCTTTTGTGTATTTTCCATTGAAACTAACTTCTGAGATCTTTCTTCCGCGAGTTTCTGAACATCGTCTGACAGGAACCTCACCTGCAAACTCAACTGCACAAGAATCAAAAGAAGTAATTACTTTTAGAAAGATTAATCCACTCAAAATAAGTCATGAATACCTGATCCTCAATTTTTGCAGCTTTCTTCTCATAGAAGTTAAGGGCAGAACTGGATTGTTGAATCTCCTTTTCCATGGTATGCTTCTCCAAGAGGAGAGTGTCTTGCAGTTGTTTTCCCTTAACACCTTCCAAAACAAGCTGAAGAAGTACCATGGAAGCGACAAGGGCAAGTTATAGGCGTCAATAAAAGTATACCATCTACGTGAATGTAAATGTCACACAATACCATGATGAACCTAGAAGCCCAAAGTCCTTTACAGAATTAGTTTATGACAAAACTACATATATTAACTGCACTTCCAGTTTCAAAATAAGCAAATCCATCTAGGCCAATGACAGCCACAGGCCGCAGCCCAAAATTATTTGGAAGGTTACACAATTAAAAACTCTCATCTCAATAGAATTCTAATATGGAGGTTATCTATCACAAGTCCAATTGAAAAGGATAACTCAGCAAGAAGAACATCTATGAATATCATACCAAGAATTAACAACCAAGCACTGGGCTCAACTTTTCATGTTCCATCTCCCCAAGCTAAAAGAAAATGATGCAATCCCTTTTAATTGTTGTTAGTTTTCCATGGTTGGTTTGAAGTGAAAGTTCCTATCCCATGTCAAACATCTTTTCCTATTTGCTATGCAAGCATCCATCAATGTACCAAACTTTTTCACTTATAAATATATGGCTGATAGCTAGAAATGAGCGGACACTTTGAGGTTGGAACAGAACATAAAGAGTAACAAAACAAGTCTTACTAGCATAAGAAAATAAATATAAAAAGATCGTCAACAGAATCCATCACCTTACGGTAGTAAGCAGAAAAGGAAATGCAGTAAATGGTACCAATACAAACTTTTCAATGAGCAGAATATCCTAAACCAAATAAATCGATTACCTTGATGTTATAGTCATCTCTCTCCGTAACTTGCAGCAATAGATGCTGGTTTTGTGTCTGCATGTCATCATATGCCTGTCCAATAAACTGAGGAAAACACCAAAGTAAGCCTCAAACAATCATCGTGATAGTATAAAAGGGAGAACCAAGACAAAATGATGAAACACTAACCTCTAATTCAGTTAAGTAAGCTTCATTTTCTACATTTTTGGATTTCAGAGTATCGGAAAGGCTAGCCTTATTCATGCAATAGCAATATACAATGTTTTTCATGCTCCTCATATTCCTTGGTTTGATAAACAAATTCTAGATGAGAAGAAAGATATAGGAAGCAGCTATACAAATACCTAGGACACTATTTCCAGTACATTTAGATGTTGGCTAACAAGAATTTGAAGAGAATACCGTAAGATGAAATTGCCTAGGCACACTAAATAAACGGTTGCCTGATGCAGAAATGAAAATTACAGGTTTTCAGGAAAGGTTTACACCACCCCTGTCCAAACACAAATGAAAGACTCAAAAAAGAAAAACAAGTGTAACCTCTTGGAAGCCTCCAATTTCTGTCGCAAGTCAGCAATTTCAGCTTCATTAGCTTTCTTAACACGTAATTCCAAATTTTGCTCATCGAGATAAGATTTCAAACTTTGAACATGAGCCCATGCCTTGTATTCTGAATCTCTCGCTTCTGAAGTATCTCTGCAATATAGAAAAAAAAAAGGTAAGAATCTAAAAATATACCTAAAAATATTGAACCATATCAAGGATTGCAAGATGAGAACCTGAGTCCTGAAGTGATACAGAACAATAATCTAGAGTGCAATAATCAATAAATTGCCTAAAATCTCAATTGTATAAACTCCAAATTCTCAATATCAAATTAATAATCCAGCCTCCAAACATAGTAGAACACACAAAGCAACACACACATACCTACGAATGTTAGCTTCATACATGTTTTAAGAGCGTGGGACAATAAAGCTCACCTAACCCAAATAAAGAGAAGCAAGTTCACTAATAAATTCAATTAAACCCTATTTCCTAAATTT
Organism: Hibiscus mutabilis; assembly: GCA_019671005.1. Taxonomy (NCBI): domain Eukaryota; kingdom Viridiplantae; phylum Streptophyta; class Magnoliopsida; order Malvales; family Malvaceae; genus Hibiscus; species Hibiscus mutabilis. Next base: position 52,898,398 of record CM033719.1, read on the forward strand.
AGGTCTAGAATAGACATTCTTACAAAACCTGGAAGAAAGTTCTGCATCATCAACTCATAACACCAGAAAACAGGTAGCCTATTGTAACTAGTATAACATAAGATAAGCTAACATTCTCTTGCACCTCAGGCGACAATTTCCAGAAAACTTGAAGTTATGGTGCAGAAGAAACAGATTCTCATGTTAACTCCACCCAGCAATGAATGAAAGAAATTTTGTGAGATAGATTTGTCAAAACATTGCTCGGGTATCCAGCATTTTCTATGGGGAATGAAATCAACTCAATATATCAAATCATGTAGAAGAAAATAAAAGAAAGCATCATGTATGGATAATCGGACCTTGAATCAGTACACTCACGTCTATGCATTTCCAATATCAACTTCAACTCCGTATCACTGCCCTTCAAATCTTGCACCTGTAACAATATATATTTAGACAAATTGATTTTCCTCTTTCAGCTGAAAAAGTACAAAGACTGAGCAAAACAGTTATTATTGGTGAAATTAGGCATCTTTTCCTTCAACTTGAACAAGAGTGAAGTTCGTATCACAGGTTTCTTATCACAAATTTAATTACAATAATCGAGTAATATTAACCAATCATACCATGGTTTGCAGCTTATGTATCTCAGCAGCTTGATCAGCAGATTTGACAGATAAATTCTCACACTCTTTCGTCTGCTCACAGATAATTATTTACCAATTTTTTGTAAGTCCATATAGAAATGAAAAAAAAGATGTCCGAGCCCTTGAAGGAAAACCAGGAATAACCATGTAGAAAGTAGTGAAAACAGAAGAGAAAGTGTTCTGTTATTCGATATCTCATAGGTTACAACATAGAACTCTTTTATAGAGTCCTTAAGAATTTATCTTTAACTAGGACTCCTAATAATAGAAGACTTCTTATCTACTAACAGATAACTCTTAGTCTTTATCCTACTAACAGATAACTCTTAATCTTTTACATAACTTACAAGTCTTTTACATAACATACAAGCCGTATTATCCTACACTCCCCCTCAAGCTGGAGAGTATACGTTGTATAGTCCCAGCTTGGATAAGAACTCATCAAAAACTGATTTGGGTAAAGCTTTTGTAAGTGCATCAGCTAGATGTCCTTCTGTAGGAATGTATAACAAAGAAGCTATCCTATTGTTAATCTTTTCTGAAATAAAATGCTTGTCTATTTCAACATGTTTTGTTCTATCATGTTGAACTGGATTCCTAGCAATTTGAATTGCTGATTGGTTATCACACAAAACCTCAAACTTATTTTCTTGGTCTGTGTTTAACTCCCTCAGTAACTTAAGTAACCAAATTCCTTCGCACATTCCTAGTGCCAAAGCTCGGAATTCTGCTTCTGCACTGCTTCTGGAGACAACTGATTGCTTCTTACTTCTCCAAGTCACGAGATTTCCCCAAACAAAAGTGCAGTAGCCATTGGTTGATCTCCTTTTAGTGAGTTCTCCAGCCCAGCTAGAGTCAGTGAATACTTTCACAGATCTGTCCTGTGTCTTTTTAAACAATAAACCATGTCCAGGAGTCTTCTTCAAGTACCTAAGAATTCTGTTTGTTGCTGCCATGTGTTCTTCATTGGGATTGGTCATATGCTGACTTATCACGTTTACTGGAAAAGCAATGTCTGGCCTGGTTACTGATAGATAGATCAATTTTCCCACTAATCTCTGAAACCTTTCTTTGTCAACTAAAGAGCTTGTTTCATTAGTAAATTTCAAGCCAGCCTCCATTGGTGTATCTGCTGGTTTACACCCCAGCATTCCAGCTTCATTTAGTAAATCAAGGACATACTTCCTCTGATTTATCACCAACCCCTTACTTGACCTTGCAACCTCCATGCCCAGAAAGTATCTAAGCTTCCCTAAGTCTTTTGTTTCAAACTCTCTATTCAGAAGATTCTTCAAGCAGCTAATTTCTTCATCATCATCCCCTGTCAAGATTATGTCATCCACATAAACAATCAAGATAACCCTTTTATTTTTTGAAGTTACCTTAATAAAGAGTGTATGATCAGCTAGTGACTGCCTGTATCCATTCTTTAGAATAACCCTAGTAAACCTGTCAAACCAAGCTCGAGGAGATTGCTTTAGGCCATAAAGTGACTTGTTGAGCTTACAAATTTTCTGATTTCCTTCAACTGATTTCAGACCAGGTGGGATCTTCATATAAACTTCCTCCTCTAACTTCCCATTAAGAAATGCATTCTTGACATCAAGTTGGTGCAGGTTCCAATCATTGTTGACAGCAAGACTTAACAAAACTCGAACAGTGTTGAGTTTTGCCACTGGAGCAAAAGTTTCAGTATAATCAATCTCATAGGTCTGTGTATACCCTTTAGCCACGAGCCTTGCTTTATATCTCTGCAAACTGCCATCAGAGTTATATTTCACAGAAAAAACCCATTTACAACCGACAAGTTTTTTACCTTGGGGAAGATCCATTAATGTCCAGGTACCATTTTTCTCAAGTGCACTGATCTCTTCTTCAACAGCCCTTCTCCACTTAGGATGCTTTAGTGCCTCATCAACAGTTGTAGGAATTTCTTTTTCATCTAAACTTGCTGTAAAAGCTTTAAAGGATGGCATCAACGAACTGTAAGCAACAAATTTCTGGATAGGATGTTTAGTGCACTGTCTAACTCTTTTTCTAATAGCAATAGGAAAATCATCTAGATTAGGAGTAATAGACTCACTGATCAAATTTCCTTCATCTTCCATATTGGCAATTGGACTCAAATCCAATTCTCGGCAAGTGTCAGATTGCAAGATGGCCTCAGGTATAGTTTTCTTTCTCCTTGTATAGGTCAAAAGTTGTTTGGGAGGAGTAGGTGTTTTGGAAGGATCTTGAGAAGTTGCTGGTGTTTGTGAAGGGATTGGTAAAGAAGATACAGGTGAGAAATCTGAAGGTGTTGTAGGCAACAAGGATGGATTTGTGGAGTGAGTGAATGAAAAATCTGGAGGTATAGAAAAACTAGGAGAAATTACCTGATGTTGGTAAGAAGGCTGAAAATCATCCCAAGTCTCCCCCTGAATTGCAGCCGTAGTAAAGTAAGGGTCCTGTTCAAAAAAGGTAAGATCCATAGTAACAAAAAATTTTCGAGATGGTGGATGATAGCATTTATAGCCCTTCTTAAGTGAAGAATACCCTACTAGCACACACTTTATAGATCTAGGATCTAACTTGGACCTATTACTAGCTGAATTATGAATAAAAACTGTACAACCAAAGATCTTAGGAGGTAATGTACAAGAAAGAAGCTTAAAGTGGGGATATTTTTCCAAGAAAATTGATTGAGGGGTTTGAAATTTCAAAACCTTACTGGGCATGCGATTGATCAAATACGTGGCAGTTAACAAGGCTTCTCCCCACAAGTACTTAGGAACATTACTGGTAAATAAAAGGGATCGAGTGACTTTAAGAAGGTGTCGGTTTTTTCTTTCTGCCACTCTATTCTGTTGTGGAGTATCAACACAGGAACTAATCTGAACTATTCCCTTTTTTCGAAAAGAATCACCCAAAGACCTAGCAAAAAATTCACTGCCATTATCAGATTTAAACAATTGGATTTTAGTATGGAATTGGGTAAGAACCATGGTGTAAAATCTCTCAAAAATGCTTTCAGTTTCAGATTTTTCTTTCATCAAATAAGTCCAAGTAATCCTACTATGATCATAAATAAAAGTAATAAACCACTTACAACCATCAGCATTCTTCACTCTAGAAGGGCCCCAAATATCACTATGGATCAAAGAAAAAGGGTGAGATGGTTTATAAGTAGATGGCAAGTAGGATGCTTTGGTTTGTTTAGCAAAAGGGCAGATATGGCATTTAAATAAGCTTGGCTTTTTATTGATGAATAAGGAAGAGTACAATTTTGCAAGATATTGAAAACTAGGATGACCTAACCTAAAATGCCACAATAAAACATCATCACTTTGTCCTAAAGCTGTAAATGAACAAGAAGATTGAGAGATAGAAGAGGGTGGAGTGCCATGAATAACATAGAGGCCATTGTGCAAACTAGCATTGCCAATCATTGTCTTCGAGTCCATTGCCTGCAAAACACAACCAGAAGCATTAAAAACTGTGGAACATTTTAAATCTGTTGAAAGCTTGCTAACAGATATCAGGTTGCAGGCAAGATTGGGGACAAATAAGACATCATGGAGCAACAGATTTTCATTAATACTAAATGAACCACAGCCCTGAATTTGAGAAAGAGAGCCATCAGCAGTTTTAATCGATCTACTAGAAGAAGATGTTGTGTATTTGAGAAACAATTCCTTGTTACCAGTCATATGGTCAGATGCCCCAGAGTCGATGATCCACGTTGGAGTAAGTTGTGTAGATAAAAGGGCTGTAGGGAAGGAGGTACCTTCAGTTTCTTTCATGGCCAGATTTGCCTCACCAGGGCATGCAAATTTCCCAAACAATTTCTGGAGATCTTCAATCTGTTCCTTGGTAAAACTTGTAACACTGTAGACGGAAGCTAAATGGGACTGTGTATCTCTAGAAGACCTTGGCTTCCAATCGACTGGTTTACCATGAAGCTTCCAGCACTTCTCCTTGGAATGGCCTGGTTTCTTGCAATGATCACACCAGGGCCTACCTTTTTTAGTAGAAGTTGTCTGAGTGAGAAGAGCAGATCCTTCATGGGAAGAATATTCAGGAAGCATCACAGTGCGCCTGCTCTCCTCCTTCTTAACTGTAGAAAAAACTTCTCTAATCGAAGGAAGAGGGGAGCTGCCAAGAATCCTACTACGAACTGCATCTAACTCTTTATTCAACCCATGAAGAAATTGGAAAATTCTGCGTTGTGCAGTAATTTTCCTATACAAGGCAGCATCTGTTGGTGTCTCCCATTCATTCTGCTCATAAAGATCTATCTGTTGCCAAAGGGCATTGAGTGTGTTGTAGTATAGGGTGACTGACATTCCTTCTTGTTTGAGAACCGAAGCCTGACCTTCAATCCCATACAACTCCGAGATATTATCTGTACTGGAATAGGTTTCTTGGACAGCCTCCAGATTTCAACTGCTGTTTGGTAAAGGAGAAAATTCCTGCCTACACTAGGGGCCATAGAATTGAGCAACCAAGACATCACACGGCTATTTTCCTGCATCTATTTGGTATAACCAGCAGCAGTGGTCGCAGGCTTGTCAACCTCCCCTGTGAGATAGCCTAATTTGCCTCGCCCTGAGATAAAAATCTTGACAGATTGAGACCATTCCAAATAATTATTTCCATTCAATCGATGACAAGTAATAACAAGGCTGGAAGTTTCATTGAGATCATCAGAACCAGAAATAATTTCTGGTGAAGAAGTAATTTCAGTAGAGGAATTATAAGAAGAAGAGGTGGCCATCGACTAGGGTTTAATTTAGAAGATCGAAACCCAAGCTGATACCATGTAGAAAGTAGTGAAAACAAAAGAGAAAGTGTTCTGTTATTCGATATCTCAAAGGTTACAACATAGAACTCTTTTATAGAGTCCTTAAGAATTTATCTTTAACTAGGACTCCTAATAATAGAAGACTTCTTATCTACTAACAGATAATTCTTAGTCTTTATCCTACTAACAGATAACTCTTAATCTTTTACATAACTTACAAGTCTTTTACATAACATACAAGGCGTATTATCCTACAAACCACACAACTTATAAAAGTACGGACCTTCCTATCACAAATGCTGGAAAGAGACTGCACATCAGCTCGGAGAGAATGAATATCCACGGCAGCCTCTTTGTACTTACCTAATTGACTCTGCATCGAACTCATTGCCTCAGGAAACGAAGAAAGCAAGCTTTTAAAATCTGCAATTATTTCCTTTCTTCCTGAAATGTAAAGTATTTTAAGCACCTTTTCAGCAAAAGAATAGCAATAAGATGGAAACAGTAGATGATTCAGAATCAGAGCAAACAGCATATAATTTCCTACCTGGTTCTACAGATGCTTCTTTAAGCTTAGCTTCAATTCCCTTTATTTCATCAAATTTCCGTTGTATCTCCCCCTCCAGATGAGAAGCTCCAGAATCAGCAACTGCCAATGATCTCCGAAAAACATCAGCTATATCATTTTTGATACTCAACTCCTTTTCTCTCCAGGCCAGGTTATCTTTCTCAATCTGAAAGTTTGAGGAAGTTATAGTCAGCACTGGAATTGGATGCCGCAAATAAAATTACCAGACAGAAGGCATAATTGAAACTACCGACCAGTAACAACCTGTAGTTTCTCAAATAAATTTTTATAATGGAAAGCTTCTGACTTTGACTTTTCTACTTGATCTCTCATCATAAGGTAAACTTGGGAAGAAGAAATACGCTTTATGCTCTTTAATGTGTTCTGTCAATCAGAAATCCCCATCAATTACTATGACTGAACAAATAGAACTGCATTTCAGAAATAAACGAAAAATAATACTAATTTAGAAAAAGTAAACATGCAAATCTGATAACTGCCGCAATATTTTTATCCTTTCTACATGAAGCTCTTTCAATTCGATCAGTCGAGAAGAAGATTGTTCCTGTACAGATCAAATTAATCACTGAGACCAACTTTCAATTTCAGGAACTCGACAAACTAACTAAAAGGAAGATAGGGGTTACCAAAAGCTCTTTGAGTGAAGACTCCATTTCTTGCAGATCTCTATGCTTATCCTTGACTTTATCACCAGCAGCCAGCTTACCAAGGTTTAAGACAGGAAAAAAGGTCCCTTTTGTTGCATCTCTTTCAGCTTTAAGAGCTGCCAATTTGCAAGTACTTTCCTTCAGTTCCACTACTGCACTCTCCAATTCACCTTCAAAAGACAGCAAAATAAGACAGTCCAACTTAAAGATATTTGAATGACATCTCATACGTTTATAAACACGCACATAAAACTTGCATTTGAACAGCGATGAAAAGGGTTATCTCCCATTGATTACCCCGTCCACAGCATTAGAAGATGGTAGTTTGTTAAGGTGTAATAATGTTTGAATTGTGTATAGATGCATATACATGTACATACGCCAAAAAAGGCAATTACCGAATGTGGATAACGTGTGCTAATACAACGGACAGTCTTAAAATTCACCATATTGTCCTCTATTTAACTATTTTGACTGATTTAATTTAAACCTTAAAAGTATTTATTAATATATTACATTTATTTTCTTTTACATGGAAGTCGACAAATGAAAGATTAATTTTCATTTCATAAATTCTTAATTTGATTTGATCATGGAAAATTAAATGTATTTCTTTTCGATAGTACAAGTCCCTATACATTGATTTTATAAGATAAATTAGGAACCATTTAAATTCAAATTTTAAACATAAGTCAAGTTCAAACAAGAAACAGTAACCAATGATAATTTCAATAATCACAGACGAGCACATTTTAATTAACTAACAAAAGTTATCGCAAATACCATATTACAAATACCTTTCCTTTTACGGTCAAATGCATTTCAATTACTTTGCCGTTTATTCACTGTTGTAAATAGACGACCACTCAAACCTTAATGATTTTTAATACATTTTACAGTTTTCTAGCATTTAGAATAACATTTTTTTTCCTTTTTAGATTTGTGTTTCTAACCTTTCCAATATATTTCTTTATCAATTATTTGAAATAATGCTACATATGAACAGTTTTAAACTTTATAACAGATTGGATGACAAAGTGCCGTCTAAGCATGGAATTATTTCTATTATGGCTATGCAAATTACATTCTCTAGGAATAGACTATGCAGTTTATTTCTCTAACATTTAAGATTAGTTATGTTTAGTGTTTTTTTTCCTATGTTTTCTTAATACTGTTTGACTGGAAACTTATAATGTAGTACCCTACATTTGTTAAAGTTCAATAGAGAGAATAGACAGTTTGCTTGAGCAAAGATAAATGATCTTGTTTCTTATTTAAATATATATAATCTTAGTTCATACTTTAATTTTAAAACGTTATTGTTGATTGTTGACATTATGTTTTGATTTTCATTTTCTTTCTCTTTTTCCCATTTTTGTCAAGGGGTGCGACTACGAATGCATTTTTTAAGGTTGTCAGCATAAAAACTCCCACCTGATTGAATTACTCCTTAGTTCCTTTTCTTTCACTTTTTTTCATTGATATATATTTACTGGTAAGAAAGGGATAACATCAAACTCTATACTTCATTACATTTGAGCATTCAACAAACATTAACCAAAAATAAATCATAAATATTGACCAATAAAAAAACTGCATGTTTTGTAGATAAACTAGACCCCACTTTAGAATTTATTAAATATTTTAGTCTTTATATACTATCACAGGGCATTACCCTCTTCCCCAAAAGATATGTATGATAGAATGTGCACTCATGACCTTCCCTTTCCTTTCCGATGTGGGATTAATGTCTCTTGCCTCTTTTAAGAGGTGACGATATGTATTACAAAAACCCACTCTTATGCATATTGCGCTTTACTTCACTCAGGCTAGCGCCTTGAGCTTGAGGCAATGTTAAGGTTTAAGCGCCTAGAGTGCACCTTGCATCCTTGACAACATTGCTTTTTCCAATTCAATCATAATTATGATTAAAGTAATAGCTCAAATAAAAATTGCTTTCACGTTTATTTGGTGAAAGTTTTTTGCATATATCATATATAAATAATACATAATTATCTATACTTTTTAATATAACTCAACAATTAAAAGACATTAGACATGTAAATTTAATACTTGAATTTTTATTTTACATTTATTGTGCTTGAATTATTGGTATACTTTGAAAGTTGAATTGATTGTTTTTCTCTTTAGTACAACTTTTTTCTAGCTTTGGCAATGATATTAGTAAATTTTTCATTAGAACACTTTTTTTATTTATCAAGTTTTTTCAAAATTGTTCGATGTGTATATCTTTAACTTAATTTTTATTTAACTTTCTTTTACATTGTTAGTTTAGTTCTTTCAAAAAAAATTATTATAAATTGAAATAGTTCTTTGTGCATCACACCATGGCATAAATCTATTTTACATAATAACATTGCAGTTATGCACACTGATTTTGTACATGCAGCCAGCCATATACATGCAAGATAATATCATAAATGTGTTAAGAAAATATCTAGAATGCTGCATCTTCTTAGGTGGCAACTGATAATGTAAACATCCAGACAACCGATGATGATGATATTGTCTCAATTGCTCATAAACATACCAATTTTGACCACATATAAAAGGTAGACGTTTAAGCTCGGCCTTATTCTTTGCATCAACATCGCTATGGCTCTGCAATTCTCTCACCATAGATCTGTGTTTCAAATGGATATCACCTATTGCTAATCTGAGATTCTTAACTTCTGATTCTTGTTCACTAAATGCTTTCTGCCAGCATGAACCTAACATAAAGAGACATTAACACAGTTAACCGAGTAATAACTAGAGACAATCATTTACTAAAAATGGGATAAGACTATAAAATACACAATATACACTTTCCACGGAATGCATACCATAGTCTAGTAGCACTTTCCGAACTGCAGCATATAGTCCATCCTTCAGGCACCATATATCATTGATGGAAACTACTATATTGCGTAAAATGTTCCTAGTGTTTTTAGAGGCAGTATGTTCTCTATCTTCTTCAATCTGCTCACCGTTATCCGAGGAGGAACTTTCAGTTGCACCTGTCTCCATAAGTCGGCTAAGAAAAGCATCCTCAGTGGGAGACAGAGGCTCATCTACATTGTGATGGAAAAGCTTTCTCAGCAAGTATAATTGCAAAATGATAAAAAACAGAAGAATTAAACAAAAAGCCTAACTCAACCTTATAAATTATAAGTTATAACAAGAAAGAAAGCACGGTCTACGGAAATATGTTAACATTCCATTACAAGGGCCGACAACAACAAAAGGAAGCAAAATAATGGCAGAAGATCCTCACCCTTCGTATTGGATGCACATCCAACATCTTGTCTGTTGGACTCTCTTGTGATGGAACGTGATTCCAAGTCACTAATTAGCTCTTGTAAAAGGTTAATGTCAATTTCCATTGAGCAATTTACTAAATAAAACAAAGACCTAAAATATATAAATGGGGTTACCATTGCTTCTAATAAGCAGAAATGCATAAAATTGTTTAGCAGTTTGGTAAGGGGCTTACTGCTTCCCAAGATTTATTCACCGCTTTCAATGTGGAATCATATCGCTTTTGTTTCTCCTTCAGTTGAATGAACTTGTTCTCGAGAGCAGAATACTCAACCTTTTGAGCCTCCAACTTTTGTAGAAGCTTTTGATTCTGAAATTGCAAAACTGCAGTATCAAGCTGCACCATACCAACAAAAAAAAAGAGGTGACATAAGGAGAAGGTTCAAAAATATGAGTTATAAAAAGAAAAAAATCAACTGTATAATCCAGCATTCAACAACTAAAAAACCAATGCAAAAGTCCAAAAGCCTGAAAGCAAGAAAATATACAAGTATAGAATAAAATATCAAATAAAATTATATAAAATACAATTTTTGCAGAGAAGCAATAATGAAGCTTGGCATGAACAAAATTAATCCCAATGCGAGCTTCCGGTTTCTGATTCTAAAGATATTTTATCAAAAAATATTAATATAGCCCAACTTTCAAAACTCTGCAGAGTGCAGATCAATCAACCTACCCAAGCAAAACCCCTTTCCCAAAAGAAATAATAAAATCACCCATATTCACAGCGAAGCACATGAGATGATCGATGAATCAGCAATGTTCAACCAAAAGCATGCAACTATAATGAGAAGATTGATACAAAATAATACTGTTACTACAGTGAGGTAAACAAGAGCAGCAAAGGGGGTTAAGTGACTTTTAAAGCAAATAAACCTGCCTTCATCAAATCCATGACCACCTGGGGACAAAACAGCAGCGAAAAAAACATCAATCCTAGCATAAAAATCCTCAAAAGTCAAAAGATGGTAATTTTCATTTTTCTGGTATCAATATTTCAAGAATTCAGTTGAAACTGTATACTCACATGCATCCATTTGATCACATAAAAAGAGATTAAAGTGCAAACTAGATGCTAAAACAGCAATGCCAAATTTGATTCACACCAAAAAAACCCAAGTCAGAGATGAGGTAATTTAAAATTATTTTTCAAATTGGAATTTAAGAAAATCGGGACAAACACAAATATCACTGCTGCAAATAAAATAACAGAATGATCAGCAAGGAAAATAGTACCTTTTTCTCCTCTGAAGTTGGCAAGAATCGTTGCTTCTTCGCGGCAACAGCAGCAGTGGGCGATATGGAGCTAAAGTGACGCCGTTTTCGGTCAGCCTCACCAGTGCTCCCCATTGAACCCACGCCACACTCACAAACCCTAGAATTCCGATCTTTATTCACATGAAGGTCAAGTGGAACATCCACCCAAAATAAACAAAAAATCGAACCTGGTTAGCCAATAATCCGTTCGAAACCCTAAACCATCAATTTGAAAGCTCTAAATGATCAGTTTTTTACACTAAAAATCCCAGCTTTATCCAAATTATAATCCGAAACAAAATGAAAACCCCCCGTTTCCCTATGAATAAAGCTCGAGTAGGAGAATGCAAAATTAAATAATCGGAAATTTTGATTGGAAGGTCGATTCTGGCAGCATATATATAAATATATTTTAATAAACAGTCTTTTAGTTCTCGTTAAACCTATAAAGTATCCCGTATCCGGCCCGTAGAGCTTTTCTTTACCCTGCAGGAAAAAGTTTCAACTTTGGGGAATTGGGACTAAAACCCAGTTTTTTTTTTCTTATTTAGTTTCGATTCTTACACACTACAGAGCTGCTGTTGCTGGAGAGGAAACTCCTAAACGAAAGATTAAAGAGGTGAAAGCGGTGGCAGGAGAGTGATGGGTGGAATCTATGTGATTGGGTAAAAGGGCAATGGATTCGCCCTGCTGGAGGCTGAAGCTTTCATTGGAGCTTTGAAAGCTTATCGGCAATTATGGAATGTTTAGCTCGGTGTTGTCTGTCAGTCACACACAGAGTGGCTTTCCTTTTAGCGGGTTGAATTCAATTACCGCAGGCGCAAAGGCCAATGCCTAAAACTGCGTTACAAAAGTGGATTTATTTGGGGGTTGGTAGTTAAGTTACGTCGCCTTACAACATATGTAAATGGCTTCGGCCTTTGGGTTGCAAATTCAAGATCGGGGGTGATTCGAGAAGTATGCTTTAAATTCCCATTTTTTAATGTGGGTTTTATGATTTTCATACGTTAAATTTTTTTGAAGTATTCGAACAAGTTCAATCATAAATTGTTGGTGTTGTATTTCGTTATTAGAAATATTTTTTTATTATTTACGGCAAACAATTAATTGAAGACTTAAAAAGAGATATCAATGTTGAAACAGGCTCATCAAATATATAGAGTATTTAAAGATGAATTTTTAAAATATAAAATATGTTAAAAAATATTTAAAAATTTATAATATTTTTTACAGTATCGATTTAAAATATAAAAAATATTAAAAAAATAAAAAAAACGCCACCAAATTTCCCGGTTGAAACACGTCCTTCTCTAAAAAAAACTTCGGTTTGTCTTCTCTTTTAATTTTTAGAAGTTTCTTGTATGGATCTCATTTAGGTGACGTGGTGTGTTATGGTTTGCACAGTTGTCACCCTACACACCTTTCCTTTTTTTCTCATTTGTTTTATTTGAGTTCTCTCTTTCTTTCTTCCTACTTTTAATTGTTTCTAAGAAATTTTTCAACGATTCGATCGGGGTTCTCTTCCTCCAACATCGATTGCGACTTTCTCAAGGGCCAGCAATTGGTGTAAAACAAGATCAATTTTTGTCAGCAAATAGTCGGAGGATCAAAAGAAGAGTTGAGGGGTTTTCTCTATTATATTTCTCATTTTCTCTATTTTGTGTCGTTTTTCTTCTATGTTTCTTCATTGTCTACTCTTTCTTCGGATGTTATTTTTTGTCATTTTTAGTCATTCTAGTTGTTTTTGTCTTTCTTCCTGCAGCTCTGGTGGTCTCACTTAGAGACAGAGTCACCTTTTCCTCTTCCTTCGAAGGTAGTTTTTTGCAGTCTCGTCAAATTATCTAACAAATGAATTGGGTCTCCGCCCACCTTTCGACAGACATTCGTTGCCTATGCTTCAAAGGTTTTTTCTTTTTACCATGTTTCTCAATGATTTCGAACTACCTTTTCCTCCATTGAGAAGAGCATTGTTTCAAATGACTTTAGTGGCTATCTTTTACCGTCTTCATCATCCTGACGCGTTGAGATACTTGTCTGTTCTTTGACCTTTAAGAATTTCTCGTTTGATGGACCCAAAGTAAGTCTAGACGTACGCCATCACTCTCATTTTGATGTTCTATGCGACCTACGTTTTTCCTGCTTAGTATGTCAATCACTTAGTGGACCTTGTATTTTTTTTCAATTTGTTCTGGGCCTTGCGTCGAGCTCATCTCTGTGGGCTTATATCGTCCATTGTTGTATTTAGACTTATGTGTTCTCTTGAATCATATAAAAGAAATATCAATGTTTGTGATTTAATATGTTTATGAAAAAAATAATAGTAAAATATGACCCAAAAAAAAAACCTCTAAGAACTTGAGACTAAAACAAACAGTTTCTTCTTAGGCACGAGTATAAGTTGTTATAATCTTGCTCATTTTAGGTCTAAATCTTAAAAAATAAATATAAAGTTGAAGAGTGTTGTCCGGAAAATTTTGTATAAGCAGAGATGCCTTTTTTATATTTGGTGTTCATTGTCAAAAGTTTCGAGGGAAGGCAAAGATGGTATTTGTTGGCAAGTAGATAATAAACAATACATAGTGTTAGTTTCTGGATGAACAGTTGGATTGGAGTTGAGTCCTCTTTGGAATCACTGAATTAGCTACAACATTAAGAATTAAAATGTAAATGGCTTTGGCTTTTGGTATGGGGTTTTAGAAATTGAAGAAGACTCGTATTAGCCTAAATGATATCTTTATTAATAGTACGATGTGTTAAGATGTTTGATTTTGATATAATAAGACGAAAATATTTTTGGACTTAAATAATATTGTAAAAATAATTCTAAGTCCATTTAACTTGAAAAATATGTTTGAGGGGCTTTTGAAGTGTTTTTGACTTGAACAATTGCTTTCAAAATTCTCCAAGTGTCATAGAGTATCGATACCCTAACCCGGTATCGATACCCAATAGCCCATACCGATACGACATGTGAAGTACCGATATGCAGTGTTTTCCCAAAACTCTAGTATGGAATTTTCGTATCGTTATGCTCCTTCGAGTACCGTTACCCAAAGCCCCTTATCGATACTCAACCCTCGAGTACTGATACGCATAGCTTTTAATGGCTAGTTTTTTGTTTGAATTTAGTGTAGGTACCGATAACCACTTTCAAGTATCGATACCCTGAGTACCGATACCCAACTTTGGGTATTGATACCCTTTTTATTTTTACAACGGCTCTTTCATATTTAAGCATGTATCGATACTCAAATTTCAAGTATCGACACCCACTGGACAGAATGTAACACCCTCAACCCGTATGTCACATTTGGGCCTCAAGCTAAACTCACTACCATAAAATTTTAACCTAGTTTATCCCAATCACAACCATTTTCATAAAATCCATTTAGTTCAAATACATCAAATTACAAATATAAAAACATTCAAATCGCGATTAAAATCCAAACTATGAGTTACAATACAAAGCCGTAAGGTTCGATGAATACATAGCCCAAATAAATCTAAGTATTATACTCTAAACGAGTCGATGCTAAAATTCTACTCTAATTGTGGTCCACCAAAGCACGTGCCAACCTACTAACATGCAAATAGAAACAACACTTTCGAATACTAAACTAACGAAGCTCAGTGGATACACTTCCACTCTACCATGCTTCATGCAAATCATAAATATGAACATGCAGTTAAAGCTGATATCATGGCAATATAACAACATGTGGTTCTACCTCTAGCCGCCCAAACACATAGCAATAATAGATGCATTAATCTCACAAAGAAAACATATGCATCAACCACAAACCTAGAGTGAGGTCCGGTGTCACATAGCCTCAAGAACATACAGTCTGAGTGAGGTTGGGTGTCGTACAGCCTCAGAAACATAAACTCTCCTAGGTTAGGCCCAATGTCGCATAGCCTTGGAAGTGTACACCCACACTCAGCATCTCTCCTCGAGTGTCTTCGAATGAGACCTAATATCACATAGCCTCAGGATCATACATTTGGTGTCTTATCGCATGTGTTACAATACGCTCTCTGAGTATCCAGATCCCATCAACCAAAGGTGACTCAACCACACAAGTTTCTATACAGCTCACAACATTGACACAACTCTATAACTCTATGGTTTCTATTATCAACAAGTCACCCTATTTAAATTACCAAGTGGTTGCTCATTAAGCTCACACAGAGGTTTAAAATCTCAATTCTCACTTTTATAGTTCATTTTATCTCATTAGGGACCCATTAAACCTTATTCCATAATTTTCAGCCCCTCGGGCTCTATTTTAACATTTTTGGGTAGAATGCTTAGTGGGTATCGATACTGACCCTCGTATACCGGTATGGTACCTTTGGGTACCGGTACTGACAGCGTATCGATACCAAAATAGTGTAATTTAATTTTTCCATGCCTTTGCGTATCGGTACGGGCCAACTCGTACCAATACAGTTATGTCTAGCATATTAGTACAAGTTGAACATCGTACCGGTTCCCCCTCTCTGTTCATCCCAATCAAACAATGTTTTTTTACCCATAAAACTTAGGGTACCGGTATGGGCTCCCCATGTACCGGTAGCGAAGCCCATAAATGGCTTTATAGGCTCAAGAAATCATCTCTAAAGCCCTCAAATCTAACACCACAACCTCGTACTTCATTCTTACATTTCATGAGAGTTGATTAGGGTGGTTTGCTACCATTTTTACATGTTATAAACATCAATATTAGATTAAGCCATTATAGAGGGTCTCTAGCCCTTAACACCCAAAACAACCAATAACACCAAAACTAGCAAACAAAGCATCATCCTTAGGATGTGCATGAACCAAAAGAGTTAGTAATGTACTAACATTAATTTCACAACTGAAAAAGAAACCTCTAGCCAAGCCCCCCAAGTTTTCTTATTTCTAAGCTCTTTAAAAGATCCACCCACCTCTTTCACTACAACTAAATTTTGTAAAAGAATTACAACTTTGCTAGAAGAAATAAAGGCGATAAAGGAAGAGTTTCACAACAAGGAATGAGGTTAAATCCTATATTTCTGTTAATTTTTCACAACCCCCACCAAAAATCCATTTTTTCAACTCTACACCATTTTTGACAAATCTTACTTTCACTTGTAGATCCTTGGACGCTGAGCAATTTACCTCAAACCTTGATTTCTGAAATTTTGCTTCAAACTAACAAAGATTTAGCCTTTACCTTGGGGTGTATGGTAAAAGGAATAACAATGAGTTGTGGAAAGCAATAAGAGACAAGGGTGATCTCACACCCCTCATTTTCTCTAAAATCTTATTAATGCCACCAGTCTTTCCCTATTTAAAAAAAGAGGTAGATTACCTCATTACCCTTTTGCATTCTTCCTACCCCACCCACAAAAGCCAAATCAAGCCCAACATCAAAGAATACCACTAAGATGCCTTTTGGGCCTCTCGCGAGCCCAACATTTTAGGCCTAAACACTTGAGGCCCACGACTCAGGTGAATCAACCCACGAATTTTGAAATTTGGGTCGTTACAACTATCTTCTCCTTAAAGAAAATTTCGTTCTCAAAATTTACTTGATAGAAAAAAGATATGGATAAAGCAACCTTATATCCTATTCAGTCTCCCACGTAGACTCTTCGACCCTGTGGTTCCTCCATAATATCTTTACCAAAGAAATGCATTTGTTGCGTAGCACTTTAACTCCTTTATCAAGAACTCTTACTGGCTCCTCTTCATAGGTCAAAACGGTGATAATCTCAATCTCCTCAAGCGGGATAACATGCGAAGGGTCAAAACGGTAGCACCTCAACATGAAAACATGAAAAACATTATGAATGCATGACATCTCTAGAGGCAAAGCCAAGTGTTAAGCTACGAGTCCAGCCCTCTTTAAGATCGCATACGATTCAATAAACCTCAGGCTCAACTTGCTCTTTTGCCCAAAATGGATTACTATTTTCCATTGTGACATCTTGAGAAACACATTTTCACCCACATCATACTCGATGTGCTTACGCTTCCGGTCTGCATAAGCTTTTTGATGATCAAAAATCGCTTGCAATCTTTCCTTGATAATCTAAACCTTCTCCTTAGTTTGCTTTTTTAGATATGATCTCACAATCTTCTTCTCGTTGAGTTCTGTCCAACACAACGGTGTTCTACACTTGCGTCCATACAGGGCCTCAAAAAGAGCCATCTTAATGCTCTTTTAAAAACTGTTGTTATAGGCGAATTCAACTAATGAAAAGATGCTCTTCCCAACTTCCCTTAAAGTTAATGATGCAACACCAAAGCATGTCTTCCAAAATCTGAATAACTTCACTCAAATCGACTATCAGTATAAGGATGAAAAGATGTGCTTAAATATAATCTGGTGTCTAAAACTTCATGAATTTTCTTCCACAACCTTGCGTTAATTGAGGATCTCTATCCAAAATGACCGACAATGGTACTCTATGCAACCTCACTATATCTTGGATGTATAATCGTGTAAGCCTCTCAAACATGAAATCTATACGCACCGACAAAAAATGAGTAGTCTTGGTTAAATGATATATTATCACCCAAATAGCATCATGCTTCTTTTGGGTTAACGGCAAATCCGTCACTACAACCAAATATTGTAAAATGAATTACAACTTTGCTAGAAGAAATAAAGGTGATAAATAAAGAGTTTAACAATAAGAAATAAGGTAAATCATCCATTCTCGTTCATCTTTCACAACCCCCACCAGAAACATATTTTCTCAACTCTCTACCATTTTTGACAAATCTTACCTCCACTTGTAGATCCTTGGATGTTGAACAATTTACCTCAAACCTTGATTTCAAAATTTTAATTTAAACTAACAAAGAGTTAGCCTTTGCCTTGGGGTGTATGATAAAAGGAAGAAGGAGTTGTGGAAAGCAATATGAGACAATGGTGATCTCACATCCCTCATTTTCTTTAAAATCTTATTAATGCCACCAGCCTTTCTTTCTTTGAAAAATAAGGTAGATTACCTCATTACCCTTCTACCTTCTTCTTATCTCACCCATAAGACCCAACTCAAGCCCAACATTAAGGAAGCCCACTAATTTGCCTTTTTGGCCTTCCGTGAGCCCAACACTCTAGGCCTAAACACTCGAGGCCCACGACTCGGGTGAACTGACCCACAGATTTTGAAATTTGGTTTTTAAAAAGAAATGCATTTATGGTTGGAAAAACACCCTCCAATAGCTCCAAACCAACCCCAATGGTCTCAAACGGTCATGAACTCCTTAGAGGGTTTAAAAGACACATCCAAGAATTCATGGAAAACCAAGAAATATCTTGCCAGCATTCTTGTATAGAGAAATTAAGTTTCTTGGAAAAACAACTTGTGAGCTTAATTGTCAATATTTCTTAAGTGTTAGGTTTTGGGTGAGAGCTTAAATTTAAAAACACATTTGCTTAGAGAGGTTTTTCTTTTGTTTACACAAATTGTATTTTTCTCTTTGAGAGAAATATAGACAAGACTTTGGGGTATACGTCTTGGTTGACGTAAGGTTATCTCTTTTGCCTTAAAAGAAAGAAATTCAATAGTGAATTTGAGAAAATCCTTAGTGGGGAGCTAAGGTAGTGGATGTAGACTTTGGCTAGAAAGTCGAACCACTATAAATCCTTGTGTCCAAAATTTTAATTTCCTATTATTTATACCACAACTCTTGCAAAGCCAATTCACCTCATCGTGGCGACTTAGTTGAGTAATTTGAGCCCAATAATTGTTTTCAGAGCGAGACTTATATTAATAGTCTAACAACCTTTGAGGCGATCCTAGAGGCGCCTGATCAATCCATCTATCAACCCGCTTAAATGGCACAATCCATCACCAAGTCTCTTTACTTTAACAGGATCAACTACTCGTACTGGAGGAATAAGATAATGTTATTCATTCAATCCAATGACTTTCGTCTTTGGGATGTTGTAGTTAATGGTCCTTTCATCCATCAAAGGGGGAAAAACAATAGAATGCGAAAGACAAGAAGAATATATAACTCAATGCCAAGACCATGCACATTTTCTTTTGTACACTTGGTCCCGAGGAGTATGGAAGAGTTTTTTCTTATAAAGATGCCAAAGAGATTTAGGACAAGCTTGAAGTAACTCACGAAGGAACCAATGAAGTAAAAGAGACCAAGATCGGTTTTCTCAACCTTGAGTATGAGAACTTCAAGATAGACCCAGAGGAAGACGTCAAGGCAATGTCAGATTGATTTTCCACCATTGTCAATGGACTTAGAGGATATGGAAAAGTTATTACGGAGGACAAGATCGTTCATAAGTTAATTTATTCACTTCTCAAACCATAGAAGTCTAAGAAAACAACAATTATTGAAGCAAAGAACCTCAAAACGCTCAAGCTTGACGAGCTCATCGGTTCATTGCTAACCTATAAGATGATGTCCAATAGAAAAAAAAAGAACAAATAAGAGAAGAATGTTGCTCTTAAATCATCTATAAGCCAACAAGAAGAATCAAATGAAGAGGATAGTAAAGATGAAGAGAATGCCAAGCTCTTTAAGAATGAAGTGCGGGAAAAAAGAAGCTAGATATGAATCAAAGAATAAGAGAGGTCTCATCATATTCTTTGACTGCAAGAAGTCGGGGCACGTAAAGCACAATTACACTCGACTCAAGAAAAAGGGATCAAGACATAAGAAGAAGGCATTTGTGGCTACATAGAGTGATGGGGAAGATTCCATCGATGATGGGGTAGCCAACCTATGTCTCATGGTCATCCAAGAAGATTTAATGGTAACTTCAAATTCATTATCTTTAATTTCTCATACTTTGGATGAATTACAAGATACCTACGATGAGTTGGTTTTAGAGTTTAAAAATCATGTTTTAAAATGTAGAAAAATGTTTCTAAAATCAACCTTGAACTTGAAGCAAAACTCAATGATTTTGAGAAAAAGAATTGATTTACAAAATTTGCTTCAAAAAGTTCAAGAACATCAACGAGAAATTGATTATCTTAAGAAAGAAAAAGTTTTGATTTACAAAGATTTTGAAAAGAAAATTTGAGAATGCTCCAAATCTAATTTTGTAAAATCAAACTTTTATCAAAGACAATCTAGTTTCCCTAGATTTTTAAATGGTAAAATGGTTAAGAACATTTAGGTCTCAAAAGGACTCATTTCTTTAAACAAAAAAAAGACGTTGAAAAATAAATTCCAAAGAAACTAAAGTTTTGGGGACTAATGCCAATGGATACAAAGCAATTTGGATACCAAATTGCAAATAATTGTCTATTGTAACTGTGCTTCAGCATTGATGAGGAAAGTCAAACTTTGGGAGCTCTTGATATACGAGGAAGAATGACACTTGAAGAGGGTGAGGATTAACATCCTACCTTGCTCGTTTCAAGTGGTAAATTTATTTCATGCAATTTGCTTGATCATGCCTCTATTGTTTGATTTTTATGATGATTAAAGCATGTTTTGATTGACTCTTGAGTGTGCTTAATTGCATATAGTTGGGGGCAGTCTAAATTGCTTGAGTTACATGTTTTGGTCTTTTATGCTCATTTCCTCGTTTATGGCCATTAACTTGTAATATTTGGTTAATTTTGGTGAATTTTATGCTTTTTTTAAATTTAAATGATGTTTTTGAGAGCATATTATTTTGTGGCAAAAAAGATCAAAATGTATATCTAGGACTTCATGGAGCCTTTTTATGAACTTAAAACTAAGTTAGAAGGCTTTTTGAGTTGATTTTGCTGCAATTTTTCACCATTTCATGCAATCGGTACTGATACAGTCCATATCATACCGATACGACATTCAACCAGTATTGATAAGGAAGTTTCCGCATCAATACGCACAGTCTAAAAGGGTCAGTTTTGTCTTCTTTTTGCCATGCTTTGTGTGCTTATTGATATATTTGATGTATAGCATGTTAAATTGAATTTCTTGATTTATTTATTTTATTGAAATTCAATGTTGTTTCTCTCAAATTGTTGGACTAACAATTTTATTGATGCTTGATTAAGGGGAGCCTAATTTTTTTATTCTTTCATGTTTAAAATATTTTTTAGTAAACTCTCCATTGTTATCACGCTTTAAAGTGATTTCAAACTTTATTTTGAATTATTTTTTATATAAAAAAATAGGAGAGATAAGTTTGAAAAATTAACTTTCAAAAAGAAAAATGGAAGCTTTAAATATTTTCTATAAATATTCTTTTTTTTCTAAAGTTATTTTTCTAAGGGGACATTTTCAAAAATTAATTTTTAAGTGGTTTCGTGATATCAAAAAGGGGGAGATTGCTAAGATATTTGATTTTGATATAACAAGATGAAAAATGTTTTTGGACTTGAACAATATTACAAAAATATTTCTAAGTCCATTTAACTTGAAAAATATGTTTGAAAGGCTTTTGACGTGTTTTTGACTTGAACAAATGCTTTCAAAATTGTCTAAGTGTCAAAAGATGCCTTGAGTATTGATACCCTAACCCTGGTATCGATACCCAACAACCTGTATTGGTACGATATGAAAAGTACCGATACACAATGTTTTTTCAGAATTCCAGTATGGAGTTTTGGTACTAGCATGCTCATTCGAGTATCGATACCCAAAGACTCGTATTGATACTCAACCCTTGAGTACCAGTACGCATTCAACGACTTTTTTGTTTGAATTTAGTGCAGGTACCAATACTCACTTTCGAGTACTGATACCCTAAGTACCGATACTCAACTTCGGGTACTAATACCCTTTGTATTTTTACAACAACTATTTCCTATTTAAGCATGTATAGATATCCAACTTTCGAGTACCGGTACCCACAGGACAGAAGTACATTTATGGCTAGAAAAACACCCTCCAATGGCTTCACACCAACCCCAACGGTCACAAATATTCATGAACTCCTTAGAGGGTTTAAAAGACACCTCCAAGCATCCATGGAAAATTAAAAAACAACTTGCCAACATTCTTGTATGGAGAAATTAAGTTTTGTACTTAAATTGACAATTTTCTTGTAGAAGACACTTGTGAGCTTAATTGTCAATATTGCTCAAGTGTTAGATTTTGTGTAAGAGCTTAGATTTGCAAACACATTTTCCTAGAGAGGTTTTTCCTTTGTTTGCACAAATTGTATTTTTCTCTTTGGGAGAGAGATAGACAAGACTTTGGGGTATAAGTCTTGGTTGATGTAAGGTTATTTCTTTTGCCTTAAAAGAAAGAAATTCAATAGTGAATTTTGGAAAATCTTTTGTGGGGAGATAAGGTAGTGGATGTAGACTTTGGTTAGAAAGTCGAACCTCTATAAATCCTTGTGTCCAAAATTTTAATTTCCTATTACTTCTAGCACAACTCTTGCAAAGCCAATTCACCCCTCCTGGCGATTCGGTTGAGTAATTCGAGCCCAACATGATGTAAAAACGAGCATTTGAATGAGTTTCAATTTGGGTCAAGTCAAATCAGGTTCAAGTTATGCCATGTAAAATCAATGATTCGACTCAAGTTGGGTCAAATTCAGGTTGATGTTGGGTTGATCCCAACTCAGACTCGAGTCAATACCAGTTTCAGGTTAGAACGATTCGAGACCGAGTCAGTTAATTATCGAGTTAATTCAGGTTCAGATAGACTTTGAGTCTGGTCATTCCAAATATCAAGTCAAGTTCAAGTTAGGTCATGTTGATTTCGGGTCAAGATTAATCTGTTTATATCAGTTTCGAGAGAAATTCAGGTCGGGTCAAGTCTCAACTCTCACAAGTTACAAGCATATATTAGAACTTTGTTTGCTTCCTTAAAATAATCACATGTTTCACAAGTCTCAAGTATATATTCGAGTAATCCAACCAATTTAGAACATAGGGAATATATGGAGTTATATTTTTATGAAGAAAATAATTGTTAAATTAAGTGGAAAAGTAATGTATGTGACAATTAATTTCATAAAATTCTTGAAATAATATAAGGAAATAAATTAAAAAATAGAAATCAATATCTTACTGTAATAATGATGTGAAAATGTTTGATTTTTTTTTATTAAAATGGATAATTAGTAAAAAATGAACAAAAATACATTAAGTCAATTAATTACAGGTTGGGTCAATATGAGTTTGATTCAATTAAGGCTTAAGGGTCACTTTTGCCCCTGTAGTAGTCCCAATTTATCGACTTTGCCCATATGGTATTTTCGCATCAATTTAGCCCCTAAAGTAGTCGAATTGCATCACCGTTTGCCCCTTGACTAAAGGAAGCCAACGTTGACCATTACAGTGCTGACATGGAGGTCAACAATGCTGATGTGGCGGTCAATGGCGCTGATGCAGCAGTCCACGTGTGATGGCGTGGCAGTCTATGTGTGAAGATGACGTGGAAGAGGCAAAATTGATTTTTTGACCTAGTTTGAGGGCAAAATTGATTTTCTAGTTGAGTATGATGGAAAATTTGATTTTTAGGTAAAAATACGAATTTAAGAAAATATTAAAAATACTAAAATAATGTAAAAATTAATAAAAACATTTTAAAATGTTTTATTAATATATGACTAAAAATAACAAAAATAAAAAAAATCTAAAAATAAGTAAAAATTATAAAATTAAAATATCATAAGCTATTAAATTATAAATTATTCAAAAATCAAAACTTAAAAATAAATTCTACACTCTAATCCTAATTTCTAAATTTCAAACCCTAAAAATCTCAAACTCTAAATTACAAACCTTAAATCCTAAACCCTAATTGAAAATTTTATCAATATAAAGTGATTATAAAACATAAAAGTATGTGTATAAATTTAATCAGGTAAAGGGTTTAAATTTTAGGGTTTATGGTTTAGAAATTAGACTATAGAGTTTAATTTTTTAGTATTAAGAGATAAGGGCACCAAAAATGGTAGAGGGTTTTTTTCGGTTGAGAGAATCACATTATGTCTATTTTAGGAATCTTTCTTCCTTGCATTCATTGAAGAGAAATAAAATCAAAATCGTCTAAATTTTTTTGATGAAGGTTTTATATTTTTTAATACTTTATAAATATTTCAAATTTTAATTATTGAATCATTTATAATTTATTAGCTTATGATATTTAAATTTTATAATTTTTACTTATTTTTAGATATTTTTAATTATTTGATTTTATTTTTAGTCATATATTAATAAAATATTTTTAATTTTTTTTATTAATTTTTATGTTATTTTAATATTTTAGTATTTTACTCATATTTTTGCCTAAAAAATCAATTTTGCCCTCGTACTCAACCATAAAATCAATTTTGCCCTCGAACTCGCTTGAAAAAATCAATTTTCCCTTCTACCACATCAGCATTGTAAATCGCCACGTCAGCACCGTAGCGATCAACGTTAGCTTCCGTCAGTCAATGGGCAAACGATGATGCAATTGACTACTTCATGGGCTAAATTGATGCGAAAATATCATAGGGACGAAATCGACAAATTGGGACTACTACAGGGGCAAAAGTGACCCTTAAGCCTTCAATTAACATGTCTTGTCATTTACAGGTCATGTCACTTATTGGTCGAGCCTATTAACAAGTCGGGTCAACAACAAGTTGGGTCAATTACAAGTCAGGTAAAATCGGATCTCAAGTCAGTTCAAGTCGGGTTATATCAAATATTTATCATGTTAATTTCAGGTTCGGGTCATTTTCTGGTGGGGTTCAATTCCAAAATAGTCCGGTACAACTCAAGTTCAAGCTAACTTTAGGTCGAACTCAAATCGAATTCGGATCATCATCACTACAACTCACAACCAATTAGGTATGACAATTTAATCTGAATCCGATTCGATCCGAAGAAAAAAATTTGATCCAAATTCAATTGAAAAAGTCTGAATCAAAATCCAAAAAAATACTCAAAGTCCTAATAGGAGGTAGATCGAATATGGATACTGTTAGGATCCAATCCGATCCAAGTCTACATCCGATCCAAATCTGATCCGAGTTTGAATCAAACATTTATGACTTTTAATTCTTTAAAATAAAATATCATTTAAAATATTTATGTTAAAACAATACGACACCGTATATAAAGTAAAAAAAGTTAACATAAATACATTAAAAGAAACATAAATATATATTAGATAACTTGGAATAATGGTAAAAACAAAATTAACTTACACATATATCCATATATAAAGTGATAATAAAATAAAAATGTAATAAAAATGCAAGTTAAATAATAATAATAATAATAATAATAATAATAATATTTACTATGATTTATATCTATTAACTAAACTTAATATAGTGTAATATATCTACGTATCATATGCAATTATGTATATATACATAGATATGAAAAAAAAAATGTAAGACAAAATCATAGACAAACAAACAAGAAAATAAATACAATTGAGAAATAAATAAATGTAAATATCAAAGATTATCGAAAATTGCGGAAATGAGTGAATAAAATAGTAAATGATGTAAAATTGCAAGATAAAGTTGAGATATATCAGGCTAAAATTATGAATTAAAATAGGAAGCAAATTAAAAAAAACATAAATAATAAACACAAAAATTTAAATGTAATCAACAAACAAGTGACGATAATGAATAAATACGAAATTAAATGTCATAAATTAAAAACGCAAGAAATTAAGTACACAAAATTATAGAATGATTGTATTAAAATAAAAATATTAGAAGGACGAAACGCAATATACCTTAAAGATGCTAAAATTCGTGGGTCTATCTCTCGGACTCGGGTCAACACTAAGGATGATAATTTAATCCGAATTCAGTCCAAAAAATATGATCCGAAAAAAAATTGATCCAAATATGATTGGAAAATCCGAATCCGAACTCAAAAAAAATGTATGAATCCAAATGTGATCGAATTTGAACTTGTACTCTATATAATCCGATCTAAATCACAACCATTGTTATCCCTAAAACCAATTTAGACTCAAATTGATTTCAGTCAGATTTTTAGATCGGGTCAGTTTTTACCCTAATTAATAGAGGTTTAAGCCGAAGTTATAGTTGGCACTACAACTGTACAAGAACTGGACAATCAGCTCAACCAACTAAAGTTCCACTAAGTAAAAAAAAAAAAAAACTGTCATCAGTCAACCAAAACAGTACAGGGGCAGGCAAAAATTGGTGGAAACTGAACCAGTTCAATTCGATTTTCCGGTTTGATTTGTGCAATTTCAGTTTTACCTTGGTTTTAAAAGTTAGTTATATCAATTCAGTTTTGGTTTTAAAATTTAAAATCATTTTAACCAAGGAAACCAATTTTTCATTTATTTAAATATATATATTTAAATGCAAACACAAGAATAGACCGAGGAGGGTGCTAGGAGTAGTCACACTTCAAAATTTTTAAATTTTCATATATTTTAATTTTTTATATTGATGATCTATTCTTGAAACCTTGAAAATTTTAAATTTTCATATAAATTTACAAAGTATAAAAATTTACACCCCTAAAAAAAATTATGTGCCCGCCCTTGTCCAAACAATATACTATTATCCAACCAAGCTCAAATTCAAATCCAAATTCAAAATACGTATTATTCAAACCCAAAATAATACCCAGCCCAACTTCAATTAATACAAAATACCGGTTATTTAAAAATTAAAGTGATAGACGATGATCGTCCTAGGCATGGAGCAGCTTTAAATTTTATAGTCAGTATCTGTTCTGGTATAAGGCAATAAAACGCAGAAAGATTAATCACTAGACTCGCTCTAGTAAACACTTGAAAATAAATGATGACAATGATAATAAAAACAAAATTATAGGAAATAAGAATTAAGCCTAACCTTAGAACCGATATTTTCATGTTTTTCATATTTACTGATGTTTTAGATGATGATTATTATTATTATTGGAAGTTAAATTAAATATATAACACACTTATATATATATACCTATATAGTATATACTACTTATTATAATATATATGGTAATATAAGTAAATCAATAAATAAATATACCTAATATACTAATTTTTGTTTTGGTTTAGAATGTGTGAAAAAATCAATCTAAATTTGGTTTGGTCGGTTTTTCGACCGAGTCAATCAAAAAGAGGTATTAATAATTCATTGGTCAGATTAAATCGAGTTAGGTTAGATTAGATTTACATATGATATTAACACATTTTATTCTTGTGCAGTCTATGAGTCTTAAATTTATTCTAAACACTCATATTTGAAAATGGTTAGCTCGAGCTCATTTTTTCATATTATTTTTTAAAAATATATTTGAGTTACTTATAATTTAATATTTTTATTATTTACACCTTATTATTATAGATTTGATTTACGTAATATAAATCATATAATAAATTGAAAACTTAAAAACTAAGTCAGCTCATTTTTTGAATAGTTTTATGACGATTACAAGGTAATATATATGGATGAGTCTACCACGGGCGTTGCACACCGTTGAACACCACTAACGCAATACACCGCTGAACACCATTAAATTTTTTAATAAAAATTAAAAAACTTAAAGACTAGACTTATAATTAAAATTATTTGTAAAAAAATTAAAAATAAGATTTAATAAACCTTTTATATTTCTTGAGAAATTATTTTATGGACCCTTCCCACCACATTACTCATGGTCTCTAACCAATAATGTTATGCCAATTAAGAATATACTTACATGTCATTAAAAATTTTTAAACTCACCATTAGTCTATATTCCAATGTCACCTTCCCTTCATTCTTCCTGCTTACAAAATAATCCTTCCACTGTAACCAATCGCTCATTTTTTTCAACTTTCAAAACCCAAATAAAAAATAATCGCCAAAATTAAAAAATTCCATGGGGAAAAACTATCACCATTGCTTGTTCTCATGTTTTCGTACCTTTCAATTCCCAAACGTTTTTTCCTTAAATTAAAAAGATGAAGATATGAGAAAAAAAAATTTCAGACTTCCCAAATTTGCAGTGAGAAAATTTTCAATTCCTAATTTTCCCTCTTAAGTTAATTACCTGAACCAACATCCAATTCTGACTTTAACTTGTAAAACAACTAGCCAAAAGAAAAACTCAATCGCGCAATATTATATGACAAGTTTTGGCATTTCCAGAATCCACATACAAAGATCAAATATTCATCTCATTTTTTATTTTGTTTATCTTTCATGTCGGGATAAATCCCATTATTGCCCATCGTGGATTGACTGGTATTGGCCGTTAACAGATTTAAACCAATCTGAAAAAACAAGATTCAGCAATGCTATTCGTCAAAAACATAACTTTTAAAGAGAAACAAAGGGTGGGCGATTAACCGAAATCAATGGAGAGTCCACCAACATTCACCGTTGATGAAAAAGAGAGGACAAATAGTTCGTGAATTTGAAAAGTAAAAAAAAGATGAGAAAAGCAATGGCGGCAACATTTTTTCATGGAATTTCTAACAATTACTTTTTGTTTGGGCTTCTGAAAAAATGAGAAAGATCAGTATTAAGATACATGTGATTGGTTGCAGACTTGCAATGGAAAGATTATTTTGTAAGTAGGAAGAACGGGGAAGGTGACATACAACATAGACTAATGGTGAGTTGAAAATTTTCAATGACATGTAAATATATTCTTAGTTGCCATTATATTATTGGTTAGGAACCATTAGTGATGTGGTGGGAAAGGTTCATAAAATAATTTCTCAAGAAATATAAAAGGTTTATTAAATTTTATTTTTAATTTTCTTTTGGAATAATTTTAATTATAAGTCTAGTCCTTAAAATTTTTAATCTTTATTAAAAAATTAATAGTGTTCAGCGGTGTATTGCGTTAGTAGTGTTCAGCCTGTTGTAGAATTTTTCAATATATATTCAGATTTTTTCTTAACCTTTTGATAAGTCACATCCATCTTACAAACAAAATTACTCGAATTTAAGTCTCCTAAAATAAACATTATCCTCTATTTTATTAACACCACTCGTTTCACTCATTTTCCAAGTGGGTGTAATTTCTTTTGAGGGGGCATTTTTTAGGTTAATTTTTATTTAACCATCCTAAATATTAATTGAGATTTTAAATTTAAATAAATTAAAATCTATATAACAGAAACGGTCCTCTTTATAAAAAAACTATTTTCTTTTTTTTTTCTTTGTACAATTTCTACTAGAAGAGGGAAAGGAAAATTTTACTTCTAATAAATTTTGTACTCACATTTTAAGAGATAATAAACGGTATCAACTGAAAGATTTAATCGCTTACTTTAAAAATTGTTAACATAAAAACTACTTTCTGTAATAGCATTTTACTTAACAATCAATTTGTTATAGAATCGATCTTTTATATTTAATTTTTAAACTCTACTATTTTGGTTCCCTCCTCTGCTCCCGATAGTATCTTTTTATACAAATACTAATAATAAAAAAAGAAAATATTTCATGTAATGAATGTAGAAATTTTGGCAGATTTAATTTATGGTTTAGATGTTTAATTTAGAGTTTAGAATTTAAGATTTATGAATATATTTAGGGTTAAAATTTATGATTTAAGTGAAACACATGATAATACTTTCCTATTTTTATAAAAAAATTATGATTTAAGATTTAAAATTAGTAATTTAAATTTTAGTTTTAAAACTAAAATAATACATACTTTTAAACTATTTTTTTCGGTATGAATAATAACCCTTAAACAAAATTCTAAGAAAATGGAAAAGCCCAGTATTGTATTGGCTCTTACCATTTTAACAATGATATCGGCATTTCATTAGAAATCAATATGATTGAATTCTACATTTCTACTAACCCAACAAAAATAAAATAAAACATAAGAATTTCATTAAATTAATCTCAGAACCAACGATTCAATTTATTAGAAAAGGAAAATCCACTTTGTTGAAGCAATTGACTCTTGATGTTTGGTGTTGTACATATCATTGGAACAATCAAATGCTGTGAAGTTTTTTTTTTTTTTTTGACTTGTACATATTTATGTTTGATTATGCATCAAAGATGGACGTTTTGGTTAACAAGATAACTCCATAAAGTTATAATCAGTCTTCATTCAAGTAAAAGTTCACATAAATAAAAAGAATTTCATCTCTATAATAAAGCTTATCCTTGCTATTTATCTTGAAAATTTTCGAACTCAACAAGTGATTCAGTAAAAAAGATGATAATATTTATACTAAGAAATTTAGATTCGAGTATCCGAGTATACGTTGTCAAAAGGTTAAGAAAAAATATAAACAACTGCTACCATGTCAAATCAAAGGGTTAAATCACGAATTTTTGCTGGCATTATCTTATCAAAATTCTATTTCTTATTATCAAAATCCACTAAGAGTTAGCGTTGTTGTTGAAGATTTTTGAAGCATGTTTGACTAGGTTATATAAGCCATTTTCTTTGCTGACTTGACCGGGCGATTCTAACGTACAAGAGGTTTAAAGTACGACTAAAAGACGGCAAATTTCGATACTTATCTAAAAATTTAAAATGTTAGAATTTTTGATAATATTTTAGGTTGGTTTTTTCGTTTTTTGACAAGTATCGATAATTGTTCAAAAACTTAAAATGTTATCAAAAACTAAGTATCGATACTTACAAAATAATTACCGATACTTGTCCAAAAACACAAAAAATTCAATTTAAAATGTTATAAAAAAGTCTACCATTTTAAGTTTTTGGACAAATTTCAAAACTTACCGTCTTTTAGCTGCACTCCAGACCTATCCGACTTGACCATGTGAAGTGAGTGGTGATTTTTGTTGATGTTAAGCCATTATTTAAGCTCCTTTTTGTTATTTTTTTCTTTATTTTTTTAAAGGAGATGAATGCATTCAATTATTACACGGAATGATGACCGAACTAGCTAGGGATGAACTGAGAAGAGTATTTTAATTTTTTATATAATTTAAATATTTTTTAGAATTTTTTACTAATAATCTAATTTTGTATTTTTTATAATTCCGCACCTTAACTTTTTAATATACTTCTTTTTGTATCCTTTAGATAAAGTCTTGTGTCCGTCCTTAAATTAAACAACCCTAATACTATAAATTCGCATGATATATCCGAGAAGATTAATATTATCGTGATAAATTAGAAAACGGATCATGTCAATATTCTATTAGGGTGATCAACAGATGAATGACAAATCAATCCATAGGTTTTTTTCCCACTAAAATGCAATGTTACTAATAGTATAATAGTTGGATTACCCTGTTGAAGTTTATCATTATATATGAAATAGTTTTATGTAACTTATGATCTTATAAGTATAAAATATTCTACACCATAATTTGTGGGTTAAAATAAAACACACATTTCCTTTTATATATACTCCTATAAAAGAAATAATTATTATGGATGAAATAAAGGAGAAATAGATACCAATTCAAAAGTAAATTGAAACTTGAGAAGAATTCAACATATACATATATAGTTATAAAGAAACAATATAATTATGTATTTTATATAGAGAGAGAGAGAGAGTTAATAAGTTGCTGTTGGCATTATAAAAATTAGAAAACAAAGTAAATGCAACTTCCCAATATGAATGGCATGTGGTTTACAGGCTGCGAAGAAGAATGCCTTCAAATGTAATTCCAGGGCCAAATGCTAAGGCAAGCCCCCATTCTTCCCCTCCCTCTCTCTTCAACTCTTCCCTCATGTATTCCATCACATAGAATATGGTATTGCTGCTCACGTTTCCGTAGTCCTTCAATGCTCTCCTGCTACACTCTAGCTTCCCCTCTTTCAGTTTCAGACTATTCTCCAACCGGTTTAGTATAGCCGGTCCTCCGGGATGAACCGCCCAAAACATGTCGTTGAATTCCGTCAAACTAGCCTTTGACATTAGCTTCCTGCAGAATGCCTCGATGTTGTCCTCAATCTTCTGCGGAAGGTCTCTGCCAAGTTTGAAGTTTATGCCTTCTTCAGTAAGGCACCCATCGATGACATTTTGTGTTCCTGGCAGAAACTGTTGCACTGCATAGTTGAGCTCCATGAAAGGAGATTCTTTGCCTGTTACTGGGTCGGTTCCGATGATCACTGCTGCTGCTCCGTCGCCAAACAGGGCTGCACCAACAAGATCATAAGGGCGTGCTTTGTTGGGAGGTCGAAAACCAAGGATGGTAGTTTCCGAGGTAGTTAGCAGAATTCGACTTCCCGGGTTGTTTTCAGCTATGTCTTTCGCTACTCGAAGGCCAGTGGCACCACCGTAACAACCAAGAAAGTAGAGCATTACCCGATTAACATCATTTCTTAAGCCAAGTTCGCTAGCAAGGTAAAGATCACCCCCGGGTAAACGTATTTCACTGGAAGAAACATAGATGATATGGGTGATATCAGTAGCAGGCCTCCCCCATTCCTTTATGCAAGCTAGACTTGCTTGCAATGCCATCTCAACAACTGTCGGGTTTGCTATTTCAAGTCTTTGTTTGATTGTTGATGAACCCTCGGTTGCCAGTTCCGGGTATTTGTCTAAAATCTCCTTGCACATCACTGTGTACCTAGTCTTCACAGTAGTTGTTTTACCTACAAAATAGAAACACAAGGTGAGCCTGACTACATCATCTTCAAACAAGTAGTTTTAGTCAGTGCTTGTAGTATTATTCTCTAAAAGACCATTACAGAGACTTGAAACAGAGAATTTTGCTTACACAAACGTTCCAATTTCTCTTTGATGGAGACATCTTGGCATTTTGTATCACGTATGTAGCCCTCCACCAAGTATTCTTGAGGAATGAGTTGACTTGGAAAGGCCTTGCCGATGGCAAGCACTGTTGCCTTCCCGGGAGTGGAAGCACGCTCGACACGGTGCCATGGAGCATTGTTATTGTCAGTTTTCGACATATTTAGGAGCGCTGGAAAGAAGATACTTATGTTTTGAAAAAAATTTAATAATGTAAGTGTTTCCATGAGCAAAGAATATAAAGGGAAGGTTGGGTTGTTCTTGGAGAGAATTTGGTTTCAAGAAAGCCTATCATGAAAAGGGGGCTTTCTAATATTTTGGGCAAAGGTTGTTAGAAGTCTGAAAGCTCCCAAGACAGCAGTCTTTTACTTCTCTAGGTCCAGCTAACTAACTGTAATTTAAAACCACACTTGGCTTTTGGCATGAGTAGAAAATATAGGATTTACAATTTAATGCAAGGAAAATCTTTCTTCATCCTCTTTCGATGAATAAAAGAACATGTCGAAAAGTCGGAAAAATCTTCTAATCACACCCCTCTCGTTTTCTCTCTCTTTTACAGTAATCTCAAATGAAGTATCTTGGCATCGAATACTTACATGCACAATAGAACAATTAAATCAACTGCTAGTAGACTTGAATTTTAGGCCTTGAAGTCGGAAAGGCTCGACAACTTTGGAGAATCCTATCCTTCTTTTTGAGGGTCTGGAATGCTGAAGAAGAACAGATCCTCATAGATTACGCCTGCCATTGTTTCATAGTTGGCTTCAATAATATGCCTGACTTACTGCAACCTGATTCTCCTAGATTACTATTATGGATGAAACATGTGATGCATATAACAAGGTCAACTACAATGGATAAAAGAACTTAGATACTGGGGTATTTATGTATGAAATTCTGAATTGTATCTGTAAGATAGTGGGAAAAAGAAACGAGCCCAGGGAGCAGGACCCTGTGCCAGTGAAACATAGGTTAGTTTCATCATACAAAAACAGCGCAAAGCATCATATGCAGACACAAGATAGTAAAGTTCATCGTCTTATGAAACAAGGGATTAAGGTATCAACCAACCAAATCTAAATCCAAGAAATGTAATTTCTTAGCAGTAAATGCATGATGTCCCACCTTATACAGTTACAAGATAGTACAGTTCATCTCATATGCAGTACCCGGAAGTGGTCCAATATTAGAGTGTTGAAGAACTAAGAACTGAATCCTATCTGAAGGCTCCGCCTACTTCAATTTCAATACTTCAGATGAGCCAAAATATCCTCTAGTTAAGATGCTTGGTCTACTTTACCTGTTTGACACTTTGGAAATTGAATCAAATTATAAAAAAGACTTCCAAAGGAATCATTGTAATGAAATTTTGGCATCCTGGTGCTGAATTTTGGAGAAGCTTCGCTAACCTGCAACTGGTTCGGCATCTGCAGCTTCTAATGTCATTTTCAAATTGTCAAGGCATCTCAACTGTTGATGTTTTCCCATCTCCACCAGTTCATAGTACAAACTAAACGCTTCTGAAGTCTCCTGTTGTTACAAAGACCTTCTATGACTGTGCAGCACATTTCAATATCAACAGTTTGCTGCTTTTCCAAACTAAATTGCATCATCTTGCATGCCTCTAAAAGCATTCCGCTCTGGAAAAGGAAATAAACCAAGTCTTCCATAGCAACCATATAGCAATTATCATATAGTAATGCAAGAATTTGAAAAGCTTTATCCTGCATCCGTCTTGCAAAGAGCAACTTTACAATCTCTGTCAAAAGAATAATATTCAGTCTAATTCTTGTGTCCAGCATTAGAGTTACCAAACTAGCTGCTTCTCGGGCACAACTCTTTTTCAATAGGCAGTATAGAATGAACAGAAGATGTTTGAGGGAGATGCAAGCTCTTTAGCATCTTCTCTGGGTCAGGTGGACAGGAAGAGGTTCACCCTTTGCAAGAGACTTGTAACGCCTCGATTTTGGGCCTAGTGGTTTTGTGGCTTGTTAGACGGTCCGCTGGACCGGGTTAGAGATTCGAGTCGGATTCGGGAGTAAATATTTTTCGGTAAGATAAAAATGTGGAAAAATGGTGAAAATCATATTTTAATATATGGTTAATACTGGTGAAAACAATTTTGGAAAATGATTTTTGGAAGTGTGACATTTTGGTTAGTGACTAAAATGCAATTTTTGAAAACTGGTTTTTAAAGGTGACTAAAATGAAAGAGATCAAACTCTTAGAATCTTTAAGGAGCTATTTTACCAAGTATTTTCTGGTGATTTCTCCTATCAATTAAATCTTTTTAACATGTGTTTTAAAAGTTAATTAAAAGGGGATTTGGTTATTAAAATGTTAGTTATCATTTTTAAGAAAATTGACATAACTTTTCTCTCAACTTTTCTCTCTACTTCTTTTCTGCCAAACACTCAAGTTTTCATAAAAAACCAGAGGTGATAGATCCTTTTTCTCATATTATTGATTTGTAATTGATTTTTAACATTGATTTACAAAACCTCATTGAAATCTTGTGTTTTCTTAGCTTTAAACAAGTCAATTGAGGGAGAAATCGCACAATAGGGGTAAGGTTCGTGATCTCCTTTATTGAATTGTTCTTTATTGATATTCCCAAGTGTTTGATCCTTGATTTATGGCTTATAATCTGATTTTGTGTTTTTATGTTGAATTAATTGATTTAATTGGGTGAATTTGATGAAATAGTGAAAAATCCATATTGGATCAGTTTTCCAGTGTTGAAGATTGATTTTAATCATATTTTGGATGTATTATTATGTTGATAAGTTTTTTTTAACAATGGAATCCCGAAACTCTTGAATCCCTAGTTGTTTAGGTTGTTAGATTTGTGTTTTTGTGAAGTTGTGGTGGTTGTTTAATTGCTGGAAGTATTTGGATGAATTAATCATATTTTTGAGTGTTAATTGATGATTATGGAAGTGTTGGATTGCTAGATTGTGGCTGTGTTGTGTTTGGAAAGGATTAGATGATGACTTCGGTTGTTGTGGTTGGGTAATTTTGAGAGGATTGTGGAAGTCCGTGAGGATTTGTTGTTGCAGTGTTTTGAATGCATTGAGATGCATTAATCCTCTGTTGTAATATGGTTGAAGCAGGGGAGGTTGATCCGGAAGCGTTCGGTGAAGCTTTAGAGGCTTCGGACGCTTGATTCGCGTTGGCGAATCGAGTTTTCGTGTATCGGTGAGTGAGAACGTGGATTCCTACTTTGGAATGTTTTAAAGGTGGTTTATGGGAGTTTAAACTAAGCTTGAAACGCTAGTTTAAACTATGAAATAAGTAAAATGTGGTTTTCTCTCTTGGTCGTGCTAGTGTAAAATAATTTTTATGCACTTGTTTGATTTACATTGTACCTACTGTTTAAGCATGATTTAAAGTATTTGAGATACTGTTTTTAAGCATGAAATGCTTAAGGATGCACATGGTAAGTGATCCTTGTAAGTATATGTTTTAAACTTGTGGTTTAAAGCATGGTTGTTGCTTTGGAAAATTGGTTTGGTTAATGCTTCTGAAAAATAGTGAGGTAAGTGGTAAATGGTTAATTATATTGGTAAGTGATGTGGTTTTAAAATTGTTATCGGATATAGTTGGTCGGCCATAGGATTGATAGTGCACTATAATAAGTCACCTTTGATGTTGAGGGGTTTAGATCTGTGTACCGAAAACTCCATCCAAGTACCCTAATAGTAGAGGGGTTTTACAATACCATATACTCTCGTTAGTGGAATAAGCATCTAATCGAGGTAAGGGTTGGTGTCCCATGGGTTGAAAGTGTACCCGGTTGTTAGGTACCGCGATTGTGAATGTATCACTATTTCCGGTTAAGATGGCTTAAAGTGTTAGGAGAACACTTGTTGAATCCGTGTATCCGATGAACTCTTTTGTAAATGGAACTTGGTTAATTATCACTTGTGAGCCAATATAATTGTCGATGTATCATTGAAAGGTTTATGTTGTATAATGTGATTTATACATGTTTACTCTTTAAGCTTTGTATATGGTTGTTATGTATGGGAAGACTTAAATTGAGGCTAGCAATGAGACTTGATGTTGGTTAATGATACATGTTGCATATGGTTTAATATGCTGGTTTTAAAGATGTTAAGTGCATGTTTTAAATGCATGATAATGTTTTAAAAGATGCTTGAAATGAGATTTCGATGTAATATTGAGAAATGATTTAATGCATTGATGGTGTGTTGTTTTTGAGCACTTCTTACCAAGCCTAGTGTGCTTACACTCTCTTTGTCCATCAATGCAGAGAACTAAAAGCTTGGAAGGCAAAGAGAAGTAAGGGATCAGTATAAGACTTGGTAACCAAAGTATGTTTTGGATTAGACTATAAGTAATAAGGGCAATGGGGGTTCCGTTGTTATTTTGGGAGGTGTTTTGTTAAACTCCCTGTTTTAGCAAGTTTATTTTGCTGCTCTTAGTTGTAAAAGGCCATTAATGATTGTTTGTGGTGAAGGTTTGGAGTATCATGCTTTGCTTGTTTGGTTATCTAGGAAGCATGCCTCTAGATTTCATTTTGAATTTTAATGCCAAGAATTGATGTTGAAGTTGGGTTGTCTTGGTGTGGTTTGATCCTTGAATTTGTTGGATGTGTGTTAGGGGCATGTTAGGATATTTTGGTTTGCTCAAAAGCATGTTAAACCAGCAAAAATGGACATTTCAGGTCCAAGCGTACCGATACGAGTGTCCTTGTTTCGGTACGGGTAAGCCATTTCAGGCTTAGCATACCGGTACGTGGGCAATCATTCTGATACATGCCAAGGAAATTTAGGCTAGCTTTTCGGTACGCATGTACTTGTTTCGGTATGGCATAGTGCTAAATTGGAGGGTGTTTCGATACGCGGGGGCGTATTAGAACAGATTTTGGTTACTGGAAAATTGGGGTTTTGAATCAGCAAGGGCATACCAAAACGGGAGTAACCGTACCAATACGGCTACTGTTAAATCAGTTATTTGTGATGTTCTAAAGTTCTGATTTCTTACGTTCTAGTCCCTGAATGTTGTGGATGCAATTGAATGAGTATGAATAATCCTTTTGAGCTGATTTCTGACATGTAAGCATAAAACCTGCTTAATTAAATGTTGGTAATATAAAAATGAGTTAAACCCCTTTAACTTTCTGATTTTGCAATTTGGTCCCTAAATTGCATATGTGATCAATTGGATGCCAATTCGACGCTCGATTAAGTTGGGTTTTCACCAAAAATTAGTATGTACATGTAGGATAATAATTTTGCATCTAGAAAAGATAAAAGGAGAAAAATGGTCGGGTTTTGGGCTTAATTCTTTATAGTTTACTTCGGTAAACCTAATGTAGCTCGCTCGGTTTGGTCTTACGACTATGCCGGGTCGAGAGGGTTATATTTGGTGGTATCAGAGCCAGATTTGTAATAGTTAGGAGTTAGTTTGATCGTTGTAATATTATTGTGAGTTGTTATCTGATGTTTGATATGCACGGTGATTGTAATATGCACGGTGGTTGTTGTATGCCATGTTGAGGGGAAATTTGGGTCTGGCGACCATCTAAGACGTGATTGCCCTTTGTTGGCTGGAGGTGGGCAGGGTGCTGCACCTGTTGTTGCTTCGCAAAAAGGCCGTGGTTATGGTCGTGGACTGTTTCAGCGTAGAGATGGTAGACAAAGGATTGTGGCTTATACCGTTGCTATCTAGCCTGAAAGAGGTGGACCGGCTAGGGTGTATGTGCACCGAGAGGGTTGCAATGACACCGATTTGATTACATGTACATTCTCTTTACAGTCTTTTCCGTTATATTCATTGGTTGATTTTGGTTCTACCCATTCATACATCTTGAGTGACCATGCACAGTTGCTTGATATACCTGTTGAAATTCTTAGTATGGGTGTTAGAGTGACTAGTTCTCTTGGGGAGATAGTTGTGGTTAGGAGGTTGTATCGTAGTGTTTGCTGATGGTTCGGGGATATGAGTTTGCCCTAGACTTGATAGTGTTGCCATTCAATGGTTTTAATGTGATTTGGGTATGGATTGGTTAACCGAACATAGGGTTGTGGTAGATTTTAAGACCAAACGAATATCCTTGAGGTTATCGGATGATTTTGAGGTGGTAGTTGTTGGTGAGAATGCTAAGTTTTTGTCTAAAGTTGTTTCGGCTTTGGAAGCAAGTTGAATGTTGGATTCTGGATGTCAGGCTTTTTTGGATTATGTTATGAATCCTAGTTCAAAGAAGTTGAGGATATAAGATATTCGCACCGTATGTGAGTTTCTGGGTATTTTTCTGGAAGAGTTGTCAGGGTTGCCACCCGACCGTGAGGTTGAGTTTGGCATCGAGGTCTTTACGGATACGACATCAGTGTCTATTACTCCGTATCGCATGGCTCCGAAGGAGTTAAATGAGTTGAAGACACAATTACAAGAGTTGCTTGATCGAGGCCTTATTAGGCCTAGTATTTCACCGTGTGGTGCACCGGTGTTGTTTGTAAAGAAGAAGGATGGTACGTTGCAGATGTGTATAGACTATTGGCAACTGAACAAGTTGACGATAAAGAAAAAGTATTATTTGTCGTAGATAGATGATCTGTTTGATCAGTTTAGAGGTGCCTCGATGTTTTTTAAGTTAGATTTGAGGTCTGGGTACTATCAGTTGAAAGTGAATGATGTATATGTGCCCAAGATAGCTTTTTATACGAGGTACGGGCATTATGAGTTTTTAGTGATGTCGTTTTGTTTGACCAATGCACCAGCTACTTTTATGGACATGATGAATTGTGTGTTCCATGAGTTTTTAGACCAGTTTGTGGTTGTGTTTATCGACGATATCCTTTGTACTCTCATACCGAAGAGGATCATGATAGACATTTACGGATTGTGCTTCAGACGTTGTTGGTTAATCAATTGTATGCCAAGTTAAGAAAATGCGA
The DNA here is from genome assembly GCA_019671005.1 of Hibiscus mutabilis. NCBI lineage: Eukaryota > Viridiplantae > Streptophyta > Magnoliopsida > Malvales > Malvaceae > Hibiscus > Hibiscus mutabilis. The sequence goes on from CM033719.1 coordinate 52,938,148, forward strand.
GTTTTGGCTTTGAGAGGTTGTTTTCCTTGGGCATGTTGTGTCGGTCAAGGAAATTCGTGTTGATCCGTACAAGATTGAGGCTGTGGTGAGTTAGGAGGCGCCTAAATCTGTGTCAGAAGTTCAGAGTTTCCATGGCTTAGAAGGTTATTACCGTAGGTTCGTGGAAGGGTTCTCCAGTTTAGCTACTCCTATAACCAAGTTGTTGTAGAAAAATGTTCGTTTTGAGTGGACGGATGATAGGCAGTGGGCTTTTGAAAGATTGAAGGAAGCTTTGACACGAGCTTTAGTCTTGGTTTAACCTGAATCAGAAAAAGAGTTCGTTATTTATAGTGATGCGTCCTATATTGGACTTGGTTGTGTGTTGATGCATGAGGGAAAGGTAGTTGTGTATGCATCTAGACAGTTAAAGGTGCATGAACGTAATTACCCTACTCATGATCTTGAGCTTGCCGCAGTTGTGTTTGCCCTGAAAATCTTGAGGCATTGCCTTTATGGTGAGAAATGTGTGGTTTATACGAATCATAAAAGTTTGAAGTATTTGATGTCCCAGAAGGAGCTGAATCTTAGGCAACGAAGATGGTTAGAGTTGCTTAAAGATTATGATTTGTCTATTGAGTATCATTTGGGTAAAACTAACGTTGTGGCTGATGCTTTGAGTAGAAAGACTACTGTGGAGTTGAGAGCTATGTTCGCTCGTTGAGTGTGATTTGTGACAGGGGTTGATAGCTGAGTTACAAGTGAAACCGTTCTTGTTGCAACTGATTGAGGAGAGAAAACCACATGATGAGAGTTTGGTGCCGTATGTGAAGGACATCATGGATGGGAATCCTACGAATTTTCATTTTAATGATGATGAGGTGTTGTGTTTTAAAGGTCGAAATGTGGTGCTTGAAGATGATGAGTTGAGGCGTACCATTCTAACCGAAGCGCATGCTAGTCCTTTTGCTATGCATCCCGGTAGTACTAAGATGTATCGTGGGTTGAAGGAAGAGTACTATTGGGTTGGAATGAAGAAGGATGTGGCTGATTTTGTTGCTCGATGCATAGTATGTCAGCGGGTGAAAGCTGAGCATCAGTTTTCATCCGGGTTGTTGCAACCGTTGAGGATACCAGAATAGAAGTGAGAAAGAATCACCATGGATTTTGTGTTTGGGTTACCTTTGATGCTGACCAAAAAGGATTCCATTTGGATGATTGTTGATCGGTTTACGAAGTGTGCGCAATTTGTACTAGTGCACGCATACCTTGGATAGGTTGGCTTATCTGTACATCTCTAAGATTGTGCGTTAGCACGAGGTGCCCAAGTCCATAGTTTCGGATAGAGATCCGCATTTCACAGCAAGGTTTTGGGTGTGTTTGCATCGTTCTCTAGGAACTCGGCTGAATTTCAGCGCTTCGTATCATCCTCAGACGGATGGTCAGTCGGAGCGTGTGATTCAGGTTTTGGAGGATATGTTGAGATGTTGTATCATTGAGTTCCAGGGAACGTGGGAAAATAGTTGCCTTTGGTAGAGTTTGCTTATAATAACAGTTATCAAGCTAGTATACAGATGGCATCGTATGAGGCGTTGTATGGTAGGAAGTGTCGTACGCCCGTGTGTTGGGCTAAAGTTGAGGAGAAGCATCTTACCATGCATAATGTATTAAAAGGCACGAGTGAGAAAGTGAAGTTGGTATGTGAGCACTTGAGAGCGGCTTCGGATCTTTAGAAATCCTACACGGATTTGAAGCGTAGGGATGTGGAGTATGTTGTTGGTGACCGAGTGTTTTTGAAGGTATCGTCTTAGAAAAAGGTGATGCGTTTTGGGCAAAAAGTGAAGCTTAGCCCGAGGTTTATTGGACCATACGAGGTTGTTGAGCGTGTAGGTCATGTTGCTTACTGTTTGAGGTTACCTCCTGAGTTGGAGAGGATTCATGATGTGTTTCATGTTTCGATGTTACGGAGGTATCGATTGGATCCCTCGCATGTTATGCCGGTGGAGGATATTGAGTTGAGGCCAGATCTATCTTTTGATGAGAAACCAATAGAGGTTCTTGATACCAGCAGTAAGATTTTACGTGGCAAGACGGTCGAGCTTGTTAAGGTATTGTGGAGGCATCGCGGTGTTGAGGATGCCACGTGGGAACGTAAGTCGAATATGTTGGGAATAGTTTTCGCACTTGTTTCCTCCAGGTAAAATTTTGGGGACAGAATTTTGTAAGTGGGGGATAGTTGTAAAGCCTCGATTTTGGGCCTAGTGGTTTTGTGGTTTGTTATACGGTCTAGTGGACCGGGTTAGGGATTCGAGTCGAATTCGGGAGTAAATATTTTTCGGTAAGATAAAAATGTAGAAAAATGGTTAAAAATCATATTTTTAATATATGGTTAATATTGGTGAAAACAATTTTGGAAAATGGATTTTGGAAGTGTGACATTTTGGTTAGTGACCAAAATGCAATTTTTGAAAACTGGTTTTTAAAGGTGACTAAAATGAAAGGGATCAAGCTCTTAGAATCCTTAAGGAGCTATTTTATAAGGTATTTGCTGGTGATTTCTCCTATCAAATAAACCTTTTTAACATGTGTTTTAAAAGTTAATTAAAAGGGGATTTGGTTATTAAAAAGTTAGTTATCATTTTCAAGAAAATTGACGTAACTTTTCTCTCTACTTCTTTTTTGCAAAACACTTAAGTTTTCATCAAAAACCAGAGGTGAGAGATCATTTTTCTCAGATTATTGATTTGTAATTGATTCTTTAACATTGATTTACAAAGCCTAATTGAAATCTTGTGTTTTCTTAGCTTTAAACAAGCCAATTGAGGGAGAAATCACACAATAGGGGTAAGGACCGTGATCTCCTCTATTGAATGGTTCTTTATTGATATTCCCAAGTGTTTGATCCTTGATTTATGGTTTATAATCTGATTTTGTGCTTTTATGTTGAATTAATTGATTTAATTGGGTGAATTTGATGAAATAGTGAAAGATCCGTACTGGATCTGTTTTCCAGTGTTGAATATTTATTTTAATCATATTTTGGATGTATTATTATGTTGATAAGTTGTTTTTAACAATGGAATCCCGAAACTATTGAATCTCTAGTTGTTTAGGTTGTTAGATTTGTGTTTTTGCGAAGTTGTGGTGGTTGTTTAATTGCTGGAAGTATTTGGATGAATTAATCCTATTTTTGAGTGTTAATTGATTATTATGGTAGTGTTGGATTGTTAGATTGTGGCTGGGTTGTGTTTGGAAAGGATTAGATGATGATTTCGGTTGTTATGGTTGGGTAACTTTGAGAGGATTGTGGAAGTCCGTGAGGATTTATTGTTGTAGTGTTTTGAATGCATTGAGATGCATTAATCCTCTATTGTAATGTGGTTGAAGTAGGGGAGGTTGATCCGGAAGTGTTAGATGAAGCTTTGGAGGCTTCAGTCGGTGGGTGAGAACACGGATTCCAGCTTGGGAATGTTTTAAAGGTGGTTTATGGGAGTTTAAACTGAGCTTGAAATGCTGGTTTAAACTCGGAAGTAAGTAAAATGCGGTTTTCTCTCTTGGTCGTGCTAATGTAAAATGATTTTTATGCAATTGTTTGATTTACATTGTACCTACCGTTTAAGCATGATTTAAAGTATTTGAGATACTGTTTTTAAGTATGAAATGCTAAATGATGCACATGGTAAGTGATCCTTGTAAGTATATGGTTTATACTTGTGGTTTAAAGCATGGTTGTTGCATTGGAAAATTGGTTTGGTTAATGCTTGTGAAAAACAGTGAGGTAAGTGGTAAATGGTTAATTATATTGGCAAGTGATGTGGTTTTAAAATTGTTATCGGATATAGTTGGCCGGCCATAGGATTGATAGTGCACTATAATAAGTTGCCTTGGATGTTGAGGGGTTTAGATCCGTGTACCGAAAACTCCATCCAAGTACCCTAACGGTAGAGGGGTTTTACAGTACCTTATACTCCCGTTAGAGGATTAAGCATCTAACCGAGGTAAGGGGTTGGTGTCCCCGTGGGTTGAAAGTGTACCCGATTATTAGGTACCGCGATTGTGAATGTATCGCTATTTCCGGTTGAGATGGCTTGAAGTGTTGGGAGAACACTTGTTGAATCTGTGTATCCGATGAACTCTTTTGTAAATGGAACTTGGTTAATTATCACTCGTGAGCTAATATAATGTTATGTTGTATAATGTGATTTATACATGTTTACTCTTTAAGCTTTGCACATGGTTGTTATGCATGTGAAGGCTTAAATTGAGACTAGCAATGGGACTTGTTGTTTGTTAATGATACATGTTGCATATGGTTTAATATGCTGGTTTTAAATATGTTAAGTGCATGTTTTAAAGGCATGAAAATGTTTTAAAGGATGTTTGAAATGAGATTTCAATGTAATGTTGAGAAATAGTTTAATGCATTGATGTTGTGTTATTTTGGAGCACTTCTCACTAAGCCTATTGTGCTTACGCTCTCTTTGTCTATCATTGCAGAGAATTAAAAGCTTGGAAGGCAACGAGAAGCAAAGGATCGGTACCAGACTTGGTAACCAAAGTATGTTTTGGATTAGACTATAAGTAATAAGGGCAATGGGGGTTTTGTTGTTATTTTGGGAGGTGTTTTGTTAAACTCCCTGTTTGAGCAAGTTTAGTTTGCTGCTCTTAGTTTGTAAAAGGCTATTAATGATTGTTTGTGGTGATGGTTTGGAGTTTCATGCTTTGCTTGTTTGGTTATCTAGGAAGCATGCCTCTAGATTTCCTTTTGAAGTTTAATGCCATGAATTGATGTTGAAGTTGGGTTGTTTTGGTGTGGTTTGATCCTTGAATTTGTTGGATGTGTGTTAAGGGCATGTTAGGATGTTTTGGTTTGCTCAAATTAAACCAGCAAAAATAGACATTTCAGGTCCAAGCGTACCAATACGAGTGTCCCTATTTTGGTACGGGTAAGCCATTTCAGGCTTAGCGTACCGGTATGCGGGCAATCATTCCGGTACGGGCCAAGGCAATTTAGGCCAGCGTTTCGATACGCGGGTACCTATTTTGGTACGTCATAGCGCTAAATTGGGGGTGTTTCGATACGCGCGGGGTATCAGAACGGATTTTGGTTACTGGAAAATTAGGGTTTTGAATCAGCAATGGTGTACTGAAACGGGAGTAACCGTACTGGTACGGCTACCGTTAAATCAATTATTTGGGATGTTCTGAAGTTCTGATTTCTTACGTTCTAGTCCCTGAATATTGCGGATGCAATTGAACGAGTATGAATGATCTTTTTGAGCTGATTTCTTACATGTAAGCATAAAACTTGCTTAATTAAAGGTTGGTAATATAAAAATGAGTTAAGACCCTGTAACTTTCTGATTTTGCAATTTGGTCCCTAAATTGCATATGTGATCAATTGGATGTCAATTCGACGCCCGATTGAGTTGGGTTTTCACCAGAAATCAATATGTACATCTAGGATAATAATTTTGCATCTAGACAAGATAAAAGAAAAAAATAGTCGGGTGTTGGGCTTCATTCTTTACGGTTTACTTTGGTAAACCTAATGTAGCTCGCTCGGTTTGGTCTTGTGACTAGGCCGGGTCGAGGGGATTATAAGACTAGTAATCAATGAGTGACTGATCTCAAAATCAGATTCGAAGTCTAATCTCTACATCAACATCAAGAGCTCATATTCGGCTTTAAACATGCCTTCTTTGCAATGCCCTGAGATTGAAGTCTGATAAGCAGGAGGGTCTTGTCTTCTCCTCTTCAGTAACTGTCTAAACACTCAGCTTTCTTAGCTTTTCCACTACCACATAAATACTCAAACATGGGATTATAAGCTGCATCAAGATGCATACAACCTACATCCCCTAATAGGATCTCCTTTTAGGCTAGCTCGTCAAAGAATTCCTCTACCTTCTCGAAATTCTCTATCTAACACACTCCTAATTATAACACTATAAGTAGCTGAATCTGATTGTACCTCCAATTCCGACATCCTTTTGAACACATTCAAAGCTTCATCTATGTTTCTAAATTGCTGTGTGAATTTATTAGCGTGTTGAAAGTGCATGTATCCGGAGTAAATCTTCCATTTTCTCCCATATCCTACAAAATTTCTTTTATCTTACCATACTTGTGCACCTCAGAGAGCCCTTTAATTGAAGTAATATTATTCGGTTTCTAGCCTTTAGAAATCATCTCCCGAAAAACAGCCAAAGCTTCATCAATATCTTGCTTCATACAATACCCTATAACCAAAGTAGTATATGTAACAACATTAGGATTCAAATCCAAACTTTTCTTCTTTCACCATATTGTGGGCAATTCCAACCATTCCCACCCTGCACAATTCATCATCTATCGCATTATAAGTGACTTCCGGATCACATTTAAATCACTCCATTTCCTTGATAAGCATTTCATCGAACACACTATTTTCCGTATTCGTGCGTCTTCTTTTAATCAAAATTGACAGAAGATTATTGAATGAAACAACTGAAGGAGACACTCCAATGCTTTTCATTGTTTTGAAAACCTGGATAGACTCTCTAAATAACCCAGCTTTACCTTAGCTCCTTATCAAGCTGTTAAAGAACTTGTCCTCGAGTTTAACAGACCCAGTAGACCTTTTCTCGATTGATAGCATTAAATTACGAGCTGCATTGAGATTTCTTCCTTTGCTTAATATTTCAATCATCAAGAAAAAAGATTGCGCATCGTGAAGGAAGCCCGTTTTCAGAACCCAGTTAAAGAATTGATGAGCTTTAGATGGGTTTTGAATGAGGCGAAGTGTTTGCAAAACGGTGGTTTTGGAAAGTTATGGAGGGAGAGAAGAAATAGAGGATTCAAGCTCACTTGACCATGGCATTCAGTTGATGACACGAGCCATAATTTTTGCCCCTTTTTGGTTTTGGAGGATGATTTTTCTTTCTCATCCAATCCCTGTTTTTTCACCAGTGCCATCATCGCCATGGATCTTGATTCGACAAGAGGAGAAACACTTTTTTTAAGAATAAACTACATGGTTGGTCTATTATCTTTTCAGATTGATTTTGATCATCAATTTTAAAAAATAATTATATTTTGGTCATTTATATTATTAAATTATAATATTTTAGCATGAAAAAAAGTTTATTTTAATTTTTTAAACTAAAAGCCGGCATTCATTGATAAAAAAAGAGACAAACAGAGAGATACATAGGGAAGAAAGAAAAACACAACAATAAAACAACATCAAACACAAAGCTGAAGAAACACAAGGAATATTCAACATGTTAAATTTTTATTTAAAATAAAAAACATATTTTTTAAGTTGTTGTCGTCATCATGTCATCGAATAAAATTTTCTTCCATTGTTGCAAGATCTGCACGATATTTATGTAGTATTTTCGGTCAATGTTCGTCATTCATTGTTGGAATGAAGGTTTTACGTCTCGTGTTTGATTGGTGCGTTTTTCGTTCACAAAAGGATGAAGTAGATGGTGACTCGAATTGACGACGCCAACCCGTTGAATTTGGAATTTGAGTTTTTAGGTGTTAGAATTTTGAAATTTTCAGTTATTTTGTGAATTTCAACAAATTTAATAATTTTTAAAAATTAACTTTTTTTTAATAAAATAAAATCAAAATCAAAATCAAAATCAAAATCATATGTCAAACAATTATCGTGTGATGAGTTTTTTTTAAAAAATCTACTTCGTGTGAATGTTAGAAACATATTTTGACCAAAAACATTTAGACACTTAAAATTAAAAGGATGTATAGTCTGAACAATTATTTTTGTATTAGGCCCCAACAAAATGAGGCGTTACAAGCAAAGTCAGTTCAAATGATCTAGATTCTAACAAAAATGCCTCTAAAGTTAAAAACCAACATATCCAGATATATGCCGCATGAAAATAATGAAATTATTCATATTTCATACCCATTTGAATTCAAAACAGAACATAAACATCCCACACCCAACCGTGCGGGGAGAGACATGTTTGAACGAGAAAGAGAAGGAACGCCTAGCTAGCTGCCGATCTTAAAACTGCATATTCGCTTCTAACGACGCAGAAGAATGATGACGGAGAGTAGGTGATGCGCCAAGAAAATCACCGTTGTCAATGCTTGAGGATCTAAGGATGGCGAAGACGAGAGGCGGACGAAATAAGGGACCGATGGTCAAGCCATCCTTCGAAGAAGGATGCTAAGAACGAGACCACCGACAAAAGAGCCCGACAGTTCTGGAGGCAGGGGGACCAAACCAACACCCATATGAGAACCTAGACTTTCCCTTATTTTTGAAGACCTGAGCAGAGCCCTAGGCACAGGGGGAGAAAGCTCCACTGCCAAATGACCACAGATGGTTGGAGAAAATCGAATGCCGAGGGAGAAAGTCGAAACAAACAAATAAAAAGAAGGAAGGAAAGGGAGAAATAAAAAAAAAAAGAAAGAAAGGGAATGAAGAAGGGGTGGCCACCGCTCAAAGGCCAAGAGCGACACCACCCAATAAAGCTACAGAGAGAAAGTTAAGGTTTTTAGAGATCGGGGAGAAAAAAGTATAGAGAGAGAAAGTGAGAGCCTTATGCAACAATTATTCTTAATAATTGGACGTAGTTTAATTTTAATTTAACCTATAAACTTCAGGTAAAATATCAATTTGACTTAAATTTTAATTAATCTTTCTGGTCGCAGCTCACCCTTTCTTCGACTACTGCTCATTCTATCGTCAACCACCGCTCATCTCGTCCAGTGACAAATTTAGGATTTTTGTATGGTGGGGTCATAATGAAGTATGAGGTACGAAGATTCTCACACGACTACAATAAATATTGTTTACCCAATACCCTAATAAATTAAGTGAAATCAATTCTAATATTTTTTATAGAAAAAAATATATTAACTCTTTAAAAACCCTATTTAGCTCATTGAAAACTCTAGAGAAAGTAGTTTCAGAATGATTGATAGAGGAATGACAACCGGAGAAAGAAATTGGAACAAAAACTAATTGGATAAATTTGTAGTGGACTCAACAAGGAGCCTTTCCTAGGGTGTCACAATAGGTGAACGATGCTTTAGAAACACTACAACAATTTTTTGTTGTATCTGATTGTAGCGACTTTTTTGAGCCACTACGAAAATAATAAATTATATTAAATGGGTCTCGCTTTTATTTGAAAATTTTATTTAAAAGGGTAATTTTGGGAAAACTTGTATTTTTAAAAAACTTAAAGTCGCCACCGACCACTTTGGTAGACCGGACACCATTAAAACAAAACCAGAGATTCTTAAAAAAATTTAGGTTTGGGAGTTGATTAATAATGGGGAAAGATTAGTACCTCACACCGCCCAAAATTGGTACCTAATAATTATTGCTTTATTAATATTAAATTTTACAAGTTAAAAGTGACGATTAAATTAAAATTTGGTTATATGTGCGAGTAAATTTTAAGGGCTTCAATGTTCAAGGAATAAACGAAAACTACCATCTACACCTCAAACTGGTAGCCAAGTTTATCGTCGAAAAAGGGAGCTGTAACACCCTAAAATTGGGCCTAGTTGTTAGCTGGGTCGGTTAGACGGTTGGGAGAACCGGATTCGGCAATTCAAGCTAGTTTCGGGAATTAAATCTTAATAATTTGTTTTTGGCTAAAATAAAATATGAAAAAATGCTAGAAAATACTTAATTAATATTCTAAGGGTTTTGGTAAATTCAATTTGAATGAATTAAATCTGATTTGGGACATTTTGGTCTGGTGAATAAAATGTAAAGTTTTCAAAACTGTTTTTAGTGACTAAATTGTAAAAGGCTTAAAACTTAGAATCTTTAAGAAGCTAATTAACCAAAATTTTCCATCAGGTTTTTCCTTAATTTAGGCTATTTTAAAGGGTTTTTTTAAATGGTTTTAATATTAAAATAAAATTAAATTAATAAAAGGATTTTTGGTTAATCAAGATTCATTTTCTCACGTAACTAACTTTGCTATCACTTTTCTTTCAACTTTCTTTGTAGCCAAACTCTCAATTTCTTTCCAAAAATTCTGGGAATCAATATCTTCTGGGGTTTTTTTGATTTCATATTTGATTCCTTTGATTTCTACTATAAAGCCTATTTGATTTCTTGAAGCTTTCATCCAAACTTTGTCAATTAAGGGGAAAACCAGCAATTAAAGGTAATTTTCATTTATCTTCTCTAATTAAAGGTTGTTTAATGAAATTCTCAAGTTTTTGATCCTTTACAATTGATTTATGTTATGGAATTATGATTAAAACATGAATATGATGATTAAATTGAGTTTTGATGTGGAAATTTATTGAACACTGTTTTGGATCTTTTTTTGTAATGAATCTAATTGATTTAAATATCTTATAAGATGTTTTTTAATGTTAAAAGAAGAGATTAATTAAAGGAATCCCGAAACTATGTGAATTGCTAATTTTCTAGGTTGTAAATAGTTAGATTTTGAAGTGATCTTGGCGTTGCAGAGTTTCTGGAGGTATAATGACATGATAAAGATGTTTTTGGATGTTAATTGATGTTGTTAAGATGTTAGAATCAATAGGTTTTGGTTGGGCTTTGTTTAGATGAAGTTTGGTGTTGATTTCGATTGTTTTAGAGCCACGTTTGATGGTTTTAAGTGAGGCGGGGTTGTGTTTGTTGGTTGCTGGAAATTAGAGATGCATGAAAGTGCATTAATACTCTGTTTTTGATTGGGTAAAGCAGGGGAGTTAGATCCTTTAGCTTTTGGAGAAGTTGCAGAAGCTTCAAGAGCTTAATTCTCGTAATGACAAGATAGCTTTGGATTGTTGGTGAGTGGAAACGTGATTTACTACTTTTAAAAGGTTTGAAGTTGGTTGTTGGGAGTTTAGAATAAGTTTGAAACACTTATCTAAGCTCGAAAGTAAGTATTGGTTGAGCTCTCTCTTATTTTCGATTTTGCAAAATACAATCTCATGCACATGTTTATAGAATTGATTACTTACTGTTATATGCATGATTTAGAAATGAAAATGTTGAAAATGATTTCACATGATGATATTTGAGCATAAAAAATGATTTATGAAAGAATCTTGAGAATGCTAGAATACATGGTTTAATGTATTGGAAAATGATTTGAATAGATGCATATGAAAAACAACAAGTTAATGTGGTTTTATTGAGTATATTGGCAAGTGGCTGGGATAAAATGTTGTCGAATATAGATGGCTAGTCATAGGGTTTAAAGTGCACTATAATAATTCGTCCCTTGTGTGTCGAGGGGTTAAGAGTGTACTATCCTCCACCATGAGAACCGCAGCGATCGAGGGGTCAAGAGTGTGCCAATTCTCCTACTGGTGGATTTATACGTTATAACTGTCAAGGGCTGCTCCGGTTTGGGGACATATGTGAAGTGGTCGAATGAGCCACTTGGGAAATTCGTGTATCCGGTGTGTTTTTATAAAATAGAATGGGACTTACTTTTGAGTCACTTGAATTCCAATATATGAGATGATATATCATGAGAAATAGATTATGTTTTTTAATATGGTTTATACATGAGATGCTCTTTAAGCTTGCTATTTAGAGATTTTGGCATATGAAGCTTAAATTGAGGTTTATGATAGAAATCCATGATACATGTGTTGCAAATGTTTTAAATGTGCATACTTGAAGAGATTTTAGAAACATGAGATATTTTGTCATGAGACTTATATATTTGATTAGAAATGCAATGGTTTTAAATGCATGGATGAGTGTTTTTCGAGATTCCCTCACTAAGCTTATAGCTTACACTCTCATTTTCTCATCAATGCAGAGAGATAGACACAATTGGACAGCGGGTAAGCAAGTGGAGATCCAAGGGTCGAAGTATTCCAAAGTATGGTTTTAAGAGTACTTAGTAGTAATAAGAGGCAATGTGACCAAGTTGTATTTGGTAGGTTTATTTTTGATACTTCCTATTTTTCCAAGTTATATTTGATGTTTCGGACTTGTAAGGTGCTTTATGTTTGGTTTTGAGGGGTTGGGAAACATTATGCATGCTTGGGTAGAAAATCATGCATATAAGACTTATATTTGGATTTGATATGTTGTGTGAGATCTTCTACCATGCTTCTATGCTTGAGGAATTAATGTTTGAGTAGTCTTATGATGATTAAAAGTTGATTGGAGTAAGTTAGATTGAACCAAAGTGTCATATGTTGGACCAAGAGGTCATTATAGGTTTGTCCATATCGGTATGGGTCCTCAGAGATCGATACGCGGGGACCTATCTCGACTCAATCTGGGCAAAAATGCCTTGGCATACCGATACGCCTAGTGACCGTATCGGTACGCGACGCTAAAATTAATGGCTTAGTTTCGGTACACGGGCAACCGTACCTGTACGCCCTTTAGCTATTGGAATTTCTGATTTCGAGCAATGAACTTTGTACCGTTACACTTGAGGACCGTATCGGTAAGCCATTGCTAAACATAATCGTTGCAATACATGTTAGTCCCGTACGGGTACGCCAGGCGTTATTTCTGGTAATATGCTTTCATGTAGTTTAAATCTTTACAGTTTAGTCCCTATTTCTTTATCATGCAATTAAATGTGTTGGATGATTGTTTTAAGTTGAAACTTAACCTGATGAATCATCTCTATTCTGTATCATATAACATCTCTATCATGCATCATGTAACATTTCTATCATGTATGTCATGTATTTCTCTGTCATGTAGCATGTAACTTCTTTTTCATGTATCATGAAATCATGTAACATCTTTTTCATGTATCATGTAATCATGTAACATCTTTTTCATGTATCATGTAACATCTGTATCATGTAACATCTTGTTATTATTATCATCATATCTGGCTAGAGGCCCGTGGAAACCCCGTAGCCTATCTGCACCGTAGTGCCATGTAGAGTACGTACTCGAGATGACGCTCTTTGCTTCTCATACAAGGACGCTCTTTGCTCCTTATATAAACACCTTGTTGGTGCATTTGCACAATGGGCGTGGATCCCCAGGTGTATCTTGTTTCATTTTAGTCTCGTCATTATCCACATTTCATGTATGCATAATGCATCATTATTTATGCAAACAATAATGCGTACCTGGTATTCCATCAAGCTTGTCATGTCGAGCAATGTATCATATCATGTATTATAGAGAAATGCAATGCCATTTTCAATGTAATGCAAACATTTAGAAATGCACTCACCTTGGCCATTTATTAATATGCCTCACTAAGCTCTATTGATCATTTCCTTTATAGTACCTCGAATCTTTTTTTGATTCGGATCCAACTGAAAATCGAGTTTCGGGGTTTGAATCGAACTTGGAAATTTTTTCTCAATTGTTATTTCTTTCTCCCCCTCATATTTCGAAATTTGAGGATGAAGAATGGTCTTCATCTTTTGTTTTTCATCCAATTTGGCCACTTGTCTTGTATAAATGAATTTAAAATTCATTTAGATAGTGAAATTACTAAAATACCCTTTTAATCCACTGGTTGAGATTGATCTTATCATTAATCAAGGGCTAAGATTTACTCTTCCATTTCCTTCTTCCAAAATTATCCTTATAACTTTTTAAATATTTCAAAAATGTCATTGGGGCAAAATGACCAATTTGCCCTCTAACTACTTTTTATTTACTAGTTTGTCATTCTTGTAAAAATTCAACTAAGACTAGTTGGAATCCAACCAACTATAATAAAATATTCATAAAATAGTATTCTATGAATTTCCCATGGCTTTTGGATCAGTCTCTAAAATTTCAGTTCGATCTTATTTCCTAATATTCATAAAATACTTCTACTGCGATTTTACCTTTATCGAGCTATCGGATTTATTCCAATAATTCTATATTTCCATATTCGAGAAATCCACAATATCATCTCATAAAAATTTCTATTCCTAAGATCTTAGACTGTATTTTCTTAACTCGGTCTATTTTCCTAATACTTATCGAAAATTCTCATAGAATAAAGTTTATCTTAAAAATCTTTTATCGATAATTCATTCGAATATTCTTTACTCTTACTAAGTCCAAAATATCGATCAGAAACACTTTTATGGGACCTTCCCAAAGGTCACCCATCCTTGTATTTCTCTGGCCTGAGCACGCTTAACAATTTCATTCGATCTAAATTTGGTACCTTTTTCTGCATTTTAATTCTTAAAACCGATATCAAGGTACCTATTTCGATCCGATTCACTCTTATAGTGAATAAAATTACTTTTTGGGGAAATTTACACTTTAGTCCCCAAACTTTTCCAAAGTTTATACTTTAACCCCCTAAACTTTCAAATTTTACAATTTAGTCACTAGCCAAAATTTGGGATATTACAATTCCTTCCCCTTTAAGAAAATTCCTCCTCAAATTTTCAATGCGTACCTGTTTCAAACATTTACATATATTACTTCCTTATTTTCTTCTCAGCCTCCCAAGTGGCTTCTTCGACCTTGTGATTTTTCCTCAAAACTTCAGTCAATGAAATTTCTTATTCCTTAATTATTTAATTCCATAAACCAATATTTCTACTAACTTCTCTTCATGTATCAAATCTAATTGCATCTCAATTTATTCAGAATGTTGACATGTAAATAATTCAAATAATGCCCCCAAAACATAAGTACATATACTATAGACTTTTGCTCACTTTTGGAGATAAGACCTTTAATATACTCTTGGTCCAACTCTTTCACCATTCCTTGAGGTATAACATTTCAAACTATGTTTTCCCTTTTTGACTAAGACGTAACACCTTCTTCCAAGGTGAAACCTTTAAAAACACTTTGTCCTCAACTTCGTACTTAACTTCCTTCTCTTCTTGTCTGCATAAGCCTTTTTGTCGATCCACGGAAGCCTTGAGATTATATTAAATAATTATTACTTTATCCTCTATTTCTCGTGTCAAATCAACCCCTCCAACTTTTGGGTTATACCAAACATTTCAATCCTATAGCTCAAACCAATAATGAAGAGTTCGGCATATTCTTCCATACAGTATTTCAAATTGTGTCATCTTAATATTTGGCTGATAACTATTGTTGCTGGTAATCCTATTACAAATTCCATTTTCACTGGTTCTCACTTCCGTTGGGGAATAGAAATAGGCTGAATCAATCCAGAAGGTACTTGATGTTTGACTTTTACTTGTTAGTATGTCAAGCACTTTGTCATAAATTTCAAATTGTCCTTTTCATTCCTCGCCACCAATACCGAGTCTTTAGATCTTAATACATTTTACTACTTCCACAGTACATAGTCAATGGACTATGACAAACTTCAGTCAAAACTTCTTTCTTCAAATCACCATCATCAGGAAAGTAAACTTTTTCTTAATAATATAAGAAACCATTTGACTTAATTTTCATAATCCTGTGTTTCTCTTGTTTCAACTTACTTTTTTATTTTCTCTTTTTTATAAGTTTTGAGTTGCCTTGATGCATAGGCTACTACATTAATCTTCTCGAAATGATAATCTATAACTACATTGTAGTCTCTTAGAAACTCAACCTATCTTTGTTACAAAGGGTTCAATTCTTTTGCATCATTAGTTGCTTTAAACCTTTGTGATCAAAGTGTAACTAGGACACTTCTTACCATTCCAATGGAATACCTTTTAGGATAGTTGAGTAAGTAAATGTGAGTAGTAATAGACAAATTCTACACAAAACATTTATAATATCCAGCTAATTTCAAGAAACTTTGAACTTTAGAGACATTTTTCTATGCCTCCTATTCAAGAATAGATTGTACTTCCTTGAATTCAACTCTTATTCCTTCAGCCATTACTACCTGTCTAAGGAAAATTACTTCTGATAACCAAAATTCATATTCAGAAAATCTTACATAAAGCTGCTTATCTCTTAATGTTTGTAATACTACTTAAAAATGGTGATCATGTTTAGCTTCTATCTTTAAGCATACCAGAATATTGTCCATAAAGACTACTACTACAAACTGGTCTAAGTAATATTAGAATACCCTATTCATCAAATCTATGAATACAGCAGGGGCATTTGTAAGTCCAAATGGCATTACCAGAAATTCGTAATGTCCATAAAAATCCCTGAATGTTGTCTTTGATACATCTTCTTCTGTGACCTTGAGTTGATAATAACCCGATCGAAGATCTATCTTTGAGAATATTGTTGCACCTCTAAGCTGATCAAATAGATCTTCAATCCTTGGTAGTGGATACTTGTTCTTAATAGTTACTTTATTCAACTACCGGTAATTTATACATAATTGTAGAGAGCCCTCTTTCTTCTCTACAAATAATACTGGAGTACCCCATGATGATACACTCGGTCAAGTGTAATCCCAGTCTAGCAGTTCTTGCAATTGAGCTTTCAGCTTTCTTAGCTCAATTGACACCATCATATATGGTGCTATCATTACGGCTTCAATTCTAAGATAGACATCAGTCCTAAATTGTACCTCTCTATCCGGATGTAATCCTAATAACTTATCCAAAAACACATTTGAAATTTTCCCACAATCGGGATATCTTTAATCTTTTTGTGTGACATTTGTATAATCACCACATAAATTAAACACGCCTTACATCATTTACTTAACAACCTCTCGAGCTGTTGTCGAGAAATCACCGACTCTAAATATACCATTTCTCTCTTTCACATCAGGTTCTTGAAGCACTAACTTTTTACACATCATCACTTCGCATCATATGCAGATAGCCAATTCATTCCAAGGATAACATCAAATTCATGAAATGGAAGTTCCATTAAATTCGTTGGGAACTTAATCCATTGAATTACTAATGTATGAGTGAGTCAAATTCGGATCAATTAAAGAAAATATAGGCTCTATCCATAGCCTTTGCTTTATTTAAAGAATTTTGATAAACCTGATAAACTCATAATTAAAAAATCTCTTTATTAAACTGATCGCCCATATATTTGGTTTTAAACATTTTTTAAAAGAATTTCCAAATCTCTTCCTTAATAGGTACTAACTCCGTGGCATTACACCACTCAATACTAAACGTGTTCCCTTAACAAGATACAACTTCTTCTAACTTCTTAGTATATATGCAGTTTAATTCCTCTATAGCATGACTTTAACATCTTTATGCCACAAATTGGCAATTATCGAACCACTTTCTCCATTAAATTCAGGAGCTCCTAACTTTTAAGCTCCTTAACAATCGACATCCTTATCGTGCAGTGTACCAGTCAAAAGTGCACACAAGGTCTTAATTCTATTAACCACAACCTTTAAAGCTCATACTAAGGTTTCATATTTTTGTGCTATAGTTCTCTTCTATACAAGTGGCTCTACTGAGGTAAGAGCCAGAGATAGAACATTTTTGTATTTCATTACTTCGACTTTGGACCTCCTTTTATATCGTCTAGGTACAGCTAGTTTTGACCCTAAATTGGTTTACAAAATTTATAATTGAATTATTGAAATAAAAAAATATAATTCAGGGTGAAAACTACGTAAGCTGCCTAGTCCCTTTCTTGATTTTAATTTTTACGTGATTAGGGCTAAACAACATTTTAACCATACCAAAGATTTTGCTATTGTTAACAATTCGTATTTCTAAACTTATCCATCCATAAAAGCATATAATTACGTTGTAAACTTATGATGTAGACAATTCAACTTTAAAATACTTACATGCCCACTAGTCTATCAAGTTATGGTAAGACGTAATTACTGAACTTATTGTAGTAACTTGATTTTTCCCAAGTTTCTGCTCCTCCTCGATAGACGATTTCTAGGAAACCTACGTGTGACATAAGACACACGCTAAGTAAAAACTTAGTGAGGCAGTTAAACTTATTTATTTTAAAAATATGAAATAATGTAATATTGTATGTCATATATAAAAATGCATTTCGTTTTCTCTATAATATGGCAAGTATATCACAATGTACATATGTCATGTACCATAACTATCATATAAATCATGTTATTATTGCATAATATACTCTCTATCATGGACATTCTTTCATCATGTAATCATTTACATATCATGTACTCTATCATGGTCATGCTTTCACTATGCAATCATTTGTATATCATGTGCTCTATCATGGTCATGCTTTCATTATGCAATTACTTGCATATCATGTATAAAGTGCAATACATATTTCCTATATTTAGCAATCATGTCACAATGTCAACTTCCCATGTATCATCACTATCATACGAAACATCATTATCATGTATAACATGAATCATCTCTATTTTGTATCATATAACATCTCTATCATGCATCATGTAACATTTCTATCATGTAACATTTCTATCATGTATGTCATGTACTTCTCTGTCATGTAGCATGTAACTTTTTTTCATGTATCATGAAATCATGTAACATCTTTTTCATGTATCATGTAACATCTGTATCATGTAACATCTTGTTATTATTATTATCGTGTCCGCTAAAGGCCCATGGAAACCCCGTAGCCTATCTGTCATCAGTGCCATGTAGAGTACGTGACTCGAGAGGACGCTCTTTGCTCATATATAAACACCTTGTTAGTGCATTTTCACTATGGGCGTGGATCCCCAGTGTATCTTGTTTCATTCTAGTCTTGTCATTATCCATATTTAATGTATGCATAATGCATCATTATTTATGCAAACAATAATGCGTACCTGGTATTCCATCAAGCTTGTCATGTCGAGCAATGTATCATATCATGTATTATAGAGAAATGCAATGCCATTTTCAATGTAATGCAAGCATTTAGAAATGCACTCACCTTGGCTATTTATTAGTATGCCTCACTAAGCTCTATTGATCCTTTCCTTTATAGTACCTCAAATCTTTTTTTGATTCTGATCCAACTGAAAATCAAGTTTTGGGGCTTGAATCGAACTTGGAAAATTTTTCTCCATTTTTCTTTCTTTCTCCCCCCCATATTTCGAAATTTTAGGATGAAGAATGGTCTTCATCTTTTGTTTTTCATCCAATTTGGCCACTTGTCTTGTATAAACGAATTTTAAATTCATTTAGATAGTAAAATTACTAAAATACCCTTTTAATCCACCGGTCGAGATTGATCTTATCATTAATAAAGGGCTAAGATTTACTGTTCCATTTCCTTCTTCCAAAATTATCCTTATAACTTTTTAAATATTTCAAAAATGCCATTGGGGCAAAATGACTAATTTGCCCTCCACCTAGTTTTTATTTATTAGTTTGCCATTCTTGTAAAAATTCAACTAAGTCTAGTTGGAATCCAACCAACTATAATAAAATATTCATAAAATAGTATTTTAAAACTTTTCTATGGCTTTTGGATCAGTCTCTAAAATTTTAGTTCGATCTGATTTCCCGATATACATAAAATACTTCTACTGCAATTTTACCTTTTTCGAGCTATCAGATTTATTCCGATAATTCTATATTTACATATTCGGGAAATCTACAATATCATCTCATAAAATTTTTCATTCCTAAGATCTTAGACTGAATTTTCTTAACTTAGTCTATTTTCCTTATACTTATCGAAAATCTTCATAGAATAAAATTTATCTTAAAAATCTTTTATCGATAATTCATTCAATATTCTTTACTCTTACCGAGTCCAAAATATCAATTGTCAATCCACGGCAGTCTTGGGATTATATTAAATAATTATTACTTGATCATCTAATTCTGTGTCAAATCAACCCTCAAACTTTTGGGTTATACCAAACATTTCGATCCCGTAGCTCAAACCAATAATGAAGAGTTTGGCATATTCTTCCATTGGGAATAGAAATAGGTGAATCAATCAAAAAGGTACTTGATGTTTGGCTTTTACTTGCTAGCATGTCAAGCACTTTGTCATAAATTCCGAAATTGTCCTTTTTCATTCCCCGGTCACCAATACCGAGTCTTTTGATCTTAATACATTTTGATACTTCCAGAGTACATAGTCAATGGACTATGACAAACTTCAAAAAAACTTTCTTTCAAATCACCACCATCGTGAAGTAAACTTTTCTTGATAATATAAGCAACATTTTGACTTAATTTTCATAGTCTTGTGTTTCTCTTGTTTCAACTTCTTTTCTTTTCTCTTCTTTTGGTGAGTTTTGAGCCGCCTTAATGCATAGGCTACTACATTAATCTTCTCGAAATGATAATCTATAACTACATTGTAGCCTCTTAGAAACTCAACCTATCTTTGTTTCTGTAGGTTCAATTCTTTTTGCATAATTAGTTGCTTTAAACCTTTGTGACAGTGTAACTAGAAACTTGTTACCATTCCAATGGAATACTTTACGATAGTTGAGTAAAGTAGCATAGTAATAATAGATAAATTCTACACAAAACATTTATAATATCTAGCTAATCTCCAAGAAACTCTGAACTTTAGAGACATTTTTCAGTGCCTCATACTCAAGAATAGATTGTACTTCCTTGGAATTCAACTCTTATTCCTTCCTTGATACTACATGTCTAAGGAAAATTACTTCTAATAACCAAAATTCATATTGAAAATCTTACATAAAGCTTCTTATCTCTTAATGTTTGTAATACCACTCAAAAATGGTAATCATGTTTAGCTTCTATCTTTAAGTATACGAATATTGTCTATGAAGACTACTACTACAAATTGGTCTAAGTAGTATTGAATACCCTATTCATCAAATCCATGAATACAATAGGGGCATTTTTAAGTCCAAATGGCATTACCAAATTTGTAATGTCCATAAGAGCCCTAGATGTCGCCTTTTGATACATCTTCTTCTTTGACCTTGAGTTGATAATAACCCGATCGAAGATCTATCTTTGAGAACTTTTATGCACCTCTAAGCTGATCAAAAAGATCTTAAATCCTTGGTAGTGGATACTTGTTCTTAATTGTTACTTTATTCAACTACGGTAATCTATACATAATTGTAGAGAACCCTCTTTCTTCTTTACAAATAATACCAGAGTGCCCATTGGTGATACACTCAATCAAGTGTAATCCCAGTCTAGTAGTTCTTGCAATTGAGCTTTCAGCTTTCTTAGCTCAATTGACACCATACTATATGGTGCTATCGACATCTTTAGTTCAATTCAAAGATAGACAACAATCCCAAATGTAACTCTCTTTCGGAGGTAATCCTAATAACTCATCCAAAACACATTTGAAATTTTCCCACAATCGGGATATCTTTAATCTTCTTGGGTGACATTTGTATAATCACCACATAAATTAAACACGCCTTTCATCCATTTACTTAACAACCTCGAGCTATTGTCGAGAAATCACGACTCTAAAAAGTTAGTTCTTTTTTTCACATCAGTTCTTGAAGCACTAACCTCTCTTTTTACACATCACTTATGATCAAATGCAGATAGCCAATTCATTCCAAGGATAACTTCAAATTCATAAAATGGAAGTTCTATTAAATTATTTGGGAACTTAATCCATTGAATTACTAATGGACATGTCTTATATATTCTAGTCACCCATACATTATGTCTAAATGGATTACTAAAAATCACATCACTAGAAATAATTTCCTTAAAAATCTTTCTTTTGTGCCATTATCTTAGTACTAATATATGAGTGAGTCAAATCCGGATCAATTAAAGTAAATAAAGGCTCTCTCCATAGCCTTTGCTTTATTTAAAGAATTTTAATAAACCGATAAACTTATACCTAACAACATCTATTTATTAAACTAATCACCAATATATTTGGTTTTAGACACTTTTTAAAAGAATTTCCAAATCACTTCATGCTTAATGTACTAACTCCGTGGAATTATACCACTAAATACAAACGTGTTCCCTTAGCTTACAACTTCTTGAACTTCTTAGTATATATGCAGTTTAATTCCTCTATAGCATGACTTTAACATCTTTATGCCATAAATTGCTAATTATCTGACCATTTTTCCATTGAATTCAGAGCTCCAAAACTTTTAAGCTCGTAATAATCACATCCTATACTAGTGAATGTACTAAGTTTATCATAATACAAGGGTCTTTATTCTATCAACATCCTTTAAAGTGCATACTAAGGTTTCATATTTTTCTATCATGCATCATGTAACATTTCTATCATGTATGTCATGTATTTCTCTCGTCATGTAGCATGTAACTTCTTTTTCATGTATCATGAAATCATGTAACATCTTTTTCATGTATCATGTAATCATGTAACATCTTTTTCATGTATCATGTAACATCTGTATCATGTAACATCTTGTTATTATTATCATCATATCTGGCTAGAGGCCCGTGGAAACCCCGTAGCCTATCTGCACCGTAGTGCCATGTAGAGTACGTACTCGAGATGACGCTTTTGCTTCTCATACAAGGACGCTCTTTGCTCCTTATATAAACACCTTGTTGGTGCATTTGCACAATGGGCGTGGATCCCCAGGTGTATCTTGTTTCATTTTAGTCTCGTCATTATCCACATTTCATGTATGCATAATGCATCATTATTTATGCAAACAATAATGCGTACCTGGTATTCCATCAAGCTTGTCATGTCGAGCAATGTATCATATCATGTATTATAGAGAAATGCAATGCCATTTTCAATGTAATGCAAACATTTAGAAATGCACTCACCTTGGCCATTTATTAATATGCCTCACTAAGCTCTATTGATCATTTCCTTTATAGTACCTCGAATCTTTTTTTGATTCGGATCCAACTGAAAATCGAGTTTCGGGGTTTGAATCGAACTTGGAAATTTTTTCTCAATTGTTATTTCTTTCTCCCCCTCATATTTCGAAATTTGAGGATGAAGAATGGTCTTCATCTTTTGTTTTTCATCCAATTTGGCCACTTGTCTTGTATAAATGAATTTAAAATTCATTTAGATAGTGAAATTACTAAAATACCCTTTTAATCCACTGGTTGAGATTGATCTTATCATTAATCAAGGGCTAAGATTTACTCTTCCATTTCCTTCTTCCAAAATTATCCTTATAACTTTTTAAATATTTCAAAAATGTCATTGGGGCAAAATGACCAATTTGCCCTCTAACTACTTTTTATTTACTAGTTTGTCATTCTTGTAAAAATTCAACTAAGACTAGTTGGAATCCAACCAACTATAATAAAATATTCATAAAATAGTATTCTATGAATTTCCCATGGCTTTTGGATCAGTCTCTAAAATTTGATTCATCTTATTTCCTAATATTCATAAAATACTTCTATCATGATTTTACCTTTATCGAGCTATCGGATTTATTCCAATAATTCTATATTTCCATATTCGAGAAATCCACAATATCATCTCATAAAAATTTCTATTCCTAAGATCTTAGACTGTATTTTCTTAACTCGGTCTATTTTCCTAATACTTATCGAAAATTCTCATAGAATAAAGTTTATCTTAAAAATCTTTTATCGATAATTCATTCGAATATTCTTTACTCTTACTAAGTCCAAAATATCGATCAGAAACACTTTTATGGGACCTTCCCAAAGGTCACCCATCCTTGTATTTCTCTGGCCTGAGCACGCTTAACAATTTCATTCGATCTAAATTTGGTACCTTTTTCTGCATTTTAATTCTTAAAACCGATATCAAGGTACCTATTTCGATCCGATTCACTCTTATAGTGAATAAAATTACTTTTTGGGGAAATTTACACTTTAGTCCCCAAACTTTTCCAAAGTTTATACTTTAACCCCCTAAACTTTCAAATTTTACAATTTAGTCACTAGCCAAAATTTGGGATATTACAATTCCTTCCCCTTTAAGAAAATTCCTCCTCAAATTTTCAATGCGTACCTGTTTCAAACATTTACATATATTACTTCCTTATTTTCTTCTCAGCCTCCCAAGTGGCTTCTTCGACCTTGTGATTTTTCCTCAAAACTTCAGTCAATGAAATTTCTTATTCCTTAATTATTTAATTCCATAAACCAATATTTCTACTAACTTCTCTTCATGTATCAAATCTAATTGCATCTCAATTTATTCAGGAATGTTGACATGTAAATAATTCAGTCAATGCCCCCAAAACATAAGTACATATACTATAGACTTTTGCTCACTTTTGGAGATAAGACCTTTTAATATACTCTTGGTCCAACTCTTTCACCATTCCTTGAGGTATAACAGTTCTGAAACTATGTTTTCCCTTTTTGACTAAGACGTAACACCTTCTTCCAAGGTGAAACCTTTAAAAACACTTTGTCCTCAACTTCGTACTTAACTTCCTTCTCTTCTTGTCTGCATAAGCCTTTTTGTCGATCCACGGAAGCCTTGAGATTATATTAAATAATTATTACTTTATCCTCTATTTCTCGTGTCAAATCAACCCCTCCAACTTTTGGGTTATACCAAACATTTCAATCCTATAGCTCAAACCAATAATGAAGAGTTCGGCATATTCTTCCATACAGTATTTCAAATTGTGTCATCTTAATATTTGGCTGATAACTATTGTTGCTGGTAATCCTATTACAAATTCCATTTTCACTCGTTCTCACTTCCGTTGGGGAATAGAAATAGGCTGAATCAATCCAGAAGGTACTTGATGTTTGACTTTTACTTGTTAGTATGTCAAGCACTTTGTCATAAATTTCGAAATTGTCCTTTTTCATTCCTGGCCACCAATACCGAGTCTTTAGATCTTAATACATTTTACTACTTCCACAGTACATAGTCAATGGACTATGACAAACTTCAGTCAAAACTTCTTTCTTCAAATCACCATCATCAGGAAAGTAAACTTTTTCTTAATAATATAAGAAACCATTTGACTTAATTTTCATAATCCTGTGTTTCTCTTGTTTCAACTTACTTCTTTTATTTTCTCTTTTTTTATAAGTTTTGAGTTGCCTTGATGCATAGGCTACTACATTAATCTTCTCGAAATGATAATCTATAACTACATTGTAGTCTCTTAGAAACTCAACCTATCTTTGTTACAGTAGGTTCAATTCTTTTTGCATCATTAGTTGCTTTAAACCTTTGTGATCAGTGTAACTAGGACACTTCTTACCATTCCAATGGAATACCTTTTTAGGATAGTTGAGTAAGTAACAGAGTAGTAATAGACAAATTCTACACAAAACATTTATAATATCCAGCTAATTTCCAAGAAACTTTGAACTTTAGAGACATTTTTCGGTGCCTCCTATTCAAGAATAGATTGTACTTCCTTGGAATTCAACTCTTATTCCTTCAGCCATTACTACCTGTCTAAGGAAAATTACTTCTGATAACCAAAATTCATATTCAGAAAATCTTACATAAAGCTGCTTATCTCTTAATGTTTGTAATACTACTTAAAAATGGTGATCATGTTTAGCTTCTATCTTTAAGCATACCAGAATATTGTCCATAAAGACTACTACTACAAACTGGTCTAAGTAATATTAGAATACCCTATTCATCAAATCTATGAATACAGCAGGGGCATTTGTAAGTCCAAATGGCATTACCAGAAATTCGTAATGTCCATAAAAATCCCTGAATGTTGTCTTTGATACATCTTCTTCTGTGACCTTGAGTTGATAATAACCCGATCGAAGATCTATCTTTGAGAATATTGTTGCACCTCTAAGCTGATCAAATAGATCTTCAATCCTTGGTAGTGGATACTTGTTCTTAATAGTTACTTTATTCAACTACCGGTAATTTATACATAATTGTAGAGAGCCCTCTTTCTTCTCTACAAATAATACTGGAGTACCCCATGATGATACACTCGGTCAAGTGTAATCCCAGTCTAGCAGTTCTTGCAATTGAGCTTTCAGCTTTCTTAGCTCAATTGACACCATCATATATGGTGCTATCATTACCGGTTCAATTCTAAGATAGACATCAGTCCTAAATTGTACCTCTCTATCCGGATGTAATCCTAATAACTTATCCAAAAACACATTTGAAATTTTCCCACAATCGGGATATCTTTAATCTTTTTGTGTGACATTTGTATAATCACCACATAAATTAAACACGCCTTACATCATTTACTTAACAACCTCTGAGCTGTTGTCGTAGAAATCACTGACTCTAAACAGTCATTTCTCTCTTTCACATCAGGTTCTTGAAGCACTAACTTTTTTTACACATCACTTCTGCATCATATGCAGATAGCCAATTCATTCCAAGGATAACATCAAATTCATGAAATGGAAGTTCCATTAAATTCGTTGGGAACTTAATCCATTGAATTACTAATGTATGAGTGAGTCAAATTCGGATCAATTAAAGAAAATATAGGCTCTATCCATAGCCTTTGCTTTATTTAAAGAATTTTGATAAACCTGATAAACTCATAATTAAAAAAATCTCTTTATTAAACTGATCGCCCATATATTTGGTTTTAAACATTTTTTAAAAGAATTTCCAAATCTCTTCCTTAATAGGTACTAACTCCGTGGCATTACACCACTCAATACGAACGTGTTCCCTTAACAAGATACAACTTCTTCTAACTTCTTAGTATATATGCAGTTTAATTCCTCTATAGCATGACTTTAACATCTTTATGCCACAAATTGGCAATTATCGAACCACTTT
Organism: Hibiscus mutabilis; assembly: GCA_019671005.1. NCBI lineage: Eukaryota > Viridiplantae > Streptophyta > Magnoliopsida > Malvales > Malvaceae > Hibiscus > Hibiscus mutabilis. The sequence goes on from CM033719.1 coordinate 52,964,552, forward strand.
CTCCATTAAATTCAGGAGCTCCTAACTTTTAAGCTCCTTAACAATCGACATCCTTACTGGTGCAGGTACCAGGCTGGTGCAGGCACAAGGGTCTTAATTCTATTAACCACAACCTTTAAAGCTCATACTAAGGTTTCATATTTTTGTGCTATAGTTCTCTTCTATACAAGTGGCTCTACTGAGGTAAGAGCCAGAGATAGAACATTTTTGTATTTCATTACTTCGACTTTGGACCTCCTTTTATATCGTCTAGGTACAGCTAGTTTTGACCCTAAATTGGTTTACAAAATTTATAATTGAATTATTGAAATAAAAAAATATAATTCAGGGTGAAAACTACGTAAGCTGCCTAGTCCCTTTCTTGATTTTAATTTTTACGTGATTAGGGCTAAACAACATTTTAACCATACCAAAGATTTTGCTATTGTTAACAATTCGTATTTCTAAACTTATCCATCCATAAAAGCATATAATTACGTTGTAAACTTATGATGTAGACAATTCAACTTTAAAATACTTACATGCCCACTAGTCTATCAAGTTATGGTAAGACGTAATTCTCGAACTTATTGTAGTAACTTGATTTTTCCCAAGTTTCTGCTCCTCCTCGATAGACGATTTCTAGGAAACCTACGTGTGACATAAGACACACGCTAAGTAAAAACTTAGTGAGGCAGTTAAACTTATTTATTTTAAAAATATGAAATAATGTAATATTGTATGTCATATATAAAAATGCATTTCGTTTTCTCTATAATATGGCAAGTATATCACAATGTACATATGTCATGTACCATAACTATCATATAAATCATGTTATTATTGCATAATATACTCTCTATCATGGACATTCTTTCATCATGTAATCATTTACATATCATGTACTCTATCATGGTCATGCTTTCACTATGCAATCATTTGTATATCATGTGCTCTATCATGGTCATGCTTTCATTATGCAATTACTTGCATATCATGTATAAAGTGCAATACATATTTCCTATATTTAGCAATCATGTCACAATGTCAACTTCCCATGTATCATCACTATCATACGAAACATCATTATCATGTATAACATGAATCATCTCTATTTTGTATCATATAACATCTCTATCATGCATCATGTAACATTTCTATCATGTAACATTTCTATCATGTATGTCATGTACTTCTCTGTCATGTAGCATGTAACTTCTTTTTCATGTATCATGAAATCATGTAACATCTTTTTCATGTATCATGTAACATCTGTATCATGTAACATCTTGTTATTATTATTATCGTGTCTGGCTAAAGGCCCATGGAAACCCCGTAGCCTATCTGTACTGTAGTGCCATGTAGAGTACGTACTCGAGAGGACGCTCTTTGCTCCTTATATAAACACCTTGTTAGTGCATTTTCACTATGGGCGTGGATCCCCAGGTGTATCTTGTTTCATTCTAGTCTTGTCATTATCCATATTTAATGTATGCATAATGCATCATTATTTATGCAAACAATAATGCGTACCTGGTATTCCATCAAGCTTGTCATGTCGAGCAATGTATCATATCATGTATTATAGAGAAATGCAATGCCATTTTCAATGTAATGCAAGCATTTAGAAATGCACTCACCTTGGCTATTTATTAGTATGCCTCACTAAGCTCTATTGATCCTTTCCTTTATAGTACCTCAAATCTTTTTTTGATTCTGATCCAACTGAAAATCAAGTTTTGGGGCTTGAATCGAACTTGGAAAATTTTTCTCCATTTTTCTTTCTTTCTCCCCCCCATATTTCGAAATTTTAGGATGAAGAATGGTCTTCATCTTTTGTTTTTCATCCAATTTGGCCACTTGTCTTGTATAAACGAATTTTAAATTCATTTAGATAGTAAAATTACTAAAATACCCTTTTAATCCACCTCGAGAGATTGATCTTATCATTAATAAAGGGCTAAGATTTACTGTTCCATTTCCTTCTTCCAAAATTATCCTTATAACTTTTTAAATATTTCAAAAATGCCATTGGGGCAAAATGACTAATTTGCCCTCCACCTAGTTTTTATTTATTAGTTTGCCATTCTTGTAAAAATTCAACTAAGTCTAGTTGGAATCCAACCAACTATAATAAAATATTCATAAAATAGTATTTTAAAACTTTTCTATGGCTTTTGGATCAGTCTCTAAAATTTTAGTTCGATCTGATTTCCCGATATACATAAAATACTTCTACTGCAATTTTACCTTTTTCGAGCTATCAGATTTATTCCGATAATTCTATATTTACATATTCGGGAAATCTACAATATCATCTCATAAAATTTTTCATTCCTAAGATCTTAGACTGAATTTTCTTAACTTAGTCTATTTTCCTTATACTTATCGAAAATCTTCATAGAATAAAATTTATCTTAAAAATCTTTTATCGATAATTCATTCGAATATTCTTTACTCTTACCGAGTCCAAAATATCAATTAGAAACACTTTTATGGGACCTTCCCTAAGGTTACCCATCCTTGTATTTCTCTGCCTTAAGCACACTTAACAATTTCATTCGATCCAAATTCGGTACCTTTTTCTGCATTTTAATTCTTAAAACGGATATCAAGGTACCCATTTCGATCCGGTTCACTCTTATACTGAATAAAATTACTTGTTGGGGTAATTTACACTTTAGTCCCCAAACTTTTCCAAAATTTATACTTTAACCCCATAAACTTTCAAAATTTACAATTTAGTCACTAGCCAAAATTTAGGATATTACAATGCTCGAATAGAATTTGTGTCAAGGGGTAGATTTGTTATATTTTGACTTAAATTCTAATTGGTAATTAAGTTGTGTTTTATTGTAATTCTAGTGGTTGAAGATTACTTAGTAATTAGGATTTACTTTAATGAGTAAATATCTATTTTAGGTAGAGATCTTATTGAATAAGGTTTCTTGGTGACCAAGTATTTGGGTCTATATATAGACTAGGTTTAACCTTTTGAATTATGAGAGAACAAGAGAATGAGAGAGGGGGAGAATTACTCTTGGGAGATGTAACCACTTTTAGGTTCTCTACAATTTTTGTGCCTACGTTGTAGATATAGGTATTGTAGGGATGTTGCGAAGAGTGTTTTGGTTCCACAGGGTCATGGGATTTGTACACCGGATTTTGAGATTACATGGGTTATCATGCATTTGTACTCTTCGGGTTCTCTACATTATTAATGGATTGTTCGTTTCTCTCGTCCGTGAAGGTAGGCTATGCTGAACCACGTTAAATCTTGTCTCCTGTGCATGTCTTGGCCTATATCGTTATCGCTTTGCTTATTTTGCCGCATACCAAATTCCTAATAATTTATATATTGTTCCTTCCACTTTTGTCTGTAATTCATTTTAATATAAATTTAAATAATTATTTGCTATTTTTGACTTTTCAAGTTCTAATTTTTTTAATTTGATCTCTTAGTATGTTTATTTTTAATTTTTATTTATTATATTGTATATTTATTGTTATTAGGTTTTTTATTATTATAAAAGACCACTAACATTTTGCGGTAGTTAAAATAATTTTTATTATTATAATTATAATTATTGTTTAATATATTTTCCTCTTTATTTTATTATATTTATTATGAATATTTTTATTATTATAACTTTCATTATTTTTATTACCATATGTATTAATTTTCTATTACTATTATTTTATTATTTTATTATTTATTTTTTAATCTTTAAGTTTATTTGTAATCATTAATATGTTTTAGTAATTTGTAATTTGAATTTTTTTTACAATTTTTTAATGTAGCTTTTAATAATTTATTTAATTTTCTTTCGATTTACATGCAAATATTTTTTTATTTATCGGTAGACCACTAAATTTAAATTTTTAGATCCGTCCTGACTTTAAGATTATACCCAAAAATACTAATATAGTGGCAAAACCAAAGCCATGCAATAACGTCAATTGCTCATCAAAATGAGAAATTATTATATGGACCCGGCTCACCGCGATTCATGGTTCATTTATTAAAAATTAACCAATTAATTTTTTTATTTCACTATTCATTCATAATTACCTTTTTTTAACCACCCACCCTCTAGTTACATGAAAAAAAATATGAATTTTTAGAAAAAATAACATGAAAAAAAAATTTAATTGATTATCATTTTAGTAAATAAGACTATAAAATATGTGGTAATCCAGGATCATATAATAATTTTTCCCCCGAAAGGGAATAATTTTGCAGCTTTTACATGCGGCTTATCCAATTGACAATCTAGAATGGCCTTTTTTGGTTGAAGAGGTGGTGCTTGTTTGTCAAGAAAGCCGAAATTCCCTAGCTAAGCAAGTTCTATCGGCCCAACTTGCGGAGATTGCATTCACCTTTTCATCCCCATCCTAAAAGTTGAGTTTCTAAGAAATGATGCTTTTCCTGTCCAAGTTGTCAATTCCACACATTGAAGAACAGGAATTGATTTGAGCATACTCTGGCCCAGATGAGACTGTGGGTCACTCAAGTAAATATATTCAAACTACTTGGTAAAATAAATAGAAGAGATACTAACAATCAGTTGGTATAAATGGATGAGGCGCTAGATCTCTTAAATAATATTAAGAGTTTAAATTTTAATGTTAGACTTTTACAAAATTCGATCCAAATTAATCGATCAATGAATCAGATATTGTTGATTAAACAAACATGATAAATAAATAGAAGAGATAAATCAACCTCAATGGGTTTACTGTACTTAGCCTCAAATTTTGGTAACATATTTTCTCTACTCAACCAAAGGCTCCACCCAAAATTCATTTTGAGTTTAATATACGGTAAAATTTCAATACACAGACTGTGTAAAATATTTACACTATAAAACTCAAATCTTAAATCCCTAATTCTAAACCCTAAACTATAAATCATATACCCTCAATTCTAAATACTAACATTAAATTCTAAATCTTAAAATCTCTAAACTTTAAACCCTAGACTAAACATCTAACCCCTAAAACTAAAAAGTTTGTATAAACTAAAGTTTACGCATACTGTGTATCAAAATTTTTTCCTTAATTCATATGGAAAAATCTAAATATTCCTCTAATTATTTTTGAAAAAATAATTAATTCACTTGTGGACTTTTTGCAATCAAGTGAGCCTCTTGTGAAATTTAATTATCATTTAATTAATATTGATGTTGGCGTGACAATTAACAAATAATGACATCTATAACTTTTGTATACATGATCAATTTTGTTGATGTGATTTTTGTCTTATATGCCACATCAACAGATAACTAAAAAATTTATACCTTTTAAAAAATCTAATTAAAATTTTAACAGAAAAATTTATCCAAAACAAAAAATTTAAAAAATAAATAATTGAAAATTTTAATTATAAAAATATTTTAATTCAATCACATTGTTTATTGTACTCATATTATGATTTTCGGTATTATATGTAACAACCCAAATTCCCGAGTCAACAAATGGGTGTTAGCCCAGGTTATATACATTCATGTTAGATCGGACAATTGGAACCATTGGGCCAAGTTGGGCCTTGGTGGATGAGAATTGGGTTGTATGGGTGTGGAAAGTGGCCTTTTTGCAAAAGGAGAGAAACCCGAGGGTTTTATATGGTAATTATACCCTTTTTCAAAATAAAGGCTGAGTCCCCTTTAATTCTTGGGTAGGGATGTAGGGGACAATATGATATCATCCTTCCCTCTTCTTCTTCATTCTCCCACACACCTCTATTTTCTCTCTTCCTCAAACCTCATGTCCTAAACATTAAAGAATCAAGCTTTCAACCTCATTTCTCCCTTCCAAGAATCAAGTATGTTGGTCTCCTCCTCATGAGCTTCAAGAAAAGGGTATTTTCTTGTTGAAATGTGAGTTTTTCCATTTATGGGTTTTTGAGGGAGAGTTAAGCTTTTAGAGCTTTTCCCTTGATTTTAAAGATGTTGATCTGTACCTAAACCTTTCTCAAGTATTGGTTTGTGTTTTGATTCATTTCATATGCTTGTATGGCAAGAGAAAGTGATTTGGGGGTTCTTTAAGCTTCAAACAAAGATGAGGGTTTATAAAAGCTAAGGGTAAGAGTACATTTCGGGGGGTTTTGGCTAAAGGTCAGTACATCTCTGACTCTTATGTATTCTTGAAGATCATAAAGTGATTGCTTTGCTTGATTTTATAGTTATGTGGGTGATGTATTGGTGAGCTTGCTTTAGGAAAATCAAAGTGATGTTTTTTATGATTAAAACTAGGATTTTAATGTTAAACATGTGTAAATATAGTAGTAAACCTCCCTAATAATTTCCATGAAATGAAGGATTGAGATGAGAGATTGTGGGAATGTTTATGGGGCTTTGGGGATGACTTATGAGCCTAAGAAAGTCATTTCTGGACTTCGGTACCGGTACGCAGGGAGCCCATATTGGTACTATGTGTTCTGGGCTGATGAACACTGCGGAAACAAGATGAACTTAGAGGGGGTACCGATACGGTGTTCAACATGTACTGGTACATCATTTGAGACTGTATCAGCACGGGTCGACCTGTAACGCCCTGGTTTTGGGCTTAGGAGTTTCTAGGTAATTAGAAGGTCTGATGGACCGAGATTAGAGATTTGAGTCGAATTCGTGTTTAAAATCAAAATAAATAATTTTGGTCCTAGAAAAATATGGGGAAATATCTAAATCATTATTTAGAATATGGATATTTTGGTTAAAGTCAATTTTGGAAATGGAATTTGGAAATTGGACATTTTGGCTAGTGACTAAAATGTAAAGAATGAAAACTTTTTAATGACTATTTTGAAAAAAATGGTCAAATCTTAGAATCCTTAAGGAGGTATTTTACCCAATATTTTAATATGAGTTTCCTCTTAATTGGGATTATTTTTAATGAGTTTTAATTAAAAGAATTAAAGGGAGATTAATTAAAAGAAGGTAGTTATTTTCTAAAAACACATTTGACGTAACTTCTTTTTTCAAACTTTTCTCTCAACTTCTCTTCAGCCAAACACTCTATTTTGGTTATTGGAATCCTGAGTTTTTGAGAGAACGAGAAGAGGATCGGTACGGGTCAAAGCTGTACCGGTACGTGTTGGTCAACACACCGTATCGATACAGGCCTTAGTGTATCAGTACGCTAGTCATTATGTTTGTTATACCGTATCGGTACAGGACTCTCCTGTATCGGTACGCCCTGACGAATTTTTGTATTTTGTGGTAAAGTTTGAATATCTTTCAAATTAGTCTCTGAAGAGTATGAATGCAATTAATTGTGTCTAAATGATTGAATTCGAATGGAAATTAACCTGCAAGCATGTAATTGGATTAATCAATGGTTGGCAATCATAATTACGGAAAATACCCTATAAATTACAGTATTTACGTTTCGGTCCTTTATGTGAATCGCTAATCAATTGGATCTTGAATTGTAATCTGTTTTAAATGTTACGCTACTGCAGAAACATGTTCACATAGGATATTAACAAAATGTATCTAAGTAAGATAAAAGAAAAAAATAGGGCTTAGTTTAGGGTTTTAGCTCGAGTTTGCTTCGGCAAACATAATGTGGCGCTTTTAGTCTAGTTTTGGCTAGGCTAGGCTAAAGAGGTTACATTTGGTGGTATCAGAGACATGTTTACGAAAATTGGGATGTTGTTGGTGTTTGTATCATGCTGATTGCTATGCTCAGTGATTGTTTACTTGTACGGTGTTTGAAATATATGTTATGTTTGGGTATTTTGTATTTTGGGGACACATTACCATATTACTATGTTTATTAAATGATTTTGGTTTGAAACGGAAGTCTTGGATTCTTGCTTAAAGCTGGCCTGATTGTTTTTGTTTTGGTGCAATTATCATGCCTTAGATACAATTTAGACTATGCCACCGAGGAGAGAATTGCGGTCTAGCAGAAAATCTACTGCCGAAGGGCAGAGAGTTGAGGGAGAGATTGTACACCCTAAGAATTTACCGTCGCCTCTGCCTAATCCTCATGAGGGAGTGGAACAAGTACCACATGCACCACCTGGTCCAGTGTTTGGAGATATGACGCCTTTAGTTTAGGCGAGCATTCCAGGCTGCGATGGCGGGAGTTAATGCACTTACTCCTGCACCTGTTGCTGCTAATCTGGGGTTGCCGTTGAAGCATTTACGTATTCTTGGAGGAGTCGAGTTTAAAGGGTTGACACCCGAGACATTCGAGGAACGAATGGCTAGTTCGGAGCGTATCCTGGTTCAGATAGGATGTAGTGATGAACGTAAGCTAGGGTGTGCAGTGTCCTTGTTGCAGTAAGATGCATATAGTTGCTGGACCACTACAATTACAAATATAGAACCTGGTGAAGTAACGTGGGAATTCTTCTAAGCCGCCTTCAGGAATAGGTATCTACGGGTGAGATACCTGGATGAGAAGAAATGTGAGTTCATGGCCTTGGTCCAAGGTAGTATGACAGTGTCAGAGTATGAGGTGCAATTTGTGAGGCTGGGCCAGTATGCACCCGAGTTAGTACCGAACGAGGGGCAACGCTATGAACGTTTCTGATATAGATTGGTGTAGGATGTTAAGACGTATATGTTGGTCACTGACTACACTGATTTTGACGTGTTGGTTAGACGAGAAAAGGATATTGAGTAGAGCTTGGGTTTATCTCATTGTCCTAGAGGTTCTAGCTCCAAGAAAAGAGTGGCAGGCTTTGGTTCTGGTGGTGGTCTGTCCAAGAGACACCATGATCGGAGGTTTCGACCGGATGCAAGGCGTGGTGGAGATGGTGCTGGTCAAGGATCGTATGGACATAATACCCAGGTTTGGACGGAGCATAATGCTTGTTGGGCGAGGGATCATGTGAGTTGGGACTGTCCATGTTTGACCAGAGAGGGGCAGGCTCTTGCAGTTGGGGTTGCGAATTCTTGTTGGAATTGTAGGTCAGCTAATCACATGAGACGAGATTTTTCTTTGCTTACTAGAGGTAGGCAGGCACCCGTGCATGTTGCTGTACCACCGAGGGGCCATGGGAGCGACTGAGGTACCTTCCAACGGAGGGAAGAGGACAGAGAACTGTGGCACATACTATGGCAATTTGACCAGAGGATGGTGGACCGTCGAGGATCTATGCTCACCACGAAGGGAGAAATGATGCGAACGTGATAGCAGGTACTTTTACCTTACAGTCTATGTCATTGTTATCTTTGATAGATTCTGGTTCTACACATTCATATGTTTTGCAAGAGCATACACATTTGCTTCGTATACCGGTAGAAATGCTTGATGTTGGTATGCAAGTGACGAGTTCTTTTGGTGAGACTGTAACACCCTAGTTTTGGACCTAGCAGTTTTAAGGCTACTTAGACGGTCTGGTGGATCGAGTTAGAGATTCGAGTCGAATTCGAGAGCAAATATATTTTTGAAAGATAAAAATATGGAAAAATGTTTAAAAATCCTATTTTAATATATTAAAAATATTGGTGAAAGCAATTTTGGAAAATGAGCTTTGGAAGGGTGACATTTTGGCTAGTGGCCAAAATATAATTTTTGAAAACTGTTTTTAAAGGTGATTGTTTTGTAAATAGTCAAAACTTTAAATCTTTAAGGAGCTATTTTACCATTTGGTCTAATCTGAGTTTTCTCTTAATTAGGATTATTTTTAAAAGAGTTTTAATTAAAGGAATTAAAAAGGATTTAGTTAAAAGGTAGTTATTTTTCCAAATTACAATTTGACGTAACGTTCTTCCTCTCATATTTTCTCTCAAAATACACTCAGCCAAACACTCTTTTTCTTATCAGAGATTCAAGGTAATGATCTTGTTTCTTAATTCTTTGATTTGCTAAATGATTCTTTAACTTGTTTTCCAAATATCTTATTGAATTTCATTGTTTTCAAGAGGAAAACATCCAATTAAGGGGAAACTCACTCATTGGAGGTAGGCTTCGTTCTTCTCCTCTAATGAAAGGTTCTTTACTAAAACTCCCAAGTTCTTGACTCTTTATATATGTTTCTAATGGGTTTTAATTAATTAAGGCTTAATTGAGGTTTATTTGATGGAATCTTGTGATTTTCGAATTGGATCTGCTTTGCCAATATTGAGGATTGATTTCAATCTTATTTTGGATGTATTATAATGTGGATAAGTTGTTTTTATCAATGGAATCCCGGAATTGGTTGAATCTCTAATTATTTAGGTTGTTAGCTAAAGGTTTTTGGGTTGCTTTTGGAGTTTAATCTTTGTTGGAAGAAAGGGATGTTGTAAAAGGGTTTTTAGATGTTATTTTATGAAGTTTGATGTATTGAATCGTTATATTATGGTTGGTTTAAGATTGAAAAGTGTTTGAGGTTGATTTCGGTAAGTTTCAGATGAGTTTTGAGTGGGCATCATGAGAGCTGCGGGATTTTTTTTTGAAATAGAGAGTTGGATGCATTTTAATGCATGTTTCCTCTGGTTTTGTGTGGCCAAAACAGGGGATAATCAAGGCGTAGCACCTTGAGGTGGTTTGAGGCTTACCGGGAGCTTGTTTCATGTTAGCAAGCAAGGCGAAGTGGAATCGGTGAGTGGAAACAGTTTTAAAAGTCTTTCAAAGGTTTGAAATTGGTTTTGGAAGTTTAGGTTAAGTTTGAAACACTTACCTAAGCTTGGAAGTAAGTTTCCCTCATTTGCTCTTTAATATCAGTTCGGATTGAGCATGTATAATTCATGTTTTAGTCGTAAACATGGTTGGTTTTACTTACTGTAAATGCATAATTTTTAAGTACATATGCAGTGGTTAAAAAGTATATTAAATGCTAGTGAGCATTGGTTTTTATTCCGGTTGGGAATGTGATATTGTTATGGCAATGTGATTTGCATATCTGGGGATTGTGTGTAATGCATTGTAAAACAATGAGCAAATGGTTTTGTAAATGATATATTGGCTATGTGACAAGGTGAGAAAACATTCAGATATAGTTGGCATGCCATAGGATAAAGTGCACATAATATGTTTAAAAATCGATCGTGGTTACAGGTCCTTGAGGTATAGCGGTCGGCTACTCGGACTATGTTGTTATCACTTGGGTTGAGCGGTCGGTTCCCCTTGTTGATATAAAGCTTGCGGTCGGCAAGGTTGTTAAATCATGCGGTCGGCATGGTGTAGTTCTTGATGATGGTCGGTCATTAAGGGAGATCTGTGTATCTGATGTGTAAAGTTAACGGTTGGTTAACTAAAGATTAGCGGTCGGCTAATCAAGGATAGTGGTCGACTATCTGAGGTCACTATAAATGCTAATATATGAGAATTCTAATGTTGAATTTGTTTTTAATGCTTTGGGATTTAAGCATAGTATAATATTTGATGCTTTGGGATTTAAGTATGGTATATGATTTGATGCTTTGGGATTTAAGCATGGTTTTGTGTTTAATGCTTTGGAATTCAAGCATGGTTTTTTTATAAAATGCTTTGGGGATTAAGCATGTGGAATATATCGTTTTGCATATGGTTGATATGCATGTTTTGAATTGGAATCATTAGAACTTGCTTAGGTCGTAAGCATGGTTTGAAAACAAGTGTTGGTTTTTAAGGGTTATAATGCATTATTGTTTTAAGAGGATCCTCACTAAGCAAGTGTGCTTACGCTTTCTTTTTTCCTAATGATGCAGAGCATTAAGGCTTGGGGCAGTAAAGGCAAAGTCGTAGTGATCCAAGATGCAAAGCAATTTTGAGTATGAACTCAGTTTATGTTTCTGGTTAATAAGGCAATGTGTTCACCATGGATTTTGGGATATGTAATTCTGTTTTCAATGTTTAAGCATGTGTAATGCTGTGATTTTGGAGTTTGATTGATGTTGTTATGCATATTGTGCATCATTACCTATGGTGGATGTTATGTGGTTGCCTAGGTATGCATCTAGATGGTTTTGCTTGGATGGCATGCTTGATGAGCTTAACATGTTGGATATGGTATTAAACTGATGTTGGTATGGTGTTTGTGCTGGTAAATGTTTATTTTAGCAACTTGATATGTTTGGTGGAGTGTTTTAGGGAGCATGCCTCTAGAATAATCCTTTTGGTGGCCTAAGCTTGTATGATAGCTAAATCTTGGTGCAAGTTTTGATAAATGTATTGTTGGATGTTTATATGCATGTATGCAAGTTGCTAGGACCTAAATGCATCTAGATTTGTGTGAAAAACCAGCTAAAAATAACATTATAGGACTAGGCGTACCGATACGCTGGGGACCGTATCGGTACGGCTAGGCAAGAATAGACCAGGCATTTTGGTACGAGTACGATGCATCAATATGGTTCATTGCTACTGTAAATTTACTTTTTAGATCAAAACTCACGTACCGAAACACCCATAAGGTGTACCGATATAGTTGCTGGGTTTTTTTTAATCTGGTCGTTAATTTTAGTTAGGCGTATTAGTACGGTACTTAGTGTACCGAAATGAGGGCTATTTGTTTAGGGCACCGTATCGATACAGTTGGTAGCGTATTGATACGTGTGGCCGTTATTTCAATTAATGTCATAGATATGTAGTTCTGTTTTCTTTCATTTTAGTCCCTGAATGTTGGTGATGCAATTGAATGAGTATGGATGATATTATTGAGCTGATTTTTGTCATGTGAGCAAGTAATCTGACTAATTGAGGATTGGTAACCTTAATTTCAATTTTGGTCCTATAATTTAAAGTATTTATGTTTTAGTCCTCGTAATTAATGTGGTGCAATTGGTTGCCCTTCTGTGATTTGTTTTCTTCAAAAATTCACCTGCTGCAAGTATGTACATGTAAGAATAATACTTCGCATCTAGACAAGATAAAAAGAAAAAATAGACCAACTTTTTGTAACCTTTCTTCGGTTTGCTTTGGTAAACCTAATGTAGCTTACTCGATTCGGCCGGGCGTCTAGGCCAGGTTACGAAAGGTTGGGATGTTGTTGTTTGATTTTATATCATTGTTTGTTATGCACGATGGTTGTGAACATGTGCGGTGTTTGATTTACATCGTGTTGGGGTATGAATTAAGAACACATTGCCTATTACCAAGGCTTTAAAAATGTTTTATAAGATGGTCTTGGATCCTTTGTCTGATGCTAGCCTGACTTTAATATGTTTTGATGCTTTTGTTAGCATGGTTCGACGTGAGACTCGTTCAACGGCTGGTAATGTCGGGTCTGGAAGAATAATGATGATATGGGGAATCTTAGTAATGCCTTACCTCTTTCTTTCCTGTTTGCTCCACATGTTAATGTCGGAGAGGGTGATGTACCTTAGGCTCTACAAGGGTCAGATTTTGGGGATTTGACTCTGTTGATCCAAGCAATGATGGGAGTTTTTCAGGCAGCGATAGTTGAAGTGCAAGTGTAAGCACCGACACCTGCCATAGTGGCTAATCAAGGTTTACCCTTGGAGCATCTCCATAGTTTAGGAGGTGAGGAATTCAGAGGTCTGGCCCTGAAGCAACCGAAAGATGGCTGGATAAGATAATTCGTATTTTAAACCAGGTGGATTACAACGATGTGTGCAAGTTGGGTTGCACTGTGTCCTTGTTGCAAGGTGATGCTTATCACTGGTGGGTGACCATGGTTGCGGGTGTCCCAGAGGCGGATGTGGCATGGGAGTTTTTTCGGAGAACTTTTAAGAGGAATTATCTTGGTCCTTAGTATTTGGAAGCGAGAAGCGTAAGTTTATGTCACTATCACAGGGTGGCATGTCCGTTACCGAGTATGAGAGATCACGTGATAAGCGATACTAGTCGGGTCACAAGCATGGTGGTGGTCGGGTTATGGTTATGTTCACCTGAGAGTCCTTTACTGAGGCAGTGGCATGGTTAGTGGTAGTTGGGTTTTAGTCGTTGGCCGATATGGCTATATGTGTTAGCATCAAATATGTTAGTGGCGTTTGAGATAGTGATATATTGGGTATTCTCCAAATACCTGGATTCGAGCAGTGGCCGGTGTGGTGGTGTTCTCGAGTACTATAGTACCGAGAAGAGTTTTGATCATTAATTGAGGATTGTTAGAGTGTTTTCGATGTGTTGGAGGGAAATTTGGTATCGAGAATGTTATAAGTAGGTGTGGATGTTGAACATGCACAGTGCAAAAACACTTATATGTATATATTTAAATATGTCGATACATGTTGACATCTTTTGGCATGACATTAGAGATTTTGCACCCATATGCATATGCATGGACATCTAGGATGACATATAAGGAATCATGCATACATGTGTCCACACTTACGAATAATTTCCCGGAGGCCGACGACGAAGTGTTTGTATCTAGTTCCTTTGGTGGGGCGGTTATGGTTAGGAAGTTGGAGAGGGGATGTCCTTTGGTTGTTCAAGGGCATGAGTTTACTGCGGTTTTGATGGAGTTGTTGTTCCATAGTTTTGTTGGTATTTTGGGTATGGTTGGTTAAGTGAGCACAAGGCGGTTGTGGATTGTGAATCCAAAAGGATTTCCTTGAGGTTAGCCGATGTTTATGAAGTTCTGGTGGTTGGTGATAATGTGAAATTCTTGTCCAATGTTGTGTCGGCTTCTCAAGCGGAGAGAATAATGTTTGATGGTTGCCAAGCTTATTTGGCTATTGTTATGAATCTGAAAGCTAAGGGTGTTCGGGTGCAGAACATTCGGGTTGTATGTGATTATCCAAAAGTTTTTCGTAAAGAGTTGTCGAGTTTACCTCCAGATAGGGATGTGGAATTTCGTATTGAGACGTACTAAGGTAAAACTCCAGTGTCTATTGCTCTATATCGGATGGCACCGAAGGAGTTAAAAGAATTAAAATTGCAGCTTCAGGAGTTGTTAGATCATGTGTTCATTCGACCAAGTGTTTCTCCTTGGGGTGCTCCAGATTTCTTTGTGAAGAAAAATGATGGATCGATGCGTATGTGCATTGATTATCGTCAATTGAATAAGTTGACGGTGAAGAACAAATATTCGTTGTCGCGGATTAATGACTTGTTCGATCAGTTTTGCGGGGCAGCAGTGTTTTTGAATATTGATTTAAGGTCGGGGTATTACCAGTTGAAGGTAAAGGATGTGGATGTGCCTAAGACGGTGTTTCGTATGAGGTACGGGCATTACGATTTTTTGGTGATGCCGTTTGTTTTGACGAATGGCCCGACAGCTTTTATGGACATGATGAACAGGGTGTTTCATGAATACCTTGATCAGTTTGTGGTGGCTTTATCGATGATATACTCGTGTACTCTCGTACCAAGGAGGACCATGATCGGCATTTGTTGGTCGTGTTGCAAGTGTTAAAAGATAATCAGTTGTATGCCAAGTTGAGCAAGTGCGAGTTTTGGCTCAAGCAAGTGATGTTTCTTGGACATGTGGTATCCGCGGAGGGTATTCATATTGATCCACAGAAAGTTGAGGCTATTCTCAATTGGAAACAACCTAAGACAGTATTGGAAGTGCGTAGTTTTCTTAGGTTGGCAAGTTATTATCGTTGTTTTGTCGTGGGGTTTTCTAGTGTTGCAGCTCCGCTGATGAAGTTGCTGTAGAAGTGTGTTTCTTTTGCGTGGAAGGAGAAGCAATATCAGGGTTTTGAGAATTTGAAGGAGGTTTTAACACATGCTCTTGTGTTGTATCAATTTGAGTCAAGAAAGGAGTTTGTGGTTTATAGTGATGTATTGTATGGAAAGGTTGTGGTTTATGCGTCGAGACAACTGAAGGTTAATGAGTGCAATTATCCAACTCATGATTTGAGCTTACAGCTGTGGTGTTTGCCTTGAAGATTTGGCGACACTACCTTTATGGTGAAAAGTGTGTGGTATCTACGGATCACAAGAGTTTGATATATTTGATGTCTCAAAAGGATTTGAACCTTAGGCAATGAAGGTGGTTGGAGTTGCTTAAGGATTACAACTTGACAATTGAGTATCATCCTGGAAAGGTCAATGTGGTTGCGGATGCGTTGAGTCGTAAGGTTGCAGTTGAGCTTAAAGCGATGTTTATGAGGTTGAGTGTGACGTAGGAAGGTGGGTTATTGGCTGAATTGCAAGTTAAGCCTACGTTGTCACAAATGATTAAAGCTAAGCAACCGTTTGATGATTCTTTGGTTCCTCATGTTAAGGATATAGCGGATGGTAATCTGACGGATTTTCATTTTGATGAGGATGGTGTTCTGTGTTTTAAGAGCCGAATAGTGATGCCAAAAGTCCCGGAGCTCAGGCACACTATTTTTTTATTACAGATTCAAGGTAATGATCTTGTTTCTTAATTCTTTGATTTGCTATATGATTCTTTAACTTGTTTTCCAAATATCTTATTGAATTTTATTGTTTTTCAATAGGAAAACATACAATTAAGGGGAAACTCACTCATTGGAGGTATGTTTCGTTCTTCTCCTCTAACGAAAGGTTCTTTACTAAAATTCCAAGTTATTGACTCTTTACATATGTTTCTAATGGGTCCTAATTAATTAATTAAGGGATTTTGCTTAATTGAGGTTTATTTGATGGAATCTTGTGATTTTCGAATTGGATCTGTTTTTCCAGTGTTCAGGATTGATTTCAATCTTATTTTGGATGTATTATAAAGTGGATAAGTTGTTTTTATCATTGGAATCCCAGAATTGGTTGAATCTCTAATTATTTAGGTTGTTAGCTAAAGGTTTTTGGGTTGTTTTTGGAGTTTAATCTTTGCTGGAAGTAAAAGGATGTTGTAAAAGGGTTTTTAGATGTTATTTTCTGAAGTTTGATGTATTGAATCGTTATATTATGGATGAGTTAAGATTGAGAAGTGTTTGAGGTTGATTTCGGTAAGTTTCGGATGAGTTTTGAGTGGGCATCTTGAGAGATGCGGGATTTTAGTTTGAAACAGAGAGTTGGATGCATTTTAATGCATGTTTCCTCTGGTTTTGTGTGGCCAAAACAGGGGATAATCAAGACGTAGCATCTTGAGGTGGTTTGACGCTTGTGGGAGCTTGCTTCGCGTTAGCAAGCAAGGCAAAGTGGAATCGGTGAGTGGAAATGGTTTTAAAATTCTTTCAAAGGTTTGAAAGTGGTTTTAGAAGTTAGGTTAAGTTTGAAACACTTACCTAATCTTGGAAGTAACTTTCCCTCCTTTGCTCTTTAATATCGGTTCGGATATGAGCATGTGTAATTCATGTTTTAGTCGTAAACATGGTTGGTTTTACTTACTATAAATGCACGATTTTTAAGTACATATGCAGTGGTTAAAAAGTATATTAAATGCTAGTGAGCATTAGCTTTTATTCCAGTCAGGAATGTGATATTGCTATAGCAATGTGATTTGCATATGCGGGGATTTTGTGTAATACATTGTAAAACAGCGAGTAAATGATTTTGTAAATGATATATTGGCTATGTGACGAGGTGAGAAAACATTCTGATATAGTTGGCATGCCATAGGATAAAGTGCACTATAATATGTTTAAAAATCGATCATGGTTAAGGGTCATTGAGGTATAGCGGTCGGCTACTCGGACTATGTTGTTATCACTTAGGTTGAGCGGTCGATTCCTCTTGTTGATGTAAAGCTTGCGGTCGGCAAGGTTGTTAAATCATGCGCTTGGCATGGTGTAGTTCTTGATGATGGTCGGTCATTAAGGGAGATCCATGTATCTGATGTGTAAAGTTAACGGTCGGTTAAGTAAAGATTAGCGGTCGGCTAATCAAGGATAGTGGTCGACTATCCGGGTTCACTATAATTGCCAATATATGAGAATTCTAATGTTGAATCTGTTTTTAATGCTTTGGGATTTAAGCATTGTATATGATTTGATGCTTTGGGATTTAAGCGTGGTATATGATTTGATGCTTTGGGATTTAAGCATGGTTTTGTGTTTAATGCTTTGGAATTAAAGCATGGTTTTTTTATATAAAATGCTTTGGGGATTTAAGCGTGTGGAATATATCGTTTTGCATATGGTCGATATGCATGTTTTGAATTGGAATCATTGGAACTTGCTTAGGTCGTAAGCATGGTTTGAAAACAAGTGCTGGTTTTCAAGGGTTATAATGCATCATTGTTTTAAGAGCATCCTCATTAAGCAAGTGTGTTTACGCTCTCTTTTTTCCTAATGATGCAGAGCAATAAGGCTTGGGCCTGCAAAGGCAAAGTCGTAGTGATCCAAGAGGCAAAGCAATTTTGAGTATGAACTCGGTTTATGTTTTCGGTTAATAAGGCAATGTGTTCACCTTGGATTTTGGGATATGTAATTCTGTTTTCCCTGGTTTAAGCATGTGTAATGATGTGATTTTGGAGCTTGATTTATGTTGTTATGCATATTGTGCATCATTACCCATGGTGGATGTTATGTGGTTGCCTAGGTATGCATCTGGATGGTTTTGCTTGGATGACATGCTTGATGAGCTTAATATGTTGAATATGGTATTAAAGTGATGTTGATATGGTGTTTGTGCTGGTAAATGTTTATTTTAGCAACTTGGTATGTTTGGTGGAGTGTTTTAGGGAGCATGCCTCTAGATTAATCCTTTTGGTGTCCTAAGCTTGTATTGTTGCTAAATCTTGGTGCAAGTGTTGATAAATGAATTGTTCATAGGACCTAAATGCATCTAGATTTGTGTAAAAAAACCAGCTAAAAATGACATTACAGGCCCAGGCGTACCGATACGTTGGGGATCGTATCGGTACGGCTAGGCAAGAATAGACCATGCGTTTTGGTACGAGTACGATGCATTGGTACGGTTCATTGCTACTGGAAATTTTCTTTTTGGATCAAAACTCGCGTACCGAAACACCCATAAGGCGTACCGGTACGGTTGCTGGTATTTTTAAACTGGTCATTAATTTCAATTAGGTGTACCGGTACGGTACTTAGTGTAACGAAACGAGGGCTGTTTGTTTAGGGCATCGTATCGATACGTTTGGTAGCTTATCGATACGTGTGGCCATTATTTCGGTTAATGTCATGTATATGCAGTTTTGTTTTCTTTCATTTTTTGTCTCTAAATGTTGGTGATGCAATTGAATGAGTATGAATGATATTTTTGAGCTGATTTTTTTCATGTGAGCAAGTAACCTGACTAATTGAGGATTGGTAACCTTAATTTCAACTTTGGTCCTATAATTTAAAGTATTTACATTTTAGTCCTCTAATGAATGTGGTGCAATTGGTTGCCCTTCTGTGATTCGTTTTCTTCGAAAATTCACCTGCTGCAAGTATGTACATGTAAGATTAATGATTCGCATCTAGACAAGATAAAAAGAAAAAATGGACCGACTTTTCGTAACCTTTCTCCGGTTTGCTTCGGCAAACCTAATATAACTCACTCGATTCGGTCGGGCATCTAGGTCAGGTCGAGGGGGTTACAGAGACGGTCATTGTAATACCCCAAAATTTGCTAAGTTGTTTAAGAGTCATTTAGTACTAAGATAAGAGCTCAAAAGCTAACTTAGTGACTAAAATGACAAAAATGCAAAAGTTAGGATTTCTTTAATTATGGATTCTAGAAAAGGAATTTTTGAGAATTAAGAGTACCATGAGATAGAGGATAAGAAAATTAGGGTACTCGCAAAGTTTGGTAATAATCCAAGGAAAAATTAGAATGGGAATTCAAGGTTAAAGTTTAGTGACCAAAATGATAAGTTTTCAAAACTTGTATGGTACAAGTCAAAATATGAAAGTTGAAGGACCAAAGTTGTAATTTCCCAAAAGTTAGGTGTTTTATTTCATAAATAGATAGAGCACCTACTGGTGTGGACCGAATATGGAATTACTGATTTGATCTGATATTTCAAATATTGGGAAATCACAATTAAAGTTTAGAATTCAAATACCCGGATCGAACTGCAAAGTTAAGCGTGCTCAGGCTAGAATAGCAGTAGGATGGGTGACCTATTGGAAAGGTCTCATGTCAGTACTTGAGACTGATAAAAAGGAATCAGTTCGAGTTAATATTATTCGTATGGATATCTAATAAAGGATTATTAAGAGAATTTTATCCGATAAAGATTTCGGGTAAAGTATCAGTATATTAGACCGAGTCAAAATTTCAAGATTTTGATTTTTACAAAATTACAGAATATTTTGTATATCACCAATGTTTATTCATGGAAACTAGAAATATGAGAATTTCAAATTTTACTCGATAGTTCGAAAAATGGTAAATCGTAGTAAGTGATTATCGGGTAATCAGATCAAATTGGAATTTTAAAGACAATTCCATAAGCCATGGAAAATTCATAAAATATTATTTTATAAATATTTTAATATTTCTAGTTGGATTGTAACTAGATTTAGTTCTACTTTTACATAATGCAAATTAGAAAATAAATTTTAGTTGGAGGGTTATTTGGACTTAAGTAATTAAATGAATTTAATATTCATTTAATTAAACACTTAGCATTAATAAGTAAAAGATGAACAAAAAAAATTTTGCTCATCTTCTACCCTCCAATTTCGAAAACACAAGAGAAAATAAGGGAAAATACACAAAATTTTTCCTAGGCATTTTGAAGGGTCCAAAGTTAGATTCAAGGTATGTTGCTTTGGGAAAAATGATCTATGCTTAATGCTCTTTCTATTGATATTAATTTTGCATGGTAATTTGAAGATTTGTTCATGTTATTGATGAGAGAGAAAATAGGGTTTCATGTTCTATGTTGAGATTGAAGTTTCATTTAAGTAAATCAAATGTTATGGAGTTGAAAACAAGCTTAGATTTAGATTAATTTCATGTTTGAAGACATAAACCCTAACCCCAGAATTTAGGGTTTTGAAATTAAGGATGAATATGGAAGATTTATGGTTCTACAAGCTTGATTATGATGTTAGAATAAAAAATCCTCAACTAGTCTTCTAAGCGACTATTTTGGCATGCTTGGAAAATTAGGTGAAATATTGTGAAAATTATTCTAGTGGTGGATTTGAAGAGATTATGAAATTTCAAGCTTGATTATGGTATTAGACTAAAATAAAGTCTTTGAAAAGTTTAGACACCCAATTTGCCATGTAGGAAGAATTTGGGGTTTTAAGTGTCAATTCTTGAAAATGAAGATTATATGTTGGAAAATTTATTTTGAGCATAGTAGAATGTTGTTTGAAAGAAAAGCAATCTTGGGGAAGTTTAGTGACCATTTCGGCCAAGGGATAAAATAGAAGGGAAATTTTGAGAAACATTGTAAAAATGTTGGATTGATTAATTAGTACAAGTTTTCAAACTTTTGTGTGGAATTAGTGATTAAAATGTCACTTTAAGAAAAGTTAGTGGATTGAAGGACATTGAGTAAAAGTTAGTGGAAAATGTTAGAATTGCGAAGTAATTGTGATTTGGGGTTGAATAAATTGCAAATGTTGCAAAATGGTCACTAGAGACCAAAATAGACTTTTCGGCTACTAAGCGAGAAAAAGAGAATTTTTGGAAAAATTTTATATTCGAATAATTATACTAGTATTTTATAGTTAAGCAATGTTAGATTAAAAATCTAACATGATTATTGTTATATATGTTCAAATGATATTGTACAGCTATTGATGAGGCTAAGGGTACCAGATCAAAAGAAAGCAAGGAAAAAGTATCGAAATAGCTTAGTGAGGCTAAT
The DNA here is from genome assembly GCA_019671005.1 of Hibiscus mutabilis. Taxonomy (NCBI): domain Eukaryota; kingdom Viridiplantae; phylum Streptophyta; class Magnoliopsida; order Malvales; family Malvaceae; genus Hibiscus; species Hibiscus mutabilis. The sequence goes on from CM033719.1 coordinate 52,986,048, forward strand.
ATCATGCATGACCCAGGTGAGTGCATTTTTGCTTATTTATTATATATGTGATATGAGTGATTGCATTATATGTATTTATGATATGTTGATAAATAGGACAACTTGTGATGAACCGGCATTGGTATAAATAAAAATGTATGATGGCTTATTTATACAAATAGCATGAAATATTAAAGGGCATATTGATACAATGATTGTAGCATAATGATTTACTCAAAGTAAATCGAATTTTAGATATTTGGATATGAAATGTCCATTAACGAATTATGGATAACAATATTGAAGGATTGGATATTAAATATGAAAATATTATATTGTTATGCTCAAGTACTAGTGTGAGAGTCTTTGGTATAATTGGATATCCATAGAGTTATAGCAGCTGCAATCCAGCACTACGATACGATCTAGACACTTCAGTGTTGATATCAGACGCTACAACATTGCAGTCACTTTGGTGATGATTAGACACTACGATGTCGACTAGCACAAAAAGATGCTATAATGAGGAGCAAAGAGCGTCCTCGAGTACATACTCACCATCAGACGCTACGGTGTTGCAGATACTATGATGTCGTTATGATGACTCGTATACCATAGGTTCACATGAAATTGCATGAGAATCTTTGGTATAGTTGGATATCTATAGGGTCTTAGCAACTGCGTCATAGCACTACGGTGCGAGTAGACTCTTCGGAGTCGGTTCAAACACTACGTTGTTACATAGCACAAAATGTGTGAGTATGAGGAGCAAAGGGCATCCTCGAGTACGTACTCATCTCAGTCGCTTCGGCGATGCAGATGCTATGGCATCGTAGACACTACGGTGTCGTGATGACTCGCGTACCATAGCGTCACATGATTTTGTACTTTGGGCTAAAAAATTTGAAATGCATTTATGCAGGTAGTTAAGCTAAAAAGCTTATCGTACACAAGACTGGTAAGACGGATCGAATCCTTTGATTTGAATATTATATTGGCTTAATGAACTATACATGTAAGGTAGTTCTATGCAAGATAAAATGTTATCAACTGCAATTGGAAATCGCTTGCCATTTTGCAGGAATTGTATTGCACTGTTCTATGACTTGATACTTACTATGGGCCATAAGATTTTACAGTACAATATATGACTTTACAGTACAAAATTATTACAGTACAAATTTCTTACATGATTATTCCTGCATTGCAGATTAATAATCATTGTTTACATTGTTATGATTATACCTCATTAAGTTATACTTAGCGTGTGTTTTGTATCACACGTAGGTACCTCAGACTAGATAGCAGAGGAGGAGCTATACATCGTTGGATCAAGTTAGCCTACATTATCAGTAAGTATCACCACATCCTAGTCTAGTGGGGGCATGTATAGATATTAAATAAGTGGCTATTTTGTATGATCTAGAAACATACTTAGTTTGAGGAATTAAGAATATTAGAAAAGATGCTTCAAATGATTTTAAACTTAGTTGGTTGTTTATCGCATAGTGATTTTAAAATCAAGAAAGGGTCTAGGCAGCACACATAGTTTTCACCCTAAATTGTATTTTCTTTTTAATAACTGCTTAAAGTATTTTATAAACCAATTCAGGGTCAAAACTAGGTGACTCTAGACAGATTTATAATTTAGTAGAAACCGAGAAAGGGCCAACCACTAGACTAGATAAGCAAGAATACTATAAAAAAAATTACAAGTCTTAAAATCAGTGTAAATCAGTTAGTAACATATTTAATATGTATTCAAATATCAAATATACGTTGAGGGTGTTACAGTCGTTACGAGGAAGTTATATCGGAGATGTCCCTTGATGGTTCAAGGACATGTGTTTGTGGTTGCTCTAATAGAGCTGTCGTTTCATGGTCTATACGTGATTTTGGGCATGGACTGGTTGTTCGAGCATCGAGCTGTGGTGGATTTTGAGACCAAGCAGGTTTAGTTGAAGCTCGTTGATGATTATGAGGTAGTAGTTATAGGTGAAAATGTAAAATTCTTATCCAATGTAGTCTCGGCTATGGAAGCACGTAAGATGCTTATTTTTGGATGCCATGCGTATCTAGCTTATGTTATGAATCCGAATGTGGAAGAAGTGCGGACCAAGGATATTTGTATTGTTTGTGACTTTTTGGGTGTGTTTTCGATAGAGTTACCTAGGTTGCCTCCGGATAAGGATGTGGAGTTTTGAATCGAGACATATGTTGATTCAGCTCCAGTGTATGTTGCTGAAATTGTGAGGTTGCATGGGGTACCTAAGTCGATTGTTTTGGATAGAGATCTGCGGTTTACGGTAAGGTTTTGGGGATGTTTACATCGAGCTTTCGGTATTCGCTTAAATTTTAGTACATCGTATCATCCCCAAATGGATGGCCAGTCTGAACATTTGATTCAGATCTTGGAGGATATGTTGAGATGTTGCATCATTGAGTCCCAAGGAACTTGGGAAAGGTAGTTCCTTTGGTTGATTTCGCGTATAATAATAGCTATCAAGCAAGTATAAAGATGGCACCGTTTGAAGCCTTGTATGGTAGAAGGTGTCGTACACCTCTTTGTTGGGATGAGGTTAGGGAAAAGTATGTTTTCATGCATGATATGTTGAAAGAAACGGATTAGAAAGTAAAAAATGATTTGTGGCCGTTTAAAAGTGGCTCGGATAGGCAGAAATCCTATGCGGATTTGAGGCATAAAGAGATTGAGTACGCTGTGGGGGAAAGAGTTTTCTTGAACGTTTTGCCCTATAAAAAGGTGATACGTTTTGGGCGTAAAGGAAAGTTGAGCCTGAGATTTAGTAGACTGTATGAGGTGCTGGAACGCATTGGTCCTGTAGCTTAGCGGTTGTGGTTTCCTCCTGAGTTGGAGAAGATTCATGATGTGTTTCACGTGTCCATGTTGCGAAGGTATCGTTCAGATCCATCGCATGTTATGCCAGTTGAGGATGTTGAGTTGCAACTAGATTTGTCTTATGAGGAGGAACCAGTGGAGATCCTTGACTCTAGTAGTAAAGTTCTTCATGGCATGACGATTGAACTTGTTAAGGTGTTGTGGCGACATCGCGGTGTTGAGGAGGCCACATGGGATAGTAAGCCGGACATGGTTGCCCAGTTTCCCGTATTTGTTTCTGTCAGGTAAATTTCGAGGATGAAATTTCTTAAGGGGGAGAGTGTTAACGCCCTGGTTTTGGGCCTAGGAGTTTCTAGGTGAATAGACAGTCGATGGACCGGGATTAGAGATTCGAGTCAGATTCGAGATTAAAATCGAAATAAATAATTTTGGTGCAAGAAAAATATGGGAAAATATCTAAAAATCATTATTTAGTATATAGATATTTTTAGTAAAGTCAATTTTGGAAAATGGAATTTGAAAATTGGACATTTTGGCTAGTGACTAAAATATAAAGAATGAAAATAGTTTTTAACGACTATTTTTTAAAAAGGAACAAATCTTAGAATCCTTAAGGAGCTATTTTACCCAATGTTTTAATCTGAGTTTCCACTTAATTGGGATTATTTTTAATGAGTTTTAATTAAAAGAATTAAAGGGAGATTAATTAAAAGATGGTAGTTATTTTCTAAAAACACATTTGACGTAACTTCTTTTATCAAACTTTTCTCTCAACTTCTCTTCATCCAAATACTCTATTTTGCATCAAAGATTTGAGGTAATACTCTTGATTTCTTAAACCTTTGATTTATAGTGGAATTCTTCGATCTTGTTTTCTAAAATCTATTTGTTTTTCCTTGTTTTTCAAGAGTAAACATCCAATTGAGAGGAAATTCACTCATTAGAGGTAAGGTTCATTCTTCTCCTCCAATGAATGGTTCTTTATTGAAATTCCCAAGTATTTGATCCTCGTTTAAAGTTCTCGAATGAGTTATGATGATTTAATTGTGGAAATTGATTAAATCAAGGTTTAATTGATGAGATTAGGTGATTTCCATTCCGGATCTATTTTGCTGAGTTCTTAATTGGTAATAATCATGATTTTGATGTTTTATAATGTTAATAAGTTGGTTTTAACATTGGAATCCCGAAACTATGTGAATCTCGAATTTTCTAGGTTGCTAGTTATGTGTTTTTGAGGAGTTGTTGTGGTTAAATGAATGTTGGAGATATAAGGATGTTAGAGATGTGTTTTTAGATGTTGATTGATGTTAATTGATGTGTGAAATGTTAGGTTGTGGCTGGGTTAAATTTTGAAGGGGTTTGTTGTTAGTTTTGGGTGTTGTGGAGGGAAGTTGGTTAAAGGATGCTGAGGTTAGTGTTGTTGTGATGTTGATTGCATTTTGATGCAATGTACCTCTATTTTGTGCGGATAAAAGCAGGGGAAGTTGGTACTCAAGCTTGAATGTTGGTTTCGGAAGCTTTGGAGGCGCAATTGTCGCACCGGCAAGCAAGGCTTTGTGAGTCGGTGAATGGACACGTGTTTTCAACTTTGAAAAGGTTTGAAAGTTGTGTTTGGGAGTTTAGATCAAGCTTGAAATGCTGGTCTAAGCTCGAAAGTAAGTAAAGGATAAATTCTCTCTCGAACTCAATTTGGCTAATAGTTTGATGCACTTATTTTACATGTTTTAATTACTCCCTGAATATACATGTTTTGAGCATGGTTTAATGCCGGAAATTGTTTATAAAATGATGTTGTTGCATTTGGAAGAAATGCATGTTTTGTTAATGTTTATGAACATCGGTTAATGCAATGTTTGTTGCATTGGTTAAATGATTTGATGATGCATATGAAAATAGTAAGTTGTTGATGTTAAAATGAATTATATTGGCAAGTGATGGTATGAAAAAGGTTTGAAAGTGAAATCGGATATAGTTGGTCGGACATAAGATTGATGGTGCACTATAAAAATGTGCCTTGGATGTCGAGGGGTTTATATGATGTACCGAATACTCCATCCAAGTACCCTAACAATCGAGGGGTTTATGTGTACAGAATACTCCAGTACGAGTCTCACAATGGTGGAGAGGTTTATGTGTACCGAATACTGCCGTGTGTTAGCCTTGTGTTACCGATAGATTGTTTGTTAAGTGTTGAGAGAACACTTGTTGAATCTGTGTATCCGATATTACGTTTTGTAAGTGGGATTTGGTTAATGACCACTTGTAAGCCAATATAATTGTTTATGTATCATGAGATGGATTATATTGTTTAATGTGGTTTAAACATGTTTTACTCTTTAAGCCTTGCATTGGTAGTATGCATGGGAAAGCTTAAATTGAGGGTAGCAAATGAGACTTTGTTGTAGAATCCACGATACATGTTGCATAAGGTTTAATATGTTGTTTTGGAAATGTTAAGTGCATGGTTTGTTAAGGCATGATATTGTGTTGGTGTTTTAAAGAGTTTTGAAATGTGATTTCAAAGAAACGTAAAATGTTTTAATTTGCATTGATGATGGATGATGTTTGAGCATCCCTCATTAAGCCTAGTGTGCTTATGCTCTCTTTTTCCATTGATGCAAAGAATTGAGATAGAGGCAGTGAGGAAGCAAGAAAAGGAATTTCAAAGACTTATTTTCAAAGTACGGTTTGGATGTTGAAAAGTAGTAATAATGGCAATATGTCGTTTGGGGTTTTGGGAGAGTTTTGATGAACTCCCTGTTGTTGCAAGTTTTGATTGCTATTTTGGACTTGTAATAAGTTCTAAGTGGTTGAGTTGTGATTAGTTTAATGATTTGGAAGTGGTTTAGGAAGCATGCCTCTAGATTTGGTGTTTGAGAATGCTAGATAAGCTAGGTTGGCTTATATGGTTGATATGTTGATGCTCAAGTATGTTGTTGATGATATGTGATGATTAAACAAGTGTTGATGTTGTTTAGAATGAGCCAAAGTATCATATGTTGGAGCAATAGGTCATTACAAGCCTCTGCATACCGGTACGGGTGCCGATACGCATAGCCATCATATCGGGATGCCTTAAGGAAAATGATAGCATGTTCTGGTACACGGGTTTGAGGATCAGTATGACTCCTTCGAATTAATGTACCGTATCGGTACGTGGGGTACCGTATTGGTACGTATTTTGGTTACTAGAATCCTGAGTTTTTGAGAGAACGAGAAGGGGATCGGTACGGGTCAAAGGTGTACCGGTACGGGTTGGTCAACACACCGTATTAGTACAAGCCTTAGTGTATCGATATTTTATACCGTTATGTCTATTATATCGTATCGGTACGGGACTCTCCTGTATCGGTACGCCCTGACGAATTTGTGTATTTTGTGCTGAAGTTTGAATATCTTTCAAATTAGTCCCTGAATTGTATGAATGCAATTAATTGTGTCTAAATAATTAAATTGGAATGGAAATTAACCTTCAAGAATGTAATTGGATTAATCAATGGCTGATAATCATAATTATGGAAAATGCCCTGTAAATTATAGTATTTACATTTTGGTCCTTTATGTGAATCACTAATCAATTGGGTCTTGAATTGTAATCTATTTTAAATGTTACGCTACCGCTAAAGCATGTTCACATAGGACATTAACAAAATGCATCTAGGTAAGATAAAAAAAATAGGGCTTGGTTTAGGTTTTAGCTTGGGTTTGCTTCAGCAAACCTAATGTGGCTTTTTTAGTCTGATTTCGTCTAAACCGGGCTAAGAGGGATACACGATCCGTACCAATACTCAAAGGTTTAGAAAATTCCAGTGAGCTAATTTGATATCAGTACGCATGTGAGTACTGGTACCCAGAGGTACCGTACCGGTACGCGAAGGCCAATACTAATACCAATTGGGCATTCTACCCAAAATGTTAAGTTTGAGCGAGAGGGGCTAAAAATTATGAAATACAGTCCAATGAGTTTCTAATAAGGTAACATGACTTATAAAACTAAGAACTAGGATTACCTCATATATACGAGCATAAGGCTTGCTTGATTACTTAGAGAACTCAAATGATTTGACGTAATGATTAATACTCTCCACAGCATGTAATAACTCGATAGTATAATAGGTGGCTTGTTAACGATAGTAACTATATAGTTTTGGTTATCATAATGGTGTGTGCTATGTAGGCACTTGCTTGGTCGAGTCATATTGATTAATGAAGATAATTAATGAGAATGATTAATGCATTCTTCTATAATGTATTAACAACTCAATAACGTAAAGTTAACGAGGTGTTGATGATTAGCAATAATAGGGAGATCCTTGGGATCGTGTTGCTTATATGTCGGGAAGGCATTTGATTGGTTGAGTCATTGGTTGTTGGGATCCGAATACCCAAAGAGCGTGTTGCAACACCATGGTTAGAGATGACAAATATACATTAACGATGCTATATGACACCGAGCCTTATTCGAAGATACTCAATAAGAGATGCCGAGTATGGGTGTACGATCTCAAGGCTATGTGACATCGGTCCTCACCCAAAGAGAGTGCATGTTTCCAAGGCTGTGTGACACCAGGCCTCACTCCAGGTTTATGGTTATGATTTTGTGTGCTTTTTTCCTGATGATCTGATGAGATCTTGGGCATGGTTGGGCCTTAACTGCTATGTATTGATAGCTAGCGGATATATTGACTCAATGGGATTAGTGATCTCGAGTATTGTGAAGCATTATTGAACATGTAAGACTTCTTATAGATTTAAGGATGCCTTGAGATAGGTGATTGAAGCCTAGCTTGTGTTAGCTAGATGATGTCACATAGATAGTGAAGCCATATCTATGCTCTCTAGACTATATATATATCGCGTGCTTATTTTATGATAATCACGAATTATGGTAGAGTAGAAATGTACCACTGAGCTTTGTAAGCTCAGCATTCAGAATCGTTGTTTCAATTCGCAGGTTAGTAGGTTGATCATGATCGAGGAGCACATTGTGGAGAGATTTCCCAGCACCGCTCACTTTAGAGTACAATACTTGATGTTTAGTTTTTGAACTATTATTTTTGTATATAGTGATTTAAACTCGGAGCTCATATTTTGTAAATTGATTTTACTGTTTAATTAATTATATGAGATTATGAATGGTTTAATGTTTTATAAGATGGCTAAATCAACGGTTTTTAAATGGAAATTTGTTGGGTTGGATTTGGGTAACCCGAATGTAGCATTTTGAATCGGGATTGGGATGTTACATTATATGATTTCATTTGATATTGATCATGTTTGACAATAAGCTTATAGCTGATAGCATAATGCATTAGTTGATAGTGGATTGCATTATCTGATTTGACTAAAAGATTGTATTAGCAGATTGTATAAAGTGTGTTTTGATATAATAATTGAAAAATAGTTTTGGACTAAATTGAAAAGATTTCAAAAATGTTTTTAAGTCCAAACAACTTGAAAATATGTTTGAGGAGTTTTCAAAAGATTTTTGAAGTGTTTAAAATGTTTAAAAGTAGCCAAACTCAAGTTTTAGCACGCCCGTACCGACACGGTTACACCCTGTATCGATACACCTTAGGGTTTCAGCTACAGGATTTTTCCAGAATCGAAAACCCATATCGATACAGGCTTAGGTGTATCGATACGGTGATGGCCGTACCGATACGCGTTTAGATGTTCCGATACCCTATGTTTTCAAATCCCCAACAGCTAGTTCAAAACCCCCCCAACGACTATTTCCCTACAGCGTACCGATACACCGTATCGATACAGATTGTAGCGTACCGATACACTGTATTGATACACTCCAAAGGTGTATCGATACACCAAGGTTAGGCGAGCATAACGGCTAGTTTCTAAAGAACGAGTATCGATACGGAAACCCCGTATATCGATACGGTTGTCTCCAGAACTACATTTATTTCAGGAAATAAAGGCTTCAACGGCTCCAATCCAATCCCAACGGTCTCCAATGGCTAGGAACTCATTTGGGAGTATAAAAGGACCCTTCAAGCACCTGGAACAACTAATGATCTTATGGCCAACATCTAAATGATTCAAAAAGTGTCTTGGTGCTAAAATTGTATATTTTTGTATAGACAAACACTTGTGAGCTTAATTGTCAATGTATGCTCAAGTGTATTAGGTTTGGATGAGTGAGCTTAAGAATGCAAACATCTACCTAAGAGAGGAATTTCCATTTGCTTTTCTTTTCTTTGTAAAAGATGGTTTACTCAAGCTTTGGGGTAGAAGCTTTGAGTGTGTAAAGGTTTCCTCCTAAGCCTAGAAAAGGGGAAGAAATTCATAGTGAATTTGTAAATCCTTAGTGGGGAAGCTAAAGCAGTGGATGTAGGCTTTGGTTAGAAAGCCGAACAACTCTAAAATTCTTGTGTTATTTTTCTATCTTTTTGCTTCCCACAAAAATCACCCATTAGCAACTTCTCCACCACTTGGCAAGCAATTTCAGTTGATTCATCGAGCCCAACAATAAATCAAATTTTTATCAAAGACAATCTAGTGCCCCTAGATTTTATATGGAAAATGTTTTAGAAGTATTTGGGTCCCAAAATGACTAATTACTTCAAATAAAAATGATGAAATTGAAAAATGGATTCCTAAGGGGACTAAAGTTTGTGCTACTAATGCCTATGGATCCAAAGCAATTTGGATACCAAAAATCAAATGATTGTCTTTTATAGGTGTGATGGAGCTTTGATCGACAAGTGATGAAATTAAAGGGGAGCTCTATACACACAAGGGAGATCACTTGAAGAAGGAAGGCTTCGCATCCTACCTTTGGTTCAAGTGGTAAAATTAGTTGAATTTATTTGCTTTTAATTTGATTTATTTATTTTAATTCAACTAGTTTATCATATATTAGTTGGACTAACCTTTCATTTGATGCTTGATTAAGGGGAGCCTATTTTAACAAAACATATTTTTGTCAAAATTTATTTTAAAATTCTCCATTGTTATGGACTTAAAAGTTTTCAAACTTTGGTTTGAACCATTTTTGATATGACAAAAATGAGGATAATGTTTTGAAAAATTGAATTTTCAAATGAATAAGAGGGAGCTTTAACTATGTTTATATTTTTAAACTCTTATTCAAAATTTATTTTACTAAGGGGGAGAATCCCAAACACAATTTTTCAAGTTGGTTTTATTATATCAAAAAGGGGGAGATTGTTAGGATATTTGTTTTGATACAATAATTGAAAAATAGTTTTGGACTAAATTGAAAAGATTTCAAAAATGTTTTTAAGTCCAAACAACTTGAAAATATGTTTGAAGAGTTTTCAAAAGGTTTTGGAAGTGTTTAAAATGTTTAAAAGTATCCAAACTAAAGTTTTTAGCATGCCCGTACCGATACGGTTACACCCCGTATCGATACACTTTAGGGTTTCAGCTACAAGATTTTTTCCAGAATCGAAAACCCATATCGATACAGGCTTAGGCATATCGATACGGAGATGGTCGTACCGATATGCGTACAGGCATACAATACCCTATGTTTTCAAATCCTCAACGGCTAGTTCAAAACCCCCTAACAGTTATTTCCCTACAGCGTATCGATACACCGTATGGATACGGACTGTAGCGTACCGATACACCGTATCGATATGCTCCAAAGGCGTATCTATACACCAAGGCTGGGCGAGCATAACGGCTAGTTTTTGAAGAACAAGTATCAATACGACAACCCCGTGTACCGATATGGCTGTCTCCAAAACTACATTTATTATAAGAAATAAAGGCTCCAACGGATCCAATCCAATCCAAACGGTCTCCAACGGCTAGGAACTCATTTGGTAGTATAAAAGGACCCTTCAAGCACCTGGAACAACTAATGATCTTATGGCCAACATCTAAATGATTCAAAAAGTGTCTTAGTGCTAAAATTGTATATTTTTGTATAGACAAACACTTGTGAGCTTAATTGTCAATGTATGCTCAAGTATATTAGGTTTGTGTGAGTGAGCTTAAGAGTGCAAACATATACCTAAGAGAGGGATTTCCGTTTGCTTTTCTTTTCTTTGTAAAAGAGGGTTTACTCAAGCTTTGGGGTAGAAGCTTTGAGTGTGTAAAGGTTTCCTCCTAAGCCTAGAAAAGGGGAAGAAATTCATAGTGAATTTGGAAATCCTTAGTGAGGAAGCTAAGGTAGTGGATGTAGGCTTTGGTTAGAAAGCCGAACCACTTTAAAATTCTACTGTTATTTTTCTATCTTTTTGCTTCCCACAAAAATCACCCATTAGCAACTTCTCCACCACTTGGCAAGCAGTTTCGGTTGATTCATCGAGCCAAACAAGTGTTTCGTAAAAGTAATTAATGCTTGTTTAATTATTTAAATAAGCAAAATTAACATATAAGGACATGATTATATTCAACACATGTTTGAATAATTTATTAGTTATCAATATTTTGTATCTATAAATATTAATTAGATTATAAAAATTATTTTTTCATATAACATTACTAAACATATTTGAATGATCTATAAATTATTTTCTTATTTATATAATTATCCTTTTAATACATTTTAATTAATTATTAAATTTAAACTATATTTGAATTATATGTATTAATCTCATATATTCGAAGGGAGAATTAAATTATATATGAGAATATGTTTTACTTCAAAAGCATGTATGAGTTATTTAAATACAATATAAATGTGTGAGAATAAAAAGAAAAAGTATTAACTTACAAATGTCACCATGTAAATTTTGGTTATTTGGATACTATAACAATGGCCCCGCCCGCACTAGCGCTTGACGCGTTCTTACGAAAAATTGTTTTAGATGGAGTCGCCACCAATCTTTTTAATTTAGGAGCGATTGGAACACCTAAAAACCTGGCCATTTTAATAAAACTTGTTTTTTGTGTTATTTTATTAAACACGAGTTTTGGTCTACGAAAACCAGAAAAATAGGTTCGGGAGTCAGTTACGTGTGGAGAAGGGTGAGCACCCCACAACGCCCAAAGTTGGTACCTGGTCGATTATTTATTATCTAAACAAGGGAAATTAAGAATTCGAATTTAATTTAAAATTTGTGATCCCATTAAAATATTTAAAAGAATATTTTTGTATGAAGGAAATTTACACCCCCTACATCCGGGGCATAATTTCTGTTAGATTCCCAAATAACGGGAATCTGTTTTAGAAATTGTAATTTAAAATTGAAAAATGGTATTCTCTGATAGAGATCAATGGAAAGCGGCACCCCTTACATTCGAGGTACGTTTTTCACGATAACCTCTAAAAATCATTTTTTGAATTTTAATTAAAAATACAAAATGTGTACATATATATATTAGATCGTAAATATTATGTAAATAATAATATTAAAAATAATAGCATCAAATACGTATATATGTATAGCCAAATGAGAATAATAGTAGTAATAATAGGGTATACTATATAGTAATATATTTATAATAATAATTACTAATAATAATAATAATTTAATAGTATAGAAATAATAGCAAAAATATAATAATAATAATAATAATAATAATAATAATTCTATAATAATAGTATAATATAATAATAATATATAATAACATGTAAATAATATATAAATGATATATAAATAAAATAACAATAAAATAAAAAAGAAAATAAAAACAGTGGCCAAAATGCAAATTAAAGGATAAAATTATAAAGGATACAGAAATGGAGGGACCATGTGTGTAGTTGAACCATGAGGCAGGCATATTTTAAAACTATTTTTGGGGAGGGGGAGTGGTAGCGTAATTTACCCATTAATATAAGATTTAAATGAGCTTAGTGACCAAATCAAAAAAAAAATTAAACATACAGGGACTTAAAGAGAAATTATACCATATAGCAGATCAAGTTTAAAAAGGGGAATAGGGCGGGGGACCAAATGTGTAAATAACCCTTATTTTAATCCTAATATATAAGTTACTCTTAAAAAATTCATTATATCAGATATCTAAAAAAACTTACAATCCTCTCAAATGCTCTGTTCTTGGCCTGGGTCTGGTGTGATCGCTGCCGAAACGCCATCGTGGGCTGCTGTCACCGGCGACAGGATCGGCCCGTCCGGTTGCCGTAAGACAAGCGAGAGACACCGAAAGGTTTGGCTTCGGCTCTTAAACCCCGATCTCCCCACGATTTCTTATGAACAATCACCTAGGTGAGTAGATCTAGAGAAAACCGAAGGGATCTTTAAAATTATTTTACCCTTTTTAATCTATTTTTGTTTCACTTTTTGCTTCGATCTCTATATTTTTTTGCATTATTTTGGTTCAAATCCCTCTCTAATTTTCTGTATACTCTTGATTCGGAAAAAAAATCCTCTTTTTATTAATCCAAAATCGACCTCCTTTTTTATTAATCAAACTCCCAAATCGAAAGTCTCTCATTTTTTATTTCTTATTCCAACTCCGTCCCCTTTTACATTCCCCTTCGAACGGGTTTTATACCCGTAATACATATAATAACTATTTTTTTAGTTTCCAAGTCTAATATTTGCTTTTTGATTTGTACAGATCTGAATGACGGCTTTGGGCGGTGGCCAGTGCGGCTTGGGATGACGCGACATAGCCTTGGGCGGTGGAGGTCCTTTGGTGTGACGCGTGGCGACCATGGGGCAAGAGAATCGCCGCGCGTGGCGGCCACGCGCAAGGAGTTGGTTGGTCGCAAGGGCGACGGCCGGCAGCAGATAAGGCTTAGTTTAGGGTTTAATTTTTAGGGTAAAGGGTGGTTCTATAATTTAGGTAATTAGGGTTTTTTGGGTTACTTGGTTACTAGATGAGGTTTGGGTATAATAATGGGAATGGGCTTGGATTTTAATTTTGGGTTTGGTGTAATGTATATGGGCTTTAAGGCTCAGTCAAAAATAGGCCCCTACAGTTGCCCCTCTTTGCTCATTGTTGTACAACGGCAGTGGAGCAAAGACAAAAAGAGGACCATTTTTATCCGGTCAGGTTTGGGTTCCCTATCTGGCCACCGCTTCTTCTTTGGGCTTCACTCGATCTTCTTTGTCGCTCTTGTAATCAAAATATTCAAAATGGAGGATCTGTTGGGGAAGACAAAAACCAGAAGTGATCTGTTGGAAGAGACCGTTGCGCTTGGCTTGCTACGACTCTGACGACGACGCAATGCCTAGAGAAAATTTGGCCTAACTACAATACTGACAGAGAGGTAAGGTCAACAAAACTTGATCTAGATGCAACTCTGATGAAGACATGGGGTCAAACGATAAAGGGTTGGCCCAACTACAATATCGTCGAGAAAGCAGGACCGGAAGTGAGCAAGCTTTGATCTAGAGCTTCATAGATCTCTTTTGCATTTTTCCCAAATGCACAGGGATCAGCGGATTTGAGTTGCCTTTACCGGTAGCCGTTTGCTACGGGCTAGTTGTACCATTCCCCTGGGTACAATCATTTTATACCAATCATGAAATTGGGTTTTTCCGAAGGATTTATTTTCCTTCGACCATTCGTGAAAATGGATTTTCGATGGACATTATCTTAAATTTTACCGTATTTAAGCATGTTGTGCCAACATTTCTGTTGGACTTGTCAAAATGGTTTTGATCTATCTACAACACCAGAGAAACTAGACATGGACAAAAATCTATCTACAACATTTCTGTTGGCATGATCTAGAGAAGAAAGTTTTGGTTTTTTTCTTTCTTGGGTTTTTCATTTTTTCATTTTTTGCTTTTTTCATTTTTTATGTTCTTTTTTTATCTTCTCATTTTTTAGAAACTTTTTTTATTTTTTTGTCCAGAGAGAAAACCCGAGGAAACATCTGGTCTAGTCGCACCATCATTGGAGAAACTAGACATGGACAAAAATCTGACCTGCTGCACCAACAACAGCGAACCGAGATCTGAAAAAATATGGGACCTGCTACCAACTTTAAAGAGGTAAACTTGTCGGTGTACTCGTTCCGCTACCACTTCGGGGAGATGAGATGGTTGAGGTGCCCATTCCGCTGCCACTTCAGGGAGATGAACTTGTTGGTGTACCCATTACATTGCCACTTCAGGGAGATGAGACGGTTGAAGTGTCCATTTCGCTGCCACTTTAGGGAGATGAACTTGTTGGTGTACCCATTTTGCTGCCACTTTAGGGAGATGAGACGGTTGAGGTGTCCATTCCACTGCTATTTTAGAGAGATGAACTTGTTGGTGTACCCATTCCGCTGCCACTTTAGGGAGATGAGACAGTTGAGGTGTCCATTCTACTGCCACTTCAGAGAGATGAATTTGTTAGGGTACCCATTCCGCCGCCACTTTAGGGAGATGAGACGGTCGAGGTGTCCGTTCTACTGCCACTTCAGATAGATGAACTTGGTGAGTTTGATCTTCTTGGTTGAAGACGCCAGACAATACTTGCCTCACTTCTTGTGTCAAGGATGTTGAAATTTGTTGATGACTTTGATTTGTTCCTTCGTGTTTGGGGATGCCATACCTTTTTTAAGGGAAATATCCTTATGAAATGATAGAATTTAAGAAGTTCCTGTTTTGAGAAAAAACGTTCTTAAGAAAGGACAAAATTAACAAATTCTGGTTTTTTGAGAAAAAATATCCTTATAAAAGGATGGAATTCAGAAATTTCTGTTTTTGAAAAGGTCCTTGAGGAAGGATGGAGTTAAGAAACTCCTATTTGATAAAATGTGTCCTTGAGGAAGGATGGAATTAAGAAATTCTAGTTCTAAGTAAAATGCCCTTGTGGAATTACATAATTAAGAAATTCCTGTTTTGAGAAAAATGTCCTTAAGATAGGATTGAATTAAGAAATTCCCAGTTTTTGAGGAAAACGTCCTTATGAAAGGACAGAATTAAGAAATTTCTGTTTTCGAGGAAAAGGTCCTTACGGAATGACATGATTAAGAAATTTCTATTTTTGAGGAAAAGGTCCTTATGGAAGGACGGAATTAAGAAATTTTGGTTTTTGAGGAAAAGGTCATTATGGAAGGACGAAATTAAGAAATTTCTAGTTTGAGAAAAATGTTCGTAAGAAAGGATGGAATTAAGAAATTCCCGTTTTTGAGAAAAACGTTCTTAAGAAAAAGGATGGAATTAAGAAATTCCTGTTTTTGAAAAAAAGTATCCTTAAGAAAGGATGAGATTAAGAAATTCTGATTTAAGAAAAACGTCCTTAAGAAATGATAGAGTTAAGGAATTCTCGTTTTGAGAAAAACGTCCTTAAGAAAGGATGAAGTTAAGAAACTCCGATTTTTTTGAGAAAAGTATCCTTATGAAAGGATGTAATTATGAAATTCCTATTTTAAAAAAAAACGTCCTTAAGAAATGATAGAATTATAAAATTCTGAATTTGAGAAAAAGTGTCCTTAAGGAAGGACGAAATTAAGAAATTCACGTTTTGAGAAAAATGTTCTCAAGAAAGGATGAAATTAAGAAATTCCTGTTCTTGAAAAAAAGTATCCTTAAGAAAGGATAAGATTAAGAAATTCTGATTTAAGAAAACGTCCTTAAGAAAGGATAGAATTAAGGAATTCTCGTTTTGAGAAAAAACGTCCTTAAGAAATGATGAAGTTAAGAAAATCCTATTTTTTGAGAAAAAGTATCCTTATGAAAGGATGGAATTAAGAAATTCATGTTTTCAGAAAAACGTCCTTAAGAAATGATGGAATTAGAAATTTCGAGTTTGAGAAAAAAAACGACCTTAAGAAAGGATGAAGTTAAGAAACTCCATTTTTTTGAGAAAAGAAACCTTATGAAAGGATGGAATTAAGAAATTCTTGTTTTCAGAAAACCATCCTTATAGAAGGACAAAGTTACGAAACTCTTGTTTTAAGAAAAAAACGTTCTTGAGAAAGGATGGAATTAAGAAATTCCTATTTTTGAGAAAAAATATCCTTAAGAAATGATGGGATTAAGAAATTCTTGTTTTTGAGGAAAATGTCCTTGTGGAAGGACGGAGTTAAGAAACTCCTGTTTTGAGAAAAATGTCCTTATGGAAGGACGTGATTTCAGAAAATTGCTTTGAGTGACAAATGCAAAGTTAGTTTCCGATAATGTATTTATGCAAATGTGATAATGCAAAGATGCATGAAATTCTTGTCGGAATCTTCAAGTTATGAATGTTTTATGAGAAACTAGATGCCATGATGCATGAACCTGTTTGATGATGCAATGATGCATATGCTTTCACGTATGCCCTTATGATGAATGGAGATGCATAGAATACTTGTAGAAGTCCTCTTCTTCTGGCTCAGCTTAATCTTCTGATTTTCGTTCTTTTTCGAAGTTTGCCCCACAAATTCTATTCTTCTTATTCTGAATTCAAATCTTTTTACCTGAATGATCTTGACGTCATTTCTTTTCTTCTTCTCGAGGGAGATTGAATTCATCATTGATTGGAGCTCAGATGCCTCGTTTATTCTCGGGCTTATATATTTTTCGGATATCTTCGAAGGCTTTAAGCTTTTGTTCTGAGCAGACACCTACCTTAAGTCCCTGTACTTTAAATCTCTATAAAGAGTAATGCAAGAAATATTTTGTTTCTTAATTATGCAAGATGTTTATATGAATGGGCAAAGAGTATTTATTCTTTATGTAACAACCTTAACGTATACTCGAAGGTCGAATATACATTAAAGACGTTACAAAGTCATAAACAGAAAATTGGGCTTGAAAAAAAATTATAACTAGTTCAGGGACTAGTCTATTCTTGATTTTCAAACTAAAACAACGTCTATCAGTCACAGCTAGTTTTGACCCTGAGTTGGTTTATAAAATCAATAATTTAGTTATTAACATGAAAATATAACTCAAGGTATAAATAGTGAGCTGCCTAGACCTTTCTTGATTTTCAATTTGTTCTTGAGAAACGTTAGTTTCTAATTAAAAGTCATTAAAATGTTTTAGCCTTCTTATAGTCCTTGGTTTTATAATATATATACATTAACACTATCACGCCATTAAGAAAACTTAGACCATGACACACAGTTCACTTCTTAAAACTTGTACATGCTCACTAGCTACCAAACTACTTTTAAAATGTAAATGCTGAAACTTACTAGCAGTAACTCATACCTTTAACCTATAGCTCCTCATTGCTAGTCCAGTTTAGAAACCTACATGTGAAATAAAACACACGCTAAGTATAACTTAGTGAGGCATAATCATAACAATGTAAAACAATGATTATAAATAACACAACCTTGCAAAATGGCAAGCGATTTCCAATTTTAGTTGATAACATTTTATCATGCATAGAACTACCTTACATGTATAGTTTATTAAACCAATATAATATTCAAATCATAGGATTCGATCTGTCTTACCAGTCTTGTGCACATTAAGCTTTTTAGCTTAACTACTTGCATAAATGCATTTCAAGTATTATAGCCCAAAGTACAAAATCATGTGATGCTATGGTACGCGAGTCATCACGACACTGTAGTGTCTACGACGCCGTAGCGTCTGCATCGCCGAAGCGACTGAGATGAGTACATACTCGAGGACGCCCTTTGCTCCTCATTATCGCACCTTTTGTGCTAGTCGACACCGAAGTGTCTAAACAACACCGTAGTGTCTGCAACGTCGTAGCGTCTGATGTCAACACCGAAGTGTCTAAGCAACACCGTAGTGTCTGAAGTCAACACCGAAGTGTCTGGAACACACCTGTAGTGCTGGAATACAGCTGCTAAGACTCTATGGATATCCAATTATACCAAAGACTCTCACACTAGTACTTGGGCATAACAATATAATATTTTCACATTCAATATCCAATCCATCAATACTATCATCCATAATTCGATAATGGGCAGTTCATACCCCAAAATCTAAAATTCGATTTATCTTAGATAAATCATTATGCCATATCAATGTATCACATATGCCATTTAATATCTCATGTCATTTACATAACTTTGATCAACATACATTTTCATTAATATCAAGGTCGGTTTTTCGCAAGTCTCCTTCATATCACATATATAAAATAAATAAAAATGCACTCACTCATATCACATATATATAAATAAGTAAAAATGCACTCACTTGGGCCATACTTTAGAATGCCTCACTAAGCTTTAATTCGTTTCTTTTCTTTTCTTACTGGCATCGCGAACTCTCTTGTGATTCGAATTTGCCTTCATTCATCATGTAAATAAGATAAATCATTTGTGAGATTCAATCTAACATTTCCTTAAACATGTTGTCTATTATAAAATCATTCAAATATAATAAAATTCCCCAAATATTTTTCTCTCTTCCTTATACTGTTCAGAATTTATCATGGTCCCTAATGACCAATTTAGACTTCAAATAGCTCCTTTGAGTTAATCGAACCAATATTCAGATACAATTTATTCTAAATTTCAATCCTGGCAGCTTGCGCTACCTTCAGTTAATCATCTCTACAGAGCAGAATACATATCGAATTTCGAATTTCTTTACACCGTTAAAAACTAGATTCGATATAAGCCTCATAAATTACTAAAATCTACAAAAATTATGAAAAATCTTGACATCCACGTCACAGACTGGTCTAAGCAGAAAACTGCTTTGTAAATTTTCTGACCTTCTTTCGAATAAAATTCATATCTTTTTACACAGAGTTCAGAATCATTTTTCGTTTGTTGGAAACAAAACTAGACAAACGTATCTTTATATAGGTATAAGGTTCATCACGTAACCATTTTTTTAGAATTTATGGCAAATTTCTAAACTTACCGCCATAATTCGAATCCAACACAACTTTCATAATTAACTTCTATTTTACTCTAACTTCCTCTTATTTTTGTTATCTCATGTATTTACCGAATGTTCACTATGGTCCTTAGTGACCATTTTAAACCTTAAACAATTTATTCAAACTTAGTTAGCAATTATTCCATGATCCCTTTGTTACATACAAACTTTCATCCCTTGCCTTTGAACCACTAGCTTTTACTTAGGTGACATTCTAGTCACTAATATTTTATTCAAACTTGCCAATTTGTACTAGCAATCCAATTCTAACATTCCTATAATTTTTTTAAAATTTTCTTCTCACTTTCAAGCTTGGCCGAATAGGTCCTTGCCAAAAATCCATGTCACTGCGTAAACAAATAATGACGCATTGGCTTCAATTGAAATATATAGGCGTTGGTTTCAATTGAATTATAAAGGAGAGCATTATAAAACCTTAATACATGGTTTTACTAAGGTAATTCCATATGCGTTAAAAGGCCGTGAAACTTTTATAATTTTAACTTTAATAATTATTATTAGAGAATAATTATTATGTTGATGAAGGAAGTCACGCATAAAAAATATATTATTTTTAAAGTCATTGTAACGTGTAATTCAATGAACTTTTATTATAATATTAAATGCATGTATGATAGTTGACATGCGGAGATGAGCAACCATTTACTTTCACGTAGAATAATATTTTTAGCCCCGGAAATCTAAGGTGAAAATGATTGTGGTTTATCGTACTAATAACTTTTTTTGAGAAATTTATAAAGACAACAGTGCGGTTGCGATTTTGGAGAAGTATGAAGATGATGACGTTGAAATGAAAAATTCTCCAAACTAAATAGTTGTTAAATTTTGGCTTGATTTCTGCAATCTGTTGAAGATAAGAAACTAAAATTTTAAAGATAAGAATCTTGTTACTATCAGTAAATTATTTTAATTTTATTACTGTTAGTAAATTATTTTCATGACTAACCATCTATAATCTTTATTTGAATTTAGAAGATTCAAAAGAGATGATTCAGATGAAGTGATTGTCACGATAGATTTTGGGGTCATTTTGGTTAAAGATGATGATGCAAAGATTGAAGTTGCATGCATGGTGAGAATGAACAAGTCTATTTGAGAATTATGATTCTACCTTCGAGGTCAAATTATTTAGACTTGTTGCCTATTAATTCATGCTTTATAAAATACATGAATTAGTTTAAATGAGCATTTAAGTTCGCCTTTAAAACTTAGTGGATATGTTACATACTGAGATAAACCACTAGTAAAAGGACTAAGACTAAGGCTATGGTAGTAGTGAGCCCAAAATATGTATGCTTAATAAGATATTATCGTAAGTAAAAGTATCAAGCACAATTCTTTATGAAACATTAATTAAAGAAAGAAAATTCATAAATGACTTATCGAAAAGCATTATGAAAATGCATGTCTAGTATTGGTTCTATAAAAGACCTGGTATTTAAGTGTGCCTAGTGCACCACCTCTCTTTCATGGTAACCTACCTGGTGCATAATATGATCTCTTTAAACTTAGTGTAGAAGTTAAAAGAATTGAGATTAATTTGGTTGACTAGAATATCAAATTCAGTCATAGTAAATAAAATACGTGATGGTCTCTTTAGGGCCAATATGTTGAATAATATGAATAAGAATATGATAGACATTAGTGCTACTAAAAGTATGTTGTAGCTATTAAATCTCTTTGAGTTCTTTTCCTAAAGAGAGGAAAGAAAAGAGATGGTCTATCTTAGGAGTTGTGTTGAAATCTCTTGTAATAAACTTGAGATAATTTTCCCGTTGTTAGGAAAAGTTAAAAATTCCTCATAAACATTTTTATAATTTTCCTAAACATTTCCTATGAAAAAATAAGAAAATTGAAATTCCTTTTGAATGAGGAAAAGGCATATACTGAGTGAGATATAATGGATTTCATAATCGTTTGAAATTGTGCATACTAATATTAATGATTAGTATTTCTCAAAACCTTGAGAATGTAATCACGTGTAAACAAGATTTGAGTTTGTTAAAATATAGTTTTATGGTTAAAACTCATAGCAAACTTTACTCTAGTATGATTGAGTATTTGTTTACACGTTGACCAAGACACTTATGGATTTACTTCTATCTTAAAAATGTTAGAACATGGGGGTGTCTTAAAATGATGATTAAAGTCAGAGAAAAACCTAGTTGACCCACTTACTAAAAGTTAAAGTCGAAAGTTGGTTCTAGATTCGTCAAGGGGATGGGTCTAAATCCTATTGGTTGAGGAATTCATGGTGGATACCCAACTTAGTTATCTAAGTTCAATGTGGTCAAACGAAACCATGAAAAGACTCATAGTGTACATTTCTACCTGCCTATCCCTATGACGAATAATGTACATGCATAAGATGAGCTTTATTGCTATTAATAAATTCATAGCCCAGGCTTTGGGTGGTTTTAGTGAGAAAGACTTGATGAATTTACCAATTTTTGATGATGTCGCGACCATTTTTGAAACCAATGTGTAAAAAATAGCCTAACGATTGATCCTTTGAAAAATTAGGGTTTTGACCCTTTTATCCAATTTTATTAAATTCATCTTTTACTTCCTTAAAAAACAATTGGAGTCGCCATCGATCACTTTGAGGTAGACCGGACACCGCAAAAACAAACTAGAGATTCATTTCTTGAAAATTAGGTTCGAGAGTCGGTTACGTGTGGGGAAGGATTAGCACCCCCACAAACGCCCGTTATCGACACCTTAATTTTACGTGGCATTTTGGCATTTCGAATAATTATTTGAATTTGATTTCTTCCATAATTATTAATTAAATATAAATTCCAAATGAAGATATCCTTTTATAAGGAAATTCATTTTATTCAAATATGAAATTAAAAGCACGCCGTTAAGTGGCACCCTATTCATATTTAAAAATGAATTTCCAACATAAAAGGTTTTAAATGAATGACTTATTATTGTCTTGTTTATTTTAAGTTCTAACCTAAGATGGCTCTAATTAATTAAATTATTTAAGACTATGAATATTATTAAATTTAAAGGCTTTTATGAAATAGTACCAATTGCTTGAATACCATCCATATTAAAATCCCTAAATTTCTACATAATATTCACTAATTATTTGTTATTCTAATTATTTAGAGTTATAGTCCTATTTAAGGCTTTAATAGACTAATTAAATCATTATCCAACTACAAGTGGAAATGTATATTAAATATATATCTTTAAAGCCAATGTTGAAATAATACTCCATTGTAAACAATAGAACACCATCCAAATTTGAACCTCAAAGATTCTATTTAATATACATTTAATTAACTACAATGTTCTTCCTAATTAATTATTTAATTAGAGAACCTAAATCTAAGGCTCTAATAACTAATCTAAACTAAGTGATTTAATCATCTAACAACATTGCTACATGCTATTTTAAAATATGCATCAATCATATAATTTAATTGCATTTAATTAAATAGAACAATTAAATAAATGACTAAATTGAAAATAATTGAAACATAAAGCTAATTTTATTACTATTGAGACTAAATTGAAACAATTACATAATCTAATGCCCAATTACAAAACAGTGACCCACATTGAAATGAATTGTAGACTTAGGGGTCAATTTAAAAGGGAATATGAACCAAATTGAGCAAAGGGAAAAATTAGAGTATAAAACCCTAAAAAAGAAAGAAGGGCACGGGTCGAGAACCCGACCCGTTTGCAGCACGCGAATCCTCCAGATATCCGGTGACAAAACGACGCCGTTTTGGAAAGCCTATAAAAGCTCAATTTTTAGCCTAAACCCTTATTTTCATATCAGCACACACTCTCTCCTATCTCTCTCTCCCCAAATTCTCCCCCCACAAACAACTTTAAAACCAAAAAATTAACCCCCACAGATCAAACACAACCTTTTAACTTAGTGTTCTTCATTGTTCTTCATGAACATGAAGAACATTGAAGAACACGGCCACAACCGCCGTGTACTCCGCCGCCAAGATACATCTCGGCCACTCACCGACAACCACGTCACTCTTCCGACCACCGCTCACATTCGGCCGACCGCTGTGAGGCGATTTCTGGACGCTATCCGGCCACTGTGCTCTGCTACCGTTCGAACCCAAAAAACCTAAAAAAATTGTTTTTCTCCCTTAAATGCCTAGATCTACTCTCGGTTCAATAGAACCTCCCATTCTTCCCCGACCTGAAATAAATCCTAGTTACCTGAGCCCATACCCTCTTCAACTCTAACCGAAATCATTCTGACTACCACGGGATAGAACCGACCTCATTATTCCATTTCTATTTTCTTTATTTTGGACTAATATTTGTATATTTTTGAAGGAGTTAAAAAATGAAAAGGATTTTACCTCAAATACGACGACGCTGCTTCCCCTGGCGATTCAGTTACCAAGGAGTAACTTTCTCTCTCTTTATTATCTATATTTATTATTTATTATTAATTATAATTATTAGCACTTAATGAAGCCTAGCACTCTATTTATAGGAGGTTGACTTGATGACATCACAAATGACGCCATCAAAACCATTATCCATGTGATATCCTTCTGAGTCAATCCAAAGCTACCACGTGTCCCTTCAGATTGAAAATTGGGTGGGAAACCAAGTCTTGGACCAAATTGTGTGTTTGTTTGGTTGTAAATGCCCAAAAATGGGTTGTAACCAGCTGTATCTTGAGCCTTGTACTTAATTTTGGGCTTCTAATTGAAAGTGGGCTTTGCATGTAAAAAATGGACATTTAGACTGATTATTGTACTATTTATAGGATTTATTTATTTATTTAGTATTTATTATTTTATTTACCATATTTATTTGGCCTTATCTATTTATATATATTAGAATGCCCCGGACAAAATACGGGTATTACAGCTGCCCCTCTTTCCTCATTCTTGTGGAACAAGAAGTGGGCAAAGACTGAAAGGACACGGATTTTGTACGAACCCACTGGCCATCCTCTAAATTACCGAAGCTTAAAGCTGTTCTTCTCATTTTGAAATTCTTCAAATTTCTGCCAAACTGTGGAATCTGAAACTGTTCTTCTTATTATGAAATTCTTCATCTTTCAAAGTTCGGAATTGCTTATGACATTCTTCATCTCTTAAGGTCTGAAGTTGTTCTTCTTATTACGAAATTCTTCATCCCTCTATTAAACAATCCACTTCTCTACAAAGGTGTCGAACAAGCGAGTTCTTCTTATTATGAACTCCTTATTCTTTTGTCAAGGCTAACCGCAAAATCTGAACTAGTTCTTCTCATTATGAACCCATTTATTCCTCTTGGTCATGCTGATCTACCTCTCTGCAAAGGTATTGAACAAGTGAGCTCTTCTCATTTGGAACTCCTCATTCTTCTTGAAACCATTTATCTACCTCTTTGTAAAGACATTGAATAAGCAAGTTCTTCTTATTAGGAACTTTCTCATTCTTTCAAAAAGGCGAACTCTTCTCATTATGAGCTCTTCATTATTTGCTGGATGAACTCTTCTCATTAGGAGCTTTATGGTGAATTCTTCTCATTAGGAATTCATCATTCTTTGCTGGGAAAATTATTCTCATTAGGAATTCTGTGACGAACTCTTCTCATTAGAAGTTATAGGGTGAACTCTTCTCATTAGGAATTATTCAATTTTTCTGGTCCACCCCTCATTAAAGGCACGAACAAGTAAGCTCTTCTCATTGTGAACTCTCCACATTCCTCAGCAAACGAACTCTTCTCATTAGGAGCTCTTCAATCTTTCATGGCGAGTTATTCTTATTATGAACTCTGAATTCTTTGATGGTTGAGCTCTTCTCATTGGGAACTCTAGATTCTTTACTAGAAATACTGATTCACCTCTCCTTTGGGGAACTGCTAATCTTGCAAAAAGAAACATCATCAATTAGTTCAGACTCAATCTGAAGTAATATGAATATTCTTAATTTCTAGCTTAAAGCATTGAGTTCTTTAATGTCATTGCTTTTCTGTCTAAGGTGTCTTGATCTTTCTATCTGAAGCACATATGGGATTTCATCTCTTGTTTCTCTTTCTTTGTTGATCAATTTCTTCTGTGCTTGGAATGTATGTGATTGATTAAATTGAACATCTTCCTCATCTGCTCGTTGTTGATCTATCTGGCCTTTCGATCAAGTAGCATAAATTTTCTCTTTTCTTTTTTCTTTCCTTCTTCTTTTTTATTTTTTCTTTTATTTCCCATTTTTCATTTCCCATTTTTCTCTCTTTGTCTTTTCTCTCTTTTTTTTACTTTTTCTTGAAACCTTCTTTTTCTTTTTTATGTTTTCCAATGACATGCCCCACCATCTCATTTTGGCAATCCTAGAAAAGTTCTCATCATTTCCGAAGGTGTCAATCCAAAGGGCTTAACATCATGCCCGCAGGACTTACTGATGACCCAAAGAATTTAAGGTCATAATGCATTTCCTTTCCTATGCAAGAAATCGGAGCTTTTACTGAAATCTTCCCTTTCAAACAGAATATCTTGCTGAATATGGCTCTACAAATAGAATGTCTTGTTGAAATCCACCTCTATAAGCGAAATACTTGTTGAAATCCACTTCTGCAAACGAAATATCTTAAGATACACCTCTACAAATAGAGCTTCTTGTTGAAATCTGCTTCTTCAAATAGAATGTCTTACTGAAATCTGCCTTTTAAAATGAAATATTTATTGAAATCTACCTTTGCAAATAGAATATTTTAGAGAAGTCTGCCTTTGTAAGCAGAATGTCTTGAAATTTGCCTTGGAATATCTTGAGATCTGTCTCTATAAACAGAATATTTTGGAGAAGTTTGTCTTTGTAAACAAAATATCTTGAAATCCGCCTCTACAAATAGAATATTTTAGAGAAGTCCGCCTCTATAAATGGAATGTCCTTGCTAATTTGCAACTGCAAACAGAAAATCATGAATTAATATATTTGCTTTCTCACAAACACGACTGAAATCTTTTCTAGATCTATTTCTCTAAGATCTATGCTCGCACTTTGTCAAATTTTCTTCTCCAAGATTTCTGTTTATTCCTTGCTGGATTTTCCTCTTCAAGATCTTTATTCTTTCTTAACTGGATCTTTTCTTCGATATCTCTATTCGTTCTTGATTGGATCTACTTTTCAAAACTCGAAGCCACACATTGATTTTTTGCCTTTCTTGGATTGAATTTGCAAACTCCTGCCAAAATATGCAAAAAATGCTTTGAATGTATGAATTAGCCTTCTCCTACTTATGGATGCCTAACTATATGATGTATGAATGTTGTCAATCGAGGAATATTTGAGCAAACTTTCATCTTTAGGGAAGCTCCAAATTTCTTCGCTTCATTTTTCATTAAAACTTCTTCTACTAGCAGTATAACCCATCTCACACTCAGGTTCCATCTTCATGATTTCTGCATCTTTTGCTCTGAAGCTCCTTTCCAGGTTTTCACTTTAGATTGCTTTTCTCAAAATGCCCTTTCAGGTTTTCACTTTGGTTATTATTTTTTTCTCTCAAGGCGCCGTTTCGAGTTTTCACCTCGGTTTTTTTCTTTTTTCTCTTTTTCTCTTTTTTCCTCTATTTTTCCTTTTTTTGCAATAATGTTTTCTTTTGTTCGTTCTGATGATACTTTCCTTGCATTCATGGATTAAGCACATGGCCCCTTTTTGCCGTATCTCATCATGTATTTCTCACAATTTGAATACTGTGGGTCACTCTTTCTTAGAAAATCCCTCTTGCTATATCTTCATTCAGCTTTTTTGACGAAATTCTTTCTCATAGCTCTAAAAGCGATCATGATTCACTATCGTTCTAGCTTGCAAACTTTATTTACCGGCATGTGGTGTTCTGTAAGGTTCTTTTTGAAACATTTCCCCACTCCGGCCTGACTTTAACTGCTATCTTTGCTCACATTCGCCTCACTTTCTTACTTTTGAATAGCAAAAACCTTCAACGGATTGATCTGGCTGCATCTTTGCCCCAAAAAATGTCCATGCTCTCTCTTTTTGCCCAATAATTACTTGTATCACTTTCTTGCAACTTTTGTTTGGATATTTTTGGCATTTAGAATTGTGTCTTTTCCTCGTCATACTTTTCACCATTAAATAAGTACCAAGGCTACCTCATGTTCTGTCTGCACTTAAAGGATTAGTACATCATAGTAATACCCACGAAATCCTTTGCTTTTCTTGTATCTAATCAATTTATCTGCAAGATGCTTGTTGAAAAGATAAGTGAATGACTCAAAATATTATTTTACTAGGTTTGAGAAATTGGAATAATTTGATAAGTCATGGCAAACATAAGAAAACAAAAATAAAATTAGGCCCCCAAGTACCAAGTACAACAGAGCCTTTGAACCAAATTGCAAAGATCAACTCTAATGTGACCTCGTCCAAATTATTGAACTTTTGGGAGAAACATTTCATATATACCTAATTCTATCCCATTTAAGGTGGAGCTCTTTACCTCACTAACTCACCATGCCCAATCCTTCCCTCTTTTTTGATATCAATCAAGCATTAGAAATCTGGAAGTCCTTGAAGAAAGGTTAACCCCGATAAGTGGGACATATTCTGAAAATAAACTCATATTTCTCCAATACCCTTATATGGTCAAAATGGTATTTTAAGGCTTGTAATGTAGGCTATGGCTCACGTCTACCAAAGAAAGGATATATAGGCTCAAGCAAATACTTAAGGGTGATGAAACCAATGATCATTTTTTCCAAGTGAAACATCATTTTTGCACCGATCTAACTATGTTTGGATGAAATGCTATTTTTTCCATTTTTCTTTCTTCTTTTTCCTTCTTTTTTGTTTTATTTTCTTTTTTTGTGGATCACTCTAGACTGCCCATTTCTGGGTTTTCACCCTAGAGTTCATTTCCTTTCCTTGAAATCAATCTTCCACTGCTCTTTAGATAGAGACTTGTTTGAATGGAAGATCTCACATGTATGTATTGTTTTTCTTTTGCACTTTTCAACTTTAGTGCTTTCTTTGCTTCAGCTTGATTCAATTGACTTTTTGAACACAAACTCCCACTGTTTTCTTTTTTTTCCTCTTTCTTCTCTTTTTTTGACTTGATTTAAAATATTCTTCTTTATTCGTCATGCCTTTCTGGATTTTGTGCTTGATATATTCATTTTCGTTTCTTTTGCCCCTGATTCACAAGGTATTACTATCATAGCATGATCAAAACCGAACATTTTCATTTGTAAATAAACTTTCATCCTCTTTGCCCCTAGTGTAGGGATGATTCTTGGTTTGAGTTGAATCGAAAGAAAATCCTCAGACTTAAAGGGGACAACAAATAATATTTTTCTTATTTTCTTTCTTTGTGAAGGGAGATGAAAGAATGCCAAATGTCCTCTCATACTTGGGTATCTTCAAAGAAAAGCCGTCTTCAGGTGGAAGATGTTTTGGGTTATCACTTCATTCAAAGACCTTAGCCAACAATGCTTGAGAGGAAAATTCACTCAGAATTTGTATTTGGGATTTTCCCGTGATTCCTGAACACTCATTAATGTCTTCCATTGGCCTAAATAAAGTCGAATAGAGTCACATTTTTGAAGTTGATCTCTAAATTTGATTCAAGGTCACTCTTATGATTAAAATCCAAGGACCTGAGAGAAAAATGCTATTGAAGATATATACATATATGTATGGGAGAACAAAAATTAGCCCATAACAAAAAAAATGAATGAAATATTAAAAAAAATCAAAGAATGCAAAATGTTTGCCATTTGAGAAAAATATAAGGAACAAGCATCATAAGAAAGTAAACTGAAATAGCCACCCTTACAAAGGACCCCCAATGCTTGCGGGAAAAAGTGATTGAGATGATTCAGGGTATTACTCCGCAACAATCTTAAAATTGCAGACAGATTTCCCATGGTTCACTGTTGACCATTAATCAAGGAAGGCCTGAGTTAATTTTGGTCGCTCCGCTTCTATCGTCAATTCTTTATTTTTCTTCACCATTACAAAGACATGCCCATTCTTGCTCAAGCTCTGAGGCTCTCATTCTTTCTGAATAGATTTTTTTAACTCTTCAGTAATCAAATTCCTCAATGACGCTCTGGTCTCTTTCCATATTAAGTTTGCCCAACCTTTATTATTTAGGATGAGTAAATGCTCCAAGTCCTTGGACATTTTAAGTTCCTGAACTTTCATCAAGTTTATCTTTAATTTTATAGAACGACCAGACCTCTGTGGCAAAACTTGCTAAGTCCCTGAACCGGCTGATATGTGTATCTCCTCATCATCACCACGACCTCTGATAGGTGATTTTTCTGGAATAAAGAAATACCAACTAAAGATGATTTCCCCATACTCAGTCATATCCTCCCCGTGAGTGATCGAACATTTACAACCATGACCTTACACTTTGAAATCATCTCTGAAATGATACAAGAAAATCTTTAGGCTCGAAGTAAAAGAATTGATTTCATATACTACTTCAAAGATAATCCTTGCAAGCTGTACCCCCTTGATACATAGACACGAACAAGACAGACTTCTAAAAACTCTAGACATTCTTGGAAGCATTCATTCTAGATCTCTGTAGACTCTCTAAGTGAATGCTGGCAAAAAGGGGCAGAAGATATGTATTGGAAAAAGTATAAAATAGTGCCAAGATGAGTCTTTTGCGTAAAAGTATACACGGTATGCAAGTAATACAACAGTTAAGTTGAGTATCGATCCCACAGAGATTGACGTGGAATTCAATTACCTTGATTATTACTTGCCTTGAAAGAAAGTTGTTTTGAAGATGGTTTTGGAAATAATTGAATAGAAAAGAAATAAAAGTAAAGTAAAGACGTTGGCAAGGAAGGTGATTTAATGAATGATGAGTATTGGCAGAGAATGCCTGATTTTCATGCTATTCATGTCGTGCCAGCCTTTAATAACAACCTATCGTGGCATTGTTTGCCGAGAAGATTCAAAATTAGCAAAGCCTCTCTCGATGGTCATTGCCCTAAATTGATCATGTAAAAACCCCTATATCTCTATAGTGTTGCTTTTAAATAAGCCAATTTGATTAAGATCCAATCTATACTCCTAAGGGGTAGATTTCACTCCCGAAGTAAGTTCATTTACTTGAATGACTTCTCTCGAAGCTTCTCTCCTTAGTATTCAACAACTTAATCATTGTCACCCCAAGTCCGTTAAGATATTGAGGGGCATAGGCCAACAGTGCTAGCTCTCGCTTGGCATAGTATTTAGAAAACATTGAAGTACGCTGAATAAATAAAACATTACCAAGGTAGATTTATTATCAAAAACTAAAACATAAAACAGCGTTCAAGGAAAACATCCCCTACCAAATATTAGATTAATTCATGATGAGGGATTTAACCAAAAACCATAAATGTTTTCAAAGTACATCATCATTAAAAACAAGGTAAAACAACCCGAAAGAGAGAATGGCGAGAATGGGGTCTCTCGATGCAGCCCTTCAAGATCCAGGATCTCAGCCAAGCTGGCTGAACCACTATTCCTATTTGCAATCGGTTGTCAATTGTCGCACCCCCAACTCTTTGCTCTGATCACTCACGATCAAATCCTCCAAAAAGCTTGCTTGGTTGGTGTTTAAATAGGCGTGCAAGGAAGAGATAGGATAAGCTCTTTAATTTTTGAATTTCAAATGCTCAAGGGATAAGAATAATTATCTTATCCAATTTTGAATGAGAGCTGATCAAGCTAGGGCTGACGTCATACTACCGATGCTGCCTTGGCATCCAAGCTTGGCATGAATCTGCCAACCAATCTTGGCATCATCTTATCCGTTATTTTCTCAGAGATTGATCCAAATGCTATCTTTTCAGAGCCTAATCTTGTCCTATTTTTCGGGGTCCAACAACTTTTTGGCATGGCATCAAGTTCATTTTTCTGCCAATCGGTGCTTGACATTGTCTGGTCCAACTGTGCCAATAACACTCGGCATTCTCTCTAGCATTCCTTACTGCACTGCATTTCTGTGTCAAATACTATGCCTAACCTACAAAATTGTCAACAAAACAACCTTTCACACTGGCATAGACATAATTCTAAACTCCTTATATAAATGCATGATTTTAAAATCCTAATGCGACTAAATGTACCTAAAAACAAGCAAAAGCATTGTAATATTGGCATTAAAAACATTAATTTTGGAGAGGTAACACACCCCCAACCTAAATCATTACTTGTCCTCAAGAAATGCAATCAAAATAAAAAGAAAAATAGTGAAAATGTTACCTCGGTAAAATTTTGGTTGGAATGCCAACAAGTTCTGGCAAGCAGAATTTGGCTCTATTTCTGTCCTTAGTATCTCAGTGCAATAATGCCAAGCAGGTAGTAATTCAAGTGCACCAATATAACTCTAGTCTAAGTTCCTGAAAGGTGCATGATGTGCAGGCAATATGAATCAAGTATCCTTTCACTCCCTTAGTCAATTTTACTACCTAAACTTAGATTCTTATTTTTATCCTTTTTTTCTTTGCCAAGGCTTTCTATTTGCATTAATTTAAGCTTGCTTCATGACACTATTTAGAGTGAGAGATAAGAAGGAGCATACCACGAATCCCCACCTTAATCTAGACATCACTAGGCTTTCTCTTCAACTTATACCCTAAGGTTTTGGACTTGAGAACTAAGAGGGAGCAAACCACGAAGCCCCCAAGTAACTTATTATCCCTAGGTAGAGGAGAGTTCATTTTTTCTTATTGCCCTGGCAGAACATTGATGCCTTATTAGGTTATTTTACCCTGGCATCATTTGTTCCTTTTTTAATATGAGCATAGTTTCAAAAAGTCTAAGTTTGCTAAGGAACTAGATACATACTACGTGTTAAGTGAAATTCCAGTTCCCTAAACTAGAGATCAATTGCCTAACTAACCTGGTATACTACTCTGCCGGCATGACATGACAGCTAAAGATTAAAACTTCCTCATTGAACAGACACCTAGGTCAAATTAAACTAGCCTAACAAATGTTAACATTCTTCACAATTAAACCGAGGCAAAATTTTCTTTTTCTCTTTTTTGTGGTTCGATATGCATCTATTCTAAATGACCTAGATGGCATGGCAAATGGCATGGCAACAAAAATTAAAGATGAAATTCATGGCATAACATAAATGTGAAGAAATGCACACCCCAAACCCAAGTGTGCATTATCCTCAATGCATGAAACAACACATATATAAAAAAATAGAAAAATAAAATAAATTATACTGTAAATGCAATGCAATGAAATGTAAAGGAGTTTAGGAAGAAGAAGACTCCCCTTCGGAGACTTCTTCTCGTGTGACATGGGTCATTCTTTTCGCAAAGGGGCCATGTGCTTCTTTCTTTTCAGGCAAGGTTTGAAAGCGACAGTGGAGGCTTTAACTTCCTCTATTTTCTTTACAGGTTTTGACGCGATAGGTGCATCAGTGGCATCAGATGGCGTATGTATAGCAGGCGTCACTAGTGCCTTGGTTTTAGTAGACATGGCTTTGGTTTCCTTTGATTCAGAAGAGGAATCGGAACTGGAAGACTCGACTTGAACTGGAGACAATGGGACTATGGCATTGGATGGGGTGTGGACTGAACTGGCTGGCATGGCATCATTGCCGGTAGAGGGCTCTACAGGGAAATCTGAAAATTCTGGCACAAAATCAGGGGACATTTTTTAACAGCCTCCCTGATTACAACATCCCTGGCCTGTATGTAATGTCTCAGCTTGACATTGAGCTCCTCGGCTTTCTCTAACTTTCAGTGAATGATCCCTTGGCGATGGTAAATTTATGACAGCTCTGTAAGTGAACTGGCTAGCATAGTGTCTGACACTGCCTTTGACACCTTTGGCTTTGGCGTGGGCACTTTTGCTTTCCCCTTGCCTTTATCCTTTGGCTCGGCAGCAGTGAGGTTTCTCCATATAGCATCTGTGATTGTTGTTCCCTTGATCGTTTGTCTTTTATCTGTATCAAGCTTTGGCACACCATGGAGCATGTAAATGTTCGAAATTAACAAAGGAAAGAACAAACTGCCATTACCTCTTGCTGCACATTTCTAAGTTTCATCGATGATGAGCCTGCCAACGTTAATCTTGCACCCCATCATGATAGAGTGCAATAAAATCAGCATTTCTTCTGAGACGGTCTCATTGTGGGTTGTAGGCATCAGATTGGCCTTTAAAAAGTGATCCCCTCATATCGATTGATGTTTCAATGCCAATCGTTTCACCGTTCGGTGGCCCTTCGATGACACTATCCATGTCGTGCCAGGCTCACACAAATCTGCAAGCAACTTTTTTCTATTGGCAGCATTCATCGAATCGGCATACTCAAAATATTCATCCTATGCACCATCCAATTCAAACATAGTGTTAATATACCCTTCATCAAAATGCACACACGTACCTCTAATCATTAAGAAGGGAAAATCTTTGATCACAAGATAGGCATAGAATTCTTGAACAACGGTGGCATAAATTTCCCCTTTTTGTTGGCAAAACAGGTTCCACTTGTGCATGTCGACTATTACCATGAATTCTGGAGGGAATACAATGGTTGTTCGGTCTCAAAATCAAAGTGTTTCTCACAACAAAAAGACCTTAAAGCAAAGCTTGCTTCAAACTTTTTCCGGATCTCCTCGTTGAAAAATCATTTGAAGGGAGTAAATGACGAAGCCATAGGAAACACTTAAGAATTTGGAACGGTTTTGAACAAGGGATGGAGAAGAAGAGACGAATAGGTGCTTGGTTCTTGCTCGAGAAAAAGAAAAGTGAATGAGAGATTTGATTCTTTAAAATTTGCTAGGGTAAGAAAGTGAAAAGGTTGAGTGTTTAATAAGGTTTAATAATGGTAGCCGAATAAATGGTGATAATGATGTGAAATAGAATGATTTGATTTGAGAAGGGGTAAGGTGATAAGGGTGAAGTAATTAGGTTGCAAGTGATAGGATTGGGTAAGAATTTGGAGTGATAAGGTGATTAGGATAAATTTAAATTTTAACTTAATTTTGGGCGGCTAGGGTTTAATGTGAAAGAAAAATAGTTTAAGGTGAAAGAAAAATATTCTCTCTCATTTAATGATCTGATCAAGCTAGGGTTTCTCTCATCTTTCAATCCGCTGCATGCCAAGCTGCTTTGGCACTATGCTTGGCACACAAAATTCTCCCATTGTGGCATCAGCTCATGCCAAGTCTCTCCTTGGCATACTGAATCTGCATAAACTCAAAGAAAACCTTTCAACACAGTAAAGGAATAAAAATAAAAATTAAAAGAAATAAAGAAAAATTACTAAAAATCCTAAAGCCTAAAAACAAAGAAAAACAACTATCCTAATATTTACAAAAAATCAAACCTGATGATGATGTTACGTTACCTCTGCCAGGAGGATAACATCCTTGGTATTGTTCTGATCACCTTCGAAATCGTGCTTTAATCTGTGTCCCTTGGTTGGTGGATGGTAGGCTGTGGCAATTTTTGGTTTAAATAACCAACATAGAAAGCCAAAGAATTGCTCTCCTTTGATCATGCCAAATTCTCGATTACTCAATTATAGAGAATATTTTTCCATGGTGGCTTTGAGCAAGCACCTTAGAAAACCAAAGAATCTCTTTGTTTTCGAGGCATAGTCATCCTCATTTTGTTCCAGAATCTTCATGAAATCTTCAGTTTTGAGCCGCAACATCTCTTGTATTTTTGTTACAGCAAATTTTCATGCTTCAGCTCTTCATTCTTAGTCATTTGGCATCCACTTTTCGTTCCAGCAACAAGCCAGTTGAGCACACCTCGCTTTATGACATCATTCCCGACTAGAATCGATCTACTCTATGGCTCAATTGTTTTGCCATCACACTTTTGTTTTATGGAATCAGCTTTCATTCCTTGGTAATTCAATGTTAGGTTCTCATCCAAAATGGATTCCATTGGCTCAACTACATGGCATTCTTCAATTTCGTCTGCACATTTAAGAGCTTTAAAAATGTCAACAATAATATCTGCTTGTTTTACCAAGGTAGGGTTGGCAAATGATGGCTCTATTGGTTTTATCAAGGTGGTGTTAGCATCCGACTACTGTCTGGCATCAGATAGCGATTTGGCATCAGATAGTGGTATGGCATCATCAGCCTCTTCTTTCTCTACTTCCTTGGGTTCAACTGCTGGCACTGATTTCTCTTCTTGGCAAGTAATCGGTTGTTTGCCTTCGTCTTCTTGGTTTGGAACTTCAAAATCCCCTTTTGTCCTGGCATCAAACTTGGCAACATTATCTAGCTTTGCCTCGATGTTGTTGTGTTCAAGATCCTTGCCCTCAAATTTTTCCTCACACTCTATTACCACTAATGAGTCCAATATACCTATTTTTGAATACTCTTCATCAGTATAATCTATTGATTCAAGTGTGTTAGGAAAAACCTGATACTCATAATGTTGATTCTAAATTCCTTGAGGAGAAGATAGAGGAAGAAAATTGCCAGCTTGTTGATGTAGTGTTGCCATGGCATTCTGATTGTTACCACTAACCGAAGTGTTCGCCACCTCCCGCTGCCTTGATTAAAGCTCTATCTCTTTCTCTTGTGGCATGTCATTCACGACATTTACAAGCCTCCCGACTTGTTCTTCCAAGCCTCTCATAGCATCCATGGCTTCTTCAAGTGCATCTCCAATGTAATTTGTTTGCTCTTAAGGTGGATTGTTGTGCATCGACATTTCTAGAGGCAATTCTACCATGGAAAATGATCTGTTGGATCCATAAATATCTGTCACTGATTTCTCATGAAGAATACTGCCTTGGGATGACATTTGTTTGAAGTCTGGTGGTGTAGCAAAGTTGTTAGGTGCATAAAAATAATCGTCATTTTGATCATTCCAAAAAATTATTTTAATACTGGTTCCATCCTTGGTTGAAGTTGTAGGAGGAAGGGTTGTTCACATTACAGTGTCCCATGTAATAATAGGAATTAGGGTTGAAGGGGCAATTTCCAAACGAGTGGCATCCTCTACAATGTGCACAAACAATGGGTGTTGCTTTCCTTTTGCTAAGCTTGTTAGGCACTTGCATTGATGTAATCATGTTTTTCAGTTCAAAAATCCATGCCGATAATGTTGTATAGGCATCCTCTTCATGCTTTTCATATCGTCTTTGCTCATGGACAACTCTTGGAGTTGGATATAGGTAGTCATAAGTGGGAAAATTGTAGTCATCATCATGCCATATGTGGCTGCCCATACTCTTCTTTATAGCTTTCCTAAAAAAAATTAATGATTAAAATAAAAAAACAAAGTTAGTAAAATGAAAACAAAAAACAGGTAAAAATTAAAGCAATAAATTCCGTTGCAATCCCCGGTAACAGCACCAAAAACTTGTAGACTCTCTAAGTGAATGCTGGCAAAAAGGGGCACAAAATATGTATTGGAAAAGTATAAAATAGTAGCAAGATGAGTCTTTTGCATGCAAGTATACACAGTCCGAAAGTAATACAGCAGTTAAGCTGAGTTTCGATCCCACAGAGATTGACTTGGAATTCGATTGCCTTGATTGTTACTTGCCTTGAGAAAAAGTTGTTTTCTTTTGAAGTTGGTTTTGGAAATAATTGAATAGAAAAGAAATAAAAGTAAAGTAAAGATGTTGGCAAGGAAGGTTTTTTAATGAATGACGAGCGTTGACAGGGAATGCCTGATTTTCACGCTATTCATGTCATGCCAGCCTTTAATAACAACCTCTCTTGGCATTGTTTGCCGAGCAGATTCAAAATTAGCAAAGCCTCTCTCAATGGTCATTGCCCTAAATTGATCATATATCTCTATAGTGCTTGCTTTTAAATAAACCAATTTGATTAAGATCCAATCTACAATCCTAAGGGGTAGATTTCACTCCCAAAGTAAGTTCATCTACTTGAACGACTTCTCTCAAAGCTTCTCTCCTTAGTATTCAACAACTTAATCATTGCCACCCAAGTCTGTTAAGATATTGAGGGGGTAATATGCCAACAGTGCCAGCTCTCACTTGGCATAGTATTTAGAAAATATTAAAGTATGCCGAATAGATAAAACATTGCCAAGGCAGATTTATTATCAAAAACTAAAACATAAAACAACGTTCAACGCAAACATCCCCCATCAACTATTAGATAGTTCATGGTGAGGGATTTAACCAAAAAACCATAAACGATTTCAAAGTACATCATCATTAAAAACAAGGTAAAATAACTCGAAAGAGAGAATTGGCGAGAATGGAGTCTCTCGATACAGCCCTTCAAGATCCAGGCTCTCAGCCAAGCTGGTCGAACCACATTTCCTAGGTGCAGCCGATTGTCAATCGTCGCACCCCCAACTTTTCGCTCTGATCACTCATGATCAAATCCTCCAAAAAGCTTGCTTGGTTGGTGTTTAAATAGGCGTGCAAGGAAGGGATAGGATAAGGTCTTCAATTTTTGAATTTCAAATGCTCAAGGGATAAGGGATAATCATCTTATCCAATTTTGAATGAGAGTTGATCAGGCTAGGGTTGATGTCATACTACCGACGCTGCCTTAGCATCCAAGCTTGGCATGAATCTGCCAACCAATCTTGGCACCATCTTATCTGCTATTTTCTCAGAGATTGATCCAATTGCTATCTTTTCGGAGCCTGATATTGTCCTATTTTTTGGGGTGCAACACCTTCTTGACATGGCATCAAGTTCACTTTTCTACCAACCGGTGTTTGGCATTGTCTGATTCAACTGTGCCAACAACACTCGGCATTCTCTCTTGCATTCCTTACTGCGTTGCTTTTCTGTGCCAAATACTATGCCTAACCTGCAAAATTGCCAACAAAACAACCCTTCACACTAGAATAGACAGAATTCTAAACTTCTTATGTAAATGCACGATTTTAACATCCTAATGTGACTAAATGTACCTAAAAACAAGCAAAAGCATTGTAAGATTGGCATTAAAAACAGTATTTTTGGAGAGGTAACAATCTCTGACTAACCAACTTCTTGATTTCCTCCATTAAGGGCCTACACTTCTTGGTAGCACATCATGTTGCCCTATGTGAAACTTGTAAATATTATCTGTATTATAACTATGGGCAGATAGGCTTGACATCTTCTTCACCGGCCTAGGGGTAAAATAAGTCTGAAATGGGCCTTCCAAATATATCCAAATTTGCATTTGTCCGAGGAATCTTCCATGATAGACCTGGTGAGTCACTTAACCTTTTCTTCTTACGACCTTAGGGAGTCTGATAATTGCATTCATTCACTTTTGTCTCTCTTTTCACTTGACATTTTCAACACTTGTTCTCTAAGTAATCCAATTGAATTTTCTCTAATTAGGGGACTAATTACTGAATTATATATCTTAATGAACTGACCTTCCTTGTTGACTTCCAAAATATTCTAGTTCAGATAATTTTGAATTTACAGCTTGAAAATGTAACAATCTTCAATGTCGCAATCATAACTCACAATAATCTTAATTTTGTAACAACTTAAGTAATGGGGCTTTGGTAATTTCTCATGATGCGGAGAGGCTTCGAGCAATTTGAAATATATCTCTCAACATGAATGAGATCTAGTTTAGATTTTGATTTTCCACTAACAAGAGCTTCTTGAGCATCTAACTTTGGGGCATTCTTTGGTAAAGGAAGTATTGCAGAAGAGATGCCAAAATATTACTCTGACTTTAATAAACCCTAAACTACAACGAGTTATTCACAAAAGTTTGTCATAGCTTATGTCCTCTCCCTTTTATCTCAATTGTTTTAGCAAATGATACTCTCTGATTGAACCAGACTCTTTACTTTCGGAACATAAATACCCAGTCAAAAAACTTCAGTAAGACCATTATCAAAAAATGATTTTGGATAGGGTAGAGCCACAAATCTGATCCTAACATTGGATAGGAATAATTGTTTCCCTTTTCTGACTGAAGTCATCAGTTTCTTTGTCTTGTATCTGTATTCTGCTCCTCTTGCAATCAATTCCTCTGTGAGCCAGCTTCAATCTTCAACTAACCCTGTCATTCATCACTTTTAAGAAAGACTCTTCTGCCCCTCGTCTCTATTGGGATCATTATGTCCTCTAACTGTCACTGAACCATCAATCGGCAAGACTTTTGACTAAACTCCAAAATTTGACTTCATTCGATCTTTCTATACTGGGCTTTCTTCATTTTAGCATTTTCAAATTTACCAGTGCCTCTAAGTCAAGCATTCTGTTGTTCTCTTCATGATCCAAAGTCAAATCTTCTAGATTATTTATAGATGCCCCTGGCTATATTGATCCAAACTTACTCATCTTTTTATTTGGCTTTTTATTTCCATCTCTCTTTTTTTCTCTTTTTCTTGAATTCTCTTTTTTTGAATTTTTTTACTCTTTTTTTACTATTTTTTTGCATGAAGAGTCCTTTCAGACTGAACCTTTATGTGAGATGAATTTCTATCTTGATCACCCATGTTGATATTTCATCTAGAACATTTCCTTTTTTGACCTTTTCTAATTCCAAACAAAGTGATAACTCGTATTCTATCTCATTCTCGGACTGATCAACCTTTTCTTCATTCGATCCAAGTGGCATTCAACAACTTTTGTGATTGCTCAACTTTAACAGATCTGTTACCCATACTTTTTCAGAACATAAATTTTAACCAATGCAATGTTACTTTTTCTAAAAATGCAATATAATATTTTTATTTTATATAATGTTTCAATGTTGTAATGCATGAATGCACGAGGTATCAATTTCAATAATTAATCATTAGAGCAACACCCATTTAACTAAAAGGTCGAATACAAAGAGGAGGCAATATGT
The DNA here is from genome assembly GCA_019671005.1 of Hibiscus mutabilis. Taxonomy (NCBI): domain Eukaryota; kingdom Viridiplantae; phylum Streptophyta; class Magnoliopsida; order Malvales; family Malvaceae; genus Hibiscus; species Hibiscus mutabilis. The sequence continues at coordinate 53,026,357 of CM033719.1, forward strand.
TCACTAGCTCCAGCTCTTTGGTTGATCACTTTGTTCAGCCTTTGAATCAACGTCTACCCTAGCTCAGTGTCAATATCAGAATGTTGTTGCAGGTTCAATCTATACACATCGAGCGTTTCTTGCACCTGGTTTCTAAAGTTAATCATTTGTGATTATGCCGTTTAACAGTCTAGGTGACTGCCTCGGTTTGACTTTCAGTGTCTTGCTTTTCATTTATGGTGCCTCTTTGAAACCTCCGAGCTAGTCTTTCAAATTAAGTGATCTGATTCTGCCACTTTCCTCAGCTCCTAATTTTATTAGAGATCAACCTTTTCCTTAATTATGGTATCCTTTGATAAATTCATCATTTGTGAAACTTGGGTATCGCCTCTAAGTTTAATGCTTTCTATTCTTCCCTAGGTTTAGAAACAGTCCTTGAATGCCCCATTCAATTTATTCATCCTCTATCCTTCCTCTATTATCATTGTCTTTTTGGATACTGTGTCTTGTTTATCTCTGTAACTGTCACTGACCATATCTTGCACCCTGAACTGTTGTTGATTCTTGTATAAACTTCTACCTTTTAACTCCCTAGATCAGTGTAACAAAGCTTTGTATTTCTCTATTGTTGGTGCCACATCTATCCTCTCGAAAAGCGAACAATTATATGGGCTTCATAAACGGGCCATGGCCCTAAACAACTTTTGATCCATTTGACTGTCTAACAACAAAGCTATAATTCATAAATCTTATTGGAAATGACTCTTCACATTCTTATGTTATGGTTCTCAAATTAAACTTGGCTCTAGCAAAACTTTCTTATGCTACGAAATTTTTGGTACAACCTTGCATTAATGACAGCTAGCCTCCATGAATATTATCTTCGTACTTGCACTAAGTCTTCTCGAATCTAGTCCACAATGACATATTGTTCTTCACTTGTCTATCAAACCCTTCAGCTCTTATGACCATTGCCTACTCGATTGATCCTCGAACCGATACCTCTCATGAATGCAATGTGATGCAACCTTTAAAAAATATATAACAAAACAAAACAAAAAAACTGTGTCAGTATGGTGAAATAATACAATAAGCAAAAATAATTGCTATAAAAAACAATTTACATTATGTAAAAATAACCAGAGAACAATTTATTATGCACATAAAAATAGCCAGAGAAATGTATTTAAATTAGAAACACCATGTCCTAGGTTCTTGTCTGGCTCTAATAGGGTAGGTTTCTATTACAACATGTGGGTTTCGATCTAGACTCTAGGTACCCGAACTGTCGTTGCTGTCTACTGCGACAGTAAGACATCGATTCGAGAGTATACGACCCCTTATAGCGGAGGCGTAACCTCACGGTGTTTAAGGTTGGTATACCAAAAGAAGGACAAAATTTCGATCACGAAGCTGAATAACTCACGAAAGATCATGCCTCACTCCCACATAAGGGTGAAAAGCCTGAGCAGAAGGCTTATGCATGAATGACAATTTATATCACACAAGAAAAAGCTATCTCCATTCTTTCTAAAAATTCATCCAATAATTACGGAAAAATTAAATTCAAACTACTGTCCTAAAATGCCACGTAAAATTAATTAGGCCCGACTCTCGGTTTTTTAAAATATCTCCAGCAGACTGCCAAGCTGTCACGACCATTTTTGAAACCGATGTGTAAAAAATAGCCTGATGATTGATCCTTTGAAAAATTAGGGTTTTGACCCTTTTATCCATTTTATTAAATTCATCTTTTATTTCCTTTTATAATAAAACAATTGTAGTCGTCACTGATCACTTCGAGGTAGACCGGACACCGTAAAAACAAACCAGAGATTCATTTCTTGAAAATTGGGTTCGGGAGTCGGTTACGTGCTGGGAAGGATTAACACCCCACAAACTCCTGTTATCGGTACCTTAATTTTACGTGGCATTTTGGCATTTCGAATCATTATTTGAATTTGATTTCGTCCATAATTATTAATTGAATATAAATTCCAAATGAAGATATCTTTTTATAAGGAAATTCATTTTATTCAAACATGAAATTAAAAGCACGTCGTTAAGTGGCACCCCTATTCATATTTAAAAATGAATTTCCAACATAAAAGGTTTTAAATGAATGACTTATTATTGTCTTGTTTATTTTAAGTTCTAACCTAAGATGGCTCTAATTAATTAAATTATTTAAGACTATGAATATTATTAAATTTAAAGGCTTTTATGAAATAGTACCAATTGCCTGAATACCATCCATATTAAAACCCCTACATTTCTACATAATATTCACTAATTATTTGCTATTCTAATTATTTAGAGTTATAGTCCTATTTAAGCCTTTAATAGACTAATTAAATCATTATCCAACTACAAGTGGAAATGTATATTAAATATACATCTTTAAAGCCAATGTTGAGATAATACTCCATTGTGAACAATGGAACACTATCCAAATTTGAGCCTCAAAGATTATATTTAATATACATTTAATTAACTACAATGTTCTTCCTAATTAATTATTTAATTAGATAACCTAAATCTAAGGCTCTAATAACTAATCTAAACTAAGTGATTTAATCATCTAACAACAAAGCTACTTGTATCAATCATATAATTTAATTGCATTTAATTAAATAGAACAATTAAATAAATGACTAAATTGAAAACAACTGAAACATAAAGCTAATTGTATTACTATTGGGACTAAATTGAAACAATTACAAAATCTAATGCCCAATTACAAAACCAGCGACCCAAATTGAAATGAATTGCAGACTTAGGGGTCAATTTAAAAGGAAATATGGACCAAATTGAGTGAAGGGCAAAATTAGAGGATAAAGCCCTAAAAAGAGAAAGAAGGGCGCGGGTCGAGAACCCGACCCATTTGCAGCGCGCGGATCCTCCAGATATCCGGTGCCAAAACGGCACCGTTTTGGAAAGCCTATAAAAGCTAAATTTTTAGCGTAAACCCTCATTTTCATATCAGCCCACTTTCTCTCCTATCTATCTCTCTCCCTAAATTCTCTCCCCACAAACAACTTTAAAACCCAGAAATTAACCCACGTGGATCAAACACAACATTTTACCTTAGTGTTCTTCATTGTTCTTCATGAACATGAAGAACATTGAAGAACACGACCACAACCACCGTGTACTCCATCACCCAGATCCATCTCGGCCACTCAACTATGACCTTTGGTTGTTCACCGACTACCACGTCACTCTTTCGACCACCGCTCACATACGGTCAGCTACCGCGAGGCAATTTTTGGCCACTATCTGGCCGCCGTGCTCCGCTGTAGTTTGAACCCAAAAAACCTAAAAAAATTATTTTCTCCCTTAAATGCCTAGATCTACTCCCGGTTCAATAGAACCTCCCATTCTTCCCTGACTTGGACTAAATCCTAGTTACCCGAGCCTATACACTCTTCAACTCCGACCGAAATCATTATGACTGCCACGAGATAGAACCGACCTCATTATTTTATTTCTATTTTCTTTATTTCAGACTAATATTTGTCTATTTCTGAAGGAGTTAAAAAATGAAGAGGATTTTACCTCGAATACGGCAGCCATGGTGGTTCCGGCGTCTTTTCGGATGACGGTGCAGCTTCCCCGACGACGCAGTTTCTCAGCGACGATGTAGCTTCCCCTGACGGTTCAGTTATCAATGAGTAACTTTCTCTCTCTTTATTTTCTATATTTATTATTATTATTTTTATTATTAATTATCATTATTAGCACTTAATGAAGCCTGACACACTCTCTCCTCTATTTATAGGAGGTTGACCTGATGACATCACTAATGACGCCATCAAAACCATTATCCACTTGATATCCTTATGAATCAATCCAAAGCTGCCACGTGTCCCTTCAGATTGAAAATTGGGCGGGAAACCAAGTCTTAGACCAAATTGTGTGTTTGTTTGGTTGTATATACCCGGAAATGGGTTGTAACTAGCTATATCTCGGGCCTTGTACTTAATTTTGGGCTTGTAATTGAAAGTGGGCTCTGCATAAAAAATGGACATTTGGACTGGTTTTTGGACTATTTATGGGATTTATTTATTTATTTAGTATTTATTATTTTTGTTTACCATATTTATTTGGCCTTATCTATTTATATATATTCAAATGCCCCGAACAAAATACGGGTATTATAGATGAATGTCTACTCTTAATAAGTTCATAACCTAGTGTTGAGTAGGTGGTCCTATCGTGAAGGACTAGATGAACTTTTCGCTAGAGAGGATGATCTTTTTTAAACTCTTAATGAATTCAATCCCAAGAGTTTGGGTGATACTATTTGAGACGAACATATTGAATTCACCGATTAAAAAGGTTGGGTATTTATTCTTAATGATTTTTTATCCCAAGTTTGGGTGGTTCATTTAAGATGAACTTGAAGAAATTCACATTATTTATTGTGATGATGAGTTGTTGTAAAAGCTCTTAGTTATTTCATAGCCCAAGTTCGGGTGGTTTATGTTGAGATAAACCTAATGAAGTAACCTACATAAGTGAGAAGGATTAGTCACCTTCTATGAAAAAAATTAGGGCTTTTTTGTAGCACACTTACTAGAATCCTGAGGAAAGATGGCTATATATATACATTCGTATATATACTTTTTAGACACATTGAGGACTGCAGTAGATGAAGGGGTTAGTTGTGTGTTATGAGTTCACCCTAATCTTAGAAAGTTCAAGATTCGTTCACTTATCTAAGAGAAGAATTACTCACCTTCACTACGTTCTAGTTTCGGATACATTCACTAGTACTTAAGTAACTAATCTCGCTATTGCTCTTCTAATGTTTTAACTTCAAATGCTCTCATTTTTACGAAGGATATTCTTTCGCATTAGTGGGGGAATGTTGTTAATGCTCAATTATAACGTTTATTTTACGGCTATTTAATTCTATTATAAATAGAATTATATTGTGCTTTGAAAATGATGATTTTACCCTCACTATAAATAGTGGACAATTTTACTCATTTTACATATCCTTAGCAAATGACATTTGCTTTGAAACGCTCTTTGGTTTTCATAAACCTTTCCTGAGTGTTGTTTTGAGTTGAGACAAGAGCAGTACCATCAAAGTTCACTCCATCTTTTGGGTGTACAAAATTTGGAGAGCCGTGCTAACCTTAGGGGTCGTTTGTCCATTGTAGCATTTACACACATCGGGGTGAATTCGCTTCTAAGGATGTGGTTAATACCACGTCACGATTATCTTTTCGTTTAGTTATTTTATTATTTTCCAGTCAGTGCTAACGCCTCGTTTTGCAGCAGTCTATTTTCCAACATTTTTATGATTTCAAGTGGCTATTTTTTTATTAAATAAAGGGGTATTACATTCTCATCTAGGATTTGAACCTATACAAAATGAGCCAATATGAGCATCCTTAGCCATTAGACCTATTAATAGATCTCTCAAGTGACTATTTTTGTTTCAATGGTTATAGCAAATTGTCGAGATTAGAAATTTAGTTTACTTGATTCTAAACCCTCATTGTAATTTTAGATTTTTTTTTATGAATCCTCATTGTAATTGATTCCTTTCACTTAAATTTAAGCTTGAAAAAATGATTCATGCATTTTATATGTTCTAACTCAATCCTTATGATCAGCAAAAACACATTCCATTTACTCGGAATCACTCATTCAAATTTTTAATTTCTAAAGTTTCTTTCATGGCTGGAAAAAAATGAAGCTTTATTTACTCTTATTTCATGGAATTCAAAATAGGAAAGGGGAGTAGAGCTGGAATTAAGATCAGTTTACAAGAGCCATCATTGAGGAATTTATAGGGTTAACCCCATATCAACAAACCAACCCCACATCGTCCTTGAGATTATCATCATTTTCTATTCATCGAGGTTGATCTCGATTTGATCTTTTATTTTTCCGGTGAAGAACTTTGTTAAAAAAGCTCTTTAACGTAATTGATTTGATTGAATTGTAAAAAAAAAATATCTTTTTTGTTAGTGCACGATTCAATTGTGGTTGTTTCATTTGGAGATATGGGTGCTTTTGGGGTTTGTTTCTTGAAGATTTTGAACCATACGTTGGTATTCATGAAATTTTTAGACCCAATGAATATATTAATAATATACAAGTTTTTTCCGAGGTTTATGTCTAAGGATTTTATGAGATTATGAGAAGAAGATATAAAATTAATGAAAAATGAATGAGTTTCACTCCGAGTATTTCAAGTGTTTGTATAAATGTTCCAGAGAAATGCAAACCGTATCATCTTGTCAAGGCTGCTAAAGATATGAAGAAAGGAATGGCGTCTTTAGCTCAAGCTCCTCCTCTTAACATGTCTATCGTTCGAATTCCACAATTTCATTCGAAAAACTTACAATTGTTGAAAACCTCAAAGTTGCCACATTTGCACACCGTCCATCACATCCACATCAGACGACAGTCCCCTGTTTGCTGCACAAAGTTATCTCCATGGGAACAGGGGCGTATCTACCATAGGTTATGACCTACCATAAAAAAATTCAATAAACTATATTACAGGCCACTCAATTATTAATAAAATTATAATTATGTTATTTAATTATTAAAAGTTATAATTAGGTAATTCAATTAAAGTTTTAGTTATTATTAGGTCACTCCTCGTTAAAATACAAACGAACATTTAAAAGATTTGATATAATAACAGTTTTAGTCCTCAAAATTTATATATTCTACCAATTTAATCCTAATTTATAATAATTCGATAAATTTAACCCTTAATATTTAAAAAGACATCGATTTAGTCATTTTTCTTCTATACATGTGTTTTATTAAAGAGAGCTAGTAACTAAATCACAGTGGACCTCTTACATATATATTTAGGTGTAATTGAAAGGTAATTTGTCATATCAGTTATGATAATCTTGAGTAATTTTTGATTATTTATTCAATTTACTGTTATCTTACATACGATTGTATTTATTATCGGTGGGTGAACTACCAAGTTTAAATTCTTTAATCCGCCCTGCATGGAACTCCACAACTCACCGATAAAGCTGGTAATAGGTTCTTGGAAAAAAAAAACATTTGAAACTCTGCGTTCTGGCGACTGAGATGAGGTGTCGGCAACTACAGCTGATGATAGCATGGCTACAACCGATCAGGAATTGGAAAAGATTCAGCGTCTTGAATTGCTAATGTGGGTGTTAGTCCCTTGTCTTCTTCTCATCACGCACTACAAAAAAATGTGTAATTGCTTATAGAAATTTTGAGGGGATTTACGACGGAATTTAATTTTATTAACGAAATTTGTGAGGGAAGAGAGCCGTCAGCAAAATGCTGGTTGAAACCAACATTTTCGAGGAAATAAAATAATTCGTCCGATGTTTACCGACATAAATCCATCAGTAAATTACTGACGAAACATTTAAAATTCGTCGGAAAATTATATATATATAATACTTTATGTTTCCGATGAACATACCTTTTCCGTCGGAATATTAAAAAATATAAAATGAAATTCGAATTTCTCAATTTCCGATGGATTACATCTATTCCATCGTAAATTAAATTCTTAATTTTTTTCAAAAAAAGAAGGAAATTTTATCGGGATTCAATCCGAAAAAATTTGCATTCCCTCCAAAATATAATGAATCCAAATTTTTATTTAATTAATTAATGTACCAAAAATTAATAATTAATATAATTCAAATAATTACATTAATTTGAAAAATCAGATAATAATAATACTAATAAAAAGTTTATATTGTATTTTGGTAATGCTTTAATAAGAAAATAATAACATACGATGAAAAATTAAATTCACCATATTAGCTAAGATTAAATACGGATTTACTACATATATTTCACAATTCAATGTTTCTAATAAAATAGAAGAATAATACCTTTGTTTATTGTTTAAATTTTTAGTAAAATCGATATTAATAAATTGTAATTTCAAGAAGTATTATCTATTTTTTTGTATATTATATGTTTAAAGTGTGGTATTAATTTTAGACTTTTTGTAATAAACAAGGTAGTCGTCTCTAAAAACCTCCCTCTAAATCCTAAGGGAGGAAAAACGCACTAACCTTGTTGTCTTTCCATTGATAAGCAAATAAAAGTATAGAAGCATTATAGTTCAACAACACATCATATAATATTAAAAAACTTGAAGTAAAATTGGAAAGCTAAAAGTAAATATCATTTGAAATTCAAGATGCATTTTCCCCATTGCATTGTTGTGGTGATGGAGGAATCGAATAATAAGCTTCTTCTTAATTGGTGGGTGGCTGGACAAAAGGTGCCAGAGGTGTGCTACCTCTCGGTGGATAAGTCACTTGTGGGTGCAAAGGCATCGATGTGGTTGGACGCATAGGAGGTTGCATGCCACTAAATCCTGGATAAAGTGGAGGATGATGCACCGGAGGGTAGAAACCTAAAAACAAATAATTAGTTGAAAACAAACTTGTAATTGATAATAATTATAATGATATATATATTTAATTAAAATAGCGTTTTAAGACCTGTTTGTCCATTATCGTTTGCTTCGAAAAGCATATGAGAGTATCCTTGTGGTTGTTGTTGCGGTTGATATTGTTGTTGCTGTTGTGACATTAGCACATCCATTATTGTATCTTGGCGTTCTGTGACTTGCCTAAACTGTTCCTTAATGCATCGATCTCTTGTTGTTGCTCTGAATTTCTCGGTATGGACCTTTTTGAAGAACCAGAAGTTTGAGACGTGTTATTGTATATGGGAGTTGCAGTCCCAACACCAAACACCCGACCCTTTGAGCTTACTCCACCAGAAACCTTCAAAAATATCTTATTTGGGTCAACTGATGCTGAAGATGACTCATCCACACTTTCAGCCTCATGGGTTGCTGCTGGTGTCTGCAAATACTTGTTCTACAAAAAATGATAATTTATTATATTAAATAAAAATAAGTTACATTAGTTAATGGAAAACTTTTGATTAGAATTTTGAGAACAACATACATCAAATTCCCGATGATTATCACTGAACCAACCATCATCTTTGTCGTCCTTACTCGTATGAGTAAACCTGTAAAGAGGAAATGCACTTACTGTCTCACCAGTACGATGTTCCTAAAACAAATTTATTTACATAAGTGGATTAAATATATTGATAGTATATTAATCATATAAAAAGTATATATTACGAGAAACATACCAGTCGTTCCTTCCATTCTATTATGGAAATGAAACCTCTCGTATGAGAGCCTAATGGGTTTGCCTCCATATCACCACGACAATGATTTTTCTTAGCTTGCTCATTTTTTTTAAACTCTGGATAATTCCAATGATCTATGTAGGATTGCCATGTCTCTTCTGGCATACATTGAGGCCTTGTCTTGGTATTACAACGCCAATGATGTAATGCCTCAGTGTATGAGACCCCAGCTGCCTTGTTCCAACATTTGATCACATGTGGCTCTTTATTAGGCTCTCACCAAAATATTTTTTTGCAAAATTCAATAAAGTGAACTATTAGTATATATTAATAGTAGTAGTAATAATAATTTGTACAATTAAATTGAATAATTTTATACATACTTTGAACTCATCAAAGTAAATTTGTTTCGTTTCTTCTGGAACAGCTCTCCAATTAAAGCCATCTGGATGAAAATGTTGCTTTATAGCCACTCCAATTGGCTTTCTGTAATAACTACGCTTTTGGAATTCATATTTTCCACTATACAAGGCCAACATTCATTTTTAAATTTAGAAATATATATACTTATCATGAATTATTAAATAAAGTTAGTAAGAAAAAAATACTTACTTGGCGAAAGGACCGTGCAACAAAACCTGCACTCGTCCATGCGAAGCCACTGTAGCACCGGACGATGGCACACTAGAGTCGGCCATCAGTGTAGTAGAACTAACAATTTGGTGATGGGTTATCTGAACCATAGGACATTTTGCGAAATTTAAAACCATTTACTTTGTAACCCGAGAATGATTTCACCAACCGAAGTGGGCCCATGGCAAGTGCTTTTAAGGAAATGCCTGTGATGTTATTCATCGGTTCTTGAACCTATACAAAGTTACCAAAATTTAAAATTTTTGGCATATTTCTATAGTTCATTTCAAGTAAAAAATGTAACTTGACTTACAAATCTGTTGAACCATTTTGAGAATTCAGCATCAAGTGTAGCGTCAATTTGTGCGTCACTCAAATACGGTTGACAATATCTCTAATAGGTCCTATACATTATGTTCAATTAAAGGTGGATTATGATTAATAAAAAATTAATCAGCGTTGATATTTTGGAGTTTAATGGTACTACGACACGTACTCAATGAATGGCTCCACCTCTGTACAATTCAACAATATGTAAGTGTGAGCTACTACAATTTCTTCATCATAAAGATATCTTTCATTCCTTTTCCCAATCGTATCTGCTTTATGTTGTGCAAAAATGGAAAGAATGTCCTGATGTTCTTCATAACTGTTTGGCATGAGTTGCGTACTATAAGTATTTGCTAGCTTGGGAAAGTAATAATGAAAGAATTTGGATCCTTCTACCGTCTCATATGAATTGCAAATTGAGCCTTCAACATGAGCTTTATTACTGATAGAACCTTTTAACTTTCGAAAAACCTAAAATAAAAGGAAACAAAAGGTTGTAATGTAAATAAAAACGCTTATTCACTTTATAACAAAACTTTATAAATTAGATTGAAAATTACCTTTCAAATGGATACATCCAACGATAATGTACTGGTCCACCAATCCCTGCTTCATATTCTATGTGTATCGGTAGGTGTTCCATTGAATCAAAAAAATTCGGAGGAAAAAATCATTCCAATTTGCACAAAATGATTGGGATATCCTTTTCTAGTCTTCTCATGTCTGTCTCAATGATTACAATTGTTGTTAAGTCTTTGAAAAAAAGACTCAGCTCTGTCAATGCCTCCTAAACATTTTCCGGTAATAGCTCTTGAAAAGCTATAGGAATTAACCTTTGCATGAAAACATGACAATCATGACTTTTCATTCCAAATAACTTTAACTTTTTCATGTCAACTCATCGAGCGATATTGGATGCAAAGCCATCAGGGAATTTTAAATCTTTCACCCAATCACATAAAACTTTCTACCTTTGTTTGTCTAGCGTGTAACATGCTTTTGGATATTTACCAGAGCCATCTTGATTTGCCAACTCAGGACGATCACAATAAAGTTGTAAGTCCGCTCTAGATTTCGCATTTTCCTTTGTCTTACCTTCAACATTCATTATTGTGTTGAATATATTCTCAAAAACATTTTTCTCCACATACATCACATCAATGTTATGACGGATCAAATTTGAAGACCAATATGGCAGATCCCAAAAGATGCTACATTTTTTCCAACCGCATAATTGAGCTAATTGGCCATTAATTTCAACAGCGTCCAACTCAGTCACTTTCAGAAAACCCCAATAATCAATCTTGTTTAGTATCTCGCTTCCAAACTTAATTGGTGGAAGATTGTTCAGAACCTTTTTACCTTTTCTGGAAGCTGTAGTGTTCTTTCTAAAATGATGATTATGAGGTAAAAATTTACGATGATTATCAAACTAAGATTGTTTCCCACCACGTTGAAGAGTAAATGCTTCAGATTTCTCCATGCAATATGGACAAGCCGTTCTTCCAGCTGTACTCCAACCCGACAACATGCCATACGAAGAAAAGTCATTGATAGTCCATAACAAGGCAGCACAAAGCAGAAAATTCTGCTTGGTTGACAAATCATATGTTACCTCCCCTATATCCCACAAATGTATCAACTCATCAATTAAGGGTTGTAGAGATACATCTATATTATATTTTGGATTTCTAGGACCCGACACAATTATTGTCAAAAACATAAACTCATCCTTCATGCACATAGAGGGAGGCAAATTGTATGGTGTTACTATAACCGGCTACAAAGAATATTGTTTCTCAGATTGTCCAAATGGTTGAAAACTATTTGTGCATAACCCAAGCCTGACGTTACGAGTCTCATACGAAAATGTTAGATGCTCCTGATCAAAATGTTTCCAAGCAAGATAGTTAGAAGGATGACACATGAGACCGACTTCATCAGCTTGATGCTCAACATGCCATGCCATATGCTTAGCAATAACTTCTGAGGCATATAACCTTTTTAACCGAGGAGTTAAGGGGAAGTAATACATCTTTTTGTATGCCTTTCTGTTACTAGATCCTTCGCCAGCATTATCCTTGTACCGAGGATGACCGTAAAACTTACATTCGCTCAATTCAGAATCACAACCCCAGCAAATCATGCAACCATTTCTACAACATTGGACTTTTTGAACTAGCAAACCCATATCACGAACCAACTTCTTCATCTCATAAATGTTCTTGGGCATGACATTATCTTCGGGCATTAACCTCTGCATTATCCGACAAAGGTCATCGTAGCATGCATTAGGAATCCGATATTTTGCTTTCAAGTGTATTAATTCGGAAACCATTGATAACTTGGACTCATTGGTACCAGGCCATATCAGTTGAGAAGAAGCACCAAGTCTGTTGTACAACATTTGCGTCGAAGCAATCGATGGTTGATCATCTTCTGGCATATATGCATTTAATTCAGGACCAACAACATCTACCTCACTGGATTCATGATTGTTACCACACAGATCATATGCATACTCTGGAACTAGAGTATTAGAACCCGTCATATTGTTATAGTAACCAATAAGAGAAAAACGTGGCTCTCCATGATGCACCCAATTGTAATAATGCGGAACAAACCCTTCAATGATCACATGAACTTTAACCGTTTCTGGATCTCGAAGAGTTGTATTTATGCATTTAGGCTGATTACATGGACACCTAATATTTCCTTGATCCGCAAATCTAGGCTTACTTAGCGCAAATGTGATGAATTCTGACAGTAGTCGCTCAAAATCGGGATTAACAATGGACCATTTATTAGCCTATCAATATTGTACATCCAAGATCGATCCATACTGAATACCAAAATATGTTTTTATTGTATTATTAAATTAAGATACTTAAATTAGTAAACTTTTAAATAATAAATTTTAATTACTATTTTTCAAATTTTCTAAAAACCTAAAAATCAGAACCTATGGTATTATTATTGTAAGTTACATGCAAAAATGTTTTATTTACTCTTAATATATATTACTATTTTTATTTTTATTTCTAGATAATACAAGAAGTACAACTTAGAAATTATTAAACTATGTTACATGCAAATAAATTTTCTTTACTTTTTGATCTATTTTGCACTTTTTTAATTAGAAGGCTAATACTAATAAATTTTGATAGCATTATATTTTAAAAATAAAACTAAAACTTACCTCAGCTCACAAATTCGGTAGAAAATTTTAGAGTTCTGCAAAAAAATAATAATAAAAAACATCAAAAACAAAATTTTAAAAGTTATTTTTCTTATAAATGTAAAAAATAATAGCTATATTATCAATATCATTAAAAAGAAGTTTATTAATTAATCAGAAGCAATTTGCACTAACTAGAAAAAGGAATCAATTTGCACTATATTATCATTGAGCATATGCAAAGCGATAACCTTTGTAGAGGAAAAATCTTATTTTGTATAAATAGATGATCGAGTATGCTATATATAAGCCATGTCATTTAGACAAACGACAGTTTTTAATCTAGAATTACAATATAAAATAAAAAAGGGTAAATGCATATAAATCAGTAACAATAAATGATAAATGGATATAAATTAATATATTATAATTTCAAGTGGACATATAAAAAAAAAATCTTTAACATAATATAAAATAAAAAAATACTTACATGAACCACTTTACACTCTAAAACTCCATTGACCATAAAATTATAAAATTCTCCACACACACAAAAAAAGAAAATGTAAGAAAAATATTTTACAAAAATATATAATAAAAACAATTGCAGAAAAACTAACAAATGGTTCTAAAAGGGTCCCATGCCACATCTTCAAGCAAAACACATCTTTAAGCAAAACTTGTGGTGCGGTCCGGGGGTGTTACAGCTCCAAGCAACATAAATCAGTAACAATAAAGGATAAATGCATATAAATCAGTATATTATAGTTTCAAGTGAACACATAAAAGAAAAATTAAATCTTTAACATAATATAAATTAAAAATAAAAAATGCTTACATGAACCAATTTGCACTCTAAAAATCCATTCACCATAAAATATTAAAATTCTGCACACACAAAAAAAGAAAATGTAAGAAAAATATTTTATAGAAATATATAATAGAAATAAAAAAAATATTGATCTATTCAAAAAATATATTGAAGAAATACCCGTACCAATCTTCAAGCAAAGCTTGTGGTCCACACCAGGGGGTTGTTACAGCTCCAAGGGAATTTGGGGTGTTGCATGGTGGAATGCTGGGAAAAGTGAAAGTGGGGAATTATAGCAAACGTTAATGAAAAACTGGGGGTTGAAAAGGGAGTTGAGATCATTAATAAGTTTTAATTATCTCAATTAATATTTGTATGTCGGGTTGAAAAGGGAGATGAGTAGTTATAGATTAAATGTGCTGTGAAGTAGATATTTTTTTTTTTTGACGAAATGGGTGTTCCATCACAAATTAAATGAGTAAAATTTTTTATTAAAATGAACAAAATTTCCGACGGAATCATTATTCAGTCATAAATGAAATTGATATTTTTTATCAAAACGAACAAAATTCTTAATGAAAAAAATAATTCGGTCGGAAATTACAATTAGTCACAATTTTTGACGGAATAATTTATTTTCATCGGTAAATTATAACGGATTTTAAATCCGTCATCTTTCCTTCGGTAATTAGTGACGGGCATTGTTCCCACCCTACGGTTGCCGATATCCACTATATTCAATGGCCCGGATGTGGTTAGCCTACTTTCTTTGATTGGACTCGATTGCATCTTCCATCTGGGCACAACCCTTTTTCTCCTTATGGCTGATTACTGTGCCCAGCCTATGAACTCGCCGAGACAAGCCTCCAAGTCCAAGCCTCCTCCCAGTTACCAGCTATGCAACTTAGTTGCAACTTTGACTGTTTTGTTCCCAAAGGGGATACATTCAACCTCAGCTTCTGTCGGTTCAGGTGCTGACTGAGATGTTGACGTCGCATTGGCAGTCACCAGTTTGGTTGGCGACCCTGGTTGTGTACGAGGCCTACCGTTTGTTGCAGCTGACGGGGGATTGAGACTCGGGGCTGAACTCGACTCACCGGCATGGGTGATGCACTCTATCAGGGGCTTGGTTTGTTGTTGGGTTCTGATTCTTGGTGTGCAACTCATGAGGGTTGCCTGGTTTGCTGGTGTTACTACTGGAGGTCGTCAACACCAGTCTTCCTAAAATGCGTTTGAACCAGGTCAATCTCACATTATAGATTTGAATTTGATAATATATACATGTTTATAATACATTTCTTACTAAGCTAGTGAGTTAACATACGTTTAAGAAATGTTATATAAGAAAGGGTAGTATTTGTTTGAAAAGTCTGATTCGACGGAAAGTGACAATAGAACATACTTTACAGGTTAACCGTTGTATTTTCGTTAACTATGAGTACCCCTATTGGTGTCTGGTGGTGTTCTCTTTGATCCTCGCAGTGGTGGAAACTGGAAACTATGTTGGAGATGAGATATGCAGAAACCATTCGGACTATCTGACATTTTTTGTGACATGTAATAACTGTGATTCGATGCTTATTCACTTTTTTCTTCTTGTGTAAGAACCATCTTGTATAGGACAATATTTGTGTAGACCTGGCTTGGCTCGGTGCTTGTTGACTTTTTTATCCAAAGCCAAGTCTTGGACATATTTTCTTCATAAATTTTTCTCTTGGCTTAGTATAAAATAACAGTTATGGAAAGAATATTGTGAAAAGGTGATATCTCTAATTTCAAGTGTTCACCCTTTATCTTGAAAAGGTAAGATTTGTTTTGAAAAATTAAAGTATATATTCATACATGAAGTTGAAAAATGAAAATAATATTTAAATAATTATTCAAAGGATGAGTTTACCACGCTCGACGAGCATCGCTGAACACTACTAAAATGAACACTGTTGAACACCATTAAATTAATTAATAAAGATTAAAAATCTAAAGGACTCAACGTATAATTATAAATTATTTAAAAATCTAAAGGTAAATTATGTAAAATAAAATATTAATTACATTATTTTCCATATATATTAATTTTTAAATATTTTTTAAATAATTGGAACAAATACCAACCCCTAAATTAAAAAACCATAAATACTTTTTCCTTTCTATTGAAGCCGCCACCGCCGTTAGCCACTTTCGTTGGCGACGGTGCCTCCGACCCTGCGTAACCGTCTTTCGAGCCCAGCTGTCGTTCCCTTCCGTTCACGCAGCCAATCCGATAAGGTAAGCTTTCTTTTTTTTATTTTGATTCTGATTTGGGCGATCGTCCAAGCCGTCACCAGCGGGTGCCACCTCATCGGCAGTCGTCACCTTCACCGGCAGTGACCGCGGCTGCTCGTGTGCTGCGGCCGGAATCCAATTTTGACTTCCCCTAATCCCTTAATTCCCAAACCCTAACCACTACCCTAGCTCAAGTTTTCAAATTAGGCCAAATATAGAACCCTAATTCCCAAATTGAGTACCCCAATTCCCAAATTAGAACACTAATTCCCAAATTAGAACCCTAATTTCTATATTAGAACCCTAATTCCCAAATTAGAACACTAATTCCCAAATTAGAACCCTAATTTCTATATTAGAACCCTAATTCCTGAATCCAATTCCAAATCCCCAAACTAGAACTTTCATTTCGTACTGGTACATTGTTTCACGTGTATCGGTGTACGAGTAATAGAGTACCGGTACTGGATGCATACCTGTACGAAAATTGGTCACAGGAAATTATTTCCAAACTGCGTACCAGTACTTTAGGAAACCGTACCGGTACAATGTGTTTGAATTTTAGAATTTTGTGTTAAGTTCGATTTACTTTTCGAATTTGAAATTTTAAAATTTTGTGTTAAGTTCAATTTTCTTTCCATTCACCATGATAATAATGTTGCTTTTCTTTAATTTTTTTAAATTACAGATTTTTTTTAGATGGTTGACAATGAAGATACCCAAATTCAAACTACAGAGTTGGAGTGTTATAATCAGGATGAATATGGCCATAATTAGGTTAAAGATGGTGTAACAACCCTTCCTGGCCTGGTAGGAATTCGGGTCGAAATGTGTTACCAGAGGATAATACAGTATTTGGTACAATATTTTACTAGATATTTAATGAGATGCGATAATCCATACAATAAGGTCAGTAGTTCAGCACGATACAAAGATTATCAATTTGAGCCAATTTTAAACTTTTACAAGTTTTAAGGACTAAATCGTAATTTTAGTAAATTAAGGTCCTTTTTGAAATTAGGCCTACCACAATGAATTTCAATCCATAAGCAATGTGTCTATATATTTTTACGGCATTCTAAGGTTATTTACTAGCCCAATTATCCTTATATATTTTTATGGCATTCTAAGGTTATTTACTAGCCCAATTAAAGTTCCAGAATTCATTTTAGGCCTAAATAACAGAATTAACGGTAAGGGTATCGATATGCACTAGGACCGTATCGATACGTCTGAATAGAGTTCAGTAAGTTCGTTATAATATAAAGGGAGTCGTATCGATACGAGATAGACCGTATCGATACACAAAGACTTAAAGGAATTTCAGTTACAAAGAGTGTTCCGATACAGATTAAGAGGTTCTGGAACTCAAGACCGTACCGGTACGGCTCAATCCATATCGGTTTACCCTAAACTGACCGTTAAAACGGTTAAGTCCATTGCACACGTACCGATACAGGGTATCGGTACACAAGGCTGTTAACATTTTAATCTTTTGGGTTTCGATAAGGAGTATCAATACCGTATCGGTACTGAGCTATAGTAAATTTCCAAATTCAAAATCTTGTATCGGTACTGCTCAAGCCATATCGGTACGCCCTTTAGTCCGAGTCAAATTATGCATGCCCATACCAATACGCCACCACCTGTATCGGTAAGACATGGTCTGTAATGTCAAATTTTATCTGGTTTATTAGCAATTTGACAATCCAAACCATGTCCAATTTCAATGAAATTTTATCAGCAAGTTTGTTTAGCCTAAATCTAATGGTAATTCAAATTTTAGGGCCAAATGAATCCATTTACTAGGTTTTTACCTGTTTAGGTCAATTGTGCTCTTTTAACCACTTTTAACCATTTTCAAAAGTTTCTTTTAGGCATATTAAGCATACCAAAACCATACACAACATACATACATCTATATGGTCAAAAGAGACTTATACAACTATTATGCCACCATTCTATGAGTTTGTAGGATGGATATACCTTACTTTTGCAACTATGTGACTTGCCAAAAACCTCCAAACCTCGATCTCTAATCCAAAACTTTGTCAACCTAAAATACATGGAAAATGAATACATTAGGCATATTTTGCCTAGTGAGGTAGTCAAAAATGGTAAATGCAACAATGAATGCATTATAACCATGCTTCAATAATAACAATATTAGCAATAGTGAGGCAATATAATTCAATGTCAATATTCAATACAATAACAATAATCAATGCAATGGCTATAGTCGATGCAATAACAATAATCAATGCAATAACAATATAATATATGTATCAATAGGTTTCCTTAATTCGTTCATAACAATGTTCACCTTGGATCACTCTTGGACATTGGTAGCTTGGGTTCGATAATAGCAAGTTCAAAGCAAAAAGCAATGGCTTGTTTCAATATGGTATCAATGTTTCAATGCTTTCGGTGCACATACTCTCTCCAATTGAAACCTTCACCTCGCCTAGGGTTGTCACCCTTGGACCGTAGTTCGATGAATATACCAAGTACCATGCCAAAGTGCCCAAGGGCTTTACCAGTACAATATTTTAATATCAATGTGTAACGCCCTGAAATTGGGCCTAAATGTGGACCGGATCGGATAGGTGATTCGAAAGAATCAGTTTAGGCAATTCGAATAGTTTCAGGAATTAAATCTTACAAAATTGATTTTGGTTAAAATAAATTATGGAAAATGCTAGAAATTACTTAATTAAAATTTTAAGCAATTTGGTAAATTCAAATTGAATTAATTAAATCTGATTTTGAGACATTTTGGTTTAGTGACTAAAATGAAAAGTTTTCAAAACTATTTTTGGTGACTAAATCGTAAAAAAGGTCAAAACTTGAATATTTACGGAGTTAGTTGACCAATCTTTTTCATCAGATTTCTCTCTTAATTTAGGCTATTTTTAAAGTGTTTTTTAAATGGTTTAATAATTAAATAAAATAGGATTTATTAAAATGATTTTTAATTTGTAAAATCACTTTCTTACGTAACTACTTTTCATCCAATCTTTTTCTCTCAACTTTCTCAGCAACCAAACTAAGATTTCTACTCCAAAATTCTCAGGAATCAATTTCTATTGATATCGTTTAGTTTTCTAATTGATTTCTTCAATTCCTATTGTAAAATCTACTTAGATTTCAACAATGCTTTGCCAATTAAGGGAGAAATTAACAATTAAAGGTGATTTTCATTTCTCTCCTCTAATTAAAGGTTATTTAATGAAATTCCCAAGTTCTTGATCCTTTGTTATTGATTTATGTTAAGGAATTATGATTTTAACATGGATTTGATGATTTAATTGAGTTTTATTTGGAAAATAGTTGGAAATCGGTTTGGATCTATTTTGGTACTGAATCTAATTACTTTAGATCTCTATTTAGATGCATATTAATGTGGGAAGAAGTGATTAATCAATGAAATCCTAAAACTATGTGAATTGTTAGTTTTCTAGGTTGTTTATAGTTAGTTTTTGGTGTGATCTTGTTGCTGTAGAGATGCCAGAGGTATAAGGATGTGATTAAGATGTTTTTGGATGTTAATTGATGTTGTTAAGGTGTTAGAATCATTAGGTTTTGGCTGGGCTTCGTTTGGGTAAGATTTGGTGATGTTTTCGATAGTTTTTGAGGGGTGTTTGATGGTTTCTTGTGAGGTGAAGTTGTGTTTGTTGATCGCTGGAAGTTTGTATTACAAAGATGTGTTTTAATCCTCTATTTTTGATTGGGTAAAGCAGGGGAGCTAAATCCTTTGGCTTTTAGAGAGGGCGCAGAAGCTTCGGAAGCTTGATTCGCACAACGACAAGCTAGCATTGGTTTGTTGGTGAGTGGGAAAGTGTTTTACTACTATTAAAAGGTTTGAAAGGAGTTGTGGGAGTTTAGATAAAGTTTGAAACACTTATCTAAGCTCGGAAGTAACTATCGGTTGAGCTATCTCTCAATTTCGGTTTTTCAAAATGAAATCTCATGTACATGTTATTGGTTTTGATTACTCACTGTATTATGCATGTTTTAGAAATGAAATATGTTGCAAATGATCATATATAATTACTTTTTAGAATGACATATGGTTTATGAAAGTATTTTTGAGAGTACTAAAATGCATGGTTTAATGAATTTGAAATTGGATTGATTTGAAGCATATGTAAAACAGTGAGATAATGTTGTTTTATTGAATATATTGGCAAGTGGACGAGTTTAAATGTTATCAGATATAGTTGGCTAGCCATAGGGTTTAAAGCGCACTATAATAGGTAGTCTTATGTGTGTCGAGGTGGGTAATTGTTTCGTTGCTCCACCATGAGAACCACAGCAGTCGAGGTGGGTAATTGTTTTGTTTTCTCGCGTTGGTGGATTTATACATCATAACCATTAAGATGGGTAATTATCCTATTGCTCCAGTTCGAGGATGTATGTGAAGTGGTCATAGGTACCACTTGGGAAATCCGTGTATTTGACGTGTTTTATAAAATGAAATGTTGTTGTTTTTTAGTCACTTGAAAGCCAATATATGAGATAATGTATCATGAGAAATGGATTATGTTTTTATAATGTGATTTATACATGTGTGTGCTCTTTAAGCTTGTTTTAGAGAATTGTTTCATATGAAGCTTAAATTGAGGTAGAGATTGAATCCATGATACATGTATTGCAAATGATTTTAAATGTGCATACTTGAAGAGATTGTTGAAGAATAAGATATTTTGCCATCAGACAATTACATTGGGTTTGACTTAAAATGGTTTTAAATGCATTGATGAGTGTTTTTATGATTCCCTCACTAACCTTATAGCTTACATTCTCTTTTCTCATTAATGCAGAGAAATAGCTTTCTCGGACAGCACGTGAGCAAGAGAGGATCCAAGGATTGATACTTTCCAATGTATGGTTTCATAAGTACTAAGTAGTAATAAGAGGCAATGTGACCAAGTGATTTTTGGGAGATGTATTTTAGTTACTCCCTATTTGTATACGTTTAGATTGATGATTTGGACATGTATGATGCTTGATCTTTGATTTTGAAGGGTTGGGAGTTCATATGCATGCTTGGGTAGAAATCATGCTCATAGGGGTTTGTTTGAGTATGCCATGATTAGTATGATCTTCTACCTTGTATTTATGTGTGAGGATTCAATGTTTGTGATGTTAAATGATGATTAGAAGTGTATTTGAGTATGTTGGATTGAGCCAAAGTGTCATATGTTAGACCTAGGGGTCATTACAGGTCTGTCCATATCGGTACGAGTCCTCAGGGATCGGTACGCGAGGACCTGTCTCGGCTCAAATTGGGCAAAATTACCTAGGCGTACCGATATGCCTGGTAACTGTATCGATACGCATAGCTAAAAATTAAGTTGGGTTTCGGTACACGGGTTACCATACCGGTACGATCTTTTACTAATAGATTCTGGTATTTTTGAAATCTCTTACTCGTACTGATACGCTTGAGGACCGTATCGGTACGCCTTTTTATTTCAGCCCTGTTGCGATAGGCAAGGCTACTTACCGGCACACCAATCGTTATTACAGTTATGATGCTCTCTGATGTTTGTATTCTTTGCATTTTGGTCCTTGGTTTTAAATTATGCAATTAAATGAGTTTGGATGGTTGTTTCAAATTGAGATTTAACCTGAAGGCATGAAATATGACTAATTAATGATAGCTAACATTAATTTCATGAAGGTCCATGAAATTTATGGGAATTACATTTTAGTCCCTAAAATGTGAAATCGAGCAATTGGATGTCAAAATGATGCCCGATTGAGTTGTAACTTTAACCATAATTAGTATGAACACTTTAGGACTTAAATATGCATTTAGGTAAGATAAAAAATGGATCATGTTTAATGTGATTCTTTGGGGTTTCTCTCGGTAAACCCTAATATGGCTCGCATAATTCAGTCTTGTGACTAGACCAGGTCAAAGGGTTACATTTGGTGGTATCAGAGCCATGTTATGATTGTTGGGAGGTGGGTTATGGTTGTTTGGTTGATTGATACTGTTTGAATATGTTGTTTGACATGTACGGTGATTGAATTTGTGAAATTATGTTTGATATTTGGTATCTATGGGTGTTTAACTTAGGGGAACATTGCCTTATTACTACTTAAGTTAAATGATTTTGTTTTTAAATAAGAGTGACTTGGATTCTTGCTGCGAGTTGGCGTAATTGTTTTGTTTTATTGCATTATCATGTTTTAGACTCATATTTTTGCGTATGGGACCGAGACGATAGACTAGAGCTCACATGGGGAGTGCGGTAGATACACATGATGATGAGTTACCTCCTCCTCCACTGATTCCCCCTGCTGGTGCTGGAGTAGAGGGAGGTGTGCCTCAGGCACCACAAGGACCTATTTTCAGGGATATGACACCGTTAATCCAAGTGATGACGGGAGCTTTTTAGGCAGCCATGGCTGGAGTACATGTATCTACACCCGCGCCTGTAGCTGTTAATATCGGGTTACCTTTAAAGCGTCTGCGTAGCCTGAGTGGTACCGAGTTTAGAGGTTTGGCTTTTGAAGCTGCCGAGGAGTGGTTTGCTAGCACATAAAGGATCCTTGGTCAGATAAAGTGCACCGATGTATGCAAGTTAGGGTGCATTGTGTCATTGCTATGGGATTATGCTTATAGTTGGCGGACAATTGCGATCGCAGGTAAGAAACCTGCTGATGTTACATGGGAATTCTTTCGTGACGCCTTTAAAAAGAAGTATTTGGGTTCTTTTTATCAAGATGAGAAGAAGAGGGAGTTTATGCTTTAGAGCAGTGGACCATGTCTATTTCTGAGTATGAGGTCCAGTTTGTTCGACTGAGCCAATATGCTCCTAAGCTTGTTTCGGATGAACAACAACGACGTGATCAGTTCTGTTATGGTTTGGTCAAGGAGGTGAAGATGTATATGCTAGCTACGGACTACACAGAGTTTGATGTCCTGGTTTCTCGAGCTAAGAACATAGAATAAAATTTAGGTTTGTCTGCTCGTTTTGGGAGTTCTTTAGCGGGGTAGAAGAGTGAGAAATCAGACGTTGGTAAGGATCATTATAAGAGTCACAAAGATAGAAGATATCGTCTGGATAATAGGCATGGAATACATGGTGCTGGGCGTGGTTTTCAGGGTCAGAGTATATATGCTAGAGTTCCCGAGTGTAGGAGATGTGGTAGGCGGCATTTGGGGGAGTGCTGGGGTGCTATTGGCATTTATTGGAGCTGTGGATCGAGGGATCATATCATGAGGGATTGCTCACAGTTAGCCAAAGAGGGTCAGGCTCCTGCACCTATTGCTGCGGCGTAGAGAAGTGTGGGTGCGGCCGTGGGTGTTTCTAGCATAGAGATGATGGACATAGAGTGGTAGCGTATACTGTAGCGGTTCAGCCAGAGGGCAGTGGACCGACAAGGGTCTTTTCTCACCGTATAGAGAGGAATGATACCGACGTAATCGCAGGTACCTTTACCTTGCAGTCTATACCTTTGTTATCTTTGATTGATTTTAGTTCTACGCATTCCTACATTTTGTATGAACATGCATGCTTGTTGGATTTACCTATAGAGTTTTTAGATGTTGGTATGTGGGTGACCAGTTCCTTTGGTGAGATGGTTATAGCTAGGAAGTTGCATAGGAGTTGTCCCTTAATGGTTCAAGGGCATGTGTTTGCGGCTGACCTAATGGAGTTACCATTTTACGGTTTTAAGGAAATAGATTGGTTGACTCAACATAGGGCCATAGTTAATTTTGAGACCAATTAGGTTTCAATGAAATTGGCCGAGGATTACGAGTGGTTGTGGGTAGAATGTCTAGTTCATGTCAAATGTGGTCTCAACTTTGGAAGTGCAGAAGTTGTTAGAATGTGGGGGTCAAGCATACCTAGCTTATGTTATGAACCCGAATATGAAGGAAGTGCGTTCTTAGGATATTCACACAATTTTCGATTTTCCAGGAGTGTTTCCAGAAGAGTAGCCTAGTTTACCACCGGATAGGGAGGTAGAATTTTGCATTGAGACGTACGCGGATACAGTTTCAGTGTTGATTGCACCCTATCGTATGGCACCAAAAGATTTGAAGAAGTTGAAGACGCAGTTAGAAGATTTGTTGAATCGTGGTTTTATTCAGCCAAATGCGTCACTGTGGGGAGCACCGAGGTTGTTTGTGAAAAAGAAAGATGGCACAATGAGAATGTGCATTGATTATCGGCAACTAAACAAGTTGAAGATTAAGAACAAGTATCATTTGCCGAAGATTGATGATCTGCT
The DNA here is from genome assembly GCA_019671005.1 of Hibiscus mutabilis. Classification (NCBI taxonomy): domain Eukaryota; kingdom Viridiplantae; phylum Streptophyta; class Magnoliopsida; order Malvales; family Malvaceae; genus Hibiscus; species Hibiscus mutabilis. The sequence continues at coordinate 53,050,965 of CM033719.1, forward strand.
TGATCAGTTTCGGGGCACTACCGTGTTTTCTAAAATTGATATGCGGTCAAGATATTATCAATTGAATGTGAAGGATAAGGATTTGCCAAAGATAACTTTACGTACCCGTTATGGGCATTATGAGTTTTTGGTGACGCCGTTTGGATTGACAAATGCACCGACAACCTTCATGGATATGATGATGAATCGTGTGTTCCATGAATTTTTAGACCAATTTGTGTTGGTGTTTATCGATGACATTCTTGTGCACTCTCATACCGAGGAAGATCACGATCGACATCTACAGATTGTGTTGCAAGTTCTGTTGGATAACAAGCTTTATGCCAAGCTAAGTAAATGTGAGTTTTGGATCAAACATGTGGTCTTCCTTGGTCATGTTGTTTCGGCCGAGGGTATTCGTGTGGACCCGTAGAAAGTTGAGGCTGTTGTGAATTGGAAACAACTAAAGTCGGTATTGGAGGCTCATAGTTTTTTGGGGTTAGTAGGATATTATCGATGCTTTGTGGATGGTTTCTCAAGGATTGCTGCTCTTTCGACGAATTTGTTGCAAAAGGATGTGAGTTTTGAGTGGATGGAGAGTAGACAACAAGCTTTTGACAAGTTGAAGGAAGCTTTGACGGAAGCTCCAATCTTGAATCAACCTGAGTCAAGAAAGGAGTTTGTTGCGTATAGTGATGCATCTTACGTGGGTTTAGGATGTGTGTTGATGCAAGAAGAAAGGGTTGTAGCTTATGCATTTAGACAGTTGAAGGTGCACGAGCGCAACTACCCTACGCATGATATTGAGTTGGTTGCGGTGGTGTTTGTATTGAAGATTTGGTGACATTATCTTTATGGTGAGAAGTGTATTGTTTACACGGATCAAAAAAGTTTGAAATACCCGATGTCACAGAAATAATTGAATCTTAGACAGCGATGATGGTTAGAGTTGCTTAAGGACTACGATCTGACAATTGAGTATCATTTAGGTCAAGCTAATGTTGTAGTTGATGCCTTGAGTAGAAAGGTTGTGGTGGAGTTAAGAGCAATGTTTGCACGGTTGAGTATGACGCATGATGTTGGGTTATTGGCTGAGTTGCAAGTAAAACCATCATTGTTGCAATTGATTAAGGAGAAGCAACCTTATGATGATTCTTTAGTGCCGCCTGTTAAGGATATCTTGGATGGTAATCAAACAGATTTTGGTTTTAGTGAAGACGAAGTTTTGTGTTTCAAAAGTCGAGTGGTGATGCCGAGTGATGAAGAATTAAGGCACACTATCTTGACTGAAGCACATTCGAGTCCTTTTGCTATGCATCCAGGGAGTAAGAAGATATATCAGGACTTGAAGGAGTATTTCTGGGTTGATTTGAATAAGGATGTTGCAGATTTTGTAGCTCGTTGTATAGTTTGTCAACGTGTTAAGACAGAGCATCAGTTTCTTTTGGGTTTGTTGCAACCCTTAAGGATTCCAAAATTGAAACGGGAAAGAATCACCGTGGATTTTGTGTTTGGTTTGCCTTTGACGCCAACAAAGAAGAATTCTATTTGGGTGATTGTGGATAGGTTTACAAAGTGTGCCCTTTTCCTGGTTGTACATACGACGTATACTTTGGATAAGTTGGCGGAGCTATATATTGATGAGATTATAAGGTTGCATGGAGTGCCAAAGTGTATTTTGTCAGATAGAGATCCGCGTTTCACCGCGAAGTTCTGGGAGTGTTTGCATAAGGCCTTGGGTACGCGGTTAAACTTCAATGCTTCGTATCATCCTCAAACGAATGGTTAGTCTGAGCTTCTTATCCAAGTGTTGGAGGATACGTTACGGTGTTGCATCATTGATTTTCAAGGATCATGGAAAAAGCAATTAACCTTGGTGGAGTTCGCTTATAATAACAGTTATCAAGCTAGTATCCAGATGGCACCATACGAGGCTTTGTATGGTAGATGATGCCGTACGTCACTATATTGGGCGGAGGCAGAAGAGAAGTATGTTTCTTTACCGAATATGTTAAAGGATACCAATGAGAAGGTGAAGATCATTAGTGATCGGCTAAAGGCAGCTTTGGACCTGCAAAAGTCATATGCTGACTTGAAGCGAAGGGAGATTGAGTATGCAGTTGGTGATCTTGTGTTTTTGAAGGTTTCGCCTTGGAAGAAGGTAATGAGGTTCAGACGGAAGGGCAAGTTGAGTCCTAGGTTTATTGGGCCTTATGAGGTGTTAGAGCGCATGGGTCCAATCGCATACAGGCAGCGGTTGCCGGAAGAGTTGGAAAAGATACATGATGTTTTCCATGTGTCGATGCATCGAAGGTATAGATTGGATCCTTCGCATGTAATGCCTGTTGAGGAGATTGAATTGAATCTAAATTTGACCTATGATGAGGAGCCGTGAGAATTCTGAATTCGAGCAGCAAAGTTCTCCGCGGAAAGACCATAGAGTTGGTAAAGGTGTTGTGTCGGCATCGTGGAGTTGAGGAAGCCACCTGGGAAAACAAGAAGGACATGTTGAAACAGTTCCCTCATCTTTTTTCGCCAGGTAAGTTTCGAGGACGAAATCTCTTAAGAGGGGAGAGTTGTAACGCCCTAAAATTAGGCCTAGATGTGGATCAGATAGGTGATTCGAAAGAATCAGTTTAGGCAATTCGAATAGTTTTGGGAATTAAATCTTATAAAATTGATTTTGGTTAAAATAAATTATGGAAAATTGCTAAAAATTACTTAATTAATATTTTAAGTAATTTAGTAAATTCAATTTGAAGTAATTAAATCTAATTTTGAGACATTTTGGTCTAGTGACTACAATGAAAAGTTTTCAAAACTATTTTTGGTGACTAAATCATAAAAGGGTCAAAACTTAGAATCCTTAAGGAGCTATTTGACCAATCTTTTACATCAGATTTCTCTCTTAATTTAGGCTATTTTTAAAGTGTTTTTAAATGGTTTAATGATTAAATAAAATAGGATTTATTAAAAGGATTTTTAATTTGCAAAATCACTTTCTTACGTAACTACTTTTCATCCAATCTTTTTCTCTCAACTTTCTCAGCAACCAAACAAAATTTTTACTCCAAAATTCTCAGGAATCAATTCCTATTGATTTCCTTTTGTTTTCTAATTGATTTCTTCAATTCTTATTGTAAAATCTACTTGGATTTCAACAAAGCTTTGCCAATTAAGGGAGAAATCAACAATTAGAGGTGATTTTCATTTCTCTCCTCTAATTAAAGGTTCTTTAATTAAATTCTCAAGTTCTTGATCCTTTATTATTGATTTATGTTAAGGAAATATGATTTTAACAAGGATTTGATGATTTAATTGAGTTTTATTTAAAAAATAGTTGGAAATTGGTTTGGATCTGTTTTGGTACTGAATCTATTTGATTTAGATCTCTATTTAGATGTATATTAATGTGGGAAGAAGTTAGTAATCAATGAAATCCCAAAACTATGTGAATTGTTAGTTTTCTAGGTTGTTTATAGTTAGTTTTTGGTGTGATCTTGTTGCTGTAGAGATGCTGGAGGTATAAGGACGTGATTAAGATATTAGAATCATTAGGTTTTGGCTGGGCTTCGTTTAGGTAAGATTTGGTGATGTTTTTGGTAGTTTTGGAGGGGTGTTTGATAGTTTCTTGTGAGGTGAAGTTGTGTTTGTTGATCGCTGGAAATTTGTGTTACAGAGATGTGTTTTAATCCTCTGTTTTTATTGGGTAAAGTAGGGGAGCTGAATCCTTTGGCTTTTGGAGAGGGCGTGGAAGCTTCGAAAGCTTGATTCGCGCATCGACAAGCTAGCGTTGGTTTGTTCGTAAGTGGGAAAGTGTTTTACTATTATTAAAAGGTTTGAAATGAGTTGTGGAGTTTAGATAAAGTTTGAAACACTTATCTAAGCTTGGAAGTAAGTATCGATTGAGCTTTCTCTCAATTTCAGTTTTGCAAAATAAAATCTCATGCACATGTTTATTGGTTTTGATTACTCACTGTATTATGCGTGTTTTAGAAATGAAATATGTTGCAAATGATCATATATGATGACTGTAGAACTTATATTGATTTTGATATAACAAATGGCTTTTAACTCGTAATGGTTTTGATATAACTTAAAACAAATTTTAAATAACCCATACGAATTACTCACTACGCATTCGAAAAAATGTCTTAAGCTTAACCAATCATTTGATGCACTTTAAATATTAACATTCGATGATTTTTATGTCTAAAGATTAACCAAACATTTGATGAACTTTAAAAATACATTCGATAAAGTTTTCCAAGTCAAAATGGCCTTAAAAGCCTAGGCGTACCGATACAGTACTATGAGTACCGGTACGCTTTGTGTTTCCAAATTACTTCGAATGTAAAGTCAATACCGGTATGGAAATAGCGTATCAATACACGAAAATGATTTTGAAACATCGAATGTAAAACCAGTACCGGTACGGTAACAGGCGTACTGATACGCGTACTTGATTTCAATACATCGAATGTAAAATCAGTATCGGTACAGAAATAGGCGTACCGATACTCGTATTTGATTTCAAAAGATCAAGTGTAGAACATGTACCAATATGCTACAATGTGTACCGATAAGCGAGGAAATTATTTTTACTTCGAATGCAAAATGAGTACCAGTAGAGTTATACGAGTACCGATACTCCTTGAGACAAAAACAAAAAATTTCAAATGCGTACCGGTACTGCAATGTGCGTACCGATACCCTCTGGCCTCAAGATTTTCTAGTGAGCAATTCATGTACCGGTACGGATTTTAGAGTTCCGGTACCCCTTTCTGAGTACTGATACTCAACTTAGAGTACCGGTACACCTTGCTTTGTAACGACTATTTCTATATTGGGCAGGTACCGATACTCCGATACGTGTACCGGTACCTGGTGTTGGCAGATAGCATTTATTGCGGGAAACTTGCTCTCCAACGGATATATTCAATTCTCCAACATCCCAAACGGCTATAATTCAATGAAAGGGTATAAATACAAGCCTCAAGTGCAGCTACAACAACTAATGAACCTACATTGATCAACATCCAAGCATTCAATCAAATCCCAACCCTTTGTGCTCTTGAAAGTCAAATTCTTGTACCCAATTTGTATGCTTCATTATAATCTTTTATTTCAAGTTTAGGGTTGAGTGTTCTTGTAATTTGGGCAAATATTTACCTTGTGAGGATATTTTTCATTTGCCACTTTCCTTCTTGTAAAAGAGTGATCTTGGATCAAGCTTTGGGTAGAAAGCTTTGATCGGTTGTAACGGTTGCCTCCTTAGCTTAGAAAGGGGGAAAATTTCATAGTGAAATTGGTTGAAAATCCTTAGTAGGAAGCTAAGGTTGTGTATGTAGAGCTTGTTAGAAGCTTGAACCACTATAAATCATTGTGTCCCATTGCTCATCTTTTTTCTTTAGCTTCCAAACTTTTAAAATTGCCAATTCACCCCCTCTTGGCCAACATCCACATTGATTGATCATCCTAACAATTGGTATCAGAGCCACACTCAACCAAAGGTCTAACAACCGTTGAGGCGATCCTAGAAGGTGATCAAGTCAATAGAAGTCAAAGAAATGGCATCCACCTCCAGCAACAACTTGTACGAGTCTCAATCTATCACCAAACCTCCATACTTCAATGGGAACAACTATCCCTATTGGAAAAACCGTATGAAGTTCTTCATCAAATCCCATGACTACCTTTTATGGGATGTAGTGGAAGATGGACCGATAATTTTGCTGAAGAAAGAAGGTGATCGGTTAGTATCGAAGTCCAAGCATGAGATGACCGATGAAGATCGGAAGAAGCTCCAAATCAACGATAAAACAATGCGTATGCTATTTTGCTCACTTGGACCGGATGAGTACTCCAAGATGTCATATTGCTCAAGTGCCAAGGAAATTTGGGATAAGCTAGAGATCACATATGAAGGCACTAATGAAGTTAATGAGACCATGATTGGACTTCTTAATTTGAACTACAAAAATTTCAAGATGGACTCAGATGAAGATATCTCCAAAATGTTTGAACGGTTCTCCGTTATTGTAAATGACCTCAAGGGTCTTAGAGAAGTCATTTCGAAGGAGAAGCTAGTTCGAAAACTTCTCTACTCACTTCCCGAGTCTTGGGATGGTAAAAGAACGACAATAATAGAAGCAAAAGATCTCAAGATGCTAAAGCTCGATGCTCTCATAGGGTCTCTTCTCACCCATGAGATAATGAAGAAAGGAAGAGAGAAAGAAAAGAAGGAGGAAATGAAGGTCGAAAAGAAAGAAGTGGAGAAGAAAAAGGTGGGAATCGCTCTCAAAGCTTCACAAGAAGAGAGTGATTCAAGTGAGGAGGAAGACGAAGAATTGGCTATGATAGCCAAACGATTCACTCAGCTCATGAGATCCAACCGAAGAAGGAAATTCAACCGTAGAAGGGATCTCAAGAACAAGAACAAAGAAGAGGAAAAGGATCCGATCGTGTGCTACGAATGCAAGAAGCCGGGACACATCAAGATCGATTGTCCTCAACTAAAGAAAAAAGGCTTCGAGAAGAAAATGAAGCACAAGGCTCACGTAGCCACTTGGAGCGATGAAGAGTCTTCAAGTGAGGAGGAGCACGAAATTGCCAATCTTTGTCTCATGGCCTTTGAAGATGATCCAAAGGTAACCTCTAACTCATTAAATGATCCTACATATGATGAATTATTTGATGATTATAATGAGTTACAAGAGGCTTCGGACGAATTGGTTGAAAAATATAAGGAACCCGTTTTGAAAAATATGAAAACTATCCTTGATTTGAAAAACCAAAATTATTCCTTATCTAAAACCAATTCAGAACTTGGAAAGAGGGTTAGTGATTTACTAGATGATCAAAAATATTTTGAAAAGGAAAATGTTGATCTAAACAACCTTCTTCTGAGTTGAAGGATCATTACCTCAAGGAGGTTAATGATCTCAAAGCTTCTTTGAACAAGGTTGGGAAATCGAGTTTTGAAAAAGACAATCTTCAAAATCCAACCATGTAAAAAGAAACTTTGGTGGATACAAACATGGAGGGCACTCAAGGCCCTATTATGGTAAGAAAGTTAGAAGTGTGTGGATTCCCAAAAATGTTATTACTTCTAATGATGTAAATGATATTTCCTCTTGGATCCCTAAGGGATTCAAGATTTTGAGAACTAATGTTCATGGACCCAAAAAGATTTGCGTACCAAAAATCAAAGTTTGATTCCATGTTTGTAGGGGGAGCATTGCTACAAGGCCAAAACTTCAAGTGTAAATTCGTGGTTCCTTGATAGTGGATGCTCAAGACATATGACTGGCGACAAGAGTAGATTCGTGGAACTTGAGCTAAAAAGAGGAGGATTGGTGACATTTGGTGACAACTCCAAAGGTCAAGTTGAAGGAACGGGTTCCATTGGTAATCACTCCTCCGTACTTATTGAAAATGTTATATATGTCAATGGTCTTAAACATAATCTTTTAAGCATTAGTCAATTTTGTGACAAAGGTTTCAACGTTGTTTTTGATTCTAATGGTTGAAAAATTTTAAATATTGAAACAAATAAAGTTGCACTTGTGGGTCATCGCATAGGAAACATATACATGGTGCATCTAGATGACATACACATTTCTCATGCATGTTTTGTTGCAAATGATGAGCATGATTCATGGTTATGGCATAGAAAACTAGGGCATGCAAGCATGAGCGTTTTAGAAAAATTGGTTTCAAAAGATCTAGTTAGAGGTTTGCCTAAAATAAAGTTTTCAAATGATAAAATTTGTGATGCTTGTGCAAAAGGCAAACATAAAAGAGTTTCTTTCAAGTCCATTAATGATGTTTCAACTAGCAGAATTTTACAATCGATCTACATGGATCTCTTTGGTCCTATTAGAACTACTAGCTTGGGTGGAAAATCATATGCATATGTTTTAGTTGATGATTACTCTAGATACACTTGGGTTTTATTCTTAAGTACCAAATATGAGGCTTTAGAAAAATTCATCACCTTTTCAAAAATTACTCAAAATGACCTTGGTTAAAATATTTCTCACATTCGAAGTGACCATGGCACCAAATTTCAAAATCTAGGTTTTGAGGATTTTTGTAACTCAAATGGTATTAGCCACAATTTTTCAGCCCCTAGAACTCCTCAACAAAATGGGGTCGTTGAAAGGAAAAATCAAACTTTAGAGGAAATGGCTAGAACCATGCTTTGTGAAAATAATTTGCCAAAATACTTTTGGGCGGAAGCCACTAATACGACTTGTTACATTATAAATAGAGTAATGATTAGGCCTATTTAAAAAAAACTCCTTATGAGATTTTAAAATCCAAAAAGCCTAACATTAGCTATTTTCATCCATTTGGTTGTAAATGTTTTGTTTTAAACAATGGAAAAGATAATCTAGGCAAATTTGATGCTATTTTTCTAGGATACTCTTTATACTCTAAAACCTATCGTGTGTTTAATAAAAGAACCTTAGTGGTTGAAGAGTCTATTCATGTGGTTTCGATGATAACCTCCTTCCGAGGAAGGATTCTTGTGATGATGATGATGTGGGGATTTTTTAAACCAATGATTGTGGACAAACATCAAAGGTGGATGAAGTTCCAACCAAAGAGAAAGAAACACAAGATCCACCTTTAGAAGACTTGAGAGACATGAATCTAGAGGAAAAGGAAGTGAGCTACCAAAGGGAGTACAACTATGTAAAAGGTGGTGAGATTTTGGGTGATCCATCCAAAGGGGTAACCACTAGACTTTCTCTTAAAAATGCATTTAATGTAGCATTTATCTCATGCATAGAGCCTAAGAATGTTAAAGAAGCATTAAATGATGATTATTGGATAATGGTTATGCAAGAGGAATTAAACCAATTTGAGAGAAGTCAAGTTTGGACACTAGTTGATAGGCCTAGTAATAAATCTACTATAGGAACTAAATGTGTTTATAGAAATAAACTAGATGAGAGTGGTAACATAGTGAGAAGCAAGGCTAGGCTTGTTACTCAAGGTTACACTCAAGAAGAAGGGATCGATTTTGATGAAACCTATGCTCTCGTAGCTAGAATGGAAGCCATTAGGATGCTTTTAGCATTTGCATGTTATAACGAATTTAAGCTTTTTCAAATGGATGTAAAAAGTGCATTTTTAAATTGTTTTATTAATGAAGAAGTGTATGTAGAACAACCACCCTGTTTTGAAGATCCAAATTACCCAAACCATGTTTCCAAACTTTCAAAAGCTTTATATGGTTTGAAACAAGCTCCTAGAGCTTGGTATGAAAGGTTGTCAAGTTTTTTAGTTGAAAAATGTTTCGAAAAAGGAAAGGTGGATACTACACTCTTCATAAAAAGAAATGACAAAGACATATTAGTAGTTGAAATTTATGTAGATGATATTATTTTCGGATCTACTAATGAGTTTCTTTGTCAAGAGTTTGCTAAGTTGATGCAAGGTGAGTTTGAGATGAGCATGATGGGGGAGCTTTCATTTTTCTTGGGGCTCCAAATTAAACAAAGGAAGGATGTCATCTTCATCAATCAAGCTAAGTACATCAAGGACATGCTCAAGAAGTTTGGCTTGGAAAGTGTGAAACCTCAAGCCACACCAACGAGCTCTTCCACAAAGCTTGACAAAGATGAAGGAGGTAAGTGTGTTGATTTAAAGCTTTATCGCTCTATGATTGGATCATTACTTTATCTTACCGCAAGTAGACCCGTCATTATGTTTAGTGTTTGCTTGTGTGCTAGATTTCAAGCTAGTCCTAAAGAATCACACCTTGTAGCAGTTAAGAGAATCTTTAGATACCTTAGAGATACACATTGTTTAGGTCTTTGGTATCCTAGAGAGTATTCCTTTAATCTTCATGCTTTTTCATATGCAGATTATGGGGGTTGTAAGATAGATAGAAAGAGCACATCCAGAACAAGACAATTCCTAGGTAGTATGCTCATATTTTGGTTTTGTAAGAAACAAAATAGTGTAGCATTATCTACCACCGAAACCGAATACATATCTGTAGGGAGTTGTTGTGCTCAAGTCCTTTGGATGAAGCAACAACTCTTAGATTATGGAATTGACGTAGGTACCATCCGCATTAGGTGTGACAACACTAGTGTAATTTGTCTCACTAAAAATCCCATCCAACATTCTAGAACTAAACACATAGAAATAAGGCATCATTTCATTAGAGATCATGTCTTGAAAAATGATGTAGTTCTAGAATATGTAGACACCTTGAACCAATTAGCAGATATTTTTACCAAACCCTTAGACAAAGAGCGTTTTTGGTCTCTTAGGAGAGAGTTAGGTTTAACCAGCCTTCCTTGACCCTTAGAGCATCTTTTGGTCTTAAAAATATGCATAAATGTGTTTGATTGATTGCTTATGTGATTTTACTCCTATATGCATAAATGCTTGTTGTTAAGGGGAGTTTTTGCATGCTAATATCTTGTCTATACTTTATTTTTAATGCTCATACATCATGCATGCATAATAGAGGTAGTTATTTATTCCCATAACCTTATTTGCAGCCAAATTTGACCATTTGGTGCATAGGGTATCGGTACTGGTATACCAGTATCGATACGCGACCTTTATAACGGGTACCGATATAAGTATCGATAAACGGTACCGGTATACGTCTTTCTCTATACCGGTACGCAAAACACAGAGAATATGTATCGGTACGAGGTTTAGTGTACCGGTATTCGGGGCACGGAAACACTTCCTAGGACTCTTAAAATCAGAATTTCCCCCCAAATTTTCATTCTATCAACCCTAGCCATTTTTTCCTCACAAACTCTCTCAATTTCACTTGATTCTAACTCTATTTTCCACAATTTTTTGAACTTTCCTACACTTCTTCAACAACCCATCAAGCTTTCATCAAGATTGTGAACTTCCATCATTAATCTCATCCATTCCAACAATTTCAAGGTATTTTTCGTTCTATTTTTTAACTTTATTTTGTCATATGGAACTTAGATTTAGGTTGTTTTGAGGATAGTATATGTCTATTAAATTTATCACTTTTCATTTATTTTGTTTTAAATAAAAAATTTATTATTATACATATTATTTTGAAATAATTTGTTGGATTTATTGGACTGAGTAATTGATTAGTGCATACATTATGGTTTGTTTAAATTTTTGCAGGGTGATTTCTTTTGCTCTTTCAAATCGAATTTCTTTTAATGGCCCCTAAAACTAAACGCCCTAGATCCGGTCCCTCAACCCAAAACTCCAATCCTTTGAACTTTACCTCAATTTTTAACTCTTGTTTTAATGAACCGGGTCGACAAAACCAATTAGAACATTTTCGATTATACGAAAATTTTCCTATTCGAAGAGAAAAGGTTGTTAACTATGAATTTATGGTTTCTGAAAATTTTAACTTCCCTCATCTTGCAAATCTTAGGGAATAGAAATTTTTAACTTTTCTTCGTTTACCCTAGGTTGTCTTTAAAACTCTTGTTAGAATATTATATGCTAATGGTAGGGCAATTCTTAGTCATGACAAAAAAGAGGTCGTTTCCATAGAGTCCTATGTGATGGGTAAAGTTTTCAGGTTAGACTCCTCTATTATTGCTACTCATCTAGGATTAGATGATATCGGGGACAATGATGAAACCCAGCGTATTCCTTTTGTTCATGCCCCGAACTCTTCCGCGTCCATCCTTAATGCTCATGATAGGTTCCTTCACCTCTTAATTACTTGGTTCTTTCGTCCTTTTGGGGGGAAGTGGTTTACTATTAGGGAGCAGATGCTTTTTGGTTGCATTGCTTCCAAAATAACATTCGCCCTAACCTCACACAAATAATTTTCCTAAAATTGTTTATCTTGTCCAAAACTGTCATAAACCTCAAGTTAAATATTTTACCTACGGTTGTGTCTTGAGCCACATTTTTGCTAAAGAAAACATAGACACTTCTTCTGATCTTGCTTGCCCCCATACCGATCCCATTAATGAAAAATCTCTTCGAAAGAGCGGATTTCATTATATTGATGGTGAATGGGTTCGACTACAACCCGGTCAGCCTCGTGAAGGAAATGTGCCAGTTCCACCTCCAGTTTCAGCCCTGGTTGTGCCTCCACCGGCTTTTGGTGATGACATGCGCTCCTACTTTGATGGCAACTTCGATGAAACATAATCCTATATCGATGGAAAATTCATTGAAATGCAATCTCAAGTTACATCGCACATGGACGATCTCTTCACTTCTCTTGGTGCGCTTGTGACTAGCATCAAGACCGACTTGGCATTATTTCACCCTGAGTGGAAAACGCATACCTTTGGTGACACCGCCGCAGAGGAGGAAGAGGAAGAGGATGAGGATGACGAGGATATCCCATATCTCTTTTTGTGTTATCATATCATAGTGCATGCATCCTAGACTTGGGTTTGATGTTTGGATTGTTTTTATTGTTTCCATCTTGCTTTGACTATTATGTTTGGATTGGATTTGATACTTTATGCTTTGAATTTGCTATATATTTTATGCTTTGGATTGTTACTTTGGCTTGTTACTTTGGATTTCAATTATTTATTTCTCCTATTGCGTTTGCTTTTGATCTAACAAAAAGGGGGAGAAATATTTGGGTTCAAATTTTACAATAAAAAAATTGAAAATTTATTATATCAAAAAGGGGGAGATTGTAGAACTTATATTGATTTTGATATAACAAGTGGCTTTTAACTCGTAATGGTTTTGATATAACTTAAAATAAATCTTAAATAACCCATATGAATTACTCACTACGCATTCGAACAAATTTCTTAAGCTTAACCAATCATTTGATGCACTTTAAATATTAACCTTCAATGATTTTTATGTCTAAAGCTTAACCAAACATTTGATGAACTTTAAAAATACATTCGATAAAGTTTTCCAAGTCAAAATGGCCTTAAAAACCTATGCGTACCGATACGGTACTATGAGTACCGGTACGCTCTGTGTTTCTAAATTACTTCAAATGTAAAGCCAGTACCGGTATGGTAATAGGCATAACGATACACGAAAATGATTTTGAAACATCGAATGTAAAACCAGTACCAGTACGGCAACAGGCGTACCGATATGTGTTGCGCGTAATAAGTGCTCCGCAATTTTGCAAGTGTACACGTCGCAAGTTATAGTATAAAAGATATCGTCTCCACAGGGATTGGTGCCACTTCAAGAATCTAATCTCTTGCACTGTAAAAAGTAAAAGAACACAAGTAGAAGATTGTAGGAGTTTTAACTAACAACTAAACTAAGAAAGCAAATAAGTAAAAGAAGATGTAATCAAATGAGAGAGAATAGGCCAGGTTATCGTGAGTTGAGGTGTGATAGCCGATTGGATTGTCTTGGTAAAAGAGTGCAAGGGCAACTTAGTTGCCGTGGCAACTTGCACAGCGGGGATGCCTTGGAAACTAATCGATGGTTGCCTGGGCGACTAGCTGGGCAACTACTTGGGCGGCTGGGCAGCAACTTCAAGGTTCGGCGGAGCGTTCTTAAATGGTTTCTTCTTATCCCTAAGTCGAAACTCTAGCTATTTGTGCATGCCTTGATAATACATCCCTGCGTGAATAAAGGGTGAACAACAACCAATCTTGCGCTCCTCTTAGCCGTTGAAATCCTTAACTTATTCCTAAGCCGAATTAATCTCCACCATCAATAGATTGAATAAAGACCATACTTAGTCATTTCTTGAATATAACCCTCCCGATATTAGATAAATAGATGAAGTTACGAGATCCTCTCCCAATTCACTCGCAAACAAGAATAAGAACCAAGAATGAGTAAACCTTGAATTGAAAGTGCAAACTCTTATTACCTAAACAAAATCCAATTGTTTCTCACAGCCACAAAACACAATAACCTTATTAAAGTAGATTTAGTTCATGGCTAGGTTCCAAAGAAACACAAAACAAATAATTCTAGCATAAACCTAATGGAACAAGAAAGAAAAAGATGAAGAATGGTTGAGCCTTGTCGATATCTCCCCCTTTGATCTTGTCGAAAATTCTCTTTTCTCTCCCCTTTTGGAGTTGACGGCATGGTCTTAAATTTACAGGGCTAGGTCAAAGTCTTTTTTGAGGAGGAAGTTAAGTTGGAATTAAATTATCTTTAAAGAATATAATTCTTTATTATATTTAAATTCCTTCTAGAACTTCTCATATCTTCTTGGGATTTAATTTCTCTTTAAGCTCTTCATGGAAATCAAACTCCTTTGGGATTTAGCTTTGCTCCACGTCATCTTGGGCTTATCTAGTCATCAATTTTGACAACCATATCATCTTATTCCTTGTCGAAAATTGCCCTGGCAACTAGCTCGGCATCTCCTTCATGCATTGCCCTGGCAACTGGTTCCTTCCTTGCTTTGGCAAGTAATTCTGCACACATACACAAAACACACCAAAGCAGTATCTTTTTCCACAAAAATCACCAAGTTATGTAATCAAGCTCAACGGTGGAAAGAAACATGAATTAATGCATGAATGACTAATTATGCAACTAATATGAGCCTAAGTCTAACAATAATATGAGTAAAAAGGGTAATAAAAATAGTACTTTTGAACACTTATCACACCTCCAAACTCGAACTATTGATTGTCCTCAAGCAATGCAAACTAAAAATTACCTACCAAAACTTTAATCATCAAAGACGTGCTTCAGATTTGAATTCAAACCTCAGAACCGTGGCACAAAGTATGATCACCTTTTAATTTTACAATAGCACAAAAATTACCCAGAATCGAACTATAATGCTTGTGACAATGTGTGTGTAGTTGTGTACAAGTTGATTTTCAAGATTCTATGTGAACAATAGGCTTTTATCAACTTAATTATCGGGCCATTTATTTTTATTTTCACTAGAGCCAATTTCGAGCACCTCTAGCAAAGTAAGCAATTTCTCATTTTATTTTAGTTGACTAGAGCCAATTTCAGGCACCTCTAGCGATTCTTTAATGTGCATTAACTACTAGAGCCAGTTTCGGGCACCTCTAGCAAGAAATTAACTTTTAATTTTCAATTTTAAATTTACCCAGATTTTAAGAAACCTAAGTTCACTAAGTTTCTTTCAATCAACAAGCCACAACCGTGTAAAAAAAATTCAGCATCATAGTAAAATTCTAAGTTCTTTTCATGCAATCCTAAAATTAAAGGTTCTTTCAATTAAGTGTAGTGGCAAAAATTCATCATTGGATATTCAACAAGTCTTAAGCAATTAAATCCAATTAAAGGCATGGCAAGTAGCATATGCAACCTATATGTGATTGCTAAAGATGAATGCATCTAAACATGAAACTAACTAGAAACCAACACCCCCCAAACTCGAGAGAAGCATTGTCCTCAATGCATGTAAAAGAGAAACAAAATTTAAAAGAAACTAAATGAAATAAGTTAGTCGGAGAGGTCGTCACCTCGAGTGATAAGTTTCCTTCGTGCCGTTTGCTTGATTCATTTTTCCCTCGGTGGTTGAATGCTTGTGGTTGGTACCTCATGAATAGCATTGCTTTGATTTGATCCATGTTTGCCGATGCAGGTTTACTTGCCTGGGCATCAGTAGTTGCCGAAGCAATTGTTGTTGCATGGGCATCGCCAGTTTCTGTTGTCGTGGCAACTGCTGAGGTAGTTGCCGGGGTATTCTCTATTGCGTTGCCGTGGCAAGTAGTCGGCAGTGAATTTCTTAGCATGGTGGTTGTGAGTCTTGTTGTGGAAAAGAAAATAAAACAAAGAAAACTTGGAAACTAAAGATAATGAAGAAAAATAAAATAAAATATCTCCTAAAAATAAAAATGAAAATAAAAAGAAAATATTGAAAGGAGAGCATGCTCATGCATCTCCTAAGATGACCACTTCTTTGTTACGTTTCACATGGGCACCGTTGTAGTGCTTCAATCTTTGTCCATTAACTTTGAATTCATGTTCGTCAGTGATGGACTTGATTATCACGACACCATGGGAGAATTGTTTGACAACTTCGAATGGTCCCGACCATCTTGATTTTAGTTTTCCCGTGAAAAGTTTTAGCCGATAATTGAATAAGAGAACTAGTTGCCCTGGCATGAATTGTCGTTGCAATAGTTTCTTGTCATGCCATTGCTTTGTTTTCTCCTTGTAGATTCGTGCATTGTTATAGGCGAGTGCACTGAATTCTTCTATCTCGTTGAGGTCCAACAAAAGCTTTTGTCTGGCACTTTCCCAATCCATATTCACGGTCTTGATTGCGCAATATGCCTTGTGTTCGATTCCCACCGGTAGATGACATGTTTTGCCATAGACAAGTCGGAAGGGAGACATACCTAAGGGTGTTTTGAATGCAGTGCGATATGCCCAAAGTGCGTCATCTAGTCTTACTGACCAATCCTTCCTAGAGGGATTTACAACTTTTTCGAGTATACCCTTCAATTCCCGGTTGGAGATTTCTGCTTGCCCATTGGTCTGTGGGTGATATACCGTGGCAATCTTGTGAGATACACTAAAGTGTTGCAACATCTTGGCAATAAGTCTATTGTCAAAATACTTGCCTTCATCACTGATAATTGCTCTCGGCATCCTAAACCGTGTAAATATATTTTTCTGCAAGAATCTTTGCACGGTCTTGGAATCGTTGGTGGGAACTGCAGCTGCCTCAACCCATTTAGACACGTAGTCAATAGCAAGTAGAATGTTTTGGAGTGGCATCTCATGTCGTCTAGAGATATTGCCCGTCCTCTGGCAACGATCACATTGCTTGTAAAACTCTTGGGCATCTTTGTACAGTGTTAGCCAATACAAACCGGATTGCAAAACTTTGGCCAGGGTGCGAGTTCCTCCAAAATGTCCTCCATAGGGTGAAGAATGGCATTGCTGGAGTACATTCTGATGCTCCTCTCCAGTGGCACATCGGCGTATAACCTGATCTGCACATTATTTAAACAAAAGAGACCCGTCCCAAAAGTAATGCTTAGCATCATGACGGAACCGCTTCTTCCCTTGGTGAGTAAGGCCATAAGGTAAAATACCATAAACAAGGAAATTAACTAAATCCGCATACCAGGGTATTGTCGAGGCATGTGCTGCGGTGGCAACTGCTTCCATGGTTGCCGAGGCGTGCGCGTCCATGGTTGCTGAGGCGTGCGTATCAGTGGTTGCCACGACGTGCGCGTCGAGAGTTGTTGAAGCGTCGAAGGTTACTGAGGCATGCGCATCCATGGTTACCGAGGCATCAGGGGCTGCCGTGGTGTGCGCATCCATAGTTACCGAGGCAACTAACAGTTGCTCATCCGGGAATGAATCACATATCTCTAAATCCACGTCGTCCTCCCTATTGCGTTCTAAGCATGATAAGTGATCGGCCACTTGATTTTCTGTTCCTTTCATGTCTTTAATTTCAATGTCAAACTCTTTTCAAAGTAATATCCAACGAATCAAACGAGGTTTGGCATCCTTTTTTGCAAATAGATACTTAATTGCCGAATGGTCCGTATGAACAATTACCTTTGTACCAATCAAATAGGATCGAAACTTGTCAAATGCAAAAACTACGGCTAGTAACTCTTTCTCTGTTGTTGTGTAATTCACTTGAGCACCATTAAGAGTTTTACTAGCGTAGTATATCACATGAAAGGTCTTACCTGTGCGTTGGCCTAGGACTGCTCCTACCGCGAAATCACTTGCGTCACACATGAGCTCAAAAGGTAGCGTCCAATCTGGTGGAACGATAATGTGCGCCAAGGCAAATTTTTCCTTTAGGGTTTCGAATGCTTGGGTGCAAGAATCATCAAAATTGAAGTTTTTATCATGTTCAAGCAAATTACACAAGGGTTTAGTAATTTTAGAAAAATTATGAATGAACCTCCTGTAAAAACCTGCATGTCCAAGAAAGCTTCAGATTCCTTTAACCGAACTTGGTGGGGGTAATCTCTCGATCACGTCCACCTTGGCTTTGTCTACTTTAATTCCCTTGGATGAAATCTTATGGCCGAGCACTATTACTTCATCTACCATAAAATGGCACTTCTCCCAATTAAGGACTAAGTCAGTTTCTTCACATCTTGCCAACACCTTCTCTAAATTGCCAAGGCAACTGTCGAAGTCATTACTAAAAACAAAAAAATCATCCATGAAGATCTGAAGGAAGTCTTCGACCATATCTGAAACGAGTGCCATCATGCATCTTTGGAAGGTTGCCGGGGCATTACACAATCTGAACGAAATCCTTCGGAAGGCATAAGTACCGTATGGGCATGTGAAGGTTGTCTTTTCTTGATCTTTGGTGCTATGGCAATTTGATTGTAACCTGAATAACCATCAAGAAAACAATAAAAGGGTTTACCTACAAGACGGTCAAGCATTTGATCGATAAAGGGTAATGGGAAGTGATCTTTCCTAGTGGCTTTGTTTAGCTTTCGATAATCCATACAAACCCTCCAACTGGTCACAGTCCTGGCTGGAATGAGTTCTTTGTTTTCATTACTTACCATCGTTACACCTCCTTTTTTCGGTACACATTGTATCAGACTTACCATGTACTATCTGAGATAGGGTATATAATGTCGGCGTCAAGCCACTTGATGATTTCTTTCATTACAACCCCTTTCATGGCATGATTCAGTCTCTTCTCGGCCTCAATCGAAGGTTTGTGATCATCTTCCAACAAAATCTTGTGCATGCACACTGCCGGGCTAATTCCCTTCAAG
Organism: Hibiscus mutabilis; assembly: GCA_019671005.1. Taxonomy (NCBI): domain Eukaryota; kingdom Viridiplantae; phylum Streptophyta; class Magnoliopsida; order Malvales; family Malvaceae; genus Hibiscus; species Hibiscus mutabilis. The sequence goes on from CM033719.1 coordinate 53,069,612, forward strand.
TCGGTAATTGTCCACCCTATTGCCTTCTTGTGTAGCATCAACATTTTGATCAGCTTCTTTTCCTGCTCAGGCTGTAACTTAGAGGAAATAATTACAGGCAATATATTATCGGTTCCCAAGTAAGCATATTTTAGTTTCTCTGGCAACTGTTTTAACTCAAGAATCGGTGATTGTTCAATAAAGGGCTTTTCGATTTTACCTTCCTTACCTGAGTAATCTAGTGGTTCAAAGTATGTACATGGTCGATTGACTAACCAATTTGCCTCTTCTTGTTGTTCCTCATCGATCGGTTCTTCATACTCCTCAGGTTCCTCTTGATCGGTAATGTAGTTACCGAGGCAACTAAATTCCTTGTCGAAGTTAAACTCTGCCGTGGCATGGAGAAGTTGGCATTCTTCCAGATCATCTGCGTGCCTTAGTGTTTGGAACACATTTAGTTTAAGTTGTTGGTCATTCACCCTCATTGTGAGTTCTCCCTTTTCAACATCGATCAAGGTTCTCCCTGTTGCTAGGAAGGGTCTCCTGAGAATGATAGGGACATGTTCATCTGCTTCACAATCCAAAATAATAAAGTCAGCGGGAAAAATAAATTTATCAACTTTTACCAGTATGTGTTTGATTTTTCCTTCTGGATGCACATAGGATCTGTCGGCTAACTGTAGCATAACTGTTGTAGGTATTGCCTTCCCGATTCCTAGTTTTTGGAAAACCGATTTAGGTATCAAGTTTATGCTTGCTCCAAGGTCGCATAATGCTTTCCCGACATAGTTGTTTCTGATGGAACAGGGTATTGTGAAACTTCCGGGACCCTTCAACTTGGGTGGTATGCGATTATGCAACATGGCCATGCATCCCTCTGTTGCGGCAACTGTTTCAAACTCTCCTAGCCTTGTTCTCTTGGACACAATGTCTTTAAGAAACTTGGCATAGTTTGGAATTTGTTCAATTGCTTCAACCAATGGCAAGTTGATGTGGACTTGCTTGAGGATATCAAGAAACTTCTTGAATTGATATTCTTGCTTTTGTCGCTTCAACCTCTACGGGAATGGTGGTGGAAGTCGGATATCTTCAATCCTTTCATTGGTCTAGAACCTGATTGATGGCATTGCAGGGGCAACTGGAGTTGCCGAGGCATTATCAACTGGGGTTGTCGTGGCGTGCCTATCGTTGGTTGCCGCGGTATCCTTATTGCTGGTTGCCGAGGCATGTTAATCGCTGGTTGCCGCGGCAATTCTTGGTTCAACATCTAAGGCTTTGCCGCTGAGTTCATCTTGTTCTTTTTGTGGAGTTTTGTTTGATGAGCGAGCTTGAGCCTCTTTAAGTTGTTGGCCACTTCTAGTGGTGATCGCCTTACATTGCTCATGGTCAGTTCCTCTTACGACTTCAGTATCACTAGGTAAACCTCCTTACGGTCTAGTATTCAGGTTTTGAGCAAATTGCCCGACTTGATTTTCCAATGATTTGATTGCCACCTCTTGGTTTTGCAGTCTCATCTCGGTCCTGTTAATAAAAGCATCAGTTCTTTTTATGAAGTTACTATTCTCAGTCATATAAGGTTCAGTTTTCAACATAAAAGCATTGAGAGAATTTTCCAAAGAACTAGATGTTGTCGGTTGTTGCTATGGCATATTTTGTTGGAATCCGAATGCTTGTGCATCCTGATTGTTCTAGTTTAGAGCATTGTTGGGATTACTCCATAAAAAATTCGGGTGTTTCTTCCAAGCTGGATTGTATGTATTGGACATCACATTGTTGTTTCGGTTGTAATTCCCCACATAAAAGCTGGATTTTGCATACATTCAGAAGAATCATGGTTACCACCACATAACTCACAAAAGGAATCCATTACCTTGGCCTCGTGTGTGTTGTTTGGTTTCTGCATGTTCTGGACCATATTGGTTAGAGTGGCCAATTGTGCCAAAATTGAATATGATAATCCCAGTTCATGTATTGTGGCTTATTGTCTAACTCCTCCTCTTCTAACAGAGGGGAATTGATAATCATTTTTGGCAAGCCTGTTTCGAATTTGCATTGCTTCCACCAGCAACTTATCTTGGAGTATGCCGTTTGCCGAGGCATCTAGCATCATCCTTGTTGGTGTATTCACAGCGTTGTAAAACATTGTTACTTGTGTCCATACTGGGAATCCGTGTAGGGGGCATTTGTGTAGAAGTTCTCTATATCGCTCCCAAGCCTCGTACATGGATTCATCATCTGCCTGCCGAAAAGAAGTAATTTCGTTACGAAGCCTATCAGTCAAATTTGTAGGATTAAATCGAGCACGGAAATCACGACAAAGATCGGTCCAAGATCCTATTGATCCGGTAGGAATACTATTCAACCATGCTTTCGCCTTATCCCTCAGTGAATAGGGGAAAAATCTTGGTCGTAAAACATTGGGGGTGACTCCTTTTATTTTGAATGAATTGCAAATCTCGAGGAAAGATTTAAGATGTTGTCGTGCATCTTCAGTTGCTGAGCCGCCAAATTGACCAATTGTGTTGATCATATTAAACATCACCGGTTTCAACTCAAAGTGGTTGGCTTCAATTTCAGGTGTGACAACTCCTGGATTAAGTCCTTCAAGATAGTCTCGGATAGTTCTGTTTCGTGCAAGAATTACTCCTCCTCCTGCTGGAACATTTTGATTCATATTGCCGTCTTGATTAGCCATTGCTACTCTTAACCTTCATCTGAGTCTTTGCAACGTTTGTTCGATTTTTGGATCAAAGGGATATTCTGGTGTAATCGGTCTTGCCCTGGTCATATACAATGCAAAACCAAAGTTTGTTAACCCTTTGAATCTTAAACAAGAAAAATAAAAAGTGCAAGAAAATAAAAACAAAGTTGCTATTGCCAATCTCCGGTAACGATGCCAAAAACTTGCTGCGCGTAATAAGTGCTCTGCAATTGTGCAAGTGTACACATCGCAAGTTATAGTATAAAAGATATCGTCTCCACAGGGATTGGTGCCACTTCAAGAACCTAATCTCTTGCACTGTAAAAAGTAAAAGAACACAAGTAGAAGATTGTAGGAGTTTTAACTAACAACTAAACTACGAAAGCAAATAAGTAAAAGATGATGTAATCAAATGAGAGAGAATAGGCTAGGTTATCGTGAGTTGAGGTGTGATAGCCGATTTGATCGTCTTGGCAAAAGAGTGCAAGGGCAACTCAGTTGCCGTGGCAACTTGCACAGCGGGGTTGCCTTGGCAACTAATCGATGGTTGCCTGGGCGACTAGCTAGGCAACTACTTGGGCGGCTGAGCAGCAACTTCAAGGTTCGGTGGAGCGTTCTTCAATGGTTTTTTCTTATCCCTAAGTTGAAACTCTAGCTATTTGTGCATGCCTTGATAATACATCCCTGCGTGAATAAAGGGTGAACAACAACCAATCTTGCGCTCCTCTTAGCCGTTGAAATCATTAACTTATTCCTAAGTCGGATTAATCTCCACCATCAATAGATTGAATAAAGACCATACTCATTCGTTTCTTGAATCTAACTCTCCCGATATTAGATAAATAGATGAAGTTACGAGATCCTCTCCCAATTCACTCGCAAACAAGAATAAGGACCAAGAATGAGTAAACCTTGAATTGAAAGTGCAAACTCTTATTACCTAAACAAAATCCAATTGTTTCTCACAACCACAAAACACAATAACCTTAGCCAAGTAGATTTAGTTTATGGCTAGGTTCCAAAGAAACACAAAACAAAGAATTCCTAGCATAAACCTAATGGAACAAGAAAGAAAAATATGAAGAATTGTTGAGCCTTGTCGATATCTCCCCCTTTGATCTTGTCGAAAATTCTCTATTCTCTCCTCTTTTGGAGTTGACGGCATGGTCTTAAATTTACAGGGCTAGGTCAAAGTCGTTTTTGAGGAGGAAGTTAAGTTGGAATTAAATTATCTTTAAACAATATAATTCTTTATTATATTTAAATTCCTTCTAGAACTTATCTTATCTTCTTGGGATTTAATTTCTCTTTAACCTCTTCATGGAAATCAAACTCCTTTGGGATTTAGCTTTGCTCCATGTCATCTCGGGCTTATCTAGTCATTGATTTTGACTACCATATCATCTTATTCCTTGTCAAAAATTGCCCTGGCAACTAGCTCGGCATCTCCTTCATGCATTGCCCTGGCAACTAGCTCGGCATCTCCTTCATGCATTGCCCTGGCAACTGGTTCCAGCCTTGCTTTGGCATGTGATTCTGCACACATACACAAAACACACCAAAGCAGTATCTTTTTCCACAAAAATCACCAAGTTGTGTAATCAAGCTCAACGGTGGAAAAAACATGAATTAATGCATGAATGACTAATTATGCAACTAATATGAGCCTAAGTCTAACAATAATATGAGTAAAAAAGGTAAGAAAATAGTACTTTTGAACACTTATCAATATGCGTACTTGATTTCAATACATCGAATACAAAATCAGTACTGGTACAAAAATAGGCGTACCGATACTCGTATTTGATTTCAAAATATCAAGTGTAGAACACGTACCGATACGCTACAATGCGTACCGATATGCGAGGAAATTATTTTTACTTCGAATGCAAAATGAGTACCGGTATAGATATACGAGTACCGATACTCCTTGAGGCAAAAACAAAAATTTTCAAATACGTACCAGTATCGCAATGTGTGTAACGATACCCTCTGGCCTCAAGATTTTCCAGTGAGCAATTCACGTACCAATACGGATTTTAGAGTTTCGGTACCCCTTTTTGAGTACTGATACTCGACTTAGAGTACCGGTACACCTTGCTTTGTAACGGCTATTTCTATATTGGGCAGATACCGATACTCCGAGACGTGTACCGATACTTGCTGTTGGCAGGCAGTATTTATTGCGGGAAACTTGCTCTCCAACGAATATATTCAATTCTCCAACCACCCAAACGGCTAGAATTCAATGAAAGGGTATAAATACAAGCCTCAAGTGCAGCTACAACAACTAATGAACCTACATTGATCAACATCCAAGCATTCAATCAAATCCCAACCCTTTGTGCTCTTGAAAGTCAAATTCTTGTATCCAACTTGTATACTTCATTTTAATCTTTTATTTCAAGTTTAGGGTTGAGTGTTCTTGTAATTTGGGCAAATATTTACCTTGTGAGGATATTTTTCATTTGCCACTTTCCTTCTTGTAAAAGAGTGATCTTCGATCAAGATTTGGGTAGAAAGCTTTGATCGGTTGTAACGGTTGCCTCCTTAGCCTAGAAAGGGGAAGAATTTCATAGTGAAATTGGTTGAACATACTTAGTAGGAAGCTAAGGTAGTGGATGTAGAGCTTTTTAGAAACTTGAACCACTATAAATCATTGTGTCCCATTGCTCATCTTTTTCCTTTAGCTTCCAAACTTTTAAAATTGCCAATTCACCCCCTCTTGGCCAACATCCACATTGATTGATCATCCTAACAATGTATTTTGAGAATGACATATGGTTTGTGAAAGTATTTTTGAGAGTACTAAAATGCATGGTTTAATGTATTTGAAATTGGATTGATTTGATGCATATGTAAAATAGTGAGGTAATGTTGTTTTATTGAATATATTGGCAAGTAGCTGAGTTTAAATGTTATCAGATATAGTTGGCTAGCCATAGGTTTAAAGAGCGTGATAATAAGTAGCCTCATGTGTGTCGAGGTGGGTAATTGTTCCGTTGCTCCACCATGTCTGCAGTGGTCGAGGTGGGTAATTGTTCTATTTTCTCCCGCTGGTGGATTTATACATCATAACCATTAAGGTGGGTAATTGTTCTGTTGCTCCAATTCGAAGATGTACGTGAAGTGGTCGTAGGTACCACTTGGGAAATTCGTGTATCCAATGTGTTTTATAAAATGAAAAGTTACTATTTTTAGTCACTTGAAAGCCAATATATGAGATATTGTATCATGAGAAATGGATTATGCTTGTATAATGTGATTTATACATGTGATTGCTCTTTAAGCTTGTTTTAGAGAATTGTGGCATATGAAGCTTAAATTGAGGTAGAGATTGAATCCATGATGCATGTATTGTAAATGATTTTAAATGTGCATACTTGAAGAGATTGTTGAAGCATGAGATATTTTGCCAAGAGACAATTACATTGGGTTTGACTTAAAATGATTTTAAATGCATTAATGAGTATTTTTGTGATTCCCTCAATAAGCTTATAGCTTATGCTCTCTTTTCTCATCAATGTATAGAAATAGCTTTCTCGGATAGCGCGTGAGCAAGGGAGGATCCAAGGATTGATACTTTCCAAAGTATGGTTTCATAAGTACTAAGTAGTAATAAGAGGCAATGTGACCAAGTGGTTTTTGGGAGATGTATTTTAGTTACTCCCTGTTTGTATAAGTATGGATTGATTATTTGCATATGTATGATGCTTGATGTTTGATTTTGAGGGGTTGGGAGATCATATGCATGCTTGGGTAGAAATCATGCTCATAAGGATTTGTTTGAGTATGCCATGATTAGTATGATCTTTTACCTTGTTGTTATGTGTGAGGTTTTGATATTTATGATGTTAAATGATGATTAGAAGTTGATTTGAGTATGTTGGATTGAGACAAAGTGTCATATGTTGGACCTAGGGGTCATTACAAGTCTGTCCGTACCGGTACAGGTCCTCAGGGATTGGTATGCGGGGACCTGTCTCGGCTCAAATTGGGCAAAATTGCCTAGGCGTACCGATACGCCTGGTAAACGTATCAGTACGCATGGCTAAAAATTAAGTTGGGTGACAAGCGTCGTGAACTGTCAAAATAATTATCCTTAATCTCAGAATAAATAAATAAAAATGTAGTATAGAGAAGAAGGGTCTATCCGCAGGGACTAAGGAGTTTCCAATATTGGTCTGAATCGATCTTTAAGCAAGAAACTTGCAAGTAAAAAAAGGGGTTTAGCGAACCGAGTTGAATAAACCTAAGTAAATGTAAGTGATAAATAAAGGAAAGTAAATAGTTGAAAGTAATTATGATAATATATAGCCTCCAGCTTTGCATCGCCTCAACTCATTTCGATCACTAAAATAGATTTTACTTCGAGTTCTTGCCGGTTACAGTCTACAAGGCCCAACCCTTGTAACTTTCTCTTCTCTATGGCGAGCTAATTTCCCAAGGTCAATCCTTAGAATTTAGCAATTTTTTTTGGATTAACGACGGCAATCGATGATAATGCCAATGTTGTATTCTGTGCTAGAAAAGCCCGTGCTCGGATAATTTTTGTCTCAATGAGAATCATATCCGATCTTGATTTCCCTTAGCAGACCGCCGCTAAGTTTGTTCTTAGGGAGTTGAATGTGCTACAAGCCTACTCTTCTCCCCAACAGTAGATCAAAACGTCGATCAAACCAACGCGCACTTTTTGGATTGAAGGGGTTGAGATGTTTAAAGGAAAGGCCGATTGCCAATCTACTAATGCTGAAAATCAAGACAGAAGTTTAAAGTTATGAAGAGCTCTTGCAATTCTCACAAAATGAAATGGGTTTCGCTTAGCTGTCGGCTAACGGTAAATTTAGCTAAGCATGACTATGGAAGAAATCATACTTAGCATTAAAATAAAGAAAATTTAAAAGAATAAAAATAAAAAGATGAGAGAATTTTATAAAACTTCCAAAGTAAAGAAAAACAAAGCTAAGAATGAGATGTGCCTTTCTAGCTTACCCCAAGGGGGTATTTATAGTATTCTAAAACCCTAAAATAACTCTAAAAGATAAAAGATAAATCCTAAAAATATCTAAATTAAATACAAAAATATAATCCCAAATTTAAATTTTAAATCCGTCTAATAAGCTATCCAAAACGTGACTGATAAGCTATCAAAGAGCTGACGTCATCTTCTAGAAGCACTGACGTGGCGTCCAGTCAAATTTTTTATGCCCGGATTCATGGCCACTAGCCCAGCCTTGACTCCAGAAATTTAAACTGCAGAACTTTGCCCTTTTTAGCACAGTTTCTGAAATCCAATGTCCTGCACAGAAAATAAGAGAAAATGCCCATATCAGCAACATAAACCGACAAACAAGGAGTAATAAATAACAAAAGAATAACTATTTAAATCACTCATCAAATTCCCCCTCACTTATTCAATGCTTGTCCTCAAGCATTTCTCAATTAATGTATCAAGAAATTCAAGTTGCCATCTCAATTTCACAAAATTCCCAAGACTTCCAAGCAAATCAAAATCACAGCAAATGATAAAAACTCAAGAGCAATCAAGCTAAAGGCACAATTAAAAGCAAGCAATAGTAAAGCATGACATTCAAATTATTCATTAATCTCAAAGAAGCAAGACTTAGTACCTCACATTGGTTCACTCATTCCGCTCAAGTGTTTCGGGTAGAGAGAATCGCTCAATCCTAACTAATCAAAGCATTACCATAAGCTTGTAACTAAATCTAATCTCCACTACTATGTATGAACATGATGCAATAATCAAGAGGTCTTTAAAAGGGTTGTAATGGGGCTAAGGTTCGGGTAGGATAAAGGCCAAAGATCGGGTTTTAAAAAAATTCAAGACAAAGAGAAAATTATTCCAAAGAAGTACTCAAGGGAAGTAAAAATGAAAGAAAGGAACACAAGAAATCAAACAATCAAAGCTTATTCACTCTCTTTTTCTTTGTTTCGAACTTCTTTTCTTTTTTTTCTTTTTCTTTTTTTTCTTTTTCTTTTTTTTTATATTCAAACAAAACTATTTTT